>CM030361.1:173114281-174567699 GCA_017893485.1 Hemerocallis citrina
TCCTCTCTTTTGGCAAAAATGGTTAAGTAAAGATCTTTATAAGTTACTAATCTAATGATGTCACTAATCCTAAACAATCTTACAAGACTTTCAACTTAGATTATCATGGTCCAACTCATGGTCCCTCGATCCAAGACACTAGTAACGAGATCCCCTCACTCATCACTACCCCTAACTTGGATTCTATCAACACTCTCGGCCCATGATCAACCCACACCGGTTAAGTTTCATTGGTGCCCGAGGTGAGATCTATCCATGGTCTCTAAGGTGGTAAGATGCGGTCTTGATGGTCGATGACCCCTAGGGTAATTAGAAGACCCTAGGCAAGCTTTTATCAAGCTAACAACTATTAGTGACTTTCCCAACCCCTATTACCCATGAAGATGAAGAATGCTCACATGGTATGGTCCAATTTTAATTAGAACCTCATACAACTAGAATCCATGGGTTCTTTTTTCCAAATTGAACTAGAACTACATGCAACTAGATTCTTGGGTTCTTTCTCATGGTTGAGCTAGAATCACCTAGAACTAAATGCATGGATCCTCTTATCAATTGAGCTAGAACTATCATGGTACTAGTTTTATGGGTTTCGTTTTGAAGTTGACAAGAACAACATAGAACATAGATTCATTTTAATAGTTAAACTAGAATACCTAGCTCAAGCATGGGTTCATGGGTTCTTTTTAATCTTTCACCACAATACTACCATATACAATTCAAGCATGGTTCTTTTAACTAGAATGCTACACTATACCATTCAAGCATGTAAGGGCTCTTTACTAACCATATAACTACAACAAGATAGTTAACACTACAACTACAACATGATTCTTTTACTACAACTTAACTACAACATGAGTATCGACTACTACTTTAAGCATGGATCATTTCTACAACTCAAACATTACAACTACAACATGATATACACATAAGCATGGGTTTCCTACAACATGGTATACAACATAAGTATGGTTTCTTCACTACATCAAACCTACAACATGGTGCACACATAAGCATGGGTTTCCTACAACATGGTATACAACATAAGTATGGTTTCTTTACTACATCAAACCTACAACATGGTATACACATAAGCATTGGTTTCCTACAACATGGTATACAACATAAGTATGATTTCTTCACTACATCAAACCTACAACATAGTATACACTTTAAGCATGATTTCTTACAACATGGCATACAACATAAGCATGGTTTCTTTTCTACATTGAACCTACAACAATCTAACATGGTATATAGCATGAGCATCAATCCTACAACAATCCAAGCATGATATATGGCATGAGTATCAACCTACAACAATCTAACATGGTATATAGCATGAGCATCAATCCTACAACAATCTAGCATGGTATATAGCATGAGCATCAATCCTACAACAACCTAACATGGTATATAGCATGAGCATCAATCCTACAACAATCTAACATGGTATATAGCATGAGCATCAATCCTACAACAATCTAGCATGGTATATAGCATGAGCATCAATCCTACAACAATCTAACATGGTATATAGCATGAGCATCAATCCTACAACAATCCAAGCATGGTATAATTACTATAACTTAAGCTTGAGTATCTACTACACTTTAAGTATGGATACCTACAAGCATGGATCTTTATTAATACTTAATCATGGGTATCTACTTACTACTTTAAACATGGATGTTACTACAAATTAACATGAATATCTACTTACTACTTTAAGCATGGATGTTACTTAAGCATGAATGTCTACTAACTACTTAAGCATGAATATTATTTAAGCATGGATATCTACTTCCGTCATTGACTAGCCGCTTTTGTGCTTCAATCTCTGTATCACAAAATTGAGCCTTCTTGACTCGGTCATTTAGACTCGATTGCAATTCCAGACGTGCCAAAATGGTGCTCAAATCTTGAACAATTAGTTCAATACGACTTATCTGATCTCGTCCTTTAGCTCTCTTCTTGTTGCAGTGAGCGTGGCTATACTTCTTTTTCTGCTGAGCGCATCTGCCACGACATTGGCTTTTCCCGGGTGGTATAAAATTTTCGGTCTGATGTCTTCCAAAACCTCCACCATCGCCTCTGTTGAGATTTAAATCCTTTTGTTGGTAGATATACTTCAGGCTTTTGTGGTCGGTAAACATTTCTATCTTCGACCCATAGACATAGTGCCGCCACAATTTCAGAGCAAAGATTATCGCAGCCAATTCCAAGTCGTAAGTTGGGTAATTCTTCTCATGGGGTTGAAGTTGTCTCGATCTGTATGCTATGACCTTTCCTTCTTGCATCAGAACACACCTAAATCCTAAAAACGAAGCATCACTGAAGATTACATATCCCTTATCAAGTTGAGGCAGAACCAAAATCGGTGCAGAAATCAATTTGTTCTTCAGCTCTTGGAAACTCTCTTCGCACTTCTTAGTCCAATCAAAACTTACATTTTTCTTGGTCAGTGCAGTAAGTGGTACAGCAATTCTGGCATAGTTCTGGATGAACTTCCTGTAGTACCCTGTCATGCCTAAGAAGCTTCTGACCTCCTTCATAGTTCTCAGCTGAGGCCAACTCTTTACTGCCTCAATCTTCTGCAGGTCTGTAGCCACTCCCTCCTTAGAAAGGACATGGCCCAAGAATGCCACTTCTGACTTCCAGAATTCACACTTCGATAGTTTGTCATACAGCTGATGCTCTCGTAGCTTGATCAATACTGCAGTTTGATGCTCGGCATGCTCCTCTACTGTTTTTGAATATACCAAGATATCGTCTAGGATGACAACCACGAATGAATCGATGAATGGCCGCAAGATGCGGTTCATCATGTCCACGAAGATCGCTGGAGCATTGGTTACCCCTAATGGCATCACCAAAAACTCGTAATGACCGTGCCGAGTTCGAAATGTAGTCTTGGTATATCTTCTTCTTTGACCCAAACTTGATGATAGCCTGAACGCAAATCAATCTTTGCGAATACAATCGCTCCCTGGAGCTGATCAAAAAAGTCATCAATCTTGGGAATGGGGTACCGATTCCTAACAGTAACCTTGTTCAACTCCCGGTAATCGATGCACATTCTCGAGGTTCCATCCTTCTTCTTCACAAGTAGCACGGGCGCTCCCCATGGTGAGGCACTTGGCCTGATGAATCCCTTCTGTAGCAGTTCTTCAATTTGCTCTTTCACTTCCTTTTGCTCTACTGGTGCCATCCAATATGGTGTCTTAGATACTGGTGCGCTGCCTGGCTGGACAGTAATGCTGAACTCAACATCCCTATGTGGTGGGAGTCCAGGTAATTCCTCCAAAAATATGTGAGAAAATTTTCGTACGATTGGTATCACCTTGACTTCACTGGGCACCCGCACTCCAGTAGCAGCAGTAAGAGTTTCTTCACTCTGCTTCTTCTTTCCTTGGAACACAAGTTCTGGTCCTCCGGATGCGATAATGGTTACCCTCTTCTCCTTGCAATCGATGCTAGCCTTATGAATGGACATCCAATCCATCCCAATAATCACGTCTGTCCCTACAAAGCCCAGCTCTAGAAAATCTATACTCAGTGTCTCTTTGCCAATCAGGAGATTGCATCTCTTGTAGCACGAATTTGCAGGGAGAGTTGCTCTAGATGGGGTACCGACCAACAAAACCGATTCCGGAGTTGCCTCCTTGGTGCATTTCATCTTCTTAGAGAATGCTTCTGACACAAAAGAATGCGATGACCCACTATCAAATAAAACAGTTGCCTGGATTTTATTTATATTAACCCAACCTGTTTACAAAAGTGGTTACATCAATATTATCTTATGTCAAAATATTCAAAATACTATAATAAACTTAGCCATAATTCTTCACCTATCGGTGATGACTCCCTCGTCTTCATCGGCGTCCTCCTCCGTGAGTGCAAATACTCGCCCTTGGCGGGCAATCCCCTTTCCTTTGCTGTTTGCCTTAGGAGTTGGCCTACCATTTCCCCTCCGAAGCTGGGGAAAGTTTGGCCGAACATGGCCAACCTTTCCACAATTGTAACAGGTGAGGGTATCATTCTGAGGGTTCTTCTAGGGGCATTGACTCATGAAATGCCATGGCTCACTGCATAGGAAACAACCCCCTGTCTTGGCGCTGCTGGTTTTGCTAACAGTCTTTTGAAATTTCTGATTCCCACCCTGGTTCCTGAATCCTGATGCTGGTGCAGGCCGCTTTCCTCTGTTCCATCCTCCGGTGTTTGCTTGCAGTTCAGGCCCTCCGTTCATATCCAACTCCGTCGTAGCTGCACGCCGACCAGCTTCTCGAACCTTCGAATGCAAAAAGGTATCATTTTGGTCCTAAGTGTGGGCCTAAGCCCCTGCTCAAACCTCTTGGTCTTCTTGACCTCGCCCTGTACCATTTCAGGAGCATAGCGGGAGAGCTGGGTGAACTTAGTTTCGTATTCTCGAACCGTCATGCTTCCCTGTTTTAGGTTGAGGAACTCTATAGCCTTCTCTTCTTGCACGTCCAGTAGAAAATAGTGCTGCTTGAACTCTGATAGGAAATCCTCCCAGGTAATGGGCCCTTCGCACATGCCTCTCTTCACCGACTGCCATCAGACTCCGGCATCTTTTTCTAGCAGAATGCTGGCCAACCTGACCTTGTTGTCCTCCGGTGTCAACATAACCTCGAACACTGTCTCGACTTGACAAATCCAGTCGTCAGCCGCTGTCGGGTCTGCCTTGCCCTAAAAAATGGGTGGCCTCATCCTTCGGAACGATTCGACCATCTTAATGGGGTCGGTAGCTGCTGCTCCCTGGTTACCTCCGGGTGCTCCCTGTTGCTGCACATTGTTTCGGCTTGCCTCTGCTAGGTCACCCAAAGCCTGGTACATACGATCGAATTCTGCCCTTATATCCAGACCTGCGCCATTCCCTCCACTACCTTCGCCTTCAAAATTGTCGATCCTACCGCTTTTTGTTCAGCGAGACATCTGGTAGAAAAGAATAATGGAATGCACAGAGCATCATATTATGATATAAAATAATAATAATAATAATAACATCCATCCAATCTCAACATACATATAAGACTTGTAGAAAACATAAAGCATAAAGCTAAACTTCATTTCATCATAACCCCAGATCTTACATAACCATTATCTTCCTTACATTTATATCATACAAGTAGGAAGCAAAATATAAAAACAACAAAATAGCCTATGGGCATCTAACTGCTTAGTCGGTACTACTAGTGCCTTCTGCTGGGTCCCCTCCAGCAGGCGGTGGTGCCAGCAGTGCTTGCAACTGCTAGATCTGTGCCTGAAGCTCCGTGCATCTGCGCTCTAGGCGCACAAATTGCACACGGTGGGTGTGCCTCAGGATCACCATCTTGCGATCTGCCCTTACCTTTGCCCTCCTTAACTCTGCCACTTCCTTCCCATTGTTGAGGGCCACAAACTCACACGAGTCCATCCTGTTCTCAAGACAGACATGGCACCATCCCCATGTCGCGATATCGCGGAAGACCTGGTCGAAGACCTGCTCTAGTAGGGTAAGCTGGGGTGGTGGCAGGGGTACCGGTACTGGGATCTGACCATTTGCAGGGGCACCCCCTGCTGTGGCAGCTGTGGCGGCCCCATTGGCCAATCCAGCCCCAATCGGTGACTCGTCCCCATCTGTGATGGGCTCCAAGTCCGAGTCCACCTCGACTGCAACCCCGTGTGCCCATCCATTCCATAGGGGAACTGCTCCGTTCGACATCCTACAAGGAGTGGACACGAGAATTAACATATATATAGAAATATCATAAAACATAAGTTGAAGGAACAATAGTATGAATTATAATTATCTACAACTAGCTAAAAGAAAACCTAACTCCTACAAGGCATCTAAGTCTATTTTCCTTCTATGTTGGACAATAAATTGAAGTCGGATCAGATACCAATCTGTAACGCCGCGAACTTCCTATATGGAGAATTCGAGACACGAGCTAGGACCTTTACATTCAATTAGTCACAATACACAGAAACATGAAAATTTTAAAAACATTTTATTAATACAATATTACAGGCCGAGTGTTTCCATTGATTCAATATATTACATCAGAGTATACATGAATGAAAATGATAAACATTGGGCTTTTCACTTGTAGACCATGCCTTGAGTAGAGTCCTCCCGGTTCGTGATCCTGTATCCATAATCTATTATAGTGGGGACGTCAGTACATATACTGACACTTAAAGGCTGATGACTAGCAGCGAATCTCCGAAAACAAACATATAAAAACATGGTAAAATATGTCAGTGTAGTTTAAATGTTCGTGAGTGTAATGACTAGAATCTAATGTAATGTCAACCAAGGCTAGGATGCTCCTATTCTAATGCAAGCGAGAATCTGGAAGCGTATGCATCCCATACTACATATGTCCATATCAAGTCATTCTCCATATTTAGGGATTTGAACCCATATTATGAAATTCTACTTTGTACACAACCTGTTCCTAACAGATGCAACGTGACTGACGAGGTTACAGACGTGGTCAAGTCCCACCAATGCAGTACGCTCATAGTGTCTATGTTTACCACTACTACCCGGCGGACCGAACCTCACTCAAAAACTAGACGAACCCTCGGGGTTACCGCAATACAGGTTAGCTCGAAGCATCCCCTGTGGCCCCCTAACTCATAGACCGTAGTAAATGGCCTGTTCGCTTCATCGGTATAGAACATGACAGAGTTCTGGGGTCCATCCCCTAGCTCCGCCCGCCCTTATCATGGCACTTCAGGAATTAACAGTGTGAGATACGCAACCCGTGCTCCCAACTCGTGAGAAGGCACTGTGCGTATCCCTTTGACGGAAAGGTACAACCCAATAATACCACCTAATATCGGCCCAAAGGACGAGTTGGTCATAAGGTGTCACCCCTAATACCAACTCCTCCCTTTTGGCAAAAATGGTTAAGTAAATATCTTTATAAGTTACTACTCTAATGGTGTCACTAATCCTAAACAATCTTACAAGATTTTCAACATAGATTATCATGGTCCAACTCATGGTACCTCGATCCAAGACACTAGTAATGAGATCTCCCTCACTCATCACTAGCCCTAACTTGGATTCCATCAACACTCTCGGCCCACGATCAACCCACACTGGTTAAGATTCGTTGGTGCCCGAGGTGAGATCTATCCATAGTCTCTAAGGTGGTAGGATGCGGTCTTGATGGTCGATGATCCCTAGGATAATTAGAAGACCCTAGACTAGCTTTTATCAAGCTAACTATTATTAGTGACTTTTCCAACCCCTATTACCCATGAAGATGAAGAATGCTCACATGCTATGGTCCAATTTCAATTAGAACCTCATACAACTAGAATCCATAGGTTCTTTTTCCCAAATTGAACTAGAACTACATGCAACTAGATTCTTGGGTTCTTTCTTAAAGTTGAGCTAGAATCACCTAGAACTAAATGCATGGGTCCTCTTATTAATTAAGCTAGAACTATCATGGTGCTAGTTTCATGGGTTTCTTTTTGAAGTTGACTAGAACAACATAGAACATACGTTCATTTCAATAGTTAAACTAGAACACCTAGCTCAGGCTTGGGTTCATGGGTTCTTTTAATCTTTCACCACTATACTACCATATACAATTCAAGCATGGTTCTTTTAACTAGAATGCTACACTATACCATTCAAGCATGTATGGGCTCTTTACTAACCCTATAACTACAACAAGATAGTTAACACTACAACTACAACATGATTCTTTTACTACAACTTAACTACCACATGAGTATCTACTACCACTTTAAGCATGGATCATTTCTACAACTCAAGCATTACAACTACAACATGATATACACATAAGCATGTGTTTCCTACAACATGGTATACAACATAAGTATGGTTTCTTCACTACATCAAACCTACAACATGGTGTACACATAAGCATGAGTTTCCTACAACATGGTATACAACATAAGTATGGTTTCTTCACTACATCAAATCTACAATATGGTATACACTTTAAGCATGATTTCCTACAACCTAGCATACAACATAAGAATGGTTTCTTTTCTATATTGAACCTACAAAAATCTAACATGGTATATTATATAGCATGAGCATGAATCCTACAATAATCTAGCATGGTATAAAGCATGAGCATCAATCCTACAACAATCCAAGCATGGTATATGGCATGAGTATCAACCTACAATAATCTAACATGGTATATAGCATGAGCATCAATCCTACTACAATCTAGCATGGTATATAGCATGAGCATCAATCATATAGCATGAGCATCAATCCTACAACAATCTAACATGGTATATAGCATGAGCATCAATCCTACAACAATCTAGCATGCTATATAGCGTGAGCATCAATCCTACAACAATCCAAGCATGGTATAATTACCATAACTCAAGCTTGAGTATCTACTACACTGTAAGCATGGATGCCTACTACTAAGCATGGATCTTTATTAATACTTAAGCATGGGTATCTACTTACTATTTTAAACATGGATGTTACTACAACTTAACATGAATATCTACCTACTACTTTAAGCATGGATTTTACTTAAGCATGAATGTCTACTAACTACTTAAGCATGAATATTATTTAAGCATGGATATCTACTTACTAGCTATTCCAAAGGCTATTTCTCTTTACAATTTACAAGTCTTGAAATTATTACAACAATCTAACTTATGAACTACAAATTAAATACAACAAAATTACAAGTCCTACTTATTACAACATTCTTTTCTTTAACCACATAGTTCCTATATACAACAAAGTTTACCCTTTTTTTTATAAACAAAAGTTAGCAAGATTTGATAATTAATCAAGTAGAGAGCAATAACAACAAGGACCTATTTTTTTATAGTCTACAATCCCAAAATGGGTGAGTAATTATTTCTACTACACCATTTTTATCTGCTTATGTTGATTAGTCCTTGTTTGAGTTTTACAACCCAGAGATGGGTATGTACACAAATCTTCATTTGCTTATGTCCATGAGTCCAAGTTAAGTTCTACAACCCAAAGATGGGCATGTACACAAATCTCCATATGCTTATGTCCATTAGTCCAAGTTTAGTTAACAAAAATAACAACAATAAGAACAAAAAATTACAACAATCTAAATATTCAATCTTTATGTTCTTTATTTATTTAAGCCCTACCATTTACTTTCTTATGTGGTCATTTTACTCATAGCATCATTCATAAGTTAGGAATTTGTCCAAGTTGTTTTAGAACAACATACATAACAAGAGAAACAACAACACAACAACACACCACAACAGAAAACAAACAACCCAAAAGAACAAAAATCATACAAAAGAGAACAAGAAAGGATGGAGAAACCTCCACCTTGATTTTTCTTGAAGGAAGAACTAGTCTAAGCTTCTTCTCCTTCCCCTTAGCTCCTATGGAACTCCTATGGAAACCTACAAAGGAAATACTCCCTAGTTAAGGCTTTCTCTCTTTCTTTTCCTCTCTTTTTTTTGTTCTTGTAAAATGAGACAAAGAGATGAGGGGAGAGGGTATTTATAGGGTGGAAGAGAAGGGGAAAAGTGTAAAAAAGCACCAAGGCAATTTTCAAAAACCCTCTTGGGGTACAAGGCCAGCCATACAAGGTAAGGTGGGGATGAGGTGGAGGCATGGTGTTAGGGTGAGGTGAAAGCATGGTGAAGGGTGAGGTGGATGAGATAGAGAGCTTCTAGAAGCACAACTCCTTAAACACTTATGCATACTTAACCCTAGGTTTAATCCTCCATCAAAACCTAACTATCTAATTAGATTGTCATCACAAAAGATAACTCAAACATGAAAAGAAATAAAATAATTATGTAGTTAAATACTAATAAAAATAATATTATTAATAATCGATTCGGATATTACAAAATGCTTGCTCATTTCGATATCATTGCACACGATCTTGAGAGCTTATGTAAGGGGTTGGACGATGACCGAAACGTCGGAAAACTCATAAGCCGTCTCACGCCCGAGTGGGATGTAAAAGCTGCTGCGATGAGGTAGACCCTTGAGGAAAAGGGATTCGATTACTATACATTCCAAGGAAAGTTGAAGACATATGAGATGGAGATGACAGAAACTAAAAGATACAGAAAGAACGTCGGGATTGAACCAAAAAACGAAGAGAGGACCATTGCCCTAAAAGCAGAGAAATCACGTCGATCAAAATCAGAATCAGACTATGAAGAATCAGATGAATATTTCATACGGCTAACTAAACAATTTTGTAAGCATCTCAAACGCAAAAAGTACAGCACGTCACAAGGAGAAAGAGACAAAGATAAAAAATGATGCATGCTACAAATGCAACAAGCCATGACATATATGCCCAAACTGTCCCCTTTCGAAAGGTAGGAATGAATATTATCATCACTCCAATTCAGGATTGAGAAAGAAGACATTGAAGGCAACGTAGCTAGACTCAGATTCAAGTGAGGATAAGCAATATCACAACAATGTTGGCTTCATTGCTCTTGGGAATGGTGAGGAGCAATCACCATCTCAAGAAGAGGTAATCGAAGAACCCACTTATGACGAGTTAGTAGATGTGTAATGGATTAAAAGATTATGCTATGAAATTGAGTCGTGAACTAAGACAATATAAACAAATTCCAATTGAATCTCATAACTCTTGCATCGCTAAAATTCAAAAACTGAAAAAAAAAATTCCTTGATCATGAAAAAATTCGAGTCATTTAGAAAAGATCATGATGTATTGTTAGAGAAAAATGAACTCTTAAAACAACAAATTCAAGAATCCTTAGCAACACATGATGAACACTTGAGAGAAATTCATGAGAAATCTGTTTACATTGATCAACTCACTGATAATTTAAAAGAATGTAAAAGAAAATTTGATGAGGTAGTGGAAGGTTGTAACGAAGTACATAAGCAAAATAGAATACTTGATGCTACCCTAGACACTCTTTGTTGGAACACTAAAGATGATGATATGACTAGGAAAACACTTTGTAAAAGAGTAATTGAGCTCGAGAAAATTGTTGAAAAATATGAAGGGCCCAGTTACCTTATTACAAAGAATTCAAGATCTTATCATGATAATAGAGAGCTTGGTTACAATGAGCCAATACAACATCAAAAATCTAAACAATCTTGTCATACACATATGCATAGCCACCAAAATAGTTACAAGCCAACACACAATTATGCATATGTGCATGATCCAAAGCATAATCACATTACTTGTCACTATTGTTGTATATTAGGACATATTTCTTATAATTGTGCTTTAAAAAGGAATACTAACTTTGTTTGGATAAAGAAGAATATAAGTGCAGGAACAGTACCTACTTAGATACATACTAATCTTAATATAGGTAAATCAATTCACTTCACCTAAAGATCGGTAGTACCTTGATAGTGGATGCCTAAAGCCCATGACGGATGAAAACAACACTTTTGCATCACTATCAAGAAAAGAAAAGGGAAGATCATATTTTTTTAAGGTAAAAAAAATTTAGTTTAATTTTTTGTCTGGTAAGCAAATTTAAACTCATTTGATTCGCAACTTGCTGATATTTTCACTAAACATTTAGATGAAAAACGATTTTATTTTTTGAAAAGAGAATTGAATGTTACTGATAGTTATGCTTAAAATTGGGTTTTTGTCGACTGGACGGTCGACTGTACTACTGTAAATACAGTTGACTGGGCGATCGACCGGCATGCTCCTGGCCTTCGTTTGGTTTTATGATTCTTTTCAAATATTGGCTTTTAGTTTGAATGGTCGACCGATCCACTATCTGTCTTTCGTTTTGGGTTTGCAAAGTGTGCGCCCTCTCGGGTTGATTCTTGATTTTATATGCTTAATTGGTTGTGCCGTCGACCAGTTCTTTTCTTGGTTACTCATTTTGAGTTTTACGAACTTTCTATTCACTATTTTCTATAATATTGGTTTATTGAAATACTTCTTCTCCTATTTTATGCCTTGCATCTGTATTGGAAAAATTTCAAATCTATGATACCATGAAGAGCTCTCCTTGTATATCAAAAAGTTTCGCTATAACGGTATCATGTAAGTGAATTTTCTCCTGCTTTCAAAAATTATTATATTTCCCAAATTTATCTCATGCTTTATCATGTTCCCCAAATTAACCTCTTCTTTTGCTTTATGAATGTTCTTTTATTTACAAATGGTTTTCGGGGGAGAATAAAGCATTTAATTAAATGTTCCTTTATTTAAATCTTTTATAAATGTTCTTATTATGCTTGTCTTTTGCCCCTCTTAGTGTGTTCCAAAAGGGGGGAGAATGAATGTTTTAACTGAAAGTAAATATAATGTTGAATATTATTATCTCTTCTTCTTAAATCTTTTATGAAAATCTATGCTACAAGAAGTACGAAATTCAGGGAGAGTATTTATATGCCTTACTGTTTTATTTTTAAACTCTCTTGATCTTTATCTATGAAAATCAATGTTACAGTAAGTACTAAATTCAGGGGGAGTATTTATATGCCGTATTGTTTTCTTTTTACTTTCAACATTCAAAAGCATGTTTTGTTCACACCAAAAGGGGAAGATTGTTGACTCTTTGTTTGGTGTGCTTAAAACGTGTCCATAAATACTAATAAGTTTAAATTAAGTTGTTCAGATTTTCAGGTTAAAATAATATCAATAAGAGATTCAAAAGAGATTCAGGAATAAGCAAAGAAGGAAAGCAATAAAAAAAGATTACAAGATCAAACAAAAGAATAAGTTATTCAAAAAGAGCACATGTTGATTAGTGCCCAAGAAAGCTATCAAGACCAGTTGTTGCTATTCCTTATTTGTGAAATTTTATTTGTATTTGATTGATTGATGATTGATTAGTATATGGTAAGAATATAAAGTAGATTTGTTATGAACAGAACGATAACGGTCGATCGCACTTCATGTCGGTCGACCGCATCGCAGTCGAATGCACTTCACAGCAAAATAATGAAGCATTCGACCATTCATCTCTCGACTTTTCGTCACAGAGATGAACGGTTGTCTGCACTTAAATTGCGGTCGATCGTACTTTGCGCGGTTCACTCTATTGGAATGTATCGTTTCCAATTTGGTAGATACACTTCCTCGTCTATATAATTGGACGAACCCATTGAGTATTTCTCACCTATTACTTTTGAGAAAAATCTTCTGAACGAATTTTTCAACAATCAATCCGAGTGTGTGTGATAACTATTTGTATTCTTCAGTCAGGATTATTGAGGATCTTGAGTTCTTTTCTTTTCTTCCACTTTGGCGAGATAGATGAGACTTGTGTTAGAAGTCTTGTGGGTGTAATAGGTCTCTCGGTCTGAATCTGAGAATCACTGTACAAGGATTTGAGTATAGTGGAACGTTTGTGGCGGAGAATTGCTACAAGTAGGTGGTGTGGACGTAGACCTGGGGTCGAATCCCGTTATATCATTGCGTCACTTGTGCTATCTGTATTTGATTTTCTTATCTCTCCATATTTACTTTTCTATTCATTTTAATTTTTTTAATTTCGCACAATTATCCTGTTCACCCCTTAGGCTGATTTACATTGCGTTGTCTACGATGCATTTCAGATAGACCTTGCAGACCTAGCTATTCCTCTCTTTTTCTCCCCTTGTTTACTTCTTGTTACTTTATGCATCCGTACTTGCTGTATTGGTACTCTTTGTTTGTTGTTTTTTTCGTTGTATTCGTATTCTCCCTTTGTTTACTTCTTGTTACTTTATGCATCCGTACTTGCTGTATTGGTACTCTTTGTTTGTCGTTTTTTTAGCTGTATTCGTATTTTCTACTTCTTTTTATTACTTGTTGGTACCTTTTTTCTCAATTTTTGTTTTCCATATTATTAATTTTAACTGTTTATTTTAGTTTCTTGTTCTATTATTCTTCTTTCTTCCTAATTGGAGGGAACATTGTACTTATTAGTGGGCATGTTATCTTGTATCACTGGTATAAGAAGGAAAGACATGAGGAAACAGAGCCCACGTTTTGGGTTCATACTGTATGAGGAAAATGCCATACTCTTTTTTCATATGAGTTCATACTGTATGATTTTAGCTCGCTAATTGAATAATGAATGTTAGACTATTTTGGTAGTACAATAAATAAATTTATAAAACCCAGAAATAATTAATGAGTATCAGGTCACCAGGGCCGGTCCCCACCTAGCGGCCGGTGAGGCGGCTGCCTCAGGCCCTCGAATTTTTTATAATTTAAAGGGCCTCCAAATTTGTATTTCCTTGTAAATATAAGCACATATTTTGCACGTAAAAAATTATATTGTTATTAGGGACCCCCAAAATAACTATTTGGGCCTTTCGCCTCGGGCCCCGAAAACTCAGGGCCTGCCCTGTAGGTCACACTTGCTTATATTTGGTTGTCTAAGAGCATCCACTGTCGTTTTCTAAAAAGCAAAAAAACAGCATTTGGGTTAAAAAAACTCACTGTTGTTCGCTACATACTCAAAATTTAGAATAGGAGTGAACAGTCGTTCGCTAAACTTAGAAATCGCCCTTGAGAAATGCTAAAAGTAGAAGACGGATGATCTTCATCCGTTTGAGGAAAAAAAATTTGAACGGACGGAAGATGATGCTCTGTCCGTCAAAAAAATTATTATTAAAAAAAATCAAAAATATGGAAGACGGAGGAAGGAGCTCCATTTCTGTATTTTTTTTTTTTTAAAGTAATCAAATTTTTTTTCGAAAAATTACGAAAATGCCATTAGCTATTTACCAAATTGCCATTATAAATTATTTTTTTTAAAAAAAGGCATGGGACGGCACACCTTCAGCCGTCCCACCATTTCCCCACAAATTTAAAAACAAATTATTATCAAATTGCCATTGGATTATTAGGGTTGGCAAACGGGTCTGGCAGGCCGGGTCGGGTCGAACTCGCTCGGGTTTGCATCCAACTTGGGCGGGTTCGGGTCGGGTCGATGTGTTAAACGGGCCGGGCCGGGCCGGGTCGAAGACGTGAATTCGTGACCTGCCCAACCGGTGAACCCTTTCGGGTCCAACCCGGGTTGGGTCGGGTCGGGTCGCGGGTTGGCCCGGCTAAAGTTTTTTTTTAATTATTTTTTTTTGTTTTTTTGTTTTTTACTTTAAAAAATATAATTTTAATAATAAACATAAAAAATTGTAATAATAATAATAAGATTGAAAGAGTGAAATTGCCAAAAAAATGATATATTATTCATATGATTTCAACTTATACAAGTTTCACAATTTGTAATAAGAAATAAAGATTTTCTACAAATTTGTTTTATACAATAACAAATTTCTTATATACAATTTCAATTTACTTCAATTTTCCTAATTTTAAATAACAAGCAAAGATTTAATACAATTTTTTATCCATTTACAATTGTCTTCAATTTGATAACCTTCAATTTATTATTGTTGACTTTTTGTTGTTGGTCTTGAATTCTTCATTTTGGTTGCTATTGTTGTTGTTGTTGTTGTTCTTCCAGCGAGGTGCTCCCACTTGTGGACGTCGATAATGCTTTTCCTTGGGTATTATCTTCAGCCTTCAGCCAGTCTTCTGTGCAGACGAGCATCTCTAACGATTGAGGCTTCAAGCGATTCCTGTAATCAATTAGAACCCTGCCACTTGTAGAAAATGTACTTTCAGAAGCAACTGTAGAGACAGGAGGAGTTAGTAGATCTTTAGCCATATATTTAAGAATACTATAAGTGTGTTCATGGTCTTTCCACCATTGTAAAATATCTAGTGAAGAACTAAAAGACTCAGAATCTTGTTGGTCATACTAATTTAATTCATTTGGTTGATTAGTCCTAGGTTTTTTTGATTCAATTTGTGCAAGTAAATTAAATGTTCTATTATCAAATTTACTCTTATCCTTACCTTTAGAAGTAGCAAAAGAAGAACTAACTAAAGAAGTTGTACTACTAGAAGCAAAATATCTATCATAAT
The DNA here is from genome assembly GCA_017893485.1 of Hemerocallis citrina. Classification (NCBI taxonomy): domain Eukaryota; kingdom Viridiplantae; phylum Streptophyta; class Magnoliopsida; order Asparagales; family Asphodelaceae; genus Hemerocallis; species Hemerocallis citrina. The sequence continues at coordinate 173,130,220 of CM030361.1, forward strand.
AATCATACAAGTTATTTAATGTCGATTCAAATTTAACTAAAAAAGAAGCGCAATCAATTTCTTTATCATCATCCCCAAGTAAATTAAAAAATATTTCAATTAAACTCTTCGTACCTTCTAATTTGATACGAGGATCCATCACAGTAGCAACACAATACAACATAGGAGGCTTAAAATACTTCAAAAATTTTGTGTATGCAGGTTTTGCAATATCACCAACAAAAGCATCATCGATCATTTTTTTAAAAGTTTGCATCATTGTAACTATTGAAATAAAAATGTTACTAGAAGTAGATTCATAAGATTTTGAAAATTTGAAAGTTGCAGTTTTAAAAGGTTCTAAAAATTTCAACAAAGATTTGGCATAAAACCAATCGACAGGAGTCATTTCAAAATTTTGCATATTTTTTGCAATACAAAAATCATTTATACATGCTTTATATTCAGTAACAACATGTAGCAAATCAAAAGTAGAGTTCCATCGGTGTTTAACATCCTTTGAAAATTTTCTAAAAGGTACATTTTAAAGCCTACACCAAGCTTTCCATTCTTGAAATATGGTGCCACTTAATGCATTAAAATGTATACAATTTCTAATTTTAACTATATATGGTTTGTCTATTTTTAATGCATATTGAACACATAAATTTAAAATATGACATGCACATCTAACATGAAAAATATTGTCAGATGGAGGGTTTAATGCGCTTTTTAAAATACTAATTGATGCATTATTGTTAGATGTATTATCAAAACTTATACTTATAATTTTATCGCGAATATGAAAAGCATCACAAATTTCTAAAATACGGTTTGCAATTTCATTGCCACTATGGGGATAGGGCAACACAGCAAGTGAGATGATTTTTTTGAAGAATCCAATCAATGTCGATCCAATGACAGGTTATTCCAATCATCAGAATATTGTTTCAACCCGTCTAACAATCGGAAGTTAAACTAACTCTATAAGTTAAACTCCATAAAATTGCAATCAAAGCTTTTCTCATTTCATTGTAGATTTTAGAACAATCTGATTTGCAAGTATTCCTAGGGATTCTTCTAAAATGAGGGATTAAGGCGGTTTGATTAAAATTTTCCAAGTCCCTACTCTCGAGATAGCAAAACGGTAACCCTCCCTTGATTACTAATCGGGTCATTTCCCGACAAACAAGTTCGGGATCATAAGGGTGGCTATCAACTAGACTGGTCCTAGGGTGGATTTTTTGTTGGCCGGGTAGGTCAACAAGAAGTTCTTTATGCATATTTAGGATGTGTCACTTAATTGTACCCGTGCCCTCACCCCTCTTCCATTTGTATGGCTTCGAACATGTTTTACACACTTTTAAACCTACACCCGGTACATTTTCGTTCGGAATATAATCATAAAATTTGTGTCAATCACTACTTTTTCCTCTAGTTTTCCTACTAGTAGCCGGTTGTGTTGTTTCGGTGGCTTGTTGTTGTGGTTCTTCTTCTAATTCTATATCTCCTACAAACTCATCGTGTGTACCCCATTGTTGGGGATGATGATTAGGGTAGTCTTCTGTGGGTCATTTTGTGGGACAATTGGAGGCCTACGAGAAGTGTCGGTGGAATCTTATCCACTTTGGCTATGGTCGCTACCGCGTGATCTAGACATGTTGATATGTAGTAGTGTATGTAAAAAATTAAACACAATGTAGGCGCGATAAGTTACAAAAAAAAATCTAGAAAACAAGAGGGTTGTGAGAGAGAAGATCAAAAAACCAACAAACAAATATGATACAAAAAATTATAACGACTGATATGGCTAAAAATGGGGTTAAATCGGAGCCGTCCAGATTGGACACGAATCTTGATGCTCGGGGGCAAAATGGTAATTTCACACTCAAGCAACTCCAAGACGGGTACCGGATCTCCTTTTCACAGATCCTATAACCTGCGAACAGACCCACTCCAACTGGGTACGGGTCCCGACCCAAGGCAAACCCAAACCAACAAGGGGCAAATCAGGATCCCTGATTTTGCCAAATCAGCACCCCTGATTTGCTCCCACCGGGAATCAAGGGCTAATCTCCCAAAACAGAATAGGAGGATTTCCCTCCTTGCTGTTAGGCAGGAAATCATGCCCCTAACCGCTCCAAAGGCGACTATAAATATGACCCCTCAGCCACCATGACCAGGTTAATGAATCATTCACCACTTTTAAGCTCTTTGTTAATCTTTTCTGATTACTGACAAGAGCGTCGGAGGGTGCATCGCCGGAATCAACCCCGGTGTTTCGCACTTCCTTGTAGGTCGCGGCAGGAGCGAGAAGGCCGAGTCAACTGTTCAGGTTGTTCCCGTACTCACAAGTTCTATCTGTTTACCCCCACACCGAAATCAGCGGTAACAGATTGGCGCCGTCTGTGGGAAACCACCACACGAACAGCCTCAGCTATTCCTCGTCGTCCGCTGCAGCCATGCCTCCGAAGAAGGTCAAATCTAGAGGGTCCAACCGGGTGGCCAATCCCGCCGACCCTACGGAGGAAGCCCCGGTCAACCCTATTCCACAATCCAGTCTCCCTCCGCCGGCACAGCAGGTCCCTCCTCCTCATCCCAAACAGCAACCCAACAACGGTCCGTCCGGTCACAACGGTCGGAAGGGAAAGCAGCCCCTCAATCCAGGACATGTCTCTGTCCATAATGGGTCCTCGGACTCGATGGCTTCCCATCATCCCGACCTCCGCATCACACTTCTGAACCGCCAGAAGGACGACGACCTCCGCACCCATCTTGACGAGAGGCGGGCCCGAGAGGGAGCCTCCCGCCAGCGTCAAGGTGAGCGGTCCCCGCGTCGCCGAGACGGCAGAAGGTCCCCGGACCGCAGAGGCCGAGCGGCGTCCCCCGAGCGCCGAAGGAGGAGGTCCCGGTCCCCGAGGGATCGGCGTCATCCGAGGGACCGAGAAGTGCCTATCAGTCGGGCCGAATTCCTCCAATTTCAGGAGACCGTTATGCAGGCTCTCAACCTCCGGCAGAATGTCCAGAATGCTCAGAGGGCTCCGACGCCCCCGAGGGATCCCAGTCCTCGCCGCCGAACCCGGAGCCCTTCCCCGGCTCCCAGCCGCCAACAGCGGCAACCGAGCCCTCACCGGTCCCAGGATTATCTGCGCCGCAGTCCGCGCTCCCCTTCCTATGAAGAGGAGTCCGGGGGGTCATACGATTACCAGTAGAGGGACGACGCCCTTATCCGCCGTCTCCATGAGGTGGAGAGGCATATCGGCTGCATTGACAAGGAGGAAGAGTCCCGAGCAGGAACGTTCCGTCCGAGCCGACCCCCCTTCTCACGGTCTATCATGGAGGCCCATATACCGAGGAGTTTCAAACCGCCACAGTTTGAAACATACTCAGGGGAATCCGACCCGGTCGACCACGTCGAAAGCTTCAAAACCCTGATGCTCATCCATCACGCTTCGGACGCTGTACTCTGCAGAACCTTCCCTGCCACCCTCAGGGGGTCGGCTCGGGAATGGTATTCCAGGCTCGCCCACTCCTCCATCTTCTCGTTCGAGCAGTTTGAGACACTGTTCATTACTCACTTCGTGAGTAGCAGGCGAACCGAGAAGACAAGTCTCTCCCTGCTGAACCTGTGACAGGAGAAGGAGGAAAAGTTGCGGGACTATGTGAAAAGGTTTACCGCGGAAGTCAGGTCAATTGCTTCCTTAGACCAGTCTGTGGCCACCGTGGCGTTCCAGTCGAACGTCCTTAACGCCAACCTCCGATCATCCCTGGCCAAGAAGCCCCCGCATGACTTCGCCGACCTCCTCCTGAGGTGCGAGAAGTACATCCGGGCAGAGGAGGCTGAAGCCCTTCCGAGCTTCGGAGGGCCCTCCGCAGGGTCGAAAAGGAAGGCGACAGGGGAAGAGGGGTCCAAGAAAGCCCAGAAGGACAGTGGCGGTCACCGTCGCGCTCCCCCCAGATTCGAGAAGTTCACTCCCCTCACCACCAACGTCTCCACTATCCTGATGGAGGTCGAGAAGGAGGGGGTCATCCCTCCGGCGCCGAGGATGCACACCCCGGCAAAGAGGAGGAACAAAGATAAGTGGTGTCGTTACCACCGAGACCACGGCCACGACACGAACGACTGTCGGGCCTTGAAGGACGAGATCGAAGCCCTCATCCGGAGGGGGCAATTGGCAAAGTTCGTGAAGACGAACGACCGGGCGGATCGCAATTCTCCTCCGGCTTGGGGGGCTAACAAGCGCCCCGAGCGGCGCGAAGAAACACCCGAGTTCGAGGAGGAAAGGATTCTGCACATGATCCACGGAGGCCCCATGGGCGGCTCCTCTAATACGTCCCGGAAAGCCTTCGTCCGAGAGGTGAACTCGGTTCACAGTGCTCCTCCTCCCAAAGGTCTCGGCGTCCCTGTGTCCTTCTCGGACGCCGACCTCGAAGGAGTCCGAACCCCACACTGTGATGCCCTCGTCATCGACCTCCGCATGGCCAACTTCAAGGTGCAGAGGATTTTGGTGGACAACGGGAGTTCGGTCAACATCCTTTTCCTCTCGGCCTTCCGAGGCCTGCAGCTGTCCCGAGACCGTCTCAAGCCGGCCGGTTACAGTCTCCACGGGTTCACGGGGGTCCCGGTAACCGTCGAAGGGGTGATAACCCTGGACGTTACTGCGGGAAGCGCCCCTACTACTCGGACCGAGCCGATGGACTTCATGGTCGTCGACGTCCCAGCTGCATATAATGTCATCCTAGGCCGCCCCGGCCTAGCAGCCCTGGAGGCTGTCCCCTCGGCATACCATTTGAAGATGAAGTTCCCCACTCGGTCGGGAGTAGGGGAAGTCAGGGGAAGCCAGGAAACAGCCCGGAAGTGCTACATGACTTCCACCGGGGGACCAGTGCTCTCGCTCGAGACACTAGAAATCCCCGAGCCGAAGGCCCGCCCAACGTTCGAGCCGACGGACGAGTTAGAAGAAGTACTCTTCTCGGACGAGGATCCGAACCGGAAATTCCTCGTCAGCAAATCCTTGCCGACCGTGCTGTTCTCCGACTTGGTGAGGTGCATCCGGAATAACCGCGACCTATTTGCTTGGTCGGTCGCGGACATGCCCGGCATCTCCGAGGACTTGCTCGTCCATCGTCTAAGCGTCGAACCGGGGTGCAAACCGGTTCAGCAGAAGAGGCGGAAGTTCGCTCCCGAGCGACAGCAGGCCATCAAGGAAGAGGTTGATAAACTTCTAAAGGCCAAGTTCATACAGGAGGTAAATTACCCCGAGTGGCTGTCGAATGTTGTGATGGTCAAGAAGTCCAGTGGCTCGTAGAGGATATGCATTGACTTCACCGACCTGAACAAGGCGTGTCCGAAGGATCCCTTCCCGCTCCCGAACATCGACACCCTTATAGACGCCACCTCGGGCCATGAGCTCCTCAGCTTCATGGATGCTTTCTCGGGATACAATCAGATCCGAATGTTCCCTCCGGACATTCCGAAGACCTCCTTCGTCACCGACCAAGGCCTCTACTGCTACCGAGTAATGCCGTTCGGCTTGAAGAACGCAGTCGCCACCTACCAGCACCTCGTCAACAAGGTCTTCCAGAACCAGATCGGCCGAAACATGGAGGTGTACGTTGATGACATGCTCGTCAAGAGCATTCGCGGCACCGATCATGTAGCCGACCTCCAAGAGGCATTTGGCATGTTGAGGAAGCACAACATGCGACTGACCCCGAACAAGTGTGCATTCGGGGTCTCCTCGGGAAAATTCCTCTGCTTCGTGGTAAGCCAACGAGGGATCGAAGCTAATCCCGAGAAGATTAAGGCCATATTAGACATGGCCCCGCCTCGGAACATCAAAGAGGTGCAGAAGCTCACTGGTCGGCTCGCTGCTATCGGTCGGTTCCTCTCTAAGTCGGGGGAGAAGTGCCTCCCCTTCTTCAAGGCACTCAGGGGGGCTAAGGGCTTTGAATGGGGCCAACCGCAACAGGAATCATTCGAACAGCTGAAGGCCTACTTGGTAAACCCCCCTCTGCTCAGCAAACCAGTCCCGGGCGAGACCCTCTTTGTCTACTTGGCTGCTTCCGAGCAGACCCTGAGCGCGGTCTTAGTAAGGGAGGAAGAACAAACACAGAGGCCAATCTACTACGTGAGCAAGGTGCTCCGGGACGCCGAGCTCCGCTATCCGAGGATAGAGAAGATAGCCTACGCTCTGGTCATGGCAGCGAGGAAGCTTCGGCCGTACTTCCAATCTCACTCGGTCGTCGTCCTGACCGACCAACCATTAAAGCAGATCCTCTATAAGCCAGAGACCTCGGGCCGGCTGATGAAATGGTCCATAGAGCTGAGCCAGCACGACATCTCTTACCAACCTCGGACAGCAATTAAGGCGCAAGCTCTCGCCGACTTCATTGTAGAGTCCACTATCCCTGAGGTCGGCCACGTCCCGAAGGGACCTCCCATCTGGACAGTCTTCGTGGACGGATCCTCGTGTAACGAAGGAAGCGGCGCTGGCATCATTCTGAACGGCCCTGACAACTTCGTGCTCCAGTACGCGATCCGCATGAGCTTCAAAGCCTCGAACAACGAGGCGGAGTACGAGGCACTCATTGCTGGGCTCGGACTCGCCCGAAGCGCTGGAGCTCGGTGCCTCCGGATTCACAGTGATTCCCAACTAGTTGTGAACCAGGTCTTGGGTGAATATGAAGCCCGAGACGAGCGAATGGCGAAGTACCTCGCCAAGGTCCGGGACCTCATGGGCCGGTTCGAAGAGGCGCTCATTCAACGGGTCCCCCGGGAGGAGAATTCACAGGCCGACGCCCTCTCCAAGTTGGCCTCGTCCTCCTTACAAGGTCTCGAGCAGACCGTACTGATCGAAGTCCTCTCCAAGCCGAGCATCGAAGACGAGGCATCTAGCTCGGCGGAGTCCTTGCCAGTCATGCTGCAGGACAATTGGATGAAGCCACTGATGGAATTCCTAAGGGACGGGGTTCTACCCTCAGATCCCAAGGAAGCACGCCGAGTCAGAACCCGGGCTGAACGCTATGTCTTTATCGAGGGGGTCCTATACAAACGCTCTTTCTCTCAAGTAGACGGCCGACCGTACCTAAGGTGCCTCTCTCCGGATCAGGCCGAATACGCCCTACAAGAGCTTCATGAAGGCATCGGAGGGGCACACTCAGGGTTTAGGTCCTTGGCCCGGAAAGCTTTGAATTATGGGTACTTCTGGCCGACCCTTCTTCAAGACGCCGAGCGACACGTTCGGCAGTGCAGCTCCTGTCAAAGACACGCCAGCATTCGTCGCCTCCCTCAGGCCAACCTCGCCTCCCTATCAAGTCCGATCCTTTTTGCAATGTGGGGCATGGACTTACTAGGGCCCTTCCCCCCGGCTCCGGGTCAGTTCAGGTTCTTGGTTGTAGCCATTGACTACTTCTCAAAGTGGGTCGAGGCCGAGCCCCTCACCACGATAACCGAGAACAAAGTAGTACAGTTCTTCTGGAAGAGCATTATATGTAGGTTCGGCGTCCCCCGAGTGCTTGTGACGGACAACGGGACTCAGTTCACCGGCTCGGCATTCCGAGCTCTGTGCGATGACCTCGTCATTCAGCAGCGCTTCTCGTCTGTCTCACACCCTCAGTCGAACGGACAGGCCGAGAATGCCAATAAGCAGATCCTCGCAGGCATCAAGAAAAGGTTGAACAGGTGTTCGAAGGGCTTGTGGGTGGAGCAACTCCCTAATGTGTTGTGGAACTACCGCACAAGCAAGCGGATGCCCACCGGAGAGTCCCCTTTCAATCTTACCTACGGGGCCGAGGCCGTGATACCCCTCGAGGTCGGAATACCTTCCCCTCGGCTCATAGCCTATGACGAAGCACAGAACGCCAGGGACCTCCGAGGAAACTTGGACCTGATAGATGAGCTAAGGGAAAGGGCATCGATTCGGCAGCAGAATTATCGAAGAAGGGTCGAGCTAGCGTACAACAAAAAGGTCCGACCCGCCGACCTTAAGCAAGGAGATTTGGTCTTGAGAAAGCTAGCCATATCCCTCCCCAGTCAGAAGAGCAAGCTGGCTCCGAACTGGGAAGGTCCGTACCGGATCACAAAAGTTGTTCGGCCTGGGGCATACCGTCTCGAAGACATGGAGGGCAGAGAGCTTCCGAGAACCTGGAATGCCGACCACCTCCTAAAATACCAAGAGAGCGTTCCGGCGCCACTCTAAGTAACAGGGAGTGTCGAGCCATTCCTATCCTCCGACTTGTAACCCATTTTTCATAAATTGTACTATGTAAAACGGTTCGCCGTCCATTATCAATAAAGAAAGCTCCCTTCATGCTTATGAATTTATGTACTTCTCTCTGCTCTTGTCTTGTGATTTCTAAGCTGTGGTTTTAACCAATGGTTCGGAGTCCAACACTCGGTTCGACTCTACCACCTCGGCTCGTCCCCGGACGAGCCAGGGGTAGATCACCATTCGGAATTGCTCCCACAACTGTTGAACTAACACCAATGGTTCGGAGTCCAACACTCGGTTCGACTCTACCACCTCGGCTCGTCCCCGGACGAGCCAGGGGTAGATCACCGTTCGGAATTGCTCCCACAACTGTTGAACTAACACCAATGGTTCGGAGTCCAACACTCGGTTCGACTCTACCACCTCGGCTCGTCCCCGGACGAGCCAGGGGTAGATCACCGTTCGGAATTGCTCCCACAACTGTTGAACTAACACCAATGGTTCGGAGTCCAACACTCGGTTCGACTCTACCACCTCGGCTCGTCCCCGGACGAGCCAGGGGTAGATCACCGTTCGGAATTGCTCCCACAACTGTTGAACTAACACCGATGGTTCGGAGTCCAACACTCGGTTCGACTTTACCTCCGCGGCTCGTCCCCGGACGAGCCAGGGATAAATTGTCGTTCGGAATTGCTCCCACAGCCGTCGAACTCTGCGACAACCCCGAAGGCAAACACTTGGTCAAAACCCTGCCCTAAAGATTGCTTTCCGAAAATCCCCTACGTTGTGGCGAGCGCTCGGCTTACATTCAGTCCGAGCCTCGTCACGGAAACGGGAGAAGATAAGAAGGGTGGACCTACTCCTCGGTCGGAATCCGAGCAAGTGCCATTCCGAGCCCGCAAACGGGGAAAATGCACTTTCTCCTCAACTTTCGCGCCTGATCTCGATCAGACGGCCCAGATCTTGCCGAGGACACTACACGACAAGATAGTGTTTTCTTGAGAAATGTGCCCGTCTCGAGATGCGCGTCAACATCCGATGTCTCAGATTATGCCACGTCGCTCGGTACGCCGAGACTCCCTGTCTTCGTTCGGCAGCCGAGCAAGAGCCATTCCGAGCTCGCAAACGGGGAAAACTCATTTTTTCCTCCACTTTCGTGCGTGATCTCGATCAGACGGCCCAGATCTCGCCACCTGCGCTAAACGACGAGATAGCGTTTTCTTGGGAACTGTGCCACCTCGAGATCCGTGCTTACAGTCAACGCTAAACGACAAAACAAGGCACGCGCAGGAGCCCGTTCGGTTCAACGCTCTCGCCGACAAAACTACAACGTCCGGCCCAAGTTCCTCGGCACGGCCAACCCAATTACAAGCAAGACAAATATGCAAAGCGATGAAAGGGAATTTTATTAATTGTCAGTGCATAATACAAAGCATTCCATTACAAGGTGTTGGCAGACAAAACCTACAATGCCCGACCTACTACACTCGTCTCTCATATAGAAACATCCTCATTAGACTGTTCGTCTTCCTCGGCTGGCAGCTCCTCTGCCTCCCCCCGGAGCTTCACCATCGCAGCCTGCAAGTGCCGCATCTCTGAGAGCAAGTCATCCCGTTTGGCGATAATCTTCGACTGAATGTGCCGAATGCATTTGACCCGCAGAGAGTTGCTGAATGCGGTCTGCGAGTCTTCATCCTCTCCTGCGGGGCTCAGCTCGACGATCCTATTCTCCAAGCGTTGGATCTCGGCTTCCCGGAGACTGAGGACCAACGAAAGATGGGCCCACTCACTCTCGGCTCGGCGTAACTTCAGATCGGCGCTCCCGGGGCTCAGAACCACCGTTCCAGAAGTGGCCTCGGATTCGGAGTCTTCGTTCGAACGCTCGGAGTCCGAGCCATGGATCGTCACCACGAGCTGAAAAGAAGGGAAAAAGAATAACACAATTTCAATACACCGCCGAAGTCCAACACTTGGAAAAATTTTCTAAGGAAACTTTCAAGATTCATATTCAGATGTAATGGTGTTACAGATGGCCGAACCGACCCTACAATCAAGCTTTACAACAACCAACGAAAGTGAAAAACAACAAGGTCAAGGTCTCCTCGGAAGGGGAATGCTTCGGTTTAGGGATACGCGAGAACGACAAGGTCTGCCCTCCGAACTCGATCCTAAACCAACGAAGTGCGACCCCCCTTCGCTGCTAGCTCTAACCACGGCGCCTGCCGAGGCCCCGCTCGACGAGACAGCCGCGCTGCTCTGCGCGTCAGCCGGACTCCGCCTGGTCATAGGCGAGCGTGTCGCAAGCTCATAAAACGTAATCCCCCTCTCACTTTCTTCGCGGGTGCACGAAGTACTGCGAACGTTAGCCCTCTCCGGCGCAGGCTTAAGCGACGCGATCTCCTCCTCCAGTTCGATAATCCTGTCTCTAAGAACGTCGTCCTTCGCCGACTTCTTCGGACGGGAGGGTCTTGACGAGCCGGAGGCATTAGCACCATCGGCGGCGAGCCGGCGGAAGCGGGTGACCTCGATTCCCCTATCTATCGTGATCCTTCTGAGCCTGTCGGCGTCGGCCACTAACCTCTTGCGCTCGGCCAATGCCTTCTCCAACTTGGATGCCAGCTTCTCTGCCTCCGCCGAGCGTTCCCTCTCCGCCAATTCCAAGTGTTGGACCTCTGCCAAAAGAACGTCATTCCTCTGCTCGGCGGCGGTTAGCTCCCCGCGGAGCCGCTCGACTTCCCCTTCGGGACAAGGGGCTTGGTAGTGCTTCCTCAGTTGATACAGCTCGCGGCACTGCCTCCGTAGAACTGCCCTCACCTCCTCCGCCTGGGCGAGCAGAAGAAACCGCCTCTGACGGCTGTCCTTGAGCTCACACTTCATTTTGGCCAACTCCTTCCGAAGGTAGACGAGCTCCGTGACTGGACCGAACTTCACCTGAAAAGCAGAGATAAATCCGATACCCAACACTCGGAAACATCTACGGCTAGTCACACACAAATCCGAAGTTCAACACTTGGGCAAATTTTGGCCAAACAAAATATTTTCATTTCAAAATCAAGGTGAAAGTTTTACACTAGAGGTGGCCAGTCCGCAGTTAGGCTTACAAAAGAAAAAAGACAAAGAAAAAGACAACCGAGTCAGGGGTCGACCTTTTTGCCGCTCGGGTCCGTCGACCCCCCGGTCTTGTCCTCGCCACCGTCCTTGCCTCCGCCTTCGCTCCAACTCTCCTCCTCGGAGTCGTCCACCTTCTCGTCCTCGGCCTCGGACTCCCCGGGACCCTCGACGACTTCCGTCTCTCCCGCAGGTCCGAGCATCCCCTCGGGCAGACCCTCCTCCCCTTCCACAGGGTCGTAAAAGTGGTAGGAGGAGGTGTCGAAGCCCGTGTTCCTTGCGGCTATGTGAGTCAGCCCTCGACCATAGGCTTCCTCCATGTTCTGGAGCATATGCTGAGCGGCCTCCTCCTGCACGGCCTTCTTCACCTTCTTCACCTTCTTCAGGTGCCTGGCCTTGGTCCTCTCGGCCCTCTTCTGAGCCTTCTCTGCCTCCGACCGAGCATTGGCCAGGGCCTCCTTCAGCTCGGCGACCTCCTTCTCCGAGGCCTCAAGTTTAGCCGCCGTGTCCTTCGACAGCTGAATGGACTTGGCCAGCTGCTCCTCCAACCCCTTCACCTCGTCAGCCCTCCTCGTCGAGAGGAGTTGCTCGGCATCAAGCCGCTGCGTAGCCTTGATGCGCTCCGCCCTCTCCCGTTCCTTCTCCTGCTCCTTGTTCGCCATCTCCTCGACCAGGAAGTTGAAGTGGCATAGGGTCTGGAAAAGAGCGGCAGATTAAAATCCGAACCCAAATACTTAGAAAAAACTCAAGGGAAGAAAAGCCAAAGAGAAAGAGCCCAGCCAACTTACCGACATAGTATTCCGAGCAATCTGCATCACGGCGTCCCCTGCTTGCCCGGCCTTCAGGGTCGCTCGGTCCTTCGGGGTCGACAGGTGCTTCACGGCCTCCATGCAGATGTTGCCATCGCCCAAGAAGCCATCGACCTGCATGACCTGCCAGTTGGGGACGAAGATCTGTTTGTGACGCTCGGTCAGGATCTTCTCTGCCTCGGCAGTAAGGGGCAGAACTTGGAGGGACAACACCTCCGTCACGCCGAACGTGCCACTCGACGAACCAAGAGCGTCCCCCTTTGGGGTCAGTGTCGGCGCATCCGGGGCGAGCGGGTCGAGGACCTGGACCTCCCCATGGTCAAGGACCATGACCTTCGGCTGCTCGGCAGCCTTCGCAACCGAAGGCTTCTTCGCAGGCCGGCTCTCCTGAGTCTCCGCCGCCGACCACTTCTTCTTCTCCTGCTCCGAACGACCCTTCGCCATCAGAGCCTTGTAATCCATCTTCATCGTCTCTGCAAAAGCCGAGTGAAAAAACTTAGAAAAATTTTCATGAGCTTTGAACAAAGAACATAAATGCCAGAAGCGTACGAGGGTCGATCGGACTGAGACCCCCACGGAACAGATCCTCCTCTGTAATATCTTTCCAACTCATGGTTGGCAGAGCGAGGAGCTTCCTCCGGACCTCGGCCTCTTCCTCATTCAGCGGCACCTCCTTCTTGGTCCGCTTGGGCAGACCCTCCGTCTCCCAAACCGCCGGTATCACCCACGGCGTCAGGGATCGGACGAGGAAGTACTTTTCCTTCCAATGTTTGATCGAGTCCAGATTCTCGATCAGTTTCACGCCCGGCCGGGGCGACAGATAAAACCTCTGTTCATCTTTCCTTGGCTGGCAAGGTCGATAGAGATTCCGAAAGAGGAACATACTCGGTTTAGCGCCGACCTCTTGGCATCGAAGGACGAAGGCTGTAACGTGCCTCCATGTGTTCGGCATCAGCTGAGCGGGGCTCAAACCGTAAAAGACCAGGACCTCGACCACGAACGGATGGAGGGGAAAGCGGAGTCCGGCAATAAGGGAATCGACCGGGAAGACGCACACGTCCGACGAGCAGCTCGTGTTGGCTCGAAAACCCGGCCCGGGGAGAAGCAGGACATACTCAAGCGGGATCCGGAATCCCTCTCGGATCAGCCGAAGGTCATCCTCGGTGAGCGACGAGATAGCATGGTCCACCTCGGAAACCTCCCTTGGCTCATTCTCCTCCACCAGTGGGGCCGTACCTTGAGTCACTTTCCCCAAGACGTCCTCGGCGTAGTCCCGAACACCGCCTACACTCGACAAGATAATGGGCTGCCGACCGAACGCCCCCGCCGTCTTCGGCATCTCCACGATGGTGACCACTCCCTTGCCCTTCCGGGACACCGCCTCAACCTCCCTAGGCTGCTCGGCCACATCACCCTCTCTGTCCGGACGAACGACCTCCTGCTCGCTCGGCTCCGCTACTCCCTTCTCTTTATCCCCTCGGCCAATGGCTTGTCCCGAGGCGGGGGTCTCATCCGTGATCTTAACCATTTCTAAGAGAGAAGAGAGAGAGAGACTGACCTTGAAGTGATGTGTACGGTCGGAAAGTTCACCGGAGACAACGAACGCTACCGAGACAGCTAGCAACACCACCAGAGAGCTAAAAACTTCGAAGCGGAGTGAAAACTGAAGAGAGAGAGTAAAAGTGAAAAGTGAAGACTTAGTCTTAGGGGGGGTGAAGATTTATAGTAAAATTGGGACGTCCCTTGGACTTCCAAACGAAAGTTTGCGACTTTTGGGCTGCTCTCGAAGCGTCGCGAAGGCCCATCACCACTGCCTCCTTCACCAAGTCAGCTGGCTCGGCTCCAGCAGATCCGAATCCAAGCGACAAGCAAGCCGAACATGCCGGCAATAGGGCCCGGTCGGAATCCGAGCAAGCGCCTTTCCGAGCGTGTTAACGGGGAAAACTTACTTTCCCCTCAACTTTCGCGCCCGATCTCGATCAGACGGCCCAGATCTCGCCAAGAACACTAAACGACAAGATAGTGTTTTCTTGGGAGCCGCGCCCGTCTCGAGATGCGCGCCATCATCCAACAGCTCAGGGTGCGCCACGTCGCTCGGACGATTGAGCCTTCGGACGCCCCACCTATACCTAGAAAGAACCGGAAAAATTTTGATTCAGTTTTGAGGCGCCGCCTTCGGCGAGCGCCCCCCAGGTCCTGTGTTTCGGCTGGTATTCCACCGACCCACGGGCCCCGGTCAGAAACAGATCGGCGCTCCCCTCATCTCTAACTCCTCCGGGCTGACATCCATCAGAAGCCATCAGCCCGGAAGGAAGACAGAGATGGGAGGGGACCCATCAACACTCGGAGATCAAGAGAAACGCACCGTTCCGAGCTAGTTGCTTCCAACTGGAAGGCGCGGCTTGTCAGAGGGCTCTGACCGCAGCGCCTTCACAGTTGCAAACAACAGACTCGGACGGTCCAGAAGCCCGAGCTGCAACTCATGATGAAGCGCACCATTCCGAGCTAGTTGGTTGCAACTGGAAGGCCCAGTTTGTCAGAGGACTCTGGCAGCGGCGCCTTCACAGTTGCAACAAACGGACTCGGATGGCCCGGAGACCGGCATCGGACATGGATCATCACTCTCTCATCAAGACCTCCGCTCACTTCGACACTCACTTTGGAGCAACCAAAGAAAGCAGAAGATCTTGGTGAGAGAACGACCACCCGTCCTCCCGAAGAGGCCCACACCCCGGGTCCGGACAACGGTCGTCGACACTACTGCCTTATCCCCTCCCGCTCCTGACACCCCCTTCGGAGCAGTGAGGAACGGGAGAAGAATAAGACAACAGGGCGACCACCCGTCCTTCTGAAGTAACTCATCCCTCGGGTTCGGACCACAGTCGCCGCCACTACTACCTCGTTCCCCCCTCGCTCCTGACATCCACTTTGGGGCCGTCAGGAACAAAGGGAAAACCAGGCAGAAGAGCGACCACCTCTCCGGACCTCGAAAGAAAAACCACCCAAGGCAGATGCCCCCGAGGTCTGAAACTCTATGTTGATTGCGATTGAAATGGCAAGGGAAAGGGGGTACTTATAGCTTTACCTCCAAGAACCAGTCATTATGATCCTCGGAAGTCGAAACGCCATGCATTTATTGAGGGGGTTATCCATAATGACCTGGGAAAGTGGAACGCCGCACAAGCCCCGAGCGCCATTAATTCCCTCGGGAGCAGGACTACCTCGGAACAGATTGTGCTGCATCACTCGAGCCGCCGAGACCCCTTGTCTCCGGACGGATTCCGAGCAAGTGCCTTTCCGAGCTCGTAAACGGAGAAGACTCACTTTCCCCTCAATGTTCGCGCGTGATCTCAATCAGACGGCCCAGATCTTACCGATGACACTACACGACAAGATAGTGTTTTCTTGAGAAATGTGCCCGTCTCGAGATGCGCGTCGTCATCCGACGGCTCAGATTGCGCCACGTCGCTCGGCAAGCCGATACCCCCTGTTTTCGGTCGGCAGCCGAGCAAGTGCCTTTCCGAGCTCGTAAACGGAGAAAAAAAGGCACCGATCTACCACGACCGTTCGATCTCTCAGAAATTCGTGCTCCTTACGATAAACGGTCCAGATTGCGCCACGTGCGCAGATAGCGTTTTCTTGGAAAATGCGCCACCACTCGATGGCTCAGATTGCGCCACATCGCTCGAAACGCCGAACCCCCTAGTCTCCGGTCGGCAGCCGAGCAAGTGCCTTTCCGAGCTCGAAAATGGAGAAAAACGCTGCCGAGCTATAACAGCCGTCAGATCCTTCCGAAATTTGTGCTCGTCCATGATCAACGGCTCAGATCAAGCCACGCCATTAATCGGTATTTAAATCATCTTTTTTTATTTATTTTAATCGTTTTATTTGTTTAAAAATTGCGAAAAAATTGCTAAAAATTCTGGAAAATTGACTAAAAATTCTGGAAAATAATTGAAAATTCGGGGACACGCTTTCGGACCCCGGAGCGAACAATTATTACCCCGAATGCACCGCTAAGGCCCCCGAACGATTAGCAAACACATCGCAGAATTAAACAAATACTTTGAAAAAAGTAGATAAAAGACTGTCAGATACCCGACGCAGCTCAAGAACAGCACACGATGTCAAAAATTACCTCAATACCCCCTTCGAGATTCAAAATCCTCCATTCGGACACCGATACAACTCCACCTGCCACTAAAACAGTTAATCTACTCCTCAAAGTCTGATCACACTCAGTCTTTAAGAGTGGGGGGCTCGTGATATGGCTAAAAATGGGGTTAAATCGGAGCCATCCAGATTGGACACGAATCTTGATGCTCGGGGGCAAAATGGTAATTTCACACTCAAGCAAATCCAAGACGGGTACCGGATCTCCTTTGCACAGATCCTATAACCCGCGAACAGACCCACTCCAACTGGGTACGGGTCCTGACCCAAGGCAAACCCAAACCAACAAGGGGCAAATCAGGATCTCTGATTTTGCCAAATCAGCACCCCTGATTTGCTCCCACCGGGAATCAAGGGCTAATCTCCCAAAACAGAATAGGAGGATTTCCCTCCTTGCTGTTAGGCAGGAAATCATGCCCCTAACCGCTCCAATGGCGACTATAAATATGACCCCCCAGCCACCATGACCAGGTTAATGAATCATTCACCACTTTTAAGCTCTTTGTTAATCTTTTCTGATTACTGACAAGAGCGTCGGAGGGTGCGTCGCCGGAATCAACCCCGGTGTTTCGCATTTCCTTGCAGGTCGCGGCAGGAGCGAGAAGGCCGAGTCAACTGTTCAGGTTGTTTCCGTACTCACAAGTTCTATCTGTTTACCCCCACACCGAAATCAGCGGTAACAACGACAAAAAAAAGAGAAGAAGAGGGATATGAAATTTTGATACCGTTCACTGTAGATACTCGTATATAAAATATTCCGTAAATATAAGAAAAGAAGTAGAAGTAGAAGTCCGGAATTGAAGACTTGAAGAGAGCTTGAAGGAGAGTTGAAGACTTGATCACTTGAAGGAGAGTTGAAGACTTGAAGACGTAGTTGAATTTTGAGTTCGATACGATCGGAATTTGTCGTTTGACCATGTATATGTCTTGCTACCTTGTTTGTTGAATTATTCACAAATTGAAATGAATTGAGTAATAATAGTAGAGAGAGTAAGAGTGTAAGGTGTGAATTTTTTGTTTAGGTTTTAGGGGTATTTATAGGTGTTCCCGCTGGATATGGTGTGGGGGCAATAGACAGAATTTGTAGGTTCGTAGGAACTCGAACAGGCTAAATCTTACTTCTTTCTCGTTGACAAGTTGACTCCTTGGTGCTCCCGCGGACCTGCACAAACATTCGAAACACCGGGATGGATCCCAGCGATGAACCCTCCGACGCTCTTGTCAATACCAAAAAAAGTAAAGGGAAAGAGCTTAAGTACACAAAGATTGATCACCTGTGATAGTAGGAGGTAGGAAGGTTTTTATAGTCGCCGTGGGGATCCGTTTCGGGATAAGAATGAATCCCTACTTCTCGGTGCGGCTGGATAGAGGTGGTTGAACCACCTCATCTGGATAAGGACGAACAGGATTTCCTCCTATCTTGTTGAACTGGTCCTTAACGGGTTCTGACCTGCTCTCAGTTGGACAGGCCCGTTCATGGGGTAGTAGACCCAAGAGGAGAAACCCGGTTCCCTATTCGGACCCATCTGCTGGTGAAATTACCATTCTGCCCCTGTAGCTTTAAGATTCATGCCAAATTTGAATGGTTCTGATTTAACCCCTTTTTTAGCCATATCACGAGCCCCTTACTTTCAAAGACTGTGTGTTACGGCCTTTAGGGAGTAGTTTTGTTGTTTTAATGGCATACAAGGCTTTATCGGATTTCTCAAAGGGTGTTCGAATCTTGCTTGAAGGGTGATGGCGCTTTGCTGAGCTGGTATCATGCTCAAAGTTGCTTCTTGGTTCTTCTGGATTTTTTATGATTTTCCTCGATTTTTAAATTACTTTTTGGGCCATTTATTCAATTTTGCGAAGCGATGATTTATTTTTTAGGAGCACTAATTAATCATTCCAACTTATAATTATTTACCCGGGGGCTAAAAAATATTCCCTTGAATTTATAATTATTTTTTTAGAATTTTTATTTACTTTTCCTAAATTTTTAGTCATTTTTATGCAATTTTTAAATAAATAATTCGAATTAATAATTAGAAAAAATAATTTTAATCACCTATTTATGACGTGGCGTAATCTGGATCGCCCATCAGCCTTGGGCGCAAAGATCTGGATGATCTGATGGTGGATCAGCTCCTGGATGACGTGGCCAACCCTAAGGCCTTGATCATGCAGAGGCAAGGGATTCTGGGTGATCGGACGGCCAGGAGAAGAGGGACACTCCCCGTTTTTAGTTCGAAAATGCATCTATGCGGCAATTTGGGCGAACTCGTTGAACAGTGTGTCGAACGCGGCGAATGGTGTGTCGAACGAGGCAAAAGTTATGGGGAGGTTGGCGAATGGTTGGAGAACGCTGACTAGTCAATGGAATTTTTGGTGTTTTCAGCTCGGAAACATGTCTGTTCGACTTTGGCGGCGACCTCGGCGAACGAGTCGTCGAGCTTGGTGAACGAAATGGCGAGCTCGGAGGCCGTTGACTGGTCAATGCATTTTCTGGTGTTTTCAGCTCGGAAACACGTCTGTTCGACTTCGGCGGTGAGCTTGGTGAATGAAATGGCTAGCTTGGCGAACGAAATGGCGAACCCGGAGGCCGTTGACTGGTCAACACATTTTTTGGTGTTTTCAGCTCAGAAACACGTATGTTCGGCTTTGGCGCCGAGTTTGGCAAACAAAATAGCAAGCTTGGCAAATACAATGGCGAACCCATAGGCCGTTGACTGGTCAACGCATTTTTTGGTGTTTTCAGCTCGGAAACATGTCTGTTCTGCTTTGGCGGCGAGTTTGGCGAACGAAATGGCAAGCTTGGAAAAGGAAATGGCGAACCCGGAAGCTGTTGACTGGTCAACACAATTAAGTCGCTTCTAGTTGCTTCCTTTTTGTCTTTTCGAATTCTAACCGCTTAGACTTCCGCGCTTGTTGGGCTCCGTAAGGGCTTATTAAGCTTTGCGGCCCAAGCCCATCAAGTTTTACCATAAATCCCCACCCCTTCTCTTTTTTACTTCACTTTTCGCTTTCACCTCACCTAAGATTTTTTCTCTTCATAGCCCTGAGCGGAGCCTCCAGTGATCCTTTCCATTCTCCGACGAGCATTCCGACCGTGGTTGTCACTTCTCAGGTAATTTATTTTAATTTTAAGAGATGTCTTGGGTGTCTTCCGGTGAAGAGGCCTCCTCCTCGGGTCAGCCCGTAGTAGTCCCCCCGGTCCACTCCTTCTTGGGTTGACAAGGGGAAGGGCCCCATTGTCCTGTCCTCTCAGGAGGTAGAAGAGGATCTTGTTGTCGAAGATGACAGCGGAGAGGCAGCTCTCTCTTTGTCGATGGTGGGATCAATAGTGCAAAAATATCGAAGGATGGGCGAGTTCGGGAGGCATTCGATCGCCGTGTCTATTCTTGGGGAGACCTGTCAGTATGGTGCAGAGGAGTTAAGGCGGGCGAAGCACGGGTTGGCATAGTTTTATGAGGAGAACACACCGAGGGAATGCATGGAGGCGAACGAAATCGTCAGCATCCTAAAAAAGACAGACATGCGAATCATCTGGATGTGCTTAATGATCCCTCCGGAATTTGATCTCGTCGTCCCTGGGCCAGGGATCAGGTCTTGCTCTTTGCTCCCCTCCGATACCTGTATTTTTCCCTTCGACGCCTTCCATGCTGGGCTGCGCCTTCCTCTACACCCTTTCATAAGGGCGGTGTTACAATGGTATGGGGTATGTCCCATTCAGCTGATGCCGAACATTTGGAGGCATGTCACGGGGTTCGTCCTCCACTGTCAGGCCGCCAGGATCGAACCTAGGATTAGCGTGCTTCGTTGTCTGTACAAGATCCACCAGAAGACTAGGACGGAGTATCTCTTCTACCTTACTGCTCGGAAGGGCATTAAGTTGGTCGACAACCCTGACTCCATGAAGTATTGGCGAGATAAGTACTTCCTTGTTCGGGGTAAGAAGCCGTGGGACATTCTTACGATGTGAAGGGAGGACGTGCCGAAGAGGGCGAAGATGGAGCCGACCTTGACTCCCGAGGAGGAAGAAATGGTCGGCATCCTCTTGGAATGGCCTACTATGCATTGGAAGGAGATCTCCGAGGATAGTCTCTTTGGGGGAGGCCTTAGCCTGATGAACCCTAGTACGAGTTCTTTTTCGTCGATCGTACTTCCGAGTATTTTAGTAGTAACAAAATTCTAATCTTGTTTTTTTTTCTATCTTTTTCCGTAGGATCATCCGACATGGACTTTGAGGACATCATGAACAGGCATTCAGCGCTAAGCGGCAAGCGAGTCGAGGAGAAGAAGAGAAAGCGCATCGTTACTCGACCAACTTCGTCGAAGGCGATCAAAGTTGAAAGTGTCGCCGCTCCCGTCTTCGACTTAGATGCCGTCCCTGCCCCTGTTGTCCAGCCAGTGAAAGAACTCGACGTTTCAGCCATGCTCGCTCTGAAGGCTCCGCCTCGCACGACGGTGGCAGAGGTCATACTGACGGACGAGCTCAAGAAAATTTTCGTACCGGATTGGCAGGTCCTTAGGCACGATGGTTTCCTTGGAGACTCAGCGAGCTGCATGGACACTGTCCGTAACCTGGCCATGCCTAAGGATAAGGCGTCGATGGAGTACGGGACAGTGGGCGACTCGGCCTTAGAGATCGCCGAGGAGCAGATGGTGGTAAGCCTTAGTTTTTTTTTTTCCCGTTCGATCCTTGTATCTTCCTTGCTCGCTCGACTCTTATACCACTTGTTTTTTCGTAGGCGATCTGCCATTTCAGCCACATGATGAAGCGAGTGGCGGAGCAGGAGAAAGAGTTGAAGGCTTTGCAGGACCGGAAGAGATTGGTGTGCTCGAAGGCCAAGAGAGAGCTGGAGGCGGCCACGTTTCGGGCAGAGACGCAAGCCACCGAGATTAGGCTTCTAGAGGAGGCACTGGCGAAGACGAAGGAGTCCGCCACTGCGGAGAAGGAAGAGGTGGCTTGGGAGAGAGCTGCTGAGAGGGAGAAGGCCACGTTCGAGATGAACATGGCCGTAAAGGAGGCCAAGGCCGTGGCGGAGAAGGAGGCGATCGGCTACTTGAAGCAGAACATGCGGAATGCCTACGCCAAGGCCCTGAAGGATGTCGGCGAACGTCTCCTCGGCTTCGATTGCTCGGGGTACTTCTTATTCCTCGACGAGGAGGGAGCGGATATCGAAGGAGGTGACGACGCTGTCGGCAAGGAAGACATAGTGACCGACCCTCCGTTGGCGATGGCACCGGCATCAGGGACAACTGAGGGTGGCGAAGGCGAATTGGCACTCGTGGATCCATCCGCCGAGGTGGACACTCAACTTCCTTTGTATTTTCTCTGTGTTTTAGTCATATTTTTTCATCTAGGATCTTTTGTACTGATGCCTAATAGCGGACTGGCCACAGTTTCTTTGTACTAGAAATTTTCAATGAAAATTGACTTTTGGTGAAAATCGACTAAGTGTTGAGCTTTGAGTTGAGTGAAAAAACTTTTTTTTTTTGAACAAGTGTTGGAACACCTTTTTGAACAAGTGTTGGAGTTCAGCATTGCTTGGGTTTGCCCCACTCCTAAGTCGTCTTGTGGTCGACTTGCTTAGTTTTAGCTTTGGCACATAGTGTCCATAGTTGTGGATAATTTATTTACTGTTGTGGACTTTTTCAGATTATCGAAGTGCTGCCACTCATCGATGTGTCTCGGGTGGCCGAAGTGGCACATCTCCAGGCCGGTCTAGGGGCGACGAGATTAGGGCTCACAAGGAACCAAGAGCGGCTTCGTGAAGTGGAGTCGGATCTCCGTAAAGCAAAATATGAGCTGAATCACCTGAGGTGAACCCTAGTTTGCCGAGGAGGCAGTTAGAGGAGCGGATTAATGAGACGACCCCTGACGGCAACGACGTGGGCTCGTCGGCGGCTGCCAAACTCGAGCTGAAGCTTAAGCACCTTCATCCCTCTCTGTCTAAGGTGTCAGCAGAGAGGGACGAGCCGTAGAAGGTGACCTTCGATAAAAGCATAGAGGTTGCTCACCTTCGACGGACGATCACCGAAGGCTCTCGAGGGGGAGGCTCGATGCGACTGCCTTGTTTGAAGATAACCGTGTTAAATAGCAAATTGTCGAGCTCGAGGCAGAGGTCGCTCGTCTTTAACCACGGTCTGAGGGAAGCACCGTCAGAACCACCTTTTGCACTCGGGAGGAGTATAATAGAGGGATATCATTCCACGAGCTCGTGCTTCGCTCGTCGCCCACGCATCGAGACCCTGGAGATGCGCAAAGTGGCGCGGCCGCTTCGTCGAGCGGAGCATCTGTTGGAGCCATCGTTAGGTCGGGTGCGAACGATGCTTATCGGTTTGCTGGCCTAGGGACATCTGCCAAGGTAGGGCATCGGCAGTACAACATTCTTCGCCCCATGTGTCTCTCAACCAAAGTATCCCCGCCCCTAAGAAGCACTGAAGTAGCTTTCTGTAGTCTTGTAATTTTGGTATCACAAATTTTGTATCTCGATGTAAAGTTGAGTCGGTTGTCTGTAATTAGGCTTGTCTCTCAAACTTTAATGAAATAATACTCGTTTTGTGAACTTGTGTGTTTTGCTAGTGTTTGCGATTGTCAACAGTTGTAGGAGCAACTCCGAATGGTGAGGCACTTTATACTTACTCGTTTGTGAGTAGCAAGAGTTGCGTCGAACCAAGTGTTGGACTCCGAACTTGTTGTTTAGAGAATACCAATGGCTGTAGGAGCAATTCTGAATGGTGATTCGCTTCGTACTCACTTAGAAGCAAGTAGTTGAAGCAGAGTCGAACCAAGTGTTGGACTCCAAGCGCATCGTTTAGAAGATATCAACAGCCGTATGAGCAATTCCGAATGGTGATCCGCTTCATGCTCGCTTAGAAGCAAGTAGTTGAAGCAGAGTCGAACCAAGTGTTGGACTCCAAGCATGTCATTTTGAAAGTATCAACAGCTGTAGGAGCAATTCTGAATGGTGATCTGCTTCGTACTCGCTTAGAAGCAAGTAGTTGAAGCAGAGTCGAACCAAGTGTTGGACTTCAAGCGTGTCGTTTTAATGCGATTTGTTTTGTAAGTAGAGTTAGACTACCCACAAATAGAGAACTTGCTAAGTAGAGTTAGACTACTCAAGAATAGAAAACTTACGGTGAAAGATTACTTTTATTGGAAATAATTTGGCGGCCGCTTCTAAGTTGCGAGCCGCTTTTACACTTTAATAAAAAGAAAATACAAGTAAGGAATTTAGACATGTCTTATGGAGCGCTCTTGGGAAAGTTGCTTGGAGCGGTGTTTAGACACCCTCTTGGTACTTCATCAAGTACTCCGCATTCCATGTCCTCGGTATCCTCATGCCCCCCGGGTCTTCGAGTTGATATGCGTCCGGGCGAACGAATTTGGAGACCCTATACGGTCCTTCCCAATTGGGTGCCAACTTGCCTCTTTTGCTTGGATCGGAGATCGACAATTTTCTGAGCACAAGGTCTCCCTCTTTTAGGTTGGCTGGCCGTACCCTCTTATTGTAAGTCTGAGTGATCCTACGGCAGTAGGTCTCTTACCAAATTGCAGCTCTCTCGTGGACCTCGTCTATGAGGTTTAGGCAGTTGCGAAGCTGGTTCGCATTCTGTGCTTCATTATAGGCTATGAGTCGGGGCGAAGGCAGGCCCACCTCTAAGGGGATGAGAGCTTCAGAACCATATGTGAGGTTGAAGGAGGACTCCCCTGTCGGAGTTCTTTTGGTTGTGCGATAGTTCCAGAGCACGTTCGGGAGTTGTTCAACCCACAGCCCCTTAGTGGATCGGTCATGCCTCTTCTTAAGGCAAGAGAGAATTTGTCGATTTGCGTTCTCTGCTTGGCCATTGGACTGAGGGTGAGCTATCGAAGAGAACCGCTGTTGAATGCCGAGATCGGTGCAAAAGTTGTGAAAGGTCGCTCTCGTGAATTGAGTCCCGTTGTCGGTTATGAGGATGCGAGGTACCCCGAACCGACAAACGATGTTCTTCCAAAAGAACTTCTGGACCTTGTGCTCGGTGATTGTCGAAAGAGGTTTGGCCTCGATCCATTTTGAGAAGTAGTCTATTGCAACTACTAAGAACTTTAGCTGGCCCGTCGCTAGAGGGAAGGATCCGAGCAAATCCATCCCCCACATTGCAAAGGGGATTGGACTCGCTAAGGAGGAGAGTTGTGCTTGGGGCAGCAACGGATCGGGGTAAATTTCTGGCAGGAGTTGCACTGGCGGACGTACTCTTCGGAGTCACTCAGTAGTGTGGGCCAGAAGTAGCCGTAGTTCAAGAGTTTTCTGCCAAGAGATTTCGCTCCCAAGTGCGCGCCACACAGACCATCATGGGCCTCCTTTAGGGCATAGAGCGCTTCCTCTGGGGAGAGGCACCTCATATAGGGTCGACCGTCGATCTAGGTGTAAGAGTGTTTGTACATGACCCCATCCAGGAGTGTCTACCTCTTGGCTCGTGTCCTGATCCTCCTTGCGTCTTTCGGGTCTTCGGGAAGGACTCCATCTCGGAGGTACTCGAGGAGGGCCTTCATCCAGTTTTCCCCAAGTGTTAGGGGGTAGGCTTCTATTGGCTCTGGGCCATCTTCATCAATACTTGGTCTGAGAAGGACATCTATCAAGACGGTCTGTTCTAGACCTTGGAAAGAAAAGGAGGAGAGCTTAGAGAGGACATCCGCTTGTGCATTTTCCTCTCAGGGAACCCGCTGGAGTTGAACATCTTCGAATAAGGCTAGAAGCTCCTTGACCTTTGCCAAGTACCTGGCCATACGCTCGTCCCTTACCTTGTATTCCCTCGACACTTGGTTGATGACCAATTGCGAATCACTGAAAACTCTGACCCGCTTGGCCCCGGCTTTGCGAGCCATGCAGAGCCCCGCTATGAGGGCCTCATACTCTGCTTCGTTGTTTAAGGCTGGGAAGTTTAAGCAGAGGGAGTATTGTAGGACGTAAGCGTCCGTGCCGGCCAAGATAACACCAGCCCCACTTCCATCGGCACAAGAAGACCCACCCACATAAACGGTCCAGACGGAAGGGTTGGTAGATGACTCGCAGGGGTCGGGGATGGTGCTCTCCACAATGAATTCGGCTAGAGCTTGGGCCTTGATTGCTGCTCTCGGCTGGTAGCTGATGTCATGTTGGCTCAGCTCGATGGACCGCTTCATCAGGCACCCGGAGGTCTCGGGCTTGTGGAGAACTTGCTTGAGGGGCTGGTCGGTTAGGATGACAACCGAATGAGATTGGAAGTAGGGGCGGAGCTTTCGGGCTGCCATAACAAAGGCAAGGGCCATCTTATCTAGCTTCGGGTAACAGAGTTCGGCATCCTGGAGGAACTTACTCACATAATAGATGGGCCTCTGCGTTCTGTCCTCTTCTCTTATAAGGACCGCGCTGAGTGTTTTCTCTGAAGCTGCGAGATATAGGTAGAGGACCTCTCCAGGTGTTGGCTTGCTCAAGAGCGGGGGATTAGCTAAGTAAGCCTTGAGCTGGTCGAAGGACTTTTGTTGCTGTTCCTCCCATTTGAATCCTTTAGCCCCCCTGAGGGCCTTGAAGAAGGGGAAACACTTTTCCCCGGACTTGGAGAGGAATCGCCCAATTGCTGCGAGGCGCCCCGTGAGCCTTTGTACCTCTTTGACATTGGAGGGAGGAGCCATTTTGAGAATGGCCTGGATCTTCTCGAGGTTGGCCTCTATGCCCTTCTGGCTGACCATGAACCCCAAGAACTTGCTGGATGAGACTCCGAACGCACACTTGTTCGGATTCAGCCTCATATTGTGCCTCCTGAGCACCTTGAACGCTTCTTGAAGGTCGAGGACATGTTCCTGCCCTCGGGCGCTCTTGACCAACATGTCGTCTACGTAGACTTCTATGTTTCGACCAATCTGGTCTCGGAAGACCTTATTCACGAGGCACTGGTAAGCAGATCCCGCGTTCTTCAAGCCGAACGGCATTACTCTGTAGCAGTACAAGCCTTGATCCGTCACAAAGGAGGTCTTCGGGATGTCGAGAGGGAACATCCGAATCTGGTTGTACCCCGAGAAAGCATCCATGAAATTTAGGACCTCGTGCTCGGAGGTTGCATCGATTAGGGTGTCGATGCTTGGAAGAGGAAAAGGGTCCTTCGGGCACGCCTTATTGAGATCGGTGAAGTCGATGCATATCCTCCAACTCCCGTTGGTTTTCTTGACCATCGCTACATTGGACAGCCACTCGGGATAATTCACCTCCTGGATGAGCCGAGCGTGGAGGAGCTTGTCGACTTCTTCCTTGATCGTCTATTGATGCTCGAGAGCGAACATGCGGCGCTTCTGTTGAACGGGCTTCACACCCGGGGTGATGCTGAGATGGTGCATTAGGAGCTCCTCGGAGATCCCAGACATGTCGGCCGCGGTCCAGGCGAAGAGATCGCGGTTCTTCCTTATGCACTGGGAGATGTCTTCTTTGATGAAGGGGGAGAGTGCCTTGCTGACCCGAAACGTCTTGGTGGCGTCTCCCTCTGAGAAGGTCACTTCTTCTAGTTCATCCACCAGTTCGGAGATGGTTTGGCTACTCTCCGGTGGGAGCTCAAGGGCTTCTAGGGGGCCTCCCATTGAGGTCATATAGCACTTACGAGCCGCCTCTTGACTCCCTCTTACTTCTCCTACCCCTGCGGGGGTGGAAAACTTCATCTTCATGTGGTAAGCAGAAGGGATGGCTTGGAGTGCGGCAAGGCCTGGTCGACCCAGGATCATGTTGTAGGCAGCCTTCATGTCCACCACCATGAATTCCATCGGCTCCATGCGAGTGACTAGGGTTTTTCCAGCGGTGACGTCGAGAGTTATAACTCCCTCGATCGTCACTGGAACCCCAGTGAACCCATAAAGGGTGTAGCCAGCCAGCTTGAACTGGTCTCTTGATAGCTGGAGACCTTTGAACACCTCCAAGAAGTGGATCTTGACCTAACTTTCATTGTCCACCAGCACCCGACAAACGCCAAAGTTGGCCATTTTGAGGTTGATGACGAGGGCATCGCAGTGGGGCATGCGGATGCCTTCCAAGTCCCTATCGGAGAACGTCACAGGGACTCCCAGGCCCTTAGGGGGAGGATGGCTCTGCACAGAGTTGACTTCCCTCACGAAGGCTTTTTGGGAGGAGTTAGAATCTCCCCCCATTGGGCCTCCATGTATCAAGTGCAAGATGCCCTCTACTTTGGCCTCCAGAGTCTCCGTACGCTGCTCTGTTCGCCTATTAGCCCCCCTGGGCAGTGGAGGCGGATCGGCTCTGTCCCTTCTCACAAACCGGGTTAGCTGATCCCTCTGGATGAGGGCCTCGATTCCATCCTTCAGGGCCCGACAATCATCAGTATCGTGCCCGTGGTCCTGGTGGAAATGACACCACTTGTCCCGGTTCCTCTTCTTCCCGGGGGTTTTCATCTTCGGAGGTGGCGGCAGGAGACCTTCGTTCCCAATCTCCATCAGGATAGCAGAGACCTATGTTGAGTGGGGTAAACTTCTCGAAGCCGGGGAGAGGACGCCACTGACCCCCATTATCCTTCTGGAGCTTCTTAGCTCCTTCTTCCTCTGCAGTCTTCCGTTTGTTCCCGAAAGACGACCCCTCCACTGTAGGGCGATTGAGAGCCTCTTCAGCTCGAATGTACTTCTCACTCCTGAGGAGGAGCACCGAGAAGTCCTAAGGAAGCTTCTTGGCCATGGAAGCCCTGAGGTCGGGATTGGTGACATTGGATTGGAAGGCAGTCGAAGCTACCGACTGATCCAATGAGGCAATGGGCCTGGCCTCTGTCGTGAACCTCTTGACATAATCCCTCAGCCGCTCCCCACTTCTTTTGGCTGAGGAAGAGCAGCGTGGTGCTCGTCTTCTCGGAGCGGCGATTGCTCATGAAATGCGTGAGGAAGAGGCCTTCGAACTAGTCAAAGGAGAAGATAGATGCCGGTGCAAGACGAGAATACCATTCTCGAGCCAGCCCCTTGAGTGTGGCCGGAAAGGTCTTGCAGAGGAGGGCTTCGGATGCATAATGGATCATCATGAGAGTTTTGAAACTCTCGATGTGATCTGTGGGGTCCGACTCCCCGGTGTAACTCTTGAAGTGTGAAGGCTTGAAGTTGTCCAGGACAGGGGCCTCCATGATGGTGCGGGAGAATGGGGGCCTGCTTGGGCAGAGGTTCCTCGCCCGTTGCTCCTTGTCTCTATCCAGCTAGCTGAGGTGCCTCTCCATCTCGTGGAGATAGTGGTAGACTGAGTCCTCCATTCGGTCTTGCCTGGCTGAGCCCCGAGGCTCGTCCTTATGTCGAGGAGGGCTGGGGCTGCGATGGTGGTGCCTCTGGGTAGGTGGTGGACTGGTAGAGCGACGGGGGTGACTCGGAGTAGGATGCGAACTTCGGGAGCGGTGGTGGTGATCGGGAGAAGGACGACGATGGCTCGGAGCTGGCCTAGGACTTAGTGAACGGCGGTGATGGCTCGGAGCTGGCCTGGGGCTTCGGGAACGGCGATGATGGCGAGGAGCTGGCCGAAGGCTGGGAGCCCGAGGGCCGTTGTTGGAGGCGGCATTTAGCACCCGAAGGACCGCCTCCTGGAATTGCTGAAATTCTACCCTCGTGATGGGGGCCTCCTGCTCGCGATTGACTCGAGCTGCAGGACGGCCAGCCGGGGAGCAGCTTCGTCTTGGGCAATGTAGGGGTGACTCTCTCTGCCTCCGGGGAGAGTTGGACCCCCTGCGATCTGATCCCTCGGGTGCTCCCGGCGAAGGTTCGCCTTGCGGGTCCGCCTCTCATCTAGATGGGTCCGAAGATCGGGCCGTGGCTCGGTCTACCGATTGTTGAGCACGTCCTACAGATCCTTCGGCATAGGAGGACTATGGAAGGCCATGGAATCTGTGGAGGCATTGTGGATGGACACCCGAACCTGATGTATAGGTTGCTTGTGGCGGCTCTGCCGAGAGGGCTCCCCCACTGTTGCTTGGGGCCCTATAGGCTGTAGAATAGACTGAGGAGCCTACTGGTCAAGCTGCAGGGCCTGCTGGAAGGGTGGAGGGAGATCCTCCGGAGGAGGATAAGGATGAGAAAAGGTTGTTCTTCGGTTGGAGTTCGCGGGCTTCCTCTTGGGAGGCATGACTATGAGTAGCTTTGGTTAAAGGAGGAAGGCGGGGTTGCTTATCGAGTAGTTCCCACAGACGGTGCCAATCTGTTGCCGCTGGATCTGGTGTGGGGGCAATAGATAGAATTTGTAGGTTCGTAGGAACTCGAACAGGCTGAATCCTACTTCTTCCTCGTTGATAAGTTCCTTGGTGCTCCCGCGGACCTGCACAAACGTTTGAAACACTGGGATGGATCCCGGCGACGAACCCTCCGACGCTCTTGTCAATACCAGAAAAAGTAAAGGGAAAGAGCTTAAGTGCACAAAGAGTGTACACCTGTGATAGTAGGAGGTAGGGGGATTTTTATAATCGCTGTGGGGATCCATTTCGGGATAAAAATAATCCTTTCTTCCTGGTGCGGCTTGATAGAGGTGGTTTGAACCACCTCCTCTGGATAAGGACGAACATGATTTCCTCCTATCATGTTGAACCGGTCCTTAACGGGTTCTGACCCGCTCTAAGTTGGACAGGCCCATTCATGGGGTAGCGGACCCAAGAGAAGAGACCCGGTTTCCTATTCGGACCCATCTACTAGTGAAATTACCATCCTGCCCCTGTAGCTTTAAGATTCGTGTCAAATTCGAATGGTTCCGATTTAACCCTCTTTTTAGCCATATCAATCGGAAAAAAAAGCCAAAAAAAAAACCAAAAATAACGGCTAAAAGAGCCGTTGAAGGCTCTCGGGTTGGGGGATTAGCCCGTTGGACCCGCTGGTCTAATGGTCGACCCGCGCGGGTAGAACAGTTTGCAATCTGCGGGTCGAATCGTGGGTTCGCGGGCGGGTCGAGTACTGTGCATCCGGGTTATCGGGCCGGGTTTACCGGGTTAAATTCGCTATTTTACGACCCGGGTCGACCCGTTTCTGTTAATGGGTTCGACCCGAACCAGAACCGGAATTTCATGGATCGGGTTAAACGAGTGGGTCGCGGGCGGGTCGCGGGTCGACCCGGCCTGTTTGCCATCCCTATGGATTATTACGAAAATGCCATTAATCCTTTTTTTTGGGTTGGACGGAGGATGAAGCTCCGTCTGTTTTTTTTTATTTTTTTAATTTTAACAGGTTTAGCAGTAACGATAGCATGCTTCTCCCTCTATTGCTACTCTCAATTGCTAAATATGCAAATTTTGTTGGCAGAATAGTGGATGTTCTAAGTTTTGTAATTTTATCATTTTCATCACTACGTCACTTTTTTTTATAAGTAATAATTTAAGCAATGCTGAAAATTTTGGTTCATAACTAGGGGTTATGGCCTACACTTAAATTTGATAATGAATGGAAGTATATATTAGGAGTGGTAGTTTGAACAGCTCTGCTTTCTTGGCCCATACATACATATAGCCACATATGCAACTTATTATTTACGTTGGAAAGAAAATGAAATGAAAGTGAACCCATATTGATGTTGAGAGATTTAGATAACCAACATGGACAATACATAATTTGGGATAAAGGGGAAACAAATTTCCTCCATACATGCACCTCATTCTTAGAAACTCGCAATCGCGAAACTATAACTAGAAGTGATTTGTTGGTGCTGATTTTGGTGTGGGAGCTAACAAATGTATTTGTAGATTCTTTTGGAAACAAATAAGGCAAACCTGTTGACTGTTGGCCAGCGTTTGACTGTTTCTCACTGTTGCCGTTAACCTGCAAAATAGTTCGATACACCGGGATGGATTCTGGCGACGAACCCTCCGATGCTCAAGTCAATAACCAAGAAGATTATGAAAGAGCAATTTGTGAAAAAATATTAATTACCTTTTTTATGATGGGGGGGAGAGAGGTATTTATAGTCGATTTTAGAGACAGTTTAGAGATAATCATTTATCCTCATGTCCTGGTGTTTTTGGATAAGATGTAGAGTTTAAATCGTTTCATGATAAGAGATTTGGTTTAAACCGTCTCTTAGAGATAATCATGAATTTGGATTACTCTTCAAATGACTTGGGCAAGTTTGTGATGGGATGCCACCCAGACCAATAGGACAAATTCATTTTTGGGTTATCGGGTTTCGAAGAAAGACCCAGTTCCCATTTCAGACCCGTTTGTGCTGAAAATTACCGTTTTACCCCTGAGAGCTTTAAGATTCGTGCCTGATTTGAACGGTCCCGATTTGGTTCTATTTTAAGCTATATCACAAGTCCCTCACTCCTAAAGACTGAGTTTTACAGCCTTTGAGGAGTAGTTCGCCTATTTTTAATGACTCGTAGAATTTATCGAAGTTCTCGGGGGAGTTTGCATCTTTCTCGAAATGTAATGGTGTTATTCTGAGCTTGTAAAATACCCAAAATTATTCTCAGAACTTTATGGATTTTTTTTATCTTTCCCGATTTTTCTGAATTTTTTCAATTTTTAATCATTTTTTGAATTTTTTATTCAATTTTCGAATTTAATGATTAATTATCGAAAATTTTAATTAATTATTCTAATTTAATAATTATATTTTTAGAATTTTAAAATTACTTTCTGAATTAATAATTATTTTTATAATTTTTAATTAAATTTTTTTGATTTTTAATTAATTATTCTGATTTTTAAAAATAACTAATTCAATTAAATAAATAAATAAATACCTGTACACGTGGCGCCATCAAGGGCGTTGATCACGATCAAGCGCGAATCGTGAGGAGGCAATTTTTTCCCTATTTTGGCATTGGTGACAAGAGCGCTCGGATCGCACTGCCGACCCCCATGGTTCGCTAACACATGGCATCAGTGTTCGAAAATTATTATTTTTTTTTCTTTCTTTCCTTCTTCTTCCTTCGACCACGCCTTCTCCCTCCAACTTCTTCATCGACTCTAGCTCTTCTCCCGAGCCGCGAGCAGGGGCAGAGGGGCTCGGAGAGGGGAGCTCGCTAATTGCGGAGTCGAGCTCGGCGAGGT
Source organism: Hemerocallis citrina (assembly GCA_017893485.1). Classification (NCBI taxonomy): domain Eukaryota; kingdom Viridiplantae; phylum Streptophyta; class Magnoliopsida; order Asparagales; family Asphodelaceae; genus Hemerocallis; species Hemerocallis citrina. Next base: position 173,162,502 of record CM030361.1, read on the forward strand.
GACAGAGATGGAGCTTCGGCGAAGCTAGAGATCGAAGGAGGTGTTGGGTTTTTGGAGAGGCTGACATTGGAGCTTGCGACTTGTTGGAGAATCTCAGCAAGTGGAGGCGAGGTCAAGCTCCGGCGAAGGTTGGCATTGGGCAAGGGGAGCTCATTGATGGGGAGACGAGCTCGGCGAGGTGACGACGATGGAGCTTCAGCAAAGGTGGGAGCTCGGAGCATGACGGAGTGAGGTCGATGACGGAGGAGGGGAGAAGAGGAGCTCACGATGGAGGTGGCTTCTGATGGGTTTTGAAGAAGAAGGTCGACGAGGGAGTTGGGTTTCGACAAAGCTCCGAGCTTCAGATGCTTGTGGAGTTCGGCGAAGGCAACGACGAGGTCGGTTGTGGAGCTCGACGATGGCGGTAGTGGAGCTCGTGAAGGAGGGGAGCTTGACGGTGCTCGCGGATGGAGGAGTTCGACGAGTTGACGAAGGAGGGGTTGGTTTTTTTTGGTGCTCAATTTCAATGGAGACGGAAAAGAGAAGTGATGCGGGTTTGGGCCTATAATTGGTTCAAACCCGACCCGTTAACCCCTTAATCTTTTTTTTGTGGAAATCTGTAGCCGTCGATATAGATTTGAGCGTGGATCTTGAAGCGGATTGTTTTTTCTCCCATTTTCTGTTTGGTTCCAAGAATGCTCGGATCGCGTTTCTGAACCCATGAGAGGCTTCAGCGGCTTGACTCGATCAACAATGAACATTGACTTTATTTTATAATCACAACCGTTAATCACGATCAAACGCGCATCGGGAGGCAAAGTTTTTTCCTCATTTCAACGTCGGTAACAAAAATGCTCTTGGTGCATTGCCGAGGTCCAGAGACACTTTGAGAGAGCGATACGAGGGGAATTTTGACCGTTGATCGTTGACTAGTCAATGTTGTTTTTTCTTGTTTCGACGTCGGTGACAAGAATGCTCGGTGAGAGTTACCGAGGTCTAGGGAGACTTCGAGAAGGCACCACGTGGAGATTTTGATCCAGTTCTCATTGACTTGGTCAACCCCTCGGTTAGCTTTGCGCAACTGCATTTTAACTAGCTCTTTCAGTGCGACGAAGGTCAGATTGGGGCGTGTGATCCCTCGTTTTGAAGCTGACTCAAAGATCTACAATATCTCTTCAGAAGTCAGTTTAAAAATCGCCCTTCTTCATGGTCAAAATAGTTTCGCAACATCTTTGTCTTCATGGAGTTGGGAAGAGCTTTGTATAACTCTTGGGAAGATCCATTCTTAGAAGCGAGTTTAGGGAGCGTCTCTAGACGAGTTAGACTCCGAACTTTCTTGGAAGTAGGTCGCTAAGAGGTGAGCGGGGCGAAGAGCTTCACCAGGCTCTAGGGAGTGCCGTTCGGGAGGCGAGTTTGAGGAGCAACTCTAGGGGTGAGTTGAGCTCCGAACTTGTTGAAAAGAAGGCCGCTCGGGAGGCAAGCAAAGCAAAGAGCATCACCAGGCTCTAGGAGAGAGTCGTTTAGGAGACTAGTTTGAGGAGCAATTCTAGGGGAGAGTTGAGCTTCGAACTTTCTTGTTGCAAAATTGAACCAATAGTGTGAGTAGTGTGAATGTTCATTTTGAGCCCCGAATCCGCATACCTGCTGCAAGCTATGAGGGCAACTTCGAACAATGATTGTGAACTTCGAAATAGTTGTTACGGGGTTATCAACGAGTTGTAGGAGAAATTCCAAATGGTGAGCTGCACTGCATTGCTTATTTGCAAGCTGCTAAAGCAGCATCGAACCAAGTGTTGGACTCCAAATTTGTTGTTTGGGGGTTTCAACGAGTTGTAGGAGCAATTCCAAATGGTGAGCTACTCTGCACTTGCTTGTTTGCAAGCGGCTAAAGCGGTGTCGAACCAAGTGTCAGACTCCAAACTTGTTGCTTGAGGGGGTTAACGAGTGGTAGGAGTAATTCCGAATGCTGAGCTGCTCCACACTTGCTTGTTTGCTAGTTGCTAAAGCGGCATCAAACCAAGTGTTGGAATCCAAACTCGTCTTTTGAGCTTATTAAGTTGTGGGAGCAGCCCTGTAGGACAAGCTGGATTCTGAACTTACCGTTTAACGAGTCATAGATGTGACTCAGAGAGATAGAAATGAGGCAAATGCAATAATTTTTCAATAGAAAGAAGCTAAGTTTTATGAAACAAACTAAGTGACCGCTTCAATGGGGCGAGCCATTATTACATGCTTTTGTCCGTGTTACAACCATCGGCCTTATTGAAAACTAAAAACCTGGTTCTACGATAGGGTGAAGGCCTTTTGGGAGGAGTTTGATTCTTTCGCCATCGGACCTCCGTGGATAAGGTGGAGGATGGCCCAAGGTTCGGAGTCTTGGAACTCGGTGGTCCTCTCGGTTCGCTTGTTAGCTCCTCAGGGTGGAGGATTGGCGCCGTCCTTTCTGACAAACTTGGCAAGGTGTCCTCGCTGTATGATTTCTTCGATCTCCACATTGAGAGCCCAACAATCATCCGTATCGTGGCCGTGGTCCCTATGAAAGCAGCACCACTTATCCCTGTTTCTTTTCTTGCCACGGGTATTCATTCTAGGGGGATCGCGGAGTAGCCCTTCCATGTCTACCTCCATAAGAATTTCTAATATACTGGTACTGAGGGGGGTGAACTTCTCAAAACGATGAGTTGGATGGTGTTGGCCATTGTCGTCCCTCTGGAATTTTTGGGACCCTTCTTCGCTTGTATTCTTCCATTTGTTCCCGGAATATGTCTCCTATTGACTGGGGGGGTTGAGAGCTTCTTCCACTCGGATGTACTTCTCACTCCTAAGCAGGAGTTCCGAGAAGTCCCGAAGAGGCTTCTTGGCAAGGGACGCCTTGAGGTCAGCATTATTGACATTGTGCCTGAATGTTGTATAGGCTACTGATTACTTTAGAGAGGCAATAGACCAGACCTTGGCGGTAAAGCACCGAATGTAATCTCTTAGGCGTTCACCCTTTCTTTGGCTGAGGGCTAGCAAAGATGCACTTATTTTTTCGGCTCGGTGACTGCTAACAAAGTGGGTGAGGAAGAGCTTCTAAAACTGTTCGAATGAAAAGATGGAGGCTCGGGATAGACGGGAGTACCACTCACGCACTGGTCCCCTCAATGTTGTTGGGAAGGCCTTACAGAGGAGTGCATCCGAGGCTTGATGAATCATCATGAGAGTTTTAAAACTCTCGATATGATCGGCCAGGTCTGACTCCCCATTGTAGGATTCAAAGCGGGGCGACCTAAAAGCTTCGGGGACCGGAGCTTTCATGATGGCTCTGAAAAAGGGGGGTCTGCTTGGGCGAAACTTATTGGTCCGTTGTTCTTCTTCGGGATTGATCTTGTTGAGGTGCCTCTCCATCCCGTGGAGACGGTAGTGGACCGAGTCATCCTTTCAGTGGATCTAGTCAACCCTCGGGACTCGTCTTCATGAGTAGCGGTATGGCGAGGGCTAGGTGCACGCTGATCCTGACTCGTGGCAATATTGAGAGCTCGCAGGATATCTTCTTTGATGTTCTGGAGCTCGGGCTAAGTGACTGGTGCCCCTCCAGCTCGGTGGTCCCCTGATGCGGCTCGGCTTATTGGAGTATTACTTCTCCGCCGATGGCGTAGAGGGGACGCTCTTCGCCTCCTCATGGGAGGGGATCTTCTGGTCCTCGGCCTGCGGGGGGTCCGGGCTTTCGGGGCCCCTGGGCGCTCAAAGTAAGGGACTTCCTCAAGGGCTCGCCGTTCATTCAAGTGAGTTCGGGGGTCGAACCCCTGCTGACGGTTAACAATTACTTGATGGAGATCCTACCCGGGTGGGCTTTAAGAAGTCATAGAGTCAGTTGAAAGATTGTGGACGGAGATGTGGTCATAAAGAGGGTGTTGTCTTGGACGACTTCGACGAGAGCCCCCCGGGGTAGCCCCACGAGACCCTGGAGGGGCCTACTGAGGAGGGAACTGTTGAGAAAGGGGCTGTTCAGGCTACGGTTGCTGAACTTGTTGGTCGGGTTGAAGAAGAACATCATGGAGTAAGGAAGAGGAGTGGCTCTTCGGTTAGAAGCAGCTACTTTTCCTTTCCCTTTCGGAGGCATGGCTTGGAAACTAACTTCACTGGTGAAGTAAGGTTGGATTGCTTTTTCTGTTTCCCAGAGATGACACCAATCTGTTGTAGCTGATTTTGGTGTGGGAGGAATCGGATGTATTTGTGGATTCTTTTGGCCGGTGTTTGACTGTTTCTTGCTGCTGCCGTTAACCTGCAAAAAAGTTCGATACATGGGGATGGATCGTGGTGATCAACCCTCTGACGCTCAAGTCTGTAATCAGGAAGATTATGAAAGAGCGATTTGTGGAAAAAAATATTGATTACCTTTTTTATGGTAGGGGGAGGGGTATTTATAATCGCATTTAGAGACAGTTTAGAGATAATCATTTATTCCGATGTCTCAGTATTTTTGGATAAGATGTAGAGTTTAAATCGTTTCATGATAAAAGATTTGGTTTAAACCGTCTCTTAGAGATAATCATGAATTTGGATTACTCTTCAAATAACCTAGGCTAGTTTGTGACGGGCTGCCACCCATACCCAATAGGACATATCCGTTTTTGGGTTATGGAGGTTTGGAGAAAGACCCAGTTCCCATTTCAGACCCGTTTGTGGTGAAAATTATTGTTTTACCTCTGAGAGCTTTAAGATTCGTGCCCGATTTGAACGGTTTTGATTTGATTCTATTTTTAGCAGTATCATGATTTTTTATAAATTTTTAGGAGTTCTCGTTGGGTAGTTGTTTCAAGACATTCGCTGTTCATCCCAGGACTAAGGAGGGTACACCTTTGTATCGTTTACATGAGCACAATTACCGTATGCAAGGAAATCTTGGAATAAATATGTGAAGTTTGGTAATTACTAAAAGAAACACGAGGACTTTAATGCCTATGTATCAATGTACTAAGTATTTTTTTCCTTTCTCGATATTAGGCTGGAAATTGATGAGAAAATTTTGTAATTTAATTAACTATGAAATATCGATATCTAGTACTGCTACTAGTAGAAGTAAGTGTACTGCTACGAGTAGAAGCAGGTATCAGAAATTGGGTGGTACGAATTGTAAGCAATTTATTCATGTGACACCGAGAAAGGAATTATAATTGTTGATTTATGATTCTTTTATTATTATTTTTATTTGTACAACATGTGTGTAGTTGTGAGACTTTGGAGTGTCACTGTTTTTATCAGTATTGCGTCAATTGCATTCAAGTGATGTGTCCACAGTTTTTGACAGCTTTGCAAGATTTGCAAGTAAGTGGCTTGAACAAGGATTAAAGCTTGGAATTTGAGATGGCTGGAGTTCAAATGTTGAATGTGTTGTATTAATTGTGTTTAAATTTATGCTGTGCACTGTAATATGGACTATTGTAAAGAATGTTTAAAATTTTTCCTGTATTTTATAGTGTTTGGATTACATTTAAAGTAAAGATTCTGGATTTGTATCTCTTATTTCTATTATAGAAATTCAGGTTGCTACAGAAGTGGTATCAGAGCACGGTTCAATAAGTAACACTAAACATGGTATGAGGAATGAACCTAGGTGGACATTAGAGTGTGAGGACTTATGTGGACATTAGAGTGTGTGCCTCAGTCTTAGAGTCATGAATGTGTAGTAATTTGAACTTGCATTGATGTTACTCTATATTTGTACTGATTTTTTTTTCTTTTTTCTGTAGGATGGCGGATAATCACAATCCTATGAAAAATGTGGAAGAAGATGCTTTTCTCGAGGATCCTTTGGAGGGCTCTAAGGAGGACCTGGAGGAGTCGTTTGAAGAGGAGCCGGAAGAAGGGGAACCGCAGGAGTCTCGAGAGATCACTCCCCCTCTTAAGGAATCTTCAGGGGAATCTTCAAATGAGTCGCCTGAACTAACCCTGAAGGATCGCGTTATCACATCGCTTCAACGTGAGATGCATATTAATTAGTGGAGAGCTTCCAACCTGGTGGAGCATCATGTGGAGAACCAAAGATGTATCACATCCATGAAGGAAATAATAAAATATCTCGAAGAAGGTCAAGGTGTAGTAGATGAACACTTCGCCAAGCTGGACAAATATACCAAGTAGGGAGAGAACGTTTACAGTCAACGTTGCGACAGACTGGAGATGAAACTCGATGCACTGCAAGATGAAATTCGAGAGACCAAGAGGAGTCGCAAAGACTGGTCACTGTTATTATTGTTATTATTCGAGTTTCTAGATTTAAATGAAGTTGTTAGTTATTTTCAGATATGTATGAACTACTTTGAATCAATAAATTTATTTATTACTATTTTAGGTATATGAAATTTTGGAAATTAAATAAAATTTTGTGTTCTGAGTATTGATGTGAAATCCTATGAGATTTTTCTCCTAACGAAAATGGTGTGTTATGCAGACTAAGAGCAATGGCAGATCCACGAACTAGAAGAAATGGTGATGGAATTGAAAGTTCTAATGGAGGCAAGCTCGATTTGGAAACCGAGAATGCAAGAGTCTATCAAACTCTGAATGTCTCATGACAGATGGAGTAGGTCGGCACTAGGGGTAGGGCCGGTAATTCCGAATGCGAATCCCATTAAGTAGGTGGAATCCTTTAAGCGGATGAAGCCGCCGGTCTTCGAGGTTCAAGCCTATCCCAACGAGGCTGATAATTGGATAAGGCAGATGTAACACCCCGTATTTGTAGAAAGTATGCAGAGAGATATATAAATATATATAGTATATATAATAATAATAAGAAAGAGATAAGGTGGTGATAAGGTGGTGACGTGGACGAAAAGAAGGAAAAGAGATGAGATGGTGATTTGGGCATATAGAAGATCTTATGGGCTTTGATTAAAGAAAGATGGATAATTGGCCTATAAGATTACTTATGGAGCATAGGAATAAATGGAAGAATGAAAGAAAGAAAGAATGCATGTAGGGTGTTGAGGTTGACCATGGGTTGACCTGGGATTAAAAATCCCATATCGGCCAAATCAAGTGAGTAAGTGTGAGATATATAAAATTAACCAAGTGATAAAGGTACTTAACGGGTATACCCACCTTTTGATGGTGCCTGTGGTGGGCGTGACTAGAATTTAGTTAATTGTGTGCGTACGAGTTGAGTACGGGGCATTACAGATGGTATCAGAGCCAACTTCAACATCGAATGTAGAACTTGTATATAGAAGATGCATAAGACCCTTGGTGGGCAGCGATGTGTATGTGATGTGTGAGACCCTTGGTGGGCAGCGATTGTATTTGATCTAGGAGGCAAGTCTACATTCGACTAGAAAGGCGATCCTGTGGTAGGTTGCACGTTCCGTATCCAGCGAGGACGCTAAATTTCTAAGAGGGGGTGAATGTAACACCCCGTATTGGTAGAAAGTATGCAGATAGAGATATATAAATATATATAGTATATATAATAATAATAAGAAAGAGATAAGGTGGTGATAAGGAGGTGACGTGGAGGAAAAAGAAGGAAAAGAGATGAGATGGTGAGTTGGGCCTATAGAAGATCTTATGGGCTTTGATTAAAGAAAGATGGATAATGGGCCTATAGGATTACCTATGGAGCATAGGAATAAATGGAAAAATGAAAGAAAGAAAGAATGCATGCAGGGTGTTGAGGTTGACCGTGGGTTGACTTGGGATTAAAAATCCCATATCGGCCAAATCAAGTGAGTATGTGTGAAATATATAGAATTAACTAAGTGATAAAGGTACCTAACGGGTATACCCACCTTTTGATGGTGCCTGTAGCGCCCCGATTTCTAACACTGGAAAAACCGAGACACGAGCCAAGATCTTTTCTTCAATTAGTTACAATACACAGAAAAACAGGAGAATTTAAAACTTTTTATTCAACACCCAATGTATTACAAGTCTGAATATTATACAACTACAATACCTTACAATAGAGTCACAATATTACCTTTACATTTCCAAGTATTACAACCTTCAACATCTTACATCAGAGTACTTCTCAACTAATACACATATTACAGGTGGTCTTCCCAATCCTTATTACTTCAACCTATAGTGCCTTAAGCATGACGTACAATTGCAAGTATCTTCCTACGACAATCTAATTATATAACATAACCGCTCACCACAATAGTCCTAAGTACGATTATGATTAAGCATGTACTTATATCAAGCTTAAGCATGAAAATCACTATGATCTAGACATGAAGTCCACTGTGGTCAAGCATAGGTCATAACTTGAGCATGAATGCTTACTACTCATCATGATTAATCACCACCATCCAAGCATGGATATATAACTAGTATGAACATACAACATTCCAAGGCATGGTAGGCATTCTAACATTAATCCTACAACATTCTAAGCATATATTTAAACTTTAGCATGGTATGCCTCATTCCTAGACATGGTATGCTACTTTAACATTAACATATGGCATGGTGTACATTTTAGTAACATTCTAGTCATATATACTAGTTAAGTATCGACCTACAACATTGCATGAGTTTCTACAACAATTCTTGCATGGATAGGACATAACATAAAAATCACTACAACTAACCATGGATAGTTACTTTAATCTAAGCATGAATATCATTAGTATGGATACCATTAACTTAACATAAACAATAATTAGCATGACACCTATTTACTTAGCATGAATAATGATTAAGCGTGATCATCTACAAACATAGCATGGACATATACTTATCTAAGCATGGGTATCATGTAAGCATGAATATTTATTTAATCTAGCATGGTATACAACTTTCCTACAATTAAACTAACATGGCATACAACTTCCCTACAATTAATCTAGCATGGTATACAACTTACCTATAAGCATGTGAGTACGGATAAGTTAATCTAGCATGATATACCACTTTCCACAACTATCTAAGCATAGATAAATGAAACTAGCATGGTATACTACTTTCTTACAATCATCTAAGCATGAATCTTATTAAGCATGAATAATTACTAAGCATGAATATCTTACTAAGCATGAATAACTACTAGTATGAACATACAACATTCCTAAGTATATATGTATATACTTCTAAACATGGTAAGTAATTTTAGCATTTATCCTACAACATGTATATCACTCCTAAACATGGTGGATAATTTTAGCATTAATCCTACAACATATATATCATTCCTACACATGATAGGTAATTTTAGAATAAATCCTACAACATTCTAAGCATGAATAACATCCCTAAACATGATAGGTAATTTTAGAATAAATCCTACAACATTCTAAGCATGAATAACATCCCTAAACATGATAGGTAATTTTAGAATGAATCCTACAACATTCTAAGCATGAATAAATTAATCGAACATGATAGGAAATTTTAGAATGAATCCTACAATATTCTGAGCATGAATAAATTAATCTAACATGATAGGAAATTTTAGAATGAATCCTACAACATTCTAAGCATGTTTATACACTTAGCATGAATAATAGTTAAGCATGATACATACTAACTTAGCATGAAGTATGAACATCTACTATCTTTATTGAAACATAACATCTACTACAAATTTACTTGAACATAAACCTCTACTAAAACTTTATTTAAACATGAACATCTAATACAAATTTATAAACATCTACTAATGCTACTTATTTAACATGAACATTTACTACACTACTTTACTTAAAACATGAACATCAACTACTACTACTTTATTTTAATCATGAATAGCTACTAACATTTTACATATCATAATCATCTACAACTACTTTATTTTAATCCTTACTACTACTACTTTATTTAAGCATAATACTACTATTTTATTTAAACATACTACTACCATTTTATTTTAATATGAACATAAACCTCTACAACTACTTCTTTTAATCATCTACTACTACTACTACTTTATTTTAATATACTACTACTATTTTATTTAAACATGAACATAAACATCTACAACTACTTCTTTTAATCATCTACTACTACTACTACTATTTTGAGCCTCTACTATAACATAAATTACTTACTAAAAATCTTTATTAGCATATGTTTCTTATTATTACTAGTGGACATAAAAGAGATCTTTTTAATCCTTTTACAACTAGTGATTAGAAAAAAGATCTTTTTATTCATTCTACAACTAGTGATTTCTTTTTCATAATTAGAACTAACATCTAATTTAGGTTCTTTTTACTTAAGATTATTAAAGAAAATAACAACAATAAAAATAAGGTAAAAACCTTCATTTGGTTCAACCAACATATACTTATCTTTTTAGTCCAAGTTCAATACAAGTCCTACAACCAAAAATGGTTGTATAAAAAGTTCATATGCTTTGTTCATGTGTTCACATCAAGTCCTACAACCCCAAACGGTTGTATGTACAAGTCCATATGCCTTATGTCATTTTAGTCCAATTAACAAACACAAACAACAACTACAACTATAAAGATTTGATCTTTATGTTTATTACTACTACTATTCATTTCTTTTCTTTTCATGTGGTTATTATTTTAACATTTAGAAACATACATACAACAATACCATCACAACAAACCATTCCCAAAGAACCAAACAAAACAAAACAAGGAGGATAAGAAGAAGAAGTCAAAACAGCAATACAAACAAGCACACAAACATACAAAAGAGAAACCCCCATCTTGTTCTACTTGTAGGAAGGACTAGCTAGCTTAAAACTTCTCCTTCCCCTAGCTCCTAGAACTCTTATGGAACCTACAAGAAAACTCTCTTGTTAGTATGAGGTTCTCTCTTTCTTTTCCTTTCCTTTCTTTCTTTCTTTTTGATCATTCTAAAATGAGACAAGGTGGAGAAGGAGGGGATATTTATAGGAGGGAAAAGGGGTGGAGAGTGCAAATGTGCACACACACATTTGCAAAAAGGACCTCCCACAAAATGGGGGCCGGCCATGCTCCTAGGGTGGTAGGGATGAGGTGGAGGTATGGTGCTATGGTGCTATGTGGTGGAGGTGTTATGTGAGGGAGCTTCTTTCTCCTAATTCTCTCATGCACATTCTTAATCCTGTGTTTAATTCCCCTACAATCCTAAATATTTAATTTGGATTGTCATGACAAGGGGAACAATTTTATCCATAAAATACATACCACATACTTTGTACAATGTACTAATCGACATACTACACGTATGTGCGCATATATGTATGTATACCGAAAATCCTCGCATAATCCGTATAAAAATTATTTAATATCGGAAATAATAATAAGATAAATTCTATTATTAGTTCGGGAGATCACGGTATCAATTTGATACAATATGGATGTATACTGACCAGTATCTGGGTACAGATATTGTCTATGAACAAACCGGGTGAAAATCACCAAAATATTTCAATTTTGGAATTAAAACAAAATAATAATAAAATAATAATAAAATATTAATTTATACACGGTAATATCCGTCCGGGATATTACAATACTCCCTCCTTAGAATAGTTCTGTCCTCAGAACTACGTTAGGTTAGGAAAACAGGCAAACACCCATACCCTAATAACTCGGGGAAAGAAAGCTTATGCTGCTTTCCGGCTCCCAAGTGGCTCATTCACGAACTGGTCCTCCAAAGAACCCGGCCTTTGCAATTTGGTAGCTACTCCCTCCTTAGAATAGGATATGACCTATGAATCATCACTTCCGACTTCCAGGATTTTCTCCTGTGATTTGCTCATGTTGACGCTCCAGATATAGGAAAATCATAAAACATAAGTTGAAAGGAACAACAATATAAATTACAATTGTCTACAACTAACTAGGACCCGACTCCTAAAGGGCATCCAAGTTTAATTTTCCTGCTGTGTTGGACTGTAAATTGAAGTTAGCTCTGATACCACTCTGTAGCACCCCGATTTCCAACACTGGGAAAACCGAGATACGAACCAAGATCTTTTCTTCAATTAGTCACAATACACAGAAAAACAGGAGAATTTAAAACTTTTTATTCAACACCCAATGTATTACAAGTCTGAATATTATACAACTGCAATACCTTACAATAGAGTCACAATATTACCTTTACATTTCCAAGTATTACAACCTTCAACATCTTACATCAGAGTACTTCTCAACTAATACACATATTACAGCGGAACAAACTACGACATTGACTCCTTGCTTTCCTTGAATTTGAGTCCTCCTGAATCTCACCCTTGTACCTCGGTGATCCAGTACCTATGGAAGTGGGAACGTCAGTATTCACTGACGCTTAAAGGCTGATATCAAAGCAGCGAATCTCCCAAACAACATACAAAACATGGCAATGGTGTTGGTGAAGTTTAAGTGTTCGTGAGTGCTATGACAAGACTCTAATGCAATATTTAAATAGAACTAGGATGCTTCCTATTCTAATGTCAGCAAGTTTCCGAAGCAACATGCAGCCCATACTACATGCGACCCCATCTCAAGTCGTTTCTCCAAATATAGGGATTTGAACCCGCGTTATGAACTTCTAATTGTACACAACCTGTTCCTGACACCCACACGTGACTGATGAGGTTGCAGACGTGGTCATGTCCCACTGATGCAGTACGCCAGTGGTGTCTATGTTCGCCACTGCTACCCGGCTAACCGAACCTCACTCAAAAAAACAGACGATCGTCATTCTAAAATCCAAATCATAGGGTTTCGCAAATGCAGGGTAGCGCGAAGCCTACCCTGTGGCACCCTCTAGGGTCTCGCAAGCGCAGGGTAGCGCGAAGCCTACCCTGTGGCACCCTCAACCACGACACTTCAGGAATTAACAGCACGAGATACGCAACCCGTGTCCTCAACTTGTGAGACGGCACCGTACGTATCCCTTTGATGGGAAGATACAACCCACTATCACCACCTAAGGCCTGCCTCAAGGGACAAGTTGGTCGTAAGGTGCCCCCTACAACCAACTCCTCTCTTTTCGGCAAGGGTCTGAGCAAAATGATCTTTATAAGTCACTACCTTAATGATGTCCCTGACTCGACAATCCTAGGGACGATAATATTATAAACATAACATGCTAGGCCTTAAATTAGGCTTCGCAAGACAACTCTACTAGGCTGCTCAACCTAGACTCACCAGAATCCTTCGGGATCCGGTTCCTGGCCCATCGATCCAAGACCTCGGCCGTGCGAATATACATGCATGCCACTACCCTAAACTTGGATTCTGTCTATACTCCGGTCCTCGATCAACCTACCCTGCTTAAGATTCGACGGTACACAAGGAGTGACTCCTCCACAGTTCCTTAGGGTAAGAAAACATATGTCTTGATGGTCGATAGCCCTTAGGGTCACAATATCACCCTAAACGAGCACAACAACTGTGTACTAGCTAACAAGCTATGTACGAGTAACAACCACATACGAGCTAATAAGCTACGTATGAAACAATAACTACCTACGAGCCAGGTGGGCCTCGTAGGAGATAAAGACGTAAATACCAGCCAAATAAGCCGCGTATGAGACCAACAGCTACGCACGGGCCGGTCGAGCCGCGTACGAGACAACAACCTACATACGAGCCAATCAAACTACGTATGAGACCCACAACTACATACGGGCCAGTCGAGCCACGTACGAGCACAACCATATGCAAACAACCATACAGGTAATCAGTCCTAGAAGCAACCAAAAGTGCTTACTAACAAACTCGATCTTCTATTATTAGAAGCAACAGAAGAATCTATTAATAGTCTATGATCGGTATTCTACTAAGGAAGAACCGAAGGCGACATAACAGCCTTTATCAACTAACTACTACTAGTGGTCTTCCCAATTCTTATTACTTCAACCTATAGTGCCTTAAGCATGGCATACAATTGCAAGCATCTTCCTATGACAATCTAATTATATAACATAACCGCTCACCACAATAGTCCTAAGTACGATTATGATTAAGCATGTACTTATATCAAGCTTAAGCATGAAAATCACTATGATCTAGACATGAAGTCCACTATGGTCAAGCATAGGTTATAACTTGAGCGTGAATGCTTACTACTCATCATGATTAATCACCACCACCCAAGCATGGATATATAATTAGTATGAACACACAACATTCCAAGGCATAGTAGGTATTCTAACATTAATCCTACAACATTCTAAGCATGTATTTAAACTTTAGCATGGTATGCCTCATTCCTAGACATGGTATGCTACTTTAACATTAACATATGGCATGGTGTACATTTTAGTAACATTCTAGTCATATATACTAGTTAAGTATCGACCTACAACATAGCATGAGTTTCTACAACAATTCTAGCATGAGTTTCTACAACAATTCTAGCATGGATAGGACATAACATAAAAATCACTACAACTAACCATAGATAGTTACTTTAATCTAAGCATGAATATCATTAGTATGGATACCATTAACTTAACATAAACAATAATTAGCATGACACCTATTTACTTAACATGAATAATGATTAAGCGTGATCATCTACAAACATAGCATGAACATATACTTATCTAAGCATGGGTATCATGCAAGCATGAATATTTATTTAATCTAGCATGGTATACAACTTTCTACAATTAAACTAACATGGCATACAACTTCCCTACAATTAATCTAGCATGGTATACAACTTATCTATAAGCATGTGAGTACGGATAAGTTAATCTAGCATGATATACCACTTTCCACAACTATCTAAGCATAGATAAATGAAACTAGCATGGTATACTACTTTCTTACAATCATCTAAGCATGAATCTTATTAAGCATGAATAATTACTAAGCATGAATATCTTACTAAGCATGAATAACTACTAGTATGAACATACAACATTCTTAAGTATATATGTATATACTTCTAAACATGGTAAGTAATTTTAGCATTTATCCTACAACATGTATATCACTCCTAAACATGGTGGATAATTTTAGCATTAATCCTACAACATATATATCATTCCTACACATGATAGGTAATTTTAGAATAAATCCTACAACATTCTAAGCATGAATAACATCCCTAAACATGATAGGTAATTTTAGAATAAATCCTACAACATTCTAAGCATGAATAACATCCCTAAACATGATAGGTAATTTTAGAATGAATCCTACAACATTCTAACATGATAGGAAATTTTAGAATGAATCCTACAACATTCTAAGCATGAATAAATTAATCTAACATGATAGGAAATTTTAGAATGAATTCTACAACATTCTAAGCATGTTTATACACTTAGCATGAATAATAGTTAAGCATGAACCTTACTAACTTAGCATGAGCATGAACATCTACTATCTTTATTGAAACATAACATCTACTACAAATTTACTTGAACATAAACCTCTACTAAAACTTTATTTAAACATGAACATCTAATACAAATTTATAAACATCTACTAATGCTACTTATTTAACATGAACATTTACTACACTACTTTACTTAAAACATGAACATCAACTACTACTACTTTATTTTAATCATGAATAGCTACTAACATTTTACATATCATAACCATCTACAACTACTTTATTTTAATCCTTACTACTACTACTTTATTTAAGCATAATACTACTATTTTATTTAAACATACTACTACCATTTTATTTTAATATGAACATAAACCTCTACAACTACTTCTTTTAATCATCTACTACTACTACTACTTTATTTTAATATACTACTACTATTTTATTTAAACATGAACATAAACATCTACAACTACTTCTTTTAATCATCTACTACTACTACTACTATTTTGAGCCTCTACTATAACATAAATTACTTACTAAAAATCTTTATTAGCATATGTTTCTTATTATTACTAGTGGACATAAAAGAGATCTTTTTAATCCTTTTACAACTAGTGATTAGAAAAAAGATCTTTTTATTCATTCTACAACTAGTGATTTCTTTTTCATAATTAGAACTAACATCTAATTTAGGTTCTTTTTAATTAAGATTATTAAAAAAATAACAACAATAAAAATAAGGTAAGAACCTTCATTTGGTTCAACCAACATATGCTTATCTTTTTAGTCCAAGTTCAATACAAGTCCTACAACCAAAAATGGTTGTATAAAAAGTTCATATGCTTTGTTCATGTGTTCACATCAAGTCCTACAACCCCAAACGGTTGTATGTACAAGTCCATATGCCTTATGTCATTTTAGTCCAATTAACAAACACAAACAACAACTACAACTATAAAGATTTGATCTTTATGTTTATTACTACTACTATTTATTTCTTTTCTTTTCATCTGGTTATTATTTTAACATTTACAAATATACATACAACAATACCATCACAACAAACCATTCCCAAAGAACCAAAGAAAACAAAACAAGGAGGATAAGAAGAAGAAGTCAAAACAGCAATACAAACAAGCAAACAAACATACAAAAGAGAAACCCCCACCTTGTTCTACTTGTAGGAAGGACTAGCTAGCTTAAAACTTCTCCTTCTCCTAGCTCCTAGAACTCTTATGGAACCTACAAGAAAACTCTCTTGTTAGTATGAGGTTCTCTCTTTTTTTTCCTTTCCTTTCTTTCTTTCTTTTTGAGCTTTCTAAAATGAGACAAGGTGGAGAAGGAGGAGGTATTTATAGGAGGGAAAAGGGGTGGAGAGTGCAAATGTGCACACACACATTTGCAAAAAGGACCTCCCACAAAATGGGGGCCGGCAATGCTCCTAGGGTGGTAGGGATGAGGTGGAGGTATGGTGCTATGGTGCTATGTGGTGGAGGTGTTATGTGAGGGAGCTTCTTTCTCCTAATTCTCTCATGCACATTCTTAATCCTATGTTTAATTCCCCTACATTCCTAACTATTTAATTTGGATTGTCATGACAAGGGGAACAATTTTATCCATAAAATACATACCACATACTTTGTACATTGTACTAAAATCGACATACTACACGTATGTGCGCATATATGTATGTATACCAAAAATCCTCGCATAATCCGAATAAAAATTCTTTAATCTCGGAAATAATAATAAGATAAATTCTATTATTAGTTCGGGAGATCACGGTATCAATTTGATACAATACTGATGTATACTGACCAGTATCTGGGTACAGATATTGTCTATGAACAAACCGGGTGAAAATCACCAAAATATTTCAATTTTAGAATTAAAACCAAATAATAATAAAATAATAATAAAATATTAATTTATACACGGTAATATCCGTCTGGGATATTACAGTGCCTGTGGTGGGCGTGGCTAGAATTTAGTTAATTATGTGCGTACGAGTTGAGTACGGGGCGTTACAGCAGATGGAGACTGTTTTCGAGGTTCTAGAAACCTCTGTGGCTAGTAAAGTAAAGTTGACAATGCTACAACTAGAGAAAGACATAGGCATGTGTTGGTAGTCCGTGAAGAGGACCTTCAACATGGAGGCGGTGACTTGGGAGACTTTCTTAGTTGACTTCAGGGAGCCCTACTTTCCCTTCGACATATAAGACAAGAAAGCGATGGAGTTCATAAACCTACATCAGTGCAGCATGTCGGTGCGGGAATGCTCCTGAGATTGTGGTGGATCAGGCGAGCAAGTCACGGAAGTTCGAGCAAGGCTTGAGGCCGAACTTGAGGACCTGAATGATACCATTAGGGATCAGAAGGTTCAATAAGCTCGTCAGGAGAGCGGCGATAACAGAGGCTGACATGTAGCAGTTCCAGCAGAGGCAGGAGTCCTGGAACTGAAAGAAGAGGCCTTCAGCTGGTGGTCAGAGTGGGAAGAGGTCCCCGAAGAAGAATTGCAGATTCAGCGAGCCCGGCAAAGGAGGTGTGTCGACTCAAGGGGTGTCATGTTACAGTTGTGGCGAGTCAGGCCATATCTGGTCGGCATGTCCTAAAGCAGTGAGGACTTATACATGTTTCCAATGTGACATTGAGGGCCACATTTGGCCGAACTGACCGCAGCTGAAGCGGAATGGCACTGGTGGAAACAAGTCGTAGAGGCAGGGGTGAGTGTTTGTACTAACAGAGGAGGATGCTGAAGACACTGAAATTGTAATCACGAGTATGCATGGATTTCAATTATTGGTTGAAGTGTATTGAATGAAACTTTTATGTAAGAATAATGTGCGGTATTGAATGTTAAATTCTTCGTGTACCAGGACATGTTTTAATCAATGGAATAAAAGCAAAGGTTTTGTTTGATATTGGGTCTTCGCATACATTTGTGTCGCCCAAGTTTGCAAAAGTGTTAGGTGTGGAACCTAAGGTGTTTCTAGCCAAGGTCTTGTCCGTAGCAACACCGTCAGGAGAGGAGTTGATTGTCGATCAGTATTACGCGGTTTGCGAAATCGAGATCGGGGGAAAACTTTTGGGAATTGGTCTCATCGAGTTAGGAGTTCTGGGAGTCGACGTAATTTTGGGCATAGGTTAGATGGCGATCTACGATGCCACTATCGAGTGTAAGAGTAAAGAGGTGGTGGTGAAGGCACCAGGAGGACCTACAGTGGCTTTCCAAGGGAGGAAAGAATTGCAAGAATGTGTTAGCAGCCATGTCTAAGGTGAAGATTCCAGATGAAGTCAGGGCGATTCTCATAGTTGAGATTTCCCAATAGTACTACGGTTACCGCCGCAACGTGATGTTGAGTTTTGCATCAACATTCAACCAGGCAGTGCTTCGATATCTAAGGCTCCATACAGGATGGCACCAGTGGAGCAAGACGATGTGAAGAAGCAGGTTGAGGAATTTTTGCATAAAGAGTTTATCAGACCGAGTGTTTTGCCATGGGGTGCGCCAGTATTGCTAGTGAAGATGAAGGATGGGTCAATGAGGATGTGCATTGACTATCGAGAGCTGAACAAAGTGACGATTCAGAACAAGTATCTGCTTCCACGAATTGATGATCTATTTAATCAACTACAGGGTGCAGCTTTGTTTTCGAAGATTGATCTACGGTCTGGTTATCATCAGGTCCAAGCTAAGGAGGAGGATGTACACAAGACAACATTTCAGAATCTGCATGGGCATTATGAGTTATTGGTAATGCCGTTCGGGGTGACAAATGCGCCAGCAATATTCATGGATATAATGAACAGAATCCTGCAGCCGTTCATAGACTCTTTCATCGTGGTGTTCATTGACGACATCCTGGTATATTCAAAGTCAGAGGAAGAGCATGATGAGTATTTAGCCGAAGTTTTGAAGAAGTTGTGGGAGCAAAATATGTATGATAAATTGTTGAAGTGTGACTTTTGAAGTCGGAGGTGGCATTTTTGGATCACATCCTTTCTAAGGAGAGAGTAGATACTGATCCCTAGAAGATTGAAGCAGTGAAGAGTTGTCCTAGACCGACGACTGTAAAGGAGATCCAAAGTTTCTTGGGGTTGACGGGATACTATCGGCGTTTGATTCAAGGATACGCGCAGATAGCAGTTCCATTAGCGGGATTGACCAAGAAAGGTATGAATTTTACATAGACGGACCAGTGTGAAGCTAGTTTCCAGGAGCTGAAGTAGAGGTTGACATCAGCGCCTATTCTGGTGTTAACGTGTGCGGGTGTAGATTACGATATCTACATTAATGCGTCACATAGAGGTCTGAGATGTGTTCTGATGCAAGAAGGGAATGTCATTACCTTTGGATCCTGGCAGTTTCGTCTACATGAGAAGAACTATGAACACATGATTTGGAGCGTGTAGCAATTATCTTTGCCTTGAACTAGTGGAGGCACTATGTTTATGGGGAAAAGGTTAATATGTACACCGACCACAAGAGTTTGAAGTATATCTACCAGCAACGAGATTTGAATCTATGTCAGAGGAGTTGGCTGAGAGTTCTAGATGACATTCGTCCTGAGATCAAGTATCACCCAGTGAAAACGAATGTGGTGGCCGTTGCAGTTAGTTGAAAGAGCAGTCTGTCTCGTTTAATTACGACACAGAAGGAGTTAGCAGAGGAGTTAGATCAGGCATGTGTTAAAGTCGTATTGCAAGGATTGGGGGCATCTTTGGCGCAGTTGAGACTTCAGCCTACTTTGAGGGAACAGATCATCAAGGGCCAGAAGGCTAATATAGAGATTCATAAGATGATAGAGCAGATTTTCGTCGGCAAATTGTCAGAATTTCGTGTTCAAGATGGAGTGGTTTGGATGGGAGAGAGATTGTGTGTGCCGGTAAGGGAAGACGTGAAGGAGAGCATTATGAAGGAAGCACATACAACCTTATTGTCAATACATCTCAGAAGCACGAAGATGTATAAGGACATCAAGCAATATTTTTGGTGGCTAGGCATGAAGAGGGATGTTGCCAATTCTGTGGCAAAGTGGTTGACTTGTCAGCAAGTCAAAGCGGAGAATCAGAAACCTGGAGGACTATTGTAGCCTTTGCTCATTCCAAATTTAAGTGGGAGAATATTAGCATGGACTTCATCACAAGATTACAGAGAAGTCAGAAGGGTAATGACTCGATCTGGGTCATCATGGACAGGTTGACCAAGTCAGCACATTTCTTATCAATGAAGATTACATGGTCATGGGAGAAGTTGGCCGAGGTGTATGTTGGAGAGATCGTGAGACTGCATGGAGTTCCTGTAACAGAAATTCTATTATAGAAATTCGGGATGCTACAGAAGTGGTATCAGAGCACGCTTCAATGAGACTGCATGTTGTTCCTGCATGGATGAATGAAATGTTTAATGTTACTTATTGAAGCGTGCTCTGATACCACTTCTGTAGCGTCTCGAATTTCTATAATAGAAATAAGAGACAAATCTAGAATCTTTACTTTAAATGTAATCCAAACACTATAAAATACAGGGAAAATTTTAAACTAATTTATTTTGGAAACTAGAGTTGCAATGTTTTGGAAACTAGAGTTGCAAATAGACCCTAGTTCCGGAACTCATCCCGCCAGAATGTACAAGTGTACCGCACAAACATACCAAATCTATCTCACTTCTAGACATTCCCTGTATTTTAAGATTCAAGATATTCTTGAAACTACTCGGCGATGCAACTCTGACAGAGATGCATTGTTCACATGAAGGGTTTGGCAGAGTTTGCAAACCACTTTGGGGACCAGAACTGACTTTAGTACAATGTTTCATCAACAAACTGATGGACAACTCGAAAGGGTCAATCGAGTAGTGGAGGATATGTTGAGGTCATGTGTTATAGACTTCGGTGGAAGCTGGGAGAAGTATTTGGCACTGGTGGAGTTTGCTATTATGCGAACAAGTTCAAACAACTACACATTCATGATTCTAAGACTGATGCACACACTCTAATGTCCACATAAGTACTCACACTCTAATGTCCACCTAGGTTCATTCCCCATACCATGTTTAGTGTTACTTATTGAAGCATGCTCTAATACCATTTCTGTAGTGTCCTGAATTTCTATAATTGAAATAAGAGACACAAATCTAGAATCTTTACTTTAAATGTAATCCAAACATTATAAAATACAGGGAAAATTTTAAAGTACTTTATTTTGGAAACTAGTGTTGCAATGTTTTGGAAACTAGAGTTGCAAATAGACCCTAGTTCCGGAACTCATCCCGCCAGAATGTATACGTGTACCGCACAAGCATACCAAATCTATCTCACTTCTAGACATTCCCTGTATTTTAAGATTCAAGATGTTCTGAAAACTACTCGGCGATGGAACTCCGACACAGATGTAATGTACATCAAGGGTTTGGCAGAGTATGCAAACCACTTTGGGGACTAGAACTGACTTTAGTACAATATTTCATCCACAAACTGATGGACAAACCGAAAGGGTGAATCATGTGTTATGGACATCGGTGGAAACTGGGAGAAGTATTTGGCACTGGTGGAGTGTTCTTACAACAACAGCTATGCGAGTAGTAACATGGCGCCATATGAAGCTTTATAAGGGAGGAAGTGCAGAATACCCGTATGTTGGTATGAGGTTAGGGTAAGGCAAATGTTTGGGCCAGAGATTGTGCAGCAGACTTCAGAGAAGATCAAGCTGATTCAGAAGAGGTTAGTCGAAGCGCAGACAGGCAAAAGAGTTATACTGTAACCCCCAATTCCGGAAATACGTATTTTCATGATTATTTTTATGTATCTCGATATTTATAAATTGTTATTGTTAAATTCGTTTTGAGCTTCTTTGTTAAAACATTTTTAAAACAATAATTAAAACTATTTTGGATAAACTTTGTTTCCATTTTTACTTGATCAACTATTTGCATTTTAACCCTCAGAAATATTATTATTGTTTCGACTATTTCAACGAATTCCTATTTTTATATATTAATATTATTATTCTGACGATTGCTACTATTATTGATAGTCTTTTTATTCTTATTGACTGATTGATATTACTAGTATTATTATTTTATTGACATGGTTATTTTAGGGTTCTTATGGTTATGGTGATTATTTATTACAATGATTGATTATTTAAACAAATCCCTTCTTATTTGATAATTGTGTTTATAATTGTTTCAAATAAATTACGTGATACAAATTGTACATTTGTTATGAATCATATTTTATCGGATAGCTTACTCTTTTGTATTTGGGTTTATATTAATCCATTATATTCATGTACAACCTATTTTATTTATTGGACTTATACCCAGATACCCAATAGCCCAATATCCTATCTTTTCCTATAAATACTAATATTCTATTAACCCTAACCCTAATTAAACCCCAGCCGCTTAATCACCATTACTGTTCCCTAATCCCCCCGACTCTCCCTCTCTCTCCTTCTCCTTGTTTCTGCCACCAAACCCAAACCCATCGCTCGTTGCCCATCTCCAATCGCCACCACCTTCCACCTCCATCATCGTCCTTATCATCTCATCCCCGTCGACTTCACCTTTTTCGCTCGAATCCCCATCGTCACCCTCACTGCTCGAACCCATCTCCATCGAACCCACTGCCTTCGCCATTGTCGCAATTTCCACTTACCCATTGCCACCGTGATCCCTCTCCATGCACCCCCCTTCATCCTCCGCTGATCCCCATCGCGTCCTCATCGCCGTCCAAGCCCTGAAGATGCCCCGTTCCTTCTCCCCTATTTTCGAGCAAAAATAGATCACTTCGTCGAAGTCATCGCCGCCGCCGTCGCTTCCTTACCGCAGTGTCGTCGTCTTCGCCGTGGTGTCATCTCCGTCGTCGCACTGCCAGTCATCGTAGTCGCCACCGAGTTCTCCTGCTCTCTCTCTCTGTAGAAAGGTAGAAGAAGGATAATGGTTGGTCGATTTCGGTGTCCGGCGTTGTGTGCACAGCGGATCCGATCCTGTTGTTTGGTGTTTGGTCCAATCTGGTGTGGAGCTTTTGCCGTGAGCTGTTGTTGTTTGTTTGCTTGGGTTTCTTCGCACGTATTTCGCACGTGTCTTTTGGGGTTTTTGCCCGGGATTCTTGTAACACCCCAAATTCCAAATAAGACTGAATTCGAGATTCCACAGGATCTTTACTTCACTTCGTACAATTTTACAAAGAAATTTAAAACTTTTTCAACAACATCAAAGTTCTTTACAATTTTATACACAGCGGAAGAATACAACAATGAAAATAATATACAACTTATACATCTCTTAACAGTTAATAAATCAACAGCATCGAAATCAACTTCATATCTCTTTGACAGTCTCATTTTCCTGCATATAAAACTGTGGGCATGTTAGTTGCTTACAACCGACGAAATGTTATACACGACTATCCTCTCTATACCAGAAACAGTATAACGATCTCAATACTTTAACAAAATCACAAATTTGAATGAACATAAAGTGTTAAATCAATACCTTAATGTTATACACGACTACGCTAAACATGTAAGTGTATGCCATGCCTTAATGCCTAATGCACACCATTTATACTAGGATGACACTAATGCACACTTGTTCGGATTCTATGCATCCCATACTACATAGGTCCGAGGGTGAGCGCCTACGTACTCCACAATAAAGGGTTCGATCCCTCGCTATGACAACTACCAGTAATAAGACATAGTTTATATCATTCCACGAATTTGAATCCCAGCCCCGGAATCCACCGCTGACTGTTATCACAGATCCCACATCGTGCGAATCATCCCGCAAGTGCCCCACTATCCCCGGTATATGCATATACATTGGAGTATGGCAAAAAAAAACCATTCGCCCGATTACTCAAGATTCTGGAATCCACCGTTGACCCGTCCTCATAATCCCGGATTTAAATATAAAATCTCGTCTCCCAAGAGCAACCACAGTTCGCCGACTGGGTCTATAGCCACGGAGATCCACCGCCGACTATATAGAGCAACCCACTTACGTTTGCCCAGGTTTACTACATCTTCACTTATGTGCCGAGTTATTTTAGTTCAAGACATGAATGTGTTATCATTCCTAGAATCAGTTTTACCTCCTACCAGACTTGTTCACAAAAATACGAGATCGTCGGACAACAATATCTCGAAATCATATCTCAAATCTTTCTTTCAATATTTCCGGTAACCGAGGCCTTACTAATTCTTAATCATAAACTTTCATGTGTATACATACCCTTTAAGAATCATGTCTTAAACCTAGATAGTTTCATCTTTCAACTTAGTCACAAAATCTCGACACTATTCATGATCTAGTCATTCATTCAAGATCATTATAAGCAAAATAATTCATTCCAAGTACACAACTTTTATCACATGAAATTTTATCACAATTCCAAGCTCTTACGATGTTTCAAATTAGCACTAATCAAAGTCTCATTTTATCTCATTTCAATATCTCATTTTTGCACTATTCATGTTCCATTTTCCCCACTCTTAGTTCTTTTCAATCAAGGCTCTTACTCATATATTTATCTAATTTGAACTATTTAACAATTTGAGTACATAAAGAAATCCTAGAGTTTCACATTCAACAAAATTGCAAAATCTCAACAAGAGAACTAATTGCCTCCTCCAAATCTTTACCCTTCTTCTAAATATAAAAATCATGTTTTTTAAAAATAATTAATCTTGAGAACAAATTTTATTTCATCTCAAAAAGTCTCTTTTTACTACTTAAATATACATGAAAATCTAAAAATTATTTTTTTATATATAAATTCTTCATCTCATTTTTTTTAAACGCTAGGAATTTTTCCCCAATTTTTCAAATGTATTAGGACTCCTTAAATGTATTAAAAACCCTCAAAAGAAATATGTGCTAACCCTGGGTTTCGAACCCGAGCCAACAGAGCAAGCGCCCAAACAATCCGCGCCAACCATAAAGTCCATATGGATTGATTGTTTTAATCCTTCATTGAAATCCCTTTATGCCAACTTCTCGGTTAAATTATTTCTATAAAAAAAACAATACAGTAAAAATGTTTGGGTTATCAAGTTTCGAACCCAACCCGACCAGGAAGCAGCGCAACGCTAACCCAACAGGCCAAGTGCGCCCAACGACTTATAGGAAGCCTGAGGGGTTTTATTCCAACTTTATGATGTTTCATTATTTTACAAAAAACTCGATTCTTCTAAATTTGATCTAATCTTTTATTAGACAAGATTTTAATTCATAAAAATTGGGTTACTTTCTAACAATAAAATACTGATTTAATAATCCATATTTTAAAGAATAAAACAACTTTCAAAATCGTTTTTTATTGATAAACACAAATTTGCATTTATACTTTTTAATTAGAGATGACATATTATATTCTTTATAAACACTCAAATGTGTTTCATAACATTAAATCTTAATAATTTATTTACTTATCAATTGTTCACATAAATCAAAATTCTCTACATTCATGCACACTAATGTATGACAAATAATCAATCAATTCTTTTTCTCATTAACCCCTATCATGATTTAATTTATTAATCATACATGGATTACTATCATTCTCATCTCATACAATAGCATAGATCACAAAAGGAATTCCATACTACTCATTATTTATTACTTAGCATGCATTATTCTACAATTAGAAAGTATAGGATCACCCACCTTTTGTGAAGCTTGAACAAATGAAGGGAAGGATGGAACACTACTTCTAGCTCCAAGACAACTCCTAGCTCCTAGCAATGGCTTCTCCTCCTAGCAAATGGCCTATTCTCCTAGCAAGAATTATCTCCAAGTAAAAGGAACTCTCTTACTCTCTTTCTTTTCTTTCTCTTTTTACTTGATTTGTTTTGGTGTGTGAAATGAGAAGAGAATGGGTGCTATTTATAGGTCTAGGCTAGGGTTCAACTTGCATAATTCTCACCCTAATAATTTCTCATTTTAATTCTCACCTCTTCACTTTCTTAACCCCTCCCTAACTCCCAACTCTTCAATTACTATAACCTCCAAAACCTAACTTTTCATCTCTCCACTCACCAAAACACTAACTCTCATTCACTCTGTCCTTCCCATTGCCACGTCAAAGCCATGTGCCTTTGACGAAGTCAAATCAACCACAACACTTTTCTGTTGGTTTTCCTTCATGAGTGGGCCCACACCTACCATACAATATACATACTTCAATTACCAATTTATTACCATCTGCCCATACTTACTGTGGGCCCCTATTCTTATATTATACCCATTTATATAAAATCCCATATAACATTTTAATCAGATGAAGACCAACTAACGTGGGCCCCCATCTCCAAAACAAATATCACTTATACTCTGATACCATTTAATCACCATTGATCCGTTTCAAACTCATCTCACCATATTACATTATTCACATATCATTTTAGTTATCAACATTCTTTTTTTTTATATGTATATATATCTATATATATATATACTCTTTGAAAATTACGTGGTGTTACACACACTCCAAAATTTTATTTTGAAACCAAATGTGCTCAAATACATTTACCGAAAACACATGCGTCGCACGTAAAATATCAAAATGCGAAATCGACTTTATCAACGGAAAAATTAAAATATAATCGAAAACAACATAAGGAAAATATACTTATTAATTTTATATATTCCACGACGTAATTACTACGTATGTAGAAAACACGTACATTTCACGTACAAAATTATTTTAATCAAAATGGAGAAAATGAACTTTCGTTTATAAGACGAATACTCATAAAATATCATACCTAGCGATGGAAAAATACGTAATTGATACGTGCATCGAAAATACGTAAAATCAAAGAGATTGAAATTTAATAAAATATTCGAGAAATGCAGAAATCACAATACGTAATGAAAACTTGTTATAAATATCACCAGTACAAAATACACGTGCGTAACACACAAGGACAAAATTGTAATTTTCAATTTTGCGGTGTATTACAATTCTGATCCCGTTATTCTTATTATTTGAATCTGCAAATTAACAGGCAAGTCTCTTCTTGAACTAGCATTTTATTCTGTTCAAGTTTATTTCATCTCCTGCAAGTAGATCCCGTCCCTTTCGCTATCATACTGCTTTTGACAATTTCGTTAAGTTTATGGAGGGTTTACACGAGCTAACCCGACATACTCTTAATATCGTGCTATCTCTTTGATCTAAAACCTAGTTCCCATTGTTTCATGCATATGCACATTTAAATAACTAGATTCATGCATATGACTACTTGATAAGTTGGACATGTTAAATTTTACGTACTAGATTGAGTTGATCAATGAATTGATACTATGCCTGTGATAATTGTATTTTAAAATTTAGAAATTTGCATGTTAACACCAAGGATCACTTTGATTTCCAATTTGCAAGAAATACACGGTGTATGATTTAATTATTGCCTATTCATGTTAAGATAATTTTTTGAATTGTTAGTTGTTTACTTTGAATCAAATATTCACCCATGGTAATGTCATAATTTGAATTTCCTTTAAAAACATGAATTTTTAGCCTCTGATGTCTAGTTTAACATCCTTTTGACGGATCTAAGTTCCGATGTGTAATTTGCTAGATATCAACATTTTAGTACGGCTATGTTTGAAATTCCAGACTCATAATTGCATGCATATCCTGCTGTGCTGTTCTATATTTTATTTGACCCTGTTAACAGTAAAAGAAAATCTGAAATAAATTAGGCTGGACCTAGACATGTATAGGTACTTCCCTGAATTTTTATAGATTTTATTAATGAGTTCTATGACTTGAAATAATTAGTTGAAAACAACTTACTGCATGCTGCCGGAACATAAAACCTGAATAGAATAGAGTTTTCATCGTAGTTCCTATATCATTTATATTCCTTAATTATATTCGCTGGAACCATGTGGAAGTCTACTTTCTAGACCCGTCCAGTAGATTCAAATTTGCTATTTTGTAGTGGTTGTAATCTGTATTTTAGTACAGCAAGGTCATACTGTCCTGGTTATGTGAATTGTGCTTATTTGATGTGTTTGCCTCATGCTTTGTCTGTAACGCATAGAATTAGACACACTTAGTATTATACAATATTGACACCCTCTTACATGCTCACATAGAATGAAAATAACTTAATAACAAGTCCGGGTATTATGGGTAGGACTTGGTAGTAAACGATCGGAAAATGTACTCGGCAAGGCCTTATCGTTATATTGTATTGGAAGGAGGAGAAATATTGTATTGGAAGGAGGAGAAGTATTGATTGGAAGAAGAAGTATTGATTGAAAATTATTGTTAATTATTGATTGTAAAACTATCGTTATCGACGTCGAGTACACGATCCGTGAATTCACCTCAGTCTAAAACGTTTACTGTGTGTTTACACCGAACCTGTGGAATGTGACGCAATTGTACGTGTACTCGATAAGCTAATAAAATGACTAATAACCTGCATTCTTGATCCTCTATTGAAATTGACTTGACATCACGCATTACATGTGTGATTATTGTACATCTTCGATATGATTGTCTGCTCTTTGCTTTGTTCTTTGACTTTGACCCTGTTCCTTTTCTTTGATATTCATGCTTTCCTTTATCCTCTGTTTTTCTCTAAGCCCATGAATTGCTCTAAGGGCACTATTTTCTTTGTTTTTAGATCAAGAGCTTACAGGTACCGAAGGAGCAATCCCATATGGTATTGGTGAGCAAACTCTCTGAAGATCGGAGCTGGACTTTAGACTACTTAGCTATCTTTTGTTATTTGCTCAAATTTCTTTTTATAAAAATTTGTATTCTTGGGCTTTATGACCAGAATTTTGTTTTATCCTAGATGTTGGATTATTATTTAGTGAATTTATTTCATGATTATCTTTGAGTTTATTCATTGTTTATGTGATTATATTCTTTGCCTGCATGGTTGTTTCTCTTGTATATTGTTGAGTTAGTCGTTGGGCCTAAGTTACGTGCTCGTATTCCCGTATTTTGGGAAGCGGGGCGTGACAGGTTTTTACTGGTATCAGAGCCCGGGGTTGAGTAATATGTCAATCAAACATGACTATATTTACGAGGTTTGGCTTTGATTGATATATTAGTCAAGTTTGGCTCTAACCAGGTTAAGTCAATAATATGCGCACCACGTTGATCACATGAACATGTAATAACTTTAATATAATCTGGATATTATTCCTATTCGATCCACATCTGACTCCTTTGCATTCAATCCTTTGATTCCTTGTATCCTTCTGTCCCTTTTATTCATTATCATTTGTCAATCTACCAACACATGCTTGGGTACTCATCAACTGAATGGTTTTGCAGACTATGGCTCGTGAAGATTCTTTGACTTCCCCGCCCAAGGCTGAAATATCAGCGAATGCCGCCATTTTCCAGGTGATGCAACGAATGGTGGAGCAACAACGAGAGCACAATGAGATGATGAGAGCTAGTCTGGAAAGAGCCTAGGAGAGCGCGCAGCTCACCCGACTGTGTGTAATTGTGCCCCAGCATCATGCCTTCGCTATCATGGGACAGACCCCTAGAAGGAAGGGTCTGACATGTAACTATTGTGGCAAGTTTGGTCATATACGCAAGGATTGACGGACAACCAACTGCCTATGCTTTGAATGTGGAGCGAGTGATCACAAGGTTCGAGAATGCCCAAATAATAGGAGAAATGCACCAACTGGAGGATTAGCTCCCAGTGGAGGACAAGCTGGAGAACGTGGTCAGGCCCACAACCAGATTGCAGAGGAAGCAGAGACTGCCGAAGCTGCAACCGCATGTATTTTGCTATTTTGTTGCATTTCCGTCCTAGCATCATTTATTCTTCTGTTCTTGCATCCATCATATTTTGTCAATTCAATATTGAGCATCATGTTAGTTATTTCTTCCCTGCCATACTCTCTTCGATTCTGATTTTGCCCCCTCGTTCCTCTTCCTTCGTATTCAATTCCTTTATTTTCTTTTGTCCCTTCTAGTCATCCTCTTCTTTGAGTCCTTTTTGGGTATAAATACATTCTCCTACCTATTTTTATCTTTATAATTTTTTCCGAATATTTCTTGTATTTCGATTATTATTTGTATATTTATTTTGGATCTTCATCGACATGTTAGAGGCTTATTTAATTCCTACATTACTATATATTTTTATGATATATTTATTGTTTAAATTTTCTGCACTATATATTTATTTTCTCATTCACATTTGCATTGTGTTTATGCATGTATTTCATTCTGTTTTTCTCCCTAATTTTATAAATCAATTTCACTACTACTAGTTTGTACTATTGTGTTTGATATTTATAATCTATACATCTATTTTTATATTTCATTGTGTGACTTTCAACTCCATTTATTACCTTTCTACTATTTTTATATTACGAATTTCAAAACATAACATCGTACTTAAATTAAATGTCCCCTATCCCTGTGCATATGGAAGGTTACATCTTCCATTTCACCATTTCGGTGCAACCTATTGTTGAGATGGCAAATATGCAACTCGATGTCAATGGAGGCAAATTGCAACTAGATATCAGGGAGGCAAAATGTGCAACCGAATATCCAGATGGCAACTTGCAACCTGATGTCGTGAAGGCAAACATGCAACTTGATGTTAAGGAGGCAAGACTATCTACCTATTTGCTAATTGATATTCCAAGACTCTTTACTTATATAATGAAACAAATGGTAAAGAAATATTTTCTTTATGACATTTTGTTTATACAGTTATACTTTATGTTTCCATACAATTTGAACTAGTGTAGTTGATTTATTTATAGAGTTGATAAGCCAAATTCTTACTTTGTTTTATAATGCTATTTTTATTATTGCTATAGTTTTCGTTATTATTATTGGTATTATTATTATTATTATTATTTTCATTTCTATTGCGGTTATTATTATTGTTTTCATTATCTTTGTTGTTGTTATTATTTTTATTATTATTGTTTCTGTTATTTTATTATTATTGATATTATTATTATTATTTCTGTTATTATTATTAGTATTATTGCATTATTTTCATGAATGTGTTGAATCCTATTCTGTTATCATTATTATCAGTATTGTTAATATATATATATTTTTATTTTATTATATTATTATTACCTGTATGATTATGAAGATTTTGATTACTGTTATTATTATGGTTATTATTATTTTGATAAAGTTATTTTATTATTATGGTTATTATTACTTGTATCATTATTGTTATTATTATTTTTAATATTATTGTTATTATTATTTTTGTTATTATTGATATTATTATCTTTATTATTAATATGTGGTGTTATTATTATTGTTATTATTATTATTTCTATTATTGTTATTATTATTCTATTATTATTGATATTATTATTATTGATATTTGTTGTTATTATTATTTCTGTTAAAGCTATTAGTTTTGATCTATATTATATCTTTAATTATTTAAATTGAAGCTCAATTTTATATTCTGTTGCATTATTTGCTTATATCTATCTTGAGCTCATACTCTCTTTCATCCTGGTGTCTCATTCTTGTCTTCCTGCTCGGTTCGTCGATTGGTGTCATGTGGCCTACAGCGACATGTATGTTGCTTGGAACATCACCATTGGAGTAGCGCAGCGGAAGCATGGTGTGCCCATAACCCACAGGTCCTAGGATTCTCCTATTGTTCCTCCTTCCCAGCATTGTTTGTTTCACTCTATCCCTTGCATTCATCCTCATCCGTTGACTCATTTGCTTGGTCAAACTCTTCCTTATCCATCCCTCTTCGACTCCAGCTCTATCTATTTCTTCATCTCTTTGCTTGCTATCTTGCAAGTCTTGTGTTGTTTCTTCTTCATTTTTGATATCAGATACTTCTTTCTTGCATCCCATTTGACCTTATTGTTATCCACCACCTTTTTCTCGTGTTGCCACTATTTTGTTTCTTCCCTTTAACTCTCTGTTTTGTCACCCCAGCTTATTTTGCCTTGTCCTATGAACCGCCTAAGCAAATTTTGAGTACGAAATTTTGTTGTAAGGTGGGTAGGATTTGTAATTCCTAATTCCAGAAATAGGTATTTTCATGAGTATTTTTCTGTATCTCGATATTTATAAATTATTATTGTTAAATTCGTTATGAGCTTCTTTGTCAAAACATTTTTCTAAACAATAATTATAACTATTTCGGATAAACTTTGTTTCCATTTTTACTTGATCAACTATTTGCATTTTAACCCTCAAAAATATTATTATTGTTTCGACTATTTCAACGATTTCCTATTTTTATATATTGATATTATTATTCTGACGATTGCTAGTATTATTGATAGTCTTTTTAATCTTATTGACTGATTGATATTACTAGTATTGTTATTTTAGGGTTCTTATGGTTATGGTGATTATTTATTACAATGATTGATTATTTAAACAAATCCCTTCTTATTTGATAATTGTGTTTATAATTGTTTCAAATAAATTACGTGATACAAATTGTAGTTTTGTTATGAATCATATTTTATCGGATAGCTTTCTCTTTTGTATTTGGGTTTATATTAATCCATTATATTCATGTACAACCTATTTTATTTATTGGACTTATACCCAGATACCCAATAACCCAATATCCTATCTTTTCCTATAAATACTAATCTTCTATTAACTCTAACCCTAATTAAAACCCAGCCGCTTAATCCCCATTACTGTTCCCTAATCCCCCCGACTCTCCCTCTCTTCCTCTCCCTGTTTCCGCCACCGAACCCAGTCCCATCGCTCGCTGCCCATCTCCGATCGCCACCACCTTCCACCTCCATCATCGTCCTCATTAGGGCTGCAAACGAATCGAGCTATTCCCGAGCTATTCGGCTCGAGCTCGGTCAAAACTTGGTCAAAGCTCGGCTCAAACCGAGCTCAAGCCGAGCTCGAGCTCATTTCGTAAACGAGCTGAGCTCGAGCTTGATTTTTTCTTTTTTTAGGGTAAGCTCGCGAGCTATTCGGCTCGAATATGGTCAAAGCTCGATCAAAGCTCGGCTCGAACTGAGCTCGAGCTCAAAATTAAGCTCGTTTCGTAAACGATCCGAGCTCGAGCCTGAAGTTATTCGGCTCGGCTCGGCTCGATTGCAGCCCTAGTCCTCATCATCTCATCCCCGTCGACTTCACCTTTGTCGCTCGAACCCCCTTCGTCACCCTCACCGCTCGAACCCATCTCCACCGAACCCACTGCCTTCGCCATTGTCGCAGTCGCCGCTCGCACATTGCCACCGTGATCCCTCTCCGTGCACCCACCCTTCATCTTCCGTTGATCCCCGTCGCATCCTCGTCGCCGTCCAAGCCCTGAAAATGCCCCGTTCCTTCTCCCCTGTTTTCGAGCAAGAGCTCTTCGTCGAAGTCATAGCCGCCGCTGTTGCTCCTTGACCGCAGCATCATCGTCTTCGCCGTGGTGTCGTCGCCGTCGTCGTGCCTCCAGTCGTCGCAGTCGCCATCGAGTTCTTCCACTCTCTTTCTCTTTATCGAAAGGTAGAAGAAGGACAGTGGTTGGTCGATTTTGGTGTTCGGCATTGTGTGCACAGCGGATCCGTTGGTGTTTCGTTCGATCCGGTGTGGAGCTTTTGCCATGAGCTGTTGTTGTTCATTTGTTTGGGTTTCTTCGCACATATTTTGCACGTGTCTTTTGGGATTTTTGCCGGAGATTCCGATCCCGTTATTCCTATTATTTGAATCTACAAATTAACAGGCAAGTCTCTTCTTGAACTAGCATTTTATTCTGTTCAAGTTTATTTGATCTCCCACATGTAGATCCCGTCCCTTTCGCTATCATACTGCTTTTGACAATTCCGTTAAGTTTATCGAGGATTTACACGAGCTAACCCGACATACTCTTAACATCGTGCAATCTCTTTGATCTAAAACCTAGTCCCCATTGTTTCATGCATATGCACATTTAAATAACTAGATTCATGCATAAGACTACTTGATAAGTTGGACATGTTAAATTGTATGTGCTAGATTGAGGTTGATCGATGAATTGATACTATGCCTGTGATAATTGTATCTTAAACCTTAGAAATTTTCATGTTAACACCTAGGATCACTTTGATTGCCAATTTGCATGAAATATATGGTGAATGATTTAATTATTGCCTATTCTTGTTAAGATAATTTTCTGAATTGTTAGTTGTTTACTTTGAATCAAATTTTCACCCATGATAATTTCATAATTTGAATTTCCTTTACAAACATGAATTTTTATCCTCTGATGTCTAGTTTAACATCCTTTTGACGGATCTATGTTCCGATGTGTAATTTGCTAGATATCAACATTTTAGTATAGCCATGTTGGAAATTCTAGACTCACAATTGCATGTGTATCCTACTGTTCTATATTTTATTTGACTCTGTTAACAGTAAAAGAAAAATCTGAAATAAATTAGGCTAGACCTAGACATGTATAGGTACTTCCCTGAATTTTTATAGATTTTATTAATGAGTTCTCTGACCTGAAATAATTAGTTGAACACAACTTACTGCATGCTGTCTGAACATAAAACCTGAATAGAATAGAGTTTTCACCCTAGTTCCTGTATCATTTATATGCCTTAATTATATGCTGGAACCGTGTGGAAGTCTACTCTCTAGACCCTCCAGCAGATTCAGATTTGCTATTTTGTAGTGGCTGTAATCTGTATTTTAGTACAGCAAGGTCATGCTGTCTTGGTTATTTGAATTGTGCTTATTTGATGTGTTTGCCTCATACTTTGTCTGTAACGAATAGAATTAGACACACTTAGTATTATACAACACTGAAATCCTATTGCATGCTCACATAGTATGAAAATAATTTAATAACAAGTCAGGGTAGTATGGGTAGGACTTGGTAGTGAACGATTGGAAAATGTACTCGGCAAAGCCTTATCGTTATATTGTATTGGAAGGAGGAGAAATATTGTATTGGAAGGAGGAGAAGTATTGATTGGAAGGAGAATTATTCATTGAAAATTATTCTTAATTATTGATTGTAAAACTATCGTTATCGATGCTGATTACATGATCCGTGAATTCACCATCAGTTTAAAACGTTCACTGTGTGTTTGCGCCGAACCAGTGGAATCGAACGTAGTAGTACATGCACTAGATAGGCTAATAAAATGACTAATAACCTGCATTCTTGATCCTGTATTGAAATTGACTTGCAATCACGCATTACATGTGTGATTATTGTACACCTTCGATATTATTTCCTGCTCTTTGCTTTGTTCTTTGACTTTGACCCTGTTCCTTTTCTTTGATATTCATGCTTTCCTTTATCCTCTGTTTTTCTCTACTTGCTGCCCATGACTTGCTCTAAGGGAACTCTTTTATTTCATTTTAGAACAAGAGCTTACAGGTACCGAAGGAGCAATCCCAGAAGGTATTGGTGAGCAAACTCTCTGAAGATCGGAGCTGGACTTTAGACTACTTAGCTATCTTTTGTTATTTGCTCATTGTATTTCTTTTTATCATACTTTGTATTCTTGGACTTTATGAACCGAATTTTGTTTTATCCCAGATGTTGGATTATTATTTAGTGAATTTATTTCATGATTATCTTTGAATTTATTCATTATTTATGTGATTATATTATTTTCCTGTGTGGTTGTTTCTCTTGTATATTGTTGAGTTAGACTGGTACAACTTATGGATGATATATAATCATTCGCTGGGCCTACGTTACGTTCTTGTATTCCCGTATTTTGGGAAGCGGGACGTGACATATATAGACGTTCGACTCCGAGATTTGGAGTTCTAGGTTGGGGATACTATTTTCCTTAAGGTATCGCCAACGAAGGG
The DNA here is from genome assembly GCA_017893485.1 of Hemerocallis citrina. Classification (NCBI taxonomy): domain Eukaryota; kingdom Viridiplantae; phylum Streptophyta; class Magnoliopsida; order Asparagales; family Asphodelaceae; genus Hemerocallis; species Hemerocallis citrina. The sequence goes on from CM030361.1 coordinate 173,198,498, forward strand.
AGTCATCAGGTTCGGGAAAGCAGGAAAATTGGCACCAAGGTACATTAGACCCTACAGGAATGTGAAGCGTATTGGTAAAGCAGCTTACAGATTAGAATTACTAGAAGAGTTGACATAGGTACTCAACAAATTCCATGTGTCTATGATGAGGAAGTACATATCAGATTGGATTATCAGTTACCTGAAATACCCGAAGGACTATAGCTGAACTTGAGTCATAAAGAGAAACCTGTGGAAATCTCGGATCATCAAGAGAGAGTACTACGGAATAAGGTCATACTGTTGCTGCTGAATCTGGTATGGGGTCAATAGACAGAATTTATGGATTCGTAGGAACTCGAATCGGCTGAATTTGACTTCTTCCCTTGTTGGCAAGTTGATTCCTTGGTGCTCCCGTGGACCTGCACAAACGTTCGAAACACCGGGATAGATCCCGGCGAGCCCTCTAACGCTCTTGTCAATACTCAGTAAATAAAAGGGAAAGAGCTTAGGTAGATAAAGAGTGATCTCCTTTTAACGGTAGGAGATAGGGGGTATTTATAGTCACTGTGGGGATCTGCTCTGGGATAAGATAGAATCCCTACTTCCCGGTGTGACTGGATAGAAGTGGTTGAAACCACCTCCAGTGAATAAGGACGAGTCAGGATTTCCTCATATGCTGTTGAACTGGTCCTTAACGGGTTGAGACCCATTCTGAGCTGGACGGATCCGTTCATGAGCTAGCGGGTCCAATAGGAGAGACCCGGTTTCCAATTCGGACCCGTCCGTAAGTAAAATGACTGTTTTGCCCCTATAACTTTATGATTCATGCCCAATTTGAACGGTTCCGATTTAACCCCATTTTTAGCCATATCACGAGCCCCCCACTCCCAAAGACTGTGTGTTATGGCCTTTGGAGAGTAGTTTTGTTGTTTTAATGGCGTAGAGGGCTTTATCGGAGTTCTCAAAGGGTGTTTGAATCTCGTTTGAGGGGTGATGGTGTTTTTCTAAGCTAGTAACGTGCTCAAGATTGTTTTTAGGCTCTTCTGGACTTTTTGGAGATTTTTCCCAATTTTATATTATTTTTTCGAACCATTTATTCAATTTTGCAAAATGATGATTTGCTTTCCGAAAGCACTAATTAACTGTTCTGGCCAACAATTATTTATCCAGGAGCTCAAAAATGTTCCCCCGAATTTATAATTACCTTCTATATCGTTTAATTATTTTTCCCGTATTTTTAATCATTTTTTTGTAATTTATAAATAGATAATTCGAATTAAGAAAATAAAAAATAGATTTTATCACCTATTTATGACATGGCGCGATCTGGATCGTCCATCAGCCTTGGGCACGAAAATATGGGCAATCGAATGGTGGATCATTACTCGATGACGTGGATCAATCTGAGACATTGATCAGATTGTCGGATGAGTTTTGGGATGATCCGACAGTTGTGAAAAGGGCGAATTTTGCCCGTTTGAAGGTCGGTGGCAACCAACCTCGGGCCGTTCGCCAAAGTCTAGGAGGGCGATACGTGGCATGTGGGCCCCTGGCTATTCTCATGTTTTGACATCGGTGGCAAAGGACTTTGGAAAGCTTGCCGAAGTCTAGGAGAGCACCACGTGGCATGTGGGCCCCTGGCTATTCTCGCATTTTGATATCGGTTGCAAACGACTTCGGAAAGCTGCCGAAGTCTAGGAGAGCACCACGTGGCATGTGGGTCCCTAGACCGTTTAACCAGTCAACGCAATTTCTTACGTTTTTACGTCGGTGGCAGTCAACTTCGGAGAGTTTTCCGAGGTCTAGGGGGGCACCACGTGGCATGTGGGTCCCTAGACCGTTTGACCAGTCAACACATTTTCTTGCGTTTTGACGTCGGTGGCAATCGACTTTGGAGAGTTTGCCGAGGTCTAGGGGAGCGCCATGTGGCATGTGGGTCCCTAGACCGTTCAAGCAGTCAACGCATTTTCTTGCATTTTGACATTGGTGGCAATCGACTTTGGAGCTGCTGTCGACAAATGAGAAGGTGACACGTGGCGTGTGGGCCCCAAGAACGTTTTACTAGTCAACACAATTCTTACATTTTGACATCGGTGGCAATCGACTTCGCAGAGTTTGCCAAGGTCTAGGGGAGCGCTACGTGGCATGTGGGTCCCTAGACCGTTTGACCAGTCAATGCATTTTCTTGCGTTTTGACGTCGGTGGCAATTGACTTCGGAGAGTTTGCCGAGATCTAGGGGAGCGCCACATGGCATGTGGGTCCCTAGACCGTTTGACCAGTCAATGCATTTTATTACGTTTTGACGTCGGTGGCAATCGACTTCGGAGCTGCTGTCGATGAATGAGAGGGCAACACGTGGCGTGTGGGCCCCAAGACCGTTTGACTAGTCAACACATTTTCTTGCATTTTGACGTCGGTGGCAATCGACTTCGGAGAGCTTGCCGAGGTCTAGGGGAGCGCTAAGTGGCATGTGGGTCCCTAGACCGTTTGACCAGTCAATGCAATTTTTTGTCGTTTTTCACCAAATGGGCCAGGCCTTTGCATTTTTGGGGGCCTTTTAAGTTTGGTAAATGTGCCACCAACCTCAGTCTCTATAAATCTCCACCACCCCCTCTCATTTTCTCACTATTCTTGCTTTTTACTCAGGCGAGATTTTTACCTAGCGAGAGCTTTCGGCTAGTTTTCACCGTCTTCCGGTGTGTTTTCCGACCGTAGCTATCAAATTAAGGTAACTTTATACTTAGCTTATTTCTTTTTAAAGAATGTCTACCAACCCTTCGAGGAAGGATACCTCCCCTCTTCTTGACCCTGAGGCTTCCTCTAGTCAGGTCCCCACAATCGACAAGGGCAAAGGCGTGGTAGGGCAGACTTCGGTAATTATTGAGACAAGGTTCGAAGAGAAGCGGAGAATGGGAGAGTTCAGGAGGTTGCCTGGGGTTCTAACCGGACTACAGAGGGTTCGAGACATTTCGGAGGACCAGGTGGAGTAGATAATGTATGGGATGGGTCGAAGCTTTAATGAAAATGAGGCCAGGGAGATGTCGGAGGCAGACGAGATGATCTCTATTCTTACCCAGGTGGACTTTGTAAGGACTCGGGAGTGCTTCCAAATCCCTAGGGAGTTCGACCTAATGCTCCTTGGGCCGGGGGTGAGGGCCAACTGGCCGATGCCCGTTGACATGTGCTTCTGGCCAGTCGACGCGTTCTTAGCGAGAGTTCGGCTCCCTCTCCACCCCTTCGTCGTCGAAGTGTTGAGGTGGTTCCACGGCAGTCCCATTCAGTACGTGCCGAACGTGTGGAGGCTGATAAATGGATTCGTCCTCCACTTTCAAGCGAAAAGTCTTGCACCGAGGTTGAGTGTGCTCCGAACGGTGTACCGGATGCACCAGCAACATAAGGATGCGTACCAATTCTATTTGGCCCCGAGGTTCGGGACGAAGCTGGTTAGCTGTTCGGATTCGATAAAAAATTGGAAGGATAAGTACTTCCTCATCCGAGGTCGAGGGCCATGGGGAATCCCCACAGCTCGGGTAGAGTCGGTCCCAAAGAAAGTCAGGGAGAGCCCAACTCTTAGCACCGAGGAGGAAGATATGGTTTGGATACTGCTCTACCGCCCGAAGTTCGATTGGAAGAATTTGACCGAGGAGGTGCTCTTCGGGGGGGGGGGGGGGGGTCTTAGCCCGATAAACCCTAGTACGGTTTTGTTTTGTTTTTGTTGTGGTCGGCAAATAGCTTCTTCTTTTGTGTTGCGAACCAGTAGGCCATGTTTCTAACTCCTCTTCCTTTTTTTCGCAGAATCAATGGACTTTGACAACTTGCTGATGCAGCGTGGGGTTCTGAGCAGTAAGGCCCCAAAGAAGAGGAGGAGGGTTGCCTCGAAGGCCGCCTCGGAGGCAGTACAAGCTCACCGCGCTATCGCGGAGCAGCTGGGGAGGCGACCCCCCTCGGCTCCAAAGCCTTCGCCCCCAGCGGTGGCTTCTACTTCTACTGACACGGGGGTCTTCCCGATATCGGCAGCCTTAGGGCTAGAGGCTTCGCCAATGACTGCCGAAGCCATTGTTCCTAACCGAGGAGCACAAGAAGATTTTCATCCCAGACTGGCAAGTCCGCAAGCTCGACGGGTTCCTAGGCGACTCGTCGGTGTGTATGCAGGCAGTTCAGCACCTTGCAACGCCTAAGGACAAGGCGGCCATGGAGGCGGGCAGCGTGGGGGACGACGCGCTCGAGGTCGCCCGCTCGGTGGTGTCGGTAAATTTCGATGATTGAGTTTTCTTTTGGCTGAGCACTTAGTCTTTTTTGCTAACAATTACTCTTCACAGATCACTTGCCACTTCGGTCATCTGATGGAGAAGATGGCCAAACAGGAAAAGGAGCTGAGGCTGGAGGTGGAGAAGGCTCGAGCAGAGAAGATCCGGACCGCCAAGGACCTCGAGCAGGTAAGGCTCGAGGCCGAGTCGAAGAACTCGAGGTTGGTGCACCTCGAAGCTTTGGTCGCCAAGCTGGAGGCTGATAACGCCCGACTTCTTCAAGCTGCCGAGCTGGCGGCTAAAGAGAAGGCAGATGCAGTCGCAGCGGCGAGGCAAGAGGCGGCGAAGGAGGCCGAGGAGTAGGCAGGCAAGAGGCGACGAAGGAGGCCGAGGAGCAGACCAATGGAGAAAGTGCGAGGGTTTCTTTACGTAAACATGGCAAAGGCGTACGCTCGAGCCATCGATCAGGTGAGGGAGAAATTCCCCTAAGTGGACTGCGGTAGATGGTGCCACTTTTCGGACCCCGTCCCCGGGTTTGACTCCGTCTCGGAGGACGACGAGGAGGGCGGAGAAGAAGAAGAGGTGAGGTCGAGGGGGGAGGTGCCGAGGCCGAGGGGGAAGCTCCGTCGGAGGCTATGCCCCTGGCCATCGTGGCCGCGGAGGAAGCATCTTCAGCAGTGGATCGCTCGCAAGAGGTCGATCCTTGATTTTTTTTTTTGTGTTTTTGCTTTATTTTCATGTATTGCCTTGTTGCGGACTGGCCACCACCTTTTGCATTCAATGAAATGAAATTTTTTATCTGTGTTGGAGAAGTTTCAAAACTGTTTGTCTTGTTTTTCTGAGTTGTTGGGTACGAGTCATGTAACTTAGTAGCTCCGTGCTCTGGCTTTTTTCAGATCGTCGAAGCGCTACAACTCGCCGAAGTGCCTCGGGTGGCCGAAGTGGCACGTCTCAAGGCTGGTCTATGGGCGAATGGTTGGGGCTTGCTAGGAACCAACAGCGGCTTCGCGAAGTGGAGTGGGAGCTTCATAAAGCAGAGCGTGAGCGGAATCATCTGAGATTGATTTTAGTTCATCGAGACATAGAGAGGAGACAACTAGAAGAGAGGATTAATGGGACGACTCCCGAAGGCAACGAGGTGGGCTCATCGGCAGCTGCCAACCTCAGCTTGAGACTTAGGCATCTTCGTCACTCTCTATCTAAGGTGACAGCGGAGAGGGACGAACTGAAGAAGGTAACTCTTGATAAGAGTACGGAGGTTGCTCATCTTCGGCGGACAATCACCGACGCCTCTCGCGGTGCAGGCTCGATGCGAATGCCGCGTGTAAAGATAACTGTGAAGGATGACTCGCTTAAAGAGCGAATTGTTGAGTTTGAGACGGAGAACGCTCGTCTTCGACCGCAATCTGAGGGAAACACTGTCAGGACTACCTCTTGGACTCGGGAGGATATGATAGGGGGTTAACTGTAATGCCCTGATTTCCATACACTGGGAAACCGTGACATAAGTCAGAATCTTTCATTCAATTAGTCACAATACACAGAAAAACAGGAAAATTTAAAACTTTTTATTTAACACAAATGTATTACAAGTCCGAATGTTACAAAATTGCAATAAATTATAACAGTGTTACAATAATACTTTTACAATCCCAAGTGTTACAACTTTCAACAAATTGCATCAGAGTACAATGAATAAAGGAAAACACTTGGCATTTTACTTGGATGCTTCCTCAACAATAAACAAATTACAACAATAAATAAATTACAATAATTGTTACAAATGAAATTACAACATATATTTCAGCGGAAACTTAAAATGAAATCGACTCCTTGCTTCTCTTGTCTTGAGTCCTCCTGGATCATGTACCTGTACTTCTGCAGTCTAGTACCTATTGAACTGGGGACGCCAGTATATATACTGACGCTTTAAGGCTGATAACTAGCAGCAAATCTCAACTATAGCAAACAGATTGATGGAAAGACAAATGTGTATATATATATGATGTGTCAGTGTATACTATGACTTAGACTCTAATGCAAGACTACTAATGCAAGGATGATCTTATTCTAATGCAAGCAAGTCTCCGGAACAGTATGCAGCCCAAACTACATATGCCCCATCTCAAGTGGTTTCTTCATATATAGGGATTTGAACTTGCGCCATGAATTTCTACTTTTGTACACAACCTGTTCCTCACAGGTACACCGTGACTAGTGAGGTTGCAGGTACGGTCTAGTTCCATTACTGCAGTCATATAGTGGTGTCTCCATTTTTCACTATTGCCCGGTCGCACCGGATCTCATTAAAAAACCAGACGAACCTTCGGAGTTAACTACAACACAGGTTAGCTCGAAGCATCCCTCTGTTCATTCTCGGGTTTCTGTGAGTCTTCATTATAAGTCTCATTCAATTCATTATATCCCTGACTCACATCGGTAGATTGATCCACCTCTTTATAATCATTCTCATTCATAAGGTGATCATGTAGTTCATTGTCATTATCATTCTGATTCTCTTGTTCCTCATTCACAAAAATTTCAACTTGTTCTGTGACTTTTGTCCTCTCTGCCCTTTGGTTGCTAGTAAGATACTTGTTAAGACTCCATGCTTGACTTTGAATTAGTGCTTCTTCCTTTTGCTTTTTTTTCTTTTTTCAGCTCCAGACAATTATTTTCTTATAGGAGGCATGTTTGCTTCTCTAGTGCTTTGCAAACAAAAAAAATGATAGATTTACAGAGGTTTGGTTGCCAAGTTCATATCTAAGAATTAAGCTTTTAAAATGTTAAGATGGGCTTATTTTAACTAAATTTTCTAAAATGCCTGCGCTTTCAAATCTAATGGACATATTTCACAATTCGTAAGACAATGTAATAGTATAGAAGACATTCAAAATGGTTCTTTCAAAGCATAATGTTCTTATACGTTTTTTTGTTTTTTGTTTTGTTTTTTTTCATCAACGACAATACAATTTCCTACTGAATTTCTAATTTAGCTTGTAAATGTTTTTTTTATTTTAAAAATGTCTGTATAATAGAATTTTAGGTAAAACTAATTGTCATAAACATAAGGCACATACAAACTCCTTGGTTTGATTTCTCTTTGTACTTTGCTTTCCTTTAGTGTAATTTGGATCCTTTCATGTTCTTCTGAACATGCTCAACCGTTAAACCACCAATGGTCATGCAATTTTCTTGCATTTGAATTCATCTGTACCCACTTATGGTGAATGGTTTATCTATGATCTATCATCTCACTGATGAATTCATTATATTGATTTTATGTAATTTTCTATTTAACGAATTGAATCAATTGATGAGAATGATATTTTCTATTTAACAAATTACATTTCAATTTTCTACTAATTATCTTGATTTTTATTTCAACTCAATTTTATCCAAAACTAAACAGAATTTAGAAATTTGAAGGGGGAACGATGATAATCGTACCTTCCTAGTTATCCACAGTACAGAAAATTACTGATTTGACAAAATTGGCCCTTTGAGAAATCCTCTGAAGAGAAAAAGTGACAACCAAGTTTAAATAACATACAATAATTTGAAAGTAAAACCAGGAAGGATGAAACGAAGTTAACCTTCTAGTGCTACTAGTGTTTTGAGAAAAATCACCAAATTGCTATTTGCTGCAAAAATTGTAAAACCTAAAATGAGGCTACAAAAATTACAGAGAGGGGGATGAAGGACTCACTGTTAAATGTTGATAGTGGGGCCTGCTTCATGCCAAACATTTTCAGTGTGGCCCATTAAAAAAAAGAAGGCTAAACAAATTAAAAACAAACTATACACGAGGGCTCAAACACATCATCTTATGGTTTAAGGACCATACTCTAACCAATCCATCCAGTTGGATAAACTGTCAATAGAGGTGCTATTATGTATATAAGTTGTAAGTGATTTGGGGTCCCCAAAATGGCCAAAAAATGGGCATCCGAGGCGGCAGCCTCTCTCGCCTCATATCAAGTATGTGCCTGGTTTAATACTACCATTGAACAAGTTGCAACTCCAACATTAGAACTTGGTTAATCTTATAAGCATGTATCCAATCATATGATAGGAATGGATGGGTGCATGTTATCTCACTTATCATATTTTGTCTTCAAAGCAGTACTTATGTTTGTTTTAGGGCAATGAGCCATATCTATTATTGTATAAATCTCATATGTTTCTTATGAGCTAGTCGCTAGAAACTGCATATGTTTATCTAACTTCAGAGTATCACTACTTGTACTATTATAATGTTCTACAATGCTATTACTATGTCCTTCTATTTAGATAATTTACATGTTACGTTTCCTAACATTATTTGTGAAGAGCGATTGAGTTTTTGTTGTTGTCCCTAGCAGAGAACATCAACATCTTTACATGGGAGGTGTTATGGAAAATTTATTGGTCTAAATTTAATGGCATGCTTGCTGTGCAGAAGCTGAGGATCGTTTTAGAGAAGAGGACGGAGCAGGAACACCGTCAGGAGATAAAGGCGGGAAATGCAGTTATGGAAGATTCAAAAATTGGTAAATTTATGGACGTGGGACTGGAGGATTCGGTGAAGAACCAAAATCAAAATATTTTTTATTTGCAGCAGAATATCAATGTGGAAAATTTTGAATTACCAAAACTGATAGCGTCCAATGATCAAGCCCACAAATCATCCCCGAAGATCAGCCTCTCTATCCCTAAAGATGCGGCAAATTCAAATGGTAATTTGGAATGGAGTAAGAATGACTATATGATGATGGTGTGAGAAAATAAAGTCTTAAATATTCCTATCAGCCTTTATGGCAAGATACAACTCGCTATTAAGCAGGCATTGGCCCATCCAGTCCATAAGGAAGCAATATCACAGGCCTCAAACCCAGAGAAGGAGGTATGTAGCGAGAATGACTATTAGATTTGTTGGCAGAACCCACACTCACCATGCTACCTCTGATCATATTAGTGACTCCCAGCCGGTCCCCCCTGGTTTTGAAGAGCAAGATAAGTTGAAGAAGATGAAAAAAACATAAGCTCAAAAGAGGGCATTCATGAACATGTTATTTGGTCGTCGCCTAGACAATGCCAAGAGGAAGGTTCCGGGCTCTAAGAGTAGAGGTAAATCCACCAGCTCAAATGCTTCCAAATTTTTTTGCAGTCCTTTCAAATTTCTTAGTTATGATCAACTCACGGGAGTAGCTAAGTTTATGGGTGTGGAGCCTAAGGGACCACATTCTATTGCAAGGATTAGAAGCTCGGAGGAAGCTTCTGTTGGTAAATTGGGCCAACAGAACCAACCTACTACTATAGTAGTGTAATCATTCGTTGGTTTTGGCTTTGCACTAGTTTCTTTGTGGGTTTATTCTTTTCATTATGCAGATTGGTAGTTGGAATGTCAGGGAGTGGGATGCCCAGATAAATGTGCTAAAATAAAGGATGGAATTAGGACTATAGGAGTTTCAATTATTTGCCTTCAAGAGTCCAAGCTTTCATCTCCTTCCAATAGAAAGTTAACATCGATTGTGGTGGGGGGGGGGGTATGATTGGGCAGATTGACAACTTTCCGGAATGTATCTATTCAGGAATTGTAATTTTCAGTATTTGTTACTTTTGAGGAGAGGAATTATGGTTTGCAATGGTCCATTACATTGGTGTGTGCCCCTTTTGAATGAGATGATGGGGAGCTTTGCTTCTATGAAATTAGTCAGAGAAGGGATGCTCTTTGCCCCAGGTGGGTGCTATGTGGAGATTTTAATGTCACCGTCTCAAATGAGGAGAGAAGAAGGGGAAGAGGTTCTCAGAGCATCACCAATGGAAACTCATCCCCATCCCCATTTTGGGGTTCCATTTTGGCATATTCCTGGGAATATGCCATTTTGTTTTGAGGTTTCAAATGGGGTGGTCTCATGGTACCCCATTTTGGGGTTTAAAATATTTTGTTGTAATCTTTTTTGCACAAAACAATTTTTTTTGAATGCAAAAATATAATACAAATAATTAAAAAGTAATAATACAATTACTTACAAATAAATAATACATTTACTAAGAAAATAAATAATACAATTATTGATTCATATTATAAATTTCTACACTTGAAACGAATCAGAAAAATATCCAATATTGGTCTCATATTAAAGATCTCGTTGAAAAATTTACAATAATATAATTATTGTCTACAAATAAAAAAATTAAATGAAGATTAAAGAAATAAATCAAACAAACAAAAAAATAACGTTAGTAATATAATACATTCTACAAATGAGGGGAGAGGCTTTTTGCAAAAAATGTGATAATGAAACTGCATAAATGTGGTTCCACTCAGTTCGGCATTTCTTTTGCCGATTTGGCCCCACTTTTTAAGGAACGGTTGGGTTATTTTTTTTTTAAATGCCGATGGGGGGCTATTTTTGGGAATGATTGGGGTTGCTCTCACAAACAGTGGCGAAGCCAGACAAATCAAAATGGGGGACCCATTTTTTTTTTTCGGGACATGATTGTTGCCGAAAATCCCTAACTTTATTTTTGTTTTGAAAAATAAAACTAATTGGATCAAAATAAAATTATGATCAAAGTAATTATTCAAATTCATGTTCTTAGTTTCATGTAATTTTTTGCAGTTGTACAGTTGTACTCTAAATTTGGTAAAAGTAATGATAATCAATAATCATACTACACTATTTACACTGTTATAATACTGGAGGCTAAGAGATACGAACCAAATGAATAGATATACTTGTAACTTGTGTACACTAGCTTATTTTTCAAAATTTTATCCAAGGAGCATACATATCAAATAATAAGCATCATTGTTAAGATTAAAAACACATCTATGGGTAGAACAAAATGATTAACTCACACTTGCATCAACAAAATACAATCTAGACTACGTACTTGGAATTGAATCAACAAAATGATTTGGAATTGAAATTCAGACTACATATTATATAGAGAGATGAGAGAATGATAGAATGAAGGAATTTTGGACTTAATAGATGGGTTGGGATTTTGTTTCTTTTTTTAAGCTTGAGCGGTTGGACTTAATTAATAGAATGAGGGAATAAATTAATTTTTACCACTATTTCAGCCTTTAAGAGGTGGACTAAGCTTGGGGGTCCCAAAAAATTTTAATCTAGGGGGCAAATAAAAATTTTGTTCTTTAAGAAAGGGGGGTTTTACAAAATTTATGGGGTCCCAAATGTCCCCCCCCCCCCCCAACCACCATCTCCCTTCGCCCCTACTTACAGGGATATGCAAGCTTTCAGATATTTTTTCGACTTCCTCGAACAGATTACTATGCCCCCTTATAGACAGGAAGTTCACACGGTCAAATCTCAGAGAATCACCTTCTATGGCAAGACTTGATAGATTAGGATGATCACTTCCTGAGCTCCATACAGACCTCTCTCCCTAGAATAGCATCTGACCACTACCCCATTGCTCTAGATACTCAAGCAGCAAACAAGAGAGCTGACTACTTCAGGTTTGAAAAGGCTTGGCTGACCTTCCCTCAATTTCAAATGGTGGTGTCACACTGGTGCAACATTTTAAATGTCAAGCAGATATGGTTGCTAGGTTTTCAAATTAGCTGACTCTTCTTAAGAGGAGACTCAAGGTTTGGAGCAAGACCCATTTTGGGAATCTCAAAGAAAAAAAAAGCAGCCATTTCGAGTAATATTCAGGCTTTGAATGTTATTCAGGATATTAGAGACTGGACTCTATCAGAAAAGGAGGAGAGGGGGCTGCGCAGCAAGGAGTATACTAATATAGTTATGGCTGAAAATATTTATTGGAGGCAAAGGTCAAGAATCACCTGGTTGAAAGAAGGAGATGCTAATAACAGGTTCTTCTACTGCATAACAAATGGTAGAAGAAGAAGAAACTTCATTTATTCTATTATGGAGGGAGATTATATTATTACTAATCAGACAGTCATTAGGAGGAAATTTGAGGAACACTTTGAGAAGGTTTGGGGGACGTCAAATGTGGCTTCTTTTACGATGGATTAGCATGCTCTCTATACCCACAAAAGATTGATCTATCCACCCGAGATGCCCCCTTTTGTCTGGTAGAAATCAAGTCAGCAGTGTTTGGAATGTTTTGTGATAAGGCGCTTGGACCTAATGAAGTCTCCATGAGATTCTATCGGGAATCATGGGAAGTGATCCAGTATCATTTCCTCTCCTTGTTTAATGATATCTACTTTAGGGTTGGGGGGGGGGGGGGAATTGATTAGGCTTAACTACTATGATATTATGCTCATCCCTAAATGCATCTCCTCTCCTTGTTTAATGATACTTTAGGGTTGGGGGGCGGGGGGGGGGGGGGGGGGGGGGGGGGGGGGGGGGGGGGGGAGAATTGATTAGGCTTAACTACTATGATATTATGCTCATCCCTAAATGTAACCCCTGTTTTTCACTTTGTGTATTTTGGAGTGTATTTTTCGTTTTGGTGTATTTTCTCTCTTGTATTTTTTCTGAAACGTATATTGGAGTTGTTTTCAATATATATATTAGTTATTTCATTTTGAGCTCTTTGTGTGTGATTTGTTGTCCCTTTTGTTTCATTCTTCGTTATTTTGGTTTTTTCTTCTTTTTTGGGCTCGTCTCTTTATTTTTATTTTTCTTGGTGTTTGTGGTGGTGATGGATCGTCCTATTTTCCAACCTTTTTGTTTGAACCCTATTTCACTACCAACGCCAAATTAAAATGTCCAATCCTATTTGTATTCCTATTTGATTTCCCCAATATCCAAAACCCATTTGTAAACCTACTACTACTCCTAATACCCATTAACCCACTAACCCACCACTACCCCCTATATATATAACCCCTCACAAACCCTAAACCCTAACCCTAATTCCTCTCTCTCTCCCTCACATCCGGCCTCCCTTCCTCCTTGTTTGCCCATCCGACCCTGACCCCCAAGCTCCAGGCCGAGCACACCCCATCCGCCCTTCCCGGCCTACTTCATCCCGGCAACACCACAACCCGAGCCCCCATCTCCTACAACCGAGCCCCTCCATCCACCCTACTCCCGATCCTCTTCTCCTTGCATAACCCGACCACCTCACACCATCCCACAATCCCTCGTCTCTCTCGTGGTGTTCTCTTGTGGCCGCAAGCCACTTTTAGCATCTCGCTTTGAGAAGTTTTGTTCGTGTGGAGATTCTTGGCTCTAGTTGCCTGGATTTGTCAATTCATGGATTTTCGTTCGTGGGTTTTGCTCCTACTCTTGATTGCATCATTCTTGATCCCGATTTAAGGCAAGTAACTTGTACCCCAATTCGTTTGTTTGATACAAGTCAAAAGTTCACCTATAATGTAGTTGGGTCTAGAGACGACTCTTGTTTGTATTTTCCGTAATGGGTTTTGTCTCTATTGTGAAAACTTGACCATAGATGACTTACGACACAATTTGGACATGAATTAATCTAGGATTTACCCGTTCTTGAATTTGGATCATGTATGTGAGATTTTTGTGAAAATTAGTGATTTGGTTAAGACCCATGTGAAATACTTGGTGTGGATAGGCTAGATACCCTAATTCATGATATTTAGATACTTGGTAGACTCGATTTCATGTTTGGATGTGTTTTGATCAATTTTCTTGAATCTATGTTGATTTTGTTCTTAAGAGAAAAATCTGTATTTTGTCGCTGTTCTGTTTTGTTTACTGGTTTCTGTGTTAGAGTGAGTATCTCAATTTTGGTATAGAACATGAGTTTTAGAGAATTTAGTCTATTTACAAACCCCTCTGACCTTGCTTGATTTTGTTTTCGTATGAGTGAGTTATGACTGTTTTAGTACAGAGGTGTCGATCTTTTCCAGATTCTGTTTTTCGGTAAATTTGATGACAAATCATTTTAAAGAACAATGCTACATATATTATTTTGATCCAAAACTTTGGTCAGTATTTCTTTATCAAGTTAGTGATTACCTAGAATTTTGGTGAATTTTATTGATGAGTTTTATGTGATGTTTCATGCTCGTTTATGAAATCTATACTTGCTGTATTTTGCTCACTGTTCTATAAAGAACCTTATTTTCACTATGTTTCCTTTTACTGTATGAAAAATGTCTGTGAAATGTGAAAGTTAGTATATTTTATCTATTTTTTTCTCCCTTTGGCGGATTTGAATTTCGTTTCACTGCTTGCGAGATATTTCACTTTTGGTACAACAGTGTTGGGAAATCCAGATTTTCCAAAGTATCGTTTCTTGATGTTTTCTTATTTTTGACGACTAAAAAAATTTTACTAGAATATTATGAAACTTTATATTTTGATTCTAGACGTATAGGGGAATACCACAGATTTTCCTTGGATTTATTTGAGAAGTTTTAATGCTGTTTTTCTGACTGTGAGTTTGTTTTACTGATTTCTGGCTGAACGTGTTTTCTGAATTCAAACCTGTTTTGAGCTATGATGTTGTGAATTATTACCATCCTTAAGCTCAGCTAACTCAAAATTTGGTAAAAGTATTGGTAGCACAGAGTTCCATAATTATTGGTAGCACAGAGTTCAAGGCCAATCTGATTGTAATTGGGAATTCGGGGTTCGACGTTATTCTGGGTATGGATTGGTTGGGTGAAACCCATGCCATCATTGATTGCCTTGCTAAGAAAGTTGTGTTCCGAATTCCAGATCGCGCAGAGTTTGAGTTTCATGTTGGGGAGTCTTCCCTTGGCCGAGCTGCAGTTGATCAGGAGGTTTGTGCGATGGAGTTGCATTCAGGCTGTGAGGCTGCGCCTCTAGTAGTTCGGGATTCTTGGATGTTTTTTCATAGGAGTTGCCTGGCTTACCCCCTGATAGGGATGTGGAGATTGGTATTGAAGTTCAGCCGGGTACGGTGCCTATATCAAAGAGTCCCTATAGGATGGCACCAGTTGAGTTAGCTGAGCTTAAGCTGCAGATTCAGAAGTTGCTTGATTTGGGTTTCATCAGACCCAGTGTTTCGCCTTGGGGTGCCCCATTCCTTTTTATCAACAAGAAGGATGGTAGTCGTTGACTGTGTGTGGATTATCGGGAACTGAACAGTGTTACTGTGAAGAATCGTATCCATTGCCCAGGATCGATGATTTATTTAACCAGATGAGTGGGGCTGTTGTTTTCTCGAAGTTGGATCTTCGTTCTGGGTATCACCAAGTCAAAGTGAAGTCGACTGATGTGCAGAAGACTGCTTTCAGGACCAGATATCGCTACTATGAGTATCTTGTGATGCCGTTCGGAGTTACGAACGTGCTTGCTATATTTACGAGTCTTATGAACCAAGTCTTTTCTCAGTTCTTTGATAGATTTGTGGTGGTCTTCATTGATGATATTTTGGTGTATTCTCGGAATCGGAAAGATCATGCTGAGCATCTTAGGGTGGTTCTGCAGACATTGAGAGAGAATCATCTCTATGGGAAACTCAGCAAGTGCGAGTTTTGGCTCGACAGGGTTTCATTGTTGGGGCACATTATTTCAGGCGATGGTGTTTCTGTGGATCCTGCCAAGATTGAGGTTGTAAAGGATTGGCCTGTTCCCAAGTCAGTTTCTGAAGTCAGGAGTTTTCTTGGTTTAGTTGGCTATTATCAGAAATTTGTCCAAGATTTTTCGAAGATAGCAGGACCGTTGACTAAGTTGACTGGGAAGGATCAGAAGTTCTGTTGGTCTAATGAGTGTGGCGTGGCTTTTTCTAAGTTGAAGAACAGATTCATGGCAGCGCCTATGTTGACTATGCCTGATGGTTCAGGCGGATTTGTAATTCACTGTGACGCTTATGGTGAGGGTTTTAGAGCAGTTTTGATGCAGAAGGGCCGAGTCCTTATGTATGCATTGATGCAGTTGAGGCCGCATGAGAAGAACTATCCGACTTACGACTTGGAGTTAGCAGCAGTGATTTATGCTTTGAAGCTGTTGAGACATTATTTACTTGAAGACCGAGTGGAGAAGCTGTTGAGACATTATTTACTTGAAGACCGAGTGGAGATCTTTACAGACCACAAAAGTTTCAAGTACGTCTTCACCCAGAAGGAGTTAAACATGTGGCAACGGAATTGGTTGGAACTTATGGCCGATTATGACATCAGTTTGCAATACCATCCTGGTAAAGTAAACTTGGTGCCTGATGCTTTGACCAGGAGACCGACAGTTATGTTCTTGACCCAGCAGAGGGAGCTGATTGAGAAGATGAGAAGGTTGGAGTTAAAGGTTTTGTTGCCGAGTTCTGGTCGGAGTTGTTTGGCGCTCCAGCTGCAGTCGTATCTTGTTGATCAGATTAAAGAGGTACAGACTGGTGATGCGCAGTTGCAGGGTTTTCGAGCTGAGGTCGAGTCTGGGTCCAGGACGGACATGGTTATTCATGCTTACGGATTGCTTCGTTTTGGTTCCCATTTATGTGTCCCGAAAGGTGATGTTCGTCAGAGGTTGCTTGAGGAAGCCCACCATTCATCCTATTCTATCCATCCCGACGGTACTAAGATGTATCGGGATTTGAAGCTTCATTTCTGGTGGCATGGTATGAAGAGGGCTGTGACTCGATTTGTTTCTATATGCTTGTTCTGCCAGCAAGTTAGGGCAGAGCATCAGAGGACCGCTGGACTTCTTCAACCGCTTCCTATTCCAGAATGAAAGTGGAAATATATCACTATGGACTTTTTGACCGCTTTGCCGAGGAGTCCTAAGGGTCATAATTCTATTTGGGTGATCGTCGACCATTTGACAAAGAGTGCTCACTTCATTCCTTTTCATGTCGGGCAGTCTACTGAGAGCCTAGCTGAGAGGTATATGCAAGAGATTATTAGACCTCATGGGGTTCCAGTCAGTATTGTATCCAACAGAGATACGAGATTCAAATCTCAGTTCTGGGACAGTCTTCAAGCTAGTTTGGGGAGTAAGTTGAAGTGCAGTACAGCTTTCCATCCCCAGACTGATGGACAGTCAGAGCAGACTATTCAGGTTCTTGAGGACATGTTGAGGTTCTGTATGCTTCAGTTTGGCGGATCTTGGGAGGACCATTTGCATCTCGTAGAGTTCTCGTACAATAACAGCTTTCAAGCCAGTATTAAAGCTGCTCCGTTCGAGGCACTCTATGGGCGGAAGTGCAGATCACCAGTGTCCTGAGATGACATTGGTGAGAGGAAGTTGTTGGGTCCGGAGTTGATCACCAAGATAGTTGATGCTGTGGTTCAGATCAGGAAGCATTTGCAGGCAGCTCAGGATCGGCAGAGGCGATGGGATGATGTCCATCGGAGGACTTTAGAGTTTGGTGTTGGTGACCATGTTTTCCTAAAGGTATCGCTGTGGCGCGGTGTCATTCGGTTCGGTGGTGGAGGCAAGCTTAGCCCTAGGTTTATTGGACCGTTTGAGATTTTAGAGCGAGTAGGCAAGGTGACCTATCGTCTTGCATTGCCGCCAGCGTTATCAGGAGTGCACGATGTTTTCCATGTCTCACAACTCAGGAGATATATCCGAGATAAGAGCCACGTGATCGACTACTCTGAGTTGACCGTGCGGCCAGATTTGACCTGTGAGATTCCGCCAGTTGCTATTGTGGATCAGCGGGAAAAAGTGCTTAAGAACAAGGTCATCAAGTTGGTTCGTGTTGCTTGGAATCCTTACTCACCGAGTGAGTCGACTTGGGAGCTGGAGGAGATTCAACAAAAGTTTCCTCATCTGTTTGAGTAGTAGTTGTTTTGTTTGGTTTTGCTTTGTTTTTTTTCTTTTCTTTCAGGGTTACCCCTATGTACCTTCTTTCTGAATTTCGAGGACGAAATTATTCTTGTTAGGTGGGTAGGATTGTAACTCCCGTTTTTCGTTTTTCGTATTTTTGATGTATTTTTCTCTTTCTTGGTTATTGTACTCTCTTGTATTTTTCTAAACCGTATATTGGAGTTGTTTTCAATATATATTTGTTTTATTTCATTTTGAGCTCTTTGTGTTTGATTTGTTGTCTCTGTGTTTCGTTCTTCATCGGTTATTGTTCTTTTCTTTTATTTGGTTCTTGTCCTCTTTATTTTTGTGCTTGGGTGCTTATGGTGGTGATTGGTTGCATATCCATTCCCAATCCTATTGTTTGGTCCCTAATTGAATATCAAAGTCAAATTAAATCCACAATTCTATTTGATATCCTATACAATTTGAATCCCTTGACACTAATCCTATTGCTACTCCTAAATTACCCACAACCCAATTACCCAATAACCCATCTCATGCTAACAAAACCCTAATTCCTACATACATATATATATATAACTCTCCCTCTCCCTCACCTAAACCCTAACCCTAACTCCATACACCCCCGGCCTCCCTCCTTGTTTCCTTACACCGCACAGCCAACCCCGAACACCCCAGCCCCCAATTCTGATGCCCCAATCCCTTGGCTGCTCCCCTTACAGCCGACCAACACCCCAGGCCGCAGACCCCTAGGCGCCACCCGATCACCATCTGACCATCCATCCCTCGTCTTGCTCTCCCTTGCTCGCCATCCGCTGTCGACCAAGATAGCGACGCCAGGCCGACCCCGCCATCTCTCTCTTAATCTCTCTCTTGTGGAGTTTTTGCACGAGTTTGCTTGGATTCATTCGTTCGTGGATTTTCGTTCGTGGTTTTTGTTCGTTGCTGGGATCCGTTCCCGTTATTCTTCGTGTTCGTTCTTCGTCTTCGGTTAAGACAAGTAACTTGTACTCAAATTCCTTTGTATGATACAAGTCATAAATACCGCTTGTAGTGTAGTTGGGTTCTAGAGACAATTCGTGTGTGAAACCCCTTGCTGATATTGTCTCTATAGTGCTATTTGACCATAGTTGACCCACGACACAAAATTGACATGAAACAACTTAGGTTTTGCTCGTTCTTGATTTGATCATGTATGTGGAAATTTTGGTGAGAATTTGAGTAATTGTTGAGATACATGGATAGACTTGCTTGGATATGTTAATTACCCTATTTCATGATGTTTGGATACTTGGTAGACTCGATTTCATGTTTGGTTGCGTTTGGATCAAGTTTCGTTGGATCTATGTTGATTTTTGTTTTGAGGAAATTCTGTAGTTTGCCGATATTCTGTCTTGATCAGTAATTTAGACAATATTAAGGTCAGTATCTTAATTTCAGTATAAAACATGATTTGTAGATAAATTTGTCTTCTTTCCAACACCTCTGACTTTGCTCAATTTTGTTTTCGTATGTGTGAGATATGACTATTTTACTACAGAGATGTAGATCATTTCCAGATTTTGTTTCTCGATAATTTTGATGACTAAATCATTTTGATAATTGTGCTACACATATTATTTTAATCTGAAATTTTGTTCAGTGTTTATATATCTAATTAGGGATTACCCAGAATTTTGGTAAATTTTATTGATGATTTTTATATACCGTTTCATGCTTGTTTATAAAAACTGTACTTGCTGTATTTTACTCGTTGTTCTGTAAAGAATCGTATTTTCACCCTAATTTCTTTTCCTTTATGAAAAATGTTTGTGAAATATGAAGATTAACATATTTTGTCTATTTTCATCTCCCTTTGGCAGATTTGGATTTCGTTTCACGGTTTGCGAGATATTACAGTTTTCGTACAACAGTGTTGGGAATTCCAGATTGCCAAACTAGCATTCTTGATGTTTTCTGATTTTTTGATAACTGATCTAACTTTACCGGAAAATTGTGAAACTTTATATTCTGATACTAGACATGTAGGGAAATACCCCAGATTTTTTCTTGATTTATTTGAGATGTTTTCATGCTGTTTTCCTGCTCTTGAATTCGATTTTCTGATTTCTGCCTGAACGTGTTTTCTGGATTCAAATCAGTTTTGAGTTATGATTTTGGGAAATACTATATGACTTATTTATACTCTCTGAATTCGGTTGGGAGTCTATTTTCTAGAAGTTTTGACGGATTCAGATTTGCATTTTTGTAACACTGGGAATTTCTGTTTTGCTATAGTATGGTCTTGCTGTTCTGAACTTGAGATTTGGTTATTTTATTCTTTTGTGAGTTATCTTGCACTTGTACATGTTTATCTTGCAACTTGAACTTGTTAATTGATCATACCATGATATGCTTTCCTTGTTTCATGACACATACATACTTGTTTGACATTAATAATAAAATTAACCAAGCCGGGGTTTAAAGGGACAGATCTAATAGTGGATATTTCAGAAACGTGTACTCGGAAGATAATCTTTTGATTCTATGTGATACTTGGCTTGATACTTGAGGTTTGACTTGATACTTGATTACTTGAGGCTTGATATTTCATTACTTGAGGCTTGAATATTTCACTTGGCTTGATACTTGATACTTGAGGCTTGATACTTCACTCTTGAGAGACTTGTTTACTTGGTACTTGAGGCTTGATACTTGATACTTGATTTCTTGAGGTTTGTCCCTGAGTACACTGCCCTATATGGTCCACTATAAAATCTAAAATGGTATTGCATTGACTGTAACAACCATTTGATAAAAGGATGGCACATGAAGTGTTACCTAGATAGTAATAGTACAAGACTTGAACATGATACATGCTTACTCGATACTTGATTACATGATACATGAGACTTGATGCTTGAACATAATACTTGACACTTTTACTTGACTACTTGACACTTGTTACTTGATTTTGTGATACTTGATACATGACACTTGATACTTATTTACATGACACTTGTTCACTTG
Source organism: Hemerocallis citrina (assembly GCA_017893485.1). Lineage (NCBI taxonomy): Eukaryota > Viridiplantae > Streptophyta > Magnoliopsida > Asparagales > Asphodelaceae > Hemerocallis > Hemerocallis citrina. The sequence continues at coordinate 173,219,380 of CM030361.1, forward strand.
ACACTTGATACATGCCACTTATACTTGTTCATTTGTCATGCTAGTATCCCATTTGGTTATCATGCTTATCCCATGATATTTAGTTAGTTTTTCTCATGTACTTGTATCCTGCATTATAAGCAGCCTGTAACTTGCAATTGACGAGTACTTGTTTTCTGTTTTCCTCTTTCCCTGCAATTATTAAATTGCAGATTTTGGAGAACAGGTTCCAGATGGTATTGGTGACATGAAGTATTAGTGTTGAATCTTGTTATTATTATTTTTGTAGTTGCTTGACCAATATTGTATTTTGATACTTGGATTTATTCTTGTATTTGGACAGTGTGACCCATGATTTTGACTTACTCAGATCATGACTATTTGAGATTAATGTATTTGGTTTCAAGTATTCCGTTGGTATTTTGGTTTATATGTGCATGACTGGTTGATACTTTTGCTTCCGACTCTGATTATCTTGTGAATATTGTAAAGATTCTTGAAAAGCTTATGGATGATGAAAATCATTCACTGGGCTTTTGTCGCGTATCCGTATTCCGTATTCTCTTTCGGGAAGCGGGGCGTGACAGTTTTCCACTAGTGCCTGGCGTCCGGACCCCACTCAAAAGTCGTGACGAACCTACAAATACACTGCAGCATATCCATTATGCAGAAGATTTAATATGATCCGTTTGTATCCACCACATAGAACATGACGGCCTTGAAGGTCTAAAACCCCCTATCCACCAAGAAATCGATATCCCGTTTTTACCACGGTACTTCAGGAATCAACAGTGCAAGATACGCACCGTAGCACGTATCCCTAATGACAGGAAGAGACAATCCCATGGTCATCACCACCTAGTGCCAGCTCTCAGAACGAATCGGATTATAGGGAATCACCCCTAACACCAATTTGTTCTTAAAGTGAAACAAAAAATAAGGAAACCTAATCAATGCAGTTTACTGAAAACATGTTGTCACTCAAATCATACACAGTGTCGAACAATTAATGCCGAGCCTGACTGGTCTGTCAGAATAACAATCATCACAGGAATCACATCCACTGATTTCCAATAACTTCACAGGTCAGCGACCAAATAATACCGGCCCGTGACCCTCAGCGAGTAGTCCAACGGCGCCCCAAGGATGCAATATAATTCAAATGAATGTAAGCACACACATAATTTCAAATTCCTGACCATTTGACAGACTCAGGCATCGAGACACCAATCACAACCCGACCAGAGCTATAACCCAACTTACTCATGTCCACCATGAGTACTAAACACAGTAACTTGTCTGAGTTCCAAATGAAATGCTAAAACATCTTTTGAGACTCAGTTGCTCATGATCACCACACTGCGGTATGCATAGGGTTCCTCATCAATTGTCCGATAGAATAGTTCAAGAAATAGTAGTAGCTGTAACTCAAGCTACGCTCATCAGAATCCAACACAATCAGACTTTCTAGAAGGGTAGGGAGATCCACTGCAATCTCCTAGTGGACGACTCCCTCAATTCTTTAAAGAACTCAAGTCCCCGAGCTAACTCAAGCTCGAAGTCAAACTAAACAACAGGTTGCTAAACTTGCAATGTCCATAACATTCAACACACAAATCAGAATTGCTTGATACTACCCATTCTGGAAAGCTAAGATCCTAGTCTACAACTTTCCAGTTAACCATTTTCTCAAATTCAATCATCTGGACACCACATAAACCTTATATAATTTGAGCTGTACGTTCCTTCATGTACTCACTGCACCTTTCCGATATCATAAAAACTTGCTCGCTCATCGGAATTACTCGATTCCGGATTCTATGAAAAGGGGGAGTGTCTAATACAACTTCTTAGTTGAATATATCCCCAGATTCCATTACTAAAGTCCTCAAAACCCAAAATTCCATCAGGTGCAAAAACATGGGAAAATTTAATTTTTCAATAAACAGGGCATCGACTAGACTGGATCTGCCATAGTCTTTGAAAAATCGTAACTCTCAACTTACAAGCTGGAATTACAAAATTCCAGAAGGGTTAGAAAGCTACGAGTCCCTACTACAAATCTCTAGTTCTATGAGTCCCTACTACAAATCTCTAGTTGGTCAGTTTCCCAAATTCTTAACGAATAATTCCAGAATTTTTCATCTTCACAGACTAGTCGATTTGCACTAGGATGAACCTAGTTCTCTTTGAAATTCAATAAAAAAATTAACCTTAAGTCCAAAGTTCATGAAACTTGAGATTCTTAATCCAAATATATACTATTTCATTGTGTCCAAAACTTGTATTTACATTCATATCACGCAATGAGTCATGACTCCTTAAACATACCATAATTTTCAGCTGCTCTTTCAAAAGGGATCTTTGCCACAGTATACAGTTTATTTTTGAAACCTCATCAAATAATATCTTAAAATTCAAAAATTTGAGAATCATCAAATAGACACATACCAAAAGTTACTCCGAAAATTTCATAGTAATATCATAGACACACAAGGTGTTATGGTCATATGAACCTCATTCAAAACAACAGTCAGCTTCAGTTCCACTATCCAGACCAGTCACATTCTGAAATTTCTTTGAGGTATCAAACGACCTTAGAAAATTATGAAATTTAAGACTATACTTGTAGACACATAAAAGAGTGTCCCAAAAAAAATTCAACTCAAAATTATCAGGCTACATTGAGATACAAAATCAGAAATACACTGCAAATTCCACACAACCAGCAACAATTTTGGCTGCTTACTGTCCGAGATTGTGTCCAATGTTTGTGTTATCAAATTACTTCCAAATATTGTGAAAAAATTCATGGATGCCTACATACATAGAATAACAATACCCCAAAATTTGAGCACAAAATTCTGAACCTTTTGAGAGCAATAAATTCTCAAACTCACCCCCACAAACATGCTTCTTAACAAAAGCTGAAGAAAAAATTGTTCTTACCACAACCATCTTTTCTTAGTATGCCACTATTATATATGATAATCAATATTTCTCTAACTATTTCCACATGCTAATATTCATATACACATCAAAAACTAAATTTGTAGAGTTAAGAGAAATCACCCACATGTAGTTGCCAAAAAAAATCTCCTTGTAGCTTGCTTGTTCCTTGCTGCTAACTCTTGTAGAACTTGGCCACCACCTTCTCCTTCTCTACTACTCTTCTCCTCTACCAGTACTCAAAGACTCCAACTCTCTCTTCTTCTCTACTTCTCTACTTTTATTTTTGAAACAATATGAGAGGATGAGAAGAGATGAGAAGTAAATGGAGTGAGGGTTTTTATAGGAGATGGAAGGTTAGGGTTTGGGGAAATGGGGCCGGAATTCTAGAAGGGGAATGGAGGGTGGAGATGGAGTAGGGTGAGGTTGGATGGAGATGTGTGGTGAGATGAAGTGCCAACACACTCTTCTAGAAGCCCCTAGGAAGTTTCTTGGAAACTTCATGGAAATCTCTTGGAAATTTTTCATTCTCTTGAAGTCAAACACACACACATCACATGGTGAATTGTCTCCACCATTGGATCTTCATCAAGATCCAAGCCATGATCATATGATGCTAGAGTTCCTAACCCTAGGTCACCATACCCTAGGTTACCATACCCTTAACCATAACCTTTGTGTATGAATGCAATCCATATTCAATTCAAACATTAACTTAGTTTAAAATGACCAATATATATAATTTAAAATCGATAAAAATATATATTTTATAGAAATTATAATTTTCTCCCGAAAATTGTCCGATCAAAATAATCGGGACAAATCCATAGCTTAATCGAGAAGATATTCCGAGTTTACCTCATCGGGTTCAAAACAGCTCATATGTCTGAAATCTCTGATAATTATTTAGAAATGTGTAATCGTGTGCAATACTTAGACGTGCACTGATTACTACGCAAAAATAGCCATATGCTATTTTGCGAGGTATTACAGACACTTTTGTATTTTGCAATGGGGAGGAGGAAGAAGTTATCAATCTCAAATTTCTGCTTCACATTTATGTTGATGTGTCAAGACGGGTCATCAATTTCAATAAATTCTCCCTATTTACTTCGACAAATCCAGAGCAAAACATGCAGCCTTTTCCTATATATTTGGATGCACCGAAGAATCCCTCCCTCAGAATTACTTAAGGCTTCCTCTCTCCACAGGCAGGATGACCAAGAGAGAATGGATTTCACTCATACTTAAAATTGAGAAGAGACTCTCCAGCTGGAAAGGCAGAATGTAGTCCGGGGAGCTAACTCTCATCAACTCTGTACTTTCTGCATTACCTTTATACTAGTCTTCCTTCTTCAAGCTACCTCAGTGGGTCATCGGGAGGATTGATCAGGTCAGAAGTAGGTTTCTTTCGATGGGCTCAGACAAAGAAGCAAAGGGGAAAACAACTATGAACTAGAAGAGAATTTGCAAACCCAAAAGACAAGGAGGGTTAGGCGTATTTGACTTGCAGGTGTTCAATAACTCGCTCCTTATGAAATGGTGGTGGAAAATCATAAATGATCCAAAAGAACTTCCAGCCTCTACACTTAGATCTATCTAAGTGTAGGGGGTATTTGACTTGCAGGTGTTCAACAACTCGCTCCTTATGAAATGGTGACGGAAAATCATAAATGAGCTAGTAGAACTTCCATCCTCTACACTTAGATCAATCTATTTCAACCCGTCTATCAGCTGCTTCCAATAGCCTACGAATTCTTCGTATTTCTAGAAAGGCTTGTATCAGGTAATGAAATTTTTTATGCAATGTGTTTTCTTGGCATCTTAGGGATGGTGCATATATCATTTTCCGGGAGGATAATTGGTTTGATGAGGGAAGTATCAAGTATACATTCCTAGCTTTGGATGCAAGAGCATAGAAGACCAGAGCCCAGATCTTAACACAAGGCAAATGGGAGGGGGGATTTGGGTGTGGAGATTAAACTTGCAAAGTCTTACTGAGGAGAACCAAAGAGAGGAGAAGATCATCTTGCTACAGTCCCTAGGACCCACTTCTCCTGCTGATGGAAGAGACTTTGCCACTTGGAAGCTTACAACTTCAGGCTTCACGGCGAAGGTCCGCCTACAACTTCTTCATCGATGGTGGACTATCCTCTCCATTCTTCATGGCCACTTGGAAGACTTTGGTGCCACTCAAAAGCAAGTGCTTCATATGGATGCTAAGTCAGAATAGATTGAATACCAAAGACTTGCTTGCAAGGAAGGGATGGGAAGGGGACTCTTCCTGGGACTTTTGTGCCTCTACTCAGGAAACTACATATCATATCTTATTTGCATGTCCATTAGCACTGGAAGTGTGGTCATAATTCTAAAATCTTTTCCACATATCCACACTGCCACATTCATTGCATGAGGGTTTCCACTCATGGTGTTTTGCACCCACCCACCCACACTTAGCACAAGTCTGGTGTTCATGCATTTTTGCATTGTGTTGGAGACTTTGGTTGGAGAGAAATGCTAGAACATTTTATGCTAAGATCAATGCTTCATCTGTAGTTATACGAGATGTATTATTCTGGTTTTCTCTTTGGTTTACTACAACACAACCAAGCAGGAAGAAGGCTAAAATTGAGCAGGGGCTACAACTGAGTGGATCTAGAGCTGAAATGGTGCAGAGAATGAGGGGTTTGACTGAACTGATCCGGTTGTTCTCAGCAGTGGTCACTATGGAGACTACATCTTTGGATAATTGGATTATGCTTATTTCCTAGTACTTGTGTTTTTTCTTGGCAGAGAGGCTTGATTTTAAGTCTGGCCTTTGTAACTGGTTGTAATATGAAACTATGGTGACACACTTATTTGGTTTTGGTTGAAAGGGGGTGGGCTAGTTTTTTCCTAGAAAGCCTCTTCGTATAAGATAGATGTGTATGGATTCGTCGTTAGGGCTAGTAGAGGTGTACGACAGTAGTCCTCTACCCTCTCTACACTCTGAAGGGAAGTCCAACTATTCTATCATGTTTTTGTTTTCTCCCTCTTCTAACTCACCCCCAATCAACGAGCTACTCTGTAATAGACAAGTATTTAGATTATATATATATATATATATATATATATATATATATATATATATATATATATATATTAAGGAGGTAGGGTTTCCCTACATTTTCTTGATAAAATTCTTTTTTTTATTTAAATTTTAACCTTCATTATTCTTTTGAGAAAAAAGAAAAAATAATTCTTACCTATTAAGTTATTTCGAGAATTAATAATCAAGGATTTTTTGAATCTTACATGGCTACTTTTCTCTAATAAATCTACAAGGTAGTACTACATCCATATCATTAAAATGAGGAAGAAAGAAGAAAAAATAAACCAGTGAATTCTAAATCTAGAAGAACAAATGAATAAGGGAATCCTAAATCTCTGTTCTCTCCTCTGTTCTGTTCATGTGAGTATGTGACCCCATAACAATAATTACTGGTATATTCTCCCATATAATCTCACATTTTCGTGGAAAAATTTTTCCACACACCTATTTTGGATTTTTTAAAAATATCCCACTTTTCAAAACAATTTGCAGAAAGAGGATAGTTACCAAAGTATTTGCGTTCGTGGACTCAACAACTACACTCGCCGTTCCCAACGGCAAGTTTAGTTGTTTCATGCTCGATGTTGGGACATGATGAGTTTAGTGTTAATTTTTTGAGAAACTCGCCATTCCCAGTGGTGAGTTCAGTTCAAAATTTTCAATGAAGACTCGCCGTTTCCAATGGCGATGATATTTACACTAGACTCGCTGTTGGGAATAGTGAGTTTACTTCAAAATTTTCAATAAGACTCGCCGTTCCCAATGAAGAGGACATTTATACTAGACTCGCTGTTCACAACAACGAGCCTGTAGGAAATTTCACAGAGAGTGAAACACTTTGTTGGACAGTGAATTTTCGAAAAAAACTCTACGGAAATTTTTTTTTGAACTAAACTCGTCATTCCCAACAACGAGTCTAGTGTAAATGTCCTCGCCGTTGGGAACGGCGAGTCTTCACAAAAAAAGACAAAAAAGGAAAAAAATTGAACTAATAAATAAATAAATAAATAAATAAACTCGATGTTCCCAATAGCGAGTCTAGTGTAAATGTCCTCGTCGTTGGGAATGACGAGTTTTCATTGAAAATTTTGAACTAAACTCGCCGTTGGGAACGGCGAGTTTTTCACACACACACAAAAAAAAACCCTATACTCGCCATGTTCCAACGACGAGCATGAAATAACTAAACTCGCGGTTCAGAATGACAAGTTTAGTTGTTGAGTCCACGAGCACAAATACTTTGACAACTATACTTTTTCTACAAATAGTTTCAAAAAGTGGCATATAAAAAAAAATTTCCTTTTTTGAAAGCATCTTTGCTTCGCTATCAAGACTATTTGACAGACCCATGTTCTCTAATCGAGAATATGGGGGAAGACCCATTTTTTCTAATTGGTAAAACGAGAGGAATTTTGGCATAGGAGGAAATTTCTTTCTATGTTAGCCTAAAAAATTCTACGCATCCTACCAAATGCATAATTCACACCAAAGTTTTCAACATGTCATAAAAGAGAACAAAATAATATAAAAGTTGAATATGTTTTGTTAATAAAAAGTGGTCACATTTGTTATATTGCTTCAAAACTGACATTTTACAATTTCATGATAAATTAACACAATATATTTAAACATGGCGATTTTACATAACCCTATGTTTTAATTATGAAGACGAACTTGAAGAGTGTGGATCATAAAGTTAAAATGTGAAAAAAAGTCACTCCGCATCTTTCTAATTTCATATTTGTCATGAGGCTTTTCTAAGAAAAAATTCAACAGACATGACATATATATCTATATAATAAATTCCAAGGAAATTTGAAAAAAAGTTGTCAAGTGGCTCTCCTTCAATTAAAACCAAATCAATGGCTTACATTCACCCTCCCAAAAGACATTTTCCTCAAAAAGTGTTCCCCCCAAAACAAAAGTTCTTCTCACTTTATTAACATCTCTCTCTCCTCTCTTCAATTTTTCAAATTTCTCTCTCTCTCTCTCTCTCTCTCTCTCTCTCTCTCTCTCTCTCTCTACCCAGAAATTTATATTTTCAAATTTAGGTTTGTAAATTTCTAGAATTTTCAGATTTTTTATCTTTCTTTTGATTACACATGTAGAAAACTTCACTGAGTTCCCTGGTTTATTTCAAATGCAATGTAAGATTTAAATGAATCTCTCTCTTTCTCTTTCTCTCTCTATACCCAGAAATTTATATTTACAGATTTCAGGTTTGTAAATTTCCTGATTTTTTATATTTTTTATGTTTCTTTTGACTGCTTATGTAGAAATTTCACTGACTGAGTTCCCTGATTGATTTCAAATGCAATGAAAGATTTAAATGGATATTCACTTAGGTAAATTTCAGCATCTAAACTGAAAGAAGCAAATATCTCCTCAAAAGTTAAATTTCAACATTTTGCACCATCAAAGTTCAAAGAAGTTGCATTTTACACCTCATTTATAATTATTTTTCAACATATGCAGATGGAAACATAGACTTTTATTTACAATTAATTAATTGTTGTCTTACTATTCAAACTTGAGCTACATAAACTCCAAGATAGAAGTTTCATATTCATGCATCCGAAATACTGGAAAGTAAATTTATCGCCTACTCTTTGAAACTGTCAAGAGTTGTATGATATATTTTACTGTTTATAGGGCTTTTCATATGTTGCATCATTCCGAAGTCGTGTCGTAGGCACGTGCCCACGGGCAAACCTAGTATATATAATATTTCATAAAGTAAATTGGAAAAAAAGCTATCAAATGGCTCTCCTTTAATTGAAACGAATTAAATGGCTCAGATTCATCCCCCAAAAGATATTTCCCACCCAAAAAAATTATCCCAAAACTAATTTTTTCCCCCAAAACTAAAATCTTCCTCACTTTTTTAGATCTCTCTCTATCTGTATCCAGACATTTAGATTTTCAAATTTCAGGTTTGATAATTTTGATTTTTAAGTTTTCTAATTTTTCTTTTGATTGCTCATGTAGAAAGTTTCACTGAGTTTCTTGATTGATTTCAAATGCAATGTAAGATTTAAATAAAGATTTTTTATGCTTCTTTTGATTGCTAATGTAGATATTCACTGGGGTAAATTTAATTCTCTAAAGTTACACTAAAAATAGCAAATATCTCCTCAAAAGTTAAATTTTATCATTTTGCATCTTCAAAGTTCTAAGAAGTTGGATTTTACACCCCCATTTATAATTATTTTTCGCCATATGTTGATGGAAACATAGACTTTTATTTACAACTAATTATTGTCTTACTATTCAAACTTGAGCTACATAAACTCCATGATGGAAGTTCCACATTCATGCATTCGAAAGGCTGGAGAGTAAATATAGCCAATATTATACTTGAATATGTTAGATCTCGAATTTTATAAATCCGAAAATTACTAACAATATTTGTGAAGAACAGAAATTACAGGAATAAAAGATAACAAACCAAAAGCTTTATACAGAGTCGAGATTAAGATCTCTCTCCTTAAAGCAAAATTCGCCCCGTAGTGTGACGGTGGCCGGCGAATTGCCTCCCAGGATACAACTGTATACCTTTCTTGAAGAGCAGCACCCAAACTCCAGATATTTCAGCAAACTGTGCTGTGATGTACTCTCAGTTTTTGACACAGAGGAAGAAGAAGAAGAAGTGTAATTCGGATTATCAAAATCTATATCCTCTGGCAGACAGAATACAGTAGTTTTATAGGAGAAATGAAGACTCTTGGGAGGCCCATTACTCTGCAACAACAGAGTAGTGGTTCAGATCCGCAATTGATGAGCCATTACTCTGCTGTTACAGAGTAATGGTACCAGTTATTGAATGTGAAGAGCCTCACCAGTGTACTAGGGGAGAAAAAATTTGACCGGGGCAAAAAAATATATAAGCCAGACCCAGAGCAAACCAAACCAAGCCGAGCTGAGCCGGGCACGCACACGCGCGTGTGTGTTTGTCATTTTGTGTAATACCCCGATTTCTTTTATATACATATAAAGATTATTTAATTCTGCATATGATATGCATGTGTAATATTGTTTCTTAAGCCCAAATGTTTTTTTTTACAAAATAATTGGTTTGGCCCAACAAATTTAGCCCATGGATTTAAACCCCTTATATTATATTTTTTTGTAATGTGTAGCATATTATTTTGCCGGGTTTTAATGTACAATTTGTAGGGTGTAGTTGGAGTATGCACGTGCATTTGTATACACGTGCATTGAACACAACCCTTGGCCGGATTGTGGGTGTGTGGGTCAGATCATGGGTAGTTGCTTTTAGGGTGTGGGTAGTTTCTCAAACTTCCGCACAGATTTCAGCCTTTGATCTCTCAACTTCCGAATGCATCTCCACCCTCCATTTCACCTATATTCTAGTATAAATACCCCCCTCCTATTCCCTATCTCTTTTACACTAAAATTTCCTAAGATTTCAAGAGAGTATTTGTGAGTTGTGTGGGAGCTTTTCTGTGGAGGCAAGCAGCATTGCTGGAGATTTCGGTGTGGAGCAAAGGAACAAGAAGTGCTGAGCTATATTGAAGGACTTGCGGGATTTCGTTTATTTCTTCATTTAAGGTGGGTGTTTCTCAGGACTTCTAATGTAGGAATAATGCTATAATTATTGTGATTGATATTATGTTATAAAAAGTAATTTGAATGCTGTAGAAATTGCTTGAACATGCTAAGAATGTTGAGACGAGACTGTCGGTACGGTCGACTGCCATGTGAGCCAGTCGACTGGTACGAGACGTTATTTTTATAATATGCTGATAAACATGTGTGTGAATAGCCATGATGGTGTGATTATTAAATGTATATGATTTCCCTACGACACACATGATGGAGGGAAGATAAATGAGAAGAACTAATAGTGATAAATATCTGAAGTTGTCGGCGCAGTCGACTGACTTGGTGTTAAGTCGACTGGTGCTTCATTTCTGAATATGACTGTTTGAAAGTTCCCTGAATAAAAATATTTCATTTATATAGACCTATTATGACTGTAAGAAAGTATGAGCAATGTGAATGCATGTTTAGAGTAGTTTTCTCTAAAAGAGCATGTTAATAACTGAGAAAATTGTGCTGTGAATGCTACTGAACGAGAGGAACTTTGCTTATGAAACATGAATTGATGCATACTGTTAATTGATATCATGATGCAAGTACACGTAAGAACTGTAAATAAATTCCCTAATTGAAATGGATCTGTCCAGTCGACCGAATGCATATAGTAAGTCGACTGATCTGGACTTGGAAATTATGCTGTTTGAAATCTCCAGGACAGACGACTAATTAATGAACAGTCGACTGTTATGTGGATAATATTGTGAATATGGAAGGTTGCGGGACAGGCGACTGGTTGAGTGCAACAGTCGACTATCCCGAGCTTTTATGAGGAACCTGTATGTGACTGTATAAGTCGACTGGCGTTCTTCCAAGTCGACTGTACAGAGTGGACTTTTGATAATTTGATTCATGTTATTTACTGTTGGTAATGATGAACTTTATGCTTTTAAATCAATGGATTCTGTTTATGGCTGTATGAATTATGTGAAAGGAATCATAGATGAGAATTGAGAATTGAATGAATAATTATGAAAGGCTAAATCATGATGAGAAAGTCTGTGGGACTCAAAAATGAAATCATGAGCTGATGGCGCTCAATTGGATATTGTGAATTTGAAATTGAACGAAAGAGTAGCTAAGTCTCCCCGGCAGTGAAATGAAATGATATTGAGAAATAGACCAGGTTGGTCATGTGAAATGAAATGATAAGTCCGGTTGATGGAGAGGCTAACTCTAGAGCTTGATTTTATTCATGATTCTAATGTAACATAAATACATAGTGTGGAGGTGATGAAGGTGAGAGAAAAACATGAGTATGAGAGCTAGGGTACGGTGCGGGTGTGTGAGCCGCAGAATGCATGCTTGATGCGTCAAGACATGGCGCGAGCACAACTCAGTAATGATCGGACTCTAGTCACGCTTGTGGGATGTTTTGGTGACTGCAAGAGGAGTGTGTTCAGGGAGGAGGCTGAATTGTCGCAGAATGCATGCTTGACGAGTCAAGACATGGCGCGAAATTCTACTCCAGGGGCCAGGATACATGCTTGTACTCATAGAATCATCTAGGATACTCACTGGAATTACAGAAGTAGAGTAAGTCATGGCGGGGGATTGAACCCTACAAAAAGGAAGAACGATTAAGAGGCTTGCCCTCGAACCTATGTAGTATGGGATGCATAGAATTCGAACAAGTGTGCATTAGTGTCATGTGAAAATTAAATAAATTGCATTAAGGATTAAGTGCACAATCACGACACGACATCTCTAAAAGTTTCCCCTTTGATTTTATATGCTTATTATGAACAAGATTGTTGATTTGTTAAGAAATGAGATTCATTATACTGTTTCTGGCATAGAGAGGATGGCCATGTATAATTATCGTCGGTTGAATAAACTGACGTACCCACAGTTTTGTATGCAGGATAAATTACATGTAAAGAGGAATGGATGCATAAAGATCTCATTATGTTGTTATTCATTTATGTAAATATTGTATATTTTGCTTCCGCTGTGTAAATTTAAATGTGAGATGTTGTAACTCTGATGTAAAAAGAAAAGTTTGAATTTCCTTGTAAAATTGTACTCGAGAAAAGCGAAAAGATCCTGAAGAACATCTCGAACTCAGTAATTTTGGGATTCGGGGCGTTACAGAGTGGTATCAGAGCCGACTTTCGACACCGAGGGTGTAAGAGCAGTGAGTTATGGACCACCAGATTTGCGGCGGAGAGTATTTCACAGGTTCTTCACGATGAGTCGTGACAAGACGTGGATACGGCTCCAGGTTCCGCGGCGGCGGAGAGTATTTCACAGGTCCTTCACGATGCGTCGTGACAAGGCATGGATACGGCTCCAGGGTACCGTCCCGGGGGTGACACTCACAGAAATGCTCTACATCGGCTAGAAAGTAGATCCTGCACTAGATTGTGCATGCCCCGTGCTCATCAGCGAGGACACTGATTTCTGAAGGGGGGTGTATGTAATACCCCGTATTTCTGAAGTGTATATATGGTTTGAAATATATAATGAATTTGACTTGGTCCTATAGAATCATTCTATGGGATGGATTTATAAAAAAAAAAGAATTGATTTGAAAGTGGTTTGTTTGTAAAAACCGGATTTGGAATGGTGGGGGGGACCCACCGGATGGAATGAAGAGAAGCACAGCACATGCCGTGCTGTGTGCTTCTTCATTGGCCACGTGGCACTCGGGATTAATTCCCTGGGTGTGCACGGGGTATGGGTATAGGGAGAAAGTCCCATATCGCTAGTTTCAAAGATTATAATATAGTATAAATACTAATTGCCAAGGATCAAGAGTCACCAATTCGGTTAACCACCTTTTGAGAGGCAGCCTGTGGTGGGCAGTTGTACTACATAGTATCTAATTTGTCTATAAAATTGTATAAATTGTCTGGGCTCGGGGCAGGGGCGTTACAGAGTGGTATCAGAGCCACGCTTTTCCTATGCTTTCACACTTGTACAAATTTATAAGGAACGACACCCTAGATGTGGACATTAGAGTGTGTGTTTGAGTCTAGAGATTTAAATGTAAGTGACTTACATTTGTGTTGCTCTATGATTTTATGCTTTCTCCTCTCTATTCTAAGATGGCTGATCACTTTGACCCTGCTGGAGGCGACGACTGGCATATTATTGAGGAAGGGTACCATCCGGGACAGGCTGATTCTGAGGACGAGTATCACTCTGGGCAAGCTGATTCAGATGATGAGGAGTACCCTGAATCTCGAGAGATCACCCCACCGCCGAATTCACCTGATGATTCTTCTTCTTCCGATGAAGAAAAGGGACCAGCTCTGAGTAGCGCTGTGGCTTCTCTGCAGAGGCAAGTGGATACCCTGAAGTATAGAGTTGGTATTTTGGAGGCTCAGATGGAGAAGCGGAATGCTGACTATTCTGTTCTTAGCCATCGGATTTGGGAACTTGAGAAGAAAAAGAACCTAACTGATGTGCTGAAAGATGAGGTGGATGAACTGCGGGATGAACTTCGAGCAGCGAAGAGGACCCGTAGAGATTAGATTGTCCTAGTTTCTATTTTCTTCTATTCTGATGTTAAGAAATGTTTTAATTCGAATGTATAAACTTTGAAATTCAATGAAATGAAAGTTGGTTTAATTTCTTGTCTTATACTTCGAACTTAATGGATCTTTTGCATCAGAATATGGCGAGAAGGGGGGCCAGGAATGGTGAAGGTTTGGACCTGGAGGCAGAATTTGCAAGGGTTTACCAGACGCTGAATGCAGTGGCTGCAAACCAAGGAAGGGGGCCGGTGAATCCAGTACCCGAGGCAATTAAGCTAGTGGAATCGTTCAAGAGAATGAAACCACCAGTGTTCGAGGGGAAGTTCTACCCGGATGCGGCCGATAACTGGATTCGACAAGTGGAGACAATCTTTGAGGTGTTGGAGACACCGGAGGGCAGCAAGGTCAAGTTAGCGACTTTGCAGTTGGAGAAGGATGCGGCTGTTTGGTGGCAGTCGATGAAGAGGACTATGGGCGGCTTGTTGCTTGGCTGGGAGGAATTCCTGGAAGAATTCTGCAGCCATTATTTCCCCTCCGACGTCCAGGAGAAGAAGGCAATGGAGTTCCTGTCGCTTCAGCAAGGCAGCATGTCGGTGAAAGCCTATGAGACCAAGTTCACTCAGCTTTCCAGGTATGCTCCAGAACTGGTGATGGATGAGGCCAAGAAAGCTCGCAAGTTCGAGCATGGTCTGAGGCCAAGCTTGAGGTCTTGTATGATACCCCTTGGTATCAGGCGATTTGACAAGCTGGTCAAGAGGGCGGCAGCAACGGAGGCGGATATGGAGCAGTTCCATGTTGCTCAGCACCAGAAGAGCAACTGGCAGTCCGGGAAGAGGCCCGCGCCACCGGGGAGTTTCAAGGGGCAACCATCTGCACAGAAGTTCAAACCGACAGGGGCGAATGCCGTCAGTGTAGCTGGAAGACCTGGGAACGATGTAGGGAGACCTTCTGCAGTCACTTGCTTTAACTGTGGGGAAGTGGGACATTACCAATCTCGATGTCTCAAACCACGGGCTGGCAATCACAATGTGCCAATACAGCAGACTGGGAAGAGGCCGTACCAGTCAGGGCGAGTATTTGCTTTGACAGAAGCTGATGCTGAGGAGGCGGATCAGGTCATCTCTGGTACGAGAGCTGATGTTTAGTGTGGTTTTTGTAATTTCTTCTTCCCGTTCATAGTGTGAAACTGTTATGTAATGATGTATGTTATGTAACAGGAGAACTCTATATTAATGGAAAGGAAGCTGTGGTGTTGTTTGATACTGGATCCTCTCATACCTTTGTGTCTCCAAAATTTGCTAAAGTGTTGGGAGTTGAACCAAAGATTTTTCCAGGCAAGATCTTAGCAGTAGCTACTCCATCAGGAGAAACTTTGACCACTGATCGATATTATGCTGATTGCGAGATAGTGATTGGGGATCGAATCTTTGGCATTGATCTGATCGAGCTGACTATCTTGGGAGTCGATGTTATCATTGGCATTGATTGGATGTCGGTGTACAGTGCAAGCATCGAGTGTAAGACCAAGACCGTAACAGTGAAGGCTCCAGGTGGACCTGAAGTCACTTTCCAAGGGAAGTTGAAGTATTCTAAGTTGGTGGCAACTATCCGCAAGGAAGAGACTCCTGTGGAATTGCAAGGGATTCCTGTAGTTCGGAACTATCCGACTGTGTTCTTGGAAGATTATCCTGGGTTACCTCCGCACCGTGACGTAGAGTTCAGCATCACTGTTCAACCAGGAAGTGCACCCATTTCTAAGGCACCGTATAGGATGGCTCCAGTGGAACAGGATGAAGTGAAATGGTAGATTGAGGAACTGTTGGGAAAAGGCTTTATTCAACCTAGTGCGTCACCTTGGGGAGCACCAGTGCTTTTGGTAAAGAAGAAGGATGGATCGATGAGGATGTGTATCGATTACCGGGAGCTGAATAAGGTCACTGTTCAGAATAAGTATCCGATTCCTCGAATTGATGACTTGTTCGATCGTCTACAAGGAGCAGCTGTTTTCTCCAAAATAGATCTTCGATCAGGATATCACCAAGTGCGAGTGAAAGCTGAAGATGTGCACAAAACTGCATTTAGAACTCGGCATGGGCATTACAAATTCTTAGTTATGCCATTCGGAGTGACGAATGCACCCGCAATCTTCATGGACTTGATGAACAGAGTTCTGAGGCCGTTTATTGATTCTTTCGTCGTGGTGTTTATCGACGATATTCTTGTGTACTCCAAGTCTGAGGCGGAGCACACCGAGCATCTGGCAGCAGTTTTGCAGAAGTTGGAGGAGCAGCAGTTGTATGCCAAGTTATCTAAGTGTGATTTCTGGAAATCTGAAGTGGCATTCCTAGGTCACATCCTTTCTAAGGAGGGAGTGGCAACTGACCCTCAGAAGATAGAGGCAGTGAGAGATTGGGCTAGGCCTACTACAGTGAAGGAAGTCAGAAGTTTCCTTGGGATGACTGGGTATTATCGGAGATTCATTCAAGGTTATGCTCAGATAGCTGTGCCGCTTACAGGGCTGACCAAGAAGAGTGTGAGCTTCAAGTGGACCGAGCAATGTGAGGCGAGTTTTCAGGAGTTGAAAGATAGACTGACGACTGCACCTATTTTGGCTTTGCCTAGAGCTGGAGTTGAGTATGACGTCTATAGCGATGCTTCACATCGGGGGCTTGGTTGTGTCTTAATGCAAGAAGGTAAAGTAATCGCTTATGGGTCTAGGCAACTACGACCGCATGAGAAGAATTATCCAACTCATGATCTAGAGCTGGCTGCGATTATCTTTGCTTTGAAGCAATGGAGGCACTACGTGTATGGTGAGAAGTTGAACATGTACACGGATCATAAAAGCTTGAAGTATATCTACCAGCAGAGGGATCTCAATCTGAGGCAGCGGAGATGGCTGGAAGTGCTCGAGGATATGCGACCTGAGATCAAGTATCATCCTGGAAAGGCTAATGTTGTTGCTGATGCATTTAGTCGCAAGAGCAGTTTGGCCAGTTTGATTACGACTCAGAGGCATCTGATTGAGGAGTTGGATCGAGCAGGTATTGAAGTTGTCTTGCAAGGATTGGGAGCATCTTTATCTCAGTTGAAGCTTCAGCCTACTTTGAATGCAAGGATCATTGCAAGTCAGGAAGTTGATGCTGATATCTTGGAGATGAAGGAGCAGGTTAGTGCTGGCAGGTTGCCCGGATTTCAGACCAGGGATGGAGTGCTGTGGTTCGGAGATAGGCTGTGTGTTCCAGATCAGGCAGACCTGAAAGAGAGTATTCTTCAGGAGGCACATGCTACTCTTTTGTCAGTACATCCTGGGAGTACTAAGATGTATAAAGACATAAAACAGCATTTCTGGTGGTCAGGTTTGAAGCGGGATGTGGCCGAATTTGTCGCGAGGTGTGAGGTTTGTCAGCAAGTCAAAGCCGAAAATCAGAGACCCGGAGGTCTATTACAGTCGTTACCTATTCCGGAATGGAAGTGGGATAACATCAGTATGGATTTCATCACGGGATTGCCTAAGAGTTCTAAAGGCAATGATGCAATTTGGGTTCTAGTCGATCGACTTACCAAGTCCGCTCACTTTTTGGCGATGAGACTCACTGCTTCAATGGACAAGTTGGCTGAGTTGTATGTTGGTGAGATTGTCCGACTTCATGGCGTTCCTTCGACTATTGTGTCTGATCGAGATGCGCGGTTTACTTCGCATTTCTGGAGGAGTCTTCAGACAGCTTTGGGTACCAAGACAGATTTTAGCACTGCTTTTCATCCACAGACCGATGGGCAGACCGAGAGAGTCAACCGTATTCTTGAGGATATGCTTCGGTGTTGTATACTAGACTTTGGAGGCAGTTGGAAAAGGCATTTACCTTTGGTGGAATTTGCCTATAACAACAGTTTTCAGGCTAGCATCGGGATGGCGCCGTATGAAGCTTTGTATGGCAGGAAGTGCAGGACTCCTGTGTGTTGGTATGAGGTTGGGGAGCGTCAATTGTTTGGTCCTGAGCATGTACAGCTGACTTCTGAGAAGATTGATCTGATCAGGAAAAGGTTGGTAGAAGCTCAGAGCAGGTAGAAAAGCTATGCAGACAACCGGAGAAGGGACCTTGAGTTTGAGGTTGGTGACTTCGTCTTTCTGAAGGTATCGCCCAGCAAAGGTGTGGTTCGATTTGGCAAAGGCGGGAAGTTAGCCCCGAGATTTATAGGCCCATATAAGATATTGAAAAGGATCGGGAAAACTGCTTACCGGCTTGAATTACCGGAAGAGTTGTCTCAGGTGCACAATGTCTTTCATGTGTCTATGTTGAGAGGTTATATTCCAGACCCGAGTCATCATTTGCCTGAAGTGCCGGAGGGTTTGCAGTTAGACCTGAATTACATCGAGACTCCTGTAGAGATTGTTGACCGTAGGGAGAAAGTCTTGAGGAATAAGACGATACCGATGGTCAAGGTAGTCTGGAGAAACCACTTGGTTGAAGAGGCTACTTGGGAATCCGAGGAGAAGATGTTGAAGGACTATCCTGAGCTTTTTGCTTGATTGTCTTGTTGATTGTATTTTGTATTTTGTATCTTTATATTTTTGTATCTCTTGTTGTTGTGTTTCTGTTTCTCGCTCTTGGTTGTAGTTCCGGGGACGGAACTATTCTAAGGAGGGAGTGATGTAATACCCCGATTTCTTTTATATACATATAAAGATTATTTAATTCTGCATATGATATGCATGTGTAATATTGTTTCTTAAGCCCAAATGTTTTTTTTTACAAAATAATTGGTTTGGCCCAACAAATTTAGCCCATGGATTTAAACCCCTTCTATTATATTTTTTTGTAATGTGTAGCATATTATTTTGCCGGGTTTTAATGTACAATTTGTAGGGTGTAGTTGGAGTATGCACGTGCATTTGTATACACGTGCATTGAACACAACCCTTGGCCGGATTGTGGGTGTGTGGGTCAGATCATGGGTAGTTGCTTTTGGGGTGTGGGTAGTTTCTCAAACTTCCGCATAGATCTCAGCCTTTGATCTCTCAACTTCCGAATGCATCTCCACCCTCCATTTGACCTATATTCTAGTATAAATACCCCCCTCCTATTCCCTATCTCTTTTACACTAAAATTTCCTAAGATTTCAAGAGAGTATTTGTGAGTTGTGTGGGAGCTTTTCTGTGGAGGCAAGCAGCATTGCTGGAGATTTCGGTGTGGAGCAAAGGAACAAGAAGTGCTGAGCTATATTGAAGGACTTGCGGGATTTCGTTTATTTCTTCATTTAAGGTGGGTGTTTCTCAGGACTTCTAATGTAGGAATAATGCTATAATTATTGTGATTGATATTATGTTATAAAAAGTAATTTGAATGCTGTAGAAATTGCTTGAACATGCTAAGAATGTTGAGACGAGACTGTCGGTACGGTCGACTGCCATGTGAGCCAGTCGACTGGTACGAGACGTTATTTTTATAATATGCTGATAAACATGTGTGTGAATAGCCATGATGGTGTGATTATTAAATGTATATGATTTCCCTACGACACACATGATGGAGGGAAGATAAATGAGAAGAACTAATAGTGATAAATATCTGAAGTTGTCGGCGCAGTCGACTGACTTGGTGTTAAGTCGACTGGTGCTTCATTTCTGAATATGACTGTTTGAAAGTTCCCAGAATAAAAATATTTCATTTATATAGACCTATTATGATTGTAAGAAAGTATGAGCAATGTGAATGCATGTTTAGAGTAGTTTTCTCTAAAAGAGCATGTTAATAACTGAGAAAATTGTGCTGTGAATGCTACTGAATGAGAGGAACTTTGCTTATGAAACATGAATTGATGCATACTGTTAATTGATATCATGATGCAAGTACACGTAAGAACTGTAAATAAATTCCCTAATTGAAATGGATCTGTCCAGTCGACCGAATGCATATAGTAAGTCGACTGATCTGGACTTGGAAATTATGCTATTTGAAATCTCCAGGACAGACGACTGATTAATGAACAGTCGACTGTTATGTGGATAATATTGTGAATATGGAAGGTTGCGGGACAGGCGACTGGTTGAGTGCAACAGTCGACTATCCCGAGCTTTTATGAGGAACCTGTATGTGACTGTATAAGTCGACTGGCGTTCTTCCAAGTCGACTGTACAGAGTGGACTTTTGATAATTTGATTCATGTTATTTACTGTTGGTAATGATGAACTTTATGCTTTTAAATCAATGGATTCTGTTTATGGCTGTATGAATTATGTGAAAGGAATCATAGATGAGAATTGAGAATTGAATGAATAATTATGAAAGGCTAAATCATGATGAGAAAGTCTGTGGGACTCAAAAATGAAATCATGAGCTGATGGCGCTCAATTGGATATTGTGAATTTGAAATTGAACGAAAGAGTAGCTAAGTCTCCCCGGCAGTGAAATGAAATGATATTGAGAAATAGACCAGGTTGGTCATGTGAAATGAAATGATAAGTCCGGTTGATGGAGAGGCTAACTCTAGAGCTTGATTTTATTCATGATTCTAATGTAACATAAATACATAGTGTGGAGGTGATGAAGGTGAGAGAAAAACATGAGTATGAGAGCTAGGGTACGGTGCGGGTGTGTGAGCCGCAGAATGCATGCTTGATGCGTCAAGACATGGCGCGAGCACAACTCAGTAATGATCGGACTCTAGTCACGCTTGTGGGATGTTTTGGTGACTGCAAGAGGAGTGTGTTCAGGGAGGAGGCTGAATTGTCGCAGAATGCATGCTTGACGAGTCAAGACATGGCGCGAAATTCTACTCCAGGGGCCAGGATACATGCTTGTACTCATAGAATCATCTAGGATACTCACTGGAATTACAGAAGTAGAGTAAGTCATGGCGGGGGATTGAACCCTACAAAAAGGAAGAACGATTAAGAGGCTTGCCCTCGAACCTATGTAGTATGGGATGCATAGAATTCGAACAAGTGTGCATTAGTGTCATGTGAAAATTAAATAAATTGCATTAAGGATTAAGTGCACAATCACGACACGACATCTCTAAAAGTTTCCCCTTTGATTTTATATGCTTATTATGAACAAGATTGTTGATTTGTTAAGAAATGAGATTCATTATACTGTTTCTGGCATAGAGAGGATGGCCATATATAATTATCGTCGGTTGAATAAACTGACGTACCCACAGTTTTGTATGCAGGATAAATTACATGTAAAGAGGAATGGATGCATAAAGATCTCATTATGTTGTTATTCATTTATGTAAATATTGTATATTTTGCTTCCGCTGTGTAAATTTAAATGTGAGATGTTGTAACTCTGATGTAAAAAGAAAAGTTTGAATTTCCTTGTAAAATTGTACTCGAGAAAAGCGAAAAGATCCTGAAGAACATCTCGAACTCAGTAATTTTGGGATTCGGGGCGTTACATTTTGGCTAAGTCCTCTCTCCACTACACGTTAGTGGTAACCCCCGGGCCATGCCCTTTAGTCCAATTTTTTAATATATATACTAGAGAAAACCTTTTCCCATTTCCGATATGGGACTATCCATTTTCTCCAAGTTTTCAAGTTAGTACATTTTGAGTACCCAACTTTAGACCAACATTTCTCATTCATACGAAATTTGTATTTGGCAAATGAGTACAACACGGAATAGTACTCGACGAGAGGATCGCAATCCAATCATTTTCTAGTACCGCTGGTGGCCAGAGCCCGCCAGAATCTGGCCTGGAAAATCAGCAAAAGTTAATTCCAACAATCCCCCACATGAATGGAAATTACCAGACTATGTAATCCAAACACGACAGAAAAAGACATGACGGAAAAACCATGACAGAAAAAACTCTGTGAGTACAATCGGAAAATTATTGCATCAGGAATGGTAGTAATTTTTCAACTTTGAACCACTCTTAGTATGTAGCTATCAGATTCACTTGACCAGGTAGTGAACATGAAGTCTTGAACTACCTGGGCTTTTATGTGAACCTAAACAATAACTATCACACAGTTTCATCTCCTCACAGAACTAGGTTCTCTTGTTGTGTTCATTTTGGCCTTGAACAACCCTGGTTAATCATGAGTGAACTTGGAGAATGTAGCCACTCTTCATTCTCCTAGAAATGGCCCCATTTCACACTCACAAGGTGATTGCCCATAAAGAGTATCCTGCCATACCCCACTTCTATTTCAAAGCTATGGAAATCATTAAAAGACAAGCTTATCCTTATACCTTGCAGACAGCACTATTTTATCATCCTAAGAGTGGGTATGAGATTTTAATCTCTCAGTGCTCACGTCGATTCAACAAGATTTGGTTGTCCCCTTGAACCTAGATCTTGGGATCTCCAATTCCTAGGTAGGGTTTCCATCAATTATCCTCTTTCGTCATAGGCTTTAAACCCATTCCTCTTGATGATCTCACAGCTTGCTCTCGCGACAAACCTTTAGTAAATGGATCCGCTAGGTTGTCGACCGATTTTATATACTCTATAGAGATTACTCCATTTGAGAGCAGTTGTCTAATGGTTTTGTGTCGTCTTCTAATATGACGAGACTTACCATTATACATATAACTTAGTGCCCATGCTATAGCTAATTGGCTATCACAGTGTACACATAAAGCAGGCACTGGTTTTTTCCACATAGGAATATCCTCTAGAAGTTTTGAAGCCATTCTGCTTCCTCAGCCGCTTTGTCTAAAGCAATAAACTCAGATTCCATGGTGGATCTGGCCAATAACGTTTGTTTAGAGGATTTCCATGACACCGCTGCTCCACCAAGTGTGAAGACATATCCACTTGTGGATTTTGAGTTCTTGGAGTCTGATATCCAGTTGGCATCACTGTAGCCTTTTAGTACTGCTGGATATCGGGGTGTAATGCAGCGCATAACTCTGAGTATGTCACAGGTAGTTCAATACTTTAGTTATTCCTTTCCAATGACTTCATCTTGGATTACTTGTGTAGCGGATCAGTATATTTACCAAATGTGCTAGGTCCAGTCTTGTACAATTTGTTAAGTATATCAGACTACCAATTACACGTGCATATTCCAGTTGTGATATGCTGTCACCCATGTTTTTGAACAAGTGAAGACTGGGATCCACAAGGCTTTTGGCAGTCCCATTCGAGTAATTCTTGAACCTTTCAAGTATTTTCTCAGCATAATGAGCTTGAGACAAAGTAATTCCCTCAGACGTCCTGGAAATTTTGATTCCTAGTATGACATCTGCAACTCCCAAATCTTTCATATCAAACTTGCCACTAAGCATGCTCTTAGTTTGTATAATATTGTCATCATTGTTCCCAATAATGAGAATGTCGTCTACATACAGACACACCAGATTGTATCCATTTGGAGTATCTTTGATGTAGATACACTTATCACATTCATTTATTTTGAAACCATTTGACATCATAATATTGTCAAATTTTGCATGCCACTGCTTTGGAACTTGTTTCAGTCCTTACAATGATTTTACAAGCCTGCACACCTTGTTTTCCTGTTCAGGAACTACGTAACCCTCTGGTTGTTTCATGTATATTTCCTCTTCTAAATCTCCATTTAGAAAGGCAGTTTTTACATTTATTTGATATATTTCGAGGTTACGTAGTGCTGTAATAGCTATCAGCAATCTTATGGAAGTTATTCTCGTGACTGGGGAATAAGTATCGAAGAAATCTAGGCCTTCCTTTTGCCTAAATCCTTGTACCACAAGTCTTGCCTTATGTTTTTCTATTGAACCGTCTGCTTTTTATTTCTTTTTGAAAATCCATTTGCTTCCAGAGCTTTACACCCAGAAGGCAAATCGACCAAATCCCATGTATGATTTTGCATAATAGAGTCTATTTTACTTTTGATTGCTTCCTTCCACATAGGAGCATCAGGCATAGACATGGATTCCTTGAATGTTCTGGATTCATTCTCTAACAGAAAGCCCGTTACAAAGTCAGGACCAAATGATTTTGATGTTCTAGCCCGTTTACTTCGTCTAGTCTCATTATAATCATGTTCTTTTTCATCAACCGAAGTGCTTGCATTCCCTTGTTCACGTGTACGTTTGGGATACGTAGTGTCCTTGCACAGAAACAAATTTTCAAAGAAGGAAGCATTCCTTGATTCCATTATTGTATTCACATGGATATCCGGTATATTTGATTTATATACCAAGAACCGATATGCACTTCTGTTGTGGGCATAGCTTGTGAATATGCAATCAATCGTCTTAGGTCCAATTGTGACCTGTTTTGGATTAGGTACTGCCACTTTTGCTAGACACCCCCATACTTGAGGTATTTATACGAGGGTACATTTCCTTTCCACATTTCGTATGGTGTCTTGCCAGTTTTCTTGTGAGGTATTTTATTGAGAATATAGTTGGCAGTCGGCAATGCTTCTCCCCACATGTTTTGGGGTAATCCAGAATTCAACAACAAGGCATTCAACAATCCAGAATATAGTTTCTGTGTTTCTTTCTACAGAACGTGATGGAGTTTTAGTGAGTTTGGCCTCTGTGCAAACTTCACATTTTTCGGAGTTGTCTACCTTAAATTTTGGTAGTAAATTCATGTTAATTAATCTACATATAGAATTGACATTAACATGGCCTAGTCTTTCATGCTAAACAGAAGAAGACTCAACAATATAGACAATAGGAGTTATTTCATTAATACTGGGAATAGCAGGAACAATAGTTTTAGGGATGACTGACATTACATTAAACATGAACAGTCCATCCTTTACATATCCTTTACCCAAGTACACCCCATTTTTTGACAATACAAAATTATCAGAAGAAAGAACAACCTTAAATCCATTCTTGCCTGAAGTCATCTTCAGCACTATCTTTCCAGTTCCTGCAATTTTGGATGTGGAAGAATTACCCATGAACACCTGTTCATCCTTGTTGCACTTCTGGTATGAAGTGAACATCTCCTTGTCCGAGCAGATATGCTTGGTGGCTCCAGTATCGTACAACCATTCTCGAGGATTTCTCCCCACAAGATTTACCTCGGATACTACAGCACAGAGGTCCAGGTCAGAGAGACCAGTAGACAAGTTCTCAGCTATGTGTGCGTGGGATATTTCATTCCCTTTTGCACGTCCAGTTCTTGCACGGTTGTTGTCCTTGCTGCGACACACAGAAATTTTGTGCCCCAGCTTACCATACTTGTGGCATTTCCTAGCAAACCTCTTTGCAGGATATTTTTGGTTTGAGGCATGTGGCAAGAACTTTCTCTTCTTTCCCTTTTGTTCGTGCTCCATCACGTTGGCCTTTTCTATGGACTGATTTCCATAGGACCTGTCAGCCTTACGATTCTCCTCTTCGATCCGCAACCTGACAATGAGGTCTTCAAGTGACATCTCCTTTTTCTTGTGCTTGAGGTAGTTCTTGATGTCTTTCCATCCAGGTGGAAGCTTTTCGATGAACGCTGCAACCTGGAATGGTTCGCACAGCGTCATGTTCTCTGCAGCGATTTCATACATTATGACCTACAGTTCCTGGATTTGACTCACAACAGTTTTGGTGTCAATCATCTTGTAGTACAGAAATTTGCCGACTACAAACTTCTTGGACCCGGCGTCTTCTGTTTTTTACTTCTTCTCCAAAGACTCCCACAGGAGTTTGGATATCTTGAAGACACAATAGACAATGTACAGGGGGTTTACCAAGCCATTCAGAATGTAGTTCCTGCAGAGGTAGTCGCCCTGAGTCCCCGCATCAATCGCAGCAACAGAGTGTGCATCCATCGGTGCCAGCATCGGGGCAGATTCAGTGAGAAACTTATCCAGCTTCAAGATGGTCAGGTAGAACTGCATCTTCCCTTGCCACTTCTTGAATCCAGTTCCATTGAACTTCTCCGGTTTTTCTCCGACAGATATGTGTGTGGGCAGAATGACCAAATGTGCCGCAACCGATTGTGCAGTCACATTTTGGGTCACCAATATTTCGGTACTGATAAGCCCATTGATAATATCATTCTGTGTGTTCTCCATGTTCTTTCTGAAATAGTTGAAACAGAACTGTTAGTTGTTGTTGTTTTTCCGAATTGATAACAGTACCTGTAAACAATCTTCACAAAAACTGTTAGAATCAGTGAGAAAAAATTTTGCTTTAAGATTGTTAGAACTCGAATTTTATAAATCCGAATTTTACTAACAATATTTGTGAAGAACAGAAATTACAGGAATAAAAAATAACAAACCAAAAGCTTTATACAGAGTCGAGATTAAGATCTCTCTCCTTAAAGCAAAATTCGCCCCGTAGTGTGACGGTGGCCAGCGAATTGCCTCCCAAGATACAACTGTATACCTTTCTTGAAGAGCAGCACCCAAACTCCAGATATTTTAGCAAACTGTGCTGTGATGTACTCTCAGTTTTTGACACAGAGGAAGAAGAAGAAGAAGTGTAATTTGGATTATCAAAATCTATATCCTCTGGCAGACAGAATACAGTAGTCTTATAGGAGAAATGGAAACTCTTGGGAGGCCCATTACTCTGTAACAGCAGAGTAATGGTCCATTACTCTGCAACAACAGAGTGGTGGTTCGGATCCGCAACTGATGAGCCATTACTCTGCTGTTACAGAGTAATGGTACCAGTTATCGAACGTGAAGAGCCTCACCAGTGTACTGGGGGAGAAAAAATTTGACTGGGGCAAAAAAAAATATCAGCCAGAGCCAAACCAGACCAAGCCGAGCCGAGCCGAGCCGAGCCGAAGCCGGGCCGGGTGCGCGCGCGCGCGTGTGTGCTTGTCATTTTGGCTAAGCCCTCTCTCCACTACACGTTAGTGGTAACCCCGGGCCATGCCCTTTAGTCCAATTTTTTAGTATATATACTAGAAAAAACCTTTCCCCATTTCCGATATGGGACTATCCATTTTCTCCAAGTTTCAAAGTTAGTACATTTTGAGTACCCAACTTTAGACCAACATTTCTCATTCATACAGAATTTGTTTTTGGCAAATGAGTACACCACGGAATAGTACTCGACGAGAGGATCGCAATCCAATCATTTTTCGGCACCGTCGGTGGGCGGAGCCCGCCGGAATCCGGCCTTAAAAATCAGCAAAATTTAATTCCAACAGAATATTACTATAGTAGGTATATTAATATCTGATAGTAGAATACACTGAGAACACCAGAGTTAATCTTCAAATAATTTTACCTCCTTAATGTGTTGGACAATACTTTACCGGTGGATTGCCTGATGGTTGGGCTTTTTTGTTTTGTGTGAATCTCTCTACGTACTTTTTTTGGGGAGTTGGGGCTAATGTTGTGATCTATGTTGTTAGTTCTACCGGCATGTAGCCCTTTTTTGTATCTATAACTATATTCTCTATTTCAATATTTATATTTGTTGTTAGTTCTATATAGATGTGGCGGCTGGAGCCTTCATGGCTCTATCCGTATGATATGAGAAAAAGAATTTAGAGATAATTATGTGATTATTTTACGACATTTTAATTGTTTTTTTATAACTTATCGTGGAGTTTCTAGCTCGGTGGTATTGCATACAAATGTTCTTACTTATATGATTTGGTAGTCAAACATGATTGCAATTTTATTACAATTTACAGGGCTTTTCATATGCTGCATCGTTCCGAAGACATGCCGTATGCATGTGCCCACGGGTAAACCTAGTACTACAACATAAAGTGAAAGATGTTCGATTCTGTTATTTTATATATATATATATATATATATATATATATATATATATATATATATATTGCACATGTTAATAATCAAGTTTGTATAATAATTTCAATAAAGCTCGTCTTGTTACGAAAGGGGTGCTATTCAAAGAGTTTATGTTAAATTATCGATCCCATTTTGTTGTGGCTATCTCCACCCAGTTCTGGGCTGAGGAAGAAACTAGTATGGGCCGGTCCGATTCCAATGGGGAAGGAGGCGAGCCCGGACTGGCTCACCAGCCTGGTCTCCCTGGTTCCAGGCTGATTTTTTTTAATATTAATTATTTTCTTTTCTCTTAACGTATAAATAAGTAAATAAATAAATAAAAACATGCAATATCGTGATCTAGAATGATGTACAAGAGTCATATAAAATTAAAAAAATATGTAATATTTTTTAATGTAATATTGTAGTTTGGAATAATGTACATGAGTCATATAAAATAAGAAACATGTAATACAAACTACAAAAGAGAGAATCTAAAAACAGGGTAAGGCAGTAAGCTTGGAGGTGATCTAGAATTTGAGATAGCCTATGGTTAGATTGAAGAGAGGACATTGGACTACTGTCGTGCACCTCAACTTAACTTAAACCTAGGATCTTACCGCCCTAATTTTCCTAGTAAGATTCCACTACCAGAATCCTCAATCATAACTTTTCGGGACTTAGTGAGATTAGGTCTTCATACTAGGAGAGTTCTTGGGATGTTGTCTTCATTCCTCTAATTTCTTGAGATGTGGTCTTCATTCTTCGGGAGTTCATTTTCATTCTTCGTCTTTGGGAGTGTTGGTACCACTTGAGCCTTCTAGTATTCCTTTAGTCCTCTGCTCCCTTTTCATCCAATTTTCCGAGCATACTAGCATTAGCAAAGTCTTTTGTGTCAAAAGATTCATTTTCTCGTTCATTATTCTGCCACTGATGAGCATAATTTATACCTGATTTTATTTCTCCTTTTACGATTAAAAATTGTGAGTTCATGTTTATTTATATGAATTTTATCTTCTTTCTACTTAATTTTATTTATTTGTTTGTTTTTGAAGGAATGAGAAGATTGTTAGGATTATGGACTCAAATACACGAAGTCATGATGCTTGGAGTTGGAGGAAAAGAAGACACAAAACAATACGAAAAAGGAGCAAAAACAGGACCTAGAAATTGTACAGCTGTTTTGAACATGAAGATGGACGAATATGAACTTGTATTATAAATCAAAGATACTAGTGGTCAAGTCTTCTTTGAAACGAGTACTCCTACGTCACAAATGGAGATCTACAACTCCAGGAAAATCATTTTTCTATAGCCTGCACGCAGAAAACAGCAAGTGGATAGTTGATCGACCGAAATCGCAGTTGACCGTTAAACGTACTGTTTGAAGAACAGTACATCACAATTGACCGACCAAAGTCATAATCGACCGTGACGGGGCTGGTGCTATACTTTGAGTGCGGAATGAGCTGTATTTTTATATATCATTTTTTGGGTTTCTTTGGGGGTATATATATGTCACGCCGCGCTTCCTAGGAAGGAATACGGAATACGGATACGCGACACAAGTCTAGCGAATGGCTTTCACCATTTATAAACAAGAGATATACAAGTGGAATAGGCAACCACGCATGAATAACTGAAGTAATATAGTCAACGGGATTACTTGAAAGGAAACAGGAATATTAAATTTCAAATAATCAAGTCTGGAACAAAACACTAGTCTGGGACAAAATGCCCAATACAATATCCATGTAACAAGTTACAATTATTCAAAATAAAAAACAAGAATAAATAGTAGCAAGTACTCCAACCAACTAGAATCTTTGGTCACCTACTCCATCATGCAGCTGGTCACCAAGGTCTGCAATTGACAAATTTGCAGGAAAAGAAAAGAGAAAACAAACGCCCGTCAATGCAAGTTACTGGCCGCTTGTAGTGCAGGCAACAAGTATAGGAAAGATAGACAAGTATAGAGTAAAAGCAGAAGCAAGTATAGAAGTAAGCACGGAAGGAATGTGACAACAATTTCTTAATCAAGTACAGAATCGAATAGCATGGCAAGATAATCGGGTGCAAGTGGCATGTAACAAAGTGTCAAGTAGTATGCAAACGAGTAACTTGTAACAAGTGTCAAGTATCATGTACAAGTAGCAAGTAACAAGTGTCAAGTGATCTTGTTATTCTCAAGTCTTGTATTTATTCCTAACTAGGTAGCACATCATGCGTCCCAAATTTTTACCACATGATTTCTTCATTAAGCAGGTTGCGTTTTAGATTTCATAGTGGATCATAGAGTGCAGTGTACTTAGGGACAAGTATCAAGTGTCAAGTATCAAGAATCGAGTATCACGTTTCAAGTGCCAAGTGTCAAGTAATCACGTGTCAAGTATCAAGTATCAAGTATTACATAGAATCTAGGGATCCTCTTCCGGGTACACGTTTCTGTATTTTCCACTACTAGATCTTTCCCTTTAACCCCGGCTTGGTTCTTTTTATTATTATTTAAAGGAAGCGTGGACGTGTACAAACAAGGCAAGAAACATGGTAAGATAACAAGGGACATGTACAAGTTGGATAAGGACACAAACGGGTGACAAACAATTCATCAAAGGCTATGACAACGAAACTTTTCGTTCTGAACAGCAAGACAGTACTGCACCAAATCTGAGTTTTCCGTTGCCACAAACATGCAAATTTGGATCCGTCAGAGAATCTAGAAAATAGACTCTCGGTCGAATCCAACACATATATACAAGTTATATAATAATCACAGAAACGGGGCTCAAAACAGAATTATATATAGAAATCATGTTCGGCCAGAAATCACAAGCTTGTATTCACAAGCATGAAAATGGCACTAAACATACTAATTTAAATCCAAGAAAAGTATGGGGTATTCCTTAGTATGTCTAGTATCAGAAAATAATATTTCATAATATTCCAACATAGATAGTATAGTCAAATAAATTCGGGAAACAGCAAGATACAACAAATTTGTGAATCTGAAATTCTTGACACAGCAGTACTAAAACGACGATAGATTACAAAGTATAACTCGAAATCTAAATCCGTCAAAAAGGTTGTAAAATAGATATAGCAGGCTACATTTTATATTTACAAAGTTTTTACCAACAACAACTAGAATATGGTTGAAATTATGGTTCTTTACTGAACATCATGAAATTCTAGAATATAGTAGTTTGTTCACAAGCCTAGAATAGTTTATAAATGTCATCAAATAAATCTACTAAAATTAGGGATTAATCTCAGTCAAGTCTAGTCATTCCCAGAAAAATATTAGATCTAAATCTTATCTTTAAAATAAGTTTAAAAATGAATAACTACACAGAAATCACATAAAACAGAATCTGGAATTTTTAACACACCTATAGCAAAACAGCAATAACTCGCAACTCACAAATCGAAACTGCGATTTGTCAAAAATTTTGGAAAATAGACAGCTGATTTACGTTTTATATTCACAAATTAATTTGATTTACTGACCTCAACAGGGTCTAAAATACTGAAACAAAACTGGGCAGCAGCAAAAACAGAAATCTTTCTCATGTATTAAATCAAATGGTTCACATGTAACAAATCCAATCTATAAAAAAATACAAAACATGGTATGCTAGATGTCCAAAACAACATGGCATGGGTGTTTAACAAATCTACCACAAGATACTACGACTAACACATCAAGCATGCAAGATTCATACAACATATCATGGATCACGAACAACATACATACATGCATCAAGAATCTAGTTAGATCTAAATTATTTTCATATCATGTGTGTAACAAAGGACGACTACGGATGAATCAACAAATAGAGATAAGATCTACCAAGGGTTTTCCATGAGAATGAATCTAGGAACAAAAAGTGGCACTACAGACGGTATTTGGTACTTGTATATACAACAAAACTAATACAAGTTACCTGCCTTATATAGTCGATGAATCTGACGAGAGAATGAGAATAACAGGAATAGATTCCTGGCAACGAACACAATACTAACGGATCACGAATGAGACGAGCAATATGATCACGAACACCACGCTCACGAAATAAATCGCAAGCACAAAATGAGGAGTAGATAGGGGATCAATTGCATACACACAAACCAAGGCAAAGGGATGTGTGCATGGCGATGTGGATGACGGCGGACAGGGCGGCACGACGGTGCTGGCGCTGCTGTCGCTGGCTACTGGTGTGGCTGCTGTCGTGGCTTCGGGACGAGAATTGGAGAAAGGAGGGGGTTGCTATCGAGGTGGGCTGGTGTGCGGTGCTCAGGAGGAGGGGGCGGCATAGGGGGTCACCGAGGGTGGTCGGCAGTTGGAGGTGCACAACAGCAGGGTCAGGCCGACGGAATGCAGGCCAGGGAAAAAGGGGGGACACGGGTAGTGAGAGGTGAGAGATAAGAGAGAATTAGGGTTAGGGTTTAGGGGATAGCTACTGTAGATAGAAAAACAAAATTTATTGGGGATTATAATGAGAGATTTTGGCAAGTAGGGATTGAAGAATCAAGAGAAGATTAGGGAAAATATGATCTACTTGTTAGGAAGATACAGACGAGAAGAAATATCTGGGGAAGACTGGGTCAAAGAAGAGGGTATTGGGTAGCGGGTTAGGATCCAGTAGGAACCGTAGAAGGGTTCGAATAGGGTGGATTGGGTAGAAAACCAGATCCAACAAAGCAAGAATTCAAATAAATAGGCAATTATGCCATGAAATACAACAAATGAGAAACAATAAATCATCCAGGGACAGAATAATAGGCAGACAAATGAATCTCAAAAGAATTAAGCAAATAGATTAATATATAAATGCTGGAAAGACGGACAAAATACACGGTTCAGGAAAAAAAAGGAGTACAAATATATAGAATACACTGGAAGAAAGAATACAATACTAAAATACCGTAAATGGGATACAGGAGTTACAAATCTTACCCACCTAACAAAAAGAATTTCGCCCTCGAAATTTAAACAAGAGATACATAGGGTCACTCCGAAAAAAGAATGAACAACAACAACAAAAACAAAACAAAACAACTACACAAACAAATGAGGAAACCTCTACTGGATATCCTCCTCCAGCTCCCAGGTCGACTCACCCGGCGAGTGAGGATTCCAAGAAACCCGAACCAACCTGATGACCTTGTTCTTCAGCACTTTCTCCCGCCGATCCAAAATAGCAACTGGCAGAATCTCACAAGTCAGATCCGGCTGCACGGATAACTCTGAATAGTCATTCATGTGGCTCTCATCACTGATATATCTCTTGAGTTGTAAGACATGGAAGACATCGTGCACTTTCGATAAAGCCGGTGGTAATGTAAGACGATAAGCCACCTTGCCTACTCGTTCCACGATGTCAAACAGTCCGATAAACCTGGGGCTGAGCTTGCCCCCACCACCAAACCGATTGACACCTCACCATGGCGATACCTTGAGGAAAACAATGTCACCAATCTCAAACTCCAAGGCTCTTCTATGGACATCTGCCCATCTCCACTGCCTGTCTTGTGCTGCATGAAGATGCTTCCTGATCTGAGTCACTGCATCAACTGTCCTGGTGATCAACTCCGGACCCAACAACTTCCTCTCACCAATGTCATCCCATGACACTGGTGATCTGCACTTCCAACCATATAGTGTCTCGAACGGTGCAGCTTTAAGACTGGCTTGAAATCTGGTATTGTACGAGAAATCTACAAGATGCAAATGGTCCTCCCATGATCCACCGAACTGCAACACACAGGACCTCAACATGTCCTCTAAAGTCTGGATGGTCCTCTCTGACTGTCCATTAGTCTGGGAATGAAAAGTTGTGTTGTACTTCAGTTTAGTCCCCAAACTACTCTGAAGACTCTCCCAAAACTGAGACCTGAACCCCATGAAGTCTGACGATCTCATGCATGTACTTCTTAGCTAGGCTCTCAATAGACCGTCTGACTCGGAAGGGAATGAATTGAGCACTCTTTGTCAGTCGACCGAAAATCACCCAAATGGCATTGTGACCCTTGGGACTCCTCGACAAAGCAGTCACAAAATCCATAGTGATGTGTTCCCACTTCCACTCCGGAATGGGAAGAGGTTAAAGAAGTCCGACAGTTCTCTGATGCTCTGCTTCACCTGTTGGCAGATCAAACACTAAGACACAAACCGAGCCACAACCCTCTTCATACCATGCCACCAGAAGTGAAGCTTCATGTCCCGATACATCTTAGTACCTCCAGGCTGAATATAGTACGATGACTGGTGGGCTTCCTTAAGCAACCTCTGACGAACTTTACCCTTCGGGACACACAACCTGGACCCAAAACGAAGCGATCCATCAGCATGAATAACCATATCCATTCTGGAACTAGCCTCAACCTCTGCTTTGAATCTTTGCAATTGCTCATCACCAGCCTGAACCTCTTTAATCTGCTCTACAGAACATGACTGAAGCTGAAGCATCATGCAACTCCGATCAAAACTCGGCAAAACCACATCCAACTCCAACCTCCGCATCTGCTCAACCAGATCACTCTGCTGAGTCAGGAACATGGCTGCTGGTCTTCTGCACAAAGCATCTGGCACCAAGTTCACTTTACCAGGATGGTATTGCAAACTGATGTCATAGTCGGCCATAAGCTCCAACCAATACCTCTGCCTCATGTTCAATTCCTTTTGGGTGAAGACATACTTGAGACTTTTGTGGTCGGTAAAGATCTCCACTCGATCTCTAAGTAAATAGTGTCTCCACAGCTTCAAAGTAAAGATCACTACCACCAACTCCAAATCATGAGTCGGATAGTTCCTCTCATGCGGCCTCAACTGCCTCGATGCATAAGCAACAACTCGGCCCTTCTGCATCAGAACTGCACCAAGGCTTTTGCCAGAAGCATCATAGTGAACCACAAATCCACCTGAACCATCTAAAATAGTCAATACTGGTGCTGACGTCAATCTGCTATTAAACTCAGCAAAAGCTTCGCTGCAAGCCTCACCCCAAATGAACTTCTAATCCTTCACTGTCAGTTTAGTCAAAGGCCCTGCTATCTTCGAAAAGTGTTGGACGAATTTCCGATAATATCCAGCTAGGCCAAGGAAACTTCTCACTTCTGAAACTGACTTGGGCACTGGCCAATCTCTCACAGCTGCAACCTTGGACGGATCCACTGAGATACCATCGCCCGAGACAATGTGCTCCAAGAAGGTAACTCGGTCGAGCCAAAACTCACACTTGCTGAGTTTCCCATAAAGCTGATTCTCCCTTAAAGTCTGCAGAACCAACCATAGATGCTCAGTGTGCTCCTTCTGGTCCTGAGAATACACCAGTATATCGTTGATGAAGACCTTCACAAATCTATCCAGGAACGAGGAAAAGACCCTGTTCATCAGACTCATGAACATAGCTGGTGCGTTCGTACTCTGGAAGGCATCACTAGGAACTCATAATGCCCATACCTGGTCCTGAAAGTGGTCTTCTGTACATTAGTCGCTTTCACCTTGACCTGATGATACCCTGAGTGAAGATCTAACTTCGAAAAGACGGCTGCTTCGCCCAACTGATCAAACAAGTCATCGATCGTGGGCAGTGGATACATGTTCTTCACAGTAACACTGTTCAGTTTCCGGTAGTCGATGCACAGTCGACGGCTACCGTCCTTCTTGATGACAAAGAACTGGAGCACCCGACGGTGAAACACTGGGCCAGATGAACCCCAAATCTAGTAAACCCTGAACCTGCACCTTCAGTTCTGCTAGCTTAACCGGTTCAATCCTATAGGGACTCTTCGATATTGGCGTCGTACCAGGCTGAAGTTCAATACCGAACACCACATCCCTATCACGGGGTAAGCCAGGCAACTCCTCCAGAAATTCTCGTACTACTAGAGGTGCAGCCTCACAGTCTGTGTGCAACTCCATCGCATAAGTTTCCTGAACAATTGCAGTCTCAGCTCGGCCCAGGGGCATCTCCGGCATGGAACTCAAACTCTGGGCGACCTGGGATTCGGAATACAACTTTCTTGGCATGGAAATCTATGACAGCATGGAACTCACCCAACCAATACATACCGAGAATGACGTCGAATTCAGAATTCCTAATGACGATCAGGTCAGCCTTGAAATCCACACCACCAATAACCAAAGGACTCTGTTTGCATTCTCGAGAACATATAACAACATCTCCACCTGTGAAAATGCTCCAAGCCTCAGGCATGATGCTGCATGCCAACTGGTACCGAGCCACAAAGTAGGAAGAGAGGAAAGAATGGGTCGCCCCGGAATTAAAGAAAACATGAGCAGGGAAAGAAAAAACTAGGATAACACCTAAGATAGAGTCAAAAAGTAAGGGAAAATAACGACGATTAAGGAATGAGGAAAAATAATGCAGAGCAGATAATATGAAAGAACAGAGCAAAGCAATGAAAGAAACAAAGGAAATAACAACAATGGAAAGCAAAGATACCTGCAAAAACACCTTCTGCTGTCTCAGCATCTGTAGCTATCAGGTTGTAAGCTTGACCACTCCTGGGAGCCGCGATCCTCTGACCGAAAATCTGGTGCGGAGGAGGAAGCAGTGGCCTGACCGGACCACGAGCTGGCACTTTCTGCTGAACCGAACTCCTGGCTGGAAGAGCCATCCTCTGCTGCAGGCAATCTCGTATGAGTGGTCAGCAGTGCCACAGCCAAATAAAAGCAATTGGCGTGCCTGCAGTCCTTGCGCTTATGCCGTGCAAGTCGGCAAAAGTCGCAAAAACCAACTTTCTGAGGGCCAGCAGAAGAGTAAGGAGCTACCCTGACCAGATGGGCTGGGACAGGCCTCCGAATCGGCCCTCCACAAGGCTTAACAGCTACAGCAACGGGGTACTGAACAGTCTGTTGGGGAGGAGCCAACCTACTGCGAGCCTGCCCTTGAGCTCGGGCTGCCACAAGAGCCTCAGCATAAGTACGCAGACAAAGGGAAATGAGAAGCATCTGAATATCCCCACTACAACATTTATAAGCTATAGCGGCATATATATCCCGGCGTTTCCTATGTCGCGTCGGGGTAGAGTCGGACCTGGAATGGTGCTAAAAATACCACTGATATACGCCGACGTTTTACAATAAATGCCTCCATAGGATAATCTACAGCGGCATTTTTTACATAAACGTCGGGGTATGGAATGCCTAATATACAATACACAATAATACCGTACCATACGGTGGCATTTTTATTAAAAACGCTACCGTTGGGAAAGGGATAAAATCCCCAACCCAGCCGAACCCCAACAATTCACTGTCACTCCCTCTCTCTAAATTTCAGCAGCAAATTTTTTTTTCGTTCGCTTTAAAACCGACCGCCGATTGCGCCTCCTTCTTCTCCTTCCCTTCATCACCATTGCCGATATCTCCTCCCCCGTCATAACCACTCTTGTCGCCGTCCCCGCCTCTTCATCATCGTCACTCTCTTTCCCCCCCCCCCAAAACTCCCGATCCTTTCTTTTCACGCCGTCGCCATCTCCGTAGCCCCCGACATCGCCGTCTCGTTCTCCGTAACCCCCACTTGCGTCATCTCCGTTTTCATAGCCTCTGCCATTGCCCCTCTCAGTCCTCCTCCGTTCCCCCACCGTCGACAACTTCGTAGTTGAGTGGTATATTACTTTATTATTCTCAATGGTTTTAATG
The DNA here is from genome assembly GCA_017893485.1 of Hemerocallis citrina. Lineage (NCBI taxonomy): Eukaryota > Viridiplantae > Streptophyta > Magnoliopsida > Asparagales > Asphodelaceae > Hemerocallis > Hemerocallis citrina. The sequence goes on from CM030361.1 coordinate 173,256,830, forward strand.
GTTTATCATGTGCTAAATATGAATGTTATTACTGTACTAAGTATGCTTTTTTTACTAATAATTAGTCATGAACCAAATAAATAAAGTGGCTTCTTCTTCTTATTATTATCATATTGACCGCACGGCACCCTCGATATTCGCCCTAATCCTCTCAACAGCAAATATCCTTCACCATCATCATCTCCTTGAACGGAAAAATAAATTCAAGGGAGACTATATTTGAATCAATATCAGACTCGAACACAAGGTGTTTGATCAATTGCCATAAAGGTGTTTTAGGACCTTAATTATAGATTTAAGAGTTCCATGAATATGGTAACATTTTTTAGGTGATATGTCAAAAATGTTTAATGTTCTAAAGTGTTGAATGGTCTTGAGGTGTTATGTTTAATTGGCGTTACATATATTAATTAAAACTGGATATTAGGGTTCTATGAATAGTGTTTTTTTGTTGAGATTTATTTGTTATGGAGTTAATTTTGTTGATAGGCTTGTAATACACATGATATTTATCTAAAATGGTTGACATGTGTAAGATACATGAAAATCAACTAGGGAATGTTCTAAAAAAAGTGAAATTAATTAGAAAACTGCCTTCTCAATTGTATACTATTTAATTATCAAATTTAAATTTCAGGTTGGGTGCTATTGTAATGGATAGAAGTTGGATTAGTAAACCACGATTATCCAAGGAGTACCGGGATGGTGTTAAAGATTTTATTATCTTTTCCAAACAAAATTCTCATGATCCCAACTTAATTCTTTGTTTGTGCCTCCGGTGTATAAATTGTAATTTGAGAAAAAGTGACGTAGTACGGACACATTTTCTTGTCAATGGTTTTCTTCAAGGATACACAAGGTGGTTTTTTCATGGAGAGGGTCATACGCCATCTCCTGTTTATCCGGTTGTATTATAAAATGAAGATGGGCCCTTAGTGAACGATGACTTAAGTGTTCGCGATGAGATGCATGCTTTGGTGCAGGATGTCTTGGGGATTCATAATGTTCCATTCCACACCAACAATCCAACTGTAATATCCCGGTCGGATATTATATTGTATAAATTATTAATTTTAAATTAAAATATTTTTATGAAAATTACTTGGTTTTACTCATAAAAAGTTATCTGGATATATATACTAGTAAGTATATATATGTATTGTATCAGTTTTGTGCACTTGTACAAAATCTTGAAAAATGCGTTTTTGAGAAAATGTCTGGAAAATCCCCGGCAGATATTAAATTTTTTTTATTTTATTTTCAGAATTGAAATTTTTTTGGTGGATATCACCCAATTTTGTTAATAAATATTATCTATACGTATATACTAGTCTGTATATATCTGTTTTGTATCGAATTGATACTAAATCTTCTGACTCGGTAATAAAATTATTTTATTTTTATTTCTTGGAATTAAATTATTTTTGTACAGATTAATTCGTTTTAACTAATAAAAGTTATCTGTATATACAGATATATGTACGTATTTGAAGTGTATCGATTTCGTACTTTTGTACGAAATCGTGTAGCATGTGATTTGGGAAAATTGCCTCTTATTCTTGATCAATCATGATCAAATAGAAGGTTAGGATTGGATTAGGATTTGATTACAAATTTATTGGGTTTGATTGCAAATTAAATTTGCAAATAGATCACTAATTTGATGAGCCACAAATGAGAAAGACATGGCTCATTCTCTACCATGCCTTTCTCTCTCCCTCTCCTACATATTGGCCGGCCCCAACCTCATGGGCAAAACCCTTTCATTTTGTTTCCCCTTCTCATGTCTTCTCATTCTCATCCTTCTTCTTAGTTTATTTTAGAAAAAAATTGAGAAGAAAGAAAAGAAAAGAGAGAACAAATCAAAAGAGGAGTTTTTCATGGGTTTCTTTTCTTGAGGTATTCTTGAAGAAAAAGAAAGAACAAGCAAGGAGGAGAAAAGCTAGCAAGTTCTTCCTACACGATTCGGGTGGGGGTTTCTTAGACTTTTATGTTTTGTTTTGTTGTTTTATTTGTTTGTATGTGAAGGAATTGGACTAAAATCATGTATGTCAATATTGTTGGTTGTGGACTAGAATAGATGGCACATAAAGATTTAAGTGGTAGAACACAAATTAGAGCAATAAAGATTCGGTTTTTGTAGTTCTAGGGTTAGAATTGTTTAACTAGGTTAAAAGTGGAATTTTGACCCCAAATTTATTTTAGAGATTCTTAGAGGTGTTATTACCATGCTTCTGCAATCTATTCAATGTCAAGGAGTTGAAATTGTTTTGCAAAATTCTAATAGAACTTAAAGTTCCTGATGTTTATTTTTCTAACATAGCAAGGTGTGTCAACTTTAAGGAGAAGTGGCTTCAGGGTCTAAAGTCACACGACTACCACATCTTGATGCAGGATCTCCTTCTTGTAGCACTATGGTCTTCAATGTGTGAGCAAATAACTACTCTCCTGAAAGATCTTTGTAGCATATATAAAGGAATTTTCACAAGTGTTTCGTGTTGAAGATATTGACCAATTGGAGCAGCATGCGGCATTGACACTTAGTAAAATGGAGATGATATTTCCTCCATCGTTCTTCACTATAATGGTTCACTTGATAATCCACCTTGCCGGTGAAGCCAGAATCTGGGGTCCTATATATTATTGGTGGATGTATCCCATTGAGAGGTAATTATTCATGCCTCATCCAAAACTAAAGCCTCTGATAGTTTGTTTCTTTCATTCCCATACACCTTTCTAATTCATTAATTTTACATGTTTAGGTACCTATACCGACTCAAGGGTTATGTAAAAATAGAGCATATCCTGAAGGCTCAATAACTGAACGGTATCTCTTAGAGGAGTGTTCAAATTTTTGTTCCAGGTATCTTCAGGGTGTAGAGACATCTTTCACTAGACCATGGAGAAATCCAGACATTTCCAACCTTGATGGAGCTAAATATCTTTTCAAGACTGCTAGCACTACTATTGGTAAAGTTGATGCTTTTGAATTAGATAACTTAACATGGGAACAAGCACATCAATATGTGCTTGACCACCATGCATCAGTGGAGACATTTCGAGAGTAAGTCGTTTCTAAATTGAAATCGAATATAATGAAAAAAAGTACAATATTAACTTACATTGGCTATTCCTTATTGATTTTCCTATATTCTAGCAAGTTTGTCAGGGACATCAAAAGAAGGGCTAGACCAAGAAGACTGCAACCACGTGAACAAAACAAGATGATGAATGAAAAATTTCATAAGTGGTTTGAATCTCATGTAGGTGAATTCAGAAAATGCAGCTCATTCTTGATTATATTTATATTATTCATGGTGCTGAGATGATTTGTTCAAAATTTATAGGTATGTTCTTTGGGTTCTGAAGGTCTTGCATCTGAAATAAAAACAATTGCAAAAGGTACCCATAAGATGGTCAAAAGATACACAAGATATATATATAATGGTTTCGGATTTCATACTAAGAATCGTGAACGTAATCTAAAGTCTCAAAATAGTGGAATGGTAGTGACTTCTAAAACTAGAAGTTATGCTTCCAAGACTGACACGAGGCTGATATCGACTACTACCGGGTGCTCACAGATATCATTGAATTGAATTATTTTTGTCATTTTCGGGTTGTCTTATTTTGCGGGGATTGGGCTGCGTTTGATAACAATTTTGCTAATACCAAGGATAAGTTAGGCTTCACAATTTTCACCTTCGCAAATTTGATTCACACCCGTACACACATTAGCCATGAACCATTTGTGTTCCCATCCCAAGTGCTACAAGTGTTCTACATTGAAGATCCAACTCTGCCAAAATTATATGTGGCTCTTACTATGCAACCAAAAGATGTATTCCAACTGGGTGATACTTCAGAAGATGAAGAAGATGATGTCATGGACAGTTACATTGTAGACAATTTTCCTATGTTTGATGTAAACACAACTGATGGCAGTATTTGCCCTACTTGGCTCCGCACGGATGGAGAAGAGGGTGATGTATTAGAAGATGTTGTAATCTAGTTTTGAAGAACAGTTTAAATAAATAAATATATCAATTTTGATGGCATCTTATACTCTCTATTTTGATGCTTGATGTACTTTTTCATATTGAAATAGCTATTTATATACAAATATTATATACACATCAATTTATTTATAGTGATTTGTCTTTGGTTTTTCATATTTAATATTAAGAAGTCTTGTAATTTTCATGTCATAAATCTTGTTAATTTGTCTTCAAAGTAAATGTATATATGCATACATTGTACGTATTATCTGTTAATTTTTCTATGGGGCAACACGTGCTTTGCATTTACCTTATATATGTATAACTCAAACAAACATGTTTTATCTATGCATCAAGTGATTACCAAATTACCAACTAAATAAATTAAATTTCTTTCCCTACGTACCTACCTATCTATTAAATAAATTGTATACCTCTTATATGTTTAGTTATTATTATTATTATTATTATTATTATTATTATTATTATTATTATTATTAATAATTTTTGTTTTGTTATCTTATTTTGTTTTTTTTTGCAGAACAGTTATAGCCGTAATTATATGTATTATGTATATTGAAAGTTGCTACTCTGTTGCTTATAGAATGCTTGTAAAAAAGCATTTACCATATGTAACGCCCCGAATCCCAAATACACTGAATTCGAGATGTTCTACAGGATCTTTTCACTTTCTTTTGTACAATTTTACAGGGAAATTAAAACTTTTCATCATACATCAGAGTTTACATCATAATTACATCTTTCTTTTGCACAGCGGAAGTAAAATACAACAATTTGATACAAATACAACAGCATAATGTAATCTTTAAGCATCCATCCTCTTTAGTCTTTAACATGATATTTACCTGCATATAAGACTGTGGGTACGTCAGTTTATTCAACCGACGAACATTATACACGGCCGTCCTCGCTATGCCGGAAATAGTATAACTTAACATTTCATATTTAGCAAACACAAACTTGTCACATTTCAAACTAAAGGGACTATCCTATTGATGTCGTGTTGTGATTGTGCACTTAGTCCTTAATGCAGTTTATTATGTTACATGACACTAATGCGCACTTGTTCGGATTCTATGCATCCCATACTACATAGGTCCGAGGGCAAGCCCTTATTCGTTCTTCATCTTTATAGGGTTCAATCCCCCGTTATGCCTTAAACTACTACTGTAACTACGGTAGTGTCTTAGATGTCCTATGATCTATGAGCCCATGTCCAGGCAGCCTGGAGGGGAACCCCACGCACTGACACGACGCATCGAGCAGGCAACCTATGGACAATTCAGCCTCCGCCATGGAACAATGGCACCACCCATAGCCACTCGAACATCCCACGAGCGTCGCCACCGGGACGATAATTCCAGAGTAGCGCCCACGCCATGTCTTGACGCATCAAGCAGGCAACCTGTGAATCGCTCTCACACCGCTATCCGTTGGCCCTCATACTCATGTTTTTCTTCTACTTTCATCACATCTCCACTATGTACTAGTCCTTAGTTTTATTTAAAAAATCATGAACAAAATAATCACTAGAGTTAGCCTCTCCATCAACCGGACTTATTCATTTGTTTCATCATGACCAATCTTGGTCTAATTTCATCTCAATTCATTTTTCTCAATGCCGGGGAGACTTAGCTACTCTATTTCAAATTTTATTTCACTATCTTTAACTCATGACAATTTCCACGTCGAGTTTTCATACTCATTCCTTCTTTTACAATTCATGATTGCACTTTATTCACAAGTCCACAATGAATACTTTTAACTCACAAAGTTCATATTTATAAACAACAACTTCTTTTTCCCTTTCATAAGTCATGGTTTTAATTTCATAATCATACATGAATTTATACAACTTCATAATATCACATTTCAACCTTCATACTTCATATCTTGCACAATACTCACAATGAGAATAAATAAAATCATGTCACACCACAAGAACTTTTGTCAATTACTTTATAATAGCCTATCTTTATAAGTTATAAATTCCATAAGTGTGTATCTTGTAACCAAAGCTCTAATTATGCCTTTTATTCACAAACCATATTGTATTTTATTCAATTAATACCCAAATCACTCTTATAAAATTCCTTGTATTTTTATGAGAATTACCATATTTATTTCATAATTTTTGGACTTCAAAAACACCCAAAAAATATTTTTTCCTTATATGCCGAACCCAAGATTCAAACCAGGCGCCGCACCAAGACAGCACAGAGCCCCGACCACTAGGCCGGTCGCTGAACACGTTATAAAAGCGACTGGGGACTATATAAACCCTGAGTTCGCTGTTTACTGTTTTTAGGGAAATTTAACAAAAAGAAGTGTTCCGCTCGGGATTCGAACTGTGCAACCCAGAGAAGCCAACCGGGGTCCAAGACCACCTGAGCCACTGGCTCGGGTTGTCACTAATCCAATTAAAAATCCATTTGTATTATTTTCGTACTGTTTTAAAAATAACTCGATATTCAATAAACCATAGTCTCTTATTACTTTGGTAAAATTTTCTAAAAACTTCCAGATTAAATCCTCAGTCATATAAATTCATACCAGTAATATAATTTTTTTTTTGGTGCTAATGAAATGTATTTTTCACCCACAAAAATCCAAGATTTATTTACTAACTACAATAAATTGTATTTTCGACATTGCCATATAATTAATCTACTAGTCTTTTTATTCAATAATTTCATAGTGATAATTTACTGAAATTAGTTCTTAACTCAACCAATATACATGTGAGTTCAATAGTCCATATCCATATCAACATATAAGTCTATTCATCTCAATTTCACAATTAACAAGCATGCATTATGTCTCTAATGACAATAGCAACATCCTCAATTAAATTTTGTTACCATCATAACTTCATATTAATGAACATGGAGCAATCTACATACAACTTAATTTTAACACTAGAGCCATATAAGTTAATCATCACATTTCAAACCATTCACATACTCACTACTCAATTCAAGTGGGCTCTTATTAATATTTTCATGCATCTTTGATGGTTGAAACTAAGCATGGACCTACTTTAGAAATATAAAATGTTTTACCCACCTTAAATGGAGAGAAAAACCCAAACAAACGCAACCAAGTCCTTGTAGACGAAAGCACCTCCTCCTAGCCAAAAGCGCTCAAGCTCCAAGCCTCCAAGCCAATGCCGAATGCTTCTTCTAGCTCCAACCGAAAGCTTCCCTCCTTGGTGATGCCGGCCACTCCAAGCAACAAAAGCCCACTCAACTCTCTATCTTTTATAACTCACACAATGATAATACTATAACTTAGAAATACACTTTGCATATGAAAAATTAGCCATGAGAAGGGGGGGTATTTATACTCAAAGATGAGTGAAATGGAGGGCCAAGATTGTCTTGGTGGTTGTTGGATGAAGGGTTTAGATCAAAGTAGAAGTTAGAAGAACTACCCACTTCCTTGAAACTACCACCATGTTCTCCACACCCAAAATCAAAAATCCCTCCAAAAAGAATGATACCCGGCCTCCAAATAGTGAGTGTGCATTGCACGTGTACGTGTAGTGCACGTGCATGCAACTAGGCCAAATTTGTACACTCTTAAATTTGTACAAAAATAATTTAGTTAAAAAAAGTCTTCTACATGACAAGTTTAATTAAAATAAATTAATTCATGGGCTTTCTTTTTGGGCCAAAATATTTTATAAAAATAAATAAAATAAAATGCTTTTGGGCTTTTTAAGAAAAGGCTTTTTAATTAAATCAAATAAGGCTTTTAAAGAAGGCTTTTTGTACTAAAATAATTTGAGAAAATTATATTTAAATATACACATCATGATAAAATAATCCAAACAAAAATATTGCACGTGCACAACACGTGCAAAATAAATAATTTCTCATTAATTGAAAAATCAGGGTATTACACCATATCATCAGTTTCTCGAAATTTGGCCATAGTGGGAACAAATCCTTGGTCATTTCGATTGGTTGATCAGAGTCCTCACACAATACCATTAGTTTAATTTCTTCAAGTTGCCGATAGTTGGAAGATGTGTTAATAAGTTTGGTTGTGAACCAAGACCCTATACATATAAATTGGATGTTAGCATTGGTTGGGAAAATTCAAATACTGTATTAACCAAATGAATACAAAAGGGCGACTAATAAATCTAAGGCTACAGATGTTGTCAAATTAAAAACATGGTGGTAATCATCAAATTGAGTGAAATTCGATAACTGGTCTCATGTATTTATCTGGTTTGTGAAGGTTCTCTGCTATCTTTGGTTGCATTAGCAATCAATATCTTTTTAACAGTTCATTAGGAGTACGTTTAATTTGATTTCAGACTTCATGATTGTTCTAAAGTCCAAACTTTATTTCCAGCTATTTGAAGTATTTGGTGGACACTGATAGGTAAGTTAGGGATTATGACATTAATTATCCCTTATCAAAACTGATTTTCCTAAGCCAAAATTTGGCACTAACACAGGGGTGACTGACAGATCAATTAGATAGTTGGACATGAATTTTGATAAAAGATGCAGCATAACGCTAACTATATGATACGTACATATAAATTGATTTTTCATATTATCTGTTAAGTTTTCTTCTCTAATAATTTTATTGATTCTGTGATAGGTTCAAGTTTCTAAGGCGATCAAAAAGGATGAACACATTGAAAGGCAACGAAGGTGAAGGGGAGGAGCAGCCATTAGAAAATAGTGGCGGTCAAATGGAGGAGGAAGAGGGAAGCACGCCCACTACTAAAAAACATAGAGGGCGAACAAAGATGGCAGGGGTATGGAAATTGAAGAATGACGAGAGGATTGTTGTGGACGAAAACACTGCCGGACTGCCTGTGGGAGCTAATGCAGGAAAATTCGCATCCTTTATTTGTGTGATTGCAAGGAACTCTCGCATAATACCTTTGTCATATGAAAGTTGGCCGAAGGTGCCCACCATGACAAAGGCGAGTGCTATTTCAACTATCAAGGTATTCACCTTTAGAAAAAATAAATGAACGATATCTGGTTTACGCAATTAAGTTATCAATTTGCTAAAGTTGTCAAATTTTGCAGCAATACTTCTCTTTTCCAGACTCACTCGATTCTTGGGTGGAAAATTCATTGTCAAAGAAGTGGAGAGATCACAAGAGTGATTTGAAGGGGAAGTATTACGACAAAAACAAATCCATGGCGGATAATGCAAGGGTCGTGCCACCCGATGTCGAGCCTTCAGATTGGCAGTTCCTCGTTTATTACTGGAGTTCGGCGGTTGGACAGGTATTTACATTACTAGTCAACATTTAATGTCATCGTGGTTGTATACCTACTCTAAGTTATATCGTTGTAATCAATGTAGAATGTACAGAAAAGGGCGAAGGTTGGTGCTGACAGTCGTTCACACCAGCTTGTGTTGCACACCGTTGGTACACACAGCTTTGCTCTCGTTTGGGAAGAAGTGGTGAGTACATTCAAATTGATCAGTTTTTGGTTAGAGTTTTATGTTTATAATGAAGTAATCTTACTAATGTATAGGAAGAAGAAATGGGTCCTACAACCTTTGGCGATATCGATTTTTTCGACGCCACGCATAGGTCCAAAGATGGGACATTTGCAACCCCTGCGGCAGAGCAGATTGTGGTAATTTTTATATCATATTCAATGAATCTTTGATTTTGACAAAAGCATGTCCAAATTGAATAAATATTATCTATATTGTGCTAATTCCCGTCCTTTTACAAACTAATGCAAGAAAGAAGTATGAAGAAATATCTTCCACTTCTTCATCCAACCATGCGACGGCTTCCACCGACCCATTAGCACGGTAGCGCCTTGCCATGATTGAAGTGAGGGGAAAAGAGCAGCATGGACGTGTACGTGGTATGGGGCTAGGATCAACCCCGACTCGGTTCTCCAGGCGGCGTGCATCTAGTTCTAGTGGGACTGAGAATGAGGAGATGACCAGTTGAAGGCACAAGTGGAAATGTCACAATTAATAAGACAACAGTCTCCAGTCCCACCACCGGTAAGTTATATAGTTAGCAGAGAAGTTCAATATAGATTTCTTTAGTTAAAGCCACTGATAATGCAATAAGCTACCAATTTTTTCCCATGCATATCCATCTAATACATTTGGATAAACAGTAGTTTTCTTTTAAGCTCTTTATGGGTACATACATACATATATACATATCACAATTGATTGGTCATTACATGAAAGATCGGGATTGTTTATCTTGATAATCATGTAAAAAATATATGCATATACAGATAAGAAAATGATGAGGACATCGGTTCTAGACGATTTGGGCGTTTCTATCAGCGCAGGCGTCGTCTTCATCAGCTGTTTTATTCAGTTTAGGATTTTTATTTTATTACCATTTTTATTTCTGGCAATTATAGCCATATGTAATTTTTTTGTAATTTTTAGATTTTGAGAATATTTTGGAGATGTGTTTCAAGATGTAATTGAGCCTATTTAAAGGCCTTGAGATTAATGAGAAAGCATGCCATTATTGATTAAAAAAATCTGTGTTGAGTTTTGCTCTTCCTCCGTCTCTTTTGTGTGATACAACTGAGATCCAAATTAGTGTTTGTGAAATCCTAATCTAATTTTAGAGTTAGTGATTAATTCTAAAATATATCTTCCAATTAAAAATCTCCCAACACAAATCTCCACCATAATCTTCCTAATCCCTTTTACAAAAACCCTAATCTCAAAACTACCCGCCGCCACCTCCACACAGCCTTTCACCTTTATCCTCCTCTTTCCCTTTTCGTTTCCCAAAACCCACTTCCGATCGAGATCCCAACCCCAAATTCCCCCCATCATCGTCAACCTCGAAAGCCCCTCCCGACTGTCGACCTCATCGCCTCCATCAACCTTCTTCCCGTCCATCGAAACCTCTCCCAAACCCTAACACTACTGCCTTCCCTCTACCCCCAATCCAGATCCACAACTGAAGAACCTATACCCTTACTGCTTCCGTCCTCACCCCGCACAACAACCGTCCACCAACTACTCCCTGACGCCGCCGTGCGTCGACGTGCGCCGCCTCCGCCGATCGACGCCCTCCCGCCGTCGAGCCACGTCGGCCAGATTCTGTGGTTCCCCATCACAGACGACTGCCACCATTCATCTGGAAGCTGGTTGCTGCCATTGATGTTCTTTGAGTGCTGTGTTTTTTCACTGCTGGTCAAATCGGAGATCTACGCTGGTTTCTTCACATTCGGTATACTCGTTCCCTTACTAAGTATTTGTGTTTTACTGCCCTATTATCTAGCATATTATCTAATTTGCCTGTCGACCACAAAATACTGAGATTGAGTGATCCACATGCTAGATTAGAGTACAAATCGGTATTGCACTTTTTACTTGCTAAAACACGTAGGGATTTAGGTTGAATTATTAATTGGGACTGTTACATTTGATTCAATTCTTGAAAACCCATCAACCTGTTAACTGTTAAAATTTCCATCTTAGATCCGTGCTTTCATGTTTGTAAAATTAACCCATTAAAATTCTTGGAAATTCTCTATTTTAGGGTTGGTTTTACATCATTTTGGTATCAGAGCGAAGGTTCTTAAAACCTTAGTTCTTGCATCGTAGGCATCATTTTTGCATTCATTTAGTATAGTGTAGTCTTTTATTTTATTTTATTTTATTTTTATTTTATTTTAGTTTAGTTCAGAATCATTTAAAAAAAAAAGGACACACCCCATAGTTTTCACTTTTGGTGAATGCGTCTTCGCAGCACCATCACAAACCCTGAAGAACCTTTCCTAGCCCTTCCCAATCACCCAATTAGGAACCCTAGACTTCCCAGACCTGAAATGGACAAACCTGATATCTCCGCTACCCTAGCTGCCATCCAAGCAACTCTTGCCAATATCAATCAGAGGCTTAAGAAAGTGGAGCTAAATCAAACCATTGTCCCTGAGCTTCATGGCCATCGTCAGATCCCTCAAGGGAATGTTCATGACGATCGACGTCAAGAACGTGACCCTGACGAACAATACAAAAAGAACGTTAAGGCTGACGTTCTCCAGTTTGAAGGCCACATGGAACCCCAAGCTTACCTCGATTGGGTCTGTGCCATGGACCACTACTTTGTGTGGTTCGACATGAGCGAAGCCCTTAAAGTTAAATTTGCCACTATGAAATTAACGGGTAAAGCTCAACAACATTGGACCAATCTTGAACATGCCCGCAGAGGCCGAGGTCTGGCACCCATAGCCACTTGGGAGGCCATGAAAGAGAAGCTCACTGAGAGGTATGTACCGTTATCGTTCCACACCCGATTGCTAGATTCGTGGAACCAATTGTACCAAGGAAGTAAATCCACCCAAGAATATGTTGATAAATTCGATGACTTCCTTATTCGGTGCAATGCGTTAGGTAAAGAGAGTGAAGAACAAACTCTCTCTAGGTTCAGAGCTGGACTACGAGCTGACCTTAGGAACGAGCTAATCTATAGAAACGTGGACTCAATAGCGGCAGCCTACGCCCTAGTCCTCGACATGGATTCTCTTAAAGCTAGTTCTCATTCTAGGTCCAGCGACTCGAGAGATCATTCCTCTAGAATGACCTCTACTGACCCACCTAGACCTAAGCCTCCCTCTCAGCACCCCAACAAATCTTACCCCAGCAAATCTAATTCAAATTTCAATTCACATAGAGATGAACATAAGGGTAAGAACACCGACAGAGATTACAGTAAAATTGACCCTCTCACTAAGTGCTATAAATGTAAGGGATATGGTCATGTTGCTAGCAACTGTCCCAATCCCAGTAGGATAAATATAGTAGAGGGTACCGCTGTCATTGCTGACGACTCAGACAATGAGTTCTCTTATGAGCCTATTGAAGGCGATGACTTCGGTGAAGAAGAGGATGACCAGTATCTCCACTGTATTCAGTCTATCCAATCACCTGACTTGAATGTAGTTAGATGTGCTTTGTCCCAACCAAAAGAAGAAGATGATTGGAAGCGCACTGCTATATTCCACACCTTTACGACTATAGGTGGCAAAAACTGCAAGGTGATTGTTGACAGTGGAAGCTGTGTCAACGCTGTCTCTTCTGCGGTCTTAGCAAAGACCGGACTTAAGGCTGAACCCCATCCACGTCCATACAAAGTATCTTGGATTGATGCAACAGCACTCCAAGTAACACATCGATGCTTAGTCCCTGTGGACTTCAAAGCTTACAAAGAGAAAATTTGGTGTGATGTGCTTAAAATGGATGTGGGTCAAGTCATTTTAGGGAGACCTTGGTTATACGATTACGATGTGACCATATATGGTTGATCCAACCAATGTGTGTTCCAGCACGATGGACTAAAAATAAAGCTCATTCTCGTGAGACCACGAACTAGTCCAGCTGAAACAACACCGGCTCCCTCGAGAAAGGGCAAGGAGGTAACGTATATGGGTAAAAAGGAACTTACAAATGAAATTGAAAAGGGGGCTACCATTCTTTTACTCACAGCGAGAGAAGTCTCTAAAGATCCTAAGTCACTCATCCCGCCCCAAGTTACTCCTGTCCTACAAGAATTTGCAGACGTGTTTCCTACTGACCTCCCCAACCAGTTGCCCCCATTGCGTGACATCCAACACGCTTTTGATCTGGTTCCGGGAGCGAGTCTTCCTAACTTGCCACATTATCGGATGAATCCGACAGAGCATACTGAGCTAAAAAGGCAAGTTGATGAGTTATTGGCAAAGGGCTTCATCCGAGAAAGTTTAAGTCCTTGCGCTATTTCTGCTCTATTGACACCAAAGAAAGATGGAACCTGGCGTATGTGTGTGGACAGCCGTGCCATAAACAAGATCACGGTGAAATACCATTTTCCCATTCCTCGTTTGGATGACATATTGGACATGATGTCTGGTGCCACAATCTTTTCCAAGATTGATCTTAAAAGTGGCTACCACCAAATACATGTTCGTCCTGGTGATGAGTGGAAGACCGCCTTCAAAACGAAGGATGGCCTGTACGAGTGGATGTTCATGCCATTTGAAATGACAAATGCCCCGAGCACGTTTATGAGAATCATGACGCAAGTACTCCGTCCCTTTATGGACAAGTTCCTTGTGGTGTACTTTGATGATATTCTCATTTACAGCCGATCCGTTGGGCAACATATTAACCATTTGAGACAGGTCTGCGGTGTTTTGAGGAAGAAACAGCTTTATGCTAATCCTACCAAATGTACCTTCCTCTCCGATCAGACTATCTTTCTGGGATTTATTGTGTCTGCCAGAGGAGTATCTGCTGACCCAGAAAAGATACGAGCTATTACAGAGTGGCCTGAGCCCCGCAATATTCGTGATGTGCGGAGTTTTCACGGCCTTGCCACCTTTTATCGTCGGTTTGTGCGAGGATTTAGCACGATCATGGCTCCGATAACCGAATGTTTGAAGAAAGGTGAGTTTGTCTGGTCGAAAGAAGCCACGAATGCCTTCGAAGAGATCAAGAAGAGAATGACTCAGACACCTGTTATGAGGTTGCCTGATTTCACTAAAGTCTTCGAAGTAACATGTGATGCTTCTGGTATTGGTATAGGTGGAGTCCTCAGTCAAGAGAGTCATCTTGTTGCTTATTTCAGTGAAAAGCTGAACGAAGCAAGACAAAAATACTCCACCTATGACAAGGAGTTCTATGCGGTCATTCAGTCACTTCGCTATTGGCGACATTATCTCCTACCACAAGAATTCGTTATCTTCTCAGACCATGAGGCCTTAAGATTCCTTAATTCTCAACAAAAGTTGAATCCGAGACATGCTAGATGGGTAGAGTTCCTACAAGAATATTCATATACCATTAGGCATACAAAAGGGAATGATAATAAGGGCGCGGATGTGCTAAGTCGTTGTTACATGATCTTATCTGCACTGCACACCAAAATTATTGGTTTTGAGAGATTGAGAGATGAGTATGCCTCCTGCCCAGATTTTCACGAGATCTACACCTCTTTGAAGGAAGGCATAACTCGAGTGATAGATGATTATTTCTTGAAAGATGATTATCTCTTCTATCGCTCCAAACTGTGCATTCCTAGTACATCCTTACGAGAGTATCTTGTTTGGGAATTGCACGCTGGTGGCCTTACTAGATATTTTGGGCATAGCAAGACCATTGATGCTGTGGAACATAGGTTTTACTGGCCGAAGCTAAAGAGAGACGTTGTGAGACTTGTTAACAGATGTCACACCTGTTAACTTGCCAAGCAACAAAAACAGAACACAGGCCTGTATACTCCATTACCTGTTCCCAGCCGCCCTTGGAAAGACGTGAGTATGGATTTCGTGTTAGGCTTACCGAAAACACAAAAGAAATACGACTCCATTCTTGTTGTCGTGGACCATTTCTCTAAAATGGCCCACTTCCTCCTGTGCTCGAAAACTTTTGATGCATCCCGCGTGGCTCAGATCTTCTTTGATAATATTGTAAAGCTACATGGGTTGCCAAAAACCATTGTGTCTGATAGGGATGTGAAATTCACGAGTTATTTTTGGAAGACCCTATGGCACAAGTTAGGTACAAAATTAAAGTTTCCGTCAGCGTTCCACCCACAGACAGATGGACAAACTGAGGTTGTCAATCGGAGTCTTGGCAATCTCTTACGTACTCTTGTGGGAGAGAACTTGGGAACATGGGATTTAAAATTAACGGTTACTGAATTTGCATATAACACATCTAGGAATAGAACCACTGGCATGAGTCCACACGAAGTTGTACACGGTTATCGTCCTAGGCAGCCTATAGATCTTGCCCCCATGTTAGAACATCACCGAGTCTCTGAGTCTGCATCTGCATTTGCATCCCGCATTCATGACTTACATAGAGAAATTTCCAAGAAAATTAATGAAAATAATTTTAACTACAAGTTAAGAGCTGATATTAGAAGGAAATTTAAAA
This sequence comes from Hemerocallis citrina, assembly GCA_017893485.1. Taxonomy (NCBI): domain Eukaryota; kingdom Viridiplantae; phylum Streptophyta; class Magnoliopsida; order Asparagales; family Asphodelaceae; genus Hemerocallis; species Hemerocallis citrina. The sequence continues at coordinate 173,272,756 of CM030361.1, forward strand.
CTTTTAATGTGGGTGACGAAGTGATGGTTCAGATTCGTCTAGAACGGTTCCCAGCGGGATCCGTTAAGAAATTGAACGCACGTGCTGCAGGTCCATTTAAAATTCTTCATAAAATCAATGACAATGCCTATGTTGTTGACCTCCCCGAAGGCTTTGGCATCAGTAAAACTTTCAATATTGAGGATCTAGTACCCTATGAAGGCCCAGAATTTAACCCTAGAAATTCTCTTATAGATGAGCCTACCCTGCAGCCTACTGGTGAGATTCCCCCATTACCCCCACTACCAGATACTACTTACCCATCGACAGAAGAGTTGGATAATATTTTAGATGATCAGATAATCTCTACTAGAGATGGTGGTATTCATAGATATTTGGTAAGTTGGAAAAACAAACCGGAGTAGGAGAACACTTGGATAGATCGCGAAGAGCTCCAGCGCTTGGATCTAGACCTCTTGGAGCACTATGACAGGAGGATTGGTTTTGACTCGACTGGGTCGAGCCTTCTCCCACCCGGGGAGAATGACGAGGACATCGGTTCCAGACGATTTGGTCATTTCTATCAGTGTAGGCGTCGTCTTCATCAGCTGTTTTATTCAGTTTAGGATTTTTATTTTATTACCATTTTTATTTCTGGCAATTATAGCCATATGTAATTTTTTTGTAATTTTTAGATTTTGAGAATATTTTGGAGATGTGTTTCAAGATGTAATTGAGCCTATTTAAAGGCCTTGAGATTAATGAGAAAGCATGTCATTATTGATTAAAAAAATCTGTGTTGAGTTTTGCTCTTCCTCCTTCTCTTTTGTGTGATATAACTGAGATCCAAATTAGGGTTTGTAATAAATCCTAATCTAATTTTAGAGTTAGTGATTAATTCTAAAATATATCTTCCAATTAAAAATCTCCCAACACAAATCTCCACCATAATCTTCCTAATCCCTTTTACAAAAACCCTAATCTCAAAACTACCCGCCGCCACCTCCACACAGCCCTTCACCTTTATCCTCCTCTTTCCCTTTTCGTTTCCCAAAACCCACTTCCGATCGAGATCCCAACCCCAAATTTCCCCCATCATCGTCATCCTCGAAAGCCCCTCCCGACCGTCGACCTCATCGCATCCATCAACCTCCTTCCCGTCCATCGAAACCTCTCCCAAACCCTAACACTACTGTCTTCCCTCTACCCCCAATCCAGATCCACAACTGAAGAACCCATACCCTCACTGCTTCGGTCCTCACCCCGCACAACAACCGTCCACCAACTGCTCCATGACGCCGTCGTGCGTCGACGTGCGCCGCCTCCGCCGATCGACGCCCTCCCGCCGTCGAGCCACGTCGGCCAGATTCCGTGGTTCCCCATCACAGCCGACTGCCACCATTCATTTGGAAGTTGGTTGCTACCATTGATGATCTTTGAGTGCAGTGTTTTTTCACTGCTGGTCAAATTGGAGATCTACGCTGGTTTCTTCACATTCGGTATACTCGTTCCCTTACTAAGTATTTGTGTTTTACTGTCCTATTATCTAGCATATTATCTAATTTGCCTGTCGACCACAAAATACTGAGATTGAGTGATCCACATGCTAGATTAGAGTACGAATCGGTATTGCTCTTTTTACTTGCTAAAACACGTAGGGATTTACTTATTGATTATAAGGTTGAATTATTAATTGGGACTGTTACATTTGATTCAATTCTTGAAAACCCATCAACCTGTTAACTGTTAAAATTTCCATCTTAGATCCGTGCTTTCATGTTGGTAAAATTAACCCATTAAAATTCTTGAAAATTCTCTATTTTAGGGTTGGTTTTACATCAGAAAAGGTGGCATATTAATTAGAGGCTTAATAACAACACTGACTGACTACCCACACCACAATGCCACAAAAAGTTTCAGCTCCTTTTCAACCTTGGTACATTTTCCAGCATCTCTTTCAGTAAACAATTGAAGAGATCCAATGCAAGATTCCCTGCATGCTGCCTTTTCTTTCTTTCCCTTCTTTATCTGCACTGCACTGCATGCGCTTTGAGAAATATCTCAGAGATGCCAAAGCCAAACAGTGATTTGGGATAAGATCAGAAAAAGATTTTATTGATTCATATTCAACAATTTAAAACATATATAGTTAAAATTAGATAAAGATATGACTTTAAAAGTTTAAAATTCCTGGTGTAAAATATCATTTCCATATAAATTGTCGAAGCTTTTGTTGAGTTTTTAACTACTCTGCCATCAAAGTAACAAAGTTATAGGGAAGCCATTCGGTCGAATATCGATCCATTTTCAGATGGAATATAAATGAGTATCTGCATTTTGAGGCATTATGAAATAGTTCATATCTATGTGAGTGTGTATCTCATGAGCTAGATGTTAATAGACAGATTCTACAGTTACATTAAATTTTGTACATTTCCATTCAATTAATCGGGCCATATGTGGTTATATTAAATAAAGTTTGATTTTTTTTAGATTTGAACAATTTGTAAGCTATGACTTAAGGCAAATATATACTGAGATAAGAGTTCATTTAAATAGATCCCTTTCTCCTATTTGTCTGAAATTAATTTAAGTTCAAATTTTGCACATCCTCTTTAGTTTTCTAAGAATCAGATAATGTGAAACTAGTGATAAAAAGGTGTGAAGGTATTATTATACTGCAGAGGAGGAACTTTTAGCTCATACTAGAATAGTTATTCTTTTTCTTGTTGGTCCGATTTTCAACGTCCTAGATTTGTTATCTAGACAAATTTCATTAGAGCAATGGTGTATAAGATCCTAGATATGATAACACCGAAGAATTGAGTAAGTGTGCAGTTCACGTTGATTATCTTTCTTTTCCATAGTCGTTTCTTTACAATTGGTAGTACACAATTATCACTAATCTCTAATAATATAATGGGAGAAGGCCTTAGTGTCATTTGTCATTTTGTCATTCTACCAACATGTGCAACGCACGTACATAACTAATATAAATGAGGTTTCCAGTTCAAATCCTCCCTACGTGAGAGGTTTTTTTTTATTTAAAATTATTAAAACGTGCATAGCACGTGTAAATTACTAGTTATATATAACTTAATGTGACACTATACTCTGTGCGTGTGTGTGTGCAGGCGTGCCTGCATGTGTACATGTGTGCGCGAGTGTACTTGCAACTTTAGGTGAAAACTAATAATATGTGTGAAAACTAATTATCCAAGAATTTGTGTGAATATACAGACTAAACACGATAAGGATATATGGTAAAAGTAAGCTTCAATATACATGCACGATCAAGAGAACCGATACATACAAGTTCTACCTAATTTCAAGAGGAAATGAAAAGATGTGAAGATGCATCGAACAACCTAATTTCAATATGGTAAGCCATCTATTAGGGTATCAAGAACGTGTTCAGTAATTAGTCAATGCAAATGCAAGAGATCTATGATCATATCAAAATAACTTCATCAACTTATTAATTAGATACTGAAGACCAACAACCAAAAATATAATAATCTTTCGAATGAATTCATAGTTTGGTATATCCTTCTATTGTTTCTTTTCGAGTATAGAGCTGCTGAGTGCTTGGCAGAGCCTCAAATGGAGATTACAGGTACAAAGCTATACTTTGATTTACTTGTTTCTATTGTTCCTAAGTGATACATAAAAGATTTCGGGTACAGATTCGTTGTCCAGTGGTACAGATACGTTGTCCAAAAATTGGAAATTACAATTTGTCTGGAAGTATAACAGATAATGTTGAATAGAAAACTTTAGAATTGACATTGTTTCTGATTTCATTTGGGTATTTATAATTTATTGAACTTTATACTTCAATAGCTTGTTTCCTTTGAAGATTTCATGTAGAATGCAAGACATTAATTGTATGCATAGTTTATATCGATATGTATTAATTTTTTTTTATTTTTTTGCACAGGGCGGCCCTATCATTCCATCAAATGTTAGTCATGCAAATGAAGGAAATTCAACCGATGGGAATGGAAGCAACTCGAGGGGTATGTAGTAGCGGTCGGACAAGTCTTCTTTGGATTGATATGGTTTGTTGTGTCTGCAAGTATCGTTGTATTTGAATATAATATAATTTCTGAATTATGTTGAATGCTCTTGGACAACTAATGAAATGTATGTCACTTTATTCTGAATTATGTAAAATATTATGTAATTTCTGAATTACGTTGAATTCTGAATTATTATGCCTAATTAATTATTGTGTTTGGTTGTGATTTGTATTAATATGCCTGAAATTTGGGTATTTATTTGTGAATAATTGTGCAGGTTATTGAAATGATATTGTGAATTGAATTGTATTGTATTTTTGAAAATCGAAATGAAAGCTGTGCTGTGAAAAAAAAACATAAAACCCTACCCCGGCGTTTGTAAAATGCCGGGGTATTGAAATATGAAAAAAGCGAAAAAATACTAATAACATACCCCAGAGTTTATAAGACGCCGGTGTATCTAATCACGCAATTGAAAGTGACGATAGAGCGGCATTTTATAAACGCCGGGGTAAATGATAGATGAAAATGCTGTGATTTGAGAACACACCTACTGCGGCATTTTAAAACGTCGGTGTAGTTTTAACCTACACAAACTACACCGACGTTTGTTAAAAACGCTAGGGAATGCCGCAACTTTACCGTGACGCACGATTCGGCGACATTTAGACCGGCGTTTACTAAAATGCCGGTGTAGGATACGGCGGGGTTTTTAAATGCCGGGGAATGTAAAATAAAATGCCAGGGAAGGCAATTAGTGTTGTAGTGGCCGCTCAAGCCCCAGAAGGAATCTCCGAGCTTGATCCTCTTCGTTCGCCAGTAAAATAGCTGCAAAGCCGCTAAGCCTGGTGAATTATGCCACGTACTCATCCACTGACCTGGCACCCTATTCCAAGAGAGTCTCATGTTACAATATTATATGGACAATATGTAACAAAGTTCCAAAAATAGAATAACGACCAACCTATTTCAGGGCAAGGAACTGCTGCTCCATCTCAACTCGAGTGCTGTTAGGGAAGAACTACTCCAAGAAGCTCTTGGTGAACGTGATCCAAGCAACGGGCCTCGCGAGCCTTTCAGACTCAGTCCTCCACCATATGTGGGCAAGGTCCACCAACTGGATGGTCACCACATCCACACGATCAGCATCAGCAAATCTCGTTGCCAACAACAACTACTTCGTCCTAATCAACCACTGTTCGGCCTCAAGCGGCATCTCAGTGCCAAAAAATTTATCAGGGTGCAGCCTCATGAACTTTGCAACTGTACCCGAATGAGGAGGAAGAGCTGCCTGCGTAGACACAACGAGAGTCGGGTTTCGAGCAACCTCCAATGCGGCCATCACAAGATCACTGTGATTCTGCTGCATGTGGATCAATCGCTCCAGCACATTCGTAATAGCCTCTAATCCAGGCTGTTCCTCCTATGGACAAGAAGTGTAACCTCTGCGAGCCATGGCCTGTACAAATCCAAAAACAATTAGCATTCAGATCAATATTGATTATAATTTATTCATGTTATTGCATGGTCTATATACTGTTGAGCCATTCCTTGATCGAGCCCAAACTTGTCTAATATATTAGTCAAGCTAATACATTAGCCAAACCTGGGGCTCTGATACCACTAAAAACCCTAACACGCCCCGCTTCCCAATAAGGAATACAAAATACGGATACGCGACACAAGTCCAACGAATGGCTTTTACCATTCATAAGCTGTAAGGATCTTTACAACATATACAAGAATAAACAAGAGATATACAAGAGGAATAGTCAACCATGCATGAATAACTGAATTAATATAGTCAACAGGATTACTTGAAAGGAAACAGGAATATTAAATTTCAAATAATCAAGTCTGGAACAAAGCACAAGTCTGGGACAAAATGCCCAATATAATATCCATGTAACAAGTTACAGTTTTTCAAAATAAACAACAAGAATAAATAATAGCAAGATCTCCAGCTAACTAGAATCTTTGGTCACCTACTCCATTGGGCAGCTGGTCACCAAGGTCTACAAGTGACAAATTTGCAGAAAAAGAAAAGAGAAAACAAATGCATGTCAATGCAAGTTACGGACCGCTTGTAGTGCAGGCAATAAGTACAGGAAAGATAGACAAGTATAGAGTAACAGCGGAAGCAAGTACAGAAGTAAGCATGGAAAGAATGTTACAGCAATTTCTTAATCAAGTACAGAATCGAATAGCATGGCAAGATAATCGGGTGCAAGTGGCATGTAACAAAGTGTCAAGTAGCATGCAAACGAGTAACGAGTAACAAGTGTCAAGTATCATGTACAAGTAGCAAGTAACAAGTATCAAGTGATCATGTTATTCTCAAGTCTTGTATTTATTCCTAACTAGGTAGCACTTCATGCGTCCCAAATTTTTACCACATGGTTGCTACATTCAAGCAAGTTGCATTTTAGATTTCATAGTGGATCATAGAAGGCAGTGTACTCAGGGACAAGTATCAAGTATCAAGCATCAGTATCACGTGTCAAGTGTCAAGTGCCAAGTAATCACGTGTCAAGTATCAAGCATCGAGTATCACGTGTCAAGTGTCAAGTGTCAGGTAATCACTTGTCAAGTATCAAGTATCAAGTATCACATAGGATCTTTGGATCCCCTTCTGAGTACACGTTTCTGCATTTTCCACTACTAGATCTTTCCCTTTAACCCTGGCTTGGTTCTTGTTATTATTATTTAAACCATGCATGGACATGTACAAACAAGGCAAGAAACATTGTAAGATAACAAGGGACAAGTACAAGTTGGATAAGGACACGAACGGGTGACAAACAACTCATCAAAGACTAGAACAACGAAACTTTCAGTTCTGGACCGCAAGACAGTACTGCACCAATCTGAGTTTCCCGTTGCCACATACATGTAAATCTGGATCCGTCAGAGAATCTAGAAAATAAACTCTCAGCCGAATCCAGCACATATATACAAGTCATATAATAATCACAGAAACAGGGCTCAAAACAGAATTATATACAGAAATCATGTTTAGCCATAAATAACAAGGTTGTATTCACAAGCATGAAAATGGCACAAAACTTACTGATTTAAATCCAAGAAAAATCTGGGGTATTCCCTAGTATGTCTAGTATCAGCAAATAATATTTCATAATATTCCAACATAGATAGTATAGTCAAATAAATTCGATAAACACAAGATACAGCAAATTTGTGAATATGAAATTCTTGACACAACAGTACTAAAATGACGATAGATTACAAAGTATAACTCAAAATCCAAATCCGTAAAAAGATTTGTAAAATAGATACAACATGCTACATTTAATATTTACAAAGTTTTTACCAACAACTAGAATCAGGTTGAAATTATGGTTCTTTACTGAACAGCAAGAAATTCTGGAATATAGTAGTTTGTTCACAATCCTAAAATAGTTTATAAATATCATCAAATAAATCTATAAAAATTAGGGGTTAATCCATTCAACTCTAGTCATACCCAGAAAAATATTAGATCCAAATTTTATTTTTAAAATCAGTTTAAAAATGAATAACTACACAGAAATCACATAAAACAAAATCTGGAATTTTCAACACACCTGTAGCAAAACAGCAATGACTCGCAACTCACAAATCGAAACTGCGATTTGTCGAAAATTCTGGAAAATAGACAGTGGGATCTACGATTTATATTCACAAATTAATTTGATTTCCTGACATCAACAGGGTCTAAAATACTAAAACAAAACCGGGCAGCAGCAAAAACAAAAAATTTTCTCATGTATTAAATCAAATGGTTCATATGTAACAAATCCAATTTATAAAAAATACAAAACATGGTATACTAGATGTCCAAAACAACATGGCATAGGTGTTTAACAAATCTACCACAAGATACTACGACTAACACATCAAGCATGCAAGATTCATACAACATATCATGGATCACAGACAACATACATACATGCATCAAGAATCTAGTTAGATCTAAATTATGTTCATGTCGTGTGTATAACAAAGGACAACTACGGATGGATCAACAAATAGAGTGGGCAAATGGTGGTGGAAAGTGTTCCACCCTAATGGAGAAGAGTGGCAGCAATTTGTTCAGGGTTATATGCATAGGAACGGAACGAGAAATCTGGGCTTCAGGATAGGGCCGCGGGGTTTTGGGTTCTGGAAAGGCATCACTAAGGCATACGAACCCTTCTCTAGCTGTGTCAAGTCAGCTATCGGTAACGGCAGACTCACCAGGTTTTGGTGGGATAAGTGGTGTGCTGATTACACGCTAAGAACCCTGTTCCCCGACTTATATGAGCAGGCGACACAACCACACTGCATGGTGGCCGGAGCCTGGAAAAGAGGCACCTGGAATCCTTCATTCAAACAACCGCTTGACATAGGCTCTCAGCTCAGACTTACGGAACTTCAGGCCTACATCTCCAACACTAGAATAGGTTGCTTCCAGGGCCCCGATAAAAAGTCCTGGGGAGTGGAGAAGAACGGTAAGTTCACGGTTCGCTCCATGTACAAGCACATCCATTTTAGGGGTTGTACCCCAAAGTGGGCTGCCGTCATCTGGAAAACGAAAGCTCCGCTAAAAATCAAAGCTTTCTTTTGGTTGACACTAAATGATGCGATCCTGACTAGAGAAAACCTCGCTAAGCGCCAACCGAGTGTGGACTCCCAATGTGGATTCTGCAGCGCTGCCCTCGAGACTAGAGACCATCTTTTTCTTCAATGTCCTAGGAGTAAAGCGGTACTCGTAGAAGTACTCAGCACCCTAGGGACAACCCAATACCCTAGTACTTACGAGGACCTGTGGGTAGGCCCAAAGTTCACAACGGAGAGGGGTGCTATGAGAGAAGCGTGGTATTTAGCTATTGCCGCAATGACGGGTTCTATGGCTAGACAGAAATAATCTTTATTTTCGTAGATCTTGCAATAGTATTTCTGGCAATTTGACTCACATTAAGCATTTTATTTCTTTTGGGGCTAATGTGGCAGCAGCAGGTCCCAGGAAAAGGATTGCAAGTGTTTTCCAGGTAGAGGAGTTTGATGATGAGGAGATCGAGATCGGACCGACGATCGATTGATGGCTACTAGGCTCCTTGATACCCACCGCCCCAGGGTTTGTTGGGGGATATGATGTATCTCTGTGTGGTTACTCGGTGTTTATTTTATGTTTATTTTGTCCCACCCCCCATGTTCGAGGTGGATCTTATGTTTATTTTGTCCCACCCCCCCATGTTCGGGGTGGAGTTTATGTAATTTCATTCTGGTTGTAAGAGGTTGTAGTTGGCTTAGTACTTTGAGTATGTTTTATTAATCTCTTATTAATGAAACAAGGTGGCCAGATTCCACCTTTTCTTCAAAAAAAAACAAATAGAGACAAGATCTAACAAGGGTTTTCCATGAGAATGAATCTAGGAACAAAAAGTGGCACTACAGGCGGTATTTGGTACTTGTATATACAACAAAACTAATACAAGTTACTTGCCTTACATAGTCGACGAATCTGATGAGAGAATGAGAATAACGGGAATAGATTCCCGGTATCGAACACAATACCAACGGATCACGAACAAGATGAGCAAGATGATCACGAACACCATGCTCGCGAAATCAATTGCAAGCACACAAAAAGGAGTAGCCGGGGATCAATTGCATAAACACAAACCAAGGCAGAGGGGTGTGTGCACGGTGATGAGGACGACGGCAGACAGGGCAGCACGACGGCGCTGGCACTGCTGTTGCTGGCTACTGGTATGGCTGCTGTCGTGGCTTCGGGAGGAGAAGGGGAGAAAGGAGGGGGCTGTTGTCGAGGTGGGCTGGTGTGCGGCGCTCGGGAGGAGGGCACGGCATAGGAGGTCGCCGAGGGTGGTCGGCAGTCAGAGGCGCACAGCGGCGGGGTCAAGCTGACGAAATACAGGTCGGGGAAGAAGGGGGTACATGGGTAGGGAAAGGAGAAATATGAGAGAGAATTAGGTTAGGATTTAGGGGATAGCGAACAAAACAAAATTTTTTGGGATTATAATGAGAGATTTTGGCAAGTAGGGATTTGGAGAATCAAGAGAAGATGAGGGAAAATATGATCTGCTTGTTAGGCAGATACAGACATGAAAAAATATCTGGGAAAGACTGGGTCAAAGAAGAGGGTATTGGATAGCGGGTTAGGATCCAGTAGGATGGGTAGATGGGTTCGAATAGGGTGGATTGGGTAGATAACCAGATCCAACAAGGCAGAATTCAAATAAACAGGCAATTAGGACATGAAATGCAACAAATGAGAAACAATAAATCATCCAGAGACAGATTAATAGGCAGACAAATGAATCTCAAAAGAATTAAACAAATAGATGAATATATAAATGCAAGACAGAAGGACAAAATACACGGTTCAGGAAAAAGAAGGAGTACAAATAGATAGAATACACTTGAAGAAAGAATACAGTACAAAAATACAGAAAATGGGATACAGGAGTTACAATATAGATGCTAATGTGAACACTAGGGGGATCAGAAATATCTTGGAGGCTAAAAGAATTGGAGGCAATTCATCACACCATTGGAGAGAAAGAGCTATAGCTTTCATCAAGATCGCCTAGAGTTCTTTCTTCTTTTCTACTTTTCATTATGCAGTTCAATACTATGTTTATTAGTTGCCAAATTATCATGAACTAATTTTATTTTTTTAGAATTTCGATGTAGCCTAGTTTTGAACACAATTCAAATTTTATGTTATTTTATTCTTCTATTTTCCATGGTTGTGTGTTTAATTTGTGATCTTAATGCATGTAATTATTTGTTCAACTGTTGTTTGAATTATTGAATCATGGGGGATGCCGAGAGGTAACTTGTGATTTCGAACTATAAAATTGAACACCATTGATTGAGCGAAATTAGAGATAATTTATCGCTATTAATGTGACCATAGAGAAATCCATAGAACTTAATGAATCTTCAATTAATTAAATTTGTATAGAGATATGACGAATTGTTGGTTGGGTATATATTGGTGTTATTCGAGAGAAGACATTGAATAATTAGAGGATTTTGGTCTACAACTTAGAAAGTAGAGTTTTTAGTTACATAGAATTATGAATTGTGTGAGATTAACTATGTGAAATCAAAATCCCTAGAACTAGTTTTGTTATTAACAAACCATTAAATTTTAGATTTTCATTTTTTTATTAGTTTAGTTTTTCCTTTAGTTTAGTTTAATTTAGTTATTGTTTTTATCATATTTTCTATCCTCCAAATAGGAGTTAATCTAGCAAAATTTGGTACTCAATAAAATAATTAGTCCTTGTGGGTTCGACAGTCTTTTCATTTACACTATACTACTTGTTGTGATTGTGTGCGCTTGCAAATTATTCCATCACGTTTTGGCATTGTTGTCGGGGACTAATTCTTCTTTTATTATATTCATAATTGCTAGATTGTTACTAAATTGGATTTTTCTTATGATTTTTAATTTTTATTTAGAAAGATAGATTTTGTTAGTTTTTTTGTTGTTATTTAATAGATGTATTTTAGGACATAGAAGTGTATCACCATGGCAATTCTGTGTGCCTGCAAATTTTTCCATCAATCACCAAGAGAAAAAATACTTTCCAATGCGACGGTGGACACCGTGGGGGTTAGTATATCACGTGTCAAGCGAGAAGGAATTTCAATATTTTTTCACCATGTTAACACATCAAAGCTGTGTTCAATAGGCATTGAAGATTGTGCATTATACTATTTTAATTCATTTGGTGCATTTGTTTTAGGTTTTATAGATTTAATATGACTCCATATAGCAGGGGATGATGTTGCAATGCCTTTACCTTTGTATGAATATGATGTTGTTGTTGTTGTATTTTGAGGAGTGGATATAAAATTTCTATTAGAAGTATTATATAAATTATCTAATATTGACATATTTTTCAATATCATAAGTTAAATCTTTAACCATACTATAAAACAAAACAATCGAACTCTTTGTACCATCTAATTTGATACGAAGATCCATTCCACTTACAACACAATATAACATAGGAAGATGATGAAAATATTCATAAATTTTTTATAAGCGGGAATAACAATTCCGCTAATGAAAGGTCAAATTTTACTTCTCGAAAAGCTTGCATCATAGTAACTATAATAAATAAAGTATAACTAGAAATGAACTCATAAGATTTTGAAAATGTTTTAAAAATTTTAATAAACTTTCAGCATAATCCTAACATTGTTCATTCATGCAAAAGTTTTCCAAGTTTTTTGCAACACAAAAATCATTCGTAACCATTTTGTAATTACTAACAACAATAATCATTTTGTAACTAGAATTTCATCTATGTTTAACATCATTAGGAAATTTTCTAAATTTTATTCATTTAAGCTTGCACAAATTTTCGAATTCTTGAAGATTAGGACCAATCAAATCTATAAAATGCATAAAATCTTTGATTTCATTAACATATGATTCGGTTATCTTCAATGCATCTTGCACACATTAATTAAGGATATGACTTGCACATTTAATATAAAATATTTCAGGCACTACAGGCATAAATGTTTGCTCTAATGAAGGAATTTATTTTTATTCCTGGCAGCATTATCAAGGCAAATAGAAATAATTTATCTTGAACTCCAAAATGATTGTATGCTTCTCTTATTTGTGATGTGATAGCCGCAGATTATGGGGATACATCAAATAACCAATGTAACGTCCCCGTCCCCGGCCCCGCTCAAACAAATTCTAATAACTGCCCACCACAGGCTGCCTCTCAAAATGTGTCATGACTAGTTGGTACCTCTTGATCATAGGCTTCCTAATATATACACACACAATCCTAACTCACCTTCCATGTGGGACTAAGTCACCACTACCTACCATGAACACCATGGCCCCATAGTAATTCATTCATTCTTTCTATAGGCTCAATACACAAATTACCAAATCTATAAGCCTTCTAACCATGAATTAATTACTAAGCCCACCATGAAGGCCCATCTCATACAGGGTATTACATACCCCCCTCCCGTTAAGAACTCAGCGTCTTCGCTGAGCCTGGGACCTGCAAGCTGATACAGAATCACCTTTCTAGCCGATATGGAGTGGAGTACCCTGATTCTACTAGCACACTAGCATTGCTCATACTACCAGCGTACAGACCTCAGCTCTCTCTCAGGCATACATATCACCCACTCTTACCCACAATCGGTGTCGAAAGTCGGCTCTGACACCATTCTATAACACCCTAGGCCCCACTCAAACAAATTCTAACAACTGCCCACCACAGGCTTCCTCTCAAAAGATGTCATGACTAGTTGGTGCCTCTTGCTCATAGGCTTCCTTATATATACACACACAATCCTAACTCACCTTCCATGTGGGACTAAGTCACCACCACCTACCATGAACACCATGGCCTCATAGTAATTAATTCATTATTTTTATAGGCTCTATACACACACTGCCAAATCTATAGGCTCATCTAACCATGAATTAATTACTAAGCCCACCATGAAGGCCCATCTCATACAGGGTATTACAACCAAATTGTGTGATCATTTTTTTAATGATCCAATAACTATCAATCCAATAACAAGTAGTGCACATAACAGAAATATTTCTGACAATTACTAGTTAATCCAACTTTACAAGTTAAAGAATACAAAGTAGCAACTAAAGTCTTTTTAAGGTCATTATATATTTTGATACAATTAGATTGAATGGGGGTTTCTAGGAATTCTTTTGAAATGAGGGTAGAGAGTAGTTTGGTTAAACATTTCTAAGTTCTTACTTTCGGAATAAGTAAATGTTAACTCATCCTTAATAATGAGTTTAACCATTTTTCTACGTATGATTTCATGATCATAACAATAACTATCAACTTGACTGGTTTTGGGACTTATTTTTTGTTAGGTAAGATCTTTGTGTTTTGAGGTGTTTACTATTCGAGTGGCACTTAAGTGTACTCATCCCGCTATCCACTTTCCATTTGTAAGCCATTTGACAGCTCTTACATACCTTATTTCCCTCTTTGGGATTAGACGGAGATGGAACAATGTAAAATATTTGTGCACATCGGAAATTTGTTCTCTAAATTTTCAGGAAGAAGATGGGTTCTTGGTATTTTTTGTTTCAGTATTTTCACAATGAATTTCATTATTATTGTGGGGAAGGCCGGAATGATCAAAATCGGGAATATTTGTGATATTAAACTCTAACATCCTCGGTATCTAAATATGGAACATAAACATGGTGAGATGTATTGGTAGACTCTTGTGCACTTTGACTACGTGATGATACCATTATTGTATGAAAATTATAAAATTAATATGAAACAACTAAGATATTAACTAGCAACAAATTATCAAGTAACAAATATTGAACTATAAAAAAAGAAACAACACTAGAAGAATTCTCAAAGTTGTATTGTGAATGCTTCTAGAATGTTGATGGATTATCGTGAATGCTTCTAGAATGTTGATGGATTCCAAAAGAACTTTAAGATTGCACTTCTTCACTTCTTCAAACTTTGGGATTCCAAAAATTGCAAGAGTAAATTGAGAGAGTTGACAAAATTGTTTGGAATAAATTGAGAGAGTTAAGAAAATTGTTAACAAGTTTTTGTGTGAAAAAAGGTTTGGAAGGGATCTTTATTTATAGATTTTTTTTTGTGTTTCCTAATTTACCCCAAAAATCTATCCGTTTATAGCTGCTGGAAAAGGTATTTTAGTAATCTAGTATTAAAAGAAAAATCCAACGGCAGATTGCCGGGTTGGCCCGAACTGAATTAGTCCTGGTTGGTCCGATTCACAACTCGGCATGTCCAGGTCTTCAACGGTCCGGTTCAAACCGGACCTCTATCCCATTTATTCGAAACCAGACCGACCCGCCAATTATGGACTGCTCCAGTCCGGCTCACGGCTTAAACCGAGCTGGTCCGGTTGGGCTTCGAGCTGAACCAGCCCGGTTGCCATTCCTACTCTAACTCCCCTTTTGTTTCCAGGGTTAAAGATGAAATGGCACCCAATTTTTATTCTAATTCCCAAATAGCTTCCAAACTTTTTATAATACCTAAATAGCACATGAAGTTTTTAAAATATGACCAAAAAGCACAAGCTGATAATATTTCTGCTAAGTGAATGGAATATTCTCCAAATATTCTTCTGAATGAGTCAAAATCTGTTAAGAATCGTGTGAAATATCGAAATTGCCTTTTCCTTCTTCTCCTTAAACCCTCGACCAGTTCTTGTCTTCTTGTACAAACCCTAGCTCTCACCATCATTTAATCACTCAATTACTCACTCAACTGCTCACTCAATTCCTCAACTAGTCTCTCAAATTGCGTGCCGCATCTCAGCTTCCATCTCAACACCTCCTTCGCAATCTCCACCAAACCAATGTCTGCCACAAATTCATATCGGGGAACATCAGCGCAGATGACATTGATGTGCGATTACAAGCTACCGAGGAGAGCCAAGATCGTCGAGTGTGTGAGAGGTAAGAATCAAGGTAGGTTGTTTTACTCTTGCTCTAATTACAAAGGCAAAGTTGTGTCTGGTAGCAGGGTTTTTAAGTGGGTATCAATGGAGTATGATAGTGATGAGAAAGTGATGGTGGAGTTGAGAGCAATTTTGTCTTAATAGAAGGTGGTGTTGAACGAGATGAAATTGATCGAGGTGAATTTAAGCGCGAAAATTGTTCAGATAGAGAAGATGATTAGTGGTTTTACATCGGTGCTTCATACTTGTTTTGTGCTTCTTGTTCACTTTATTCTTGTTGTTAATGTGATGCAAATCATGTATGAAAGGCAATGATAATGTAATTTGGATATTGTAAGAAGTTTAACTAATTTGAATGAATGAATGGAGCTTTAAAAATTCAGGTTGATCATGTTTTTTATGTGCACTATCAGTATTTGTGTTTCTGGTGCTTCTTGTGCAATATCTGTATTATCAATGTGAATTGGTTGCGTATAAATTATCCTGGATTCAGTTTGAATTGTTTGTGTATTGTCAATGTGCACTACTAGCTTGAACATGTATATGTATAACTGCTATTATTATAGAAACACACACACATACACATACGGTTGCTATTCATCCCAAAACAGATACATATAGCTTAAACCACTATACAGAAACACACACACACACACGTACACATACATTTGCAACTCAACCCAAAACAGATACATATAGTTTTTATTTTTACAAAAACAAAAACACACATACACATACACATACACATACACATACACATACACTTACAACTGTTATTCATCAACGAAACAAATACATATGGCTACTACCAATACAAAAACACAGACATACACATACATCCATTTAAAAGATCAACAAAACAAATACATATAGCTATTGTCAATATGGAAGCACAGACACATACAGTTGCTTAAAAGACTGACAACAGATACATATAGCTGCTATTCATTCCAAAAAATTGGTTTACAGAAACAAATACATATAGTTGCTGCAATTAACCTAACGCATACTGATATATAACTCCAAACTAATATATCGTATCAATCTGTCACATGAACATGATCTGTATCTGTGAAACTTTTCAAGATAAGTTCACACTATTACAACCAAAGAGACATTGTTCTTAACTGATAATAAAATTCCACCAGAAACACCAAGCCAAGATATGGAAATTTATTTGATTCAACAAAAGTTTCACCTAATATAACCAATTATATCAACTATTATTGTCATACCCCGTTTCCCAAAATACGAGAATACGAGCACGTAACAAAGGCCCAGGGAATGATGATACATCTTCCATAAGCTGTAACTGATTAACTCAATAATATACAAGAGAATACAACCATGCAAGAGAAAGAATAACCACATAAACAATGAATAAACTCCAAAATAATCATGAAATAAATTCACCAAATAATAATCTAACATCTGGGATGAAAACAAACTTCGGGTCATAAAATTCCGGAATACAAAGTAATGATAAAAGCAATACAATAAGAAAATAACAAGAGATAGCTATAGCAGTCCAAAGTCTAGCTTCGATCTTCAGAGAGTTTGCTCACAAATTTCTTCTGGTATTGCTCCTTTGGTAATTGTAAATACTTTATCTAAAAAGAGAGGAAATAATGTCCTTAGAGTAAGTCGTGGATAGCAAGTAGAGAAAAGCATACGATAAAGGAAACATGTATATCAAAGAAAAGGGACAGAATCAAAGTCAAAGAACAAAGCAAAGGCAGGCAATAATATCAAAGGTCTACAGTAATCACACATGTAATGCGTGATGTCAAGTCAAGTTCAATACAGGATCAAGTATGCAAGTTATTAATTATTTTATTAGCCTATCTAGTGCACGTACTACTACATCCCATACTACAGGTTCAGCACAAATACACAGTGAACATTTTAGACTGATGGTAAATTCACAGTTCGTGTACTCGGCCCAATAATAAGTGTTTAATGTTCAGTGTCAGTGATTATCAGACAGTGTTTTATGTTCAGGGAAAGTAATTATCAGGCAGTATTTTATGTTCAGGGATAGTAATTATCAGGCAGTATTTTATGGCCATCAGTACAGGTCAGGCGGTAGGGCCCGGCCGAGTACAGTTTTCGATTGTTCACTACCAAGTCTACCCATAATACCTCAGTTTTTTATTAGTTTATTATCATCTATGTGAGCATGCAAGAAGGTGTCAATGTTGTATGATACTAAATGTGACTAATTCTATTCGTTACAGACAAAGCAAGAAGCAAACAAGTCAATTAAACACACATCACATAATCAGGACAGCTTGACCTTGCTGTACTAAAACATAGATTACTACTACTACAGAAAAGAAAATATGGATCCGTCAGAAGTTCTAGAAACTAGACTCCCTGCCGATTCCAGCAAATATATATGAGACATATAAAAACTACAGAAACTAGGGTGAAGGTCCTACTCTATTCAGATTTTATGTTCAGGCAGCAAACTGTAAATTGGGTTCACCTATTTATTTCAGGTCAGAAAATGTATCAAATGAATCTATAAAAATTCTGGGTCATTCCTACACATGTCTAGGTTCAGCCTAATTTATTTCAGATTTTTATTTTACTGTTAACATGGTCAAATAAATTATGGAACAGCAAGATACGCATGTATTTGTGAATCTGAAAATTCTAACACAGCTGTACTAAAATGATGATATCTAACGGGTCATACATCGGAATTCAAATTCGTAAAAATTATAGTAAACTAGACATCTGAGGCTAAATTTCATATTCATAAAGTTATTTCAAAATATGACAGCAACGCAGCGAAAATCTGATTCAAAATGGAACGCACAGTAGTTCAGAATTTATTTTGACATTAATAGGCAACAATTAAATCATACAATCATATTTTTCATGCAAATTAATAAACAAAGTGTCAATAGATGTTTAATATGCAAAATTTCAGTTTCTAAGATGCAACTTCACAGGCATGGTAATCAATTCGTCAAATCAAATCAATCTAACATGTCCAATTTACCAAACGGGTCTACAACATGGATCTAATTGTTTTGATGTAAATGTGCATGTGCAATGAAACAATAGGGACTAGGTTTTAGATCTAAGAGAGCGGCACGAAGTTAAGAGTATGTCGGGTTAGCTCGTATAAATCCTCGATAAACTTAATGGAATTGTCAAATACAGTATGATAAGGAAAAGGACGGGATCTACTTGCAGAGCTCAAAGGAATCTTGAACAAAATAAAATACTAGTTCAAGAAGAAACTTACCTGTTAATTAGTAGATTCAAATATTTTAGAATAACAGGATTAGAATCCTGGGCGACGAACCACGATCACACGGGCGTGCCACGTGCAAAACAGTGAACAGCAAAACAAGATCCAACAGCACATCACAGCAGATCTCCACAAAACGGCATATATCGAATCCAGAGCAGAACACCAAACAGCAGAGTTGGATCCCCTTCACAAACACCTAACACCAAAACCAAATCCCACACACAACAGCGTACACCAATTCCACCCACTGCTACTCCGTCTTCTCTAATGTAGCGGAGAAAGAAAGAGCGACGGAAGGAGGCAGCGGCTGGCGACGCGACGCTGCGGAGACTGGCGGCGAGGTGCTCGGGACTGACGACAACGGCGCTGTAGTCGGGAAGCAACGGCAGCAGCCAAGAACGGCGGCGAGGTGCGACTCTGTTTCGTGGCGAAACATGGGAGAGCGGGACGACGGCTTGGACGATGACGACGAGGCGATGGGGGTTCTTTGTTGGTTGCGGCATGAACGGAGAGGCAAAGACAAGGCAGATATGATGATGAGCGGCAATGGCGGTGGGCGAGGAGATGGGTAATGGCGATGGGGTCTGGATGAGAGGTGGGGATGATGACGGATTGGAAGGGGATGGGTGAGGGATGATGACGGGGATGATGAGCGGTGGCAGAGGCTAAGGCGGTGGTCAGAGACGGGGAGAGGAGCGATGGGGAAATTGGGTTTGGGACGAAATAGGGAAGGGGAGAGAGAGAGAGAGTCGGGGGGATTAGCACAGTAGCGGCTGAAGGATTAAGATAGGATTAGGGTTTAATAGAAGATTAGAGTATTTATAGGGAAAAATAGGATATTGGTTTACTGGGTAATCGGGTATTAGACCCAATAAATAAAAATATATTGGATATGAATATAATGGATCAATATAAACCCAAACACAAGAATAAGATATCTGATAAAATATAATTTTTATTACATAAATTATTTGAAACAATTAAAAACACAATTATCAAATAAGAAAGGATTTGTTTTAATAATCAATAATAATAATAAATAATCATAATAACAATAAGAGTAAAAATACTATCAATAATAATAGTGGCAATAACAATAGTAAAAATAATAATAACAATAGTACTAACAACAACGATAGAAATTATCAGAGCAATATCATTATATAAAAATAGTAATTTGTTGAAATAGTCGAAACAGTAACAATATTTTTGAGGGTTAAAATGAGAATAGTTGATCAAGTAGAAATGGATACAAAGTTTATTCGAAATAATTATAACTATTGTTTTAAAAATGGTTAACATAAAATTCAGAATGAATTTAACATATGATGAAGTTATAAATATCGAATTACAGAAAAATACTCATGAAAATACGTATTTACAGAAATGGGGGTTACAAATCCTACCCACCTTACAACAAAATTTCATCCTCGAAATTTGCTTAGGCGGTACATAGGAAAAGGCAAAAATAAACTGGGGATAGCAAAACAGAAAGTTAAAGGAAAAGGAAGAAGGCAGTGGCAACACCAGAAAAAGAAGGAAGTGGATAACAATGAGGACAAATGGAATGCATGAAAAGAATAAGTAGTATCAAAGGGAAAGAAACAACACAAGGTAACAAAGCAAGATAGGGAGTAGGTAGAACTGGAATCAAAAAGAGAATGAACAGGGAAGAATTGAATCAAATAATGAATTGGTGCATGATGGCAATATGGAATGCAAGAAAGATGTAACCGGTATCAAAAATAAAGAAGAAACAACACAAGACTTGCAATATAACGAAGGAAAGAGATGAAGAAATAGATAGAGCTAGAATCGAAGAAATGAGGGACAAGGAAGAGTTAGACCAACCAAATGAGTCAACGGATGAGGATGAATGCAAGGGATAGAGGGAAACAAACAATGCAGGAAAGGAGAAACAGCAAGAGAATCTTGGGACCTGTGGGTTATGGGCCCACCACTCTTTCGATGCGCTATTCCGATGGTGATGTCCCAAGCAACATACATGTCGCTGTGGGCTACATGATACCAATCGACGAACCGAGCAGGAAGACAAGAATGAGACACCAGGACCAAAGAGAATGCAGGTAGAAGAATTTGGGTTATTGGATGGGCTTCAATTTAAATAATTAAAAGATATAAAAAACTAATGTCTTTAACAAAAATAATACTAACAACAAATATTAATAATAAAAATAATAATATCAATAATAATAGAATAATAATAACAATAATAATAAAAATAATAATAACAATAAGAATAAAAATAATAATAACAATAATATTAAAGATAATAACAGCAATAATAATAACAGTAATAAAAATCATCATAATCATACTGGTAATAATAATAATAAAACTAAAAATAATAACAATACTAATAATAATAATAATAATACATACATGACAGAATAGGATTGAACACATACATGAAAATAATGCAATAATAATAATAATAGTAACAATAATGATAATAACAATAATAATAATATTAAAAATAATAACAGTACTAGTAAGAATAATAATGCAAGACAGAATATAATTTGGGTTCAACATTTTTTTGTGTGTGAAAGTAATTCAATATTAACAACAATAATAAAATAATGAAACCATAATAATAATAGTAATGGTAATAATAACATTATACAACAAAATAAGAATTTGGCTTATCAACTCTATAAATAAATCAAACAGGAATATATATAGTCGACAAATTATAAAATGGAAGGTGAAGTCAAAATACACCATTATTCGAAATACATAATTTTTGTTTACAAAACATTTTTATAGAAGATCCAAAATATGACAAATAATAATCGAAATACAGAAAATATTTGGAAAAAAATAATTACAAAGAGAAAAATAGGTAGGAGAAGGATGAATTTATACCCAATAAAGAGCCAAAGAAGAGGATGACTGCAATTGACGGAAGAAAACAAGGAATGAAAGAATGGAATGCAAAGGGGTCAGATGTGGATCGAGTAGGATAAGAGATAGCTATAGTTGTCTAAAGTCCAGCTTCGATCTTCAGAGAGTTTGCTCACAAATTTATTCTGGTATTGCTTCTTCGGTACCTGTAAATACTTGATCTAAAAAGAGAGAAAAGAGTGTCCTTAGAGCAAGCCGTGGACAACAAGTAGAGAAAAATAGAGGATAAAGGAAACATGTATATCAAAGAAATGGGACAGGATCAAAGTCAAAGAACAAAGCAAAGGAAGGCAATAATATCAAAGGTCTACAGTAATCACACATGTAATGCATGATATCAAGTCAAGTTCTATACAGGATCAAGTATGCAGGTTATTAAGCATTTTATTAGCCTATCTAGTGAACATACTACTGCATCCCATACTACAGGTTCGGTGAAAACACATAGTGAACGTTTTGGACTGATGGTGAATTCACGGTTTGTGTACTCGGCCCAGTAATCAGTGTTTAATGTTCAGTGTCAGTGATTATCAGACAGTGTTTTATGTTCAGGGACAGTAATTATCAGGCAGTATTTTACGTTCAGGAATAGTAATTATCAGGCAGTATTTTATGGCCATCAGTACAGGTCAGTACAGGTTAAGCGGTAGGGCCCTACCGAGTACAATTTTCGATTGTTCACCACTATGTCTACCCATAATACTCCGGCTTTTTATTAGTTTATTTTCATCTTATGTGAGTATGCAAGAAGGTGTCAATTTTGTATGATACTAAGTGTGACTAATTCTATTCGTTACAGACAAAGCAAGAAGCAAACAAGTCAATTAAACACACATCACATAATCAGGACAGCATGATCTTGCGGTACTAAATCATGGATTACTGCTACTACAGAAAAGCAAATCTGGATCCGTCAAAAGTTATAGAAACTAAACTCTCTGCCGGTTCCAGCAAATATATATGAGACATATAAAAACTACAGAAACTAGGGTAAAAATCCTATTCTATTCAGATTTTATGTTCAAGCAGCAAGCTGTAAATTATGTTCACCTATTTGTTTCAGGTCAGAAAACTCATCTAATAAACCTATAAAAACTCTGGGTCATTCCTACACATGTCTAGGTTCAGCTTAATTTATTTCAGATTTTTATTTTACTTTTAACATGGTCAAATAAATTATAGAACAACAAGATACGCATGCATTTGTGAATCTAAAAATTCTAACACAACTGTACTAAAATGATGATATCTAACAGGTCACACATCGGAATTCAAATCCGTAAAAATGGTAGTAAAGTAGACATCTGAGGCTAAATTTCATGTTCAAAAAGTTATTCCAAAATATGACAACAACATAGTCGAAAATCTGATTCAAAATGGAACACACAGCAGTCCAGAATTTATTTTGACATTAATAGGCAACAATTAAATCATACAATCATATTTTTCATACAAATTAATAATCAAAGTGTCAATAGATGTTTAACATGCATAATTTCAGTTTCTAAGATACAATTTCATAGACATGGTAATCAATTCGTCAAGTCAAATCAATCTAACATGTCCAATTTACCAAACGGGTCTACAACATGGATCTAATTGTTTTGATGTAAATGTGCATGTGCAATGAAACAATAGGGACTAGGTTTTAGATCTAAGAGAGCGGCACGATGTTAAGAGTATGTCGGGTTAGCTCGTGTAAACCCTCGATAAACTTAACGAAATTGTCAAATACAACATGATAAGGAAAAGGACGGGATCTATTTGCAGAGATCAAAGGAATCTTGAACAAAATAAAATACTAATTCAAGAAGAGACTTGCCTGTTCATTAGTAGATTCAAATATTTTAGAATAATGTGATTAGAATCCTGGACGACGAACCACGATCACACGGGCGAGCCACATGCAAAACAGCCAACAGAAAAACAAGATCCAACAGCACACCACAGCAGATCTCCACAAAATAGCATACACTGAATCCAGAGCAGAACACCAATCAGCAGAGTTAAATCCCTTTCACAAACACCCCACACCAAAACAGAATCCCACACACACAACAGCGTACACCAATTCCACCCAATCCTGCTCCGTCTTCTCCAACACACCGGAGAAAGAGAGAGCGACGACGGGAGGCAGCGACTGGCGACGCGATGCTGTGGCGACTAGCAGCGAGGTGCTTGGGACTGACTACGAGGGTGCTGCATTCAGGAAGCGACGGCAGCGGCCAAGAACAATGGCGAGGAGTGACTCTGTTTCGCAACGAAACAGGGGAGAGCGATACGACGTCTTGGACGACGAAGACGAGGCGATATGGGTTCTTCAGTGGTTGTGGGGTAAACGGAGAGGTGAAGACGAGGCATATAGGATGAGGAGCGGCAATGGCGGTGGGCGAGGAGATGGGTAATGGCGATGGGGTCCAAATGAGAGGCAGGGATGACAACGGATTGGAAGGGGATAGGTGAGGGATGATGACGAGGATGATGAGCGGTGGCGGAGGCTAAGGCGGTGGTCGGAGACGGGGAGAGGAGTGACGGGGAAATTGAGTTCGGGACGAAACAGAGAAGGGGGAGAGAGAGAGAGTCGGGGGGATTAGCACAGTAGCGGCTAAAGGATTATGATAGGATTAGAGTTTAATAGAAGATTAGAGTATTTATAAGGAAAAATAGGATATTGGTTTACTGGGTAATTGGGTATTAGACTCAATAAATAAAAATACATTGGATATGAATATAATGGATCAATATAAACCCAAACACAAGAATAAGATATTTGATAAAATATAATTTGTATTACATGAATTATTTGAAAGAATTAAAAACACAATTATCAAATAAGAAAGGATTTTTTTTAATAATCGATAATAATAATAAATAATCATAATAACAATAAGAGTAGAAATACTATCAATAATAATAGTGGCAATAACAATAGTAAAAATAATAATAACAATAGTACTAACAATAAATAATACTAACAACAACGATAGAAATTATCAGAGCAATATCATTATATAAAAATAGTAATTTGTTGAAATAGTCGAAACAGTAACAATATCTTTGAGAGTTAAAATGCGAATAGTTGACCAAGTAGAAATGGAAACAAAGTTTATTCGAAATAATTATAACTATTGTTTAGAAAATGCTTAACATAAAATTCAAAACGAATTTAACAAATGACGAAGCTATAAATATCGAAATACAAAAAAATACTCATGAAAATACGTATTTGTAGAAATGGGGGTTACAGTTATCCTCTATACCATCCATATAGCTCTACCCCTAGCTCTTCCACCCTTGCCTCTCATTGGTATAGTTATGCCTCTCCTCTCACTACATTTGGTGGTTGTATTGGTTGAGAAATTGGTAAAATTTGAACTCCTGGCTATTGAGCTTGTGGATCACTAATTCCTTTTCTTGTTCTTTTTGAATCAGATGCGTCAGCTTCTAGATTCGTGCACGCAACACTTACTTGAAAACAATTATATGACCATCACCTGCTATTGGACATAGTATCATAAATTACTCACATGACATGTTCAACATACACACAATATGAGCATTCTGGATGAGAAAATACAAATACTAGAGCATCACATACATAAAAGAGTGTTTTGAGAATCATAACAATAGCCATTGTATATTTTTACTTTGAAAATTGTATCATTGTACATTGTTTACAATTGTGTACTTTGAAGAGTTGTAACTATGGACACTTGTGTCAGTAATCACTTATTGTTTTTTTTTATGCACTGTTTTTTGAGAGTTGTATCAGTGGTCTGAATATGTTTTGAAGTCTTGTATCAAAGGTCTTGAGACTTGTATCAATGGAGTTATGTTTTTTATCAATGGAGTTATTTTTTTTGGAATATGTATCAACGAACATCTGAAATTTTTTGAGACTTGTAAATGAATGAGACTAGTAACTGACTTGAGTAGTATAGCTTGTCAATCCCTACCTTCATTAGTGGCTATATATATACCCCAATCCTAGTAGCGTACTGAAAATTATGTGACAGTTCAGTATGATCAAGAACAACAAGTAGAAGTACTCTATGTTGGTATGTGCAATTCAATGGTATGGAAGGTACTAAAAATTATGTGAGTCATATATGATCATGAGTTAAATGTGAGCTTAAGGAGGGAGATCGATGTGTGTCCTTGTTTTTAGACATGTAAAATCTGGGTTTCCCTCAACGGGAATGAAGGACTATGCATGTTCTTGGATGCAGAAGTAGCTGTCTCTCCCCCCCCCCCCCCCCCCCCCCCCCCCCCCACCCACCCAGCAATTCTCTAGCTTGGAAGTTGGAGTAATATAGGGTGTCACACTGTATTCGTCTACTTTTCGACTTCTTGACATGCACACCTCACCGTCATGCAATATATATGATAACTAAAAGGAGTGCATGTCTTGAAGGTGTAAAGCACTTTAAGTACACTTTTATACCCACTACTTCTCCAACCCCCAAGTCAGAGAATTGTTGTCTATGCTTGGTAGTAGTGCATGGGATGTATGCTTTTATGCAAAAATTATTTAAGTGAAACAATGGTGTTTGTAATAGGAAATTTTGTAGTTCTTTTTAGTGCATTAATGTGAGTACATAGTAATGTATGTAGTGATTATTGTAATGTGTTCAATGAAAAAGTTCTTGGATGTAGTGGTTATTATAATGTAAGATTATTGTAATGTACTAATCTCAGGGTGTGTTCCATCCTTCATATCAGCATGTTATTGTTTCATATTGTAAGATTTATTAAAGTGTAGCAAGTACCTTTTTCAATGCTTCTGTGACTGCACCCCTGCATCTCCCTCTTCCTCCACTAGCTCTTCTACTTTGCCCACTCCGTCCTTATATCGACCCCCTACTACATGATTTTCATGTAAATTAGAAATCTATAATCAACATAATATAGAAGTTGTAAATGGGGAACTTTACCTCTGCGCATTTCCTGTGGATGATTTACTATGCAAACCAACATTGGAGGCACTTCCTTCCACTCCTTCAACAGTTTTGTTAATTGATGCTTAGCAAGTGGCTTTGTTGTGATTGCTTCCATGCCATCTCGAACATGTCATTCTTCTCTTTGCTAATTTGTGACTACCAACATTATCATCATCTCTTGCTCTTAACTCTCTTAGTAGTAGGTCTGCCTCTTGACCTTCTAGTATGTGGTGCTCCAATAGTGTACCCAAGCTCCTGATGTTGCCACTGAGCTTTAGAAGGCAGAGTGTCAATAGAGTATTGATATGTCATCTTATATATGAAATATATCGTAGGATAATCAAATTCTAATACCTGTTTACTTAAAAGAGACTTAATTTTTGTTTAAAAAAAGCAAAATATATAAAAAGTATGAATTTATACCTGTTTATGTAGTAGTATGGATTCACAAACACAACCCAATTAATTATACACATTGTGGCAATAACCTCCGCTGCATGTATGCATGGGAGACCAATCAGCTGCCATCCTCTGCATGAGCAAATTCTATTGACCATGTAAAACACCTCCCTTTGATCCACACACTCAACCTCTGCATTCATATCATCTGATTTTCTCACTGTCCAACAACCCACCTTCTTATGTATATGTAACATTCTAAATTTTTATTTACAAGAGTTTGT
The DNA here is from genome assembly GCA_017893485.1 of Hemerocallis citrina. NCBI lineage: Eukaryota > Viridiplantae > Streptophyta > Magnoliopsida > Asparagales > Asphodelaceae > Hemerocallis > Hemerocallis citrina. The sequence continues at coordinate 173,300,063 of CM030361.1, forward strand.
GATTTTACGAGTTTTGCACGTATAATTTCGTATGTATTTTCTGGAGAAAAATATTTCTTTATAGCTTGAGCTAATAATTATTCTCTTTATTTTCTAAAAGATCTATTTTTAAAGCCTAAATAAAACCCTAGGCTGAATTATCTCTTTCTAGCTCATTATAATTAATTAAATAATTGATTCACTAGAGCCCATGGTCTTTTAGCTCATTAGTGAGCCCATTTAATTTAATTCCTCTTTTAATTAACCTAACTTGTAGTGTAGACCAATTTAGTAAACAATTAATTAAAATTCCATGAACAAATTTTTGGTAGGGGGTACTAGTTTTCATGTGCATTGCACTAGCACGTGCAAGTGCACCCAAATAGTGTAGGCCAGATTGTGCAAAGAGATAGGGCGAGGTGGATGAAGGGGAGTGGTGGTTGATCCATCATGGGTAGTTGCTACAACTCCCTAATTCATCTTGGCCATTGATCCTTAACCATTTGAAGAAATTCTAGCCCTCCATTTGCACTCCAAATTAGTATAAATACCCCATGTCATTCACTCACATTTACACTTGAAAAAGAATTGAAAAAAAGAAAGAAAGAAAGACAAGATTGTGAGTAAAAGATTAGGAGAGTTGTGAATCAAAAGATTGAGTGCTAGTGTGTGTGTGTTCTTCACCACAGAGTGGCCGGCATTCTTCAAGAAGCATGGGGAGGCTCGGGTTGCATACCAACTAGGAGGAGAAGTCAATTGGTGGCTCGATCTAGGAGGCGAAGGCTTCACTTGTTCGTTCTAGGAGATCCTTTAGGAGTTCTTGTTGTTTTCTCTCCATTAAAGGTGGGCAATTTTCTCCAACTTCTAACTAGTTACTATGCTAGGTTTATGTGTGTGATCATGTTAAAATAAACAAGAAAGGAAAATATTACTTTATGTTAGTACCATGTTTAAGGAGAAAATGAACCTATGTGAAATTACAAGAAATAAGTAGTAAAATTGATTGAATAATGTGAATAGAAATATTGTGGTGATAACTTGATAATATACTTGTTTGCTAATTAAGAAAATATGAATCTTTATGTTGAGATATTCATGAATGTGGAAACATGCAATATGAAGAAATGTGTTGTTTTATGTTTTGAACTATGAGAAAATGTCCATATTATGAAAGTAGATTGATTAACAAATCATACAAGTTTATTGTTCGTAAGTTTAATACAAAAATCTCCAAATTTTACATGTTGTTTAGTTGAAATGAACATTTTGTAGTTAGGGCTAAGTTAAGAGAAAGATTGGATTTTTATTGATAAAAGAAGAAACGGAGGAAATTATTAGTTTAATAAAGAGTAATCCACTTGAGAATTATCAAATTAAAATTTTTTTCTTTGAAAATAAACAATTAAGAGGACATAAAGCTTTTGTGACCAATTTTGTACAAATAAAAGAATAGACTTTTATATGAAAAAAATGAGAGTTAAATGGTTTTTATAATCTTAAATTACTGTGTAACTATCAAAGAAATTCAGTCAAGAAATTTTTTTATGTTTCTAAAGGAACAAAACATATTTTGAAAGAAATGAACTATTTTTATGAACTAGAATTGCTACAGTCGTATACAAAACTACTTGTAATTATTTTTTCTACGGGTTAGTCACTCTGTCCATTCTGGTCAGTGGTTGCAAAATAAAAACATCACTGTAGCAAGAGGTCATGAGTTCGTGTCTATGTATGGACTCTTCATTTTTTCCATTTTGTGAAATTAACTCAATGCCGAACCCAATAGTATAAGGGGTTATTAAATGCCATTCTCAATGCTTGGCTCTGTTGGCCTTTCTGGTCAGCAGCTGCGCCACAGTAACGTTAATGTAGCGCAGCAGTGGTGTGTGTATGTGCGGTTCGAAACCTGGCGTTAGCCAAATTTTTTTTTAATTCCGATTTTTTGGAAAAAATGATTTCTTTTTAAATGATTTTAAGTGAAATAAATTCATAAAAATTATTATAATTATTCTGAAATTAATTGGATCTCATGGAAAATTTCTATAGCTTAATAAAGAATTATAAATCAAGTTAGAGAATTATTATGAATATTTTTATGAGATAAACAAAGCAATAATTAGTTTCTTTTAAGAAAATTTCTATGAGAAGTTTTCTAAGAAATCCATAACTTGATGCAAATGTGAATAAATTCGCTTGGTTCAAATAAATGAGATTTTAGACTTATGAATGCAAAGAAAAATTGTGAGATTAGATTTGTAATTTGAAAAATTGTGAAAAATGGAATAAACTTCTCTCTTTATTTTGGAAAATAATACATGAATTGAAATGAAAAGAATCATGATAACTTATGAAGATATTGGTGAGTGTGAATACTCAATTTATAAACATGAAATGAGATTTGAGCTAGAGGGTAGCTAAGTCCTATTACCGGCAAGTGAATAAATTATTTTTAAGATGAACTATTGAGTTGAAAAACCAAGTTTAGTCAGATTGTTTATAAAGACCCATATAGATGAAAGAGCTAACTCTAGGGGTTAATTTTATTCATAATTCAAATAATTAAGGACTAGACACATAGTGCTGATGTGACAAAAGTAAGAGAAAAATACGAGTATGAGGGTCATCGGATTGGCGGTGTAAGAGTGATTCACAGATTACCTGCTTGATGCATTATGACACGGCATGAGCACTACTCCGGAATTATCGTCCCAGTGGAGACGCTTGTGGGGTGTTTGGTGACTACGGGTGGTGCCATCGTCCCACGATGGAGGCTGAATTGTCCATAGATTGCCTGCATGATGCATCATGTCAGTGCGTGGGATTTCCCTCCAGATTGTCTGGGCATGGGCTCGTAATTCATCGAATATGTAGGATACTTACCGTAGTTACCGTAGTAGTTTAAGTCATGACGAGGGATTGAACCCTACAATATGAAGTACGATTATGGGCTTGCCCTCAGACCTATGTAGTATGGGATGCATAGAATCCGAACAAGTGCGCGTTAGTGTCATATAATATAAACAACTACATTAAGGACTAAGTGCACCGCACAACACGACATCTATAGGATAGTCCCCGTAGTTTTGTTTGTGATAAGTGTGTATTTTCTAACAGGAGAAAATTGATATATTATATCCTTGCATCAATTGAATGAACTGACGAGCCCACAGTTTCTATGCAGGACAAAGAAATTGACAAGATTAAAGTATGCATGCTGCTTAAAGAATGTTTCAAGTGTTGTACATTTTATTCATGTATTATTGTAAATTGCTTCCGCTGTTTAAATGTAATTTAAGATGTAACACTGATGTAATAAAAGTTTTAATTTCCTTGTAAATTGTACGAAGAGAAGTGAAAAGATCTGTGGAACTTTGAATTCAGTCTGTTTCGGAATTCGGAGTGTTACAGAGTGGTATCAGAGCCACGCTTCTATGTAGTACAAATTTATAAGGAACGATATCCTAGAGTGGACATTAGAGCATGTTTAAGTCGAGAGATTTAAATGTAAGTCACTTACATTTGTGTTGCTCTATGATTTATGCTTCTTCTTCTCCTTTCTTTAAGATGGCGGACCACTTCGACCCAGCTAGAGGTGATGACTGGCACATAGTTGAGGAAGATTACAACCCCGGGCAAGCTGATTCAGACGAAGAAGATCCTGAAGAATTCGAAGAGGAATGGTTTGAGTCCAGAAAGATCACTCCACCTCCGGATTCATCTGATGATTCCTCCGATGAGGAAGAACCAGTTCCGAGTAACATTGTATCTCTTCAGAAGCAAGTAGAGACTCAGAGGGAGAGAGCAGAGCTGCTGCAGGCACAGTATGCGAAGTGCAAGGAGGGCATTGCCACACTTTGTCATCATGTTTGGGAACTCGAGAAGAGAAAATATATGTACGATGTACTGAAGGAGGAAGTGGAGGAACTACGGGAAGAGCTTCGAGAAGCCAAGAGGAACCGTAGGAACTAGAATGTTGTATCTTCTTATTGCTTTCATTTAATGTGAGAAATGTTTTAAATTCGAATGTATAAAGTTTGAAATTCAATGAAATGAAGAATTGATTTAAATTCATGTTTTCTACTTCAAATTTAATGGATCTTTTGCATCAGAATATGGCTGGAAGAAGAGCTAGAAGTGGAGAAGGTCTGGAATTGGAACTGGAGTTAGTGAGGTTCTATCAGACACTCAATGTCGTTGCCATGAATCAGAACCAAGGGAGGATGCCTGTGAATCCAGTATCCGAAGCAATCAAACTCGTGGAATCATTCAAACGGATGAAACCACTCGTATTTGAGGGAAAGTCAGACCCTGACACAGCTGACAATTGGATCCGACAGATCGAGACTATCTTCGAAGTCTTGGAGACTCCGGAGGGCAGCAAGGTGAAGTTGGCTGCACTGCAGTTCGAGAAGGATGCAACTGTGTGGTGCCAGTCGATGAAGCGGACGATGGAAGATATTGTCCTTGGCTGGGAGAAATTCTTGGAGGAATTCCGTAGTCATTATTTTCCATCAGACGTCCAGGAGAAGAAGGCCATGGAATTTCTGGCGCTGTAGTAGGGCGGCATGTCAGCTAGGGAGTATGAGACAAGGTTCACTCAGCTCTCGAGGTATGCCCCCGAATTGGTGATGGACGAGGTAAAGAAGGCTCAAAAATTCGAGCATGGTTTGAGGCCAAGTCTGAGATCAAGGATGATACCCCTCGGTATCAGGAGGTTTGACAAATTGGTCAAACGAGTTGCAGCCACTGAGGTGGACATGGAGCAGGTCCATGCTGTTCAGAATAAGAGGAACAACTGGAATGTAGGGAAGATGCCTGCAGTTGCTGGAAATGTCAGGGGACAGCCGGCGGCCCAAAGGTTCAAACCGACGGAGCGAATGCTGTCAGTGTGGCTGGGAGACCCGGGAATGCATGGGTGAGACCTCCGGTGGTACATTGTTACAACTTTGGGGAGTCGGGTCACTACCGATCCCAGTGCCTTAAGTTGCAAGATGTCATCCGTAAGGGACCAACTCAGCAGGCCGGGAAGAATCCGTACAAGCAGAGACGAGTATTTGCCTTGACTGAAGCTGACGCTGATGAGGTGGATCACGTCACCACTGGTACGAGAGAGGATATTTAAGAGTGTTTTCTGTTGTTCTTCTTTTCCCGCTTTATTTAGTGAACTGTTATGTAACGAGTTTGTGTTATGTAACAGGAGAACTTTATTTGAATGGAAAGAAAGATGTTGTTTTGTTCGATACTGGGTCTTCTCACACTTTTGTATCACCTAAGTTTGCTAAAGTTTTGGGAGTCGAACCGAAAGTCTTTTCAGGCAATGTCTTAGTAGTAGCTACTCCATCAGCGGAGACTTTAACCACTAATCGGTACTATGCAGACTGCGAGATCGAGATTAGAGATAGAATTTTTGGGATTGATCTGATCAAGCTGAATGTCTTGGGAGTCAATGTTATCATTGACATTGATTGGATGTCGGTGTACAGTGCAAGCATCGAGTGCAAGACCAAAGAAGTAATAGTGAAGGCTCCAGGTGGTCCTGAAGTCACTTTCCAGGGGAAGAGGAGATGTTCAGGCTTGGTGCTGCTATCAGCAAGAAGAAGGGGATTCCTATGGAGATGCAGCAAATTCCAGTGGTTCGGGATTACCCGACCGTATTCTTGGAAGATTTGCCTGGGTTACCCTCGCACCGTGATGTGGAGTTCAACATCACTATTCAGCTAGAGAGTGCACCCATTTCCAAGACACCGTATAAGATGGTGCCTGTAGAGCAGGATGAGATCAAATGGCAGATTGAAGAACTATTGGAGAAAGGCTTTATTCAACCGAGTGCGTCGCCTTAGGGGGCAGCGGTGCTGTTGGTAAAGAAGAATGATAGTTCGATGAGGATGTGCATCGATTACCGAGAGCTGAATAAGGTCACTATTCATAATAAGTATCCTATTTTCCGAATTGACGACCTGTTCGACCGTCTACAAGGAGCAGTTGTTTTCTCCAAAATAGATCTTCGATCAGGATACCATCAAGTTTGAGTGAAAGTTGAGGATATGCATAAGACTGCGTTCCGAACTCGACACGGGCATTACGAATTCTTAGTTATGCCGTTTGAAGTGACGAATGCACCTGCAATTTTTATGGATATGATGAACAGAGTTCTGAGGACATTTATTGATTCTTTCGTCGTGGTATTTATTGACAATATTCTTGTGTACTCCAAGTCGGAGGAGGAGCACACGGATCATCTGACAGCAGTTTTGAAGAAGCTCCAAGAGCATGAGTTGTATGCCAAGTTATCCAAGTGCGATTTCTGGAAATTTGAAGTAGCAATCCTAGGTTACATCCTTTCTAAGGAGGGAGTGGCAACTGATCCGCAGAAGATAGAGGCGGTGAAGGATTGGGCAAGGCCTACTACAATGAAGGAAATCAGGAGTTTTCTTGGGCTAACTGGATACTACAGGAGGTTCATTCAGGGCTATGCTCAGATAGCCGTGCCACTCACTAGTCTGACCAAGAAGAATTTGAACTTCAAGTGGACTAAGCAGTGCGAGGCAAGCTTTCGAGAGTTGAAAGAGAAGCTGACTACTGCTCCCATTTTAGCTTTGCCTAGAGCAGGTGTTGAGTATGATGTTTACAGCGATGCTTCACATGGTGGGCTTGGTTGTGTCTTAATGCAAGAAGGAAAAGTGATCGCTTATGGGTCTAGGCAACTAAGACCGCATGAGAAGAATTATCCGACTCATGATCTAAAGTTGGCTACGATTATCTTCGCCTTAAATCAATGGAGACATTACGTGTATGGTGAGAAGCTGAACATGCACACGAACCATTAAAGCTTGAAGTACATCTATCAGTAGAAGGACCTAAATCTGAGGCAACGGAGATGGCTTGAAGTACTTGAGGACATTCATCCAGAGATTAAGTGCCATCCTGGGAAGGCTAATGTTGTTGCTGATGCACTTAGCCGCAAGAGCAGTCTGGCTAGTTTGATTACAACTCAGAGGCAACTTGTAGAGGAGTTGGATCAGGCTGGTATTGAAGTTGTTCTGCAAGGCTTGAGATCATCTTTATCTCAGTTGAGGCTCCAACCAACGCTGAATGAAAGGATTATCGCAAGTCAGAAGAAAGATGCAGAGATTCAGAAGATGAAGGAGCAGGTTGGTGATGGCAGGTTGTCAGAGTTCCAGATCAGGGATGAAGTGTTATGGTTTGGAGAGAGGCTGTGTTCCGGATCAAGCAGAATTGCGAGAGAGAATTCTTCAAAATGCACAAGCTACTCTTTTGTCTGTACATTCTCGGAGTACCAAGATGTATAAGGACATTAAGCAACATTTATGGTGGTCAGGTTTGAAACAGGATGTGGCCGAGTTTGTGGCGAAGTGTGAGATCTGTCAACAGGTCAAAGCCGAGAATCATAGTCCCAGAGGTCTATTGCAACCATTACCTATTCCAGAATGGAAGTGGAATAACATCAGTATGGATTTCATCACGGGTTTGCCCAAGAGTTCAAAGGGCAATGATAGTCGATCGACTAACCAAGTCCGCTCACTTCTTGGCGATGAAACTCACTTCGTCTATGGACAAGTTGGCCGAGCTGTATGTTGGGGAGATCGTCAGACTTCATGGTGTTCTGTTAACCACTATGTCTGATCGAGATGCACGGTTTACTTTGCATTTCTAGAGGAGTCTTCAGACAGCTTTGGGTACCAAGATAGATTTCAGCACTGCTTTTCATCCTCAGACCGATGGGCAGACCAAGAGAGCCAACCGTATTTTTGAGAATATGCTTCGGAGTTGTATTCTAGATTTTGGAGGCAGTTAGAAAAGGCATCTAGCTCTGGTAGAGTTTACCTACAACAATAGTTTTCAGACTAGTATTGGATGGCACCGTACGAAGCTCTGTATGGCAGGAAGTGCAGAACACCTGCTTGTTGGTTTGAAGTTGGGGAGCGGCAGATGTTTGGACTTGAGATTGTGCAACAGACCTCTGAAAAGATCGATTTGATCAGGAAGAGATTGGTGGATGCTCAGAGTAGACAGAAGAACTATGCAGACAACCGGAGGAGGGACCTTGAGTTTGAGGTTTGTGACTCTGTCTTCCTGAAGGTTACACCTAGCAAGGGTGTGATTCACTTCGACCGAGGTGGGAAGTTAGCCCCAAGGTTCATAGGCCCGTACAAGATATTGAAGCGGATTAGGAAAACGACTTACCGGTTGAAGTTGCCAGAAGAGTTGTCTCAGGCGCATAATGTCTTTCATGTGTCTATGCTGAGAGGTTACATTCCAGATCTGAATCATCATTTGCCCGAAGTGCTGGAGGGTTTGCAGTTGGATCTAAGTTACTTTGAGCTTCCGGTTGAGGTTGTCGATCGTCGGAAGAATGTCTTGCGAAAGAAGACGATACCGATGGTCAAAGTAGTCTTGAGAAACCAGTTAGTTGAAGAGGCTACTTGGGAATCTGAGGAGAGGATGATGTAAGATCATCCTGAGCTCTTTGTTTGATTTTTATTTCCTTTTCTTGTCTTCTCTTCTTGTTGTATTTCTATTTTCTCACTCTTTAAGTGTAGTTCCGGTGACGAAATTATTCTAAGGAGGGAGTGCTGTAACATCCTAAATTTTTATTTATAAGAGTTTGTGATTTTAAGTGTTTCGCACGTATAATTTCGTATGCATTTGCTAGAGAAAAATATTTCTTTATAGATTGAGCTAATAATTATTCTCTTTATTTCCTAAAAGATCTATTTTTAAAGCCTAAATAAAATCCTAGGCATAATTATCTCTTTCTAGCCTATTATAATTAATTTATTAATTAATTCACTACAGCCCATGGTCTTTTGGCCCATTAGTGAGCCCATTTAATTTAATTCCTCTTTTAATTAACCTAACTTGTAGTGTAGACCAATTTAGTAAACAATTAATTAAAATTCCATGAACAAATTTTTGGTAGGGGGTACTAGTTTTCATGTGCATTGCACTAGCACGTGCAAGTGCACCCAAATAGTGTAGGCCAGATTGTGCAAAGAGAGAGGGAGAGGTGGATGAAGTGGAGAGGTGGTTGCTCCATTATGGGTAGTTGCTACAACTCCCTAATTCATCCTGGCCATTGATCCTTAACCATTTGAAGAAATCCTAGCCCTCCATTTGCACACAAAATTAGTATAAATACCCCCTCTCATTCACTCACATTTACACTTGAAAAAGAATTGAAAAAAAGAAAGAAGAAAGACAAGATTGTGAGTAAAAGATTAGGAGAGTTGTGAGTCAAAGATTGAGTGCTAGTGTGTGTGTGTTCTTCACCATAGAGTGGCCGGCATTCTTCAAGAAGCAAGGGGAGGCTCGGGTTGCATACCAACTTGGAGGAGAAGTCAATTGGTGGCTCGATCTAGGAGGCGAAGGCTTCACTTGTTCGTTCTAGGAGATCCTTTAGGAGTTCTTGTTGTTTTCTCTCCATTAAAGGTGGGCAATTTTCTCCAACTTCTAACTAGTTACCATGCTAGGTTTATGTGTGTGATCATGTTAAAATAAACAAGAAAGGAAAATATTACCTTATGTTAGTACCATGTTTAAGGAGAAAATGAACCCATGTGAAATTGCATGAAATAAGTAGTAAAATTGATTGAATAATGTGAATAGAAATATTGTGGTGATAACTTGATAATATACTTGTTTGCTAATTAAGAAAATATGAATCTTTATGTTGAGATATTCATGAATGTGGAAACATGCAATATGAAGAAATGTGTTGTTTTATGTTGTGAACTATGAGAAAATCTCTATATTATGAAAGTAGATTGTTTAACAAATCATACAAGTTTATTGTTCGTAAGTTTAATTCAAAAATCCCCAAATTTTACATGTTGTTTAGTTGAAATAAACATTTTGTAGTTAGGGCTAAGTTAAGAGAAAGATTGGATTTTTATTGATAAAAGAAGAAAAGGAGGAAATTATTAGTTTAATAAAGAGTAATCCACTTGAGAATTATCAAATTAATTTTTTTCTCTTTGAAAATAAACAATTAAGAGGACATAAAGCTTTTGTGACCAATTTTGTACAAATAAAAGAATAGACTTTTATATGAAAAAAATAAGAGTTAAATGGTTTTTTAAATCTAAAATTACTGTGTAAATATCAAAGAAATTCAGTCAGGATTTTTTTTTATGTTTCTAAAGGAACAAAACGTATTTTGAAAGAAATGAACTATTTTTATGAACTGGTCGTATACAAAACTACTTGTAATTATTTTTCCTACGGGTTAGTCACTCTGTCCATTCTGGTCAGTGGGTGCAAAATAAAAACGTCACTGTAGCAAGAGGTGAAGAGTTCAAGTCTCTGTATGGACTCTTCATTTTTCCATTTTATGAAATTAACTCAATGCCGAACCCAATAGTATAAGGGGTTATTAAATGCCGAACCCACAGTAACGTTATGTAGTGCAGCGGTTGTGTGTGTGTGTGTGTGGTTCGAAACCTGGCGTTAGCCAAGTTTTTTTTAATTCCGATTTTTTTTGGAAAAAATGATTTTTAAAAAAAATGATTTTAAGTGAAATTAATTCATAAAAATTATTATAATTATTCTGAAATTAATTGGATCTTATGGAAAATTTCTATAGCATAATAAAGAATTATAGATCAAGTTAGAGAATTAATATGAATATTTTTATGAGATAAACAAAGCAATAATTAGTCTCTTTTAAGAAAATTTCTATGAGAAGTTTTCTAAGAAATCCATAACTTGATGCAAATGTGAATAAATTCACTTGGTTCAAATAAATAAGATATTAGACTTATGAATGCAAAGAAAAATTGTAAGATTAGATTTCTAATTTGAAAAATTGTGAAAAATGGAATAAACTTATCTCTTTATTGTGGAAAATAATACATGAATTGAAATGAAAAGAATCATGATAACTTATGAAGATATTGGTGTGTGAATACTCAATTTATGAGCATGAAATGAGATTTGAACTAGAGGGTAGCTAGTACCTATTACCGGCAAGTGAATAAATTATTTTTGAGATGAACTATTGAGATGAAAGACCAAGTTTAGTCAGATTGTTGATTAAGACCGGTATAGAGGAAAGAGCTAACTTCAGGGGTTGATTTTATTCATGATTCAAATAATTAAGGAGTAGACACATAGTGGTGATGTGACGAAAGTAAGAGAAAAAATACGAGTATGAGGGCCATCGGATTGGAGGTGTGAGAGTGATTCACAGATTGCTTGATGCGTCACGACACGATGTGAGCACTACTCCGAAATTATCGTCTCGGTACCGACGCTTGTGGGGTGTTTGGTGACTACGGGTGGTGCCATCGTCCAATGAGGGGGGCTGAATTGTCCATAGATTGCCTACATGATGCATCATGTAAGTGCGTGGGATTCCCCTCCAGATTGTTTGGGCATGGGCTCATAATTCATAGAACATCTAGGATACTTACCGTAGTTACCGTAGTAGTTTAAGTCATGGCGTGGGATTGAACCCTACAAGATGAAGTACGATTAAGGGCTTGCCCTCGGACCTATATAGTATGGGATGCATAGAATCCAAACAAGTGCGCATTAGTGTCATATAATATAAACAACTGCATTAAGGACTAAGTGCACAGCACAACACGACATCTATAGGATAATCCCCGTAGTTTTGTTTGTGACAAGTGCGTGCTTTCTAAGTAGGAGAAAATTGATGTATTATATCCTTGCGTCAGTTGAATGAACTGACGAGCCCACAGTTTCTATGCAGGACAAAGAAATTGACAAGATTATAGTATGCATGCTGCTTAAACAATGTTTCAAGTGTTGTACATTTTATTCATGTATTATTGTAAATTGCTTCCGCTGTTTAAATGTAATTTAAGATGTAACACTGATGTAATAAAAGTTTTGATTTCCTTGTAAATTGTACGAAGAGAAGTGGAAAGATCCTATGGAACTTCGAATTCAGTCTGTTTTGAAATTTGGGGTGTTACAGTATATGTCAGTCATTGGCACTAGCACTCCCTTCCATCTTCTTGCCATTTGCCTTCTAACAGCCATCTTTTCCATAATTTTGATCATCAAACTATCTACAATATCTACAACAGGAAGATATCTATCTTCCATTGTCCAAGCATTGAAACATTTACTCAGTTTTTTTGTAATGTAGTGCTACCTTGCTCTTGGTGTGAATTGGTTTATACTCCAAAGATGAGTGTCTCCAAATGAGATGCAGCTTCTAGAGATACTGCTCTCAATGCTTTCATTGCATCACAGTATTGCAATACTGACTATGCTTTATATGTTCTCCATACCAATCTTTCATACTCTTCACCAGAGAAATTTTTTTCGAAATTATTCCATAGATGTCTTACACAACATCTATGTTTGCCTCAAGCATCGACAAATATACAGTTTCTTGTAAAGTTTTCTCTTGATCACTCATGATAGTAATATCTCCCAGGTGATCTCCAAGAGTTTCTTTCAAACCAGTACCAAGAATGGAGGTTCTCTAATTCAATAACTGCAAAAGCTACATTGTATAACCCATTATTCCCTTCCAGTGCATTGGCTGACAGTAAAGTGCCAAGATATTTACCCCTCAGATGACACCCATCAAGGCTAAGAAATGGTTTGCACACTACAAAGGACGAAGGCAACCCCGACACTTTTTTAAAGAATCTCGGCGTTTAAAAACGATACCAGCATTTCAAAAAATGCCATACCAAACATCGGTGTTGCGCGTGAGTTTGCTGTTCTACCCCGGTGTTTTACAAAATGTCGGTGTACACTTTACAACACCCCAGCATTTGTGAAGCGTCGGTCTATCTCAATTTTAAATTATAAAAAAATACTGAAATTAATCTACCCGGCGTTTTAAAATGACAGGGAATTGTTTTTTAAACATAAATTTATTTCTTTTTACAATTTAAAATTATTAATTGAAAGGAAAATTTCTCATACACTGGAGTTTCAAAGATGCTGGGGTACCCATTTTTATTTTTCTTAAAACAATTTTTGGGTAATTTGTGCATTAGAAAACCTGTAATAATTTCAATTTTTTGCAAAAGAAAAAACCTGTAGTAATTTCCTGTAATTTACAATAACACCACAAAAAAATTTAAATGACGAAATTCATTTTATTTTCCAATGATTAACATTCAACAACTTAAGAAGTTTAAAGTTCTGCAGTTTAAAATCCAGAATCTAAATGTTTCTCACACAGATATCAAGTTACATATAGCTTGGTTACAAAAAGGTTCTCACAATGTTTTTTTCCCAACACAAAATAGTTTGAGCACCAAAAAAGACTAAAAAACTTTATCACAATTAGTAGATTTTCTTAGTGGGTACGCCTCCTTATATCGGAGGTGCTTCAATCATGCTCGCTTATTTCCTCTAGATTAGCCTGACCTGAATTAGTGGGAACTCTATGTTGCAACTGTGCAAGTCACAAATTGTACCAAAAAATTTGTCAACTAAGAAGCCGAAGTAGCTATAACCATTCGCAACTAACATTAAAAGTTATAATAGAAACCCACCCCCACAAAAGAGCACGCTAAAAAAAATTACCTGAACAAGCATGCAGTATTTGTTGAATATTCCCTAAACCAACAAGTCACAAAATATATGGCAGATAAAAAAAATATTGGAAATCACATCCTAGTCCAACCAAGAAGCACTGTGCCGAACTAATCAAATATAATTAAAGATTTGTGACATTTAACAAGAAGATGGTGATGGTATTTCTTGTTCTTGTGGGAATGAAACTGATGCGGTTTGTTTTTGGGAGGCGTGTGGATGCACCAGGTGTGAGTTCTTACTTGATTTGAATTGGTGGAGGAAGCTCTAGTGCGGACGACCCTCAGCCGGGCGAACGGTACGGAAGTAGGCGGTAGTAAGGTGGAGGCTGAATGCTCGGCTCGGATCAGGAGGCTCGGATCCGAGATCTCGTGTACCTGCAGACGGCCTAGGAACACCGGGGTTGGTCCCAGTGGCAGACCCTCCGACGATCTAGTCAGCTAATAAGAGAGAGTAACAGTAACTAGGGTTTTGAGTGGGAAAGATTGATTACCTGGATAAAGGGTAGGGGGTCTGGTATTTATAGGAGAAGCCAACCGGGTCTGGACCCGGTTGCCCGTGGGCCTAAAGTGGTGGAAGCCTAAGCGGCATAGGGCTGACGTGGCAGAGGCCTGGGCGGTTTCCAGGCTGACGTGGTAGAGACCTGGGCGGTTTCTAGGCTGACGTGGCAGAGGCCCGGGCAGTTTTCTGATGCTGACGTGGAGGATCCGAATGATCCGGCGATGCACGTTTCTTGAGGGGATCCTGTGGCCCAGAAGGGGCCACGTCATCCGACCCATATTACAAGCCCCCCACTCCTGGAGGGCTGGGCGATCTAGCCATGTAGGAGTGGTTCTTCGCCTCTGTAGGAAGAGCAGGGTGGTGTGTGCGGCGAGAAAAATAGGATTTGTTACTTCCTTGAGAGGCCGGGGGGTAGGAGGAAGGGATCCCCTATTGGAGCCTTAGGGTCGGCAGACAAGCCTCGAGGGTCGGCAGGCGATCCCCTCGGTAGTTGGAAGTGCGAGGGGATGTCGAGGTCTGTCGGGTTGGAGCTCAGTTTGCCGATCGTCTAGGGTCGGCAGACGAGCTCTGAGGGTCGACAGACGATTCTCTCGCTAGTTGGAAGGGCAAGGGGACGTCGAGGTCTGTCGGGTTGGAGCTTGGTTTGCCGAGCATCTGAGATCGGTAGACGAGCTCCGAGGGTCAGCAGACGATCCTCTCGCTAGTTGGAAGAGCGAGGAGACGTCGAGGTCTGTTGGATTGAGCTCGGTTTGCCGAGCGCCTGGGGTTGGCAGACGAGCTCTGAGGGTCGGCAGACGATCCTCTCGCTAGTTGGAAGAGCGAGGGGACGGAAAGGTCTGTTGGGTTGGAGCTCAATTTGCCAAGCATCTAGGGGCGGTAGACGAGCTCCGAGGGTCGGCAAACGATCCTCTCGCTAGTTGGAAGAGCGAGGGGATGTCGAGGTCTGTCGGATTGGAGCTCAGTTTGTCGAGCATTGGGGGTCGGCAGACAAGCCCCTCGCTTTGCGGGATAGCGGAGGGTTTTGGGGCTCGTGATTCCATCCGAGCTCCTACCCTCCTGTGAATAGGGGAGGGCTTCTAGTGCTCGTGGTTTCATTCGAGCTCCGAGCCTTCTTGAATAGAGGAGGGCTTCTGGGGCTCGCGGTGTCATCCGAGCTCCAAGCCCCCTTGAATAGAGGAGGGCGCTTAGGGCTCGTGGTGTTATCCGAGCTCCGAGCCGCCTTGGATAGAGGAGGGCTTCTGGTGTTCGTGGTGTTATCCGAGCTCCGAGCCCCCTGAATAGATGGGGACTTCTGGGGCTCGCGGTGTCATCCGAGGTCCGAGCTCCCATACTCAATGCTTTGTGGGGGTAGAAGCATCGACGACTGGTGTTGATATCCGGTCTCCGAGCCTTCTGTGAAGTTTGTGGCTCGTGATGCCATCCGAGCGTCGACCCTTCTGTTAAATGGAAGAGGAAGTTGTGGCTCACGATGTCATCCGAGCTCTGAGCTTCATGCATAATAGGGAGGGAGTTTGTGGCTCACGATGCCATCCGAGCGTCGACCCTTCTAAAAATAGAAGAGGAAGTTGTGGCTCGCGATGTCATCCGAGCTCCGACCCTTCTGTCAAATAGAAAAGGAAGTTGTGGATCGCGATGTCATCTGAGCTCCGACCCTTCTGTCAAATAGAAGTTGTGGCTCGCGATGTCATCCGAGCTCCGACCCTTCTGTCAAATAGAAGAGGAAGTTGTGGCTCGCGATGTCATCCGAGCTCCGACCCTTCTGTCAAATAGAAGAGGAAGTTGTGGCTCGCGATGTCATCCGAGCTCCGATCCTTCTGTCAAATAGAAAAGGAAGTTGTGGCTCGCGATGTCATCCCAGCTCCGGCCCTTCTGTCAAATAGAAGAGAAAGTTGTGGCTCGCGATGTCATCCGAGCTCCGACCCTTCTGTCAAATAAAAGAGAAAGTTGTGGCTCGCGATGTCATCCGAGCTCCGACCCTTCTGTCAAATAGAAGAGGAAGTTGCGGCTCGCGATGTCATCCGAGCTCCAATCCTTCTGTCAAATAGAAGAGGAAGTTGTGGCTCGCGATGCCATCCAAGCTCCGACCCCTCTTGACTTGTCGAAAAAGTCTGTTTGTTGGGAAAATGCCTAGGGGGTAGTTGGGTAATTTTGTGCCCACTGCTGATGCCATGAGCACAGGAATCGAAGCAACGCCAAATCTTAGCAGCCGTTAGATCTTGATGATTTAAGATCCAACGGCCAGATATGATTGCGGAAATCAAGGTGTCGCTTTCTCCGCTATAAATCTCCCCCCTTCCCCACTTTTCTTTTCTTCATTTCTTTACTCTCACTTTCCAATTTCATAAGAACAGGGTCTCACTTTCCGTCGGCGAGATTTTCTGGTGATCTCATGGTATATATCTCAGGTTAGTATTCTTGCTTAGTTATGTCGCGCTCTCAATCTGGATCCGAGGCTAGTTCGTCGGACCGCTCTGCGAAGGAATCAGAGTTAGAGACGTCTTCGTCCCTTAGCGAATATATGGTTAAGGACGAAGTCATGACAGACCCCGGGTCGGACGGAGGTGATGATGTGGCATTCGTAGTGTCGCCGCTGAGATCCCGAAGGCCGGGGAAGGAGCCCGTGGATGAGGGCGAGGAGGTGGAAGAGGAAGAGGGGGATGTCAAGGATGAGGAGGATGAGAAGGATGAAGAGGATGAGGATCCCGAGGGTCAGCGTGTCGTTGATGATGATGAGGATGATGGAGATGAAGGGGAGGCGCTCAGGAAGGTGCTGGCGAAGGCACAGCAGGAGGGCGGTTGAGATCGGAGATGACCTTCCGCCTCTACCACCTTTGTCGACGCTGTCACCCGAGAGAAAGGCTTGTCCTCGTTGGAAGAAGAGGAAGTTAAGTTTTCTGGATAGTCCGCCTCCTCCGGATAAATATGCCGCTAGGCCGGGGTTCGAATTTCCCCCTGTATTCTTTAAAATTCCGGGGTCGATCAGGATGTACCCCGACGATGTCAAAGATATCAACCCTCTTCCTCCTGTACCGGGGGAGGAGAGCTGGGTGAAGATTTGGATGGACAGCATTCCGTGTGTCTTGAAGACGGACTATCTTCATATCCTGAGAGCTGCCCACTTTATTCCTTGGGAGTTTGAAGTTTTTATTCCGAGCCCCAGCATTCGATTCACCACAACTCTTGCATCGGGCTATTGTATCTTTCCCTAGGACGCCTTTGTCTCGGGACTGAGGCTGTCGCTACACCTGATGTGTCTAAATTATATACAAATATTTGTACTCATTTATCCATTAAAATTACTTGTTTTCATTGATATTGTCTATAATTCATCTTATTTCTATAAGATTTTATTTAATTAATTATTTTTTGAAGAAATAATATTTTTGATGCAAAAAGTAAAGATTTGTGGAAAAAAAATCAACAAACAAAATAAAATAATGGATTTATTAATAATTATTGTTTTGTTGAGTAAAAGTATGATAAATAATTTTAGAAGGATTTTAATGAGCTAATATGATTTTTAGTTAGTTTAATTAATTTTAAACTAATTAATTAATTTTATTTTTAAATCCTAAATTTTGTTCTTATTTTGTGTATGCAGAAGCACGTGGTTAAAAGAAAAGGAAATAAAAGGAGAAAGAGACAGAAATAAAATTCTGGAAAAAAAAAGGAAGGAAATAAATGAAGAGAATGGATCTTTCTACAAAAAGTGCAAACCCTAACTCCTCTTTCCGTTCTCTATAAGTACAAGCAAAGGGAGAGAGCAGAAGTAAGAGATGACGGCTGAATCAAAACAAATAAAAAGAAAAAGTAAGAAAGTCAGAGAAAGAGAGACACATCTGTCTCTCTGTTTCTCTCCTCTAATTTGAGACATCAGAGCACAAAAAGAAAGAGACTGCACGTGGTGATTCGACAGACGAAGACAGCAGACCGCACACGTAGCGACAGCAGCAGGCGGGTTCATACGCTGCTGCCTTCTTCTTCGACGTGACGGAGCGTCAGAGGTGGGTTCAGACGCCTCTGACTGTTGACGTGGCTCGGAAAAGACCTGATGTGACAGCTGCCTTCTTCTTCGACGTGACAGGCCGAAAACAACAGTGGCGTGTGGCAGGATTGCTGACGTGGCGAGCTCTGCTGACTCGGGGTTCGGATTTTTTGACAGAAGAGAGAGAAAGGACTGGTTTGCATTAAGTTTTTGTATTCTTTTCGTATCTCTTCTTCTCCAATCTTTAGATGCAATCCCAAACATTTTTATTAATTACAAATTGAACATGAACTGAATTTATTGTTCTAATGGCTAAGATGTAGTCTTGTTTTGTAGAACACAAATTTCAATTCCTTATTATTATTTTATTTTTCCTGGTTGTGTTTTAATTTTTATTATTTATGCGTACAAAATGGTGGATAGACATTTGTATGATCTTTTAAATCATGATGAGACCAAATTGGTGATTTGTGATTAATAAAAATTAAATACCGTTATTGGAGGACGTGACCGTTAAGAAATCCAAATTTTCAATTAATAATTTGATGGATAGGCAAATAATTAGTTGAGAATAATTTTTAGACTACGTGGATAGAGTGGTTAATATTTTTAGGATTTTGGTCTACAACTTGGAAAGATAATATCTTTATTCATAAGGAGTTATAATTTGTGTGTGTGATAAACGAGGTAAACCAAGAGCCCTAGAACTAATTTTACCATTAATAAATTACAAGATCTTCACTGTTTCACAGCCCTCTCCCTCTTCACCAATTTAGTTAGTTTTAATTAGATTAATTTAATTTAGTTGTTTTATCATTTATAAAATTCGATCTTCAAAATAGTGATTAATCTAGTGATAACGGTACTCAATAAAATATCTAGTCCTTGTGGGTTCGACACTTTATTCACTTACTATATTACTTGTTGCGATTTTGTACACTTGCAAATATTCACACCAAGTTTTTGGCGCCACTGCTGGGGACTAGTTATTCTTTTATTGATATTGAAAATTGCTAGATTATTGCTAGTTTGGATTTTTTTTGTAATTATTTTTATTTTATTATTATTTTACATCTTTTATTTTCTTTTGACTAACTTTTACTTTTATTTATTTTTCTTTTCATTTTTATTAGTATTTAGTTTTTTATTTTTATATTTTAGGACTTAGGATTTTTATTTTTATTTAATTTTTTTTACTTCTTTACCCGTTTGATTTATATTTTTTCTTTATTTACTTGTTTTTCAGGGTTTAGGTGTGTATGCCTAGATCTAACCCATTGGAGCCTAAACTTTTTGACCCAGAAATTGAAAGAACTTTACGTCAAATCAGAAAGGAAAAGAAAGAAAAGACCACATCCTTTTTATCCATGGCGAACAGAGAGGAGAACAAAGCTTTGAGGGATTATGCAATGCCCTCAGTTGAAGGAACGATATCAAGTATCACAAGGCCGGTAATTGAAGCAAACAATTTTGAAATCAAACCCACAATTATTCAGATGATTCAGCAAACAGTTCAATTTGGAGGACTAGCACATGATGATCGAAATGTTCACATCGCAAACTTTCTCGAAATATGTGATACCTTCCAACACAATGGAGTTTTGAATGATGCTATTCGATTGAGACTTTTTCCTTTCTCACTTAGAGATAGGGCAAAGGCTTGGTTGAATTCTTTACCACAGGGAGCTATTACAACTTGGGAAGGGTTAGCACAAAAATTTTTGACAAAGTATTTTCCCCCAGCAAAAACAGCAAAGTTAAGAAATGACATCACAACATTCACTCAACTTGAGACAGAGTCATTATATGATGCATGGGAGAGGTACAAAGATCTATTAAGAAAGTGTCCTCATCATGAACTTCCAAAATGGCTACAAGTGCAAACATTCTATAACGGTTTGGGGGCTACAAATCGATCCATGGTAGATGCAGAAGCTGGAGGTGCCTTAATGAGCAAAACTCATGAAGCAGCTTATGACCTTTTAGAAGAAATGGCATCTAATAATTATCAGCGGTCCTCAGAAAGAACAATGCAAAGAAAAGTGCCGGGAGTTTTTTAACTTGAACCTATTTCTAATTTAAATGCAAAAATTGATATTTTATCTAAGCAAATAGGTAATATGAATGTTAATGCTATTCAATCTCATATCATTAGTGATTATTGTGCAGGAAATCATTCTAATGCAGATTGCCAAGTGGGGAACCCTTTTGCTCCATCAAATGCCGAACAAGCAAATTATGTTTCAAATTTTCAAAGGCAAAACAACCCTTATGCAAACACATATAATCCAGGATGGAGAAACCACCCCAATTTTTCTTGGAACAATAATCAAGGAGGAGCTAGACCACAAAAAAAAATTTCAACAATAAGAAAAGAAGTCAACATTAGAAGAAATGTTCAAGCAATACATGCAAAAGATAGATCAAGCAATTCAAAATGTTGCAAATTCAACTTCGGCTTCTATTCACAATCTCGAGGTACAAATTAGTCAAATTTCTAATATTCTTAATGAAAGAGCTGCAGGAACATTACCAAGCAACACAGTTGTAAACCCCAAGGAGCATGTGAAGGCAATAACACTTAGAAGTGGGGCAACAATTGGGCAGCCACA
This sequence comes from Hemerocallis citrina, assembly GCA_017893485.1. Classification (NCBI taxonomy): domain Eukaryota; kingdom Viridiplantae; phylum Streptophyta; class Magnoliopsida; order Asparagales; family Asphodelaceae; genus Hemerocallis; species Hemerocallis citrina. Next base: position 173,320,688 of record CM030361.1, read on the forward strand.
AATCAAAAATGTAGAACAAGATGTGGATGAAAAGCAAGGTGAGAATGAACAAACGATGGAAGAACAAACGCAGCAAAAAGGAGAGGCAAGCCAAACCATTTCAGGGGAGTTAAATTCTAACACTTGTGCTAATTCTTCTTATGATCAATCTATTCCTTTTCCACAAAGACTTAAAAAGAATAAGCTTGATAATCAATTTGCAAATTTTTTAAATATTTTCAAGAAATTGCATATTAATATTCCTCTTATTGAAGCTTTAGAGCAAATGCCTAAATATGCTAAATTTTTGAAGGACATATTATCAAACAAGAGGAAGCTAGAACAGCATGAGATGGTGATGTTAACTGAAGAAAGTAGTGCAATTTTTCAAAAGAAGCTACCACCTAAACTTAATGATCCAGGGAGTTTTACAATTCCTTGCACTATTGGAAATTCTCCTTTTCATACAGCACTATGTGATTTAGGAGCGAGTATTAATTTCATGCCATATTCTGTTTTCAGGAAACTAGGTATTGGAGAAGCAAAGCCTACAACAATTTCCTTGCAATTGACGGACAGGTCAATCAAATATCCAAGAGGGATCATTGAAGATGTTTTGGTGAAAGTTGACAAATTCATATTTCCAGCTGATTTTATTGTACCTGACATGGAGGAAGATGAACAAATTCCTTTGATTTTGAGGAGACCTTTTCTTGCAACAGGGAGAACCCTGATTGATATGCAACAAGGTAAATTTATTCTAAGGGTTGACAACGAACAGGTAACATTTGATGTATTTAAATCCATGGAGCTTCCCTCAGAAGTTCATGCATGCTTTCAAGTAAGTGAAGTCATGGGAGAAACACAATTGGATGAAATTGCTAAATTACATTTAGAAGAATGCTTAACAAATTCAGAAACACTTGAATTAGAAAATGAAGAGATTTGTGATTATGATAAAAATTTGGAAGATACACCACTCAGTTTCTCATCACCACAACAACTTGAGCTTAAACAACTCCCATCGAGTTTGAGGTACGCATTTTTAGGCCAAAACTCCACTTTTCCTGTTATTATCAACGATTCTTTGAATAATTTTGAAGAAGAAAAATTGTTGAGAGTTTTGAGAAAACATAAAACTGCCTTGGCATGGAACATTTCTGATATAAAAGGGATTAGTCTTTCAATTTGCATGCATAAAATTCTAATGGAAGATGATTTTAAACCTATTGTGCAGCCACAGCGAAGATTAAATCCATCAATGCAAGAAGTGGTGCATAAGGAGGTATTGAAGCTTTTAGATGCAGGTATCATTTATCCAATTTCAGATAGTGCATGGGTAAGTCCTATACATGTTCTGCCAAAGAAAGGAGGAATAATTGTAGTAAAAAATGATAATAATGAGCTAATACCAACAAGAACAGTTACGGGATGACGAGTGTGCATAGATTATTGATGATTAAACGATGCAACTAGAAAAGATCATTTTCCATTACCTTTCATTGACCAAATGCTTGAAAGACTTGCAGGCCATTCTTTTTATTATTTTCTTGATGGGTATTCGGGGTACAATCAAATTTCTATAGCACCAGAAGATCAAGAAAAAACAACTTTTACTTGCCCATATGGAACTTTTGCCTATAGAAGGATGCCTTTTGGTCTTTGTAATGCCCCCGCCACATTTCAACGCTGCATGATGTCAATTTTTTCGGATATGGTTGAGAAATTTATTGAAATTTTTATGGATGATTTTTCAGTTTTTGGTTATTCATTTGATAATTGTTTATCTAACTTATCTTTGGTTTTGCAGCGCTGTGACGAAACAAATCTGGTTCTAAATTGGGAGAAATGTCATTTTATGGTGAAAGAAGGAATTGTTTTAGGCCACAAAGTTTCCTTTAATGGAATTGAAGTGGATCGTGCTAAAATTGATGTCATTGAAAAGCTACCACCACCAACTAATGTTAAAGGAGTGAGAAGTTTTTTGGGTCATGCAGGATTTTATAGAAGATTTATAAAAGATTTTTCTTTAATCACTAAATCTCTTTGCAAACTTTTAAATAAAGACACACCTTTTAATTTTTCTCATGATTGCTTGCATACTTTTGAAACATTGAAAACGAAATTGATTTCAGCACCTATTATTATTGCACCAGATTGGAATATGCCTTTTGAATTAATGTGTGATGCTAGTGATGTGGCAATAGGTGCTGTTTTAGGGCAAAGAAAAGATAAATTTTTTTACACCATTTATTATGCAAGTAGAACTTTGACAGAAGCTCAGCTTAATTATGCTACTACTGAAAAAGAATTATTAGCTGTTGTATATGATTTTGACAAATTTCGATCTTATTTGATAGGTTCAAAGGTGGTTGTGTACACGGATCATTCAGCCCTCAAGTACTTGCTTGCAAAGAAGGAAGCCAAACCTAGATTGCTTCGTTGGATTTTACTTTTACAAGAATTTGTTGTGGAAATAAAAGACAAAAAAGATGTGGAAAATGTGATGGCCGATCATTTATCTCGCATTGAACCAAAAGATGAAAACAAATTGCAGGTTACACCAATCAATGAATTGCAGGTTACACCAATCAATGAAGAATTTCCAGATGAGTATTTAATGATGATACAAAATCCTCCATGGTATGCCGATATAGTAAATTATTTGGTATAAAAAATTCTACCTCCTGATTTTACTTATCAACAAAAGAAGAAATTTTTCTCTGACTTGAAATATTATTTTTGGGAGGAACCTTTCTTATTTCGCCATTGTGCAGATCAAGTAATAAGGAGATGTGTGCCTGAAGAGGAGATGGAAAGCATACTCAAACATTGTCATACATTGGAATGTGGTGGCCATTTTAGTGGAACAAAAACAACAGCAAAAATCTTACAATCAGGATTCATTTGGCCCTCAATTTTCAAAGATACTTTTAATTTTGTTAAATTATGTGATAATTGCCAAAGGGTGGGAAATATTTCTAGGAAACATGAGATGCCCCTAAATAATATTTTAGTGATTGAATCACTTGATGTTTGGGGGATAGATTTTATGGGTCCTTTTCCATCCTTATTTTCTAATAAATATATTTTGGTTGCTGTAGATTATGTCTCCAAGTGGGTGAAAGCTGCTGCACTACCAACAAATGATGTAAGAGTAGTGGTGAACTTCATTAGAAAAAATATCTTTTCACGATTTGGAGCTCCAAGGGCAATTATTAGTGATGGAGGAACACATTTTTGCAACCGTCAATTTGATGCTTTACTTGCTAAGTGTGGAGTTACTCATCATGTGGCCACACCATATCATCCTCAAACAAGTGGTCAAATGGAGGTTTCAAGTAGAGAGTTGAAGCAAATACTTGAGAAAATAGTGAATATGACACGAACAGATTGGGCAAGAAAATTGGATGATGCATTATGAGCCTATAGGACGGCATTTAAAACACCAATTGGAATGTCCCTTGGTGTATGGCAAAGCATGTCACTTACCAGTTGAACTTGAGCATCGCGCTTATTGGGCAATAAAGACACTAAATTTTGACATGAAAGATGCTGGCGAAAAAAGAATGTTGCAACTAAATGAGATGGATGAGTTTCGCAATGATGTTTATGAAAATGCCAAGATCTATAAAGAAAAGACTAAACGATGGCACGATAAGCATATTTTGAGAAGAGAATTCAAGGAAGGGGAGAAAGTATTGTTATTTAATTCAAGACATAAACTTTTTCCAGGAAAATTGCGATCTAGGTGGACGGGTCCATTTGTTGTCACACGAGTGTTTCCATATGGAACAATAGAAATTTTTGATGAGCAAAAAGGGACATTCAAGGTGAATGGACAGCGGTTGAAGCCATACATGGATAGTGAAGTTGGCAAGGAAATCATGCACATCGAGAAGGCCAAACAATAATGAAAAGAGGAAGAAAGTTTGGCTGAAGACTTAAAACTTAGCGCTTCTTAGGAGGCAACCCATGTTTTATTTTATTGCATTTAGTTTTGATTTATCTTTTAGTTTATTTTATTTTAATTTTTGATTTTATTTTGTAGGATTGCATAAATTTTGAAAGTCGCGGGGCGGAGCAGTTTTGAACACCTTCATTGATGGCTGTTTTTGAACAGTATGGAGTCAGAATCTGGAAAAGTGATTCAAAGAGAAATTGTAGACAATTGTCTTAGCTTTCCAGAAAGAAAAAAAATTAGCCCATTTGGACATCTACAGCTTCAGATATCGCCAAAATACTGAACGCTGCGCGTGCAAAAATTTAAGGACGAATCAGGGGAGAACTTCTGAACTTTTGCATTCTTTTTGTTTATCTTTTTCTTTCCCATTGGGGACAATGTGATATTCAAGTTTGGGGGGAAGGTTTACAAATTTATGATTTAGTTTTTTTAGAAAAGAAAAACAAAATTTTAAAAGGATTTCAATTAAGCTCACAATTACACTTTTGAGTTCTTTATTGAGATAAGCATTAAAATAATTTTTTTTGGGATAGACAATTGCTTATAAAGCAAAAGTAAGCATACTTATTTACTTTAGGATTATTGAATTTCACAATTCCTTACAAAATTGTGTGGGTCATGCTATTATACATTAAAGACAAATGTGATGCTTTTTCTTGAGATTATCCCCTTTAATCTAGTCCTAAACAGAGTTTAAGTAAATAGAGTAATAATGAAAAAAAAAAAATTATGAATAAAGTCAATCTACTTCAATGTTTTGAGTTGCTTAGTAACTAGGGGTATTCATCACCAATGTTTACTTTTACGTCAAACGGCAACTTGAAATATGAGTATGCAAAGCACTTTAAGTTTGTGACTTGTTGAGTAACCGGGTGAATTCATCACAAATTTTTTGCATTTACGTCAAAAGGCAAGTGACAACTTAAAGAAGAGACTATATATATATATATATATATATATATATATATATATATATATATAACTTTAGTTTGCTACTCGGTTTGTAGTAGTGAGAAGGGATAATCACAGATTGAGTTGTTACATACTACAATTACATTAATTGCATGACAAATATGATTGGGTTGGGAATTATGAATAAATAATTGCACTCGAGAAAGTAGGTATTCTTAGGTTTACTTTATTTGCTATTGTTTATATTTTTAATTGAAATTTTGATGCTTGCATGATAAGATCTCTTGGTGTGATGGGTTGAGTCTACTATTATTATTCTCTTGTTCATAATTCTACTTTTTTCTCGGGGACAAGCAAAATCTTAAGTTTGGGGGTATTTGATGTGTCTAAATTATATACAAATATTTGTACTCATTTACCCATTAAAATTGCTTGTTTTCGTTGATATTGTCTATAATTCATCTTATTTCTATAAGATTTCATTTAATTAATTATTTTTTGAAGAAATAATATTTTTGATGCAAAAAGTAAAGATTTGTGGAAAAAAAAAATCAACAAACAAAATAAAATAATGGATTTATTAATTATTATTGTTTTGTTGAGTAAAAGTGCGATAAATAATTTTAGAAGGATTTTAATGAGCTAATATGATTTTTAGTTAGTTTAATTAATTTTAAACTAATTAATTTATTTTATTTTTAAATCCTAAATTTTGGTCTTATTTTCTGTATGCAGAAGCAAGTGGTTAAAAGAAAAGGAAATAAAAGGAGAAAGAGAAAGAAATAAAATTCTGGAAAAAAAAGGAAGGAAATAAATGAAGAGAATGGATCTTTCTGCAAAAAGTGCAAACCCTAACTCCTCTTCCCGTTCTCTATAAGTACAAGTAAAGGGAGAGAGAAGAAGTAAGAGGTGACAGCTGAATCAAAACAAATAAAAAAAAAGTAAGAAAGTCAGAGAGAGAGACACATCTGTCTCTCTGTTTCTCTCCTCTAATTTGCGACATCAGAGCACAAAAAGAAAGAGACTGCACGTGGTGATTCGACAGACGAAGACAGCAGACTGCACACGTAGCGACAGCAGCAGGCGGGTTCAGACACTGCTGCCTTCTTCTTCGACGTGACAGAGCGTCAGAGGCGGGTTCAGACGCCTCTGACTGTTGACGTGGCGCGGAAAAGACCTAACGCGATAGCTGCCTTCTTCTTTGACGTGACAGGCCGAAAACGATAGTGGTGTGTGGCAGGATTGCTGACGTGGCGAGCTCTGCTGACTCGGGGTTCGGATTTTTTTTGACAGAAGAGAGAGAAAGGACTGGTTTGCATTAAGTTTTTGTATTCTTTTTGCATCTCTTCTTCTCCAATCTTTAGATGCAATCCCAAACATTTTTATTAATTACAAATTGAACATGAACTAAATTTATTGTTCTAGAGGCTAAGATGTAGCATAGTTTTGTAGAACACAAATTTCAATTCCTTATTATTATTTTATTTTTCCTGGTTGTGTTTTAATTTTTATTATTTATGCATATAAAATGGTGGATAGATATTTGTATGATCTTTTAAATCATGATGAGACCGAACTGGTGATTTGTGATTAATAAAAATTAAATACCGTTATAGGAGGACGTGACCATTAAGAAATCCAAATTTTCAATTAATAATTTGATGGATAGGCAAATAATTAGTTGAGAATAATTTTTAGACTACGTGGATAGAGTGGTTAATATTTTTAGAATTTTGGTCTACAACTTGGAAAGATAATATCTTTATTCATAAGGAGTTATAATTTGTGCGTGTGATAAATGAGGTGAACCAAGAGCCCTAGAACTAATTTTACCATTAATAAATTACAAGAGCTTCACTGTTTCACAGCCCTCTACCTCTTCACCAATTTAGTTAGTTTTAATTAGATTAATTTAATTTAGTTGTTTTATCATTTATAAAATTCGATCTTCCAAATAGTGATTAATCTAGTAATATCAGTACTCAATAAAATATCTAGTCCCTGTGGGTTCGACACTCTATTCACTTACTATATTACTTGTTGCGATTTTGTACACTTCTTCGTCAAGAGGGTTTTAAATTTGGTGAAGCTAAGCCCGATGCAGTATGGTCCAAACTCCTGGAAGCACTTGATTTGCTTCATTCTGAAGTGCCAAGAGAAGGGCGTGAAGCCGAGGTTGACCTACTTCCGAGCCATCTTAGGGATCAGCTCGCTCGGCGATGCGGAGGGGATATTTTACTTCTCGCCTAGGCCGCATAAAAAGGTGATACACGGCCATCCGGATTCCATCAAAGAGTGGAAAGGAAAATACTTCGTGGTCCGAGGCGAGAAATCTTCGAGAATTTTAACCTCGTGGAACTTCTTCAAACAGAACCACAAACCTCTGAAGCGCAGTGACTTAACAGCAAAGGAGTGAAAGATAGTTGAGAAAATTGTTGGGAGGCACAGCATAGCATGGCCTCGAGTGACGAAGCTACACCTGGCCCGGGCCAGACTGAATTTTTGCATCTTTCTGCCTTCGTGTTAACGTTAGCCCCTCTTCTTTTATTTTTGCAGAGATGACTTCCCAGCAGGTCGATAACAGGCGCGCCTTGTTAGCTATCACCAAGAAGGCAAGAGCGGAGAGGAGGAAGAAGGTGGAGCAGGAGAAGCTGGCCACCCAAGGTGGGAGGTCTGGCAAGGGACCGACCCCGGTAGCCGAGGAGCCTTCTCCAGTGAAGAAGACCAAAAGGCATCAGCCCCATACGCCGATGGCTCCTCACGATGCGGGGGGCAGTTCTGGCAGCACTAAGACTATAGAGGCCTCGGGGCAGAGGCTTTCCCCGTGCCAACTGCCGAGCAAATGGTGGGGCAACAGGGGCTGTGGCCCCTTGCCCCCGACTGGTCGAATGTTCAGGGGGACTCCCTGCTCGAGGGTCCTGTGGCCATCGAGTTTGTCAGGAAGGCCGCCACCAAGCGGGATCGGATCTCGCTAGCGACGCAGACGTCTGAACAGGCCTTCATGTGCTGGTCTCAGGCGTCGATCTCGGTAAGTGTTGAGACTTTGTATTTGTATTTGGTTTGGATTGTGATGATGTTTTCTGACCTTTTCTCCTTCGGACAGGCGATGCTTCACGGGCAACACTTCCAAAAGTGCTTGGAGAAGCAGGTCATTGTGGAGAGGAGGAACGTGGAGAAGTATCTCCGTGAGTTGAATAAGGTGACCGATGACCTAAAGGAGGCCCAGAGCATGGCGGTCGTCCACGAGGCCCAGATGGCCTCAATCTTCGAGCATCACCAGAAGGACGTGGATCGCCTTAAGGAGAAGATCGAAGAGGAGGCAGTGAAGGGACGGAAGGCCTTGGAGAGGATGGGGGCTGCCTTGACGGACGCCCTGATCATGGCGCAGGACGAGGCATACGACCGGTCCAAGGAGCATTTCCGGAGGATTTATCCGGAGCAGAATGTGGACCACCTCCACTACGGTTGGGAGCCGGACCTTCCGCCGACTCCTGGTGGCGAGGAGACGTGGGCCGACCAGGCCGACGAAGAGGTGCCACCCCCCCAAGCATAGACTAGGTTTTTCTTTCTTTTTTGAAAAGAGATTTGAAGGTTGGAATGAACGGTGTATGCCTCTTTATGGACTGGCCACCGCAGTTTTGTATCACCATCTTTGAAAGTAATGGAAGATAGTTTTTTGGCCGAGGCTTCGTAACTTGCACATTTTCTAGTTCTCCTTTGTGATTGTTTGTTTTCTCTCGTCTTTTGATAGACACACGAGGTCTTGGTTGCCAACCCTGTTTCTGCCGAGGAATCCCTGGTCCGAGCCAGGAAGGAGGCCATGGAGGCAGCTTTGGCTTGCCAGTGAAAATAGGTTCGGGACCGAGCGAACGCAGTCAATTATTTTTTGAACAAGTCTAGAGAGCTCAGTCTGGAGGTGGCTCATCTGAAGAAAGCCATAGCTGACCAGGACTGGTGAATAAACGAGACGGGCTGGTCCATCTCGGATGCCTCAAGTGGGCGGTCGGCTTCGGAGTCTTTCCTTCGTGAGGCCGTTGTTGAGAAAGAGCTGGAGATCCACAGGCTGAAGCTGGTGTTGGGCACGAGTTTGATCGAGGAGGTGAGCAACTCGACCCCAGGGCGGTCTCTGACATTTTTATTGGAGGGTGCCCAACCTGAAGATGCGGGAAGCTCGGTGGCAGGGGTCACTTCCCTGGTTGGTCGGCCGAGCGTGAGAGGAGCTGTGAAGGGAGCGCCGAATTCGAGTTTTAAGCCGGATGTAAGTGAGTTGTAAGCTGTGCATTGTCTTTGTACCGATGTTCATTGAGTTGTAAGCGGTGAGTATAATAAGAACATTCAATTTTCTGAACCCTGATAGTCTTATTGGGCGAGTGTGGTCGCCGAACACGGCACACAGGGGGTCGTCGCCGAGGTGACCTGGTGCAGCGGGTGCCTACACAGTTGCATTGATCCTTTCGATAGTCATTAATGGGGATGTTTCGCCTCCCAATAAGAATTAATGGCGATGTTTCGCCTTCCGCCATTTGGGATTCCCAGACGCAATAACTGCGTGTCTCAGGGGCTATTTAACCCCCACTCCCCCTTGCTGGTTGTTAAGAAGTGAGTGTGTCTGATCTCACTCAACTAGGGTGCCTGCCGAAGGTGGGCGCCCCAAAATTAAAATTTCTCCGAGGGCTCCGAATTGGAGGTTCACCAATCACCCTCGAACAATTCGGGGTTTTGGCCTTGAGGCCCGTAAGACCCCGAGTTGTTCGTAGGTGAGTGGTGGGCCGACCGATTGGTTCGGAGGGTAGGAGAGAGCCGAGGGTCGGGGGCTCCCCTACCGTCCTCGAACAGTTCGGGGTTTTGGCTCGCGAAAGCTGCAAACCCCGAGTTGTTCGCGGGGGAGAGGAGGGTCAACCAATCGAACTGAGGCTTGGGGCATCTGCCGAAGGCGGACGCTCTAAAACTTAATAAAAATTTTGCTGAAGTAGTCGTGGCTGAAGGTCGTCGCCGAGCATAATGGTCGAGGTGCTTTGAAGAAAGCCTCGGCCTTGCTTGGGGTCGACGACGAGCCCCCACGCTTGTTCTCAAGAAGAAGGTACGGGCGTGGCTAGCGGTTGCCGCCGTGCGTATGGGTTGGTCAGCTTGAAGAAGCCCTAACCTATGGTAGGGGCAGATGTTGAGCCCCCACACCGGGGAGAAAGCTGGTAATGGGCGTGGCTGAAGGTCGCCGCCGAGGGTAATGTTCAAGGTGCTTTGAAGAAAGCCTCGGCCCTGCTCGGGGTCGACGTCGAGCCCCCACAATTGTTCTCAGGAAGACAGTACGGGCGTGGCTGGCAGTTGCCACCGTGAGCATGGGTTGGTAAGCTTGAAGAAGCCCCAACTTATGCCAGGGACAGATGCCGAGCCCCCACACTAGGGAGAAAGCCAGTGATGGGCGTGGTTGAAGGTTGTTGCCGAGCGTGATGGTCGAGGTGCTTTGAAGAAAGCCTCGGCCGTGCTCGGAATCGACGTCGAGCCCCCACACTTGTTCTCAGGAAGATGGTACGGGCGTGGCTGGCGGTTGCTACCATGCGCATGGGTTGATCAGCTTAAAGAAGCCCCAACCTACGCTAGGGGTAGGTGCCGAGCTCCCACACCGGAGAGAAAGCCGGTAATGAGCGTAGCTGAAGGTCGCTGCCGAGAGTGATGGTCGAGGTGCTTTGAAGAAAGCCTCGGCCGGGCTCGGGGTCGATGTCGAGCCCCCACACTTGTTCTCAGGAAAACGGTACGGGCGTGGCTGGCAGTTGCCACCGTGCACATGGGTTGATCAGCTTAAAGAAGCCCCAACCTCTACCAGGGACAGATGCCAAGCCCCCACACCGGAGAGAAAGCCAGTAATGGGCGTGGCTGAAGGTCGCTACCAAGCGTGATGGTCGAGGTGCTTTGAAGAAAGCCTCAGCCGGGCTCGGGTTCGACGTCGAGCCCCCACACTTGTTCTCAGGAAGACGATACGGGTATGGCTGGCGGTTGCCGCCGTGCGCATGGGTTGATCAGCTTGAAGAAGCCCCAACCTCTTCCAGGGGCAGATGCCGAGCCCCCACACCAGCCGGTAATGGGCGTGGCTAAAGATTGCCGCCGAGCGAGATGGTCGAGGTGCTTTGAAGAAGGCCTCAGTCGTGCTCGGGGTCGACGTCAAGTCCCCCACACTTGTTCTTAGGAAGACGGTACGGACGTATCCGATCGCCGGGCCGTAAGCTTGTAAAGGAAGTTTTTCGGGCTCGTGGTGCTATCCGAGTGTCGAGCTGTAAGCTTGTAAGGGAAGCTTGTCTGGCTCACTATGTTATCCGAGTATCGAGCTATAAGCTTGTAAGGGAAGCTTGTCTGGCTCGCGATGCTATCCGAGCGCCGAGCCGTATGCTTGTAAGCGAAGCTTTTCTGGCTCGCAATGCTATCCAAGCGCTGAGCCGTAAGTTTTGTAAGGGAAGCTTTTCTGGCTCGCGATGCTATCCGAGTGCCGAGCCGTAAGCTTGTAAGGGAAGCTTTTCTGGCTCGCGATGCTATCCGATTGTCGAGTCGTAAGCTTGTAAGGGAAGCTTGTCTGGCTCGCTATGCTATCCGAGTGCCGAGCCGTAAGTTTTGTAAGGGAAGCTTTTCTGGTTCGCGATGCTATCCGAGCGCCGAGCCGTAATCTTGTAAGGGAAGCTTTTCTGGCTCGCGATGTTATCCGAGTGTCGAGCCGTAAGCTTGTACTTGTCTGGCTCGTTATGCTATCCGAGCGCCGAGCCGTAAGTTTTGTAAGGGAAGCTTTTCTGGCTCGCGATGCTATCCGAGCACCGAGCCGTAAGCTTGTAAGGGAAGCTTTTCTGGCTCGCGATGCTATCCGAGCGCCGAGCCGTAAGCTTGTAAGGGAAGCTTTCTGGCTCGCGATGCTATCCGAGCGCCGAGTCGTAAGCCTGTTTTTTAATGGGAATCAATATGAAGCCACAAACTTGTTTTAAGAAAGTTGGCATATTTACAACAAAACTGAACTTTACACAAAACGAGGCACGACATGTCGATTACATTCTTCATAATTTACATGAGATGGAGGCTAGTCCTCTCCTCCTAGGAACTTGATGAGGTGCTCCGCATTCCAGGGTCTCTTGATGGCCTTGCCTTCTGAGTTGGTTAGGCGGTACGTTCCCGGACGCACAACCTCAGATACTTTGTAAGGGCCCTCCCAGTTTGGGGCCAATTTCCTTTTCTGGCCGGGACTGGATACAGCCAACTTCCGGAGGATGAGATCTCCGAGTTTGATGTCGGTGGAACGCACCTTCTTGTTGTAGAACTTTTTGATCCTTTGTTGTTAGATGCTCCTTCTGATGGCGGACTTCTCCCTGACCTCGTCTATGAGGTCCAGGTCGGTTCGCGACTGAGCAGAGTTGCTTGCTTCGTCGAAAGCCATGATCCGGGGCGAAGGGATCCCAATTTCCAGTGGAATGACGGCCTCCGTGCCGTACGTCAGATTGAATGGCGACTCCTCCGTGGGGATTCTCTTTGTCGTCCGGTGGGCCCAGAGAACGCTTGGCAGCTCATCGACCCATAACCCCTTGGCAGAGTTATCGAGTCATTTTTTTAGGTCGTCGAGGATTTGGCGGTTTGCGTTCTCGGCCTGACCGTTCGACTGGGGATGGCATCCCGAGGAAAAGCGTTGTTGGATCCCGAGATCTTCACAGAACTATTGGAAATGCTTACCCCAAACTGAGTCCCATTGTCCATGTGAGCACCTGTGGGATCCCGAACCGACAGATGATGTGTTTCTAGAAAAACTGCTGGGTCTGTTTCTCAGTGATCGTTGCTAATGGCTCTGCCTCGATCCACTTCGTGAAGTAGTCGATCGCTACTATGAGAAACTTCCTTTGGCCCGTTGCCTTCAGAAATGGGCCTACTAGATCCATCCCCTACATTGCAAAGGGGGTCGGACTGGCCATGGAAGGGAGATTTGCTTGCGAAGCCCTCTTCACGGGGGAGAATCGTTCACAGGGACCGCACTTCTTTACTACGGCGAGGGCATCTTGCAGCATAGTGGGCCAGTAGTACCCGTGATTCAAAGCCTTTCACTAGCGAGCGGCTTCACATATGGCATCCGCCAATCCCCTCATGTAGCTCCTTGAGGGCATACTTTGCTTCATCAGGGGTCAGGCAGCGGAGGTAGGGTCTGCCATCCATTGTTGTGTAGGACCTTTTGAAGAGGGTTGTGTCGATTATGGCGAACCTTTCTAAACAGACCCTGACCCGCCTCGCTTCGGCCCGATCTTCGGGGAGTTCTCCCTGATTAGAAATTTCTTGATAAGAGTGGTCCAATCGTCGGGAGGAGCTCCGTCTTCAAAGCAGAGAGCCTCAGGGAAGTCTGTACTTGGCTTCAATAGGACTTCAATCAGGACAGTTCGGTCGAGGCCTTCAAAGGATGAGGATGCTAACTTTGACAGGGCATCGGCCTGGGCGTTCTGCTCCTGGAGGATCCTTAGGACTGCCGACACATCGAAGGACGCCAATAGCCATTGGACCACGGCCAGGTACCTGATCATCCGATCATCATGGGCCTCGTACTCTCCCGTGATCTAGTTGACCACAAGGTGAGAGTCACTAAAGGCCCTGATCTGTCTGGCACCGGCCTGATGAGCCAGGGTGAGCTTGGCGATCATGGCCTCGTACTCAACCTCGTTGTTGGAGATCAGGAAGTTGAGGCGGAGGCAGTATTGAAGGAGAAAACCGTCTGGACCTTGCAGAATGATGCCCGCACCACTCCCCGCTTTGCAAGAGGAACCGTCGACGTAAACTTCTCACGTCTAGTCGGCTTCTTTGCTTGTCTGCTGCTTGGAGATGGTGCATTCTGTGATGAACGTGGCGAGGGCCTATCTTTTGATGGCCGTCCTTGGCTGATAGCCGATGTCATACTGACTGAGCTCGATCAACCACTTGACTAGTCATCCCGAGCTCTCGGGCTTATAAAGCACGGCCTTCAGGGGTTGATCCGTGAGCACCTGGGCTGAATGTGCTTGAAAATATGGACGGAGCTTCCGTGCGGCCATGACTAAGGCGTATGCTATTTTCTCCATCCTAGAATATTTGGTCTCGGAGTTGAGCAGGACCTTGCTCACATAGTACAGAGGCTTTTGGACTCCTTCCTCTTCTCGAACGAGGACGGCGCTGAGCGCGGTCTCCGAAGTCGACAGATAGAGCCGTAGTGGCTCACCTGTTTTGGGCTTGCTGAAGAGAGGAGGGTTGGCGAGGTACTCCTTCAATTGGGCGAACGCCTCTTGCTGCTGAGTACCCCATTTGAACCCTCCGATTTCGCGCAGTGCCTTAAAGAAAGGAAGGGACTTCTCTCCGGATTTGGAGAGGAAACGGCCGATGGCTGCCAGTCTTCCCGTTAGCCTCTGGACTTCTTTGATGTTCCTGGGAGGGGCCATGTCTATTATGGCCTGGATTTTTTCGGGGTTCGCCTCGATGCCGCGCTGGCTGACGATGAACCCGGGGAACTTTCCCGAGAAGACGCCGAATTCACACTTCGCCGGGTTGAGCCTCATGTTGTGGGTCCGAAGGACCCCAAAGGCCTCTTCCAAGTCGGCGACGTGATCCAACCCTGCTGGCTTTTGACGAGCATGTCGTCGATGTACACCTCCTTGTTGTGCCCAATTTGATTCTTGAAGACTCGGTTAACGAGTCTCGGATAAGTAGCACTGGCGTTCTTCAGCCCGAAGGGCATGACCCGGTAATAATAAAGCCTTTAGTCTGTTACAAAGGACGTCTTGGCTATATCGGGAGGGTGCATTCGGATCTGGTTGTAGCCGGAGAAGGCGTCCATGAAGGACAGGAGCTCGTGACCCGATGTGGCATCGATCAGAGCGTCGGTGCTGGGGAGAGGGAACGGATCTTTGGGGCACGCCTTGTTGAGGTCAGTGAAATCTATACAGATCCTCCGACTTCCGCTCGCCTTTTTGACCATTACGACGTTTGCCAGCCACTCCGGATAGCAGACCTCTTGTATGAAATGAGCTGACAAGAGTTTGTCTACTTCTGCGTTTACCGCCTGCTGTTGCTTTGGGGCGAACTTACGTCGCTTCTGAACGACCAGCTTCGAACCGGGGATCACGTTGAGTTTGTGCATGATGAAATCCTCGGAGATACCGGGCATGTCAGAAGGCTTCCAGGCAAAAGAGGTCGACATTGCGGCGAATGCAGCTGATCAGGGCAGCTTTGAGGTCGGGAACAAGGGAGCAGCTCACTCGGAAACACCTTGACGCGTCACCCATCTCGAACAAGACCTCTTCCAGCTCGTCTGCCGGTTCCGGTTCCGGCTGGGGTCTTTCGGGCTGCAGCTCAACGGCATCGAGGGGGAATACCCCACCCCCGATTGCCGTCATGTAGCACGATCGTGCAGCTTCTTGGTTTCCTCGGATAATTCCAACACCAATGTTGGTAGGGAACTTCATCTTCTGGTGGTAGGCCGAGGGAACAGCCTGGAGGGAGCAGAGCCCGGGACGGCCGAGTATGGCGTTGTAAGCTGCCTTGACGTTGACAGCCATGAAGTCCATTGACTCGGTCCTTCGGTGTGGGGTCGTACCAGCTGTGACGTCTAAAATGACGATCCCCTCTATTGGTACCGGGATGCCGGAGAATCCATGCAATGTGTATTCGGCTAGTTTTAGCTTATCTCGGGAGAGGTTCAAGTTCTCGAAGGCTTCAAGAAGAGGATGTTCACCGAACTTCCATTGTCAACGAGGATGCGCCGGACCTCGTAGTTCGCCATGCTGAGGCTAACAACGAGTGCATCACAGTGCGGAAGCCGAACTCCTTCCAGTTCTTCCCCCGAGAAGGAGACAGGGAGTTGCTGGACCTGGAGGGAGAGGGGGCCCTGGACGGCGTTGACATCCCAGACGAATGCTTTGTGGGAAGCGTTACACTCCTCTCCCATTGGCCCTCCGTGGATGCAATGTAAGATGGCCTGACCCTCGGGTTCTTCAGGCTCCTGGTCCCACTCGGGGCGCTGTTTGAGTGGTCGAGGAGGAGGGGAAGCCCTCCTGTTCCTCGTATCCCTCTGGTCCCGAGCGTCTTCCCGTTTGAACTCCCGGAGGTACCCTCATTGGATGAGGGCCTTGATATCGTCCTTCAGGGCACGAAAATGATCCATGTCATGCCCATTGTCCCGGTAGAAGCGGCAGTAGAACCGCTGATCCCTCTTCTTACTGTTGTTGCTGTTCGGCCGAGGGGGGAATCGCACGAGGTCCCTGTCTTCGATCGCCAAGAGAATGGTTGACATGTTCTGCATCAGCGAGGTGTACCTCTCGAAGCGAGGGACTGGAGGAACACTTTTGGTGGCGCCCCCGTCCCTTGGAACTTTCTTTGCTAGCTCGACCTCATCGGCCTTGCACTTTCCCTTATCGGCGATTTCTTTCGTGTCCTCTGGATTCAAGGCCTCCTCAGCTCGGATGTACTTTTCGACCCGATTGAGGAGGTCGGGGAAATCTATTGGGGGCCTCTTCGCCAGGGAGGCCTTCAGCTATCCATGACGGACGTTGTGCTGGAATGCTGCCGAAGCGACCCTTGGGTTGAGGGAGGAGACCGACCGTGCCTCGGCGATGAACCTTCGGACGAACACCCGGTGCGAGCCCCTTCCTTCTGCCGGAGGTCGAGTAGGGACGCACTTGTCCTCTCGGCCTTTCGGTTGGTTACAAAGTGGGCGAGGAAGTTGCCCTCCATTTGGTCGAAAGAATAGATGGAGCCGGGGGCGAGCTTGGAGAACCATTCCCGAGCCGGACCCCGAAGGGTGACGGGGAAGGCGCGGCACAGGAGGGGATCTGATGTGCTGTGAACCATCATGAGGGTTTTGAAGCCCTACATGTGATCAGCCGGATCGCCCTCCCCGTCATAAGTCTCGAATTGAGGTGGGCGGAAGTTCCGGGATATTTTCGCCTGCAAGATGGCGATGGAGAACGGAGGTCGGACAGGCTTGTATCCGTGGGCCGGCCTAGGACCGCCTTCACCAAAGTGGTCGAGGCGGTCTTCCATTTCTTGGAGGCACTTCAAGATGTCATCATCAAACTCCGGCTGGACTTTCGGGATGCGAGACACGCTGGCCTCGGCATCCGAATGGGAGCGAGAGCGGTGGATGCTGTCATCGACGGGGGTTCCCCGGATGGCCTCCATGATTTCTTTTCGGAAGTCTTGGAACTCTTGGTGGGTTACCGGGGCTTGCTCGGCCCAATTTTGTTGAGCCGGTGTGTGCCGGCCGACGCGGCTGAGTGCTGGCCCTCGCCCTTGGGACGGAGGTTTGGGATGGTTCGGGGTCGAGTTGGAAGCGGCCCCTCCCCTAGACTGACTGGCCTGCCGGTTCTGGATTACCCCTCGTAGGTCGGGCTGGACTGGTCGGGAGGCCCCCGGTTGGTGTCCGTGACTGACCCCTGGGTTGTTGGATCCATGAGCATCGGTGGCGGCACCCTGAGGGGGCGTGTCTTGCCGATGCACAGAGGTAACGACTTTCTTGGCCTTGGGCGCCATGCGAGGTTGGGCAGAATGGGTACCGTTGATGGCTGGACTCGGATCGGTGCACATACTAGGCGTTCCCACAGATGGCGCCAACTTGATGCGGTTTGTTTTTGGGAGGCATGTGGATGCACCAGGTGTGAGTTTTTACTCGATTTGTATTGGTGGAGGAAGCTCTGGTGCGGACGACCCTCAGCTGGGCAAACGGTACGGAAGTAGGCGGTAGTGAGGTGGAGGCTGGATGCTCGGCTCGGATCAGGAGGCTCGAATTCGAGGTCTCGTGTACCTGCAGACGGTCTAGGAACACCGGGGTTAGTCCCAGTGGCAGACCCTCCGACGATCTAGTCAGCTACTGAGAGAGAGTAACAGTAAGTAGGGTTTTGAGTGGGAAAGATTGATTACCTAGATAAAGGGTAAGGGGTCTGGTATTTATAGGAGAAGCCAACCAGGTCTGGACCCATTTGGGGCAGGGTCTGGACCCGGTTGCCCGTGGGCCTGAAGCGATGGAAGCCCGAGCGGTATAGAGCAGACGTGGCAGAGGCATGGGCTGTTTCTAGGCTGACGTGGCAGAGGCCTGGGCGGTTTCTAGGCTGACATGGTTGAGGCCCGGGTAGTTTTCTGATGCTGACGTGGCAGATTCGGATGATTCGGCGATGCACGTTTTCTAAGGGGATCCTGTGGCCCAGAAGGAACCACGTCATCCGACCCATATCAGAAACAGACTTAGGAGTGATCTCTATTTTCTCAACAGAGACTCATGGAAGTAGTACTGCTAATTTCGGCCAATTTGGCCTTCTTTAATCTCCGAATTCGTACCTCTTCTTTAACTATGACAGCGATGGGCAGAAAGAGAAGGAAGATGACCACAGCCGTGCTGAAAGTCAGGGTGCAAAAAGTTGAACTTATTTTAGACAATAATCACCACCATCAAGTAACACGCAAGTGCAAGAAATACATACAAGAAACAGAAGAATGGCTTTGGGCTTGTCTTCTCGACCCCCTTCTTCACAACCTCCATAATCCTAATAGTATGAACAAACACAATAGAGATCGCTGCAGGCAACCACGCGATCAGAAGCACCAAATCCTTGGAATCATTATCTCCATAAAATTTCCCATTCTAAGTTTCTTCCACTAATCTATTATTCCTCGTATACAACCTCAATCCTAGATGCCATCGAAGCCTTCACAATCTTCAGATAACACAAACACAATAGCAAGACTAAAGCTATAATCCCTAGAAATGATCCAATGGATGCCATAATGTTGCCAAAGAAGGGAACTGCTAGAGCTATTATAACAGTAAAAATAGAAGACTGGACTCCAGTTTAGAATGAGTTCAAATACAAGCTATAATTTAAGGGAAAAAGAAAAACAAAATCTACCAGAGAAATAATATCGACAATTTTACATATCCAGCAGCTCAAGTGAAACAATATCTACACTATAGCTATTTTGGGTGCTCTCACATACACCAATGTATATACATTATCGACTAACTAATCTTGGGATGCTCTCACATGTTTCTTTTCAATTTTCTATCGAGCTAAGTGATAAATAAGCGGGTATGAGTCCAAATTTCAGTCTGGTGAATAACTACTCTTTCTATATTATATAACCACTTGGAGTTATGATATCATATAGAATTGGAGTGGTTGGGGGGGGGGGGTGCATTGGGATTAACTACAAGTGATATTCAAGTGTCGGTAATGGGTGATATTTAAACTATTCAAGTATCGGTTCTAAGTTACAATTCTAACCAGTGTCGGAATGGCTGATTCGAGATTTTGGTGCCTCACCACAGCTGTAAATGTGTCTTGAAGCTGTGACAACCCTGACCTTAAAAAGCGTATTCCTCATCTTGAGGATCCTTATAACTAGATGCCCGTATCATAAAATGTTGTCATCTGTTATGTTTACATCAAACATTGCAAACTCAACAGCAATATAATTGTTCATGGGATCATAGTTTTCATCCTCTGCAGTGTCAACTAGTTGAAATACATATCTTGGTTGCATAATAAGTTCAACGTTAGATTTGGGGCAAACTAGATCTTCAACATAGAACACTTGAAAGGCTTAGGATGAGAACACAAATGACTTATGACTAATGTGTGTGCTCGTGTGAATCAAATTTGAGAAGTTTACAATTGTGAAACCTAATTTATCCTTGTTTTCTGGATAATTATTATCCAAACCAGCTAAGTCCTCGTGAAATAAGACTATTCGAAAATGACCGTAATAATCTAACTCGATGATATCCATGAGCACCCCATAATAGTCAACATCTTCATCTACCAGATTCTCGTCTTCCATAGTAGCATAACTTCTAGTCTTTGACGTGACTACAATTTCAATATTTTGGGACATCAAATAACGTTCACGGTCTTTAGTATGAAATCTGAAGTCGTTGTATATGTATCCCCTTAATCTTCTAACCATTATATGGGGACCTTTCGTCAGAATCTTTATTTCAGATGAAAGGTCCTCATCATGCAATTTAGGGACTCATATGTGACGGTAAAATCGTATTAGTACCATGAAGAATATAGATATGAAATATCATTCAATAATTTGGAATGTCACTTACATGAGATTGAAACCAAGTATGGAATTTTCCATTCTTCATCTTACTTTAATCACGTGGTCACAGTCTTCTCGGTCTAGCAGTTCTTTTAATTTCATGGACAAATTACTAAAAATAGTAAAATGATTGAAATGATATTTAGTTAAAATTATTTCTCCAATTTAAAGTAAAATAAACAAAACCAAAATTGACTTACGCTCGAAATGGCTCAATTGCTGCTTGGTGATATACTACATATCGATTTGCTTGTTCCCATGTTAAATTATCTAGCTCAAATGTATCATAATTACTGATAGTAGTGCCAGTAGTTGAAAGCAAGGTTTGATGTGTCAGGTTTCTACTTGGCCTAGTCAGACTTGTCTCTACAACTTGAAGATACTTTGAACAAACATTACAACACTCCTCCAAGAGATACCCTATCGAGCCTTCTGGATATGGTCTATTTTTTATATATCCCTTAAGTCGATAAAGGTACATATACAGTAAAATATTTTGAAGATAAAAGTTGAAGAAATACATCACACATAAAGTAGAGAAACCAGATGTTCAATGTGGTATGAATATTACCTCTCAAAGGGATACATTCACCGATTATGTACCAGTCCCCTGATTCTTGCTTCACCGGCCAGGTGGATTATCAAGTGAATCATTATAGTAAAAAATGATGGGGGAAATATCCTCTCCATTTGACAAAGTGCCACTGTCACACACTACTCCAATTGGTCAGTATCTTCAACATGTAGAACTTTTGAGCAAAGTCCTTTATAAATGCTACAAAGATCCTTGATGACAGCAGTGACTTGCTCACACTTGAATACCTTAGAGCCACGGAAAGGAGATCCTGCATCAATATGTGGTTGTCGTGTGACTTTGGACCCTGAAGCTTGTCCTTAGTGTAGCGCCCCGAATTTCAAATAAATAAAATCAGAAATGAGTGGCCCAATTTTCAGAATTGACTTCAATTGTAATCATAAACACAGTATCCAAATACAGGGAAAATTAAAACTTTTTATTTCATTAACTCTCCTCACAACAGCACGGCAGAATTTAAACACTTTAAATTACAATTCTTTTTACAAAACAACGGTATTTAAAAGCACCATAAATACAATTTTCTCTTTACAATCATTCATTTCACAAAATATGCAAAAACATTAAATATTCTACACATGCTCCCAATTCCATGCTAATGCTACCTACCTATAAAACATCGGGTTAGAGATGTCCCTAACCCCTAAACCTACAGGGGTTAGCCATAATGGTGCGATTAATATTCAAAAGAAAACAAACTTAAATGAAAACATAAAGAATAAAATCATAAATCAACAAGTGGAACTAGGCTAAGTGTCGAGTGTATGGAATGAAAACAAGATGCAAGCATACATGTAACCAAGTCAAGAAAACACAAATGCATATGCTGACTTCTAATGCATACTTGTCAAATTCTATGCATCCCATTCTACATAGGTCCGATACAAGCCCTTAACGTTCTCCACTTTTTAGGATTCAATCCCCCGTTATGCAACTAACCTACTACGCTGATAGAAACAAGATCTAGAACACTCCACGAATAGGCTTGCGTTCTGGTATCTACACGCCAGACTAGCACCCTCAATGCGCAAGCATCATGTAAGCGTCGCCCTGAACATTCCATGTCAAAATTCCACGAATAGGTTCCAACCTTGGGAATAAAACCGTCCAACTGTAAAAGATCATCAACGTACGAACCCGGGAGATGGCAATGATAATTGTAGCCTTTGGAATCAAACCGCCCAACTAAGATTATAGTCCTGAACCTCGTCCGTTCACTATACAGGGCCCTCTACTTACGTTTCCCAAGATCTATCACATCTCACTAGTGCCTGTCCTTATGTTTATTTTTATTAATTAAATCACAGCCTTTCTAGAGTTGGTGTACCCTACCGAACTTAACTAATTCAACAACGAGGCCCCACTGGCCAACATCCACAAAAATCTCATCTGCCGGCATGTTAGGGTCTCACTCAACCTTTAAAGTCTCCCAACTCGAAATCCACATCAATATTTCTAGCGTTCTCATTACAACCCTAACTCACAAATCAAAACCCAACTTGGTTCAATAATACAAAATATTCTTTCATATACAGAAACAAATTCAAGTTACGAAAATTCTTTAAACTCAACCTTTTAAATCTCACTTCCCATTCATCCATAAAATTCAATTAATCCAACTATAAATGTAACCCCTGATCTCGTTAATACGTATTTTTCATGTATTTTTCTGTATTTCAAATTCTTAATATCTTGTAACTAATTATTTTCAAATGATTATCGATTTTCAACCTAAATTGTATTCCATTCTATGATTTTGATATGATACCCAAATATTGAATCTTTTATTTTTGGTTAATTATTTAAACCAATTTATTTATTCAATTACTTCTTACATTCTATAATTGTACATATCCTTTTCATTTAATTATTACTTGAAGCCTAGACCCAGTCTAATATTAATATTATTGTTCAAACTATTTAATTTGAAGCTCAAGCCCAATTGTTTATTATAAGCCCAATCCTATAACTAATTTATTAAACTGTTTTGAGTCCATCGACCAAGCCCAAATACAAACCCATTACTCATATATATTTGTATAGACTTAATCCTATATGATTGTATTCAAACCCCCATATTTTCTAACCCACCCGCTAACTTTCTTTCACGTTCTCAACTCTTTCCCCCTCTATTCTCTAAGTGCCCCATTATCTCCTGATAATATGAAACTAACTCCATGATCACTCCCACTATCTCAACTATTCCCTACCATCTTTATTAATCCCACTGTTCACTCTTTCTCCCGTCTCTTTCTTTCTCCTGCTCTCTATCTATCTTCTTCCCCGTTTCGAAATCCAAACAGAGCCTTCTCTACCCCCTTCGTCTTCCTCATCTAACTCCCAAGCACCCTCATCACCTCGGCGACTCCCTCCGCCGCTATTCCTCCTCGTCATCCCGCTCGAGCGTCACCGCAGCGACCCCGATCGCCACTGCCATCATCGTCACTCGCACCATTTTCAAAGATCCACTGTTGACGCCATTATTGCTCTCCTTCCAAGCACTCACAACTGCCAGTTGCCGCCTGCACCCTCTCGCTCTCCCCTGTAAGTTCATCCCGCAACCGCTCACGCCTCCCTTCACCAACACTCGAGCTCGTCCCCCTGTCCCACTCCCCATCGACGCTGCTCTTCCCTCTATTCCTCATCATCGCGTCTCCGACCACCGCCATCGAATCGCCTCCCGCTCGAGCCACCGGCTCACCTCTACCTTGTGCCACCATCACTTCCCGACCGCGTTGCACATCAACGCCTCCCCCTCATCGCCAGTCTCCCCATTGAAGCTCTATCTCCTCTGTTTTCACCGAAAAATAGAGCACCGCTGCTCGCCACCCTTGAGCTCGCTCCCTTCATCGACGCCACTGCCGCTCCACAGCTCTCCTCCTCCCTCTTTCGCTCGAGCTTTTCTGCTCAACTGTACCAGCCCCCGAACCCACTGTCGAGCCTCCTTGTGTGCACCACCGCACACACCGCCATCCTCTACCCACCCATCGTCATCCCCAGTCCCTGCCCTCCTCCATCTCATCCCTGACCCTCGCCGCCAGCTTCGCCAGTCGCCGCCGCCCAAGTCGTCGCCATCCACTCTTCCGCCATCTCTCCCTCTCTGTCACGTTGGAGAAGAAGAAGAACAGAGATTGGATATTGTGGTGTTTGTTGTTGTGGAGTAGGAGATCGGGATTGGTGTTTGGTATTTGGGTTGATCGGTATTGTGTGTTGTGTTTGCTGTTTTGCACATAAAGCACACGTGCTTGCATATTCCCGTGTTCATGCTTCATTGTCCAGGATTCTGATCAGGTTATTCTTTCGTTCACATCAGAATCGTCTAATCGGGCAAGTATCCTCTTGTACAATTTCTTTGAAAAATACCACAAGTAAATTCATTGACTATCTCTTACAAATTCTACTTCATACTCATCGATCAAATTGAAATTTGCTGTTATACATAATCCGTCGATCCCGTATTCACATATGATCGTGAATACTTTATTGTCATATGCATTACACGAACATGGTGATACACACATATATACTCTTAGAATTATACAGGATGTTGTGCATGAATTACTTGCCTTGATAGTAGTTAGAATGCAGTTATGATCTATTTTACTCCTTATTAACTTTTATATATGCCATTGATCACATCGTAGTTACAATCGAATGATTTATAAACCCTGAAATGTCGCTGACCCGAACTTGTAATAGAAATTCGACCCAGTAAATGACATTAAAACTACGTGTTTTTGCATCACATGTGTTAGAACATGTTCCATGCATCATTCCTTGATATTCCCTGATCATATCTTGACATCGTTTTCGTTACATCATGATCATGTTTAATTATAATAAAGTATCATGCCGGGGTATAAGGGGGAAAGATTTATATAGAAGAGCGTACTTGGACGGGAGCTTATAGTTTTCCGACACAAGTTGCAAGTTTGCAAATTACAAGTTTACATGTTCACATTACAAGTTCACATTCTACATATTCCACATTGCACGTATCTCGATACAAGATATAATTTACATATTTTTGCCGAGTATGTGACCTATAGAATCCACCACTAAGTCTAAAGGTTCACTTGATTGTGTGCATCGAACATGTGGTATGGGACGCATGATTGCTTCACTAGTTAGGTTAATAAAAGCCATGAGATTAACACGTGCACTTGCATGATCCAATTAGATGTTACATGTTCCTGTTGATTTGTTTACTTGTTTACATGTCACTTATTTCATGATGTCTTGTTCATGATCATGTTTACATATTATATTTCTCCTATTACATGGTACTTGATTTCTTGCTCTTTTTCCTGCTTCTTGTTTGGTTTTGTATTTGCCCCCTTAGCTTGTACTACTTGCGGCCCGTGACTTGCATTAACGGGCATCTTCTTGTTTCTTCTTTTGTGATAATGTACTTGCAGGCCTGGAAGGAGAGTTGCCGGAAGGTGTTGCTGATCAAGTGTTTTAGTCTTGTTTAATTGCCATGTTTCCTTAGTTCATGTTTTATTCATGCTACTCTTTATTATATTCTGGGCGTGTTTGACCCGTAACTATGTTTCTTTCCAGTTGTTGGTTATGAACTGTTTCTTAGTTTATTATTATTCTGTCTGTGATTATACATGCTTGCGTGGTTGTTATTGTTCTGTTGTTGAGTTATGTATACAACTTATGGATGATGTTAAAATCATTCGCTGGGCCTTCGTCACAGACTCGTATTCCCGTATTTTGGGAAGCGGGGTATGAAAATAAATTCATTTGATCTCAACTGAAACAAATATCTTAATATATGGGATCTCATCCCCAAAAATCAAAAACTTATTGTTTCCAAAAATCTGAAATTTACACGTCTTTAAAACTGAGAATAACTATTAAAATTATGAAATAATTAACTTTCAAAACTGAAACATATAACCCCTCGAAACTGAGAATTTAATCTTTAAAAACACAGATTTATACATTCGAATTTGCAACTCAAACATGCCAAAAACTGAAAACTCATTTCTCCAAAAATCTTAAACTTATGCCTCCTTATTCTTAAGAGCAATCCATTTAAAAGTGAAAATAAAATTCTGAAAATTTGAGTATATACTTACTCCATAATCCTAGAATTCGTTGCCAAATTTATAAGCCATTCACACGAAAATAGTATCCCCAAATCATCAATAAACTGAAACTCACACTTTTAATAAAATCTGAAAGTTATATGATTTTGCTCTTCAAAACAGTCCACTCTAAATTTGATATTAAATTCGGGAAAATTTTATTTAAATCCAAAACATATCAAAGAACTCGCCATAAAAATCTAGACTCAAACAATTTATTTTAGAAGGTATAAATTCAGTAAGTTCTAGAAAAAAATCATTTTTTAATCAAAATCTGAAACATATACAACATTGCTACTCAAAACTATAGAATCAAATATAGATTAAAAATTCTAGAAAAATTATTATAAATTCAGTACATATTAACGAATCCACCATAAAAATTTGGAATTTAAAACATCAAATTAAAATACCTAAACTTATTTAATTGTAGAAACTAGCCTTTTTAATAAAAGTTGTAATTTATATGATACAAGTATAATATACGTGCGATACACGTCTAAAAAAGTAAAGTCATCAAATTAAATGAATATATATTGAATAAGAAAAAAAATAGTTTATATTTGAATGTTTTCATTTGGTCTACACGTGCGGTGCACATTTATATTTGTTGGATATAGTTTGAATGTATATTATACGTGTTTATATAGTTACAAAGTTAGGGTTTGTTTGTTACAAACCCCAACTGTCCCATTAAAATATTAGAGATTGTTATTCAAAACAGAACATTTAAAACTCAATATTTAATTTTGAAATTTTTTTTTTAAGAACAGTACATATCATAGATCATGCTATAAAATTTGGGTTCAAAATCATTAATTTAGAAGCTTCAACATAATTAAATTCTAAAATCTAGCTTTTAATAAAATCTGAAACTTTCTATATTTGAAACTCAATCAAAACTCAACCAAAACTTCGTATTCTTTCCAATTATACATCCATACATACATCTATAAACTTGTACTAGATCTCCTCAAACCCTAGCACCCATCCATTTCACCAAATTTAAATCACAAACATAACTTCAAGCATGAATAGCAATTTCATGATCAAGTTCAATCTTTTTAAATTATCAATCAAATATTTAAGATCTAAAATATCTACACATACATACAAATTTATTTAACCAATTTCATAGATCTAAGATAGATCTATCATGCCATAATATTTTACATCACACAAGATCACCATATACGTGAACATCAAACTATAAAAATTAGATTTTTATTTCATGATGTCAACGATTTTAAATTAACAGTTTTTCTCCATTCATCTCATGATAGGAATTAACAATGCATGCTATTCATTCAATAGATCCACATCCAAAACCTAGCACCTCATTCTATTCTACCATGGAAACACAACAAGGAAATTTGAATAACTACTCACCTCAATTTGAAGAAGTCCCAAGTTGAAGGAAATAGAAAGATTCAATCCTCCTTAAGCGAAATTGGTAGGAAATCAATAAGCCTTCAAAAAATCCAACTCTAAAGCCTCCAAGGTTCAAAACAACAAAGAAAGAAAAGATGTTGCTGTATAAATACAGCCGGCTCAGATTTTTAGGGTTTCAGGCAATTTTGCACTTTAGGCACCCAAAATTACAATATTTTCAAATATGTACATATTGACCCAAAATCTTTAATAATATGTACAGAAATACAAATCCATACTTGCTGACCACAAGTGGGCCGAAATCTAAGATTTTCAGGGTTTTGCACACCTTTGCACAGAAGCCCTACTAAAAATTCATATTTGCAAAAATACTCTTTTTATTCAAAATCATCAATTCAAATATAAATAATTTGAAATTAATTATATCTTCAAATTGTGATCTTGGCTAGCCCTAGTAGCAGCAAAAACGAATTATTATTCAAATAGTGAAAAAGCCCCTCACTTTCGAAAATTTGCAAACATGGTTTTTCTTATTCAATAAAAATCTAGAAAATAATAATTATTATCTAAAATAAAGTATTAAATTTTCCAAGCAAAATTTTTGACTTTCATATCAAAAAATATTTGCACGTGTTTTGCACGTGGTAAATTGACAAATTCATAAAATAGCCATATTAATTTAAATAAACCTGGAAAAATTAAAATATCATAAATAAATAATGAAAATTAATTATTGACAATAAAATTTTAAGAATTCAAAATTTTCTAACTTGCACGTGTGTTGCACGTGCAAAATTGCAATTTCAAGAAAACACTAAAAATAGTCAACTTTACCCATTTAATATTATTTAATAATGCAAAATAAATTATTTTATTTTTCAGGGTGTTACAGTTAGAATTGACGCACCGTGCTATGTTATATGAATAGCCGTAAGGGACTTTAAGCTCCTGTAAAATTTTGCAAAACAGTTCCAACTCCTTTTTGGACATTGAATACATTGCAGAAGGAAGGCATACTCTGAAGTTAGATAAGTACTCTAGGTTCAACTCATATCGTATATGCAACACAACTAAATCAATGTGACACTTATGATTGTCCTTTGTCTTCTGATCATCCCCTGTGACTGTTCCTATACAATTTTCGACGATATTTTTCTAGAATTGCATCACATCTAAATTATGACGTAATAAGTTGAATTCCCAATAAGACAACTAAAAAATGCTCTTCTTCTTCCATGACCCTAAATCAACCATGCTGTCACATTCATTTGCATTGCATAAGTCGGTGTCCTCATCCCTTGCCCATTTCTTGCCTTTCTTGATGACTTCTGGTTCTTTACCAGCCTTGAAATAATGACATTGTAACCGCCTAAACACATCTGACCCTACTGATATTTCAGGCGCATGTTCCCACTCCTCCAACCCATCAAATGTTGATGGTTCTGACCTGAATATGTGTGTGTCATGCAACCATCTCCGATGACCCATGTAGAATTTTTTTTACCATTATACAACCATTTTGAAATAGTTTGATCAGTACAACAAGGAAAAACATAACACCCTTTGGTTCTATAATTGGATAAATTTGCATATGCAGGAAAATCATTGATTGTCCAAGTCAACGCAACCCGAAGACGGAAATTTTTTTAGTTGTTGCATCATAGGTTGGAACACCTTCCCATAATTATTGAAGCTCATCTATTAATGGTTGAAGGTACACATATATATCATTTCCTGGACTTTTTAGTCAAAGAACTATCATGGACAACATAAACGATGAAGGTTTCATGCATTCCCAAGGGGTCAAATTGTACAGAATTAACACAACGGGGCATATGCTATATGTATTGATCATTTGCCTAAATAGGTTGAAACCATCACTGGCTAATCCAAGTCTCACACTGCAAGGATCGTCAGTAAAATCAGGGTATCTTTCATCATTTTTTTTTCAAGATTGAGAATTAGTTGGGTGTCTGAGAATCCCGTCATTCTTTCGACCTTTTACATGTCATATCATATCTGAAGAAGTTTTAGAAACATTCTTTGCAACCTAAGAATTAGAGGAAAGTATTGCAAATTTTTTGTAGGTTTCTTTCTCCTAGTTGTTTTAACTGGGTCACCAGCTTCTTGGCCTTCATTCAGTTTTCCTTTCCATTTCAAAGTTCCACAGAGTTCACAATTGTGGAGTCTCTCCTTGTCCCCCCTGAATAGTATACAATCAAATGGACAAGTTAAAATCTTCTCATACCCTAAATCGAAAGACTTGAGAAATTATTTTGTTGCAGGTGATGATTCTCAAATACATATTTCAGGAAATGCTTCATTCAATAATTGAACTAGCATGGTGAAGAACTTGGGAAACTCACCCATTTAATGTTTTGATCTGTAATAGTCTAACAGTAAACGAGCATTTTGAAAATTTTATGCAATCATGATACAAAGGTGTACTAGCATCTCCCATCAACTTAGTAAAGGCTTTGTATTCTTTATTAACTTCAGGGTCTTGTCTTCCCTCCTCCACTACACCACCAGTGTAATGTTTCTGTTGACTCATTATGGGCTTGTGTTGTTGGACTGTAGGTGTGTTCTGGATTGTTATGAATTCCAAAAGCATCTCGCACTAAAGCTTGCATCTCATCGACTAGACTTAAGTTGTCGTTCATTATGGGCTCGTCTTCATCTTCTAACACAACCGGTCCAACCGAAATCGCCTGGGCATGCTCTCCATGGCAAAACTACTGTGTGTACCCTTAGAGAAAACCGTTGATCACCAGATGTATTTGAACATCGTCGCATGTCTTCAAATGACAGTTTGTACATCAGTGACATGGACAAAGAATCAAATTTGGATCACGAAATTTTTTCTTTGCGATGATAATAAAATCTTTAACGCTGTCCCGATACTCCTTCGATAATCATGACTTACTCATCCAACTTTTATCCATTTCCAAAATATCACTGAATCTGAAAATAAAATTTTATAAATTAAAATTTTAATAACATCTATCTCACTAAGTCGATTGCCCATAAAAGGTCCAATCCGGTGATTCTCATAAAAAGGAAACCCAATATCATAGAAATCATGGGGATTTCTACAGAAGAACAAAAAGAATTTCGATGTTTTGAATAATTTAAGCAACACATCGTTTCCCATCACACAATAATTTATAGAAAACCTAAAGAAACACTAACGATAATGAGAAATTTCTCTTAGGGAATATGTATATATAACTATAGGAAACAACCAACACCTCAAAGTAAACAACTTTCCCTAACAAATGTGCAATGTTAGCATCTCTATCCTAACTTCTTAGAGCATCTGTAATCATTTGAACCCAAAATTTGGGTATTTGGCATTTAGAAATAAGAAATTTGGGTTAGAGCTATAGTCGTTTGAACCCAAAATTTGGATTTTGATTTTTAAAAATACATGGACGGTAAATGAAATCTCATCCCGTTATTTTTTTTAAATTAAAAAGTATCGGACGAGAAATCATTTCCCGTCCAATTAACTTTTTTTAATTAAAAAAAGCATCGGACGGGAAATCATTTCCAGTCTGAAAGCTTTTTTTATTAAGGAATCTTAATTAAATATTAATTTAATCCTAATTAAATCATAATTAAATCCTAATATGTATGCATAATAATTCTATAGACCTAATTCCATAGAAAATTTAAATGATCATTTGGAAAGAAATATCACGGATTTCCCGTCCGATAGATTTAAAAAAGGAAAAAAGTAGAGACGATACTTTTTTTTAACAGTCGAACGGAAGAAAGATGATCTTTCGTTAGCTATATTTTGCAAATTCCTATTTCTCCTCCCAAATATAGCCAACTATTGTTCCTATCAAACACAAAATCTGGAAATTTGGCCAACGAATGCGAGGTTTTTTCTCCAAATTTTGCAAAATATGACAAAATAGCCAACAACTGCAGATGTTTTTATCTATCTCACTAAAAGATTTGTCACTAAAAGATATGTCACACAAATAAACTAATGTTTGTATCATTGTTTCCCTTCACACAAATAACCATATACTAGTTACACAATTTCAACAATTCCAAATAAGTTACTCACAAATAAAATCTAATTAGCCCACAGACCCAAATTAACAAATTCAACAATTTGTATCTTCTAATATCTAAACATGAAATTTATTTAATATTAGAACTCCTACAGTCCTTTTTTAGTAATAATCAGAAAAGAAACAAAACATAACAACAAACCCTAATTAGACTACAAACCCTATTTAACAAATTCACAAATTCAACAAACCATAATTAGTCAACATTCTGAAACCCACAAGATTCCACAATCCCTAATTATTCATTCACAAAATTCCAAATACTTTCATTCATAAATACATAATTTATTAAAAGTTAGAAATATTTGTACCTAGGCTTGAGAGAGAGGTGATGACGGCGGGAGGATGCCAGAGGGGACGAAGGCATGGAGGTGACAAGGTTAGCACTTGGAAAGAGAGAGAGAGAGAGAGCGAGAGAGAGAATAGAAAAGAGACTGAATTGGGTCGGGGGGTAAATAACTCTACATCCATAACCCGGTGTTTTTTTAAAAGTGCCGGTGAACATTATCCTACCCCGGCGTTTAATCAAAATGCCGGTGTATGTAAGGGTTTTATTTTTAATATCTACAATACTAGGTCTACCCCGGCGTTACCAAAAAAGTGCTGGGGTAAAAATGCCGGTATAAGCGACTTTTGTTGTAGTGACAACCTAACTTGAAACCATCTGCACACTTCTTGAAAGATGCAAACATTATAAGGAAGGATTTTTCATTCTCCAGCTCAATCTCTATGTGACTACCTGGATTTTAGCCTTTAGTTCTGCCCTCAAAGAATATACCAGGTTGAAGCTGTGGATTTCTTGCCTTTAGTTCTGCCCTTAACACTGTAACTCTATCTATCACCTGTTACACCACAATCACAATTAAAAATGCACAAGTGCATCACTTTAACATCAAAAGTTAACAATGCACAACCATATCACACCATACTTCTAAAATTAACAATGCACAACCATATCAACACATACAACTCTAAATTGAACTGCATCACTAAAACATAAGCCCTAATCTGCCCTAAATTAACATGCAAATTAAAAAAATAGCCCTAACCAACCCTAAATTGAATAAAAACTACTCAATCACTCACCTACAATCAACAATCAATAGTAGAAAAACACTGCAACAACAAAAAAAAACCCTACTCAATATAAACAAATCCGAATCGTAACTCAACCCTAACTTAGAACAATCCCAAATTCAACCATAAATTGATGAAAATATACTAAATTCAAATAACAATACAATACAATACAACCCCAAAATAATTCGATTTGAATCATCCATTATTTCTTCGAATGGTAGTTGTTGTCGCTGATCTCGGTGTGGGGCAATCAGATGAATTTGTGGGTTCGTAAGGAATCGAATGGGTCAAACCTGAACACTTCCACTATTGTTTGGCTGGCTCCTTATTGCTACCGCTGACCTGCACAAAGTTCGAAACACCGGGGTTGATCCCGGCAACGAACCCTCCGACGCTCTTGTCAGTACTCAGAAAAGAATATGAAAGAGCTTTAGGTAGGCAAAGAGTGATCACCTTGTAACGGTAGGAGGTAGGGGGTATTTATAGTCATCGTGGGGATCAGTTTCGAGATAAGAACAAATCTCTACTCCCCGATATGACAGGATAGAAGTGGTTAGAACCACCTCCTACGGATAAGGACGAATCAAGATTTCTCCATATCCTTTTGAACTGGCTCGTAGCAGGTTGGGACTCGTACCCAGTTGAACGGATCCGTTCATGGATTATTGGGCTCTGGAGCAGAGACCCAGTTTCCATTTCGGACCTGTTTGTAGGTGAAATTACCGTTTTGCCCCTGTGAACTTTAAGATTCGTGCCCGATTTGAATGGTCCTGATTTAATCCCATTTTTAGCCTTATTACGAGCCCTCCACTACTAAAGACTGTTAGCTACAGCCTTTCGGGAGTAGTTTTGCTGTTTCAATGGCACACAGGATTTTATCAGAGTTCTTAAAGGGAGTTCGAATCTTGTTCGATGAGTAACAGTGTTTTTCTGAGCTGGCACTACACCCAAGATCGTTCTTGGGCTCTTCTGGACTTTTGGTGATTTTTCCCAAATTTTTAACTATTTTTCGAATCATTTATTCAATTTTGCAACGAGAGCACTAATTAATCATTCTGACAAATAATTATTTACTCAGGAGCTCAAAAATATCCCCCCGAATTAATAATTATTTTTTAGAATTTTTCATTAATTTTCCCAAAATTTTAATCATTTTTTTTGCAATTTTAAATAATTAATTTGAATAATAATTAAAATAAAAGGATTTAATCAATAGATTATCAACGTGGACGAATCTTGGACGTTGATATGTCACTGGCACGAATTTCTGAGTAATCTAAGGGTGGTTCAGCACTTTGGTGACGTGGTCGGATCTGGGATGTCCATCAGGCATCGGTGCAGATTTCTGAACAACCAGAAGGCTCTTAAGGCGCGTAGGCGTTTTCTCCGCATGAGTAGCTTGGTGCCTCGGTCGCTCGGATTTTGGTTCTGAGCAACATGGCACAATCAGGGGCATCTGATGAAGATCAGAACAAATCACGAGGAAAAAGTGATTTTTTGCCAAAACGCAGCTCGGTGCCTCGGTCGCTCAGATTTTGGTTCTGAGCGACATGGCACAATCAGGACCGTCTGATGAAGATCAGGCACGAATCACGAGGAAAGAGTGATTTTTCGCCAATACGCAGCTCGGTGTCGCGGTCGCTCAGATTTTGGTTCTGAGCGACGTAGCATAATCAGGGTCATCTGATGAAGATCAGGCGCGAATCAGGATGAAAGAGTGATTTTTTGTCAATACGCAGCTCGGTGCCTTGGTTGCTCGAATTTTGGTTCCGAGCGACGCGACACAATCAGGGCCGTCTGATGAAGATCAGGCACAAATCAGGATGAAAGAGTGATTTTTCACCAATACACAGCTCGGTGCCTCGGTTGCTCGGATTTTGGTTCCGAGCAACGTGGAACAATCAGGGCCGTCTGATGAAGATCAGGCACGAAACACGATGAATGAGTGACTTTTCGCCAATACAAAGCTCGGTGCCTCGGTTGCTCGGATTTTGGATCCGAAGTACTTGGCGAGATCTGAGTCATCTGATGAAGACCAGGCACGAATCATGATGAATGAGTGATTTTTTTCCAATATGCAGCTCGGTGCGTCAGTTGCTCGAATTTCGGTTCTAAGCGACATGGCACAATCAGGGCCGTCTAATGAAGATCAGGCGCGAATCAGGATAAAAGAATGATTTTTTTTCCAATATGCAGCTCGGTGCCTCGGTTGCTCAGATTTTGGTTTTGAGCGACGTGACACAATCAGGGCCGTCTGATGAAGATCAGGCACGAATCACGATGAATGAGTGATTTTTCGCCAATACGCAGCTCGGTGCCTCGGTTGCTCGGATTTTGGATCCGAAGTACGTGGTGAGATCTGAGCCGTCTGATGGAGATCAGGTGCGAATCACAATGAATTAGTGATTTAGGCTTCTGATGGGCCTTTGTGTGGGGCCCAAAACATCTGAAAGCCCACCCGAATCTCCTACTGTGCTATAAGATCTTTACCCCCCTCGAACCATTCCCCCATTCTTCACTTTTCACTCTCACATTTAGTTTTTTGCTTTCGAGTGGCACTGCTAATGGTCGTGGCCAGGCGATCAACTTTCCGGCAAACTATTCCGACCACAGCTGTCACTTCAAGGTAATTATATATTTTAACTCATATCTAAAAAGATGTCTAGAGTGTCAATGGAGAGTGAGACCTCCACCTCGGACGACCGTTAGTGGTCTCATCGGCGGCGAGCGGAGGGAAGGAGGTATCTGAGGCGGCGATTGTGGAGACGATCGTGGAAAGTGTGAGGGGAGCTGGCACGCTTGGTAGGCTTCCGTCCACGTTATCAAAAGGGCACTCCGACGACCTTCTGACCAAAGTTGTATACGGGAGGTCAGCCACATACGAGAAGAATGATCCAAGGGAATGCTCTGAGGTCGATGACATCCCCTCGGTTCTGACCGAGGCAGATTTGCAGCGTATCAGAAAGGGGTTCAGGATCCCGAAGGATACACCTTGCTCCTCCCTAGTCCAGGTTTCCGAGCGTGCTCAGCAACTTCGCCCGACACGTGCGTCTTCCCATATGACGCGCTGAATGCCGGCCTTCGTCTGCCGCTGCCACTGTTCGTGACCGAAGTGCTGCAATGGTACGAACTGAGCCCGATCCAGTTCATGCTGAACATGTGGCGGCACGTCATCAGCTTCATCCTGCAGTACCAAGCTATAAGTCTCGAACCTCGGCTCATCTTGCTCCGCAGCCTTTATCGAATCTACCGTATGAGCAAAATGGAGTACCAATACTATCTGTCTTCGAGGAAGGGGTCAAGCTGATCGAGAATCCCGAATCCATCAAGCATTGGAAAGAGAAGTATTTTCTGATCCGAGGTCCCGAGCCGTAGGGTTTCCCGACAAAGTGGAAGGAGGACGTTCCGAAGTGGGCGAAGGCCGAGCCTATGCTAACAAAGGAAGAGGGGGAGATCGTCTCAAAGCTCGTCGGTCTTCCGATGCTGAGTTGGAAGGATATAACCGAGGGGGTCCTCTTCGGTGGGGGTCTCAGTCTGATCGACCCTAGTATGCTCTGTCTATTTTTTCTTTCTTTTTAACCTTCGTTCTCTTCTTGTGCTAACCTCTTCGGTTTTTTCTTTTTCAGAGGCCCCCGGTATGGATTTCCAAGCTATGTTGTTGAAGCAAGGAGCGGGTGTCGCAAAGGGATCAGACAATAAGAAGAGGAAGAGGACGACGATGACGATGGGGCCCTCGTCCGACCGAGCTGGCCAATCACCTTCAGCGGCGACGCCCATTGTGGACTTAGTCTCCGCCTCTCCTTCTGCTCCTCATGAAGCCCTTCCCTCTGTTGTGGCTTCCGACCCTTCTACTGGAGAGTTCTCTGTCGGAGCTGTGCTAGCGCTCGAAGCACCACCTCTCACCGCCGAGGCAGAAGCTATCCTAACCGTGGAGCACAAGAAGCTTTTCATCCCCGACTGGAGGGTGATGAAGCACGACGGCTTCCTCGGCAATGCTATGATGAGCATACAGGCTCTACGCCACCTATCGACCCCGAAAGACCGAGCGGCACTGAAGGCGGGGACCTGTGGGCGACGATGCGCTCGAGATCACCCGGGCCACAATGTCGGTAAGTATCCTTGTGGTGTCTCGAGGTTTCTCCATTTGTTGTGTTTGACACTCACATCTTTTTTCCTTCAGCTCTCAGATCACGTGCCACTTCAGTCACCTACTAGAGCAATTTTCCGAGTAGGAGAAGGAGCCGAAGACGTCGAGCGAGAGGGATCGGGCCGAGAGAGTTCGAGCCATGAAGATGTACGAGGCTAAGCAACGTCTCTTGGAGTCTCGAGCTGCTGATATCGTCATTCTTGAGGCGGCCTTGGCCAAAGCGAATGAACGCATCGCAGTGGAAGCGGCGAAGGTGGCTGAGGAGAAGGCCAAAGCCGAGCAGGAGAGGGAGAAATCCCTAAAGGCGTCTGAGGAGATGCAAAAGGAGCGGGAGGCAGCGGTGGCGGATGCAGCGACGGCGATCCAAGTCGAGGCAGAGGCCCATATGCTCACAAATATGGAGGAGTATTACGCTCGAGCGCTCAAGCACGTCACGGCTCGCATCCCCGACTTCGATAGCTCGGGCTACAACCTGTAACTCCCCATTGAAGGCGAAGAGGTGGTGGCCATAGTAGGTGCCGAAGCTGAAGGAGAAGGAGAAGAAGAAGAAGAAGAAGAAGAGGACGAGGCGGTGGTGGCGAACCCGGAGAGGGCGCTCGTGACGGTGCCGAGTGAGACCGCAGAGCAGCACCTCGAGGTGGGTCCTTGACTTTTTTTGCTTTTGTTTTTGTTTGTATCGCCTTGTAGCGGACTGGCCACCGTATTTTGTACTCGAAAACTTTATTGAAATGAAAATTTTTGACTAGGTGTTGTACTTTGCATCTGAGTTGTCCCGTAGGAGCTTTTGTTTAAACTTAGTACTTCATGTTTTGGCCTTTTCAGATCGCCGAAGCATCTCAAATTGTTGAAGTGTCTCAAATGGCCAAAGTATTATGCCTCTGATCTGGTCTAGGGGTCGCGAGGTTGGGCCTCGCTCGAACTCGAGAGAGGCTTTTCAAAGCCGAGTCGGAGCTGAACCATCTTAAGCTGACGTTGGCTCGTCGAGACTCCGAGCTGAAGCATCTAGAGAAGAAGGCTCATGAAGTGCCACCTGAAAGGGAGGAGACGTGTCCCTCGATGGCCTTTGGCCAAGGGTTGAGACTCAAGTACCTTCGTCAGTCTCTGTTCGATGTCCGGGCCGAGAGAGAGGGGTTAAAGAACGTAGTGCTCTAGAAAAGCTTGGAGGAGGCACACCTTTGGAGGGCTATCTCCGAGGCTTCTCATGGGGGCAGCTCTATCCGAATGCCTCTTCTGAAGATGAGAGTGACGGACGGCTCACTGAGGGAACAGGTCGTGGAGCTAGAGGCAGAGAACCATCGACTACGATGGCTTTCCGAGGGGAGTAACTTCAGGAGCACTTCCTGTCCCCAAGGTGAGTACGCACAGGGGAGGTCATTCCATGATTTGGCGCTATGCTCGCCCCTCGTATTGGGGTGCCTCGGGGACACATAGAGTAGAGTGGCTGGCTCTTCGACCGGGGCATCTGCTGAGGCGACACTTAGGCTCTTAGGTTCCGAGGACGCGACTCGGCTCGCCGGTTTGGAAAAGTAAGGCAACAGCAACACGGCGCTCACCGACCTTGCTTATCTCTTAAGAGAAGTATCCCACTCCCTAGGAGGGGTTACGGCTGATCTTTATAATCTTGTAATCTTTGTTTCACATGAGTTGTATCTCAATGTAAAGATGAGTTGTTGGTCTATAATCAGACTTGTACCTCAAATTTTGAATGAAATAGTTTACTCATTTCTCGAACTTGTGAGTGCATTTCGCTAGCGTTTGCAAGTGTCAACAATTGTAGGAGTAATTCCGAATGGTGAGCTACTTTGTACTTGTTGGTTCACAAGTAGCAAAAGTTGCGTCGAACCAAGTGTTGGACTCCGAACTTGTCGTTTCTATGGCGTTTCAACCGCTGTGGGAGCAATTCCGAATGGCGAACCACTTCGTACTCTCTTAAAAGGGAGTATTTAAAGTGGAATCGAACCAAGTGTTGGACTCCGAGCTTGTCGTTTAGAGAATATCAACAGCTGTGGGAGCAATTCCAAATGGTGAAACACTTCGTACTCGCTTAAAAGCAAGTATTTAAAGTGGAGTCGAACCAAGTGTTGGACTCTGAGCGTGTCGTTTAGAGAATATCAAAAGCTATAGGAGAAATTCCGAATGGTGAACCACTTCGTACTCGCTTAAAAGCAAGTATTTGAAGTGGAGTCGAACCAAGTGTTGGACTCTGAGCATGTTGTTTTTAGAGAGTTTCGCCCATCTCAAAGCGAACCAACTAGATTATTATAGACAAAGAATTCCTAAGAAGTAACTCGCCTTTATTATAGATGACTTAAGTAGCTGCTTCTGTGTTGCAAGCCACTCTTACATTTTGAAAAGAATAATAACAAGGTAGATAAAAACACCAAATAGAAACTATTCGACTCCGGAGTTGCTTGAAGTTGCTTGGAGCGATGTTACAACACCCTCTTGGTACTTCATCAAGTGGTCAGCATTCCAAGTCCTAGGTATTCTCCTGCCCCCTTCGAGTTGATACGCTCCTAGGCGAATAACTCTACAGACCCTATATGGACCTTCCCAGTTGGGCGCTAGCTTGCCCTTCTTGCTTGGAAGAGAGATTGATAGCTTTCGGAGCACTAGGTCGCCTTCTTTAAGATTAGTGGGACGGATTTTCTTATTGTAAGACTGGGTGATCCTACGTCTGTAAGTCTCTTGTCGGATGGAAGCTCTTTCGCGGATCTCATCGATGAGGTCCAGGCTGTTATGAAGCTGGTTCGCATTCTGCTCTTCATTGTAGGCTATCAAACAGGGTGAAGGTAGGCCGACCTCTAGGGGGATGATGGCTTCAGAGCCATAAGTGAAATTGAAGGGAGACTCTCCTATCGAAGTTCTCTTTGTGGTGCGATAGCTCCATAGCACATTGGGAAGCTGTTCGACCCATAATCCCTTGGTGGATTTATCGAGCCTCTTCTTTTGGCTGGAGAGTATCTGTCGATTAGAGTTCTCCGCTTGGTCGTTGGATTGAGGGTGGGATATTGAGGAGAACTGCTGTTGGATGCCGAGGATGGTACAGAAGTTGCGAAAAGTTGCCCCTGCGAACTGGGTTTCGTTGTCGGTTACAAGGATATGAGGTACACTGAACCGGCAAACAATTTTATTCCAGAAGAACTTCTGAACCTTGTTCTTCGGAATCGTTGCAAGGGGTTCGGCCTTGATCCCTTGGAGAAGTAATCTATCGCCACGATGAGGAACTTCAGTTGGCCCGGCGCTAGGGGGAACGGTCCAAGCAATTCTATCCCCCACATTGCAAAAGGGATCAGACTGGCTAAAGCGGAGACCTGGGCTTGTGGTAGGCGACGGTTCAAAGAAAATCTTTGGCTGGAGCCACATTGGCGGACGTACAGTTCGAAGTCACTAAGAAGTGTGGGCAAGAAGTAGCTGTAATTTAAGAGTTTACGGAAGAGGAATCTCGCTCCCAAGTTCGCGCCACACATCCCATCATGGGCCTCCTTTCAGGGCATAGTGTGCTTCCTCGGGGGAGAGACACCTTAGGTAGGGTCTACCATCGATCTGAGTGTAGGAGCGTTTGTACAAAACTCCATCAATGAGTGTGTACCGCTCGGCTCTGGTCCTGACTCTTCTTGCCACTCTTGGGTCTGCTAGAAGAACTCCGTTTCTAAGGTAGTCGAGCAGGGGCTTCATCCAATTTTCTCCAAGTGTTAGGGGCATAGTCTCCATCAGCTCTAAGCTTTCCTCTTCAATACTAGGTCTCAGGAGGACCTCTCTCAATACGGTTAGCTCCAAACCCTGGAGGGAAGAGGAGGCGAGCCTTGAGAGGGCGTCCGCCTGTGAGTTTTCCTCTCGAGGGACCCGCTAAAGCCGAGCATCTTCAAATAAAGCCAGTAGCCCCTTTACCTTCGATAAGTACTTGGACATGCGCTCATCTCTTACTTCGCACTCCCCCAACACTTGGTTCATGACTAGCTGCGAATCACTGAAGACCTTGATACGTTTGGCCCCTGCTTTGCAGGCCATGCAGAGCCCCGCTATGAGGGCCTCGTATTCGGCTTCGTTGTTCACTGCATGGAAGTTTATACGGAGGGAGTATTACAGAATGAAACCATCTAGGCCAGTCAAGATGACCCCAGCCCCAATTCCGTCGGTGCACGAGGACCCGTCAACGTACACAGTCCAGACCAGGGGTTCGTTAGCCGACTAGCAGGGGTCGAGAATGGTGCTCTCCACAATGAATTCTGCTAGGGCTTGTGCCTTGATAGCGGTTCGGGGTTGGTAGCTGATGTCATGCTGGCTCAGCTCTATGGACCATTTTATCAAGCATCCTAATGTCTCGGGCATATGGAGAACTTGCTTCAGTGGCTGGTCGGTAAGAACGACCACCGAATGGGACTGAAAATATGGGCAAAGTTTTCCTTGCCGCCATGACCAACGCGTATGCCATCTTTTCCACCTTTGGGTAGCGGAGCTCTGCGTCCCTAAGGACCTTACTCACGTAGTAGATGGGGAATTGCGTCTTATCATCCTCTCTTGCTAGGACGGCACTAAGGGTCTGCTCTGAAGTTGCCAGGTATATGTAGAGGGTTTCGCCAGGCTTCGGCTTGCTCAAGAGTGGGGGGTTTACCAGGTAAGCCATCAGTTGGTCAAAAGACTCTTGCTGTTGTTGCCCCCACTCAAAGCCTTTTGCTCCCCTCATGGCTTTGAGGAACGTAAGGCATTTCTCCCCTGACTTGGAGAGAAAATGCCCTATAGCAGCGAGGCGTCCTGTGAGCCTCTGAACTTCTTTGACATTGGAGGGAGGGGCCATATTAAGTATGGCTTTGATCTTCTCTGGATTGGCTTCTATGCCCCTCTGGCTCACCATGACTTGCTTGGATTCAATCTCATGTTGTGCCTTCTCAACACCTCGAAGGCTTCCTGGAGGTCAAGGACATGCTCCTGCCCACATATGTTCTTGACCAACATGTCATCCACATAGACTTCCATGTTACGGCCTATCTGGTCTCAGAAGTGTAACGCCCCGAATCCCAAATACACTGAATTCGAGATGTTCTACAGGATCTTTTCACTTTCTTTAGTACAATTTTACAGGGAAATTAAAACTTTTCATCACACATCAGAGTTTACATCATAATTACATCTTTCTTTTTGCACAGCGGAAGTAAAATACAACAATTTGATACAAATACAACAGCATAATGTAATCTTTAAGCATCCATCCTTCTTTAATCTTTAATAAGTCTTTTACCTGCATATCAGACTGTGGGTACGTCAGTTTATTCAACCGACGAACATTATACACGGCCATCCTCTCTATGCCGGAAATAGTATAACTTAACATTTCATATTTAGCAAACACAAACTTGTCACATTCAAACTAAAGGGACTACCCTATTGATGTCGTGTTGTGATTGTGCGCTTAGTCCTTAATGCAGTTAATTATGTTACATGACACTAATGCACACTTGTTCGGATTCTATGCATCCCATACTACATAGGTCCGAGGGCAAGCCCTTATTCGTTCTTCATCTTTATAGGGTTCAATCCCCCGTTATGTCTTAAACTACTACTGTAACTACGGTAGTGTCTTAGATGTCCTATGATCTATGAGCCCATGTCCAGGCAGCCTGGAGGGGAATCCCACGCACTGTCACGACGCATCGAGCAGGCAACCTATGGACAATTCAGCCTCCGCCATGGAACAATGGCACCACCCATAGCCACGCGAACATCCCACGAGCGTCGCCAACGGGACGATAATTCCGGAGTAGCGCCCACGCCATGTCTTGACGCATCAAGCAGGCAGCCTGTGGATCGCTCTCACACCGCTATCCGATGGCCCCCATACTCATGTTTTTCTTCTACTTTCATCACATCTCCACTATGTACTAGTCCTTAGTTTTATTTAAAAATCATGAACAAAATAATCTCTAGAGTTAGCCTCTCCATCAACCGGACTTATTCATTTGTTTCATCATGACCAACCTTGGTCTAATTTCATCTCAATTCATTTTTCTCAATGCCGGGGAGACTTAGCTACTCTATTTCAAATTTTATTGCACAATCTTTAACTCATGACAATTTCCATGTCGAGTTTTCATACTCATTCTTTTTTTTTCAATTCATGATTACACTTTATTCACAAGTCCATAATGAATACTTTTAACTCATAAAGTTCATAGGTATAGCCAACAATTTCTTTTTCCCTTTCATAAATCATGATTTTAATTTCATAATCATATATGAATTCATGCAACTTCATAATAGCACTAGTAACATTCATACTTCACTTATTGCACAATATTCACAAGTAAGAATAATATCATGTTACACAACAAGTACTTTTTCCAATTACTTTATCATAGCCTATTTCACTTAATCTTTATAAGTTATAAATTCCATAAGTGTATATCTTATAACCAAAGCTCTAATTATGCCTTTTATTCACAAACCATATTGTATTTCATTCAAATAATACCCAAATCACTCTTATAAAATTCCTTGTATTTTTATGAGAATTGCCATATTTATTTCATAATTTTTGGACTTCAAAACACCCCCAAAAAAATATTTTTTCCCTATATGCCGAACCCAAGATTCGAACCAGGCGCCGCACCAAGACAGCACAGAGCCCCGACCACTAGGCCGGTCGCTGAACACGTCATAAGAGCGACTGGGGTCTATATATACCCTTGGTTCGTTGTTTACTGTTTTGTTTGAGAATTTTAACAAAAGAAGTGTGGCTACTGGGATTCGAACTGTGCAAGCCAGAGAAGTAAACCGCAGTCCAAGACCACCTGAGCCACTGGCTCGGGTTGTCACTAACCCAATTAAAAATCCATTTATATTATATTCACACTGCTTTAAAAATAACTCGATATTCAAATAACCATAGTTTCTTATTGCTTTAGTAAAATTTTCTAAAAACTTCCAGATGAAATCCTCAGTCATATAAGTTCATACCAGTAAAATAATATAATTTTTTG
The DNA here is from genome assembly GCA_017893485.1 of Hemerocallis citrina. Lineage (NCBI taxonomy): Eukaryota > Viridiplantae > Streptophyta > Magnoliopsida > Asparagales > Asphodelaceae > Hemerocallis > Hemerocallis citrina. The sequence goes on from CM030361.1 coordinate 173,363,993, forward strand.
GTACTAATGAAATATATTTTTCACACACAAAAAATCCAAGGGTTATTTATTAAACTACAATATATTGTATTTTCGACATTGCCATATAATTAATCTACTAGTCTTTTTATTCAATCATTTCATGGTGAAAATTTACTGATATTAGTTCTTAATTCAACCAATATACATGTTTATAATAGTCCGCATCTATATCAACATAAAGGTCCATTTATCACAATTCAACTACTAATTTTGTGAGTTGTACTTTCATTAATCAACATATGTCATAATGAAGTATACTCACTCATCGATTGTACAATTCACATTTCAAACATACAACATTTCATTTTTCTTCAAGAATAAGGTGTACTCTTTCTTAATAGGTTCCATGTTTCCAATTTCATAATTAACAATCATGCATTATGTCTCTAATCATAATAACAACATTCTCAATTAAATTTAATTACCATCATAACTTCATACTAATAAACATGGGGCAATCTACACACAACTTAATTTTTACACTAAAGCCATATAAATTAATCACCACATTTCAATTTATTCACATACTAACTACTCAATTCAAGTGGGCTCTTATTAATATTTTTCATGCATCTTTAATGGTGGAAACTTAGCATGGATCTAAATTAGAAATATGAAATGTTTTACCCACCTTAATTGGAGAGAAACACAAACAAAAGCAACCAAGTCCTTGTAGATGAGAACACCTCCTCCTAGCCAAAAGAGTGCACAACTCCAAGCCTCCAAGCCACCGAATGCTTCCTCTAGTCCACACCGAATGCTTCCCTTCCTTGATGCTGGCCACTCCAAGCAACCAAAAACCCACACAACTCTCTTATCTTTTATAACTCTCACTATTAAAATACTATAACTTAGAAATTATACTTTGCATATGAAAAATTAGCCATGAGAAGGGGGGTATTTATACTAAAAGATGAGTGGAATGGAGGGCCAAGATTGTTTTGGTGGTTGTTGGATGAAGGGACTAGATCAAAGTAGGAGTTAGAAGAACTACCCACTTCCTTGAAACTACCACCATGTTCTCCACACCCAAAAATCAAAAATCCCTCCAAAAAGAATGATACCCGGCCTAGGAGAGAGAGTGTGCATTGCACGTGTACGTGTAGTGCACGTGCATGCAACTAGGCCAAATTTGTACATTCTTAAATTTGTATAAAAATAATTTGTTAAAAAAAAAGTCTTCTACATGACAAGTTTAATTAAAAAAAGATTTATTCATGGGCTTTCTTTTTGGGCCAAAATAGTTTATAAAAATAAATAAAATAAAATACTTTTGGGCTTTTTAAGAAAAGGCTTTTTAATTAAATCAAATAAGGCTTTTAAAGAAGGCTTTTTGTACTAAAATAATTTGAAAAATATATTAAATATACACATCATGATAAAATAATCCAAACAAAATATTGCACGTGCACAACACGTGCAAAATAAATAATTTTTCATTAATTGAAAAATCAGGGTATTACAGCACTCCCTCCTTAGAATAGTTCCGTCCTCGGAACTACAATCAAGAGCGAGAAAAACAAAAAATACAACACACACAACAAGAACAGAAGATACAAAAATACAATCAAGCAAAGAGCTCAGGATAGTCCTTCAACATCCTCTCCTCAGATTTCCAAGTAGCCTCTTCAACCAAGTGGTTTCTCCAGCCTACCTTGACCATCGGTATCGTCTTATTCCTCAAGACTTTCTCTCGACGATCAACAATCTCAACAGGAGACTCGATGTAATTCAGGTCTAACTGCAAACCTTCTGGCACTTCAGGCAAATGATGACTCGGGTCTGAAATATAACCTCTCAGCATAGACACATGAAAGACATTGTGTACCTGAGACAACTCTTCGGGTAATTCAAGCCGGTAAGCAGTTTTTCCGATCCTTTTCAATATCTTATACGGGCCTATAAACCTCGGGGCTAACTTCCCGCCTTTGCCAAAACGAACCACACCTTTACTGGGTGATACCTTCAGAAAGACGAAGTCACCAACTTCAAACTCAAGGTCCCTTCTCCGGTTGTCTGCATAGCTTTTCTGCCTGCTCTGAGCTTCCACCAACCTTTTCCTGATCAGATCAATCTTTTCAGAAGTCAGCTGCACAAGCTCAGGACCAAACAACTGACGCTCCCCTACTTCATACCAACAAACAGGAGTCCTACACTTCCTGCCATACAGTGCTTCGTACGGCGCCATCCCAATGCTAGCCTGAAAACTGTTGTTGTAGGCAAACTCCACCAAAGGTAATTGCCTTTCCCAACTGCCTCCAAAGTCTAGTATACAACACCGAAGCATATCCTCAAGAATACGGTTGACTCTCTCGGTCTGCCCATCGGTTTGCGGATGAAAAGCAGTGCTGAAATCTGTCTTGGTACCCAAAGCTGCCTGAAGACTCCTCCAGAAATGCGAAGTAAACCGCGCATCTCGATCAGACACAATGGTCGAAGGAACGCCATGAAGTCGGACAATCTCACCAACATACATCTCAGCCAACTTGTCCATCGAAGCAGTGAGTTTCATCGCCAAAAAGTGAGCGGACTTGGTAAGTCGATCGACTATAACCCAAATTGCATCATTGCCTTTAGGACTCTTAGGCAATCCCGTAATGAAATCCATACTGATGTTATCCCACTTCCATTCCGGAATAGGTAACGGCTGTAATAGACCTCCGGGTCTCTGATTTTCGGCTTTGACTTGCTGACAAACCTCACACTTCGCGACAAATTCAGCCACATCCCGCTTCAAACCTGACCACCAGAAATGCTGCTTGATGTCTTTGTACATCTTAGTACTCCCAGGATGTACCGACAAAAGAGTAGCATGCACCTCCTGAAGAATACTCTCTTTCAGGTCCGCCTGATTTGGAACGCACAGTCTATCTCCGAACCACAGCACTCCGTCCCTGATTTGAAAACCGGGCAACCTGCCAGCACTGACCTGCTCCTTCATCTCCAAGATATCAGCATCAACTTCCTGACTTGCAATGATCCTTGTATTCAGAGTAGGCTGAAGCCTCAACTGAGCCAAAGATGCTCCCAATCCTTGCAAGACAACCTCAATACCTGCCCGATCCAACTCCTCAATCAGCTGCCTCTGAGTTGTAATCAAACTGGCCAAACTGCTCTTGCGACTAAGTGCATCGGCAACAACATTAGCCTTTCCAGGATGATACTTGATCTCAGGTCGCATATCCTCGAGCACTTCGAACCATCTCCGCTGCCTCAGATTGAGAACCCTCTGCTGATATATATACTTCAAGCTCTTATGATCCGTGTACATATTCAACTTCTCACCATACACGTAGTGCCTCCATTGCTTCAAAGCAAAAATAATCGCAGCCAACTCTAGATCATGAGTCGGGTAATTTTTCTCATGCGGTCGTAGTTGCCTAGACCCATAAGCGATCACTCTTCCTTCTTGCATTAAGACACAACCAAGCCCCCGATGTGAAGCATCGCTATAAACGTCATACTCGACACCAGCTCTAGGCAAAGCCAAGATAGGTGCAGTAGTCAGCCTATCTTTCAACTCCTGAAAACTCGCCTCACATTGCTCAGTCCACTTGAAGTTCACATTCTTCTTGGTCAGCCCCGTAAGCGGTACAGCTATCTGAGCATAACCTTGAATGAATCTCCGATAATATCCAGTCATCCCAAGGAAACTTCTGACTTCCTTCACTGTAGTAGGCCTAGCCCAATCTCTCACTGCCTCTATCTTCTGAGGATCAGTTGTCACTCCCTCCTTAGAAAGGATGTGACCTAGGAATGCCACTTCAGATTTCCAGAAATCACACTTGGATAACTTGGCATACAACTGCTGCTCTTCCAACTTCTGCAAAACTGCTGCCAGATGCTCAGTGTGCTCCTCCTCCGACTTGGAGTACACGAGAATATCGTCGATAAACACCACGACGAAAGAATCAATAAACGGCCTCAGAACTCTGTTCATCAAGTCCATGAAGATTGCAGGTGCATTCGTCACTCCGAATGGCATAACTAAGAATTCGTAATGCCCATGCCGAGTTCTAAATGCAGTCTTGTGCACATCTTCAGCTTTCACTCGAACTTGGTGGTAACCTGATCGAAGATCTATTTTGGAGAATACAGCTGCTCCTTGTAGACGATCGAACAAGTCATCAATTCGAGGAATCGGATACTTATTCTGAACAGTGACCTTATTCAGCTCCCGGTAATCGATGCACATTCTCATCGATCCATCCTTCTTCTTTACCAAAAGCACTGGTGCTCCCCAAGGTGACGCACTAGGTTGAATAAAGCCTTTTCCCAACAGTTCCTCAATCTGCCGTTTCACCTCATCCTGTTCCACTGGAGCCATCCTATACGGTGCCTTAGAAATGGGTGCACTTCCCGGTTGAACAGTGATGCTGAACTCTACATCACGATGCGGAGGTAACCCAGGGAAATCTTCCAAGAACACTGTTGGATAGTCCCGAACCACAGGAATCCCTTGCACTTCCACAGGAGTCTCTTCCTTGCGGATAGTTGCCACCAGCTTAGAACATTTTCGCTTCCCTTGGAACACGACTTCAGGTCCACCTGGAGCCTTCACTGTTACCGTCTTGGTCTTACACTCGATGCTCGCACTGTACACCGACATCCAATCAATGCCAATGATAACATCGACTTCCAAGTTGGTCAGCTCGATCAGATCAATGCCAAAGATTCTATCCCCAATCACAATCTCGCAATCAGCATAATACCGATCAGTGGTTAAAGTTTCCCCTGACGGAGTAGCTACTGATAAGATCTTGCCTGGGAAAATCTTCGGTTCAACTCCCAACACTTTAGCAAACTTTGGAGACACAAATGTATGAGAGGATCCAGTATCAAACAATACGACAGCTTTCATTCCATATTCTGATGTAAAAGGTCCATCAAATTCGAAGTATGAAACATGAACTTTCAAGTCAACTTTTCATTTCATTGAATTCCAAACTTTATACATTCGAATTATAAAACATTTCTCGACATCAGAATGAAAACAGAAGAAGCTACAACAATCTAACTCCTACGAGTCCTCTTCGCTGCTCGAAGTTCTTCCCGCAGTTCATCAACCTCATCCTTCAGCACATCAGTTAGGTTCTTTTTCTTCTCAAGTTCCCAAATCCGATGGCTAAGAACAGAATAGTCGGCCTTCCGCTTTTCCAGCTGAGCCTCCAACAATCTAACTCTCTCCTTCAGGGTTTCCACTTGCCTCTGAAGAGAAGTTACAAGACCACTTGGAACTGGTACTTCTTCTTCGTCGGAGGAAGAATCATCAGATGAATCCGGAGGTGGGGTGATCTCTCGGGATTCAGGGTACTCCTCATCATCAGAATCAGCTTGTCCAGGGTAGTACTCGTCCTCGGAATCAGCTTGTCCAGGATGGTACTCTTCCTCAATGATATGCCAGTCGTCGCCTCCAGCAGGATCGAAGTGATCAACCATCTTAGAAATAGAGAGGAAGAAGCATAAATCATAGAGCAACACAAATGTAAGTCACTTACATTTAAATCTCTAGACTCAAACACACACTCTAATGTCCACTACTAGGGTGTCGTTCCCTATAAATTTGTACAAGTGTGAAAGTGTAGAAAGCGTGGCTCTGATACCACTCTGTAACGCCCCGAATCCCAAATGCACTGAATTCGAGATGTTCCACAGGATCTTTTCACTTTCTTTAGTACAATTTTACAGGGAAATTAAAACTTTTCATTACACATCAGAGTTTACATCATAATTACATCTTTCTTTTTGCACAGCAGAAGTAAAATACAACAATTTGATACAAATACAACAGCATAATGTAATCTTTAAGCATCCATCCTTCTTTAATCTTTAATAAGTCTTTTACCTGCATGTCAAACTGTGGGTACGTCAGTTTATTCAACCGACGAACATTATACACAGCCATCCTCTCTATGCCGGAAATAGTATAACTTAACATTTCATATTTAGCAAACACAAACTTGTCACATTCAAACTAAAGGAACTACCCTATTGATGTCGTGTTATGATTGTGCACTTAGTCCTTAATGCAGTTAATTATGTTACATGACACTAATGCACACTTGTTCGGATTCTATGCATCCCATACTACATAGGTCCGAGGGCAAGCCCTTATTCGTTCTTCATCTTTATAGGGTTCAATCCCCCGTTATGTCTTAAACTACTACTGTAACTACGGTAGTGTCTTAGATGTCCTATGATCTATGAGCCCATGTCCAGGCAGCCTGGAGGGGAATCCCACGCACTGTCACGACGCATCGAGCAGGCAACCTATGGACAATTCAGCCTCCGTCATGGAACAATGGCACCACCCATAGCCACGCGAACATCCCACGAGCGTCGCCAACGGGACGATAATTCCGGAGTAGCGCCCACGCCATGTCTTGACGCATCAAGCAGGCAGCCTGTGGATCGCTCTCACACCGCTATCCGATGGCCCCCATACTCATGTTTTTCTTCTACTTTCATCACATCTCCACTATGTACTAGTCCTTAGTTTTATTTAAAAATCATGAACAAAATAATCTCTAGAGTTAGCCTCTCCATCAACCGGACTTATTCATTTGTTTCATCATGACCAACCTTGGTCTAATTTCATCTCAATTCATTTTTCTCAATGCCGGGGAGACTTTGCTACTCTATTTCAAATTTTATTGCACAATCTTTAACTCATGACAATTTCCATGTCGAGTTTTCATACTCATTCTTTTTTTTTTCAATTCATGATTACACTTTATTCACAAGTCCATAATGAATACTTTTAACTCATAAAGTTCATAGGTATAGCCAACAATTTCTTTTTCCCTTTCATAAATCATGATTTTAATTTCATAATCATATATGAATTCATGCAACTTCATAATAGCACTAGTAACATTCATACTTCACTTATTGCACAATATTCACAAGTAAGAATAATATCATGTTACACAACAAGTACTTTTTCCAATTACTTTATCATAGCCTATTTCACTTAATCTTTATAAGTTATAAATTCCATAAGTGTATATCTTATAACCAAAGCTCTAATTATGCCTTTTATTCACAAACCATATTGTATTTCATTCAAATAATACCCAAATCACTCTTATAAAATTCCTTGTATTTTTATGAGAATTGCCATATTTATTTCATAATTTTTGGACTTCAAAACACCCCCAAAAAAATATTTTTTCCCTATATGCCGAACCCAAGATTCGAACCAGGCGCCGCACCAAGACAGCACAGAGCCCCGACCACTAGGCCGGTCGCTGAACACGTCATAAGAGCGACTGGGGTCTATATATACCCTTGGTTCGCTGTTTACTGTTTTGTTTGAGAATTTTAACAAAAGAAGTGTGGCTACTGGGATTCGAACTGTGCAAGCCAGAGAAGTAAACCGCAGTCCAAGACCACCTGAGCCACTGGCTCGGGTTGTCACTAACCCAATTAAAAATCCATTTATATTATATTCACACTGCTTTAAAAATAACTCGATATTCAAATAACCATAGTTTCTTATTGCTTTAGTAAAATTTTCTAAAAACTTCCAGATGAAATCCTCAGTCATATAAGTTCATACCAGTAAAATAATATAATTTTTTGGTACTAATGAAATATATTTTTCACACACAAAAAATCCAAGGGTTATTTATTAAACTACAATATATTGTATTTTCGACATTGCCATATAATTAATCTACTAGTCTTTTTATTCAATCATTTCATGGTGAAAATTTACTGATATTAGTTCTTAATTCAACCAATATACATGTTTATAATAGTCCGCATCTATATCAACATAAAGGTCCATTTATCACAATTCAACTACTAATTTTGTGAGTTGTACTTTCATTAATCAACATATGTCATAATGAAGTATACTCACTCATCGATTGTACAATTCACATTTCAAACATAAAACATTTCATTTTTCTTCAAGAATAAGGTGTACTCTTTCTTAATAGGTTCCATGTTTCCAATTTCATAATTAACAATCATGCATTATGTCTCTAATCATAATAACAACATTCTCAATTAAATTTAATTACCATCATAACTTCATACTAATAAACATGGGGCAATCTACACACAACTTAATTTTTACACTAAAGCCATATAAATTAATCACCACATTTCAATTTATTCACATACTAACTACTCAATTCAAGTGGGCTCTTATTAATATTTTTCATGCATCTTTAATGGTGGAAACTTAGCATGGATCTAAATTAGAAATATGAAATGTTTTACCCACCTTAATTGGAGAGAAACACAAACAAAAGCAACCAAGTCCTTGTAGATGAGAACACCTCCTCCTAGCCAAAAGAGTGCACAACTCCAAGCCTCCAAGCCACCGAATGCTTCCTCTAGTCCACACCGAATGCTTCCCTTCCTTGATGCCGGCCACTCCAAGCAACCAAAAACCCACACAACTCTCTTATCTTTTATAACTCTCACTATTAAAATACTATAACTTAGAAATTATACTTTGCATATGAAAAATTAGCCATGAGAAGGGGGGTATTTATACTAAAAGATGAGTGGAATGGAGGGCCAAGATTGTTTTGGTGGTTGTTGGATGAAGGGACTAGATCAAAGTAGGAGTTAGAAGAACTACCCACTTCCTTGAAACTACCACCATGTTCTCCACACCCAAAAATCAAAAATCCCTCCAAAAAGAATGATACCCGGCCTAGGAGAGAGAGTGTGCATTGCACGTGTACGTGTAGTGCACGTGCATGCAACTAGGCCAAATTTGTACATTCTTAAATTTGTATAAAAATAATTTGTTAAAAAAAAAGTCTTCTACATGACAAGTTTAATTAAAAAAAGATTTATTCATGGGCTTTCTTTTTGGGCCAAAATAGTTTATAAAAATAAATAAAATAAAATACTTTTGGGCTTTTTAAGAAAAGGCTTTTTAATTAAATCAAATAAGGCTTTTAAAGAAGGCTTTTTGTACTAAAATAATTTGAAAAATATATTAAATATACACATCATGATAAAATAATCCAAACAAAATATTGCACGTGCACAACACGTGCAAAATAAATAATTTTTCATTAATTGAAAAATCAGGGTATTACAAGAAGACATTGTTAACAAGGCGCTAGTATATAGCTCCCGCATTCTTCAAACCGAAGGGCATGACCCTGGTAACAGTACAGGCCTTGGTCGGTTACGAATGAGGTCTTTGGAATGTCAAGAAGGAAACATCCAGATCTGGTTGTACCGTGAGAAGGCATCCATGAAGCTGAGGAGCTCGTGGCCAGAGGTCGCATCGATTAGAGCATCAATACTCGGGAGGGGAAATGGGTCCTTCGGACAGGCTTTGTTGAGGTCGGTGAAGTCGATGTATATTCTCCAGCTTCCATGGGCCTTCTTAACCATCACCACATTGGATAGCCATTCAGGGTAATTCACCTCCTGGATGAACCGAGCATTCAAGAGCTTCTCGACCTCTTTTTTGATTACTTGCTGGTGCTCGGGAGCGAATTTATATTGCTTCTGCTAGACAGGGTTTAACCCCCGGGGCAATGCTGAGGTGGTGCATTAGGAGCTCTTCTGAGATTCCAGGCATATCAGCTGCAGTCTAGGCGAAAAGATTGCGGTTCTCCCTTATACATTGGGAGATGTCATCTTTGATGGAGAGAGAAAGGGCCTTGCTAATCTGAAATGTCTTGGTGGCATCTTCTTCTGAGAAGGCAACTTTTTCCAGCTCGTCCACCGACTCGGAGATGGTATGGCTACTTTCTTGTGGGAGTTCGAGGGCTTCAAGGGAAAGTACCGGCCCTCCTATCGAGTTCATGTAACACTTACGAGCTGCCTCCTGGCTCCCTCTTACTTCTCCCACTCCTGCCGAGGTGGGGAACTTTATTTTCATGTGATAGGCCGATGGGATGGCCTGGAGAGCGGCTAAACTGGGTCGACCCAGGATGACATTATAGGCGACTTTCACATTTACCACCATGAAGTCCATCGGCTCTGTGCGGGTGACCGGGGTTTTGCTAGCGGTCACGTCGAGGGTTATAACTCCCTCGATCGTCACCAGCACCCCGGTGAATCCATGAAGAGTGTAACCAGCTGGCTTGAGCCGATCTCTTGACAGCTGAAGGCCCTTGAATGCCTCCAAGAAGAGGATGTTCACCGAACTGCTGTTGTCCACTAGGATCTGGCGTGCGTTGAAGTTGTCCATCCGGAGGTTAATAATAAAGGCGTCGAAATGGGGCGTGCAGACACCTTCCAAGTCCCTATCAGAGAACGTAACAGGAACCCCAAGGCCCTTGGGAGGAGGATGAATCTGCACGGCGTTCACTTCTCGAACGAAGGTTTTTCGGGAGGAGTTGGAATCTCTCCCCATTGGGCCTCCGTGTATGAGGTGCAGGACGGCCTCAGCTTCGACATCCGGGGTCTCTGTATGTTGTTCGATTCACCTGTTAGCCCCCCTGGGGGGCAGAGGTGAATCGGCCCTGTCCTTCCTCATGAACCTATCAAGTTTCCCTCTCTGAATGAGGGCTTCAATCTCATCCTTCAGGTCCTGACAGTCATCTGTATCGTGGTCGTGGTCCCTATAGAAGCGGCACCACTTATCCCGGTTTCTTTTCTTTCCGAGTATGTTCATCTTTGGAAGTGGCGGTAGAAGACCCTCCTTCCCAACTTCCATCAAGATGACCGTGACACTCGCATTGAGCGGAGTGAACTTCTCGAAGCAGGAAAGAGAGCGACGTTGACCCCCATTGTCTTTTTGGAGCTTCTTAGCTCCTTCTTCTTCAGAAGTCTTCCGTTTATTCCCGGAAGATGACCCCTCAAGAATGGGGCAGTTGAGAGCTTCTTCAGCTCGGATATACTTCTCACTCCTGAGAAGGAGCTCTGAGAAGTCCCGTGGAGGCTTCTTGGCCAGGGACGCCCTGAGATCGGGGTTAATGACATTGGACTAGAAAGCAGCCGAGGCCACAGTCTAATCCAGAGAGGCGATAGATCTGGCCTCCACGGTGAACCACTTGGCGTAGTCCCTCAACCGCTCTCCCTTCCTTTGACCGATGAAGAACAAAGCGTTGCTCGTCTTTTCGGAGCGGCGGCTTCTCACGAAGTGGGTGAGGAAGAGACCTTCAAACTGGTCGAAGGAGAAAGTGGAGGCTGAAGCAAGTCTGGAATACCACTTCCTAGCGAGCCTCTTGAGTGTGGCTGGGAAGGTTTTGCAGAGAAGGGCATCAGAGGCATGGTGGATCATCATGAGAGTTTTGAAACTCTCAATGTGAACAGCGGGGTCTGACTCCCCGGTATAAGACTCAAAATGCGGAGGCTTGAAGTTCTCTGGGACGGGGCCTCCATTATAGTTCTGGATAACGAGGGCCTGATCGGGCAAAGGTTCCTCGCCTGTTGTTTTTCATCTCTATCGAGTTGTCCGAAGTGCCTCTCCATCTTGTGGAGACGGAGGTAGACCGAGTCCTCTCTTCGGTCATGCCTCGCTGAACCTCGAGACTCGTCTTCATGTAGGAGAGAGCTGGGGCTGCAGCGGCGATAGCTTGGAGTAGGTCGTGGACTGGGGGTGCAATGGCGATGGCTCAGAGCCGATCAAGGAATGGGAAAGCGGCGATGGCTCGGAACCGGCCGAGGACTGGGAGAGCGGCAGCGATGGTGGGGAGCCGGCCGAGGACTGAAAGAGCAGCGGCGATGGTTGGGAGCCTGATGGTCGTTGTTGGGGGTGATGTTGAGTGCCCGTAGGACTGCCTCCTGGAACTGTTTGAACTCTACCCTTGTGACGAGGGCATCATCCTCCCGATGGGCTCGGAGGGCAGGACGACCGACCGGAGAGCGGCTTCTTCTCTGGCGATGCTGGGGCGACTCTCTCCGCCTTCGGGGAGAGTTGGACCCTTTGCGATCTGTCCTGCGGGGTGACCGGTCCCTCTGATGCTCCCGACGAGGGTTCCTATCACGGGTTCGCCTCTTGTCCAAGCAGATTTGAATATCTGTATCGTTCTGTCGGTTGTTGAGAACATCTCGTAGATCTTTCGGTGTCGGAGGGCTATTTGAGGCCATGGAGTCGGAGGAAGGGTTGTGTATGGAGACATGGACCTGATGAAGGGGTTGTTTCTGGTGACTTCGGCGATAGGGTTCTCCAACAACCACTTGAGGCCCTTGAGGCTGGTGAACGGGTTGAGGGATCGGTTGTTCAAGCTGCTGGGCCAGTTGGACGGGCGGAGGGAGATCCCCTGGAGGCGAAGGAGGAATATAATTTGTTCTACGGTTGGAGGCCGCAGACTTTTCTTTCTTTGGTGGCATAGCTAGGAGTGGCTTTTGTTGATGGAGTACGTAGGATCGGATTGCTATTCGATTTTCCACAGACGGTGCCAATCTGTTGCCGCTGATTTCGGTGTGGGGGCAATCGGATGAATTTGTGGGTTCGTGAGGAATCGAATGGGTCAAACCTGACCACTTCCACTGTTGTTTGGCTGGCTCCTTGCTGCTACCGCTGACCTGCATAAAGTTCGAAACACCGGGGTTGATCCTGGCGACGAACCCTCCGACGCTCTTGTCAGTACTCAGAAAAGAATATGAAAGATTTTTAGGTAGGCAAAAAGTGATCACCTTATAACAGTAGGAGGTAGGGGATATTTATAGTCGCCGTGGAGATCCGTTTCGAGATAAGAACAAATCTCTACTCCTCGGTGTGACTGGATAGAAGTGGTTAGAACCACCTTCTAGGGATAAGGATGAATCAAGATTTCTCCATATACTTTTGAACTAGCTCGTAACTGGTTGGGACCCATACCCAGATGAACGGATCCGTTCATGGGTTATTGGGCTCTGGAGCAGAGACCCAGTTTCCATTTCGGATCCGTTTGTAGGTAAAATTACTATTTTGCCCCTGTGAACTTTAAGATTCGTGTCCGATTTGAATGGTCCCGATTCAATCCCATTTTTAGCCATATCAGTAGTTTTCATACCTTTCACGACTGCAGTGAGTTCCGGAGGGACCCACGCCCTCCATCACATATTCCACTCCCGTTTTCACGATTCCCGATGCTCAACAATGGTCTTCCCTAACTAATTTGTGCTGGTCGGAACGGAAAGTGTAAGGAATGGAAAAAAACTGTAAGAAAAGATGTAAGAAAGTGGGAAGCAGAGACAATAAAGATGCAACGGGTTATTTTTGTAATTTCACACTCCTTCCGTTCAAAAATTAACAAACCTTAACGGCGGATGTTTTTTGGTCATATTTTTAAAACTTTGGGTGTTATTTGAATATTATAAAAAGTTTGGGTACGATCATCATCAGCAGTAGCAGCAGCAACATTCTAAATGAATGAGAGAGACATGCAGGTCAACAACAACAACAAAGTTTTTATCTAAATGAATGAGAGAGACATGCAAGTCAGCAGCAGCAACAACATAATAACAATAAAGTTTTTTTCTAAATGAATCTGAGAGACATGCAAGTTATGAAGACATGGGTGGTGGTGGACGGCTCCAAGTAGGAGAGTCAGCTACTAAGACATGCAAGTTATGAAGACATGGGTGGTGGTGGAGGGCCTCCAAGTAGGAGAGTCGCTACTATTCTATCATTAATTGCCCACAACTTGACATCTATTAGTCCCACATCAATGTCATGAATCTATCTTCTTTCTATCTCCTCCTCCCAAGCTCTTAAACACAGCTATACCCATGGCATAGTCAAAGTAATAACTATCATTAATATATTAATTTCTCATTCATATATTCACACTAATTTTACAAGGTTGCTACTAGAAGCCAACCTTCATAATTCATTCATTTCAAGCACTCAAACCCACACTTTTCATCTCTACTAAACAACTCCCTTCATTACTTATGCTTTGAAAAATACTCTTCTTCTCTATAACCAAAGCCAACACAAGTCTTAATTGTTATTGTTCTTTCACTACAAGCAAAATGAGAGGAGGTGGTGGAGGAGGTGGAGTGGAGAGATGAGGAACACTGCAGGTCAATTGATAGTCGAAATCGAGTCGAACAAGCCCGCTGGGAACGGCATGGTGATGGGCGGTCTGAGCCCGCTTAGCGAGACGTTGTGGAAGGAGAAGACCAACACTGAGTTCATCGGCGACGTGTCGGCTAGGCTGACATGGAAGGATCATACCGTGATGGTCACTATAGGGAGTGGCGGGACGCAGACTGTCCTCAAAGGGCTTACTGGCTACGCAGAGCCCGGGAGCCGTACTGCCCTCATGGGCCCCTCTGGCTCCGGCAAGTCCACGCTTCTGGATGCACTCGGTAGTCGGCTCGCTACCAATGCTTTCCTTTCTGGCTACATTCTACTCAATGGAAGGAAAACCAAGCTCTCTTTTGGAACTGCGGTACATACAGAGAAGCTCAGTGTCTCGTTAATAAGAAATTAATGAAACATATGACTAAATGCAGTTACTAAAGTATATGAATTAATTATGTAGGCATATGTGACTCAAGATGACAACTTGATTGGTACTTCGACGGTGAGGGAGACGATCATGTACTCAGCTCGGCTTCGGTTGCCAGACAAGATGCCGATGGAGGAGAAGAGAGCGTTAGTCGAAGGGACGATTAACGAGATGGGTCTTCAAGATTGCGCAGATACCGTGATTGGGAACTGGCATTTACGAGGGATTAGTGGAGGGGAGAAGAGGAGAGTTAGCATTGCTCTCGAGATTCTGATGAGGCCTAGGTTGCTCTTCTTGGATGATCCTACTGCTTACTAGTGGCTTGGACAGGAAACGAAAAACGTACTTTCTATTAGAAGCAGTGTCGTTGTTCGATATTTAAATAAACTGAACTGTTTATTTTGGGCAAGCTTCAGAGGCATATGAGGTGTGTAATTTTTACGATAAGCTGTCTTTTTTTTTCTTTCTTTTTCTTATCCTGAAATTAGTTTTAATAATGTTCTTACTTCATTGCAGTTCTTTGCCCAAGCCGGATTCCCCTGCCCATCTTTGAGAAACCCATCAGATCATTTCCTTCGATGTGTTAACTCTGACTTTGACAAGGTGAAGTCTACTCTCAAGGGATCTATGAAGATGCGGGTACGTGAACTACGCCATCTTCTTCTTGTTCTTTACTTGCATAAATGTCGGTTTGTTCTCCGTTTGGATAACATAAGGACTAATTTGGATGTAAAATTAGTATAACACTACCCACACTTCAAAGAACTGAAAATACGTTACATATATAATTCCGGCTACGAATGGAGATATATATAAATAGGGAGATCTAGTTGGAGAGAGTATGGAATTAAGACAGTGGAATTCCTGTGGATTTAATTAAGACAAACGAGCCAAAGTTAAGATACTTATCTTGGATAACATCATATAATTCCACCATTATCGTTTAACTTAGATCCTTATACCTCCCTGGTTTAACTGGAGTACGTAATGGTAAAATATTAGGTAAAAATATTAATTAATTAGGATCCCCGTTCATAAAAGGTAAAATATTAATTAATTAGCTTAAATCTGATCTAACTGAAAAAAATCATTTAACATCGCATGTAGCTGTATGAATTGAATTTTGATAATTAGTTGTATGAATTGAGTTGAAGTTTAAATATCTGAATTTTTTTTTTTTGGGAGAAATCACTTATTCCGATTTCAGTTAATCTTTTTTTTAAATCTTTCATTCTGTTCAATAGTTTGAGAGGAGCGACGACCCTCTGGATAAAATTACCACATCTGAATCAATTCGAAGGCTAACCGAATTCTACAGCCATTCGCAATACTATTACACAGCAAGGGAGAAAGTTGATGAAATATCACGAACTGTATGTATTTCACTCTTACATTTATCTTCTTCTACAATTGAAGGATTTAGCCGATCCAGTATTGATTTTGTTACAGAAAGGAACAGTCTTGGATGCAGGAGGCAGTCAGGCAAGTTTGTTCATGCAGGCCTCTACTCTCACCAAACATTCCTTCGTCAACATGGCAAGGGATTTTGGTTACTATTGGCTCACTCTCGTGATCTACATTGTTGTGACAATATGCATCGGAACCATTTACCTCAATGTGGGAACTGGATACCGCTCAATTCTGGTAAATTTTTCGATTTACTTCTTATTAGTGATAAAAGTTCTTTCTTATTGATCTAATTTGATATTGTAGACTGCAACCTTTTCAAACCGTTTACTGATTTCTTCTACATATGAATATCTAAACAAGCTAGAGGTGCCTGTGCTTCCTTTGTCTTCGGCTTTGTTACTTTCATGTCCATTGGAGGATTTCCTTCATTTGTAGAAGATATATATGAAGGTAATTACTAAACTTTCATGGAAGCAACGCCATCATTTCTATTTAAATGTCTGGATATCGTATTGATTTGTGTTTCTATCAGAATTGTAGGTTTTCCAAAGAGAACGTATGAACGGGCACTATAGAGTGGCGGCCTTTGTCATCGGCAACACTCTCTCAGCAATGCCATTCTTGATCTTGATAACTTTTCTCTCGGGCACCATATGCTACTACATGGTGCACCTCCACCCGGGCTTCATTCACTACCTCTTCTTTGTGTTGGCTCTTTACGCCAGTGTCACTGGTTGAGAGCTTGATGATGGCTATTGCAAGTGTAATCCCAATTTCCTCATGGGCATTATCATAGGTGCGGGGATCCAGGTAATCTGTCAACTTCTTTCGAACCTTATCAGAAAATTCAACTTCATTCTGTAAATAATTTCAATTAGTAATGGTCTTCCACTAATATATATTTGATAAATGTCATCTCAAATATAATGCAGGGCATCTTCATGTTGGTGTCTGGGTATTTCAGACTCCCCCACGACATTCCGAAGCCTGTCTGGCGATACCCGATGACCTACATTAGCTTCCACTATTGGGCATTACAGGTAAAATTATGTTTTCAGAGAAGTATAGGCACACCAATTAGATGAAGTATAGCACACCAACTCATTAAAAAGATTTAAACAAAGTAATTTTCGAAACATAAGGATACAAACTATATGATTCCATATGTAACATAAATACCTGTCTTTTTTTCTTTTTCTGGAAACGGAAAGGCCTCAAATACCCTCACCAGGCTTTATTCAAGAATGAATAATTAGACAAATCCTAGCTTCATTAAAGAGTGGGAAAAAATGAAGAAGAAAAAAGAGAGACAAGTCCTAGCTCAACCATGAAAAAATATGAATGTCTTATAACTCTGTTTTCATTGTAACAGGGCCAGTACCAAAATGACCTTCATGGGCTAACATTTGACAACCAGACCCCCGGCTCCCTAGTATCCCTGGCGACTATGTCCTTGTGAACATCTTCCAAATTGATGTGAATCGGTCCAAATGGGTCGACCTATCAGTTCTCTTCTGCATGATCATCATCTACCGCATTATCTTCTTCATCACGATCAAGGTCAGTGAAGACGTGTCTCCTTGGGTCAGAGGCTACCTTGCAAGGAGAAGGCTGGAGAAGTTGAGCAACGGCAATCGCTCCATCAGCCTTGTGAATAGGACTCCTTCCCTTAGGGGTTATGTGGTAGAAAACTCCTAAAAAGAATTTACTTTGCAAAGAGAATATGCGATACTTAAAGTGCTTGTTAATGTCATCATTATTTTGTTTTAAGATGTTATTTATACTCTTCTATCAGATATAACAAGTCTTGAATGTTTGATAGAATTGAGATTGATTGGCTGTTTGGTGAGATGAAATGATACATATTAACTAGGGTGGGTGGTTTTCACTGTATCTGAACTGAAGATTTAAATGTCATGGGAATTCTGGATGGGTATTCACATGGCCTGCTATTTGTATTTGCTGCCTTCATTTATGCTAGCAGGGCTTAAATCAGAAGCAATGAATCTCTCACTTTGTGGCCGTTAGGAAGTTCGAGGCTCACAGGAAAATGAGGGTTTTCTGGCAAGTTAGGAAATAGACAGGAGTTTTTGGTAACTAGGGGTCATGGGTAACTATTTCATTGATATCTTATTGAAAGGGGTTTTATTTCACTCCCCAGGTGTGCTTTTTCAGATGAACTAAGGAAATATTTCATTAATCAGAAATTAATATGATACCCAATGCGTAGAATATATACAACAATAACAACAACAACAACAAAGCCTTTTTCCCAACTAGTTGGGATGGGCTACATGAATCCTAATTTTCCTTTCTCCTCGGTTTTGCACAATATCTTTTGTAAGGTCAGAATCTATCATATCTTTTTTCACCGTTTCCACCAAAGTTAGTTTAGTTCTTTCTCTACCCCTAACTCTACCCAATGCGTAGAATATATAGTAACATAAAAATATCAATTAGTAGAAGCACACGAAAATGCATCGGATTATAGCTGGATAATCGAAGGACCTATCACTCTCTTATCAATGAAGGGCATAGCAGAGTTGTTGTACCATTGCCTTCGAAGGACTTTCACCGAGTTTTGAGGCCAACATGCCAAATCGGTGAGGAAACAATGGGTGACAGCATGAGTCCTACTAGGCTTATGTTCAACAATGGCCCCTTTGATGCAAATGAGAAATGTAACATTGTATATATCCAATTTACATCAATTCGATATTCTACTCAGTTTGGGTGTGCCGACAATGAATTACATTCCTTCAATATAAAAAAAGACAATGAATCGGAAAAATTGTTTTATATATATAGATATCCTCATTATGTAGCAACCCTAAATTCTAACATAAAACTATTATGAGATTATCAAATAGGAACATATAGTTATAGAGAATAAGAAGAAAGTACTTGTGTAACACCCCGCAAAAGTGAAAATGACAATTTTGTCCCTCGTGTGTTACGCACGTGTATTTTGTATCGTTACGGGTGATATTTTCTATGTGTTTCAATTATTTATTTTATGACATGTTCAAATTCGTTTTATAAAACGGAAACTCATTTTTCTTCTAGTTTCAATTAACATATTTCATACGTGCGGTGCACGTTTTTTCTGTGTACGTATTGATTACACTACGGTATATGTATAATGAAATATATTTTCATATGTATATTCCGATTATTTATAAATATTTTCTCATTGATAAAATCGATTCCGTATTTCAATATTTATTTTACGTGCAATGCACGTGCAATTTCATCTCATTATTTTCATTCTAAAATTTACTTAAAGTTATGCATAATTTTCTTTCTTTTATTTTATCTCATTCAGTTGTCAACTTTTAGTTAGAACCCATAGCCATAGACCTAATAGTAGACTCTGAGCCCACTAGAATAAATTAAATAAATAAAATTTGACCAAGCACACAAGAAAAGCCCATTAAGAGAATCCTACAATTAGTTTTATATTTTCACATTTGTTTGTAACAACTAGTAGCTACACAAATAATTAATAAAATATAAAAGTGAGAAGAGCGTGCACTTGTGCACTACACGTGTACGTGCATGCACAAAGGAGAGGAGGCCGGCCTTACTTGAGTGGGGAGAGTGGAGAGAGTGGGAGAGTGGGGTAGTGGGTAGTTATTTGGAGTGTGAGATTAAATCCTAGCCATTCATTTTCCCTATAAATACCCCCCCCCCCCCTCGATGTTTGTCATTTGCATCAAAATAAGAATCAAAAGAGAGAAGAAGAGAAAGAGAGTTGGAGTTTTTGTCTTGCAATTCTTGGAGGAGCTTGGAGTTGTTCTTATTAGGAGAAGAAGGGCTAGGCGATCGTGTTGGAGCTAGGAGCTTTCTAGGAATATTTTTTCTTCTACATTACGATCTTCTTTGAGGTGGGTGTTTCTTAAGTACTTTCTACATTTTGTAGAATGAAGCATGCTAGTTTGACATATAAGTAGTTATAAAATTGTGATGAATGTAGATTGCATAATGTTGTCTTAATTATGTCATGATTTGTTAAAATGATGTTGTGGTTAAAATGAATGGCTAGAACTCATATTAATTAGGAAGGGAAAAAGGGAAATAATATCTAGTAAATTGTTGGAATGAAAAGATTCAAATTGATGTGTAACGCCTCTGCCCCTGCTCGAACAATTTATACAATTTATCAGACAAATTATTTATAGTATAGTACAACTACCCACCACAGGCTGCCTCTCAAAAGGTGGTTAATTGGATTAGTGACTCTTGATCATAGGCTATTATATTTATAGTTAATATTTTATTGTGTGATTTCCGATATGGAACTATTTTATTCACTCTCTCTCTTTCCCCCCGTGCACACACAAAGCCCATGGGCCCCATGTGTCCATCACACCTCAGAAGAGATAGCAGCATCTCTGTTTTTCATTTCTCAATCAGTAGGGCCCAGATGACGGTGTCATGATGTCATAAGCCAACACAGCACATCTGTGCATGTTGCTTTCTCAACGTGGGCCCCCTCCTACATATTTCAATTAATTTACCACTTATTTACATTCATGCCATCATCTCTTTATTATACATATATATGTACTATATATTTTTAGAAACTACGAGGTGTTACATACACCCCCTATCAGGAATCAGCGTCCTTGCTGAGCACGGGGTATGCACAATCTAGTGCAGGATCTACTTTCTAGCTGTTGTGGAGCGTCCGATCAATCACAGTCCCGGATTTAATTGAGGGCTCACCACAGTCCCGGAATTCACTTCCCGACTGGGTGTATAGTCCCGGAATCCACCACCCTACTATATAGACATGCCCCAGACTCGGTGTCAAAAGTCGGCTCTGATACCATTTGTAACACCCCTGCCCCTGCTCAAACAATTTATATAATTTATCAGACAAATTATTTATAGTATAGTACAACTACCCACCACAGGCTGCCTCTCAAAAGGTGGTTAACCGGATTGGTGACTTTTGATCATAGGCTATTATATTTATAGTTAATATTTTATTGTGTGATTTCCGATATGGGACTATTTTATTCACTCTCTCTATCTTTCCCCCCGTGCACACACAAAGCCCGTGGGCCCCATGTGCCACGTCACACCTCAGAAGATACAGCAACATCTCTGTTTCCCATTTCGCAATCAGTGGGCCCCAGATGACGTCGTCATGATGTCACAAGCCAACACAGTACATCTGTGCATGTTGCTTTCTTAACGTGGGCCCCCTCCTACATATTTCAATTAATTTACCACTTATTTACATTCATGCCATCATCTCTTTATTATATTATATATATATATATATATATATATATATATATATATATATATATATATATATAATAATGCAACATGAATGAAAAAGTTTTAAGATGCCATTATAGTAGAGAAATATGGAAATAGTCTCACAAATGTGTATTTTATTGGTATAAAGAATTTTTATAATGATGTTTTGAAGAGGGACAATATTTTACTTGAAATTTGATAGTATGAGTCTATTAATACAATTTGACAGAGAAGCTTTTATTATATTTGTAACCCCGGTTCCCGTATATATGTATTTTTCATGTATTTTCTGTATTTAAAATTTGTATAACTTTCTTCTCACTTTTAAATTCTTTTTCGAACAATTACATTTTCGATTGATCGAATTTTAAAAAAATATTATTCTGGTTTCTAAGAAATTTTCTATTTCATTTTACTATTCGAAATTTATACTTATTTTGAGCCGAACATACTCTATTTTAAATGTATTCATTATTTGACTTAATGTATATGTACATGTATGTTTTGTAAACCGCTATAATGCTTATTATTTTTCCCCTATTGGATTTAAATATATTAATTGATTTATAACCCGAAAACCCAAAACCCTACACTATTTAAACCCTAACCTAACTTAACCCTAACCCTATTACCCTAATACTGTGTAAACCTAACAGTAGCCGCCCCCTTACCCCCTTGCACTATTCGTCTTCCCCACTCCTTTGCCTTCCGAACTTTCGCCTCCTACCACCTTGTCGCCACCCATTAGTCTCGTCATTGTCTCCCCAACCCCTTCATCCTCATCCTCTTCGTTGACCAGTCGAACCACCCTCCGATCGCCCTCATCGTCTTCCTCATCCTCCGCTCATGAACCCATCCACCTTCGTCGACCTCCGAACCCATTACCCTCGCCTGTGCCCATCCTCGCCGTCATCCCCTACCTCTACTCGCCCCTCGTTGCCTCGCCATTACCGAATCCCTGAAGCTTTCCCCCCTGCCATTGCTCTGTTTTTCCCCAAGAACAGAGCACCGCTCCGTCTCCACCACCTATCGCTACGTCGCTTCTCGACCGCAGCGCCGCCGTCAGCACCCTTGTCACCATCGCCGCAGTCGCCACGTCGAGCCTCCCACCGTTTTCTCTCCTGTCACTGTAGAGAAGAAGGAGAGGGAAGAAGAGTTTGGCTGTTCAAATCTCATCCATCTGATCTCTTTGCGATTCGGATCTCCATCACCATCAGATCGCTCCTGGACCCTCCATCTTGATCAGATCCGATTTGAGCTATCTGATTGCCTTGATCTTGATCGCCATCAAGATCTGTGCCGATCCGATCTATCCGATCTCGATCGTCGATCAACGCCTTCATCCAATCAAGGCAAGTATCTTCTTGTACAGTTTTGTTGTTCTAGTACAAGCTTTATTTGAAAATACTGCAAGCAGATCGTAGTTGTGACTCCCCTTTGGCTTATCGTTTGACGATCTTATTTTATTCATTATCAACCCCATGATCGTAAGAGTCACAACCTTTCTTTGATATATTCATTTGAAGACTAGTTGGATCCATTTTATCTCCTTATTATTTGAACACATGAAACTGTCACGCCCCGCTTCCCAAAAGGAATACGGAATACGAGTATGCGACAAAAGCCCAGCGAATGATTTTTATCATCCATAAGCTGTTCAGGAATCTTTACAACATATCACAATATAATTAGAGTTGGAAGCAAAATTATCAACCAACATGCACATATGAACCAAAATACCAACAAAAATACTTGAAACCAAATACATTAATCTCAATTAGTCATGATCTGAATAAAACAAATATCATGTGTTACATTGCCCAAATACAAGAATACAAGTAACAGATACAATGTTCACAATGAGCAACAGGAAATAAATGAAGATAGCAAAAGCTCCAGCCAACTAGAAATTTAGATCACACACTCTATCGGGCAGCTGACCATCCTGATCTGCAATTAGTGAATTTGCAGGAGAGGAAAAAAGAAAACAAGTACCCATCAATTGCAAGTTCCGGACCACTTATAATGTAGGATACAAGTATATGGAGAAACTAACTAGCAACATGGTATAAACATGATGTCAAAGTAAACAACTAGCACGGCAAAGTGAACAAGTGTAAATGGCATAAATCAAGTGTCAAGTAATCAAGTATCATGTAAACATGCATCTGGTGTCAAGTATTATATAATCATGTATCAAGTGTCAAGGTTTAAGTCTTAAGTAACCAAGTCTCATGTATCATGTAGTCAAGTATCAAGTGGGCATGTATCATGTTCAAGTATCATGTTCAAATATTATGTATCAAGTCTTGTAATTATTACTATCTAGGTAGCATTTCATGCACCCCATATTATAATACATGATTGCTACAACAAACAGTTTCGCTTTAGATTTCATAGTGGACCATAGAGGGCAGTGTACTCAGGGATCAGAATAGAAATAGGTTCATGAATCGAACAGGTACACGAATCATTTGATTCATGCATCAACAGGTTCATAAATCAACAGGTACACGACCAACAGGTCTGTGCATCAACAAGTAACAGGTACATGAACAACAGGTCTGTGCATCAACAGGTAACAGGTACATGAACCAACAGGTCCATGCATTAACAGGTAGCAGGTACATGAACTAACAGGTCCATGCAGCAACAGGTTCATGTATCAACATGAATCAAAATGGGAAACACGGGCCCCCTTCCGAGTACACGTTTCTGAATTATCCACTATTAGATCTTTCCCTTAAACACCAGCTTGGTTATTTATTACTATTCTCAAACAGGAATGTATGTGTCACGAACAGGACAAGTATATCATGGCATGATCATGTAACAAGTTTAAGTTGCAAGATAGACATATATGGGTACAAGATAGTTCATAAAAGAATAAAATAAATAAATCTCAAGTTCAGGACAGTAAGACCATACTGTAGTAAAATAGTGATTTCCAGTGTTATAAACATGCAAATCTGAATCCGTCGAAATGTCTAGAAAATAGACTTCCAACCGTCCAACGAGTATAAATAAGCCACATAATATTTCACAAAAATATATCTCAAAACTGATTTGAATACAGAAAACACGTTTAGCCAGAAATCAGAAAAACGAATTCAAAAGCAGGAAAACAGCATCAAAACTCATTAAATAAATCCAAGAAAACCCTGGGGTATTACCCTATATGTCCAGTATCTAATTATAAAGTTCCATAATTTTTTAGTAAAATTAGATCATTCATCAAAAATCGAAAAACATCAATAAACGAGAGTTTGGCAAATCTGGAATTCCCAACACTACTGTACGAAAACTATGATATCTCGCAAACAGTGAAACGAAATCCAAATCCGCCAAAGGGATATGAAAATAGATAAAATATACTAACTTTTATATTTTACAAACATTTTTCATACAGTAAAAGGAATCTGGGTGAAAATACGATTCTTTACAGACCAACGAGTAAAACACAGCAAGTATAGTTTTCATAAACGAGCATGAAACGACACATAAAACTCATCAAGAAAATCCACCAAAATTCGGGGTAATCCCTAACTAGATAAAAAAACACTGGCCAAAGTTTTGGATCAAAATAATATATGTAGCATCAGTATCAAAATCATTTAGTCATCAAAATCATCGAAAATGAAATCTGGAAAAGATCTACACCTCTATAGTAAAACAGTCATAACTCACACATACGAAAACAAAACCAAGAAAGGTCAGAAGGGTTTGAAAATAGACGAAATTCTCTAAAACTCATATTTTATACCAAAATTAAGATACTGACTTCAAGACAGTCCAAAACAGCAAACAAAATAGATCAGCGACAAAATACAGATTTTTCTCTTTAACAACAACTCAATATATATCATACAAAACTTGTTCAAAGCATAAACAAACCTGAAATCGAGTCTACCAAGTGTCCAAACATCATGAATTAGTGTTATTAACATATATAAAGCGAGGCTATCACATGGTTCTCAACAAATATCCAACTCTCACAGAAAAATACCCACATACATGATCAAATCAAGAACGGGTAAAATCTAAGTTAATTCAGGTCAAGATTATGTCATGAGGCAACTATGATCAGGTTTTCACAATAGAGACAAAACCCATCAAGGATAACACAAACAAGAGTCGTCTCTAGACCCAAATACACTATAGGTGGTATTTTTGACTTGTATCAAACAAAGGCAATTGGAGTACAAGTTACTTGCCTTAACCGGGGATGAAAGCATGAAATCAGGAATAGCGGGAATGGATTCCCGACAAAGAACCAATGAATGGATCGAACACGAACCACGATCACGAACAAGATCACGAATCCAAAGAATGAATAACCCACAAACACGATTGGGCGGCTGAGGTCATGAGATCAAGAGGTCAAGGCGAACACATCAGATCGGACAACTCTGATCGAAGATCAAGATCAAGATAGAGATGTGATCAGTATCTTGATGATGATGATGATGATCGGATCAGACCGACGATCGGATGGTCCAGGATAACTTGATCAAAACCAATATAACAGAAACCCAAGATCAAGATGATGATGAAGCAAATCCAACAGTCCATAACCGAAGATGATGAAAACCAAGATTCAAAGATGATGATCATGATGATCGACGGCCCATAATCAAGGAGATCAAGAGATCAAGATAATCAAGTCGATTGGATGGCTCACAACAAAGATGATCAAACCCAATATTAAAACAGCAAACACCCAAGTGGAGTTATGTGCACTGTGCGCGGGGGGGGGGGGGGGTCACTACGGCACTGGACAGCGACCATGGTGGCAAGGCGGAGGGCGTGACGGTCGAAGCCACGACAGTGGGCGGCACCAGCGGCCAGGGGGAGCAGCATAGCCCTGAGATACAGCGCTGCTGCACTAGGGATGTGGCATGATGGGGTTGCTGCGGAGTTGCTACGTCGCTGAGGAGGAGGGTCATGACTAGCTGGGGCACACAGGGTCGCCATTAGCACCGCAGGCTACGAAGACATGATGCAGGGCGCAGGGTGGTGTTGCGCTGCTGGGGTGTCAACAACGACATGAGGAGTTGTCGCGGCTGGCACTACATCGTCGTGAGGTCGGAGCTCGGCTGCAGTTCGAGGGACATGGAGGTTGAAGATGGAGAAGGTCGGGATGAGGGCTGAACGGGGAAAGACGGAGTGAAGGGGATAAGGTGCACACAAGAGGCCAGGGGATGAAGAGTGCATGCTAGGGCTTTGGAAGGTAGGAGGCGGCCTGGGGTAGATGGAAGATGAACAGATGCAAGATATGGGTATATATAAGCAGGTGGAATAGGGTTTAGGTTGGTTTCGGGTAGGATAATTGTGAACGGTTTCAATAACGCGTAGGTTGTAGGCTTAATGGGTCTGGGTTATGGGGTTATTTAAAAACAGGGTAAGGGGTGAGTGGCTAACGGGTTAGGGTAGTTAGGGCTTAATGGGTTATTTATGGGTTTGGAGAAGATTAACAAATGGGTTAATAGGTTAGGTAAACAGGTTTATAAATAGGGTTTGGGTAATGATAATGGGTTTTGGGTAGGGTAATTGGATAGGTTATTGGGAAAAGATATAATGGATCCAAAAGAATTCAAATGGGTTATATATAGGGTTTTAAAAACTAATAGAAAAATAATTAATCAATAAAACGTAGGTTTACATAACAAAATATATTTTGTACAACAATGTGGAAATAATTCGAAATAACTACTAATACAATTAGTACATATAAATAGATGTTTAATAACCACTCAAAATTAATAACAATAATACTAATAATAATAACAAAAATAAGAATTGCTTTATAATACAAAATCATAGAAAATAGTTACAATAAAATTATTGATCGAAAATATATTTTAATAGGAGATCCAAGAATACATTTTAAGAAAAAGAATTTAAGAACGGAAAAATATTTTACAAAAATCAAAAAATTCGAAAATATACGGAAAATAAGTTTTTGGGAAAACAGGGGTTACAGAAACTAAGAACCACCTAGACTTGTAGATGTGTATTGTATAATGTATGTGTTGATCTTACCTTCTTTTGAGTTGAGAAATAAATTTGACTTGTTGATTTGATACCTATTACATCATTATTTGGATCACACACTAATTTAGACTCATAATAGTCATTTATCATGCCACTTTTATATACAAGAAACCATCTATATTGTTGTTCTTGTTTTTGCTTACTGTTTCGACCCCGATAACATCAGAGTCTGGACTTAAGTCTTAAACATGAAATGTATCCCCAGATGTCTAGTTTTCTATCCTTTTGACGGAATTGAATTCCGAGTTATGGTTTGTGAGTTATCGCAGTTTTACTGCTGATGTGTCTGAAATCGCAGATTCATAAAAACTGCTGCATCACTCTCATTTACAATTAAATTAACCATGCTACCTATAAGATAATGATTTAAAATTTTGCATGTAGATACTAGACACACTAGAGAATATTTTTTTAATTTTTTCGAAATTAATTAATGAAGTTTCAGACCTGTTTCATATTTTAAAACACAGTTTTACAAATTCTGGCTAATCACAAATTCTGTGTAGTTTGCTGTTTTGACATCTGATGCTACAACTTTCATGTATCTTGTTTATATGCGCTGGATTCGGCAAATAGTCTAGTTTCTAGATTTTCTGACGAATCCAGATTTGCATTCCTGTAGTGACGGGAATCTCAGTTTTGGTGCAGCAACATCATGCTGTCCAGATTTGAAATTCTCATCGTTCTTGATAATTTAATTTGTTTTGACTCTGGAATATGTATCCTACCAAGTCTAGACTTTTTCCATGTTCTTGATCATGTTTTCTTGCCTATTTCGCACACTTTCATGCTTGGTTGATGATAATAATAAATAACAAGCCGGAGTTAAGGAAAGACCTTTATACTGGACAATATAGGTAAGTGTACTCGGAAGGGGACCCGTGTTTTCCATTACTTGGTTCATGAACTTGTTGTATTTGGAGTGTATTCATGAACTCATTACTTGGCTCATGAACTTGTTGCATCTTTAGTGCATTCATGAACCCACTGTGTGGTTCTTTAACTTGTTAGTGTATTCACAAACTTATACTTAGTTCGTGAACTTGTTACATTATTTATGTATTTATGAACCTTGCTTGCTTGATAATTGATGCCTGAGTACACCGCCCTATAAAGTCCACCACCAGGCCTAAACGTAACTGTTTGTAAGTAGCAACCTTGTGATAAATAGTTGGGACGCATGAAGTGCTACCTAGATAGAATTAAACATTAGACTTAAGGATAACTTGTTACTTGTTCACGTTTGCCACCTGTCTTGCTTGATACTTTTTACTTGTTACTTGATACTTAATACAACTACATGCTCACTAGTTACTTATTCCTGCTACTTGTATTTACCATCCGTCCCTGTTACTTGATATGTTTTACTTGCTTGCTAGTCTTGAACTTCACTACTTGTTGCATCCTTGTCAAATCATGTTGTATACTCTTGATTCTAAATCTTATTTCATATTTTTCTTGCATTTATTTCATACCCTTGCTTGTACTACTTGCGGCCCTAACTTGCACTAAGGGCGTTTGTCTTGTTTCTCCATTTTTTTTTCTTCTGCATGATAAATACAGGCTTTGGAGACAAGTTTCCTGCTGGAGTTAGGGAGCAAACCTTCTAGGCTTCGCTTGGGAAAAACTTGCTTTAATCGTTTTGTATTTGAGTTCATTTAATTTGTTGCTACTTGAAACTTGTAACGGGCTTGTAGTCTCGAAGTTTTTACTTTTGATCCAGATCTTGAAATTATTTGGGATATTCATATTTGTTTCAATATTTTTCTGTTGATTAATAAATTATTCATGCATGAGTGGTTGAGTATATCTTGCTATATTTCTTGTTATGATGCTGAGTCGATCCTACAGCTTATGAATGATGAAAATCATTCGCTGGGCTTCATCACGCACTCGTATTTCATATTCCTTTTGGGAAGCGGGGTGTGGCAGGATTTTTAGTGGTATCAGAGCTCAGGTTTGGCTGGCGTGTTAGTCGTATTCGGCTAATATGTTTGTCAAGTTTGACTCAGTCAAGATTAACTCAACCTTAAACTGGTGAGGCAATCACATGAATAAATTGATAATCAACTTGATCTGGATACTAGTCTTATCCCATTCATTTTGACCCCTTCATATTCCGTTCGTTGAATCCTTGTTTCCTTCCATCTCTTACAGTCATCCTGA
Organism: Hemerocallis citrina; assembly: GCA_017893485.1. Classification (NCBI taxonomy): domain Eukaryota; kingdom Viridiplantae; phylum Streptophyta; class Magnoliopsida; order Asparagales; family Asphodelaceae; genus Hemerocallis; species Hemerocallis citrina. The sequence goes on from CM030361.1 coordinate 173,393,293, forward strand.
TTTGTTGATTCTATATTGGTTATAAATTTATTCTTTCCGTACCCATGTTCTTTTGATTCCACTGAAAACAATTTCTTATTTCTGCTTGCCTCGTTGATTCCTTCTTATTTCAGCTCGTGTGTCGTTCATTGCTTTCCGTGCCTTACATTCATCTTCATTTGTTGATTCATATTGTGTATCATACTAGTTGTTTCTTCCCTATCTTGTTCTCCTCAAATTCTGGTGCTATCCATTCTTTTTATTTTCTGCTTGATCTGTCAGTCAGCATCGCTGGTTCTACTTCGGCTTGTCAGCAGCTTGGATCATCACCAGGAGAGGAAGTGTCGTCTTTTGCTTTGAGATGTGCATGCAGAGTCCCGACATTTCAAAAAGTGTTCAGAATTTGAAGTTGCCAGGAGTAAGAATATCATGCTAGATGGATGTCGTTTGGACGTGTCGAGGACACGGTGAGCCACGAGGCAGATTGCTCAAGCTAATGAATGCTATTGGCAGAGTCTTCCCGATCAGAGTTGCGCAGGGAAAGCGTTGTGGGCCCATATCCCACAAGTCCCAGGATTCTGTTGTTGCTTCTCCTCCTTTGTATTGTTTGCTTCTCTTTATTTCTTGCATTCGTCCTCATCGGTTGACTCATTGTTTGATTCGATTCTTCCTTACCCATTCTCTCTTCGATTCCTGCTCTACCTACTTCATCTTTTTTGCTTTGTTATCTTGCAAGTCGTGTGTTGTTACTTTCCTTTGATATTATTTATTTTCTTTCATGCATTCCATTTGACATCATTGTTTCCCAATTCTTCCATCTTATTCTGGTGTTGTCACCACCTTGTGTCTCTTTCCTTTAATTCTCTGTTTTGATTACCCCAAGTTTGCTTTTACCGTGTCCTATGTACCACCTAAGAAAATTTCGAAGACAAAATTTTGTTGTAAGGTGGGTAGAATTTGTAACCCCTATTCTCGTATATATATATATATTATCCGTGTATTTTCTGTATTTAATTTTTTTTTAAAACTTTCTTCTCGCTTTTAAATTCTTTTTCCAACAATTACATTTTTGATTGATCGAATTTTAACAAAATATTATTCTGGTTTCTAAGAAATTTTCTATTTCATTTTATTATTCGAAAATTATACTTATTTCGAATAACGGTGTATTTTAATTTATTGATTGACTATTTATATTATATATTGTTTGGATTATTTTAATAAATCTGTTAAACTCGAATTTGCATTTTGATATACATAAATTATTATTATTACTATTATCAGTATTATTTTTGTTAGTGTTTTTATTTGCAGTATCATTATTTTTAATGTTATCATTATTATTATTATTATTATTATTTTGAGCCGAACATACTCTATTTTATATGTATTCATTATTTGACTGAATGTTTATGTATATGTATGTTTTATAAACCCCTATAATGCTTATTATTTTTCCCATATTGGATTTAAATATATTAATTTATTTATAACCCAAAAACCCAAAACCCTACACTATTTAAACCCTAACCTAACTTAACCCTAAACCTATTACCCTAATACTGTGTAAACCTAACAGTAGCCGCCCCCTTACCCCCTTGCACTGTTCGTCTTCCCCACTACTTCGCCTCCCGACCTTTCGCCTCCGTCCACCTTGTCGCCACCCATCAGCCTCGTCATCGTCTCCCCAACCCCTTCATCCTCATCCTCCTCGTCGACCAGTCGAGCCACCCTCCGATCGCCCTCATCGTCTTCCTCATCCTTCGCTCGTGAACCCATCCACCTTCGCCGACCTCCGAACCCATTACCCTTGCCTGTGCCCATCCTCGCCGTCATCCCCTACCTCTACTCGCCCCTCGTTGCCTCGCCATTACCGAATCCCTGAAGCTTTCCCCCGCCATCGCTTTGTTTTCCCCAAGAACAGAGTGCCACTCCGTCGCCACCACCCATCGCTATGTCGCTTCTCGATCGCAGCGCTACCGTCAGCACCCTCGTCACCAACACCGCAGTCGCCACGTCGAGCCTCCCGCCGTTCTCTTTCCTGTCACTGTGGAGAAGAAGGAGAGGGGAGAAGAGTTTGGCTGCTCAAATCTCATCCATCTGTTCTCTTTGCGATTCGGATCTCCATCACCATCAGATCGCTCCTGGACCCTCCATCTTGATCAGATCCGATCTGAGCCGCCTGATTGCCTTGATCTTGATTGCCATCAAGATTCACGCCAGTGCGATCCATCTGATCTCGATCAACGCCCTCAATCAATCAAGTCAAGTATCTTCTTGTACAATTTTGTTGTTCTTATACAAGCTTTATTTGAAAATACTGCAAGTAGTTCGTAGTTGTGACTCCCCTTTGGCTTATTGTTTGACGATCTTATTTTATTAATTATCAACTCCATGATCATAAGAGTCACAATATTTCGTTGATACATTCATTTCAAGACTAGTTGGATCCATTTTATCTGCTTATTATTTGAACACATGAAACTAAGAACCACCTAGACTTGTAGATGTGTGTTGTATGATGTATGTGTTGATCTTACATTCTTTTGAGTTGAGAAATAAATTTGGCTTGTTGATTTGATACCTATTACATTATGATTTGGATCACACACTAATTTAGACTCATAATAGTCATTTATCATACCACTTTATATACAAGAAACCATCTATGTTGTTGTTCCTATTTTTGCTTACTATTTTGATCCCGATAACATCAGAATCTAGACTTGAGTCCTAAACATGAAATGTAGCCCCAGATGTCTAGTTTGCTGCCCTTTTTACGGAATTTAATTCCGAGTTATGGTTTATGAGTTATCGCAGTTTTACTACTGCTGTGTCTGAAATCGCAGATTCATAAAAACTGCCGCATCACTTTGATTTACAATTAAATTAGCCATTCTACCAGTAAGATAGTGACTTGAAATTTTGCATGCAGATACTAGACATGCTAGAGAACATTCTCCAATTTTCCTAAAATTAATTAATGAAGTTTCAGACCTGTTTCATATTTTAAAACATAATTTTACAAATTTTGGCTGAACACAAATTCTGTGTAGTATGCTGGTTTGACACCTGATGCTACAACTTTCATGTATCTTGTTTATATGCGCTGGATTCGGAAAAGAGTCTAGTTTCTAGATTTTTTGACCAGATTTTCAGTCCTGTAGTGATGGGAATCTCAGTTTTGGTGCAACAGCGTCATGCTGTCCAGATTTAAAATTCTTGTCGTTCTTTATAATTTAATTTGTTTTGACTCTTGAATATGTATCCTACCTAGTCTAGACTTGTTCCATATTCTTGATCATGTATTCTTGCCTATTTCGCACATTTTCATGCTTGGTTAATGATAATAATAAATAACAAGCCGGGGTTAAGAGAAAGACCTTAGTACTGGACAATATAGGTAAGTGTACTCGGAAGGGAGCCCGTATTTCCCATTACTTGGTTCATAAACTTGTTGTATCAGGAGTGTATTCATGAACCCATTACGTGGCTCATGAACTTGTTGCGTCTTTAGTGTACTCATGAACCCACGGTGTGGTTCTTGAACTTGTTAATCAATCACGAACTTGTACTTGGATCGTGAACTTGTTATATTATTTATGTATTCATGAACCTTGCTTGCTTGATACTTTATGTCTGAGTACACCGCCCTATAAAATCCACCATTAGGCTTAAACATAACTGTTTGTAAGTAGCAACCATGTGGTAAATAGTTGGAACGCATGAAGTGCTACCTAGATAGAATTAAACATTAGATCTCAGGATAACTTGTTACTTGTTCACGCTTGACACCTGTCTTGCTTGATACTTGTTACTTGATACATGTTATTTGATACTTGATACAACTACATGCTCACTTGTTACTTGCTCCTGCTCTTGTATTTGCCACCCATCCCTATTACTTGATTTGTCTTACTTGCTTACTAGTCTTTTGAACTTCACTACTTGTTGCATCCTTGTCAAATCATGTTGTATACTCTTGATTCCAAATCTTGTTTCATATTTTTTTTGGATTTATTTTCATACCCTTGCTTGTACTACTTGCCGCCCTAACTTGCACTAAGGGCGTTTGTCTTATTTCTCCATTTTTTTTCTTCTGCATGATAAATACAGGCTTTGGAGAAGAGTTGCCTGCTGGAGTTGGTGAGCAAACCTTCTAGGCTTCGCTTAGGAAAAACTTACTTTAATCATTTTGTATTTGAGTTCATTTAATTTGTTGCTACTTGAAACTTGTAATGGTCTTGTAGTCCCGAAGTTTTTACTTTTGATCCAGATCTTGAAATTATTTGGGATATTCATATTTGTTTCAATGTTTTTCTGTTGATTAATAAATTATTCATGCATGCGTGGTTGAGTATATCTTGCTATATTTCTTGTTATGATGCTGAGTCGATCTTGCAGCTTATGAATGATGAAAATCATTCGCTGGGCTTTGTCATGCACTCGTATTTCATATTCCTTTTGAGAAGCGGGACGTGACAGGATTTTTAGTGGTATCAGAGCTCAGGTTTGGCTGGCGTGTTAGTCGTATTCGGCTAATATGTTTGTCAAGTTTAACTTAGTCAGGATTAACTCAATATTAAACAGGCCATACAATCACATGAATAAATTGATAATCAACTTGATCTGGATACTAGTCTTATCCCATTCATTTTTCTTGCATTCATCCTCATCCGTTGATTCATTGTTTGATTTGATTCTTCCCTTCCCATTCTCTCTTCGATTCTTGCTCTACCTACTTCATCTTTTTTGCTTTATCTTGCAAGTCTTGTGTTGTTACTTTCCTTTGATACTGTTTATTTTCTTTCATGCATTCCATTTGACATCATTGTTTCCCACTTCTTCCTTCTTGTTCTGGTGTTGTCACCACCTTGTGTCTCTTCCCTTTAATTCTCTGTTTTGATTACCCCAAGGATGCTTGTGCAATGAGGGCTCCAGAATGACCTGCGGTTTAAGACGATTCTTGGTATTGCAGGACGATGGACGTAAGGGCCACAGAATGATCCACGGAGAGGGATTGGCCTCCAGTATTCCAAGGGTGAGAGGCAATACTTGCAAAGTGTCTAAATCTTGTAGTAGTCATCGTAGTAGGTTGCATGGCGAGGGATCTAACCCTACAATGTGGAGTACGTAGGTGCTTGCCCTCGGACCTATATAGTATGAGTGCATAGAATTCGAACAAGTATGCATTAGTATCATCCTAGCGTAAACATCTGCATTAGGCATTAAGTCATTGCATACACTGACATGTTTAGGCTAATCACTCTTTTACACTTTGTTTACATTCAAGTTTGTGGTTGTTAAAGTATTAAAGAATCGTTATATTATGGCATAGAGAGGATCACCGTTTATAATATTTCGTCGGTTGTAAGCAACTGACATGCCTACAGTTTCATATGCAGGACTATGAATTTACAAGAAGATATAAAAATGAATTTGATGCTGATAATTACTCAAATGCTAAAGTTGTTACAATTGTGCATTTATCATTGTTGTATTTTATTTACTTTCAGCTGCGTTGTGATGTAAAAAGACTTTGATGTAATAAAAAGTTCAAAATTCATTGTAAAATTGTACGAAGTGAAGTGTAGATCCTGTTGAGCTACGAATTATCGTATTTCGGTATTTGGGGCTTTACAGAGTGGTATCAGAGCCACGCTTCAATGAGTAATACAAATTTACAAGGAGACACATTAGGGTGGACATTTGAGTGTGAGTTTAGCTTATAGAGATTTAAATGTAAGTGATTTACATTTGTGTTGCTCTATACACTGATATTTCTCCTCCCCTTTTCCTATTGGATGGCTGGAATCATGAATACAAGTTCAATAACCACTTCATTCATGATACTCTCTTCGTATACATTGATGTGAGATTGTAGGTGAGCATGTTTTCCCTTGGAACAGAGTGGCGCGCGGAAGTATGGTGGGTTTGAACCTACATTCATGATACCTTACATGTATACACACTTCCCTCTCAAATTTTTCTTCGTGAATTTTTATCATAGTACTTTTTCAACATTTAATATTTTTTCAAATAAATATTTTTCTTATACTATTAAATTACCTGAATATCTATTATTTTGTCTATCTTCCTTAATCTTGATATTTTTGAATTCTGTTTATCTGTCTTTCAGTCTTAAAATTTTGTCCTTCGTGTTTTTATGTCACTTTATGTTTACCCGTTTATATTACTATTACTTTACGTATTGTATTAAGTTTTAAATTACTGCTTGTTAAATTAATATTGCAACTATTATTTTTTTCATTTATTATTTCTATTATATTTTTAATTTCGAAATTTGCTTATGTACATTCATTTTATATGATTTGATTTTGTGATACTATACATTTCCATTACCTTATTTTGTTTTATATATTTCAGTATATTTTTAACAAGATTGTAATATTTTCACTTACATAGATATGAGATATTTCTACACATTATAAAATTCTTTTCCTACTAATTTTGTGATGTAACTTATATTCAATATTTAAAATCTATCATTTCATTTTAATATTTTATCACTGTAATTTTCTACTCTTACTATCTCAATTTTTACTTCTTTTTTCATATCACCGATTTCAAAACGTAATACCATACTTTATTAAATATACAATATCAAAGTACATATGGAAGATTACATTTTCTCCTGTCCCGTTTTTGTGCAACTTGATGTCGAGAGGGCAAATCCGCAACTAGACATCAATCGAGGTAAACTGCAACTGGATATCGGGGAGGCAAAGTCAGCAACCGAAAGTCCAGAAGGAAAACTGCAATCAGATGTCGTAGAGGCAATTCTGCAACTTAAGGTCGAGGAGGCAAGCCTGCAGTTGGATACCAACGAGGCGAACCTACACCAGAAGGAAATTTTCTACTTTGATAACCCCTACTTTGTTTTCTATAATATTTACTTACTACTATTCCATTTTTGTACTAGCTTATACCATTTTATAATATTTTACAACCTAGCATTATATTATTTATACTAATTTCTATATCTATCATATTTGCATATTCCTTACTTAATATAAACTAGCATGTCATCTCCTTCTTTTTTGAATCTTTACATGAGTTAGCATTTCATACCACTTCATCATATTGCTATTAACTTATCTTAGATTTGGTGGCTACTCACCTAACAAAAAAAATATTATTTATACTTTTTCCTCGGTTCATAAGTTATTTCTATATGATTAGTTTTTGTATTGTTTCAATAATATGTTATTACCTTTCTACTATAATGTCTTATTTACTCCTACAAACCGTTTATAATTTTCGTATCATAACAATGTTTGTGTCACCGTATAAATTTTATGCCTATGTAAATATGTAATTTTGTATGTTGGTTTTCCTTCTCTAGTTGACAAATTGAAAGTACTTTGATATATGTCAACCAGTATTCCACATCTTTAATTTTTAAATCGTATATATATTTATTGTATTTACTTTTCGAATTATTTTATGATATTAACTTGTTATACATAATTATTTTATATATTGTCTATATTTTTCACTAAATTTAATGCTCATATATTTTTTTCTTTCAAACATTTTATCTTAAATTGCTACTTCATTTCTATCTCGTAGTGTATACTACTAGTTAGTTTATGATTTTTATCGTTCCCGTTTTCTTTAATAAATTTCTCTTTCCGAAATATTCCAATTCTCTATTAATTGATGACTTAATTTAGGTTTTCCTTTTTTATGGTATCTAGTACTTATTAATTTTGTATGAAAAAAAAAATTCTTTCCATCTACATTATCTTTCATTGTCACCTTTCTCGTCATGCTATTTTTCTAGTTTTTCTGATACTTTTGTGTTTCGTTTGCTCGATACTCAAAGATTCCTTATATAAGTTTGATGTGTTTTCTCACACTGCACATTTTTTGCTACATTTCTTTTCATTGTATTGACATCTTTTTATATACAATAGTAATATTTTCGGTGTGCACGAAATACAGCTTTTACCCTAGTAAAGTTCTGAGGACAGAACTATTCTAAGGGGGGAGAGTGTAACACCTTGCAAAATTGGAAATGACAATTTTGCCCATCATGTGTTACACACGTATATTTTGTATCGTTACAGGTGATATTTTCTATGTTTTTCAATTATTTATTTCATGACGTGTTCATATTCATTTTACAAAATGGAAACTCATTTTTCTCCTAGTTTCGATTAAAATATTTCATATGTGCGATGCACGTATTTTTCTGTGTACGTATTGATTACACTACGGTATATGTATAATGAAATATATTTTCGTATTTATATTCTGATTATTTATAAATATTTACCTATTGATAAAATCGATTCCGTATTTGAATATTTGTTTTACGTGCAACGCATGTGCAGACTCTAAGACCACTAGAATAAATTAAATAAATAAAATTTAACCAAGCCCACAAGAAAAGCCCAATAAGAGAATCCTACAATTAGTTGTACATTTTCACACTTGTTTGTAACAACTAGTAGCTACACAAAAAATTAATAAAATATAAAAGTTAGAAGAGCGTGCACTTGTGTACTACATGTGCACGTGCATGCACAAAGGAGAGGAGGCCGGCCTTGCTTGAGTGGGGAGAGTGGAGAGAGTGGGAGAGTGGGGTAGTGGGTAGTTATTTGGAGTGTGAGATTATATCCTAGCCATTCATTTCTCCTATAAATACCCCCCCCCCCCCCAGTGTTTGTCATTTGCACCAAAATAAGAATCAAAAGAGAGAAGAAAAGAAATAGAGTTAGAGTTTTTGTCTTGCAATTCTTGGAGGAGCTTGGAGTTGTTCTTGCTAGGAGGAGAAGGGCTAGGTGATTGTGTTGGAGCTAGGAGCTTTCCAGAAATTGTTTTTCTCCTACATTACGATCTTCTTTAAGGTGGGTGTTTCTTAAGTACTTTCTAAATTTTTTAGAATGAAGCATGATAGTTTGACATATGAGTAGTTGTAGAATTGTGATGAATGTAGATTGCATAATGTTGTTTTAATTATGTCATGATTTGTTGAAATGATGTTGTGGTTAAAACGAATGGCTAGAACTCATGTTAATTAGGAGGGGAAAAGGGAAATAATATCTAGTAAATTTTTGGAATGAAAAGATTCAAATTGATGCATGTTAGAATGTTCATATAGTGGTCAAAATAATGCAACATGAATGAAAAAGTTCTATTATAGTAGAGAAATATGGAAATTGTCTCACAAATGTGTATTTTATTGGTATAAAGAATTTTTATAATGATATTTTGAAGAGGGACAATATTTTACTTGAAATTTAATGATATGAGTCTATTAATACAATTTAAAAGAGAAGATTTTATTATATTATCGAAAATAAGAGTTTTATAAGTTTAAACATATGCTATTATACAATATTTTGGGAAAAAATATTCTGGAAATAATTTGATTTGAATGATACAAAATAATTGAGAAGTCAAAATTTGTAAAGAAGATTTATAAACAGACAAGAAGTATAAAGAGATTTTAACTCCTGATTATAACAGAGAATGGGTTTGGGCATACTAGTTCTCAGTGTGGGTTTAGATTGCTGTGAATAGTGCCCAGGGTCTTGGGTTCGAGTCTTATTAGAGGCTCAGTTCTTTTAAAATTTGATTTTCCCAATGCATAGTATAGCCTGCATGTAAGGCAATCGAGTTCCCTTTCCTTCACTAGCCGCTGTTGGGCTTTCTGGTCTTCGGGTTCGATTTGGGGCGGTTACTGCAGCAGGCAGGGGTCATTGGTTTGAAACCTGCCAGCCGCCCCTCTTTTAATTCATTTCGATTTTCTTTTGTATTTCGAGTTTTTCAAGAGCATAAAAATTGGGGGAAAAAATCTATTTATTCCTCTAATATTATCTAGACTTTACAAAATTATTTCCACAATATTTTGATATATTTTGTGAGAATTGAAAGTGGAATTCACATTAAATAATGTGTTGAAGAACTTGAAATTATAATTAGAAATGTGACTCTTGTATGATCAAAGGAAGATAAAAATTTGAAATGCAATTAGATTCCTCTTGATGAGATTTTATAGTATTTGATTAAGAATATTTTAATTGCATACAAGGCTATAAATGATTAAATTGATAATGGAAGTTGAAGTGAATTGCTTTATGTTTTAAGATTATAAAGAAATGAATATGAGAATGATATTGTGAATAAAGAAATGAAATATCTTGATGGGGTTAGATGTAACCTTGCTGGTCTTAGTTCATACGGTTGTTATTCTAGGATGAGCGAGGCCTAGATTACCGGCAGTTGAAATTTATGAAATTGTGAGAAGTAACCAGTTGGGTTGACTGTCTCAGTATTTGTTTAAGACCGGTGGGTAAGCTAAGCTCTAGTTCTTAATAATCATAACCTAAACCTAAGGACCATGCACTAGTTGGTGATATGACGAAATGAGTGCAAACGTGAGTTATGGACTCCAGATTGATTCTTGGAGAGGGACAATCCCCAGTATTCCGGGACGATGGAGGTAAGGGACACAGAATGATCCATGGAGTAGGAACGATCTCTAATATTTTAGGACGAGAGCGACGCTCATGGGATGCTTGTGCAATGAGGGCTGCAGAATGACCTGCGGAGTGAGACGATCCCCAGTATTCCGGGACGATGGACGTAAGTGCCACAAAATGATCCACGGAGAGGAATTGGTCTCCAGTATTCCAAGGGCGAGAGCCAATACTTGCAAAGTGTCTAAATCTTGTAATAGTCATTGTAGTAAGGTTGCATGGCGAGGGATCTAACCCTACAATGTAGAGTACGTAGGTGCTTGCCCTCGGACCTATGTAGTATGGGATGCATAGAATTCGAACAAGTATGCATTAGTATCATCCTAGCGTAAACATCTGCATTAGTAATTAAGTCATTGCAGACACTGACATGTTTAGGTTAGTCACTCTTTTACACTTTGTTTACATTCAAGTTTGTGGTTGTTAAAAGTATTTAAGAATCGTTATATTACGGCATAGAGAGGATCGCCGTTTATAATATTTCGTCGGTTGTAAGCAACTGACGTGCCCACAGTTTTATATGCAAGACTTGGAATTTACAAGAAGATATAAAGATGAATTTAATGCTGATTATTCTCAAATGCTAAAGTTGTTACAATTGTCAATTTATCATTGTTGTATTTCATTTACTTTCAGCTGCGTTGTGATGTAAAAAGACTTTGATGTAATAAAAAGTTCAAAATTTATTGTAAAATTGTACGAAGTGAAGTGTAGATCCTATTGAGCTACGAATTATCGTATTTTGGTATTCAGAGCGTTAAAACTTGGTTTGAGTTGAGTTTGGATTCTGGATGTGGGTCGAGTTGGGTTTGCTGGTTGGTTCTGTCAAACAAAAATAATCTGGGCCAAGGAGCAGCGCGAGCAGCAAGAGGAGGTGCATCAGATACGGTTCGGGTCAAGTATGCGATGGAGCAGAGGGAGCGACAGTGGGTAGGGTTTGGATTTGCTCGAGGAAGAAGAAGAGAATCAGTTTGGATTTGGGTTTGAAGAGAATCAATTTGAGTTTGGGTTTGCACGAGAAAGAAAGAGAGAGAGGCAACATATCGGATTTAGGTTTGCGCGAGGACCAGAAAGAGTTTTGATTTTGGATTTGGATTTGAGTTTGGGCCAGATTGAGCCCAAATAATGCAAACGAGCATGAAAATTAGAGAAAGAGATTAAATCGGTTAATCGGCCACTTAAAATTGGCCGATTAACCACTAATCGACTGATTATACCCGATTAAATTGCTAACTATTGAAATATTATAAATCGCTACAAAAATAATTACTTAGCCTCCGATTAGTGATTAATCGGGGATTTTAACTGCTTAGCTCCTAAGTGAATGCAAGATATATTGATGTCGTTACTCCCAATAGCGGCAACAATTTTTTTTATACAGGTGTCACTATTGGCAACAAAGACATCAAAATAATAGATGTCGTTATTGCCAATAGCGTTTTATGTCGACGTGTCCAAAACTGGGTCAGTTAGGTAAATATTTTTGGAAGTGGGTCAGCACTTGGTCAATATTTTCAAAAAGTCAGTCAGTACGACCCCCCCCCCCCCCCCCATTTCATACAATGAATCCATATGCCCCAACAAGCAGAACATTTTTTTCCTCTTCATCCCTCCTTGCTTCTATGATTATAATCAACATTTTATAATATTACAATTTTGATAAACCCAAATAATAGTTGAAGATCTGGTAAAATGGAATTTTGTATATCTTCGTTTATAAAAACATAAATTGCATTCTCTTCCTGAATTGACACTGTGTTTTCTCTCATTGAGTAAATCAATGTGTTGCTACTTATTTTGGGGTGGGAGCAAACAGATAGCGAGTTAATATTTGATAGAAACTATAAAAATCTGACATTTGATCATTGCCGTGAAATGGGGTTAGAGCTCTTGAGATTGAATCTGGATCGTTGATTGAACACCGTGATTTGGATCCGACGGTTGCTGACGCGGTCGATAGACCTGCAAAAAGCCTGATACACCAGGTGTAGCTCCGGAGAAAAACTCTCCGATGCTCAAATCAGAACCAGAGAGAAACTGTTTTACCTTTTGACTGAGGAGGGGGGGGGGGATATTTATAGGCCTGAGAAACAGTACGGAAGATTGGTATGAATCCATTAGATAGAATATGAATTCCTTATCTCCTATTCGAATCACCCCCTCAAGAGATAAGCTCTCTTGTTTGTGGATAAGAGATTTGACTGACAGCCTTCATGGACTGGGTCTTTCTTAGCAGGCCTAGTCTGTCACTTTTTATGGGCTTGAAAAAGGTCCATGTCTTGTAGGGGAGCATAGAGAAGACCCGAACCTATTAAAGTGGCCCTTTGTGCCAAAATTGTACGACCCTGAGAGCATCCACAGTCGTGTGCTATTTATGCATAAAATGCATTTTATAGCAAACGACCAGCTGCAATCTTTTGCTTTTAATGCATTTTATGCATAAATAGCGATAGTAGATTGCTATAAATGAGAGTGGATTTGAGAGAAATGCATATTATACAGGACACAACTTCACTTTCCGTCCCATGAAAAAAATTATTTTTTAATTCTCCGTTGCAACTTCACTTTCCGTCCCGATTTTTTTTTCTTCCATTTTTTCCTCGAACGACACTTGAAGTGCCGTCCCTCAAATAGCTCCATTTCCCTTTTGGCTTGGACAGAACTTAGAGTTCAGTTCAACCATTTTTTATTTATTTTTTCTTTTGTTAATTATTAAAATTATTAAAATAATCAAATAAATTATTTTAAAATGGTAAGATTTTTTCTTGTGCTAGACGGAACTTGGAGTTCGATCCGATGATTTTTTTGGCTATATTTGTAGCATTTTACCACTGCAGCAAACAAGCTTTGATATATGTATAATATGCGAAAATGCATATTTTAGCAAAGCACGACTGTGGATGCTTTGATTTGCTGCGATTTTACAATTATCATAAGCTCCCCACTCCTGGGAGATAATTTTCTTAGCTTTTGGGAAGTAGTTCGCCATATTTTTTTATTCTAGAATATAATCTTAGCTTTCGGGGTGTATTGGAGATACCTGTAAATGATCATAAGTTTTTCAAGGCAGCGAATATTTTCTTGAATTTTTCTGGAATTTTTCAAAAAAAATCAGATTTTTGGATTTTTTTTGGATTTTTGATAATTTATCCCAATTTTAAATTATTTTTCAGAAATTTTAATCAATTTTCTGAATTTAAATAATTAACTTTTGATTTTCAAATTAACTTTTTGAATTTTTAATGATTTTAAAGGGTTTTTAATGAATTATCAGAGTGCGCGCAAATTTTCAAGCGATCGGGCGCGTCGATTAGATGCTGGCTTGCCCGCTGATGCGATTGAGTGGCTAAGATCTGATCGCTATGATCATTGGCGATGTGGCGCAATCTAGAGCATGAATCAAGCGTCAGCGTGCTTTTTTCTGAGTGATCGAGCAGCAGGGGTTTAAAGCGGACCGGAGCAACGACGTTGGAGCATCTCAAGCGTAGATCTTGCACTCATGTGTTGTTCTTGATGTTCCGACGGTCTGCGAATACTTTGAGCTGCTTCCAAGCTCGATCGACGGTTTGGTAGAGCAATGACCCTTTTTTTGAACTTTTTGGGCTTCATCGGCTGTATTCGTAGCACAACAGGATCTTTTACTTCAATTCGTACAATTTTTATAAGGAAATTAAAACTTTTCATTATACAACATGGGTCTTTACATCAACGCATCGAAAATAAAAAGAATACAACATGATAAATACAGCATTAACATTAACAACTTAAATCTTGATAATAGTCTTTAGCATCAATTCATCTTTAAGTCCTTACCAATCCAAGCCCTCACTGAAAAATCTGTGGGCACGTCAGTTGCTTACAACCGACACAAATGATATAAAACAATGATCCTCACTATGCCGTAATATAAAGATTCTCTTACTTTAGCAAACACAAACTTGAATGCACAATAAAGTGTAAAAGAGTGACTATATTAAACATGTCAGTGCATGATATGACTTAATGCCTAATGCATATGTTATACTATAATGACACTTATGCATACTTGTTCGGATTCTATCCATCCCATTCTACATAGGTCTGAGGACAAGCACTACGTACTCCACATTATAGGATTTAGTCCCATACCAAGCAAAAATACTCGGTAAAACAATCAAGTTTTAGACATTTCACAAGTACAGACTCTAGCCCTGGAGTCCACCGTCAGGCTATACGAAAATTCTCTTCGTGCGAACATCTCGCAAGTGCCCCTCTAGCCCCGGTATACGCATATACACTGGAGAACGACCTCCCATCCGCCCGACAATTCATGAACTTGGAGTCCACCGTCAAACCAATCATAGTCCCAGATTTAATTAAGGCTCATCTCCATCGCAAGCAACCACAGTCCCGGAGTCCACCATCAAACTATAGTCCTGGAGTCCACCGTTAGACTATATAGAGCTGCCCCATTTACGTTTTCCCATGTTTTATTTTACGTTTGCCCAAATTTTATTACATCTACCCTTAGTGCCTTATCCTTAAGTTTGAAACATGAATAAATAATACCACCTAGAGCTAGCTTACCCTCCTACCGGTCTTACACAAAAAAAATATCGAGAATGACAGCCCAAATTGGCCACTTCTTAAATCAATTAATCATTATCATTACTTGCCGGCACCTAAGTCTCACTAAGCCTCTAGAATTAACATTTTTTCATGTTCAAAATTGTAACACCCCGAATTCCAAGATAGACTGAATTTGAAGTTCCACAGGATCTTTACAGTTCTTTTCATACAATTTTACAAGGAATTAAAAACTTTTGTTACATCAGAGTTACATTTACATTGCATATTTACAGCGGAAGTAATTTGCAATAAATTACATGAATAGAAATGTACAATACTTGAATCATTCTTTAAGCAGCATGCAAACTTTAGTCATGTTAATCACTTTACCCTGCATAGAAACTGTGGGCACGTCAGTTGCTTACAACCGACGAAATATTATACACGGCTATCCTTTCTATGCCGAATAGTATAACGATTTTCAAATACTTAAAACAAACCACAAACTTGATCACAAACAAAACTACAAAGGGACTATCCAATTTATGTCGTGTTGTGCAGTGCACTTAGTCCTTAATACAGTTATGTATGTTACATGACACTAATGCGCACTTGTTCAGATTCTATGCATCCCATACTACACAGGTCTGAGGGCAAGCCCTTAACCGTTCTTCATCTTGTAGAGTTCAATCCCTTGCCATGACTTAAACTACTACAGTAACTACGATAAGTATCCTACATGTTCTATGAGTTACGAGCTCATGTCCAGACAGCTTGGAGGGGAATCCTACGTCATGACACGACGCATCGTGTAGAACCTATGGACAATTTAGCCTCTGTCACGGGACATGAAACCACCCGCAGTCACCAAACACCCCACAAGCGTCGCCTGCGGTACGGACTCCTAGAGACATATCTACGTCATGACACGACGCATCGTATAGACAGCCTGTGAATACTCTCACGTCGTAGCTCCGAGGCCCTCATACTCGGGTTTTTCTCTTACTTACGTCACATCTTCACTATGTGTCTAGTCCTTAGTTATTTGAATCATGAATAAAATCAGTTCTCTAGAGTTAGCCCTTCCACTATACCGGTCTTAACCATTTATATAAAATGACCCAAATCTTGGTCTTTTCATTTCAAATCTCATTTCAACAATCTCTTTTCAGTGCCGCTATGAGGCTTAGCTACACTCTAGTTCTCAATTTCACTTCATAATCATAAAATCGAGTTTTCATTCTCAATAGTCTTTTTCATAGTTCACGTAATTTTTCCATTTCTTTTCTATAAGTCAATTTCTTAAATAAGTTCAATTTCAATTTATAACATTCTCATTCAAGAAAATAAGTCTCAATAATTTCATTTAATTCTCGCACTATTATTTCTTTTTCTCCGAAAATCACAATCATATTTTTCATTTGACTTTCAATGCATACATTACCCAAAATAAAGTATAAAATTCACAAATGAACATACTTCAAGTTCTTTTTACACAAGATTCTCTTTTATAATTTAGTATAACTCCTCATGGATTAAATCTCTTTTTATACTTATACAAATATCAATTTTATAGAGTTCTACTCAATTTTTACTTCTCAACTCTTTAATTTAAGTCAAAAAAATGTGCAAAATATTTTTCATAAAGTCCCTGTATTTTTATAATAATTATCATAATTTTTCCCGAATTTTAAAAGTCAAAAAAACCAATTTAAACCAAAAAAATGAAAAATTATTTTAATTGCCGAACTCAGGATTCGAACCAGCGACCCACAGCCAAGCCCACGCTATAGTCCAGCGTACTGTGGCACACGTGCTAACAGAAAGGACAGGGTGCAACCACGTCAAAGGAGAGGGTTTAAATCCCTAAAAACTCGCCTTTCAGTTATGGGATTTTTTTCAAAAAATAAAAACAAAGCTACTGCCCAGTTTCGAACCCGAGACCCAAGACTAGACCCACGCTACAGTAGAGCTCACCCGAGTGCACCCATTCTCTAATAAGTCCAAGTGACTAACTTGATATGGTTTGGGTTTTTAGAGGTTTTGATCCAAATTTCGGTTCATTTCGAATTTTTATAAAAACAACTAATTTCAAACTCTTTTCTTCTCCAATTTCATTCTAAAATTCCAGAACATAATTTTTAAGCATTTCTAATAAATCAGTAAATTAAAACTTATTTTTTGACATTAAAGTTGTAATTTTTCTCTCTAAATACAATTTGTCTTACAATTTTGAAATTGCACATACAAAATTGTAGTTTCTTTATAATTTTGCATCCAAAACTTCCCATAGCTTCTTTTATTATTTTTATATTCATTAACCAAACATTTCAGTAATAATTACCTCTTTTTCATGCCATTAACCAATGAATTAGTAGAAATCACATTTTTGTCTGGTGATCATTTCAACTAACTAAACATACAAACATGTCTTCTTAGTTTAGCACAATCAAACAATTAAAACATGGTAGCATGGTTAATTCTAAACTAACAATCACAATTTTGCAATTAACTAACATTCTTTCAACATACAATCAATCCATTGCAATTTATCTCATTTTCATAACACATGGCTAAAATAGCTAAAGTTTCTTTTCAATTTTATCAACCATACCCTAGCATGATATCTAATTAGAAGTTTAAGAAAATCACCCACCCCTAATGGAGAGAAAATTAAACAATAAACAAAACTCCTAGGATCTCCTGCAATGAACAAGTGGAGCCTTCTCCTCCAAGATCGAGCCAGCAAATTGACTTCTCCTCCTAGATGCAATGCAACCCGAGCCTTCCCCCTTATCCTTTGTAAAATCCGGCCACCTCTAGGTTGAAGAACACCCTAGCACTCACTCTTTTGAACTCACAAACTACTCAATCTTTTGTCTCACTAATTTGTTTTTCTTTTCTTTCTTTCTATTCTTTCTTTTCAAAATTTTCAAGTGTGAGAATGAAGAGTGTAGGGATGGAGGGATAGGATGAGATCAAATGGTAGGGATCAAGGGTCTAGATGAACTAGGGAGTTATAGAAACTACCCATGATGAAGCAACCAACTCTCCACCACTTCCATCTCCCCCACTCTCCTATGCATAATTCGGCCTATGGTAAAAGGGTGTGCATTGCACACTCTAGTGCATACACGTGCCAACTAGTACCCCCTTTTTACAAGTTGTTCATGTGAATTTAATTAATTGTTCACTAAACTTGTCAACACTACAAGTTAGATTAATAAAAAGAGAAGTTAAGTTAAATGGGCTCACTAATGGGCCAATTAACCATGGGCTCTACTAATTATATTAATTAATTAATTAAGATGGGCTAAAAAGAGACAATTAGGCCTAAAATTTAATTAAGCTTTTAAAAATAGTGTTTTTGGAAAATAAAGAGAACAATTACTTACTCATGCTATAAAGAAATATTTTTATAAAAGAAAAAATATATATATAATATTATACGTACAGAACACGTAAAATCACGAACTCTTGATAAATAGAAATTTAGGGTGCTACAAAAATCATGGGGTACTCATGCCTATATAGTTTATATTCTCAATCTCATTCATTTATTCAATTCTTCTATCCATTCTCTTATTTATTCATCATGAAGTAAAATCTCAAACTAGTCATTTTAATAGTTCATAATACTCTTTTTCATATTCATCCAAACTTCAAGTAAAATTCTCAATTAAGATTTTAAACACAATCTCTTTAAGATTCAAGTTCACTATTTAATCTCTTCATTATACTTTGATTTTATTACAAATAAACTCTTAAAATCTTAATCATGAATATTTTCTTGAATACCAAACTCATCTAACACACGAATATATCTTTCAAATTTCCAAAATATAACCTAAAACTGTTAGGAAATATTTTCTGTTGTTCTTTTAATATCTTAAAACATTTATATTATTTTTTTGAATTTTTAAAACTCAAAAAAGACCAAAAATACAAACAAAGAAATACACTTTTGTGCACAGCAGGGCTCGAACCCAAGACCAAGGAACAACCCCAGTGCCACGTGGTGACACCAAGCGCAAGCACGCCCCCGCTATCCACCCAAGCCAAGCATCACTTCTGATTATATATGGGTTTAAATTCATATAACTCGACTTTCTGATCAAACTCATTTTAAACACTTTCAACTATTTTTGATTTCTAATTTCTTTTCTCACTTTGATTGCTCATAAAATATATTCTTGAGTTTCCAAAAATAATTTCTCATAAATTTTACTTATATTAGCATCAAGTCATTCCCAATTTAACTCAAATATTCACTTTATAATTCTAGTACTCAAATAATCACTTTCTTTCTTCCAAAAAAAAAAAAAATCACTTTCATAAATCTAGCATTTATATGTTTTGATTAGAAAAAATTGACTACATCATGAATGTATTTTCTTTTTAGCATTTCTCACTTCTCATCAATTTTATAATTCATTTTTAATATTCACACAACTTCCTAAGTATAAATTAACAACTTTATGCCCACAATTCCTATAACCCAAACATGATATTTTATTAGTGCCTAACCACTTCAACATTCTATTGAATAGAATTTTTATTCAACAATCTAGTTATATCATGATGAGGTTTCATTTAGCATGCAACAATTTTCATATTTTATTTCTACCAACATTCTAAATATCAACACCATATTCATCACAACAATCAACTAAAAATTCATACAAAATATCAATTTCAAACATCAATTTTCTATACATGCATACTTCCATACTTTTAGGAAGTTATCACCCATCCATATGAAGAGTATCCTAGTAGCAATCCCCCTTCAAAAACACTCCAAAATCCACAAAACCAAGCAAAAACACCATCGAAATTTTTAACAGTAAGGAACAACACAACACTTTTTTTTTTATTTCTTTTGCTGATGAAGGGTTGGGTAGTTTTATAAAAGGGTTTATTTAATTAAATACTAGTAATCTATACGTGCGATGCACATTCAAATTAAATTTTTTTTATATAGTAAATAATAAGACGTAACCTAACATTGAACCCGAGACATCCCTTTACTCATTACATACTATTTACAAATTATCCATAGTGGCTCAAACTTTTATTTTATATGAGTGTCACTTTTGTAAATAATTATGTCGTAAATAAATTTGAACTCTGAGGGTATTTTGGTAACTAGCAACAGTTGAGTAAATGAATGGTAATATAATTCTCACTTAAAAATGAATGGTTGAGATTAGATGGTTGAATGGTTGTTTGCAAATGACAAACCCAACTCTCCCATTATAATATTAGAGATAAGTGGATTTAATTAGCCTACTAACTACAATTAATCACCCACTACCCCTACTCCTCTCACCCCACTCACCAATGAACAGTCGGCCATATACTTTTGGAGTGTGCACATTACACGTGTGCACGTGCACGTGCTTTGTGTACTCTCACATATTTAATTTTTTTTTATTGAAATAAAAATGTGTGTAGGTATTACACATGACAAGTAGTGTAGGTTTTTTATTTAACTAAATTTTGTGGGCTTTCAAAGAAATTTTTGGCCCATGGGTTTTTATAAAATAACTAATACAAAATTTAATAAATAAAGTGAGAAGAAAAATGTGAATTACTTCTTAGAAAATTTTAGAGACCAAAATGTATAAAGTTTTAAGTGCAATGCACGTGAAAAATATTAAAATTAATTTGGGAGAACGAAAACAGTCAAGATACAAAACATGTTTGTCAAATAAAGTTACGAATATTTCACATAACAAAAAATATATGTAATCGACATGTGTATTGAAAGCACGTGAAATGTACATAAAAACACAAGATTTAAAATAAATGTTTGAGTTGACTAAAAATAGGATTGAAATGAGTTTTGAAAAAACGGGAAATATATAAATAATCCGTTACGAATATTACTCGTAACAGTACAAAATACGTGTGCTTAAAACCCGTGGGCAAAATTATCTTAACTCAATTTTGCGGTTGTTACATCGGCATTGCCCTTGGTCGAGCTATGAGTTTGGAGCTTTGGCCGACCTTTCTCACCCTCGTTTGGTCGAGCTATGAATTTATTCGTTGAACTATAAGTGTGGCCTAGCTATGCATCTATTTTAACTTCGAGCCATAATCTCCATCTCGTCCAGCTATAATTGTCATCGTCGTCGAGCCCTAATATTAGTCGAGCTATGGAGCTATGGAGCTATGAATCGTTGTCGACTTATGCTTTCGTTGTTTCTCCGTCGAGCCATGGAGTTGTGCACTACCACCTCGTCGAGATTTTGTCGAGTCATGGGGGACGAGTTTTGGTCGAGCTATGAAGATTTCTTGGCGATAGTCGAGCTATGTAACTTCCTCCTATCAAGCTATGGCCTTCATCGATGAGCTTCTTCATTGCGCTCTATTTTTTTGGGACGAGCTTTGTTTTTTTTTTCGAGCTACAACTCTGTTCTCCATCGAGTTACCATGTCCCCGTCGATCTATGGAATTGTCGAGCTACTCCATCTTGGTTGAGCTATGGAGTTGGCGTCTTGCTACCGCCTCCGTCGGCTTATGTGCTTCGTCGATCTATGAGGATGGTAGTCATCGAGCTATGAGGTCTTCAAGCCATCGAGCTATGGAGGTGATCGAACAACGGGGCTCCTTGGTCGAGCTACGAGGCTTTCGAACTGTCGAGCTACGGAGGTGATCGAACGACCAGAGTTAGGATTTTGAAAAAAAGCTGATAAGAAGAAGTAGAAGAAGCTTATAGGGTTCAGGTTTTGGAGTTCAAACAGGTTTAGATTTCATACCGATGTATCGTTTAGCTCTTAATACTTCTTTTCTTCTTTTCTCTTGGATTTTGTTTGTGGGTTTTAACTTGGAAAATTTGACCCATCCCCATATTATGAAGCAACCCGAGCCTTTCTTGCCGTCGTTTATTCCAAAAATCCAACTCCTTGTTTGTTTGGAAATTTTGGATATTTTGGAGCTTGAATGTTACAAGGGGATTGGGTCGTGGATTGATTATCTCTTTGGAGCTTTAGGTAATCAACGTATGAGATAAATCATCTGAGTGTGCTAAGTATCAAGCATTTTTCATCTCTTCCCTTGAAGCTTTGGGTGGTTGTAGTTGTTGATGTGTTGTGAAGCGAAGTTCGTAGTTGGGATTATTGTTGTATGAGTTGATGGATCTAATCAACAAGAAATTTGGACTGCATCAGGGTTTCTCATTGTTGGTGGTGATTTTTGTGCCCACCAAGTGTTTGTCAAATTGTCTAGCCCATTGTGCTCACCAAGTATTTGTTGAATTGTCTAGCTCATTGCGCTTACCAAGTGTTTATTGAATCGTCTAGCCCATTGCGCTCACCAAGTGTTTGTTGAATTGTCTACCCTACTGTGCCTAACAAGTGTTTTTCAAATAGTCTACCCCGACTGAACCGTTCATTCATCGGTCAAACATTGTGACGATCGCCCATTTTGCCGATCAACTGTTCCTATACTGGGATACTGTTTTTATTGATTCGGGTGCAGTGTAATCCGACCGTTAGATTTTGTGGGTGACTAGGATATCTCCACGTGGCAATTTGGCCTTGAAGGTTCAATAAATAGCAGTGTATTTCACCCCCTCTTCCTCATTTACCTCGTCCACTTTATCTTTATAGAAAATTTTGAGAGCTTCCCTCTTTAGAAGTTGTGGTGTTTTACTAGGCGGTGCTGGTGGTTCATCTGGTATTTGACGGTGGTGCTAGTTGATGTTGTAGATTCAGAGTTCATGTTGCTTTGACTAGGTAATCTTCTTACGATCATTGTTCATTATGTCTAGCGTTTTGTCGACCCAGGTTGGTTTTGATGTAGACGACGGTGTTGAGTCTAGCCATTCCATTAGAGGAGAGAAAGGGGGTGATGTGGGTGGTCGTTCCACCATCGTGGAAACAATCGTTGATCCTGAGGGAGATGGAGGATGTGAACTTAGGACCCCTGTGGTTCTTCGTCCTTGAGCTGATTAGGGATTACCCTGTAGTTGATCAGGAGTTCCTTAGGGTGGCATGGAGTATGACAAGCCGGACCCTATCCACATCACTGAGGCTGATTATGCCATCATTATCCTTACACGGGAGGAGCTCGCCGCGATTAGAGCGGGCTACGAGAATCCCTCTGAGTATGGACTACTTTACCAGGTCCTGGAGTCAGGGCATGTTATACGATGTCAGGGGGTATTGCTTCTTTCCTTGTGATGCCTTCTTTGCGGGACTTCGTTGCCTCTCCACCATTTTATTAAATAGGGGTGTAACTGGTAAGGGCTATGTCCGATGCAGCTTATGCCAAATGCTTAGAGGCATGTCGTGGGATTTCTCCTACAGTGTCTGTCACGCCCTGCTTCCCAAAAAGAATACGGAATACGGATACGTAACAAAAGCCCAGCGAATGATTTTCATCATCCAAAAGCTATTCAAGAATCTTTACAACATATCACAGAAATAATCAGAGTCAGAAGCAAAAGATACAACCAGGCATTCATAATTGAAATAAGATACCAACAGAAATTACTTGAAACCAAATATAATAATCTCAAATAATCAAATTCTGAATAAGTCAAATATCTTGGGTCACATTGCCCAAATACAAATAAATATCCAGGTAATCAAGTACATTTTTATTCAAGTCCAAGCAACAAATGATAATAATAATAAAGCAGAAAATCCAACACTAATACATCATCTCACCAATACCATCTGGCAGTCGTCCATCCTGATCTGCAATTAGTAAATTTGCAGGAGAAGGAAAGAGAAAAATAAGTACCCGTCAATTGCAAGTTATGGATCACAAATAATGTAGGATACAAGTATATATAATGGGTAAATCTAAGTAACAACCTAGCATGGTATAATCACGATGTCCAAAACAAACAACTAGCATGGCAAAAGTGAACAAGTGTAAATGGCATAAATCAAGTGTCAAGAAATCAAGTATCTTCTAAATATGCATCAAATGTCAAGTGTCATGTAATCATATATCAAGTGTCATGTTTCAAGTGTCATGTAAACAAGTCTCATGTATCATGTAGTCAAGTATCAAGCAAGCATGTATCATATTCAAGTATCATGTTCAAGTATCATGTTTAAGTAGCATGTCTCAAGTCTTGTAGTGATTTACTATCTAGGTAGCACTTCATGCATTCCGGTTTTTACTACATGGTTACTACAACAAACAGTTTCGCTTTAGATTTTGTAGGGGACCATGTAGGGCATACTCAGGGACAAGCTCCAAGTATCATGTAATCATGTATCATGTAAACAAGATCCACAATCCAAACAAGCTCCAGTGTCATGTGTGTATGTGTCATGTATATCTTGTCAAGCTCCACATGTAAACAAGCTTCAATAACCACTAAGTTCTTCCGAGTACACATTTTGCACTATCACTACTAGATCTTACCCTTAACCCCGGCTTTGTTATTTATTATTAAGTCAAACAAGCATGTATATGTGCAAAACATATCAAGAATAGCATGGCATGATCATATGGCAAGTGCAAGTAGCAAACTAGACATGTACGAGTGCAGAATTTCTCATAAAAGAATAAAATTTGTCAAATCTCAAGTTCAGGACAACAAGACCCCACTGTAGTAAAACAGTGATTCCCAGTATTACAAACAAGCAAATCTAGATCCGTCGAAGGATCTGGAAAATAGACTTTCACACGAATACAAAAAATATAAATAAGTCATATACTAATTCACAAAATCATAACTGAAAACTGGTTTTAATACAGAAACTAGGTTCAGCCAGAAATTAGGAAAAACAAATTCAAGAACAGGAAAACAACATGAAAACACATTAAATAAATCCACAAAAAATCTGGCGTATTCCCCTATATGTCCAGAATCAAAATATAAAGTTTCAGATTTTTCCAGTAAAGTTAGATCAGTCATCAAAAATACGAAAGCATCAAGAAAACATAGTTTGGCAAATCTGGAATTCCCAACACTGCTGTACGAAAACTAAGATATCTCGCAACCAGTGAAACGAAATCCAATTCCGCCAAAGGGATATGAAAATAGATAAAATATGATAACTTTCACATTTCACAAACATTTTGCATACAGTAAAAGGAATCATTGTGAAAATAAGGTTCTTTACAGAACAACGAGCAAAATACAGCACCTATAGATTTTATAAACGAGCATGGAACATCACATAAAACTTACCAATAAAATTCACTAAAATTCTGGGTAATCCCTTACTTGATAAAGAAACACTGAACAAATTTTTGGATCAAAATAATATGTATATCATAGTTCTTGAAAATAGTTTGTTATCAAAATTTCCTGAAAAATGGAATTTGGAAAAGATCGACACCTCTGTACTAAAACAGTCATAACTCAGTCATACGAAATCCAAATCAAGCAAGGTTAAAGGGATTTGAAAATAGATGAAATTATCTAAAACTCATGTTTTATACCGAAATTAAGATACTGACTTTAACCAAGTCAAAAACAGCAAACAAAATAGAACATCAACAAAATACAGATTTCTCCCTTAAAAATAAAACCAACATAGATTCAACAAAATTGATCCAAACACATCCAAACATGAAATCGAGTCTACAAAGTGTCTAAATATCATGATTCAGGGTACCTAACATGTCCACACCAAAAATATCATATGGGTCTCAATCAAAACACAAATTTGCACACAAGTCTCACATACATGTTCCAAAAATCAAGAATTGGGCAAATCCTTGGTTAATCATGTCCATATGGTGTTGTGAGTCATCTAAGGCCAAAATATCACAATAGAGACAAAACCCATCAAGGAAAACATAATCAAGAGCAAGAGGAAGGATTCACTTCCGAGGATGCAGGCCCAGCTGGGCAGCGGTACTTTGGAAGACAAAAATACCTCTGAAAATTAGAGTCTTCCTCTGGCTTGTGCTCAACAATGTCATTCTCACTAGAGAGAACCTAGCCAAGAGGCAACCTCACATTGCGACCAATTGCGGGTTCTGCAACGTACACGTGGAAAGTCTGAATCACCTGTTTCTTCACTGCACCAGAAGCAAGGCCATCCTGATAGAGGTGCTGAGAGCACTAGGAACAAATGACTACCCAAGAGACTATGAGGAACTGTGGGTTGGTCCCAGATTTGCATCAGTCCGTCACGATATGAAAGATGCATGGTTCATTGCCATTGCGGCAACCACATGGGTGTTATGGCTAGATAGGAACAATTTTTATTTCCGTGCTTCATGTAATTCTATTTCTAGTAATCTTACTCATATCATGCATCTAATTTCCTTTTGGGCTACAGCTGCTGCTTCAGGAGCAAGAGGAAGGATTGCAAGGGTATTCCAGGTGGATGATTTTGATGACGAGGAGATAGAGATCGGGCCAACTCTAGACTGATGAGTGGACTCTCGCCTCACTACTACTTATTTTGTATCAGACCCTGTACTTGTATTTGTGTTTTGGTTGCCTTTAGGATGGATGATGTAACCCACCCCCCAGGATTTTGTTGGGGGTTATGTTTTATTTCCTGCACTGCACTTTTACTTTTCCGGGACTTCGGGGTTGTTTATTAATCTCTTATTAATGAAACAGGGTGGCATTATTCCACCTTTTCCTCAAAAAAAAAAAAAACATAATCAAGAGTTGTCTCTAGACCCAACTACACTATAGGTGAACTTTGAGACTTGTATCAAACAAATGAATTGGAGTACAAGTTACTTACCTTAAATCGGGATAAAGAACAACGAACTCAAAAGTAAGAGCAATTCCCACGAACGAAAATCCATGAACTCACGAACGATCTACACGCGCACTCGAGCACGCGCAAGAAAACTCTAAGAGCAAGAGAGTGCGAGACGGCGGATGGAGAGAAAGCAGGAGGGATGAAGCACGGATGGCGCAAGAGTTTGGGAAAAAAGTATGCAGTTTGCGGATGAACAAATAAACAAGGGTATATATAGTTGTATATATGATAGGGTTTAGAAGGAGGGGTGCACATGATCTGGCTGACGGCTACAGGAGGGAAAAAGGAAAAAATGAAGATGGGTCAGGTAAGTATTGGTAGGATTTTATATGGAAAGTATACATATAAGGTAATAGGTATTAATAGGTATAGCAATTAGGTAAGGAAGTAATCTGATGGTAAGGAACTAATCTGATGGTATAATGGTATAGGATTAAATATATATAGGTGGTGTATAATAGGGTTAAGAAATTGGTAGTGGGTTTGGGTATATGAATATTTATAATAGAATGGGATAATGGGTTTGTAGATGGGTATTGGGTATAAGTGTGAGTTGGGTATGAAGATCCAAAATATGATAGGGCACGAATGAATGCATTAAAATAACAAAATGGAAAAAAAAAAATTAACAGTGAGAGTAAAAAATAATGGCACGATCAAAAAAAGACGAATCAAAAGACGGACAATTAAACAAGAACTCAAATAAAAGAAGAAAAATAATAAAATGAAAAATATATTAAAACAAAAAATCCAATATACGGCCCAAAAGAATTACAAGAGGAATACAAGAGAGAAATTACACCAAAACGAAAAATACACTCAAAAATACTCAAAACGAAAAACAGGGGTTACAAGGTCGTAAGCTTGAGACTGAGCCGAGTCTTGTCGTGTTTAGAAGACATTTTAAACTTGTCCAAATGAACAAAATGGAGGATCGTTGGTACCTTAGCCCTCATAAGAATCGGGGTCCGTGGGGAATTCCGTCAACATGGTGAAGAACGGTTCCATCAGTGGTGAGGGTGGAGCAGGTGGTGATCTTGGAAGACAAGAGTGTTAGCAATGTTTTTCTTGCATTAAAGGTGTTGGCATGGCAAGACATCACCGACAAAGTAGTCTTCGATTGTGGTCTTCGCCTGGCTATTTCCATTATGGTTTGCAGTTGTTGCTTTCTTGTCGTTTCATTCTTGCCTTTGTTACTTTTGCACTGATTTTATTTGGAATCACGAGTTCGAACTCCTTTGTTTTTCACCTTGCAGAAAGAACAAACATGGACTACAAGGACTTGTTGGCAGATATGGATGCACAATGTAACAAGAGGGCTGTTGAGCCGAAGAAGTGGAGGAGGTTAGCGAGCCGCCCTCCTCCTTCCCAGGACCCATTGCCCAGGTGTTGGCGTGGCAAGACATCCTCGAAGAAGTAATCTTCGAAGGTGGTCTTGGCCCGGTTGTTTCTAGTATGGTTTTTTGTTGTTGCTTTTCTTGTCATTTCATTCATGCCTTTGTTACTTTTGCACTGCTTTTATTTGGTATCATGAGTTCTAACTCCTTTGTGTTTCACCTTGCAGGATGAACAGATATGGACTACTATGACTTGTTGGTGGATATGTATGCAATACGTAATAAGAGGGTCGACGAGTCGAAGAAGCGGAAGAGGTCGGCGAGTCGTCCTCCTCCTTCCCAGGACCCGTTACCCCTGGGTCCTACTGTACAAACTGAGCCTGCTTCGGGGGCGCCACCTGCTACTGCCACAGGTTCTTCCTTGGCTGCGATTATGGAAAATGCCATGCCTATTCCACCGATGTCGAGGCTGAGGCGATCCTTGTTGACAAGAGGGAGACGGTTTACACTCCTGACTGGAATGTGAAGCCACATGAGAGCTTCTTGGGGAACTCTGCTGTCTGCCTTGATGCTAGCTACCACCTCCCTACTCCTACCAACCGAGAGAGGCTGAAGATGGAGCCCATTGAGCAGTCGGTCTTGGAGATCGCATGGGCACACATGATAGTATAATCTATCCTTCTTTGATATTTGGCTTCTGTTCTTCTCGTTTGCAACATGATGTCTTAATTGTTTTCTCTATATTTCAGGCGATGTCACTTTCGTAATTTAGTGAACTTCTATGCCGCTAAATAGGAGAACTTTTGCAATTATATGTTTTAATATCGTCAAACGTTGCCTATAATAAGGTGATTATAAAGTAGACTATTGGATATACTACAAATCATGCGGAGGGATATAAGTGACTTTGATAGGATTTGTCCTTCTTACATAACAGGAGCGATATCTATGGGCCCCTTGATTAAGTAAGACTGCAAAATGCATGACCATTCTCAAATGAGTCAATATGAGATATTGATCTCATTTGTTTTAGTAAGTCTACTCAGACATCAAGAAACCAAATATTGAACTACAAGGGTGACACGCTCTATGTCTTGTGGTCAATTAAGATATTTGGACAAAGGGACTAGACTACATGGTAGTATTGGTCACTGATATGTTATGTCAAATCATTGGCATTCCCGTTACTTGAGTAGCAGTGATGTATTGCTAGATACCGCACACTGTTTGTAACACTAGAATAGAATTTTAGTATTACTGTCAACGTAATGGGAACCTACAAGGTCACACACTTAGAATGTTTCGGAATTGGGATTTAAATTCATGAGATGAATTTAATTAGGGATCCAAGTAAGACTTTGACTCTTGACATTGGTTGGACTTTTAATTAGATTAAATGGGCCAACTAAAGTTCAAAGACCCATATACGAATCTGACTCAGGTCAGATTGTGAGTCCAACAACTTCATTACTTTGTTAGGGTTGGTTTTCTGCACCTATATATATGATATATATCTGTGAAAAAGAAATATGTGAAAAACCCTAGCTGTCACAGAAAGTGGCAGAGAAAAAGAGCGCGAGTATGAACATTCCCTTCCTGCATCTAGCACCGCGGTTTGAGGGAGAGCTATTTTTCATTCCATTCGTGTGTATACCCTAGAGGCAACACAATATTGCAGTGCTGTGATCGGCATACTGTGGAGACAGTAGATCCATCTTTAAATTATAACTCCTAAACACGATTTATGGTTTTCGCATGGATCCATGGCTATGTTTCGAATTTTTTTAAATTTTTTCGCTGTGTATTTAATCTGTGATTGCCTTCAAAACCTAACAGTGGTATCAGAGAAACTTGCAAAATCATAATTCGTTTATGTATGATATGTGATTATTCATGATATGTTTGCACTTTTGGAAGAAAGATTCATATGTGATATAATTTTTGCAACAGTTGCAAAATAAGGATTCATTTATGTATTGATATTTAACATAGATACCATACCGGGGTAGCCCTCGGTTTGGAACCATTGAAAACCATGGAGCATTAAGATGTAATTTGCAGTGACGTTAGGGTTTCTTAAAGCATGAAGAGTTTATGCACCTGTGTCGTTTGTAGTGGCGTCAAGGGTTTCTTAAAACATGAAGAGTTCATGCTCTGGCAGTGGCAAGGAACGGTGAGGCAAATTTTTGCTTCGGGGCGCTGCCCTGCACCCACCCCGCAAGGGGCGGCCTCTGCTTGACCCCCGCACACTGACCAGACAGCGGGCCCCCCATGTCAACTCTGCGTAAGGCAATATTGATTCCCCGAAAACCAGCCATTTTCTTAAATAAACTAAATAAAATTATAACAACATATTCTTTGTTTATTATGTTATGTAATGTATGGTGCGTGGTTGTGACCTTAGTTCTGTGATGCATGGTTTAGTTCTTGTGATGCATGATTTATGTTCTGTGATGTATTGTTTATATTTTGTTATTTTGAATATGGCCTGCGTGTCATACCTTTCTCTCTACATTCTAAATGTATTTTTTTCTCTTTGCACTACGATTGTACATTCTTTCTTTATATGTAAATGTAATCTCACTCAGGAGGCAAAAAATATGCAACCATACACGGACTAGATTGGGAAGCTGCTTGGAGAACACGGTATAATCCCTTCGTTCAGTTTTTTATACTCTCATTGGCTTGGAAGAATCAGTGTGTTAGGGCCACAACCATGTCACATATATTTTATGCTTTTAATTTTGTATGAGATGCATTATTTTAGTTGTATGCTAATGGATGATAAATGGTGAGATCAATTAATAAAAATAACAAAATTCCTTAAAGTAAATATTAAGTTGCAATAAGATGTCTTCCCATGCGTGACACTTGTCTAGGATAAGATCGATTATTTGTAGGTCTACCAAAGCAGGGTGCCTTTATCTATCCTAGTGAGATGCGATGGGATAAAAGTAATATTCAATTGCCAACCACTGGGTCTGACTTAACTAGGCTATTTCAATAGGATTGAAAGTTTAGATGTATATAGTTGGGCTTTCTATGAGATAGATTAGAATAAGTGTTATTCACCCAACTATCTAAGAGTTGCATACGATGTAATTGGAAAATGTTCCTTACCTAAATAATTGAATTTTGGGTGATCAGCCAAAGCTGACTTAAAACTAGGTAAAATATGGGTCTTGGTCTACTAGAAAATCTTACGATGGGATTTTCCGAGTCAATGATGAGGGTCGTTGATTTGAATAAAAATAGTAGGAGGTACATTTAATAAAAGACCTTATTAAATATTTCAATGTCTTGATACATACTTTGTATATTTCTGTTGAAGATTAAATATTTCTTTTTTTGCATATTTCTATTAAATATTTCAATGAAATGATATTTACTTTGCATATTTCTGTTGATAGATTATCATGGCATCCAACACATCAAATAACCTATCATTGCGATCTGTCCTTGAGAATGACAAACTTTATGGGACAAATTTTCTAGACTGGTACAGGAATCTAAGGATAGTCCTCAGGCATGAGAAAAAACTGTATGTTCTAGAGAAGTCTATTCCTAAGCCACCTGCTGCAAGTGCCCCTTGCACCGAAAAGGATGCTCATAAGAAGCATCAAGATGATGCCTTGGACGTTGGTTGTCTCATGCTAGCCACCATGAACTATGAGCTTCAGAAGCAACATGAGAACATGGATACCTACGATATGATCGTACACCTCAAGAGGCTCTATCAATAGCAGGCTAGGAATGAGAGGCTTGAAGTCTCAAAGACATTATTTCAGTTCAAACTGGAAGAAGGAAGCCCTGTTGGAACTCATGTGCTCAAGATGATTAGGTACATGGAGAACCTTGAAAGGCTTGGTTTCCCTTTGGGTCAAGAGTTGGTCACTGACTTGGTCCTGCAATCGTTGCCTGAAAGTTATAGTCAATTCGACATGAATTAAAACTTGAATAAAATTGACAAACCTCTGCTAAAACTACTAAGCATGTTTAAAACTGCTGAACAGAACATTACTATGGAAAAGACCATTATGATGGTCAACAGGCCAAAGGTAAGGGCAAGGGCAAAAAGCAGATTAAGAAACCCAAGGATAAGGAGAAGGACAAGGGAAATTCTAGGTCCAACACTTCTGCCTTGAAACCTAAGGGTGGGGTGGCCAAGGAGGGCACATGCTTCCTCTATGCTGAGTCCGGACATTGGAAGAGGAACTGCCATAAGTACCTGAAGGAGCTTAAGAAGAAGAAAGGAAGTGAGACTTCTACTACAATTATTTTTGTTATAGATGTCAATTTATCTACTTCTGCATCTTGGATATTAGATACTGGATGTGGATCTCACATTTGTGTAAATGTGTAGGATCTCAAAAGGAGTAGACCATTGGCTAAAGGCGAAGTTGACCTACGAGTTGGAAATGGAGCAAAAGTTGATATTTTAGCTGTAGGAACTTGTCATTTATCATTGTCCACTGGACTTATCATTGAGTTAGAGAACTATTATTTTGTGTCTGCTATTAGTAGGAATATTATTTCTACTTCTTGTTTGGATAATAAGGGTTTTTCATTTATAATAAATGACAAATTTTTTTTATTTATTTGAATAATGTCTGTTATGGTAGTGCACAATTGAGTAATGGAATTTATATTTTTGATCTCGAAATGCTCATCTATAATATAATACTAAGAGGTTCAAGTCAAATGATACGAACTCAACTTACCTCTAGCATTGTTGTTTGGACCACATAAATGAGAACGCATATCAAAACTCCATAAAGATGGATTCTTGGACTCATTTGATTTTGAATCATATGAGGTATGTGAACCTTGTTTGCTCGACAAAATGACAAAAGCTCCATTCACTGAAAAAGGTGAAAGGGCTAGTGATCCTTTAGATCTCATACATAGTGATGTCTGCGGACCTTTCAATACATTTGCTATAGGAGGTTTTAAGTACTTCATTACATTTACTGATGATTTCAGTATATATGGGTTTGTGTATCTGATGAAACACAAATCAGAGTCATTTGAAAAGTTCAAAGAATTCAAGAACGAGGTACAAAATCAACTTTGTAAAAATATTAAAGCCCTTCGATTATATTGAGGTGGTGAGTACTTAAGCCAAGATTTTGATGACCTTCTAAAAGAGAGCGGGATAATATCTCAACTCACTCCCCTTGGAACACCGCAATGGAATGGTGTCTCTAAGAGGGGGAACCGGACCTTATTAGACATGGTCTGATCCATGATGAATCATGCAGATCTTCCAAGCTCCTTCCGGGGACATGCTCTATTAACAGCTGCTTTCACACTTAACCGTATTTCATCTAAAACGGTTCGAAAGACACCATCTGAGATATGGACTGGGAGGCTACCTAGTGTGTCTTTTATAATGATTTGGGGTTATGAAACCTATGTAAGGCGCCCAGTATCGGATAAACTCGGTCTCAAATCTGATAAGTGCTTCTTTGTAAGATCCCAAGAAAACCAAGGGATACTATTTCTATAATCCCACTGAAGACAAAGTGTTTGTCGCACAGACTGCTGTGTTCTTAGAGAGAGAATTCGTCTCCAAGAGAACCAGTTGGAGAATGATAGAACTTGAAGAATTCAAACTTCGCAAAGTAGCAGCGAACCAATTGTGGAAATGGAAAAAGCTCCACAAATCGTTGTGGAACAACAACCTACTCAAGCAGCACAAGGCCTACGTAAGTCTAGTAGGATACCTCATCACCCCGAGAGATATGGATTTCTTGTGACTCAACATGGTGATGTATTGCTCATGGATCAAGATGAGTCGACGACTTATGAGGAAGTTATAAAAGGCCCAGACTCTGAGAAATGGCTTGAAGCCATGAGATATGAGATGGAATCCATGTATGTCAACCAAGCATGGACCTTGGTAGACCCACATGAAGGGAAAAACCTGTTGGGAGCAAATGGGGTTTCAAAAAGAAAATTGACATGGATGGTAACGTGCAAACCTTTAATAGGCGGTTGGTGGCTAAAGGTTTTAAGAAGTTCATGGTGTAGAATATGATGAGACTTTTTCACCAGTTGTCATGCTTAAATCTATTCGAATCTTGCTTACTATTACAACATATCACAATTATGAAATCTAGCAGATGAATGTCAAAACTGCTTTTCTAAATGGAAATCTTCTCGAGGATGTGTACATGATACAGCCTGAGGGTTTTGTCACTCAAAAAGATGCTGGAAAGGTGTGTAAGCTGTAACGATCCATTTATGGGTTAAAGCAGGCTTCCAGAAGCAGTAATCATCGCTTTTATGATGCAATCAAAGAGTTTGGTTTCATCAAGAAGGAATATGAACCTTGTGTCTACAAGAAGGTTAGTGGGAGCACAATTGTCTTTCTGGTGTTGTATATAGATGACATACTACTCATCGGGAATGATATCCCTACCTTACAGTTTGTAAAGACTTGGCTAGGAAAATGCTTTTCCATGAAGGACTTGGGTGAAAATACCTATGTATTAGGCATCAAGATCTATAGAGATAGATCAAGAAGATTGTTTGGTCTGAGTCAGAGTATATACATAGACATAGTATTGAAATGTTTTAATATGCAAGAGTCCAAAAAGGGATTTCTGCCTATGTCGCATGGTGTAAGTCTGTCTAAGTTTCAATGTCCTACAACTCAAGATGAGAGACACCACATGACTAAGATTCCACATGCATCTACAACTGAATCTATCATGTTTGTCATGTTATGTACTCATCCAGATGTCTCATATGCATTGAGCATGACGAACAAGTATCAGTCAGATCCTGGTGAGAGTCACTGGATTGCTGTCAAGAACATCCTTAAGTACTTAAGAAGGACTAAGGATTCGTTCTTGGTATATAGAGCCGAGGAAGAGCTTGTTGTAAAGGGTTACACTAACACTAGCTTCCAGTCCGATAAGGACGACTCCAAATCGCAATTGGGTTTTGTGTTTTGCCTAAATGGTAATGTTTTGAGCTGGAAGAGTTCGAAGTAAGAGACAGTAGCCGATTCTACCACAGAAGCTGAGTATATTGCTGCCTCCAATGCAGCAAATAAGTCCTTTTGGATAAGAAAGTTCATCAGTGCACTTGGCATAGTTCCTAGCATTATGTACCTGGTGGACCTTTATTGTGATAATAGTGGGGCCATTGCACAAGCTAAGGAGCCTAGATCTCACCAGCGATCCAAACATATACTTAGGCGCTTCCATCTCATTCAAGAGATCATCGATAGAGGAGATGTGAAGATATGCAGAGTACCGACAGATGATAACATCACTGACCCACTGAAAATGTCTCTTACACAACAAAAGCATGAGGGTCACACTAGATCTATAGACATTAGATGTATGTCTGATTGGCTCTAGTGCAAGTGGGAGATTGTTGGTATATGCCCTAGTGGCCAGTTATGTATTAACATTTATAGTTTACATTGTATCATGGCATTTATTTCATATTTAGGCATTTTATTTATTGTGTTATATATTGTGAATTAATGAACATAATGAAGTCCTTAGATTAGTAAGTTCAATGTCATGGGATATCAAGTGCATGACTTGATTATGAGATCCTACTGGCTGAAATCAGAACATTGTTCTTAAATATCTCTAGTCAAGTATTATTGTGAATTAGGACAACAATAATACATAGAGACAGTGTGTGCATAGATAGATGACCATTCTCACAGGTCATGGATATAAGATATCAATTCTTCACATAGGGTACATATTAGAATAATAATAATGTACTGGACTGACCCACCATGAGAACGCTACATGGATCGTTACTTGAGTGTCATAAGCGGTTCTCACAGTGACCATGGTGTACGTAGTCCTTTGACTTAAAGTCACTATGGTTCCCTGCATGAGAAGTTATATGTTTTAATACCGTCAAACGTTGCATGTAATAAGGTGATTATAAAGTCAACTATTGGATATACTACAAATCATGCGGATGGATGTGAGTGACTTAAATAGGATTTTTCCCTCTTACATAACAAGATCGATATCTACGGGCCCCTTGATTGAGTGAGATGAAAAATATATGGTCGTGCTCAAATTAGTCAATATGAGATATTGATCTCATTTGTTTTAATATGTCTACTCGGATATCAAGAAACCAAAGATTGAAATATACAAGGGTGATACGCTCTATGCCTTGTGGTAAATTAAGATATCTGGACAAAGGGACTAGACTACATGGTAACATTAATAACAGATTGGTTATGTTAAATCACTGACATTTCCGTTACTTGAGTTGCAGTGTTGTATTGCTAGATATCGCTCACTGTTTGTAACATTAGAATAGGATTTTAGTATTACTATCAATGTAATGGGAATCTACAGGGCCACACACTTTGAATGGATCAAAATTGGGATTTAAATTCATGAGATGAATTTAATTAGGGATCCAAGTAAGACTTTGACTCTTGACATTGGTTGGACTTTTAATTAGGTTAAATAGGCCGACTAAAGTTCAAAGGCCCACACACGAATCTGACCCAGGTCAGATTGCGAGTCCAACAACCTCATTACTCTCTTAGAGTTGATTTTCTGCACCTATATTTGATATATATCTGTGGAAAAGATGCACATGAAAAAATCCTAGTCGTCACAAAAAGTGAGTGAACGAGAGAGATCGTGAGGAGGAACACCCCCTTCCCACAACTAGCACTGCAGTCTGAGGGAGAGCTATTTTTGTTTCATTCGTATGGATATCGTAGAGGCACCGCAATATTGCAGTGCTGTGATTGGCATACTATGGAGACAACAAATCCATCTTTAAGGTATAAGTCCAAAACACGATTTATGGTTTTCACATGGATCAATGGCTAGGTTTTGATATATTTTTGTAATTTTTCTGCTTTGTATTTAATATGAGATTGCCTTCGAAACCTAACAGGAACCACTGATCTGAACGAACAGAGTGATCATTGCCGTTCGGAGTGGAAAGAACCATAATCCCACTATAGTTGCGGGGATGGACCGCATAAACTGCAGACTCTACCAGTCACTATATGAATGTCAGAAACAGGAAAGAGTACAAGAGTAGGATGCATGGCGAGGAATTGAACCATATAATCGGAAGTACGTTCAAGTTCGATTTGTGGAGTATGTATTATGGTATGCACACATTTTCAAATCAAGTTTGTATTGGATTAAGAGCATGGTGTGCATATGAGTTGTGCATTAGATTCTAGGTCATGACATACACCGACACTTCTGTATGTATGACCTTCAAATTTTCTGTTGCATTAATATTGATTGTTGAGGATTTTGGAGATTGCTGGTTTCAATCCGTATTGCATTTAACTGACGTGCCCACAGTTGGTTAGTGTGCATGACTATCTGATCATGGGAGCAGGGGACTTGAGCTGTAGGAAGCATCCAAGTGGAGGATATAATTCATTGTACAATGTAATATATTGTGTAATCCATGATGTAAATTATATGTACTACATTATACATTATTATAATGTAATATAAGTTTTTAATTTCATGTGCGTTCTTGAGTTGTGTACTCATTGAAGTAAAGATTCTAGGTATGTGTCATGAGTTTTTAGTGTGCAGAACTCGGGGCGCTACAGCGAGATTGCCAACCATATTTTTATAATTCATGAGTACAAAGTCTCAACTTATCGACACCTTTAATACCTAACTACTTAGTGGTCTAATTGATAATTGTTCAATTGTCAAAAGTTCTTTATGTCTATATACTTCTATTTGATTGTTAAGTTTTAAAATCTTATAAATAGTGATTGAAGATAACACCATATATTTATTTTTCTAAATTAACTATTCTTTTTGTGAGTTTTTTTTTTCTTTCAATAAATCAATAAAATTTTCTTTAAGTTCTATGTATGATGGAGAATTTTTTAAAGTATCATCAAGTCTAA
The DNA here is from genome assembly GCA_017893485.1 of Hemerocallis citrina. Taxonomy (NCBI): domain Eukaryota; kingdom Viridiplantae; phylum Streptophyta; class Magnoliopsida; order Asparagales; family Asphodelaceae; genus Hemerocallis; species Hemerocallis citrina. Next base: position 173,431,271 of record CM030361.1, read on the forward strand.
AAAATAAACTTAAATATGGGATTATTTTCTTCATGAAGTATAACCAATTTTTAAAATAAAATCCTTAAAATCCCAGATTTTTTTTCATAATTAATGAATTCATTGGCAGCGAAAGTCACCCTTCCTTCAGTCTGTATCAAGCCAATATATATTGCATATTTTGTATGATACGTAACATAATAGTTTGTTAATCCTAAAAAGATTTCTTCTATTCGATGTAAATAGAATGCTTCATCAGTTGCATAAGCAGTTCTTTTTTATTGTCTATTTGTATGAAAAGTAATTATTCTCCAATTTCACAGAAAGTTTTATTAGTTTCTCATAAATTTATAAACATGTGCTTTGTTTCATGGGAACATGTTAGTGACTTATTTATACTGATTCTTAAATGTTGTCCTAGCAAATGTACCATATGTACAAGATTTATATAGTTTATTGTCTCTTTAAAGCTAAGATAGCATAAAAAGAAATTTGTTTTTAATGTATTTCTTTTAGCTATTAATTATGAACATCTTTTATTATTTTTATCACCATCATTTTAATGTCTGTGTAATATTGCACAAGGCTATACTAGTATATATAATTATATATCTACACAATGTATTATGCTAAGACCATTTTTATCCTAGGATTTTTCTCATTATCCATTTTAAAAAGAAGAAAAGTAGGAGACCACAATGGCCATCACTCATTTATCTCTCTTCACTCTTAGATCTCTTTGAATTTTAATTTAAATTATCTCCAAATTTTGAAATTAAAAAACCTACATAGAAACACATTAATGTAGTTATTGATTTATTTTATTTAAAAATCAATCTAAAAACACATTTTTGCACTTATTGACTTATTTTTTAAAGTTATCTGCCTTTAAAATCTCTCTATAAAAGTTCACGTTCCAAAAGCTCGAGTGGTGACTTTGCACGGCCTATAGTATTCTAAAAGTCAACAACACTTAGCTATGGTGATGTCAAATTCAGCAACTTGCATAGATGAGGAATTGTGACAAACAAGATCTTTGGGCTAAGTTGTTCAACTGAACTCCAACATCGTTGGACTTGCGAAAGCTCTGGCTATTTAGCAAGACATGTTATCAGCCTTATACTATCTACAAGCAAGATAGGTGGTGACCAATGATTCTGCTAAAGGAGATAAATGAAAAAAGAACCTACTTCAACCTTAGGAAATTTAAAAATCATGGAAAACATTTGCTAGATCCTCTGCCATATTTTTGTAATTCATGAGTACAAAGTTTCAACTTATCACCTTTTCATCTTAACTACTTAGCGGTCTAATTAATAATTTTGTAGTCTCTTTAAAACGAAGACATCGTAAAACGAAAATAGTTTTTAATGTTTTTATTTTATCTATTAATTATGCATAATTTTTAAGAGTTTTTTTTTTCACCATCAATTTAAAGTCTGTGCAATATTGCACATGCTATACTAGTTTTAATAATACAATAGTAAAGAGGTGAGATAATTTTTAATTTCATAATTTAATTAATATTGAGAAGGAAAAAAAGACTCTTGAAAGAAGACTTGTATTGAACAATAGTTAAAGAATACTAGAAACCAACTAAAGTGGGGGGAAAAGAGTTGTATTTAATAGTTAATGAATTGTAGAAATTAATTAAAATGTGAATCTAACCGAAATCCCAAATTTATTTAAAATTATTATGTTTATATATCTAGAAAAATCTAATACAAACAAGGTATACAGGCCTGTCGGGTTTAGTGTTTCAATCCCGAACCCGGCCCACTTATTAAATGGGCTAAAATTTAAACCCAAACCCCCATACAAAACACAGATGGTCTATCCCGGTGTTCTTTTTTGATCTTTCCATGTGTTTTTAAAACCCTAGGAAGATTTTAATGTGTTTCAGAAAATGCAGAAAAAAGCATGAGATATCCCGTACCAAGAAAGATAACTAGTCTATCCCGACCATTTTACAAAACGACGATATGGAAAAGTCTATCCCGGCATTTTGACAAATGCCATGTAAACCTAAAAAACGCCGGGGTAGACAAAAAAGGGATAATGATCTTTTATATAAAAAAGACTAACCTATCCCGGCATTTTTTTCGAAAGACGCCGGAATAGTGTATATTTTTTAAGAAAAAGACTAAACTATCCCAGTGTTTTTCAGAAAAAAAATGCCGGGATAGTGTATTTAAAAAAAATAAATTACACTATCCTATCCCGGTGCTTTCAATAAATACATCAGGATAGTGAATTTTTAAAATTAAAAAGTACCCTATCCTATCCCGACGTTTTTCCAACAAAAAAAAGCCATAATTGACGTTTATCCCCCCCTTCTTTTCATTTAATTTATCAAATCAAAATGCTTGTAATTCAATTCACAATTATTTCCAATAATTCATTCCAATAATCATCCACAAATCCAAGAATCAAGAATAGAAAAGTGCTTTAAGCACAAATTCATTCCAATAATCATAAAAACCCCAAAAATCACGCATAATAAGCAATTCATTCCAATATTCACTAGCAGATTCAAAGAATTCAATAATTACATATATGTAAAAGTGCTTAAGAGCACAAAATCACAAAAATTTATGTTCCACAAAACATATATGTTACACAAAAACTTATGTTTCAATCTATAACAGTTAAAGAAATTCAGAACAAATAAAAATAGGTTACAAACTACCGTGTACATCTTTGTCCATTAGAGCAGCTTTGACTGCCTCCATGCTCATCGATAGTTGGATTTCCATGTTGCCTTGGTGGATTGGCATGACTTGAAATAGATGATACCCTCTGTTGGACCTATGTAATGCACAAAACTGTCAAAAATTTAGTCAACATGAACATGCAAAAATCAATTGCACCCATAAAAGAAAATTTTCTACAGTTTACCACAAAACTAGATATAATCAATAAAATCTCATCCACCATTTCGATGTACAATACATCTCGATATGTAATTTTTCGTTTCTCGACCAAAGTAGAAATAATCAATAATGCACTTGATTATGTATAATTATTTGTTTATCTTAACTCACTAGTTCAAGTCTTTCGTACATTGGCCTTTACTTCGAATATTTACTCCTTAAATTGAGTTACTAAGTGATGAGGTATAATTATTTGATGTTCACTTGATTAGGTACATTTGTTTTCGTTCCTATCATAAATTTAGAGTCATGTTTGAATTTTACTTATTTGATTCCGTTCTTATTAAAATCTAGAAATTTTGGTTTACTTCAACATGAAAAAGATAAGTTATATTACTTACCGGTGTCGGAAATGGAATTTCGACATTAGAATTTTGTTTCCTGAGTACAGCTGCAACAATATCTCTAAGTTGTTGTCTCTCTGCCCTTAACTCAGACACCTCCATGCTGCAGGGACTTCCCGGAAGTAGATGCACAAGAACCAAAGACTTGAGAGGGTGTTGGTCTTAAACCCAATCCACACACATGGCTATGGCGTTCTCTACCCCTCACTTCAGAAATAACTTCACGCTGAATTGTTAATGGATCGGAGAGAGAAGTGGAAGACCTCCATTCATGCAGCTCTCTGGCCTTTTTTACAAAAAGACCAAAGAAAACTTAAGATTAAGTTATTTATTTGAAAGCAAATTAAATATCAAACAAGCACACATGAGCTTCATATTAACCACAATATCGGCTGACTCATCATTCACAGAGCTCTCATTTTTTTTCTTGTGGGTAGTTTCAAAAAAAATCTATCTCTCCAATTCTCTCAACATCATTTGACTCATCCTATAGATGAGTAAGGTGCAGTGATTAAGTCAAGAAAACCCCAATGGTCAAAAAACTTAAAACCTGAAAAAAGACCATTGTGTGTACCCTGGTAGAAAACCATTCCAAATAAAATGTGTCTCTACTACGTCACATGTCCTCAAATCACAGTTTGTACATCAGACACGTGGACAAAGAATTAAGATGTCATCAAGAGAATTTTGTTTTGAGAAGCTAATGAAAATTTTAACACCATTGCAGTACTCTTTAGATAATTGTGTCTTATTAATCCAACTCTTACCCATTTAAATAATAACCTTGAATCTAAAATTTAAATTTCATAGATTTAAAATTATTATAATTCATTAAATTAAAATCTAACCACCATTGAAGTACATCATCTAATTACAAATCCTGAAGATTATATAATCCTCCACAATTCATTCAAATCTGGTTGAAACAATTTCAGATCAACATGATGAGAAATCCAAATTAAAACTCTAACCAGCATGTAGAATTCCTTGCCAGATAAAATAAAACATCCTAAACCCCTTCTAGAATTGCTTTCACGACATAACAAAATTTAACTTTCGTTACCTTATTGAGTATCTTACGTGTGAGGGACCTTGCTTCTTGATGGTAACCGTCAATTTCTTCATGTTGTTCTCTAATGGCATACTATGCTTCTTCAGGAGAAAGACATCTCAAGTAGGGCTCGTCGTCAACTAGAGTGTATGATCGTTTGTACAGGAGTCCCACCACAAGAGTATATCTTTTAGCCCTTGTTTGAATCTTCCTTGCTTCTTTGCTGTATTTAGGGAGGATTCCCTTGTCGAGGAAGTCGATCAAGGGATTCATCCAACATTCTTCAGACATTTGAGGGGTGACTGCCATGAGCTCCAACTCTTCCTCCTTGATGCTCTACTTGAGAAGGACTTCAATGATAACCGTGTAGTTAAGCTCATCGAGAGATGAGGAAGCTAGCTTGGAGAGGGCATTTGCTTGCCCTTTTTGTTCGCGGAGAATGCTAGTAACATTTGCCTCTTTGAAAACCGCTAGGAGTTTCTTCATATGTGATAAGTACTTGGCCATACAGTCGTCTCTGGCTTCATAATAACCTTGGACCTAGTTGACGACTAATTGAGAGTCGCTAAATATCGTGATTCTTCGTGTGCCTGCCTCACGTGCTAAACGGAGATCTGCAATCAGTGCTTTGTATTCAACCTTATTGTTGGATGTGGGAAAGTTTAGGCACAATGAGTATTGGAGTAGAACTTATCAGTTCCAAGCAAGATTTCGGCTCTGCTTCCTTTCGCGGCTAGAGGACCCATCAACATACACCATCCAAAGCCGCCATGTAACATTCCAGAAAAAGAAAAATAAAAATTAATTTTTATATTTTGCACGTGCATTGCACGTAAATTTTTATATATTTTAGTCTCTAAAATTTTCTTTAAAAGATGTACATTTTTTTATTCTCATGTTATTTTTCAACAAATGTATTATTTATTTTATTATTAAAAACACATAGGCCTAAAGTCCATTTTAAAGCCCACTAAGTAAATTAATTAAAAAGATAGGCCCATGATTTTATTTTACACTTTAAATGTACACTTTTTAATCCTACACACTTGTCATGTAACAAACACATATAAATTGACTAATAACAAATAAGTAAAAGAATGAGAAGTGTGTGCACGTGGGGTGCACGTGCACGTGTGTGCACACCAAGAGTTGGTCGGCCAATAGAGGAATGAGAAGGGGTTTTGTGAGTCATTTTGTGTAGTGGGTGATCAATTTTGGTGAGTGGGTATTTATTTTGGGTAGTAGGGTGTCTCTTCATTCACCCATTTATCCCTATAAATACATCTTTCATTCATGAACAATGTACACTAAAAGAAACAAAGGAAAAAGAGAAAAGAAAGAAAGAGAGGAGCATTTGGTGTTGGCAAATTGCTAGGAGGTGAAGGCTTGCTTGGTTGGAGCTTTGGAACAATCCGTATAGGAGTCTATTTCAATGCATCAAAAACAATATGGGTGATTTCTTTTGCTTTCTACATATTGTAGCATGTATGTCTAATTGTTCCATGATTTAAAATGTGGCATGTGTTCTTTAAATTTCTTATTTGATATGTTGCATGTTGTATTGATAACTAGAAGTGAGATACGAAAATAAATGCATGGTAGTTGAAAGATTTATTACAAAATTGTCATGATTAACAAATTGAAATTTTAGATTGGGTTGTTATAGTGGTATTGGATGCATACTAGTATATCATGTTTTGAATTGGGTATAAATTCATACTTAAAGTTGTTAATTTATGCAAAGAAATTTGATGTTTAAAGTTTTAGTTGCACTTCAGAAAATCATATCTATTAAACTAGTGGAATCTAGAGCTAAACATTTTATAGTAATAGCTTGTATATGTCATGAACATCTCTTTAAAATTTTATAATTTTTGGATGTCTTTTGTAACACCCCGTAATTTTCAAAGAGTATATGTGTGTGTGTGTGTGTGTGTGTGTGTGTGTGTGTGTGTGTGTTGATAATAAGTGGTTGTTTGTATAAATTAAAATGATGGCATTTGTGTAATTAATTGAAAGAGGAATAGTGGTTAGAGGGCCCACACGTGAAGAAAACAGCAAGTTGTTGTGGCATCACTTGGTGTGGTGACGTGGCCATATGCCAGAGGGCCCACCCGGGTGTAGAGAATGCATGGCTTCGGCTGTGCAAATCTTGAAGAGGAGAAAAGAGATAGAGAAGTAGTCCCATATCGAGATTTGTACATAAATAAATAATATATAAATACTATTGCCTATGATCAAGAGTCACCAATTCGGTTAACCACCTTTTGAGAGGCAGCCTGTGGTGGGCAGTTGTACTACATAGTATCTAATTTGTCTTCTAAATTGTATAAATTGTCTGAGCTAGGGGCAGAGGCATTACATCTTTTACTATTTTAATAAAATCTAAACTTAGGACTGGTTGTCAGTTGACTAGTTGCTGGAAATTTGTACACATTTCGGATTTTTGATCATTTCAACATCTTAGACGAAATAGTTTGAGAAAAGTAAAAACCAAGAAATTGAACTAGACTCGTTAACCTTTTGTAAAGTCTAAGAAATCAAATTTTCACAAAGAATTGAATTTATAATGAATTTTACAAGACTGTATAAGTGGCAGTATTTCAACAATTCGACCCTACTTTAGATTTCAAAAAATTCAGTGTTATAAATATGATATTTTGGAGAAACTTATAACTAATAAATTGTAGTAGACTTGTATAGCTTTATTTTGATCTAAAGAACACAAAGTTTCATGAAGTATATAATTTTCTATGATTTTTACAAGTAGCATGAGCTGCAGTTTTCTGATTTTGAACTTACTGTTTTGCAAATGAATTTAGACGAAGTAATGGAGGATGATTCTAGGTGATCTTAACAACAAAGATATAGTAAACTCTTTTATTAAACTAATAAATCTATCTTTTGAATAGAACTTAAGTTTTATAATTGAAATATATATGAATATGAAAAAGGTTTATTTAATCGAAGAAACTTTGTAGCTTATTAAAGTGAATTGTTGGTTGTGTGTGTCCAACCAAGAAGTGCTACTTCATGATTGATAACTAAGACTAAATGATGGACATGAAATCAAAAATATGAATAATGAGGGCATGATTGGCCCCAGTTGTTGAACATGAAAGATGTTAGTCTGGAGGCTAGGCGAGACCCTTAGTAATCAACATTCGTGAATAAAGAAAATTTGAGAAACTTACTAGTGTGGGTTAAGTATATCTTGAGAAGTAGCCGGTTTGGGCTGACTTTCTCTCATATTGACTAAGGTAAGGCTAGCTATAGGTTGTGATGATTTAAAATTAAAACCTAAGTACAGACACTAAGGGAAGATGTGATAAAGTATGGGCAAACATGAGTATGAGAGCCTTAATAGCGCGGTGGGAGGATATCTTCAGAATTATTGGGGTTGCGGCTCGCGGTGGGAGATATTCCTTCAGTATAACCGGAATCAAGGTGACGCCCATGGGGTATTTGTGTGATAGATGTGGTACCAATGACAGCATGGTGTGAGTTTCGTCTCCAAAATTATCTGGGTGTGAGACGTGATGGCCAAAAATCACTTGCGGTGGGAGAACGACTCTCAAGAATTATCAGGGTTATAGCTCGCAGGTGTGGGTATTCGCCTCCAGAATTATCATGGTATGAGGCAGTGTATCCAAAATCACTTGTGGTGGGAGTGCAATACTCAAGAATTATTGGGGTGGTACTAGATACTCACACGATACCTAAAACATACATTAGTCACCGTAGTAGTAATTCATAGTGAGGGATTGAACCCTATAATGAGGAGTACGATAAGCGCTTGCCCTCGGACCTATGTAGGATGGGATGCATAGAATCCGAACAATTTTGCATTAGTGCATCGTAGTGTAAATCTGCATTAGGCATCTAAGGCATATCATACACTGACATGTTTAGGATAGTCACTTTTTTACACTTTATTGTGCATTCAAGTTTGTGGTTGCTAAAGTAAGAGAATCGTTATATTACGGCATAATGAGGATTGCAGTTTTATAACATTGCGTCGGTTGTAAGCAACTGACGTGCCCACAGATTTTTCAGTGCACAGCTTGGATTGGTAAGGACTTAAAGATGAATTGATGCTATAGACTATTATCATGATTTAATTTGTTGATGTTAATGATGTATTTATCATGTTGTATTCTTTTTATTTTCCGCTGCGTTGATGTAAAGACCCGTATTGTATAATGAAAAATTTTAATTTTCTTGTAAAATTGTACGAATTAAAGTGAAAGATCCCTTTGTGCTACGAATTACATGTAAATAAAATTCGGGGCGTTACAGAGTGGTATCAGAGCAAACTTCAATAAGTAGTACAAAATTACAAGGACGACACATTAGGGTGGACATTAGAAGTGTGAGTTCAGCTTATAGAGATTTAATTGTAAGTTAATTTACATTTGTGTTGCTCTATACGCTGACGTTTTCTCCTCCCTTTCCCTATAAGATGGCTAATAACCAGGACCCAGTGAATGAAGTAGAATGTTTCTTTGAAGAAGACCCCGAAGAAGAAGAATAAGAGGGAGAGCTGCCCGAATCTTGAGAGATCACTCCACCTCCACCTGATTCTCCAAATGAATCCTCAGATGAAGAACCGGTTCAAGACCAGAATTCCCACCTAATCGCTTCTCTCCAGGAGAAATTTGACTATCTATAAGTGGAGACTAAACCACTTGGAAGCTCATCATGCGGAGGACAAGCAGAATTGACGCGATGGTTCTGCTGCATATTGATCAAGCGCTCAAGCACAGTGGTGACAACCTCAATCCCAGGCTAATCTCCCTGGGGACGAGAAGAAGAACCTCCATGAGCCATAGTCTGCACAAAACCCAAAACAATCAGCATCCAGATCAAGGTTGATAATAATTAATTCATTTATGCATGCATGGTTGGTGAAATATTGAGCCGATCCCAGTTCGAGTCAAGCTTGTCTAATATATTAGGAAACTAATACATTAGCCAAAACTGGGTTCTGATACCACTAAAAACCTTGTCACGCCCCTCATGCCCCGCTTCCCAAAAAAGGAAATACGGAATACGGATACGTGACTAAGCCCAGCGAATGATTTTCATCATCCATAAGCTGTTCAGAATCCTTACAACATCTCACAGAAATAATCAGAGTCGGAAGCGAAAGAATCAACCAAGTATGCATAATCGAATCAAATATACCAACAGAAATTTACTTGAAATCCAAAATATAATATAATCCCAAATAAATCAAGTCTGGACAAGTTAATAATATCCTGGGTTACATTGCCCAAATACAAGAATAAATCCAAATATCAAATACAATTGTTCTAGCAAATAACAAGAAATAATAATAATAAATGCCAACAAAACTCCAGCACTAATATTGCATATCACCAACACCATCTGGTACATGTTCTCCAAAATCTGCAATTTAACAATTGCAGGAATAGGAAAAAGAAAACAAATTTCCATCAATACAGGTTACAGACCGATTGTAATGCAGGATACAAGTACATGGGGAAGGATAACAAATATAAATAATAGCGGAATAAACAAGCATAGTATAAGTGTGTCAGCAGAAATGTTATATCTAACATAAATCAGGAAAATAGAAACAAGTAGCATGGTATACTAACAAGCACAGGTAACATGTATCAAGTGTCAAGCTAACAGGTAAACATGTAACAGGTATACAGGTAATCAGATATACAGGTAAACAGGTAACAAGGTAAACAGGTATATTGGTAATCAGGTACAAGTATAGGTATCAGGTAACAGGTATCAAGTTATGTCAAGTCTTGTATTATTACTAACTAGGTATCACTTCATGCGCCCCAACTTTTATCACATGGTTGCTACATTCAAACAGTTCCGTTTAGATTTCGTAGTGGAGTCCATAGGGCAGTGTACTCAGGGATCAGGATAATAGCAAACAGGAACAGGTACAACCTAGTGGCTCTCTTCCGAGTACACCTTCCTATAGGGAAGTGTGCAGTCAGGTACAGGAAAAGGCAGAACCTAGTAGTTCTCTTCCGAGTATATCTTCCTATAGGGAAGTATGCAATCAGGTACAGGTAAACAGGATCGTGAATCATGTAGTCATGAACACGTAACAGGCAGGACACAGGTCCTTTTCTCAGTACACATTTCTATATTTTCCACTACTATATCTTTCCCTTAACCCCGGTTTGATTATTTTATTATTATTATCAAACCGGCATGTAGGTGTCACAAACAGGGCAAATATAACATAGCATGAACAAGTAACAGGTTCAGGTTGCAAGATACATATGTTCAGGTGGAAAATAACTCATAACAGGATAATGCAACGACAATTCAAGTTCAGGACAGTAAGACACTACTGTACTAAAATAGCGATTCTCGTTACCACAAAAATGCAAATCTGGATCCATCAAAGAATCTGGAAAATAGACTCCCTTTCGAATCCAGCAAATATATATATAAATCATATAGTATTTCACAAAATCATAACTCAAAATAGGTTTGAATCCAGAAAATACGTTCAACCAGAAATCAGTAAATCGATTTCACAGTCAAGAAAACCACATTAAACCATCTCAAATAAATCCAGGAAAAATCTGAGGTATTCCCCTATATTTCTAGTATCAGAATATAAAGAAACGATAGTTTGGCAAATCTGGAATTTCTAATATTGTTGTACGAAAATTGTGATATCTCGCAAACCGTGAAACGACATCAAAATCTGCCAAAGGGGGATGAAAATAGACAAATAAGCTAACTTTCATATTTCATAAATATTTTTCATAAAGGAAAAGGAATTATGGTGAAAATACAAATCTTTACAGAACAGCGAGCAAAATCCAGCAAGTATTGTTTTTATAAACAAGCATGAAACGGCATACAAAACTCATCAATAAAATTCACCAAAATTCTGGGTAATCCCTAAATAGGTATAGAAATAATGTGCAAAATTTCAAATCAAAATAATATGCTTAGCACTAGTATCAAAAAAGCTTAGTTATCGAAATCATCAAGAAACGAAATCTGGAAATGAAATACACCTATGTAGTAAAAAAATCATATCTCACACATACGAAAATAAAATCGATCAAGGTCAGAAAGTTGGAAAGAAGAAGGATTTCTCTAAAAATCATGTTTAATGCTGAAGTTAAGATACTGACCTTAACATGGTCTAAAATAGCAATCAAAACTGATCATCGGCAAAATACAGATTTTTCTTTTAACAACAAGTCAACATACAACATACGAAACTCGTTCCAAACACAACCAAATATGTTATAGAGTATACTAGATATCCAAGCAACATGTTATAGGGTATATGGCATTTCCACAACAAGTATATCACATGGATCCAAACAAACACACGATTTCTCATAATTATTTCACATATACATCACATCAAGAAACGATCACTCCTAGGTTAATTCATGTCATATGTGTCGTGAGGCAACTATGGTCAAATAGCACTATAGAGACAATACTCATCAAAAATACATTACACACGAATTTTCTCAGAACCCAACTACATTACAAGCAGAATTTATGACTTGTATCAAACAAAGGAATTGAGTACAAGTTACTTGCCTTAACCGATGACGAAAACGACTCCAATCAAGAATAACGGGAACAGATTTCCAGCCAACCAACTCAACGATCACACGAACGAAACCCACGAACAAAAACCCACGAACTACGAGAACCACGAGCCAACGACCACGATCCAACAATCACACGTGCAACTCCATGCACATGCAAACCAAAAGAGAGAAAGCGGTCGGGTGTGGCATGGCGGACGATGATTGCGGCCACTGTAGTTGGCAAGGGGAAGGACGGTGGCGGCGCTGGTGTCACTACTGCTGTCGCTGGCGGCGTGCCGAAACAGAGCGGAGAGAGACAGAACGGATGGCAGGGACGGGCGACTGGGGTGCAAGGGAGAGAGAGCAGGATGGGATAGAGAGAGCTCAGTGCTAGGGTAAGCAAGAAAGATGATGGATAGTGTAAAGAGGAAACAGGGGGGGGGGTGCATGGGTTTAGAATATAAATAGGTGGAGTGTTAGGGTTCAAGAATAGGGGATGAGGGAAACGGCGCTACAGGGTCTTCGGGTCGGGTCTGCATGGTGCACAGGGAAGGGAAAATAGTGTATAGGTGGGTAATTTAATGGAATGGACTTTAAGTAATTGGGTATGGTATAAATAAACAAAGTATGGTTATAGTTAATTGGCTTTAGGGAAATCTGGGTGTTAGGCATAGATGGTTAATGGGTTGGGTAGTGGCTGTTTAGGAGTAGTAATTGGTTTGGGTATTTTACTGAATAGAATTTTATATAATATGTATTGGCTCACAAATGGGTATTAGGGATAAAGAATAGGACATGAGCAATAAAAAAAAAGAACAAATATAGGAAATCAAAATAATGGTCCGAACAAATAGAACGAAATAAAAGACGGAAAACGAATCAAGAACTCCAATAAAAAGAAGACAAAATAGTAAATGAAAACATATTGAAACAAAAATCCAATATACGGTCCAAAAGAAATACAAGAAGAATACAAAGAGTGAAAATACCCCAAAACGAAAAATACACTCAAAAATACACAAAACAAAAAACAAGGGTTACAAATCCTACCCACCTAACAAGAAGAATTTCGTCCTCGAAATTCAACAAGAAGATACATAGGGTAACCCCGAAAACAAACAAAAAGAACAAAATAAAAACTACTCAAAAAATGAGGAAACTTCTGCTGAATCTCCTCCTCCAGCTCCCAAGTCGACTCACCGGGCTAGTGAGGATTCCAAGCAACACGAACCAACTTGATGACTTTGTTCCAAGCACTTTCTCCCGCCGATCCACAATAGAAACTGACGAAATCTCACAAGTCAAATCTGGCCGAACGGTCAACTCAGAGTAGTCGATCACATGGCTCTCATCTCAGATATATCTCTTGAGGTGTGAGACATGGAAAATAACGTGCACTCCTGATAAAGCTGGCGGTAATGCAAGATGATAGGCCACCTTACCTACGCGCTCCACAATATCAAACGGTCCAATAAACCTAGGGCTAAGCTTGCCCCCACCACCGAACCGAATGACACCCCGCCAAGGCGATACCTTCAGGAAAACATGGTCACCAACCTCAAACTCCAAAGTCCTCCGATGGACATCAGCCCATCGCCTCTGCCTATCCTGAGCTGCCTGCAAATGCTTCCTGATTTGGACCGCCGCATCAGTTGCCCTGGTGATCAATTCCGAACCAACAACTTCCTCTCACCAATGTCATCCCAGCACACTAGTGATCTGCACTTCTGCCCATAAAGTGCCTCGAACGGGGCAGCTTTAATACTGGCTTGAAAGCTGTTATTGTACAAGAACTCTACGAGATGCAAATAATCCTCCCATGATCCACCAAACTAAAGCATACAGGACCTCAACATGTCCTCAAGAATCTGGATAGTCCTCTCTGACTGTCCATCAGTCTGGGGATGAAAAGCTGTACTATACTTTAATTTACTCCCCAAACTGTTCTGAAGACACTCCCAAAACTGAGATCTGAATCTCGTATCCCAGTCAGATACAATACTAATTGAAACCCCATGAAGTCTAACAATCTCTTCATGTACCTCTCAGTTAGGCTCTCAGTAGGCTGTCCGACACGAAAAGGAATGAAGTGAGCACTCTTTGTCAAACGGTCGACAATCACCCAAATGGCATTATGACCCTTAGGACTCCTAGGCAAAGCAGTCACAAAATCCACAGTGATATATTCCCACTTCCACTCTGGAATAGGAAGCGGTTGAAGAAGTCCAGTGGTCCTCTGATGCTCTGCCTTAACCTGCTGGCAGATCAAACACTGAGCAACAAACCGAGCCACAGTCCTCTTCATACCATGCCACCAGAAATGAAGCTTCAAATCTCGATACATCTTAGTACCGCCAGGATGGATAGAATACGAAGACTGGTGTGCTTCTTCAAGCAACCTCTGACGAATTTCACCTTCGGGACACATAACCTGGACCCAAAACGAAGCGATCCATCAGCATGAATAACCATATCCGTTCTGGCCCGACTCAACCTCAGCTCGAAAACCCTGCAACTGCGCAACACCAGCCTGCCTCTTTAATCTGATCAACAATAGATGACTGAAGCTGGAGTGCCAAACAACTCCGACCAGAACTCGGCAACAAAACATCCAACTTCAACCTCCGCATCTGCTCAATCAAATCCCTCTGCTGAGTAAAGAACATAACTACCGGTCTCCTGCTGAAAGCATCTGGCCCAAGTTTACTTTCCAGGATGGTATTGCAAACTGATGTCATAATCGGCCATAAGTTCCAACCAACGCCTTTGCCTCATATTTAACTCTGTCTGGGTGAAGACGTACTTGAGACTTTTGTGGTCTGTAAAGATCTCCACTTGGTCCCCAAGTAAATAATGTCTCCACAGCTTCAAAGCATAGATTACTGTCGCTAACTCCAAGTCATGAGTCGGATAGTTTTTCTCATGCGGCCTCAACTGCCTCGATGCATACGCAACGACTCGGCCCTTCTACATCAGAACTGCTCCAAGACCCTTACCAGAAGTATCACAGTGAATTACAAATTTGCCTGAACCATCTGGAATAGTCAACACAAGCGCTGACGTCAATCTGCTCTTCAACTCAACAAAAGCCACACCACACCCATCAGACCAACAAAACTTCTTATCCTTCCCAGTCAGCTTAGTCAATGGTCCTGCTATCTTCGAAAAATCTTGGACGAATTTCCGATAATAGCCAGCTAAACCAAGAAAACTCCTGACCTATGAAACTGACTTGGGAATAGGCCAATCCTTCACAGCCTCAACCTTGGCCTGATCCACAGAAACACCATTTCCTGAGATAATGTGCCCCAAGAATGAAACCCTGTCGAGCCAGAACTCGCACTTGCTGAGTTTCCTATAGAGCTAATTCTTCCTCAAAGTCTGCAGAACCACTCTAAGATGCTCAATATGATCTTTCTGATTCTGACAATACACCAAAATATCATCAATGAAGACCACCAAAAATCTATCCAAGAACTGAGAAAAGACCCTATTTCATAAGACTCATAAATATAGCAGGCGCATTCGTGATCCCGAACAGCATCCAAGATACTCATAGTGGCCATATCTGGTCCTAAAAGCAGTCTTCTGTACATCAGTTGCCTTCACTTTGACTTGATGATACCCAGAACGAAGATCCGACTTCAAGAAAATAGCAGCCCCACTCAAATGATCAAACAAATCATCGATCCTGGGCAACGGATACCTGTTCTTCACAGTAACACTGTTTAGTTCCTGATAATCCACACACAATCAACGACTACCATCCTTCTTGTTGACAAAAAGGACTGGAGCACCCCAAGGCGAGACACTGGGTCTGATGAACCCCAAATCAAGCAACTCCTGAATCTTCACATTAAGCTCTGCTAGCTCAACCGGTGCCATCCTGTAGGGACTCTTCGATATAGGCGCAGTACCCGGCTGAACTTCAATACTGAACTCCACATCTCTATCAGGAGTAAGCCAGGCAACTCTTCTGGAAAAACATCGAGGAAATCCCAAACCACTTGAGGCGCAGCCTCACACCATGAGTGCAATTCTATCGCACAGACCTCCTGATCAACTGTAGCTCGGCCTGGCATGGAACTCAAACTCTGTGTGATCTGGAATCTGGAACACAACTTTCTTGGCACGGAAATCAATAATGGTGTGGGTTTCACCCAACCAATCCATACCCAGAATAACGTCGAATCCTAAGTTTCCAATTACAATCAGATTGGCTTTGAAATCTGCACTACCAATAATCACGAGACACTGCCTGCACTCCAGGGAACAAATGACAACTCCACCACCTGTTACAATGTTCCAAGCCTCTGATATGTTGCTACACTCCAACTGATAGCGAGCCACAAATCGAGAGGAGACAAAAGAATGGGTTGCCCCGAAATCAAAAAGAACATGAGCAGGGAAAGAGCAAACAAGGATGATACCTAAGAGAGAATCAAAAGATAATAGAATAGAGAATGGTTGAACAGGGGTGAGGAAAACAAAATGCAAAAAAATAAAATGGAAGAAACAAATGCAAGAGAAATGAAAAGAAGCAAAAGAAAGACAACAAAATAACAAAACAATAAACAAAATATACCTGCAACAACTCCTTCAGCTGACTCAGCCTCTGCAGCAGTCAGGTTGAAAGTCTGACCTCTCCTCGGAATAGCGGTCCTCTGACCGACAATCTGTCGCTGAAGAGGAAGCGGTGGCCTAACTGGACCACGAGCTGGGGCAACCTGCTGAACGGGACCCCTGGTTAGAAAAAGCCAGCTGTTGCAGCTGTTGTTCAGTAGAGCCACACCTAAAACATCAGCGATTGGCTCGCCTACAATCCTTGCGATCATGCCCAGCTAACTGACAGAAGTCACAGAAACCACTCCTCTAGGAACCAGCAGAAGTAGGGGTGGCGAACGGGTCGAGTGGGCCGGGCGGGGCCAACCCGTAAGGGTTGGCATGTAGAATTATATGGGCCGGGCCGGGTTGCATTCTTATTCGGGCCGGGCTGGGCCGGGTTGTTTTTTCGTTTGGGTGGCCCGCCCAACCCGTGAACCCTTTAGGGTTCAACCCGGGTTGGGCCGGGTCGACCCGCTGGTTGGCACGTTTAATAAATTTATTTTTTTTGGTAGTTTAAATTAAAATAATAATTATAATTATAATACTAAGTAAGTAATAATACTAATAAACAATAAAAATCGTAATAATAATAATAAGATTGAAAGAGTGAAATTGACAACAAATTTTGAAATATTATTCATATGAATATAAGTTATACAATTTGAACAATTTATAACGAAATGAAGAATTCAATTCACAAATAAGTTTTATACAATAACATATTTCTTATATACAATTTTAATTGAGTACAAGTTTTCTAATTTGACATAACAAGCAAAGCTGTTGTTGTTGTTGTTGTTGTTGTTGTTGTTGTTGTTGTTGTTGTTGTTGTTATTGTTCTTCGGGCGAGTTGCTCCCACTTGTGGAACTTGATAGTGCTTTCCCTTGCATCCTATCTTCAGCCAGTCTTCTGTGCAAACGAGCATCTCTAACGCCTCGGGCTTCAACCGATTCCTGTAATCAGATAGAACCCTGCTACTTGTAGAAAATGTACTCTCAGAAGCAACTGTAGAGACAGGAGGAGTTAGTAAATCTTTAGTCATAATTGACAGAATACTAAATGTGTGTTCATGTTCTTTCCACCATTGTAAAATATCTAGTGGAGAAAGAGTAGGCTCAGTATCCTGTTGGTTATACCAATTTAATTCATTTGGTTGATTAGTCCTAGGTTTTTTAGATTGAATTTGTTCGAGTAAACTAAATGTTCTATCACCAATTCTACTTTTACCCTTACCTTTAGAACTACTAGAAGAAGAACTAACTACAGAAGTTTTA
This sequence comes from Hemerocallis citrina, assembly GCA_017893485.1. Taxonomy (NCBI): domain Eukaryota; kingdom Viridiplantae; phylum Streptophyta; class Magnoliopsida; order Asparagales; family Asphodelaceae; genus Hemerocallis; species Hemerocallis citrina. The sequence goes on from CM030361.1 coordinate 173,449,026, forward strand.
CTACTAGAAGCAAAACGTCTATCATAATAATCATACAAGTTATTTAACATAGATTCAAACTGAACTAAAAAAGTAGCGCAATCAATTGTTAATTCTACATTGTCCTCTAAATATCCAAAAAAATATTTCTATCAAATTCTTCGTACCTTCTAATTTGATACGGGGATCGATAACAGTAGCAACACAAATCAACATAGGAGGAGGAAAATAATACTTCAAAAATTTTTGAAATGCAGGTATTACAATGTCACTAATATAAGGATCATTTAACATTTCGTTAAATATTTGCATCATGCTAACTAATTCAATAAAAATGCTACTAGAAGTAGATTCATATGTTTTTGAAAATTTTAAAGTTGCGGTTTTAAAAGGTTCTAAAAATATCAACAAAGATTCGGCAAAAAACCAATCGGGGGGAGTCATTTCAAAATTGTGCATATTTTTTGCGATACAAAAATCATTTACAACTGCTTTATAATCGGTGACAACATTTAGTAAATCAAAAGTAGAATTCCATCAGTGTCTAACATCCTTTGGAAATTTTCTAAAAGGAACATTTCTAACTCTACACCAAGCTTTCCATTCTTGTAAAATGCTTGGACTTAATGCAATAAAATGTACACAATTTCTAATTTTAACTATATATGGATCAGATATTCTTAATGCATCTTGAACACATAAATTTATAATATGACATGCATATCTAACATGAAAAATATTGTCAAATGGAGGGTTTAATACAGATTTTAAAGTAGTAATTGCTACATTATTGTTAGATGCATTATCAAAACTAATAGCCATAATTTTATCGCGAAGATGAAAAACATCACAAATTTCTATAATACGGTTTGCTATTTCAGCGCCACTAGGGGATACGGCAACGACGCAAGTGATATGATTCTTTTTTGAAGAATCCAATCATTGTCGATCCAATGACAGGTTATTCCCATCGTTGGAATATTGTTGACACCCGTCCAACAATCCGAAGTTAAACTAACCCTACAAGTTAAACTCCATAAAATTGTAATCAAAGCGTCCTTCATTTCCATGTACACTTTAAAACAATCCGATTTGCAAGTATTTCTCGGAATTCTTTTAAAATGAGGGTTTAAGGCCGTTTGATTAAAATTTTTCAAGTTCCTACTCTCGGGATAGGAAAATGGCAACTCTTCCTTAATGACTAATCAGGCCATTTCCCGACGAACAAGTTCGGGATCATAAGGGTGGCTATCTACTTGACCGGTCTTAGGGTTGATTTTTTGTTGGCCTTGTATTTGATCAAGAAGTTCTTTATGATTATGTTGTATGTGCCTACTAATTGTACCGGTGCCATCACCCCTCTTGAATTTGTATGTTTTACTACATGTTTTACACACTTTCAAACCTATACCCGGAGTATGTTCGTCCGGGATATAATCATAAAACTTATGCCAATCGCTAGTTTCTCCTCTACTTTTCCTACTACTACGGGATTGTGTGGTTTCGGTTTGTTGTTGTTGTTCTTCTTCTTCTAATTGTATGTCACCTACAACATCCATGTCGTGTGTACCCCATTGTTCCATAGCAGGATCAATGTAATCTTGGGCAGGCTCACTAGTTGGGACAATTGGTGGCTTACGTGAAGAGGAGGAGGAATCTTGTCCGCTACGACCGCTACCGCGTGATCTAGACATAATGTAGTAATGTGCTAAAGTAAAGTATGTAAAAAAAAATATACAATGTAGGAGCGGTGAATTATACAAAAAAAAATCTAAAAAACAAGAGGGTTGAGATAGAGAAGTTCAAAAAAACGAACAATAATTTTAACTATAACGCAAAAAAAAATTAACGAGAGAGATAGAGATATTTTGATACCGTTCACCGTTGAATACGCGTATGTAAAAAAAAACGGTTAAAATAAGAATAGAATAGAAAAGATGGAGGAGCGCTTTGCCGATTCCGCAATTGAAGAGTTGAGAAGAGTTTGAAGTAGATTTGACGAGGGTTGAAGAGAGTTGTAGACGTTGAAGACGTTGAATTTTGATTCCGATACAACCGAAATTTGATCGTGTATATGCCTCCTTGTACACTTGTTTCATGAATACTACAATTGTTCAAAAATTCTTTACAAATGATGTATAATAGTAGAGAGAGTAAGAGAGTGAGGTGCGATTTTTTATGACATTTTTGGGGATATTTATAGGCTAAATAAGTGGGAAAAAAAATGCAACGGCTCAAAGAGCCGTTCACAACGGCTCTGTCTTGGGACAGAGCGCATCAGCAGCGGCGCAGTGCAACGGGAATTTCGACCGTTCGACCCGCGGGTCAACGGTCCATCCGTCACGGGTCGAATGGTCGACCCGTCACGGGTCGAACGGTCGACCCGTCACGGGTCGAACAGGTCGAAACCGGCGGGTCGACCCGCGGGTTGGCGGGTCCAATTCGCGAATTTGGCCGGGTTCGTGGGCCGGGTTTCGCGAATTCAATTCGCGTAAATTGCGACCCGGGTCGACCCGGTACTGTTCACCGGGTTCGACCCGAACCCGCGGAGCAAATTAACGGGCCGGGTTGGCGGGCCGGTTCGCGGGTGGGTCGCCGGTTGACCCGGCCCAGTTGCCATTCCTAAGCAGAAGTAAGGAGCTGCTCTGACCGGAGGGGTTAGGACAGGCCTCCGAACTGGCCCACCAGAAGGCCTAACAATAGCAGAGTGCGGAACAGTCCGTTGGGGGGGAGCCAATCCCCCACGAGCCTACTCCTGAGCTCAAGCTGCCTGGAGAGCTTCAGCATAAGTACGCAGTCGGAGAGAGACAAGCTGCACGTTGATTGTAATGCCCCGATTTTTCATTTAATGGAAAAATAATTTTTTTTTATTTTGCACGTAGTGTGCACGTGCAATATTTTTTTTGGTAATGATTTTCATTATGATGAGTATAGATATTTATACATGTGCTCTTTAATCATTTTTAAGTAGAGCCCTTTTTCAAATAGACAAAAAGCCTTTCTTTTTAAAGCCCACATTGAATTTATTTATTTTCCTTTATAAACTATTATTTTTGGCCCATAAACTAAAGCCCATAAGCTATTTTACTTTTAAATACAACTTGTAATGTAGAATACATTTTAAAGATTATTTTTATGTAAAATATAACGTACAATTTTTTTTATGGGGACCAAGTTGCATGCACGTGCATTGCACGTACACGTGCATTGCACGTACACGTGCAAAATGCACATGATGAGCATGGCCGGTTTGGAGCTTCTGGAGGGAAAAGGGAAAATTTGAGTGGAGTCATAGGGTGGTGGTTACTTGATCATGGTTGGTTATTTTAACTCCTCCTTGAATCCTAGCCTTTTAATCCTAACTCCTAAGTTAATCCTAACCATCCATTTTCCTAAATTTTTAGTATAAATACCCCCCCCCCCCCCCTAGCCTAGTTATTCTTGTGCTAATTATTTTCTCCAAACCTATAGTTCAAAATACATTATCTAGTAGTTTATTAAGTGAGTTAAAAGATTGAGATTGTGTGGGAGGATTGTTCTTGCAACAAAGAGGAAGGCCGACTTTCATCAAGAGGAGTGCTCGGGTTTGGTGTGCTTGAGGCTCGGGTGCGCGCATCAAGGAGGGAGATCGTTCTTTTGCAAGGACATTTGTTTAGGAGGCATTGCTAGTTGTATTTCTCTCCAATTAAGGTGGGTAAATTTTCCGTATTTCTAATTAGGAAACATGCTAGATGTGAATTGAAAGAATGATGCATGAAAAAGATTAATAAGAGTACACTTTAATTAGAAAAATGACCTATTGATTGATTGAAATGGTGATATGCAAATGGTATGTGGTTCTATCATCAAATTTAAGTTGTGTGTGAATTGATTATCGCCATGGATTGTTTGAAGAAAATTTCATTACTACAATCAAGAATTATATACAAAAGTTAGTAGATTGACAATGTTAATTGATATGGTTAAATGAATCTTTGTGATAATATGAATGAATTAAGATGTAGATTGTATGTTTGGGAAATGATTAAAAATAAGGGATTATTATGAAGTTTGCTAATAAAGTGATTAGTGATGTTAAATTCGTTAAGAAATGTCGAAAAAGAAACGTGGTAGTGGTAGTTTATAATTCGAGTCAATTGTATGAAAAATATGCATTAATTATTAAAAAAATTAATTTCTATATACTGGAGTATAATTTATGATGGTATTAGTCAATCTGAAATTTACAGCAAATTTTATAAAAGCAAAATGAAAGGAGAGCTTGCTGAACATCGAAATGTTTTACAAAACAGAGAGAATCGATTTAATTAGATCTTGAGTTGAACTATTGACAACCTGAGCGTATAGCTCAAGTGGTTGGGATGCTTCTATTCACTACAGTAGGTTTCGGGGTCTCGGGTTGCTGGTTCGAATCCCCTTGGCACCATACTTTTGTTTCCTTTTTTTTAAAAAATTAAAATAATCGCAGCCGAGAGCATTTGATGCTCTCAGCCTCTCCTTCTAAAGCATAGAGCGTTCGGCCTAGTGGTCTGTGCCTTCGGTGGTTTTCCCTGTGGTTGTGGGTTCGAATACTGGGCTCGGCCAGTATTTAATTTGTGGGAAAAACATTTTTTTTAGGATTATGATGATTGATAAATTATGAAAAAAATATGTTTATTATTCTAAAATTATGTGGCACTTGTGAAAAATAATTTGAGAATTATTTGCATGAAGTAGAGTATGTTTTGAGAATAAATGTATAAATAAAACTATGGTTCTACATTTTATATTTTTTGTGAAGTTATAATTTGCAAAAGAACTTGGAATGAAGTGTTAGAAAAACAATATAGCAAAGAAAGAAACTATATGAAGTGATGTGATGTAATTTATTCTCATTGGAGAATAGTGTGCAAATTATGAAATGTGAAGACTCAATTTTTGCTATATAAATAGTGTTGTGGTTTTTAATTGATATTTGATGAAATATAAGGAATAATTGAATTCATGTATGGCTATGGACTCATGAATAAATTAGAAATCATGCTATTGAAAAAGAAAATCTATTATGATTATGAAGATGAACTTATGAGTTGGAAATGCTCAATTTTGGAAATTGTGAATTGGAATTGAAACAAAAGAGTAGCTAAGTCTCCCTCGGCAATTGGAAAGAAATGAAATGAAATTTGAAATGAAAGACCAAGGTTGGTCATGTTTGAATGAATGAATAAGTCCGGTTTAGTGGAGTGGCTAACTCTAGAGCTTTGATTTTGTTCATGATTCTAATAAAAACTAAGGATTAGTACATAGTGGAGACGTGATGAAAGTGAGAGAAAAACACGAGTATGAGAACTAGAGTTTACGGTGCGGGTGTGAGCCACAGAATGCATGCTTGATGAGTCAAGACATGGCGTGGGCACTACTCAGTAATGATCGGACTTTAGCCACGCTTGTGGGATGTTTGGTGACTGCAAGAGGATCGTGTGCGATGAAGGAGGCTGAATTGCCACAGAATGCATGCTTGATGAGTCAAGACATGGCGTGGGATTACCCTCCAGGTTTTCTGTACACGAGCTTGTACTCATAGATCATCTAGGATACTCACCGTATTTACAGTAGTAGATTAAGAGATGACGAGGGATTGAACCCTACATTGATGAAGAACGATTAAGAGGCTTGCCCTCGGACCTATGTACTATGGGATACATAGAATCCGAACAAGTGTGCATTAGTGTCATGTAATATAAATAACTGCATTAAGAACTAAGTGCACCATCACAACACGACATCAATAGGGTAGTCCCTTTAGTTTAATATGTGACAAGTTTGTGTTTGTTCAATATGGAAAATGAGTTATACTATTTCCGGCATAGAGAGGATGGCCGTGTATAATGTTCGTCGGTTGAATAAACTGACGTACCCACAGTTTTGTATGCAGGGTAAATGACATGATAAAGATTAAAGAGGAACAGATGCTTAAAGATTATTCAATGTTGTTGTACATTTATTTAAATGTTGTAAATTTACTTCCGCTGTGCAATGTAAAGTGTAAAGTTTCATGTAAACTCTGATGTAAAGTGAAAAGTTTTAAATTCCTTGTAAAATTGTACTAAATGAAGTGTAAAGATCCTGTGGAATCTCAAATTCAGTGTATTTTGGAATTCGGGATGTTACAGAGTGGTATCAGAGCCACGTTTCACACTTGTACAAATTTATAAGGAACGACACCCTAGAAGTGGACATTAGAGTGTGTGTTTGAGTCTAGAGATTTAAATGTAAGTAACTTACATTTGTGTTGCTCTATGACTTATGCTTCTTCCTCCCTATTTTTAAGATGACGGCTCACCTCGACCCTGCTGGAGACGACGACTGGCATATCATCGAGGAAGAGTACCATCCTGGACAAGCAAATTCCGAGGAAGAGTAGTACCCAGGGCAAGCAGATTCTGACGGAGAAGAATTGCCTGAATCCCGAGAGATCACCCCACCTCCAGATTCATCTGATGACTCTTCTGACGAAGAAGAAGAACCAGTTCCAAATGGTCTTGTGATATCTCTTCAGAGGCAGGTAGAAACACTGCGGGAGAGAGTCGGATTATTGGAGGCTCAATTGGCAAAGCATAAGGATGACTTTGCAGTTCTCACTCATCGAGTATGGGAACTCGAGAAGAGGAAGAATCTGACCGATGTGCTGAAGGAAGAAGTTGATGAACTACGGGGAGAACTTCGAGAAGCGAAGAGGAATCGTAGGAGTTAGACTGTTGTAGCTTCTACTGTTTTCATTCTGATGTCAAGAAATATTTTTCAATTCGAATGTATAAAGTTTGAAATTCAATGAAATGCAAGTTGATTTAAAATTCATGTCTTATACTTTGAATTTAATGGATCTTTTGCATCAGAATATGGCTAGAAGAGGAGCTAGAAACGGTGAAGGTCTGGATCTGGAAACGGAACTTGCGATGGTCTATCAGACGCTCAACGCCGTAGCCATGAATCAAAACCAAGGAAGGGTACCTGCGAATCCGATGCCCGAAGCGATCAAACTAGTTGAATCGTTCAAACGGATGAAACCTCCTGTGTTCGAAGTGAAGTCAGACCCTGATGCGGCTGACAACTAGATTCGTCAGGTAGAGACGATCTTTGAAGTGCTGGAGATCCCTGAAGGCAGTAAGGTGAAGTTGGCGACTTTGCAACTTGAGAAGGACGCGGCTGTGTGGTGGCAGTCGATGAAGAGGACAATAGGAGGCATAGTTCTCGGCTGGGAGGAAATTCTAGAAGAATTCCGCAGTCACTATTTCCCCTCCGACGTTCCAAGAGAAGAAGGTTATGGAGTTTCTATCACTACAGCAAGGTGGCATGTCAGTTAGGGAGTACGAGACCAAGTTTACTCAGCTATCTAGGTATGCTCCGGAATTAGTGATGGATGAGTTCGAGCATGGATTGAGGCTGAGCTTGAGGTCCCGAATAATACCTCTTGGTATCAGAAGATTTGACAAGTTGGTCAAGAGAGCAGCAGCCACTGAAGCAGACATGGAACAGTTTCATGTTGTTCAGAATCGGAGGAACAACTGGCAGTCTGGAAAGAGGCCCGCAAATTCTGGGAGTTTCAAGGGACAATCATCTGCACAAAGGTTCAAACCGACAGGGGCGAACGCTATTAGTGTGGCTGGAGGACCTGGGAACAATGTGGCGAGACCTCCTGCGGTGAATTGCTTCAACTGTGGTGAGACGGGACATTACCAATCTCAATGCCCCAAGCCACGGAATGGTAATCGCAATGTACCAACGCAGCAGACTGGAAAGAGATCGTACCAACCAGGGCGAGTATTTGCCTTGATGGAAGCTGATGCCGATGAGGTGGATCATGTCATCACTGGTACGAGGACAGATGTTTAGTGGTTTATGTCATTTCTTTTTTCCGCTATTTAGTGAACTGTTACGTAATGAGTGTGTATTATGTAACAGGGGAACTTTATTTAAATGGAATGAAAGCTGTTGTGTTCTTCGATACTGGATCCTCTCATACTTTTGTGTCTCCTAAATTTGCTAAAGTGTTGGGAGTTGAACCGAAGATTTTTCCAAGCAAGATCTTAGCAGTAGCTACCCCATCAGGGGAAACTTTAACCACTGATCGGTATTATGCTGATTGCGAGATTGTGATTGGGGGCAGAATCTTTGGAATTGATCTGATCGAGTTGACTATCTTGGGAGTCGATGTTATCATTGGCATTGATTGGATGTCGGTATACAGTGCAAGCATCGAGTGCAAGACCAAGACGGTAACAGTGAAGGCTCCAGGAAGACCTGAAGTCACTTCTACGGGAAGAAGAAGTGTTCTAGGCTGGTGGCAGCTATCCGCAAGGAAGAGACTCCTGTGGAAGTGCAAGGGGTTCCTGTGGTTCGGGACTATCCGACTGTGTTCCTGGATGATTTTTCTGGGTTACCCCCGCATCGTGATGTAGAGTTCAGCATCACTGTTCAACCGGGATGTGCACCCATTTCTAAGGCACTGTATAGGATGGCTCCAGTGGAACAGGATGAGGTGAAACGGCAGATTGAAGAACTGTTGGAGAAAGGCTTTATTCAACCTAGTGCGTCACCTTGGGGAGCATCAGTGCTTTTGGTAAAGAAGAAGGATGGATCGATGAGAATATGCATCGATTACCGAGAGCTGAATAAGGTCACTGTTCAGAATAAGTATCCTATTCCCCAAATTGATGACTTGTTCGATCGTCTACAAGGAGCAGCTGTTTTCTCCAAAATAGATCTTCGATCAGGATATCACCAAGTTCGAGTGAAAGCTGAAGATGTACACAAAACTACATTTAGAACTCGACATGGGCATTACGAATTCTTAGTTATGCCATTTGGAGTGACGAATGCACCCGCAATCTTCATGGACTTGATGAACAGAGTTCTGAGGCCGTTCATTGATTCTTTCGTCGTGGTGTTTATCGGCGATATTCTCGTGTACTCCAAGATAGAAGAGGAGCACATCGAGCATCTGGAAGCAATTTTGAAGAAGCTGGAAGAGCAGAAGTTGTATGCCAAGCTATCCAAGTGTGATTTCTGGAAATCTGAAGTGGCATTCCTAGGTCACATCCTTTCTAAGGAGGAAGTGGCAACTGACCCTCAGAAGATAGAGGCAGTGAGAGATTGGGCTAGGCCTACTACAGTAAAGGAAGTCAGAAGCTTTCTTGGAATGACTGGATACTATAGGAGATTCATTCAAGGTTATGCTCAGATAGCCGTGCCGCTCACTGGTCTGACCAAGAAGAATGTGAACTTCAAGTGGACTGAGCAATGTGAGGCAAGCTTTCAGGAGTTGAAAGAGAAACTGACTACTGCACCTATTTTGGCTTTGCCTAGAGCAGGTGTTGAGTATGATGTTTATAGCGATGCTTCACATCGTGGGCTTGGTTGTGTCTTAATGCAAGAAGAAAGAGTAATCGCTTATGGGTCTAGGCAACTATGACCGCATGAGAAGAATTATCCGACTCATGATCTGGAGTTGGCTGCGATTATCTTTGCCCTGAAGCAATGGAGACACTACGTGTACGGTGAGAAATTGAATATGTACATGGACCACAAGAGTTTGAAGTACATATATCAGCAGAAGGATCTGAATTTAAGGCAGCGGAGATGGTTGGAAGTGCTTGAGGACATGCGACCTGAGATCAAGTATCATCCTGGAAAAGCTAATGTTGTTACTAATGCACTTAGTCACAAGAGCAGTTTATCCAGTTTGATTACAACTCAGAAGCATCTGATTGAGGAATTGGACCGAGTAGGTATTGAAGTTGTCTTGCAAGGATTGGGAGCATCTTTAGCTCAGCTGAGACTTCAGCCTACTTTGAATGCAAGGATCATTGCAAGTCAGGAGGTTGATGCTGATATCTTGGAGATGAAGGAGCAGGTTGGTGCTGGCAGGTTGCCCGGATTTCAAATCAATGATGGAGTGCTGTGGTTTGGAGAGAGGCTATGTGTTCCGAATCAGGCGGACCTGAAAGAGAGTATTCTTCAGGAGGCGCATGCTACTCTTTTGTCGGTACATCCTGGAAGTACTAAGATGTACAGAGATATCAAATCGCATTTCTGGTGGTCAGGTTTGAAGCGGGATGTGGCTTAATTTGTGGTGAAGTGTGAGGTTTGTCAGCAAGTCAAAGCCGAAAATCAGAGACCCGGAGGTCTATTACAGCTGTTACCTATTCCGGAATAGAAGTGGGATAACATCAGTATGGATTTCATTACGGGATTGCCCAAGAGTCCTAAAGGCAATGATGTGATTTGGGTTATAGTCGATCGACTAACCAAGTCCGCTCACTTTTTGGTGATGAAACTCACTGCTTCGATGAACAAGTTAGCTGAGTTGTATGTTGGCGAGATTGTCCGGCTCCATGGTGTTCCGTCAATTATTGTGTCTGATCGAGATGCGCGGTTTACTTCGCATTTCTGGAGGAGTCTTCAGACAGCTTTGGATACCAAGACAGATTTCAGCACTGCTTTTCATTCGCAAACCGATGGGCAGACCGAGAGAGTCAACCATATTCTTGAGGATATGCTTCGGTGTTGTGTACTAGACTTTGGAGGCAGTTGGGAAAGGCACTTACCTTTGGTAGAGTTTGCCTACAACAACAGTTTTCAGACTAGCATTGGGATGGCACCGTACGAAGCTTTGTATGGCAGGAAGTGCAGAACACCTGTTTTTTGGTTTGAAGTTGGGGAGCGTCAGTTGTTTGGTCCTGAGCTTGTGCAGCAAACCTCTAAGAAGATTGATCTGATCAGGAAAAGGTTGGTAGAAGCTCAGTGCAGGCAGAAAAGCTATGCAGACAACTGGAGAAGGGACCTTGAATTTGAGTTCAGTGACTTCGTCTTTCTGAAAGTATCACCCAGTAAAGGTGTGATTCGATTTGGCAAAGGCGGGAAGTTAGCCCCGAGGTTTATAGGCCCGTACAAGATATTGAAAAGAATCGGAAAAACTGCTTACCGGCTTGAATTACCGGAAGAGTTATCTCAGGTGCACAATGTCTTTCATGTGTCTATGCTGAGAGGTTATATTCCAGATCCGAGTCATCATTTGCCTGAAGTGCCGGAAGGTTTGCAGTTGGATCTGAATTACATCAAGTCTCCTGTCGAGATTGTTGATCGTCGAGAGAAAGTCTTGAGGAATAAGACGATATCGATGGTCAAGGTAGTCTGGAGAAACCATTTGGTTGAAGAGGCTACTTGGGAGTCTGAGGAGAGGATGTTGAAGGATTATCCTGAGCTTTTTGCTTGATTTGTATTTTGTATTTTGTCTCTGTATTTTTTCTTCCTTTCGTGCTTGTTATGAGTGTTGTATTTTGTTTCTCACTCTTGACTGTAGTTCCGGGGACGGAACTATTCTAAGGAGGGAGTGTTGTAATGCCCCGATTTTTCATTTAATGGAAATTTTTTTTTTATTTTGCACGTAGTGTGCACGTGCAATATTTTTTTTGGTAATGATTTTCATTATGATGAGTATAGATATTTATACATGTGCTCTTTAATTATTTTTAAGTAGAGCCTTTTTTCAAATAGACAAAAGCCTTTCTTTTTAAAGCCCACATTGAATTTATTTATTTTCCTTCACAAACTATTATTTTTGGCCCATAAACTAAAGCCCATGAGCTATTTTATTTTTAAATACAACTTGTAATGTAGAATACATTTTAAAAATTGTTTTTATGTAAAATATAATGTACAATTTTTTTTATGGGGACCAAGTTGCATGCACGTGCATTGCACGTACACGTGCAAAATGCACATGATGAGCATGGCCGGTTTGGAGCTTTTTGAGGGAAAGGGGAAAATTTGAGTGGAGTCATGGGTGGTGGTTACTTGATCATAGTTAGTTATTGTAACTCCTCCTTGAATCCTAGCCTTTTAATCCTAACTCCTAAGTTAATCCTAGCCTTCCATTTTCCTAAATTTTTAGTATAAATACCCCCCTCCCCCCCAGCCTAGTTATTCTTGTGCTAATTATTTCCTCCAAACCTACAGTTCAAAATACATTATCTAGTATTTTATTAAGTGAGTTAAAAGATTGAGATTGTGTGGGAGGATGGTGCTTGCAACAAAGAGGAATGCCGGCTTTCATCAAGGGGAGTGCTCGGATTTGGTGTGCTTGAGGCTCGGGTGCGCGCATCAAGGAGGGGGATTGTTCTTTTGCAAGGACATTTGTTTAGGAGGCGTTGCTAGTTGTATTTCTCTCCAATTAAGGTGGGTAAATTTTCCGTATTTCTAATTAGGAAACATGCTAGATGTGAATTGAAAGAATGATGCATGAAAAAGATTAATAAGAGTACTTTTTAATTAGAAAAATGACCTATTGATTGATTGAAATGTTGATATGCAAATGGTATGTGGTTCTATCATCAAATTTAAGTTGTGTGTGAATTGATTATCACCATGGATTGTTTGAAGAAAATTTCATTATTACCATCAAGAATTATATACAAAAGTTAGTAGATTGACAATGTTACTTGATATGGTTAAATGAATCTTTGTGATAATATGAATGAATTAAGATGTAGATTGTATGTTTGGGAAATGATTAAAAACAGGGAATTATTATGAAGTTTGCTAATAAAGAGATTAGTGATGTTAAATTCGTTAAGAAATGTCGTAAAAGAATGGTGGTAGTGGTAGTTTATAATTCGAGTCAATTGTATGAAAAATATGCATTAATTATTAAAAAAATTAATTTCAATATACTGGAGTATAATTTATGATGGTATTAGTCAATTTGAAAATTTACAGCAAATTTTATAAAAGCAAAATGAAAGGAGAGCTTGTTGAACATCGAAATGTTTTACAAAACAGAGAGAATCGATTTAATTAGATATTGAGTTGAACTATTGACAACCTGAGCGTATAGCTCAAGTGGTTGAGATGCTTCTATTCTCTACAGTAGGTTTCGGGGTCTCGGGTTGCTGGTTCGAATCCCCTTGGCACCATACTTTTGTTTCCTTTTTTTTTAAATAAAAATAATCGCAGCCGAGAGCATTTGATGCTCTCAGCCTCTCCTTTTAAAGCATAGAGCATTCGGCCTAGTGGTCTGTGCCTTCGGTGGTTTTCCCTGTGGTTGTGGGTTCGAATACTGGGCTCGGCCAGTATTTAATTTGTGGGAAAAACATTTTTTTAGGATTTTGATGATTGATAAATTATGGAAAAAAATTTGTTTATTATTCTAAAATTATGTGGGACTTGTGAAAATTAATTTGATAATTATTTGCATGAAGTAGAGTATGTTTTGAGAATAAATGTATAAATAAAACTATGGTTCTACATTTTATATTTTTTTTGAAGTTATAATTTGCAAAAGAACTTGGAATGAAGTGTTAGAAAAACAATATAGCAAAGAAAGGAATTATAAGAAGTGATGTGATGTAATTTATTCTCATTGGAGAATAGTATGAAAATTATGAAATGTGAATACTCAATTTTTGCTATATAAATAGTGTTGTGATTTTTAATTGATATTTGATGAAATATAAGGAATAATTGAATGCCATGTATGGCTATGGACTCATGAATAAATTAGAAATCATGCTATTGAAAAAGAAAATCTATTATGATTATGAAGATGAACTTATGAGTTGGAAATGCTCAATTTTGGAAAATGTGAATTGGAATTGAAACAAAAGAGTAGCTAAGTCTCCCCCGGCAATTGGAAAGAAATGAAATAAAATTTGAAATGAAAGACCAAGGTTAGTCATGTTTGAATGAATGAATAAGTCCGGTTTAGTGGAGAGGCTAACTCTAAAGCTTTGATTTTGTTCATGATTCTAATAAAAACTAAGGATTAGTACATAGTGGAGACGTGATGAAAGTGAGAGAAAAACATGAGTATGAGAACTAGAGTTTACGGTGCGGGTGTGAGCCACAGAATGCATGCTTGATGAGTCAAGACATGGCATGGGCACTACTCAGTAATGATCGGACTTTAGCCACGCTTGTGGAATGTTTGGTGACTGCAAGAGGATCGTGTGCCATGAAGGAGGCTGAATTGCCACAGAATGCATGCTTGATGAGTCAAGACATGGCGTGGGATTCTCCTCCAGGTTTTCTGTACACGAGCTTGTACTCATAGATCATCTAGGATACTCACCGTATTTACAGTAGTAAATTAAGATATGACGAGGGATTGAACCCTACAATGTTGAAGAACGATTAAGAGGTTTGCTCTCGGACCTATGTAGTATGGGATGCATAGAATCCGAACAAGTGTGCATTAGTGTCATGTAATATAAATAACTGCATTAAGAACTAAGTGCACCATCACAACACGACATCAATAGGGTAGTCGCTTTAGTTTAATATGTGACAAGTTTGTGTTTGTTAAATATGGAAAATGAGTTATACTATTTCCGGCATAGAGAGGATGGCCGTATATAATGTTCGTCGGTTGAATAAACTGACGTACCCACAGTTTTGTATGCAGGGTAATGACATGATAAAGATTAAAGAGAAACATATGCTTAAAGATTATTCAATGTTGTTGTACATTTATTTAAATGTTGTAAATTTACTTCCGCTGTGCAATGTAAAGTGTAAAGTTTCATATAAACTCTGATGTAAAGTAAAAAGTTTTAAATTCCTTATAAAATTGTACTAAATGAAGTGTAAAGATCCTGTGAAATCTCGAATTCAGTGTATTTTTGAATTCGGGGCGTTACATTGATATCACGAGCAAGTCCTAAAATGAACCTACGAGCCCTGTCCTCTTCGTTTGCCACAAGAACGGCAGCGAAGCAGCTTCGTTTGCCATAAGAACGGCAGCGAAGCGGCTGAGTCTAGTAAATTTAGCTGCGTACTCATCTACAGACCTGGAGCCCTGTTTCAAGAAAGTCTGATGTTACAATATTGCGTGAACAATATGTAACAAAATTCCATTACTAGAAATAATGACCAACCTATTTCAGGGCCAAGAATTGTTGCCCCATTTCCACTCTAGTGCTGTTAGGAAAGAACTTCTCCAAGAAGCCCTAGTGAAAGTAGCCCAAGTGATCGGTCTTTCGAGCCTTTCGGACTCAGACCTCCAATAGAAATGAGCCAAGTCCACCAGCTGAATGGCAACCACGTCCACTCGATCTGCATCTGCAACTCTAGCTACCAAAAGCAGTTGCTCTGTCCGAATTAACCACTGTGCAGCCTCCAAAGGCATCTCAGTGCCTGAAAACCTGTCGGGATGTAGCCTCATGAAGTTCGTGACTATACCCGGATGGAGAGGAAGAGCTGCCTGCATAGGCACAGTGGGCAGAGGAACTCGAGCGGCTTACAAAGCAGCCATCACCAAATCACTATGGTTCTGCTGCATATTCATCAAGCACTCAAGCACAGCGGTGAAAACCTCAATCCTAGGCAGATCTCCTTGGGGACAGGAAAAAGAACCTCTACGAGCCATAGTCTGCACAAAACCCAAAACAATCAGCATCCAGATCAAGGTTGATAATAATTAATTCATTTATGCATGCATGGTTGGTGAAATGTTGAGGCGATCCTAGTTCGAGCCAAGCTTGTCTAATATATTAGGAAACTAATACATTAGCCAAACCTGGGCTCTGATACCACTAAAAACCTTGTCACATCCCTCATGCCCCACTTCCCAAAAAAGAAATACGAAATACGGATACATGACTAAGCCCAGCGAATGATTTTCATCATCCATAAGCTGTTCAAAATCTTTACAACATCTCACAGAAATAATCAGAGTCGGAAGCAAAAGAATCAACCAAGTATGCATAATCGAGTAAAATATACCAACAGAAATTTACTTGAAATCCAAAATATAATATAATCCCAAATAAATCAAGTCTGGACAAGTTAATAATATCCTGGGTCATATTGTCCAAATACAAGAATAAATCCAAATATCAAATACAATTGTTCAAGCAAATAACAGGAAATAATAATAATAAATGCCAACAAAACTCCAGCACTAATATTGCATATCACCAACACCATCTGGTACATGTTCTCCAAAATCTGCAATTCAACAATTGTAGGAATAGGAAAAAGAAAACAAACATCTGTAAATGCAAGTTACAGGCTGCATTACACGCTTGTAATGCAGGATACAAGTACGTGGGGAAGGATAACAAATATAAATAACAGCGGAATAAAAAAGCATGGTATAAGTGTGTCAGCAGAAATGTCATATCTAACATAAATCAGGAAAATAGAAACAAGTAGCATGGTATACTAACAAGCACAGGTAACATGTATCAAGTGTCAAGCTAACAGGTAAACAGGTATACAGGTAATCAGATATATAGGTAAACAGGTAACAAGGTAAACAGGTATACAGGTAATCAGGTACAAGTACAGGTATCAGGTAATAGGTATCAGATTATGTCAAGTCTTGTATTATTACTAACTAGGTAGCACTTCATGCGCCCCAACTTTTATCACATGGTCGCTACATTCAAACAGTTCCGTTTAGATTTTGTAATGGAGTCCATAGGGCGGTGTACTCAGGAATCAGGATAACAAGAAACAGGAACAGGTAGAACCTAGTAGCTCTCTTCCGAGTACACCTTCCTATAGGGAAGTGTGTAGTCAGGTACAGGAACAGGTAGAACCTAGTGGTTCTCTTCTGAGTACATCTTCCTATAGGGAAGCATGCAATCAGGTACAGGTATACAGGATCATGAATCATGTAGTCATGAACACATAACAGGCAGGACACAGGTCCTCTTCTCAGTACACATTTCTATATTTTCCACTACTAGATCTTTCCCTTAACCCCGGATTGATTATTTTATTATTATTAGCAAACAGGCATGTAGGTGTCACAAACAGGACAAATATAATATAGCATGAATAAGTAACAAGTTCAGGTTGCAAGATAAACATGTTCAGGTAGAAATAACTCATAACACGATAATGCAACGACAATTCAAGTTCAGGACAGCAAGACATTACTGTACTAAAACAGTGATTCCCATTACGACAAAAATGCAAATATGGATCCGTCAAAGAATATGGAAAATAGACTCCCTTCCGAATCCAGAAAATATATATAAGTCATATAGTATTTCACAAAATCATAACTGAAAACAGGTTTGAATCCAGAAAATACGTTCAGCTAGAAATACGTAAATCGAATTCACAGTCAAGAAAACAGCATCAAACCATCTCAAATAAATCCAGGAAAAATCTAAGGTATTCCTCTATATGTTTAGTATTAGAATATAAAGTTTTAAAATTTTTCAGTAAGATTAGTTTGGCCATCAAAAATAAGAAAATATTAAGAAACGATAGTTTGGCAAATCTGGATTTCCCAACACTGCTGTACGAAAACTGTGATATCTCTCAAACCGTAAACAAAATCCAAATCTGCCAAAGGGATAAGAAAATAGACAAAATAAGCTAACTTTCATATTTCATAAATATTTTTCATACAGGAAAAGGAATTAGGGTGAAAATACAAATCTTTAGAGAACAACGAGTAAAATCCAACAAGTATAGTTTTTATAAACAAACATGAAACGATATATAAATCTCATCAATAAAATCCATTAAAATTCTGGGTAATCCCTAAATAGATATAAAAATACTGTGCAAAGTTTCAGATCAAAATAATATGCTTAGCACTAGTATCAAAATAGTTTAGTCATCGAAATCATCAAGAAACCAAATCAGGAAATAAAATACACCTCTATAGTAAAACAATCATATCTCACACATACGAAAACGAAATCGATCAAGGTCAGAAATTTAGGAAAGAAGACGGATTTCCATAAAAATCATGTTTAATGCTGAAGTTAAGATACTGACCTTAATATGGTCTAAAATAGCAATCAAAACTGATCATCGACAAAATACAGATTTTCCTTCTAACAACAAGTCAACATACAACATACGAAACTCGTTCCAAACATAACCTAACATGTTATAGAGTACACTAGATGTACAAGCAACATGTTATAGGGTATATGGCATGTCCACAACAAGTATATCAGATGGATCCAAAAAAACACACGATTTCTCATAATTGTTTCACATATATATCACATCAAGAAACAGTCACTCATAGGTTAATTCATGTCATATTTGTCGTGAGGCAACTATGGTCAAATAGCACTATAGAGACAATACTCATCAAAAATACATCACACACGAGTTGTCTCTAGAACCCAGCTACACTACGAACGGAATTTATGACTTGTATCATACAAAGGAATTGAGTACAAGTTACTTGGCGTAACCGATAACGAAAACGAGTCGAAGCAAGAATAACGGAAACAGATTCCCGGCCAACAAACTCAATGATCACACGAACGAAACCCACGAACTACGAGAACCACGAGCCAACGACCACAATACAACAATCACACGTGCAACTCAGTGCACACACAAACCAAAAGAGAGAGAGAGCGGTCGGGAGTGGCACAGCGGATGATGACTGCGACCACTACAGTCAGTGAGGGGAAGGACGACAGCGGTGCTAGCTTCGGCTGGCATCGCTACTGCTGTCGCTGGCAGGGCACCGAAATAGAGCAAAGAGTAATAGAATGGATGGCAGGGACGGGTGACTGGGATGCAAGGGAGAGAGAGAGCTTGGTGCTAGGGTAAGCAAGGAAGATGACAGCTAGGGTAAAGAGGAAACGTGTAACCCATGTTTTTCCAAAAATGTATTTTTGTGTATTTCCTGTATTTTAAAAAATTTCGCAAATTATTTTTCCGGGTTTCAAATTCTTTTATCGAAATGTATTTTTTTTTTGGATCTACTATTTTAAAATCTGTTTTCTATCAAATGAATTTATTTGTAACTATTTCTGTAATTTTATATTGTAAGAAAAATCTCATTATTATTATTGTTATTATGGTTATTAGTTTTGGCTGGTTATTAACGACATATTTCTATGTACAAATTGTATTTTAAATAAATTATATTTTGTAATGCAAATTAAATTTTATTATAAAGAATATTTTTATTTATATCTTATTGAATTTATAAATCCTATTTATCCTATTGGATTTTTATAAACCATATTTAAACCCAATAGATTAATCCCTAATTACCCATTTATATTTATCCCTATTAACCAATACACTACCCATTACCCACATCAACCCAACCCGTTAGTATTTAAACCAACCCATTACCTAACTACTGCACATTAAACCTTCCATATCCTACCTATTATACAATCCTGTTTATTAAAACCCTCTATTAACTTTCCTAATTTATATCCCACCATTCTTCCTAATACTACACCTAAAACCTACCGATTACCACACCCCCATATTTAAACATCATATACCTTACCTTAGTAATTAATCCCCTAACCATATACACCTACCTTCCTAATTTCAAAACCTTCCTATTCCCATGCCGTGAGCATTTTTTTTCCCCTTCACACCCGGATTCAACCATAACCAAACCGACCCACTTCTTTTTTACGTCTTGTAGCCGTAAGTTTGGGTGCTTCAAACCCTAATACATATGCATCCCTATATATATTACAACCTTGTTGCATGCTATATTTTTCCCTTATCATTGCGCCGTGCTTCATCTCTCCCGTTTTCTTCTCCATCCGCCGTCTCGCGCTCTCTTGCGTGGGGTTTTCTTGCGCGTGCTCGAGTGCGCGTGTGGATCGTTCGTGAGTTCGTGGATTTTCGTTCATGGATTTTGTTCCTACTTTTGATTTACATCGTTCTTCATCCCCGATTTAAGGCAAGTAACTTGTACTCCAATTTATTTTTTTGATACAAGTCAAAAAGTTCACCTATAGTGTAGTTGGGTCTAGAGACAACCTTAGATTGTGTTTTCCTTGATGGGTTTTGTCTCTATTATGATATTTTGGTCATAGAAGACACATGACACAAATCTTGACATGAAATAACCTAGACATCGTCCGTTCTTGAATTTGGATCGTGTATGTGTAAATATTGCGTGATTTTGTGTTTTGCTTGATACCCATGTGAAATAATAGGTTTGGACTTGTTAGTAAGCCTAAATCATGATGTTTAGATGCTCGGTAGGTTGTATTTCCAGTTTGGAAGTGTTTGGATCAATATTCTTGAAGTTATGATGTTCTTGTTTCGAAGTGTGAAATCTGTATTTACTGGGTGTTCTGTTTTGAATACTGTTTTCGTCCACGCTACAGTCAGTATTTGAATTCGAAAGTAAAAGATGGATTTTAGATAATTTTGCCTATTTTCAAACCCCACTGGTTTTGCTTGATTTGGATTTCGTATGACTAAGTTATGACTGTTTTAGTACAGAGGTGTCGATCTATTCCAGATTCTGTTTTTTGTTGGTTTTGTTAACAAACTATTTTCAAGAACTATGTTATACATATTATCTTGATCTAATATTTTGGTCAGTGTTTCTTTATGACGTTAGGGACTACCCAGATTTTTGATGAATTTTAAAGAGAAGTTTTATGTGGTGTTTCATGCTCTTTTCTAAAATCCACTCTTGCTGTATTTTGCTTACTGTGTAGTAAAGAATCCTGTTTTCACTATAATTCCTTGTATTGTATGAAAATTCTTTGTAAAATATGAAAGTTAGTAAAATCTATATATTTTCATATCCCTATGGCGGAATTGGATTTCGATTTACTGATTGTGAGATATCTTAGTTTTCGTACAGCAGTGTTGAGATTTCCAGATTCATTAAACTATCTTTTCTCGATGCTTCCTTATTTTTGATGGCTTATCTATTCTTACTGGAATATTATGATACTTGTTATTCTAATTCTAGACATATAGTGGAATACCCCAGATTTTTCGTGAATTTATTTAATGTGTTTTCATGCTGTTTTCATGCCCTTGAATTTGTTTTTCTTATTTCTGACTGAACATGAATTCTGTATTCAAATCAGTTTTGAGCTGAGATATTGTGAATTAGTATATAACTTAATTATGCTCGTTGGATTCGTGTGAATGTCTAGTTTCCAGATCCTTCGACGGATCTAGGTTTGCATTTCTGTGGAGACCAGGATCACTATTTTAGTACCGATCTGTCATGCGGTCCTGATTATGAACCTACACCGACTGTATATTATCTAGGCACGCTGATTTGTTTTCCTGAACCTAAACCTGATTATATCATGTTTATTTGACACTATTTTGTAGACATTCATGTCTGTTTGATAACCATAATAAAAGTAAACAAGTCGGGGTTAATGGGAAAGATCGAGTAGTGGATAATTCAGAAACGTGTACTCGGAAGGGGGTCCGTGTTTCCCATATTTGGAATTTGGTATATGATTTGAATTATTTCGAATTTGGTATATGATTTGGATTATTTGGAATTTGGTATATGATTTGGATTATTTGGAATTTGGTATATGATTTGGATTATTTGGAATTGGTATATGATTTGGTTTATTTGGAATTTGGTATATTATTTGGATTACTTGTCCCTGAGTATGCTGTCCTCTATGGTCCACTATGAAATCTAAAAGCGAAACTATTTGTTTTAGCAACCATGTAGGTGGGCTGCATGAAGTGCTACCTAGTTAGTAACACACACAAGATTGTAAGAACATAAACTGATACTGTTAGACTGAGACTGAGACTGTTGGACTGATACTGCCATATTGTTATCCTGATTCACTGATATACTGAACTTACTGTTACTAGAGACTGTTAGTTGCCATATGACACTGCATTTGACATAAAATATTTATTCTGTTAGGATACCATGTTAGATATTACTGTTGATGCATTGTGACATGCTATTAGTTAGTTTCCCCATGTGCTTGTATCCTACATTATTTGTGACCCGCGACTTGCAATTGACGAGTACTTATTTTCTTCTTTTTCCCTTTTTTTTTTAAATTTACTATTGCAGATTAGGATGGTCAGCTGCTAGAAGGTATTGGCGAGATGATGTTTTAGTGCCGGAAATTTTTGCTTTATTATTATTATTTTTATTGTTGCTTGAACATTGAATAAGTGTATTTGGTTTATTGGATATTACTTGTATTTGGGCAATGTGACCCAGAATTATTTGTATATTTCAGATCATGACTATTTGAGATTAATATATTTTATTTCAAGTATTCTTGTTGGTATTGGTTCATATGCGCATGTGGTTAACTTTTCTAGCTTCCGACTCTGATTATATTGTGAGATGTTGTAAAGATTCTTGAACAACTTATCGATGATGAAAACCATTCGCTGGAATTTTGTTACGTACTCGTATTCCGTATTTTTGAAAAGCGATGAGTGACAAGGTTTTTAGTGGTATCAGAGTCCAGATTTGGCTAATATATTAGTTGCCTAATATATTAGACAAGCTTGACTCGATCTGGAATCTGCTCAACATTTCACCAACCATGCATGCATAAATGAATCAGTTATTATCAACATTGATTTGGATACTAGTCCTATTCCTTTCTTTTTTATCCCTTCTTATTTGATTCCTTGATTCCTTGTTTCTTCCGTCACTTTTAGTCGTTCTCATTTGTTGATTCCTTATTGGGTATAGTTTCATTCTTCCCGTACCTATATTTCTTTGATTCTTCCATTCATCTTCATTTGTTGACTCATTTTGAGTATCGTGCTAGTTATTCCTTTCCTGCCATATTCTCTTCAAATTCCGCTTGTGCCTCTTCGTTCCTCTTCCTTCATATTCAATTCTTTGATTTCATATTTTCTTTCGTCTCTTGTAGTCATTTTCATTTGTTGAATCTTTATTGAGTATAAAATTCATCCTTCTCCTGGCTATATTTTCTTTATATATATATATATATATATATATATATATATATATATATATTCGAATATTTTGTATATTTTGATTATTATTTGTCATATTTTAGATCTTCTATAAAATTGTTTTCTAAAACGAAATTTTGTGTTTTGAATGACTGTGTATTTTAATATCACAAATTTCAAAACGTAACTTCGTACTTAAATTGAGCAATCAATATCAAAGTATGTGTGGAAGATTGCATCATCTCATTCATCGTTTTTTTGCAACTGGATGTCGAGATGGCAAACATGCAACTAGACGTCAATGGAGACAAATTGCAACTGGATATCGAGGAGATAAAATGTGCAACCGAATATCCAGATGGTAACCTGCAACCTGTTGTCGTGGAGGCAAACCTGCAACTTGATGTCGAGAAGGCAAGTCGACAGATGGATATAAATGCCGCGAACCCACATCAAAGAATTTCTACTACTACTATTATTATTGTTTTCCTTATTATTATTAGTATTATTATTATTATTGTATTACTATTACTATTATTATTATTGTATTTTTCTTACTATTTTATTTTTGATCTTGATATTGAATTACTTTTACCAAAATGATGAACCCCAAATTATTTTCTGTCTTATATTATTATCCTTACCAGTATTGTTAATATTTTATTATTATTATTTTTACCAGTACGTTTATGATTATTATTATTATTATTATTGTATTATTTTTTTCATTATTATTTTATTATTATTATGTGTTGATTTTTGTATTAGTAATATTATTTTTGTTAATGCTCATTTGTTTTGACCTAATTATTTAAATTAAAGCCCTCCTCTAAATCCCAATTTTAATCTGGTGTCTTATTCTTTTCTTCCTGCTCGAATCGTCGCTTGGTGTAACGTGGTCTACAACGACATGTCTGCAGCTTGGAACGTCACAATCAGAGTGTCGCAGCGAAAGCGTGGTGGGCCCATAACCCAAAGGTCCTAGGATCCTATTGTTGCTTCTCCTTCCTTGCATTGTTTTGGTTTCCCCTATCTCTTGCATTTGTTCTCATCCGTTGACTTATTGTTTGATTCAATTCTTCCCTTTCTTTTCTTTCTTTGATTTCAGTTCTGCCGACTCCCTTATCGTTTTGTTATCTTGTATTGTTCTTTCATTTTGATATTGCTTATTTTCTTTCTTGCATTCTATTTGACCTCATTGTTATCCACTTCTTTCTTTTTTTGGTGTTGCTACTGCTTTGTTCCTTTCCCTTTAACCCTCTGCTTTGTTACCCTTCCCCCATTTGCTTTTGCCCTGTCCTATGTTCCGCCTAAGAAAATTTTGAGGACGAAAATTTATTATAAGGTGCGTAGGATTGTAACCCCTGTTTTCCCAAAAATGTGTTTTTATGTATTCCTGTATTTTAAAAAATTTCGCAAATTATTTTTCAGTTTTTCAAATTCTTTCGTCGAAATGTTTTTTTTATTTTTTTTGATCTTCTATTTTAAAATTTGTTTTCGATCAAATGAATTTATTTGTAACTATTTCTGTGATTTTATATTGTAATAAAAACCTCATTATTATTATTGTTATTATTGTTATTAGTTTTGACTGGTTATTAACGACCTATTTCTATGTACAAATTGTATTTTAAATAAATTATATTTTGTAATGCAAATTATATTTTATTATGAACAATATTTTTATTTGTATCTTAATGAATTTATAAATCCTATTTTATCCTATTGGATTTTTATAAACCATATTTAAACCCAATAGATTAATCCCCAATTACCCATTTATATTTATCCCTATTAACCAATACACTACCCATTACCCACATCAACCCAACCCGGTAGCATTTAAACCAACCCATGCCCTAACTACTACACATTAAACCTTCCATATCCTACCTATTATACAATCCTGTTTATTAAAACCCTTTATTAACTTTCCTAATTTAAATCCCACCATTCTTCCCAATACTACACCTAAAACCTACCGATTACCACACCCCCGTATTTAAGCATCATATACCTTACCTTATCAATTAATCCCCTAACCATATACACCTACCTTCCTAATTTCAAAACCTTTCTATTCCCATGCCGTGATCATTTTTTTTCCCTTCACACCCGGATTCAACCATAACCAAACCGACCCACTTCTTTTTTCCTTCTTGTAGCCGTAAGTTTGGGTGCTTCAAACCCTAATACATATGCATCCCTATATATATTATAACCTTGTTTCATGCTATATTTTTTCCTTACCATTGTGTTGTGCTTCATCTTCCCGTTTTCCCTCCATCAACCTTCTCGTGCTCTCTTGCGCGTGGGGTTTTCTTGCGCGTGCTCGAGTGCGCACGTGGATCGTTCGTGAGTTCGTAGATTTTCGTTCGTGTATTTTGCTCCTACTTTTGATTTGCATCGTTCTCTATCCCCGATTTAAGGCAAGTAACTTGTACTCTAATTCATTTGTTTGATATAAGTCAAAAAGTTCACTTATAGTGTAGTTGGATCTAGAGACAACCCTAGATTGGGTTTTCCTTGATGGGTTTTGTCTCTATTGTGATATTTTGGCCATAGAAGATACATGACACAAATCTTGACATGAAATAACCTCGAAATCGCCCGTTCTTGAATTTGGATCGTGTATGTGTGAATATTGCGTGATTTTGTGTTTTGGTGAATACCCATGTCAAATAATAGGTTTGGATTTGTTAGTTACCCTAAATCATGATGTTTAGATGCACGGTAGGTTATATTTCAAGTTTGGAAGTGTTTGGATCAATATTCTTGAAGTTATGATGTTCTTGTTTTGAAGTGTGAAATCTGTATTTACTGGGAAGTTCTGTTTTGATTGCTGTTTTCGTCCACGCTACAGTTAGTATTTGAATTCCAAAATAACAGATGGATTTAGATAGTTTTGTCTATTTTCAAACCCCACTGGTTTTGCTTGATTTGGATTTCGTATGACTGTTTTAGTACAGAAGTGTCGATCTATTCCAGATTCTGTTTTTGGTTGGTTTTGTTAACAAACTATTTTCAAGAACTATGTTATACATATTATCTTGATCTAATATTTTAGTCAGTGTTTCTTTATGAAGTTAGGGACTATTCAGATTTTTGATGAATTTTAAAGACAAGTTTTATGTTGTGTTTCATGATCTTTTCTAAAATCCACTCATGTTGTATTTTGCTTACTGTGTAGTAAAGAATCCTGTTTTCACTATAATTCCTTATACTGTATGAAAATTCTTTGTAAAATATGAAAGTTAGTAAAATCTATATATTTTCATATCCCTATGGCGGAATTGGATTTCGATTCACTGATTGCGAGAAATCTTAGCTTTGTAAAGCAGTGTTGAGATTTCCAGATTCGTTAAACTATGTTTTCTCGATGCTTCCTTATTTTTGATGGCTTATCTATTCTTACTGGAATATTATGATACTTGTTATTTTGATTCTAGACATATAGAAGAATACTCCAGATTTTTTGTGAATTTATTTAATGTGTTTTCATGCTGTTTTCATGCTCTTGAATTTGTTTTCCTGATTTCTGACTGAACATGAATTCTGTATTCAAATCAGTTTTGAGCTGAGATGTTGTGAATTAGTATATGACTTAATTATACTCATTAGATTCGTGTGAATGTCTAGTTTTCAGATCCTTCGACGAATCTAGGTTTGCATTTCTTTAGAGACCAGGATCACTGTTTTAGTACTGATCTGTCATGCGGTCCTAATTATGAACCTACACCCTTTTTGCTCGATTATGTGACTGTATATTATCTAGGCATGCTGATTTGTTTCACTGAACCTAAACCTGATTATATCAGATTTATTTGACACTATTTTGTACACATTCATGTCTGTTTGATAACCATAATAAAAGTAACCAAGCTGAGGTTAATGGGAAAGATCGCGCAGTGGATAATTCAGAAACGTGTACTCGGAAGGGGGCCCGTGTTTCCCATATTTAGAATTTGGTATATGATTTGGATTATTTAGAATTTGGTATATAATTTGGATTATTTGGAATTTGGTATATGATTTGGATTATTTGGAATTTGGTATATAATTTGGTTAATTTGGAATTTGGTATATGATTTGGATTACTTGTCCCTGAGTATACTCCCTCTATGGTCCACTATGAAATCTAAAAGCAAAACTGTTTGTTGTAGCAACCATATAGGTGGGCTGCATGAAGTGCTACCTAGTTAGTAATACACACAAGACTATAAGAACATAAACTGATATTGTTAGACTGAGACTGTTAGACTGATATTGTTAGACTGAGACTGTTGGACTGATACTGCCATACTGTTATCCTGATTCACTGATATACTGAACTTACTGTTACTAGAGACTGTTAGTTACCATATGAGACTGCATTTGACATAAAAATATTTATTCTGTTAGGATACCATGTTAGATATTACTGTTGATGCATTGTGACATGCTATTAGTTAGTTTCCCCATCTCCTTATATCCTACATTATTTGTGATCCGCGACTTGCAATTGACGGATACTTGTTTTCTTCTTTTCCCCTTTTCCTGCAAATTTACTATTGTAGATCAGGATGGTCTGCTGTTAGAAGGTATTGGCGAGATGATGTTTTAGTGCTGGAGATTTCTGCTTTATTATTATTATTTTTATTGTTACTTGAACATTGAATAAGTGTATTTGGTTTATTGGATATTACTTGTATTTGGGCAATGTGACCCAGGATTATTTGTGTATTTCAGATCATGACTATTTGAGATTAATATATTTTATTTCAAGTATTCTTGTTGGTATTTGGTTCATATGCGCATGTGGTTGACTTTTCTGGCTTCCGACTCTGATTATATTGTGAGATATTGTAAAGATTCTTGAAAAGCTGTTGGATGATGAAAATCATTCGCTGGACTTTTGTTACGTACTCGTATTCCGTATTTTTGGGAAGCGGGGCTTGACAAAACGAGGGGGGGTGCATGGGTTTAGAATATAAATAG
Organism: Hemerocallis citrina; assembly: GCA_017893485.1. Taxonomy (NCBI): domain Eukaryota; kingdom Viridiplantae; phylum Streptophyta; class Magnoliopsida; order Asparagales; family Asphodelaceae; genus Hemerocallis; species Hemerocallis citrina. The sequence goes on from CM030361.1 coordinate 173,476,659, forward strand.
GTGTAGTCTTAGGGTGCAAGAACAGGGGATGGGGGAAACAACGCTACAGGGTCTTCGGGTCGGGTTTGCGTGGTGCACAAGGAATGGTAAATAGTGTATAGGTGGGTAATTTAATGGAATGGGATTTATGTAATTGGGTATGGTATAAATAAACAGAGTATGGTTATAGTTAATTGGCTTTAGGGAAATCTGGGTGTGGGTTTAATAGGCATAGATGGTTAATGGGTTGGGTAGCGGCTGTTTATGAGTAGTAATTGGTTTGGGTATTTCACTGAATAGGATTTTATATAATAGGTATTGGTTCACTAATGGGTATTAGGGATAAAGAATAGTACATGAGCAATAAAAAAAACAAATATAGGAAATCAAAATAATTACCCGAACAAATAGAACGAAACAAAAGACTGACAATGAATCAAGAACTCCATTAAAAAGAAGACAAAATAGTAAATGAAAATATATTTAAACAAAAATCCAATATACGGCCCAAAAGAAATACAAGAGGAATACAAAGAGAGAAAATACACCAAAACAAAAATTATACTCAAAAATACACAAAACGAAAAACATGGGTACAAAATCTTTTTCCAGAATGGGTTCTCTTAAAATACAGTATAGTATATTTATTTAAATTTACGAAATTCTTATTTTCAATAACATCATAGAAAACCATTCCTTTTATTTCCTTTGATAAATGAAAATTTTGTATATTTATTGACATTGGAATTTCTTTTCTTGATAAATCATTTAACTACTTGTTTCTCACATTTATTCACATAGTTTTTGTACAATTTCATTCTTTAATATGATTAATTCTCTTAAACTAATTTTATCGTTTACAAGACTAATTCCTTTTCTTTTAATTCCAAAAGGCAACATATTTCGAAAATCAAGTAAATATAATACTATTCATACAATGTAAATAAAATTCAACATTTATTGCAACTTTCTATACTAATCAATTGATTTCACAATCCATGGGTGTCATTTTACATTCTACATACTACTTTACACAAGCCATTTGCAGCGCCCCAAATCCCCATACTGAAAATCTGAGACCCTACTCTAGGAGTCGAACTTCAGAATAGCCACAATCACAGAAAGTAAAGAAAAATTTAAAACTTTTATTCCATATAAATATTACATTTACAAGTGTTACAATATCCAAATAAGAATTACAAGGTTTACAACAATATAATAACATTTGCATATGTCCCTTGGATGCTTGGACCAACTCGAGCTCTGCAGTACCTGTAAATCGGTTCCGGATACCTACATGGTGGGGAACGTTAGCACTTCAACTGACGCAAAGCTAATAATAACAACGATCCTCTAAATTACAATCACAACAATAATTTATACAAAAGAAAAGTGATGTGCCAAACATGGGTTTAATGGATTCGGGTTCTAGTGCAGTGGTATGCCATGATCCTACGACTAGATGCAACAATCACATGCCTGACTCTAATGCAAGTAAGACTTTGGAAACGAATGCATCCCATACTACATACGCCCCCAAATCTAATAGTTTTTCTCTACGATTTAGTGATTCAAACCCTCGCCATGCATTCTACTCTTGTACTCAACCTGTTCCCAATAGATTATCCGTGCCCAAGGAGGTTACAGTTCGTCGGTCTAGTTCTGCCACTGCAGTGCCTAAGTGGTGGTCGTGTTTTCTACTTAGTACCTAGGTACGGAACTCATTCAGATAGCCACGTTAAATTTGATCGCAAGACCGTGTACCTACCCAGTACCCATGACGTCAATGATATGTGCATTCACCCTTACCCGTGCAATGAACTTATGTATAAAGTAAACTACGTGCATAGGAACATGTCAAACTCGAAGGTCAAATCCCCCTATCCGATAGGAGTCCCCCTCCCATTCCTTACTCCGACAATCTTTAGAAATTAACAGATCGAGATACAGGACCGTGGACTCAATCATGAGTAACGAAAACATATCCCTACGACAGGAGAATACAACACCCGACCATGGTCTGCTAGTACTAATGCAATTACACCCCTAATGCATCACTCTAATCCCATTCTTACTTTAATCTCTTGGGTGAAATAACATTGCTTCCAAAAACTCTGCTTATCGACCTCTAGCCCCGGCGATACCAGTTCGGTTCGCCACTTCCCCAAGCTTAGAATTGTCCAGCACCATGGCCTACATTTATCCCTAACCGAGCAATGAATGTGTGTGTTCACCCCTCCCTCGACAATGAACCTATGTGTTTAGCCCTAACCGGGCGAAGAATTTGTGCGTTCATCCCTACCCTGGCAATGAACTTAATTTGATGGCACGGCTCGGACGTCCTATGCTTCGGTGGAAGTTCATAACTTAGGGTCGACAGATGTAGGGCATCACCCTACCCTAGTGACTAACTCGATTCACAAAATCCACCATGGGAGTCAAACAAAACCAACAATAGATACCAAACATCCCCAAACAATGAGTTATCAACTCTAATGGTACATAGGGGAAAAGTCCTCTCAATACTTAGTCAAAAACCCAAGACTAAGCAACTAGGATTTTTCTTCCCGAAACTTAAAAAGATCATAACTCCCTCGATACAACTCTGATTTGGGTGTACAAGCTCAATCCGAAAAGGTAAGGATCTAGACTACAACTTCCTAGTTGATCATAACCTCAGATTCTATCATCCAGGTTCTCAAAATGGCCTCTCAAGCCTCAGCCTATGTATTTCTTGTACACTGGCTGCACCGTGCTGGTAGCCTAAAACACTGCTTACTCATCAGAATATTGTCAATCCAAGTTCTATGAAAAGTTATGGATGACCTCTACAATTCCCTAGTTGGTCACCAATCCAAAATATGCCATTTGATCACCCTAAAATATACATTACTCTCAGGTGTACACTAAGTCTTGCTCAAACAGAGCACTCAGCTCAAATCCTGGTCTTTATCCAGTTTTGTAAAAATCATATTAAATCATCCACTTATAGGAGTCACCTTAAATTGGTCTTGTTAGAAAGGTCTCGATGTCTACTACAATTTTATAGGAAAACACTTCCTCAAAATTTGTTCTTACAGAGCCTCAATTTTGTCATCTCAACAGGGTGTCTAATCTGACTGAATCCAGCACAGTACATGCTATAAAATCCTTCATAAATTATATACTCATCCAATAGTCACCAAATTTACAGTAAATAGACTAGATATCATAATGAACAACATGAAAAGAGGTTTCATGTCCAAATTCCAAGTATACACTGAGTTCTTCATATTCCAAATAAGCATAAAGATCATACTGTTCTTCAGTCACAGTTCTAGCTACTGTTGATAGATTAATTTTGAACATGCATGTGACTTCCTCCAATTAATTTCTTGATTTTTTATTAGAGTCTAGATATATATGAGAAATCATGGTAAAAATTTCAGAATAAGATCATGTTCCAATTAATTATGAGAAATCCAACAATCTCAGGTATCACAATAAACAAATCCTTCTACTGACTTACGGCTCTGTTCCAAAAAACGGATTTTATTAAAATACAAACAACCTCAGAAAAATTCAAAATAATTCATGAATCATCTATCCATGTAAGGGAACAATCTATGAAAATTTCATCATCAAGTTCCATGTGGTTTGCTCTCGAGAAATTCTAGAAAGTGACATGCAGATCAAGATTTCAGGTTCTAGTTTCAGATTCAACTTCCAATCTCTTAAACAATCATTCTAAACTCCTACTACTCTACATGCATGTAAGAATCAATAAGAAATAACAAGAAAAGTTTAGAAAAACTCCCCTCCCTGAATTGATTAGAGAGTAGATGATGGTCTTGAACTTTAACTTCTCCAAGAATCCACTCCAAGAGAGCTCCTCTTCAATCCTTCTTCCTTTCTCTCCTTCTCTTTCTTTCTTAGGTTTGTGTTCTGAAAATTTCAGAACTTGGGAGGAGAAATGAGAGGGCTTTTAATGGATAAGAGTGAGGAAAGAGAGGTGAAGTGGGGGGGGGGGGGATTTTAGGGTAGTAGGGATAAGGGTTAGGGTGTAGACTAGGGTGGTTTTGTGAGAAAACCATGGTCTTAGCCATTGGTTTTAAGGTACACTGGTTGGCTGCACATTTTAGCCCTTAATTGAGTTCTTAGATGAGAGATGAGAGGTTTATCAAGTGTACGCAAGATATACCCATCGTAGTATCATACAATGATATATTTGCATATATACTGTACCAAAAACTAGTGTATATACTAGTATCGGTCCTCATTATTTTCGTGCATCATCTAGAACGCAACCATCCTCATGAATAGCCCCGCAAACCTAACCGCACACCAACAACAATATAATCAAACAAAATACTGCAATCATATGCAAGCATACAGACAATATATATATATATATATATATATATATATATATATATATATATATATATATGAGTATTGTACAATCCGGGGTATTACATTACTCCCTCCTTAGAATCGTTCTGTCCCCAGAATGTCCCTAGTGGGAGAAAAGCAAAAGACAGAAAAAATCTAACACAAATTCGGATACAAAGCCTTCATACGGCTCTCCGGCTCCCATGTGGCTTCTTCCACAAACTAGTTCTTCCAGAGAACTTTGACCATCGGGATGACCTTGGCTCTATGTACCTTGTCCTGATCCTGGCTGGTTGTCTCTATAGGAAAGATTAAACTGCAAATATTTTGGAACCTCTGGCAACTGATGGCTCAAATCTGGCACATACTTCCGTAGTATAGAGACGGGGAACACGTCATGCACTTGAGATAACTCAGCCGGTAGCTCCAACTTGTAAGCTATCCTGCCAATCCTCTTCAAATCTTATATGGTCCAATGTATCTCGGAGTTAACTTTCCGCCCTTTTCGAAACGGATAACTCCTTTCATCGGCGACATCTTGAGAAATACGGAGTCACCTTCCTCAGATTTCAACTCTCTTCGGCGGTTGTCCACATAGCTCTTCTGCCTGCTTTGTGCTCCTTGTAGCCTTTTCTGAATAAGCTCAATCTGTTCCGACGTTTGCTGTACAATTTCTGGCCCATACATCTACCGCTCTCCTACCTCGAACCAACAAACTGGTGTTGCATCTTCGGTCATACAAAGCTTCATACGAGGCCATGCTAATGCTTGCTTGATAGCTGTTACTGTAAGAAAACTATACCAAGGCTAGGTATTCCTTCCAACTTCCTCCGAAGTCCAAAATGCATGCCCACAACATGTCTTCAAGAATCCTGTTGATGCTCTATGTATGTCCATCAGTCTATGGGTGAAAAGTTGTGCTGAAGTCTGTTCTAGTCCCTAATGCTGACTGTAGACTTTGCCAGAATCGAGATGTAAATCTTACATCTCGGTCGAATACTATCGACACTGGCACTCCATGTAGCATCACTGTTCTCGATGTAGATCTCGGCCAATTTCTCGACTGACCAGGTCGTCCTTACTGAAAGAAAATGTGTTGACTTCGTCAATTGATCCACAATCATCCATATCGAGTCATTTCCTTTAGGGCTCCTGGGTAATCCAGTAATAAAATTCATACTGATGTTCTCTCATTTCCACTCTGGAATGGGTAGAGGCTGTAGCAATCCTCCTGAGGTAAAACCAATATAGGTGCAGAAATCAAACGGTTCTTCAGTTCCTGGAAACTCTCTTCACACTTCTCCGTCCATTCGAAACATTGGTTCTTCTTGGTCAAAGCTGTAAGGGGTACAAATATCCTTGCATAATTCTAGATAAATTTCTAGTAATATCCAGTCATACCCAGAAAACTCCTTACTTCCTTCACCGTCCTTGGCTGTGATCATCCCTTGACTGCTTCTATCTTCTGAGGATCCGTTGTTACTCCCTCTGTAAATCCCGGACGGATATTATATTGAATAAATTATTATTTTTAATAAAAATATTTTTATTGAAATTGCTTGGTTTTCTCATATAAAAAGTCACCTGGACCTATATACTGGTAAGTATATACATGTATTGTATCAGTTTTGTGCACTTGTACAAAATCCTGAAAAATACAATTTTGAGAAAAATATCGGGAAAATCTCGGGCAGACACTGAAAATTATTATTTTATTTTTATTTCCCGAAATGAAATATTTTTTGTGGATATCACTCGGTTTTGTTAATAAGCATTATCTGTGTGTATGTATCAGTCTGTATACATCTGTATTGTATCAAATTGGTACTGGACTGATAATAAAATTTATTTTATTATCTTTTTTGTAATTAAACTTATTTTTGTACGGATTGAGAGGGTTTACAAACGAAAATTATCAGTATATAGATATATACATACGTAAGCGTATTGTACCGATTTTGTACATTTGTACAAATCATGTAGTATGTGTTTTGGACAAAAATATCTTATTTTTGTCAGGATTAATCAAATTTGGAGGGATAAGATTTGTTTGGAGGCTTAAACCTAGGGTTAAGATTAATTAGGGTTACATAAGAGTATTAAATTGTATCTTCTACTGGAAGATTCTTCTCCACCTCACCCCTCCACCTCACCCCACTCCACCTCATCTTTCTTTGGCCGGCCAAACTATCCCCAAGGGGGTTTGTGCATTTGTGTGGGTGTATTTTGCACTTTCCACCCTCATTTCAACCTATAAATACCCCTCCCCTTCACACTTTGCCTCATTTACAAGAAAAAAAAAGAGAAAGGAAAAGAAAGAGAAGGAAAATCCTAACTGTTCTTCATTTGGGGGTTTTTTCCATAGGAGTGTTCTTCAAGTTGTAGTAGAAAGCTAAGGAGGAAGGAGAAGGTTGCTAACAAGTCCTTCCTACAAGAAAATCACAAGGTGAGGATTCTCTACTTCTATTTTAGATTGTTTGTTTGCTTATTTATTTTTGTATGTAGAAAAGAACCCATCTTTAAGGGTTAGTTTTGGTTCTATGTGATAAAGAACCCATCTTTTGATGGTTAGTTGTTGTAAGCTAAAAGAACGCATCTTTAGGATGGTGGATGTTGTATGTATATGTTCTATAACAACTTAGACTATTTTCTAAGCATATAAATGGCTGTAGGTTAAAAAGAACCCATCTTTATGATGGTGGATGTTGTATGTATATGTTCTAAATAACTTGGACTAATTTCCTAAGCATAAGCATGATTGTAGGGATCAAAATGATCCCATGAGAAGGATGGAATGAAAGGACTCAACAAAATCACATAAAGATAGAATCTTGAACTCTACTATGATTATTGTTGTCCTTGTATTTATTTTGGACTAATTGCACTAAGATTCGTGCATAAGAACGGTGGGAAATCAAGTATGAAGTTCTCTCTTTTTATTTGTGTGGATTCTTGTCCACTTCTGTTGTATGTGTGTTTTAAAAATGACTTGGACTAAGTATTAAGCATAAGGTGGTTGTAGGGATCAAAAGGATCCCATGAAAAAGATGGGTGTGGAACTTAAATAAAACACATAAAGGTTGTTTTTAACCTTGTTATGACTATTTTTGTTATTATGGTTATTTTGTTAACACAAATGACCACTTGGACTATAGCTATGTGCATATAAAGATTAGTATAGTAAGAATGTTTACTTACCCATTCTAGGGTTGTAGAACTCATCTAGCTTTTTAAAGATAAGTTTTGTTGTATGTTGTTCTCTACTTTGTTAAGAAATCAATCTTTGCTAACCCTAGTTTATAAAAAGGTTGCTCTTATTGTATATAGGAACTTGTAGGAATGGAGAAAAGTGGGTTGTAGTATGTGGAAATTTATAGACTAAATAAATGTAGTCTTTTGTAATATATAGGACTTACAATTTCCTAAAGAAGTAGTCTTTGTAATAATTTATATTAGTCTTTTGTAGTATGTCCTAAACTAATCTAGGTTTCTAGAAAACCCATGCTTGAGATGAATGTCGTAATAGCTTGTTCTAAACTATTATAGGTTGTTAGAGAATCATGCTTGAGAATATATGTTGTAGTGTTCTAATTAAAAAGAACATATTCATACTTATGAACCATTAACCCATTCATGCTTGTGAAACCATGAACCCATTCATGCTTGTGAACCATGAACCCATTTTCATACTTATGAACCATGAACCCATTCATGCTTGTGAAACCCATAAACTCATTCATGCTTATGAACCTATTCATGCTTGTGAAACCCATGAACCCATTCATGCTTATGACCTATTCATGCTTGTGAAACCCATGAACCCATTCGTACTTGTTCTAGTTTAAAAAAGAATCCATATACCATGCATGAGTTGTTGTAGGTTGATTATAGTGAGAAACCCATGCTTGAGTTGATTATAGTAGGTATACTATGCTTGAGTTGTTGTAGGTTGATTATAGTAGGTATACCATGCTTGAGTTATTGTAGAAGAAACCCATGTTAAGTTGTATACCATGCTTGAGTTGTTGTAGGTTGATTATAGTGAGAATACCATGCCTGAGTTGATTATAGTAAATATACCATGCTTGAGTTGTGGTAGGTTGATTATAGTAAGTATACCATGCTTGAGTTGTTATACGTTGATTATAGAAAGATACTATGCTTGATTTGTGGTAGAAGGAAATCCATGCTTAAGTCATAAGCATGCTTATGTTATTGTAGTAGTTCTAGTAAAGAACCCATGTTTGAGATGTGTAGTTGTTTTTAGATTCAAAAGAATCCATGCATGTTTGAGTTATATGATTGTAGTGGTTTCGGTTAAATTCTAAAAGAAACCCATGAGTTTAGCTTGCATGCTAATCCAATTGAATTATTGAAATGAACTCATGTTCCATAGTTGTTCTAATTCAATTTTTAAGAAGAAACCCATGAAACTAACTCCATGATAGTTCTAGCTCGAATTGGCGAGGAACCCTTGCAATTAGGGTCTAGGTAATTCTAGCTCAACTTTGAGAAAGAACCCATAAATCTAGTAGCATATTGTCCTAGTTCAAATTTGGGAAAAGAACCCATGAGTTCTAGTTGTATGCGTTTCTAATTGAAATTGGACCATATGATGTGCACATGCTTCATCTTCAATATATGGTAAATAATGGTTGGAAAAGTCACTAGTATTGTTAGCTAGATAAAAGCTAGCCTAGGGGTCATCGAACATCATGACTCGCATCTTACCACCTTGGAAACTGTGGATAAATCACACCTCGAGCACCGACGGATCTTAATTGATGTGGGTTGATCGCGAGCCGAGAGTGTTGACGAGATCCGAGTTAGGGGTAGTGATAGTGTCTTATAATTACCGTATGGGCCATCGACCATCAAGAATCGCATCTTACCACCTTAGAAACTGTGGATAAATCACACCTCGAGTATCAATGGATCTTAACTGATGTAGGTTGATCGTGGGCCGAGAATGTTGACGAGATCCGAGTTAGGGGTATGATGAGTGAGAGAGATTTCCGTCACCGGTGTCTTGGATCGATAGGCCATGAGTTGGATCGGGATAATCATAAGAAAGTTATTGAAAACCCCGGGAGATTGTTTGGGTTTAGTGACATCGTTAGAGTAGTTACTTATGGCTATCACTACTTAACCTTTACTTATTATCATTATTATGCCAAAGGGAAAGAGTTGGTGTTAAGGGTGATTCCTTATGATCTGACCTGTCCTATAGGCCGAGACTAGTCGGTGTTATTGGATTGTACCTTCCCATCAAAGGGATACGTACGGTGTCATCTCACGAGTTGGGAGCACAGGTTGCGTATCTCGTCTGTTAATTCCTAAAATACTGTGGCTTGGGGTGCCACAGGATGCTACGTGCGGTCCTGCATTTGCAAGACCCCAGGGGTGCCACAGGGTAGGCTTCGCGCTATCCTGTGCATGCAAGACCCTATGTTTTTTTGATTTTCGAATATGGCCCGATACGCTGGGCAATAGTGGCAAACATGGACACCACTATATGACTGCAGGAACGGAACTAGACCGTACCTACAACCTTATTTTTGAGTGAGGTCCGGCATGTCGGGTAGTAGCTGCAAACAGAGACACCATAATCGTACTACATTGGTCGGACTTGACCCACCTGCAACCTCACAGTCACGTTGATATTATCAGGAACAAGATTATGTACAAAGTAGAATTCTTAACGAGTGTTCGAATCCCTATATATGAAGAATCGGCTTGAGATGGGGCATATGTAGTATGGGCTGCATACTATTTCGGAGACTTGCTTGCTTTAGAATAAGTACAGAATTGCGTTAGTCAAACTTGCATTAAAATCTAAGGCATAGCATACACTGACACATCAATTATATATACACGTTTCTCTTTTCATCAATCTGTTTGCTTAAGTAGAGAATCTCTGCTAGTTATCAGCCTTAAAAAAGTCAGTATATGTACTAACTTCCCCATTTCAATAGGTATCGGATTGCAGAAGTACAGGTATAGGATTCAGGAGGACTCAAGGCGAGAGAAGCAAGAGTCGTTTTTATTCCGCTGCATTATATGTTGTTTACTATTGTTCCATTGCAACAATTTTGTAATCTTTTTAATTGTTGGAATGCATCCAGGTGACATATCAAGTGTTGTTCTTTATTCATTGTGCTCTGATGTAATATGTTGAAAGTTGTAACACATGGGATTGTAAAGGTATTATTGTAACACTGTTGTAATGTATTGCAATTTTGTAACATTCGGATTTGTAATACATTTGTGTTGAATAAAAAGTTTCAAATTTTCCTGTCTTTTTTGTGTATTGTGGCTAATGAAAAAAAGATTCGGGCTTATGTCACGGTTTCTCAGTTACCGAAAATCAGGCGTTACAGCCTCCTTAGAAATGATATGGCCTAGGAATGCAACTTCTGATTTCCAGAACTCATACTTGGATAATTTGGCATACAACTGATGCTCTTGTAGCTTGCTCAAGACTGCTGTCAGATGTTCAGCATGGTCCTCTTCCATCCTTAAATACACTAAAATGTCGTCGATGAAGACCACGACAAATGAGTCATTAAACGAACGTAGAATCCTGTTCATCAAGTCCATGAAGATTGCTGGAGCGTTAGTCACTCCAGACGGCATTACCAAGAATTCATAGTGTCCATGTCGAGTCCAAAAAGCTATCTTATTTACATCCTCTTTCTTGACTCGCACTTGATGATATACGGACCGTAGATCAATCTTTGAAATACTACTGCTCCCTGAAGCTAATCGAACAAATCGTCGATCCTGGGAATTAGGTACTTGTTCCGAATAGTGACTTTATTCAATTCTCGTTAATCAATACACATCCTGGATGATCCGTCCTTCTTCTTAACAAGCAACACTGGTGCTCCCCAAGGTGATGCACTTGGTCTGATAAATCCCTTCTGTAAGATTTCTTCAATCTGCTTCTTGACCTTATTCTGCTCTACTGGCACCATTGTATAGGGTGCTTTGGATACTGGAGCACTACCTGGCTGAACTGTGATGCTAAACTCGACATCCCGGTATGGGGGAATTCCAAGTAAATCCTCCAAGAATACGAGTGGAAAATTTCTCACCACTGGTATCTTGTTCACCTCTTCAGGTACCCGTACTTAACTAGCAGCTGCAATAGTTGTTGCCTTCGATCTCTTCTCCCCGTGGAATACAAGTTCCACTCCTTCAGCTGAGATAACTACCTCCTTCTCCTTGCTTGTGCCTCGACATCCAATCCATACCAATAATGACATCTGTACTGGCAAAACCCAATTCCAACAAATCGATACTTATGGTTTCTCCGCTAATCTGGAGTTTACATCCCCTATAGCATAGATCTGTAGTAAGGGTTGCTCCTGACGGCATAGCCACCGTCAAAGCTAAATCTGGAATTGCCTCTTGTGTGCATCTTAATTTTCTTAAAAAAGATTTTGACACAAAAGAATGAGTTGATCCACTATCAAACAAGACCGTAGCTAAAATTCCATTTATATATATATGTCCTGTTACAACAGTTCATCCTTCATCAACTTCCAAAAACCAAAAATACAACTTAGAACTTATTACACCATTTCCTTAATTACCAGTAATTACCCTTCCATGTTCTTCAGCATCCTTCTTGGTCAAGGCGAAACCCTTCCATGACGCATAGGCTTCTTCCCTTTGTCGGTTGCTCCTGACCTTGCCCTGTGGCTGTTCCTTGAAATCTGAGGAAAATTTGACTTGATATGCCCTTCTAGTCCGCACTGGAAACATTTTGATGCACTCTTCCGGGGGCATCGATCCATAAAGTGTCCCTGCTCTCCACAGTGAAAGCAACTTTCGGGCTTGAATTCTCCTGTCTTGGTACTGATTTTCTGGAACTTCTGTCCCTTGCTCTGCTTCTTGAACTTTGATGCAGGGGTAGATCTCTTTTCTTTGTTCCAAAACTCTGTCCTTCCTTGATTCTGATTCATGTCTGCCTCTGTCGCCGCAGCCCTTCTCACCAGCTTATCGAATCGGCGAATGCCCAAAGGAACCATCCTCGACCTCAATCCATGCCTAAGCCCTTGCTCAAACCTTTGGGCCTTCTTTGCTTCCTCTTGGACCATCTCCGGCGCATACCTTGACAACTGAGAAAACTTCGTCTCATATTCTCTAACGGACATATTTCCTTGCTTCAAGTTATAGAATTCCATTGCTTTCTCTTCTTGCACATCCAAGGGAAAATAGTGCTGTCGAAATTCCTCAAGAAAATCTTTCCAAGTGATCTGTCCTTCTCCAAGACCATACTTCATGGACTGCCACCAAACTCCGGTGTCCTTCTCCAGCAAGATTGTGGCTAGACGTACCTTGCTTTCTTCGGGAGTCATCAGCACCTCAAATACCATCTCCACCTAACGTATCCAGTCGTCAGCAGCTGTAGGGTCAGCCTGTCCTTCGAAGACTGGCAGTTTCATCCTCCTAAATGATTCCACCATCATCACCGGATCAGTATTCACAGCAACTCATGGTGCTCTTTGTGGCGGCGCTTGGTTTCTGCTAGCCTCCACAAATGCTCCAATCATCTGATATACCCGAGCAAAATCTCCCCTTACATCAAGGCCAGTACCGTTGACTCCACTGCCTTCGGCTTCAGTCTGGTCGCTCCGGTTGCTTCTAGTCCTTCCTGCCATCTGAAAGCTAATACAGACATCATCAACCAACAATAGCAATGCAAAGACCCATAACACACCAGCATTGGTCGAAACATACTAGTTCCATTCATTTCAAAAAGGGTTTTACAATGATTTGTCATCATACAATCACATCATCATCCCATGGGTTCATACTACACCCATCAAAATAATAGCATGTTAGCCTAGCTATTCAGAAAGGTTGTCATCTATACACATCAAAAAAAATCCCACAACACTAAGGGAGTTTACTGCTCTCTCGCTCGTGACGAGTCGCCAACCTCAGAGCTATCACCGGCAGTCATCCGGTCTACAGATCTTGCATGTTGCAGACCTGAGTCCTCAGTGCCAGATATCTGCTCTGTAGCTAGCCCAGCCTCTCCTCGTACCGGTGCTTCAGAAGTACTACCCTCGTCTTCCATTTCCTCTTGGCCCTTTTTAGCTTGGCCACTCTCCTCTCAGTGGTTATTAACGTCTGTGTGAGGTTCTCGAAGCGATACTCTAGCTGCCCGTGCCTGCATTTGTAGGCAGCCAGCTCCTGGGACAACATGGTGATAGCTTGCACTATGGCCGTGGTCTGTGGGGGCGGAGGTGGGAGTGGGGGTGCAGAACCATGTCCATCGGCCCACCCATTCGAGTGTCCATTGTCCAAGCTCTGCATCTGCAAGAGAAAATATGGGAATCAGTCCAGATACAGAAAAAATTATAAACCATAAGTTGTAAAAGCAACATTATGAATTATAATCATCAACTATCTGACTAAACCCAACTCTCGCAACATATCCACGACTAATTTTCCTGCTGTGTTGGACTAATATTTGAAGTTTGCTCTGATACCAACTTCTGTAGCGCCCCAAATCCCCATACTGGAAATCTGAGACCCTACTCCAAGAGTCGAACTTCAAAATAGCCACAATCACAGAAAGTAAAGGAAAATTTAAAACTTGTATTCCATATAAATGTTACATTTACAAGTGTTACAATATCCAAATAAGAATTACAAGATTTACAACAATATAATAACACTTGCATATGTCTCTTGGATGCTTGGACCAACTCGAGCTCTGCAGTACTTGTAAATCGGCTCCGGATACCTACAAGGTGGGGAACGTCAGTACTTCGACTGACGCAAAGCTGATAATAACAACGATCCTCTAAATTACAATCACAACCATAATTTTATGCAAAAGAAAACTGATGTGCCAAACATGGGTTTAATGGATTCGGGTTCTAATGCAGTGGTACGCCATGATCCTATGACTAGATGCAACAATCATATGCCTAACTCTAATGCAAGCAAGACTTTGGAAACGAATGCATCCCATACTACATACGCCCCCAAATCTAGCCGTATTTCTCCACAGTTTAGGGATTCAAACCCTCGCCATGCATCCTACTCTTGTACTCAACCTGTTCCCAATAGACTATCCGAGCCCAAGGAGGTTGCAGTTGGTCGGTCTAGTTCTGCCACTGCAGTGCCTAAGTGGTGGTCATGCTTTCCACTCAGTACTTGCGTACGGACCTCACTCAGAAAGCCGCATTAAATTCGGTTGCAAGACTGTGTACCTACCCGGCACCCACAACATTAATGATATGTGCGTTCACCCCTACCTGGGCAATGAACTTATGTATAAAGTAAACCACGTGCATAGGAACATGATGAACTCGAGGGTAAAATCCTCCTATCCAACAGGAGTCCCCCTCCCGTTCCTTACTCTGGAAATCTTTGGAAATTAACAGATCGAGATACGGGACCGTGGACTCAATTATGAGTACCGAAAACGTATCCCTACGGCAGGAGAGTACAACACCAGACTATGCTCTGCTAGTACTAATGCAATTACACCCCTAATGCATCACTCTAATTCCAGCCTTACTCTAATCACTTGGGTGAAATAAGATTGCTTCCAAAAACTCTGCTTATCGACCTCTGGCCTTGGCGATACCAGTTCGGTTCACCACATCCCCGGGCTTGGAATTGTCCAGTGCCATGGCCTAAATTCACCCCTAACCGGGCAATGAATGTGTGTGTTCACGCCTCCTTGGGAAATGAACTTATGTGTTTAGCCCTAACCGGGCGAAGAATTTGTGCTTTCATCCCTACCCGGGCAATGAACTTAATTTGATGGGACGGCTCGGACGTCCTACGCTTCGGTGGAAGTTCATAACTTAGGGTCGACAGATGTAGGCCATCATCCTACCCTAATAACTAACTCGAGTCACAAAATCCACCATGGGAGTCAAACAAAACCAACAATAGATACCAAATATCCCCAAACAATGAGTTATCAACTCTAATGGTACACAGGGGAAAGGTCCTCTCAACACTTAGTCAAATCCAAGACTAAGCAACTACGGTGTTTCTGCCCGAAACTTAAAAAGATCATAACTCCCTCGATACAACTTTGATTTGGGTGTACAAGCCCAATCCAGAAGGGTAAAGATCTAGGCTACAACTTCCTAGTTGATCATAACCACAGATTCTATCATCTAGGTCCTCAAAATTGCCTCTCAAGCCTCAGCCTGTGTATTTCCTGTACACTGGTTGTACCTTGTCGGTAGCCTAAAACACTGCTCACTCATCAGAATGCAACCAATCCAGGTTCTGTAGAAAAGGGTGGATGACCTCTACAATTTCCTAGTTGGTCACCAATCCAAAATATGCCATTTGATCACCCTAAAATATACATTACTCTCATGTGTACACTAAGTCTTGCTCAAACAGAGCACTCAGCTCAAATCCTGGTCTCTGTCCAGTTTTGTAAAAATCATATTAAATCATCCACTCTCAGGAGTCACCTGAAATAGGTCTTGTTAGAAATGTCTATATGTCTACTACAATTTTCTACGGAAACACTTCCTCAAAATTTGCTCTTACAGAGCCTCTATTGTGTCATCTCTTCAGGATGTCTAATCTGACTGAATCCAACACAGTACATGCTATAAAATCCACCATAAATCATATACTCATCTAATAGTCACCAAACTTATAGTAAATTGACTAGATATCATAATGAACAACATGAAAAAGGTTTCATATCCAAATTCTAAGTATATACTGAGTTCTTTATATTCCAAATAAGCATAAAGATCATACTATTCTTCAGACACAGTTCTAGCTACTATTGATATATTAATTTTGAACATGCATGTGAATTCCTCCAATTAATTTCTTGATTTTCCAGTAGAGTCTAGGTACATATGAGAAATCATGGTAAAAATTTCAGAATAAGATCATGTTCCAATTAATTATGAGAAATCCAACAATCTCAGGTATCACAGTAAACAAATCCTTCTACTAACTTACGGTTCTGTTCCAAAAAGCGGATTTTATTAAAATACCAAACAACCTCAGAAAAATTCATACTAATTCATGAATCATCTAGACATGTAAGTGAACAATCTATGAAAATTTCATCATCAAATTCCATGTGATTTGTTCTCGGAAAATTCTAGAAAGTGACATGCAGATCAAGATTTCAGGTTCTAGTTTTAGATTCAACTTCCAATCTCTTAAACAATCATTCTAAACTCCTACTACTTTATATGCATACATGAATCAACAAGAAATAACAAGAAAAGTTTAGATAAACTTTCCACCCTGAATTGATTAGAGAGTAGATGATGGTCTTGAGCTTTAACTTCTCCGAGAATCCACTCCAAGAGAGCTCCTCTTCAATCCTTCTTCCTTTCTCTCCTTCTCTTTCTTTCTTAGGTTTGTGTTCTGAAAATTTCAGAATTTGGGAGGAGAAATGAGAGGGTTTTTAATGGAAAAGAGTGAGGAAAGAGAGGGGGGGGGGGATTTTAGGGTATTAAGGATAGGGGTTAGGGTGTAGACTAGGGTGGTTTTGTGAGAAAACCATGGTCTTAGCCATTGGTTTTAGGGTACAATGGTTGGATGCACTTTTTAGCCCTTAATTGTGTTCTTAGATGAGAGATGAGAGGTTTATCGAGTGTACGCAAGATATACCCATCGTAGTATCATACAATGATATATTTGCATATGTACTGTACCAAAAACTAGTGTATATACTAGTATCGGTCCTTCTCATTCTCGTGCATCATCTAGAATGCAACTATCCTCATGAACCGCCCCGCAAACCTAACTGCACACCAACAATAGTATAATCAAACAAAATATTGCAATCATATGCATACATACAGACAATATATATATAAGTATTGTTCAATTCGGGGTATTACACCATTCATAAGCACAATTTTCATACTAGCATGGTTCATCAAATTAAATATTCTAGTATGAAATATATTAATAAGACATCATGATAATTTTAAATTCACTAATCTCAATCCATTTTATTAGTCTTCTCATATTGACAATCAAGAGTTTTCTCTTTTTCCTTACTAGCCTTTTTTAGCAATTATATGGCAAATTTTGCTATTTATTCTAACATATTCATACAATTAACCTATTAGCATGATATCTACATTAGAAGTAGAGAAACTGCCCACCTCTTTGAAAAACAATGGAAATTCCTTAAGAAAACTCCTTGAAAGCACAATTTCCTTCCCTTCTCCTTGATCCTAGCCTTCTCCTCCTAACTTGTGCAAACCGAGCTCCTCCTCCTTGTACAAACCCAGGGCTCCCCTCTTCTTGCTTGTGGGCCTCCAATGAATAAGAACACACACTGTCTGTCTTTTCCTCGCACAATTTCTTCACACTCAATCTTTTTCTCACTATGGCTTCTCTTTCTCTTTCTCTTTAAGAATTTCTAAGTGCAAAAGATAAGAATGACAGGGGGGGGGGTATTTATACACAACTCATGAACAAATGAAGGATTGAGATGTATTTGAATGAAGGGCTAAGATGCACTTGGGAGTTAGAAGAACCGCCCACTAGTGAGCAACCAACTCTCCACTCTCTCCATCTCCCCACTCCTCATGAATATGGCCGGCCTCCCTCTTGTCCCATTGCACGTGCAGGTGCAATGCACGTGCTTCCACATGCACACCTAGTTAAGTTTGTTCATTTATTTATTACACTAATTGGTTGCAAGACAAGTCTACCATACAAGTAGTTTTAATTAATAATAGAACTAACTAGTGGGCTAATTAGGTGGGCTAAAATCCATGGGCTCTTAATTAATTTATTTATTTTATTTTGGGTGGGCTAGAATTAAGTTATTAGGCTTAGGACTCCATAATAAATAATCAAAAGGCTTTTTAAAAGAGAAAATAAATATTTGTTCATGACATAAAAATAATAATTTTAGAGCCAAATGCACACATTAATTTGCACGTTCGAAACAAATGAAATCAATGAAAAAATTTATATTTAATTATATGAAAATTTAGGATGTTACACACTTAGCTCTGGTAGAATTTGCTTACAACATCTTCCAAACTAGCATCGGTATGGCACCATATGAAGTTCTATATGGGAGGAAGTGTAGAATACCGGTGTGCTGGTATGAAGTGGGTGAAAGGAAAATGATGGGCTGAAAATAGTGCAACGGACATTAGAGAAGATTGAGCTGATCAGAAAAAGGCAGGTTTATGCACAGAGCAGACAGAAAAGCTATGCCGACAATCAGAGGAGATATGGAGTTCGAAGAAGGTGACTATATCTTCCTGAAAGTATCTCCAACCAACGGTGTGATTCGGTTCGGAAGAGGAGGAAAGTTAGCCCCAAGGTAGGACCCTACAAGATATTGAAGAGGATTGGGAAAATAGCATATCGGTTGGAGTTGCCAGAGGAGCTAGCCCAAGTACACAATGTCTTCCACGTGTCTATGCTACGAGGTTACATTCCGGATCCGAGTCATCATTTGCCAGAAGTGCCAGAGGGTCTGTAGTTGGATCTGAGCTACAAGGAGCGCCCAGTAGAGATTATGGATCGACGGGAAGAAGTTTTGTGGAACAAAATTATACCCATGGTTAAGGTCATGTGGAGGAATCAACTGGTTGAGAAAGCTACCTGGAAATCAGAGGAGAGGATGATGAGAGACCATCCTTAGCTTTTTGATTAAAACTTGTAAACTTTATTTTTCTTTTGTTTTCTCACTCTTTAAGCGTAGTTCCGAGGACGGAACTATTCTAAGTAGGAAGTGATGTAACATTCGAGAAATTTTTTTTAAAAAGAATTAATTTTTATATTTTTGCACGTGCATTGCACGTAAAATTTTATGTATTTTAGTCTCTAAATTTTTCAAAAAAGATGTACATTTTTTATTCTCATGTTATTTGTCAAAAAATGTATTATTTATTTTATTATTAAAAATCCATAGGCCTAAAGTCCATTTTAAAGCCCACTAAGTAAATTAATTAAAAAGAGAGGCCCGTGACTTTATTTTACACTTTAAATGTATACTTTTTAATCCTACACACCTATCACGTAACAAACACACACAAATGGACTAATAACAAATAAGTAAAAGAATGAGAAGTGTGTGCACGTGTGTGCACACCAAGAGTTGGCCAG
Source organism: Hemerocallis citrina (assembly GCA_017893485.1). NCBI lineage: Eukaryota > Viridiplantae > Streptophyta > Magnoliopsida > Asparagales > Asphodelaceae > Hemerocallis > Hemerocallis citrina. The sequence goes on from CM030361.1 coordinate 173,496,120, forward strand.
CCAATGGCGTGCACGTGCACGTGGGGTTTTGTGAGTCGTTTTGTATAGTGGGTGATTAATTTGGGTGAGTGGGTATTTATTTTGCATAGTGGGAGTCTTTTCATTCACCCATTTAGCCCTATAAATATATCTCTCATTCATGAACAATATACACTAAAAGAAACAAAAGAAAGAGAGAAAAGAAAGAAAGAGGAGCTTTTTGTGTGGGCAAACTGCTAGGAGGTGAAGACTTGTTTGGTTGGAGCTTTGGAACAATCCCTATAGGAGTCTATTTCATTGCATCAAAAACAAGGTGGGTGATTTCTTTTACTTTCTAGATATTGTGGTATGTATGTCTAATTATTCAATAATTGAAAATGTGGCATGTATTCTTTAAATTTCTAATTTTACATGTTACATGTTGTATTGATAACTAGAAGTGAGATACGAAAATGAATGCATGCTAGTTGAAAGATCTATTATAAAATTATCGTGATTAACAAATTGAAATTTTAGATCGGGTTGTTATAGTGGTATTGGGTGCATATTAGTATATTATGTTTTGAATTTGGTATAAATTCATACACAAAGTTATTAATTTATGCAAAGAAAGTTGATGTTTTAAGTTTTGGTTGCACTTCAGAAAATCATATCTATTAAACTAGTGGAATCTAGAGCTAAAATTTTTATAGGAACATCTCATATATGTCAGGAACATCTATTTAAAATTTCATATATAATTTTTGGATGTAGTTTACTATTTTAATAAAATCTAAACTTAGAACTGGCTGGCAGTTGACTAGTTACTGGAAATTTATACACATTTCGGATTTTTGATCATTTCAACATCTTAGATGAAATAATTTGAGAAAAGTCAAAACTAAGAACTTGAAGTAGACTCTTTAACCTTTCTTTAAAGTTTAAGAAATCAAATTTTCACAAAGAATTGAATTTATAATGAATTTTACAAGACTGTACAAGTGGCAGTATTTCAACAATTCGACCCTACTATAGATTTCGAAGAATTCAGTGTTATAAATACAAAATTTTGGAGAAACCTATAACTAATAAATTATAGTAGACTTGTATACCTTTAGTTTGATCTAAATAACACAAAGTTTCATGAAGTATATAATTTTCTATAATTTTTACAAGTAGCATGAGCTGCAGTTTTCTGATTTTGAACTTACTGTTTTGCAAATTAATTTAGACGAAGTAATTGAGGATGATTTTAGGTGATATTAACTACAAAGATATACTAGACACTTTTATGAAACTAATAAATCTATCTTTTGAATAGAATTGAGATTTATAATTGAAATATAAATGAATATGAAAATGGTTTATTTAAATCAAAGAAACTTTGTAGCTTATTAAAGTGAATTGTTGGTTGTGTGTGTCCAACCAAGAAGTGTTACTTCATGATTGATAACTAAGACTAAATGAAGGAATTGAATGAAATATGAATACAGGAAATCGAAAATATGAATAATGAGGGCATGATTGGCCCCCCGGTTGTTGAACATAAAAGATGTTAGTCTAAAGGCTAGGCAAGACCCTTAGTAACCGGCATTCGGGAATAAAAGAAATTTGAGAAACTAACCAGTGTGGGTTAAGTATCTCTTGAGAAGTAGCCTGTTTGGGCTAATTTTCTCTCATGTTTATTTAAGTCCGGTAGGGTATGCTAGCTCCAGGTTGTGATGATTTAAAATTAAAACTTAAGGAAAGGCACTAAGGAGAGATGTGATGAAGTATGGGCAAACATTAGTATGAGGGCCTTGATAGCGCGGTGGGAGGTTATCTTCAGAATTATCGGGGTTGCGGCTCGCGGTAGGAGATCTCCTTCTGAATTACCGGAATCAAGGTGATGCTTATGGGGTATTTGTGTGATGAGGTACCGATGATAGCGCGGTGTGGGTTTCGTCTCCAGAATTATCGGGGTTTGAGGTGTGATAGCCAAAAATCACTTGCGGTGGGAGAACGACTCTCAAGAATTATCGGGGTCATAGCTTGCGGTGTGGGTGTTCGCCTACAGAATTATCGGGATGTGAGGCAGTGTGTTCAAAATCACTTACGGTGGGAGTGCGATACTGAAGAATTATCGGGCTGGTACTAGATACTCACAGGATACTTAAAACATACATTAGTCACCATAATAGTAATTCATAGTGAGGGATTGAACCCTATAATGAGGAGTACGATAAGAGATTGCCCTCGGACCAATGTACCATGGAATGCATAGAATCCGAACAAGTATGCATTAGTGCTTCGTATTGTAAATCTACATTAGGCATCTAAGGCATATCATACACTGACATGTTTAGGATAGTCAATCTTTTCCACTTTATTGTGCATTCAAGTTTGTGGTTGCTAAAGTAAGAGAATCGTTATATTACGGCATAGTAAGGATCGCTGTTTTATAACAATGCGTCGGTTGTAAGCAATTGACGTGACCACGGATTTTTCAGTACAGGGCTTAGATTGGCAAGGACTTAAAGATGAATTGATGCTAAAGACTATTATCATGATTTAAGTTGTTGATGTTAATGCTATATTTATCATGTTGTATTCTTTTTATTTTCCGCTGTGTTGATGTAAAGACCCGTGTTGTATAATGAAAAGTTTTAATTTCCTTATAAAATTGTACGAATTGAAGTAAAAGCTTATGTTGTGCTACGAATTACACGTAAATTCAATTCGGGGTGTTACACGCCAGAAGGGGATGGGGTTCTTCTACCTCAAAAAAGTCGGGAATAGTGGTTTTCACGATGAATTCGGAAAAGGCTTGGGCCTTGATGGCCATTCTTAGAGGGTAACTGATGTCATGTTGACTTAGTTCGATGGACCACTTCATTAGTCTTCTGGGGCTTTCAAGTTTGAGGAGCACTTGCTTGAGCGATTAGTCAGTGAGGACGCATAGAGAATGCATCTGGAAGTAGGGGAAAAGTTTACATGCAGCCATGACCAATGCACAGGCCATCTTTTCCATCTTAAAGTAGTGGAGTCAGCATCATGGAGTATCTTACTCAAATAATAGATCGACTTTTGAATTTTGTCTTCTTCTCTATCTAAGACGGTGCTGAGAGTTTGTTTGAGGTGGCTAGGTAGAGATAAAGGACTTCATCTGGGTCGGGCTTGCTTAAGAGGAGCGAGGGATTGACGATGTATGCTTTGAGTTGTTCGAAGGCAGTTTGTTGTTCTTCTCCCCACTCGAAATCTTTTGTGCTTTCTAGAACATTGAAAAATGGCATGTATTTCTCCCCAAACTTAGAGATGAATAGATCGATGGTGGCTAAGCCTCCAGAGAGCTTCTTCACTTCCATAACAGTGGTTGGGGAGACATGTTGTGAATTACTTGGATCTTCTAGGGATTAGCTTCGATTCCCTTCTAGCTAACATTGAAGCCCAAGAACTTACCAGAGGAGACCCCAAAGGTACACTTTCAAGGATTCAATTGCATGTTATGCTTGCGCAATTCCTCTAACGTTTCTAGAGATTGGTCACATGGTCTTCTTTCCAGATACTTTTGGCTAACATATCGTCTACATACACCTCGATGTTCTTGCCGATTTGACTTTTAAAGACCATATTTACCAAACGCTGATAGGTGGCATCAAAATTTTTCAGGATAAATGGCATGACTTGATAGCAGTAGAGGTCCTGATATGTTATGAAAGACGTCTTCAAGGTGTCAGGTGGAAATATTTGGATCTGATTATACCCAGAGAAGGCATCCATGAAAGTTAGTATTTCGTGTCCAGATGTGGCGTCCATAAGTGATTCTATGCTTAGGAGAGGGAATGGACCTTTCAGACACACCTTACTGAGATCAGTAAAGTTTATGCACATTCTCCATTTACCATTAGCTTTTTAACCGTCACCACATTTTCTAGCCACTTAGGGTATCTAACATCTTGGATGAAGTGTGCGGCTGGGAGTTTTTCGACTTCTCCTTTGACTGCTTGTAGTCTTTCGAGACCGAACTTGCGGTGCTTTTGTTGGATGGGCTTGGCATTTGGGCTCACTAAGGTGGTGCATGATCAGATCTCTAGAAATTCCCAGCATGTCAGCTGCGGTCCAGGCGAATAAGTCTTGGTTCCCTCCAATTCGTCGATGGGCTTGGAGTTTATGTGGCTCCTTTTTGGCTGTAGTTCAATAGCATCGAGTGGAAGAACTGTAACGCCCCAAATCCCTAACCTAGGAACTCGTGACATTACTCCAGGATCTTCCTTCAAATGATTCACAACACACAAAATCACAGGAAATTAAAAACTTTTATTTCATCAATGTTATTACAATGTCGAGTTAAATTGCAACAATAATAATTTTACATCAATTTGACAATAAATCAATTTGACAATAAATGGTCAATGTCTTGATTTGGATGCTTTAATCAACATGAGTCTCTCGCGCCTCCAATACAGCAGATGGTCCTGCTACTGAAAAGTGGGCACGTTAGTTAAATACAACTGACGCAATGTTATACATAGCTATCCTCACTATGTCATACTATAGTGATTCCAAAACTCAACAACCACAATATTTGATGATAAAGAAAATGTGAGAAAACACAAGTGTCGATGTATGACATGACCTTGAACTAATGCACACCCAATGCATACGATACTCTTAGTCTAATGCACGCTTGATTGGAGAGATATGCATCCCATACTACACATTCCCCAAACAAACGACGTTCTCTATATTACTGGGATTCGATCCCCCTCCATGCAACCTATCTTGTGCTCTATCTTGTCTCGAACATTAGTGATGAAGAGGTTGCAGTCACTGCAGTCAATAGTGGTGTAGGGTAGCATCTTTTGTTTCCCACTACGCCCGGTAGTAGTCGTGCGGTTTCTCTTTTTCGACGCTACCATAAAATGTTAGTGTCATAGTAAATCCCCCTTTGCAGACCTCTTCAGAAACTGTAATACGGGCATGAGGCCTCACGGTAACCCTGCTAGTCGAGGATATTAGAGTTCCACGTACGGCGCTTCCCTCCAAGTCCCTGCCCGCATTGAACAGTATAGGACATGATGGAATCTAAGGGTTTCCCCTCTTCTTCGCTAGTTCTCTTCCTTACACTAATTCGAACTTGCATTTGAGACGACATTGTCCCGCCAGTCCTCATCAAAAGTTATTACGGGCATATAGACATGCATGCCGAGAGTCGCGGAGCCTTACTCCTACTCGAAGTCTTGTTCGGCGCTCCCTGCCCGAGTTAAACGGAACTTAGGACTTGGCCAGTTGTGACGACGCCATGCGTCCCCCTGACATGTCCTTATATTCAAAAATGCCTCGATCTATCCCAAGTCTCTACCCAACACATGTTGTACGGATATTATTCACAACAAGGGCAGCATCTATTTAATAAGGTTGAGTCTATCACTACATTGAGTTATCATCATTTTATAACTGTTTTACCCGATTATGTTGGCTCTAAATAAAGTTCTAATCCATTTTATTAATCCATACATAGTAAAACTAGGCGGTCTAGATTTACAACCATAACTTGACCTATTATTTGTCTTTACTATTAGGGGTTAACACAGGGTCAACATTCAAGTTCTTAGACCAACCATTAGGGGTTACTAATTGTAGGATTTAACTCACAGACTAACCCTATTTGATATATCCAAATTACAACTATTAATTTACTAGGCGATCTAGTTCTACCCGACTAATCAATTAGTTAGGCGATCTATCAACTAGTCTCACACTTAACTTTGATGTCACAACTAGATGTTTTATAACCACTAGTTAAGTTCTAGTTGTAGGTATCTTTTATTCAACCTAAATCATCTCCTTTTGAACTTAACCCAACCCATACTAGGGTCTAAACTTAGCTCTCAAGTTCGGCCCACAACATGGGCCCATGAAAACTAGTGAATCGACCACATCGATCGCCACCGCCCGTCACATTTGGAGTCGCACGCCACCTTGTTCTGAAACAAGTCGCTGCTCCTGCTAATCATCACGCTCCATATCCTCCCGACAAGTGGTATCTCCTACAATGCTGGATTCCCTCCTTAGACGGCAAGCATGTCGGCACCTGAGTCGTCTCTCCAACACGTTGGGAGTCACGGGTCTCTAAATTACCCGCCACAAATTCCATCCATACAGACCTAGTACTAGGGTCTCAATATTCTATCAATATGACCCTAAAATTTATTCATAGTGTAAATCCCAAATTGAGACATCATGAATGGTGAAAATCTATCCCAATCCTAACAACAATCACACATCCACATATCCCAACTCTATTTTAGTCCATCAGTAAGGACTAAGAAATAACCATGTCGTGACTAAGGGTACATAAATCAGTCTGAAATTATTTAACATCAGTACCGAAGCAAAATATGGTTTATAAATAACATCCAAAACACCCAATTAGTCATACCAGGCCCAATCACATCATTGTCACTTCAAATAGTAAATTCAGGTTCGGGTCTGACAGATGTAGCCTATAGTAAAAATCATATGAAATAGCACACTGCACCAAATTTTACATTCTTAGGCTTTCTGGAAAGCTCTAGGTACTCTTTACAACTTCCTAGTTAAACATTTCACAAATTCGGATGTTAACATGCTTAAATTCTTGGTTCTTTAACATGCAGCAAAATTGTTTTCAGAACAGAGCACTTAGTATACAGTGTTAAAGAAAATTATCTTATAAATATCAAATAATACTGGATTGACATGAAATTTAGGAATCAAATACATAACATGCATTCACAACACATATCCAAAAACTAGATGATTCTACCAACTGGATTTTGAGTTATTTCTCTTTGAATATCAGCTAAAACAGAGAATAACAGCAGCAGTTTATTCTGTTCAAATAGTATGTTAAGTTGCATGATTTTATTGCTATATCTACACATATCCAAACACCATGAAATTTAAAACTTAAGCTCTAGACATGCATTAGAACATCATAATTTAATTTTAATTCATTCTCATGAGTACACAGTGAGATCCAAGTCTTTTAAGCTACAACAGTAACATGCAGCCTATTATGTTCTGTTTTCAACCAGCGTGTAAGTTCGTACTTTTATTAAATAGCAAAATCACAAAAATCTGGAAAAATCACTGAAGGTGTACGACACATGTATGATTCTCTCAGAAAAAAATTTAGGTCAATATATCAAGTAGATTTCAAGTTATTGACTTCGTACTAACAGACAAATTTCATCTTTTTAATAGTGTTACTGGTTTGGTTTCTTTTAGCAAGAATCTAGCCATTAAACTTATAACATTTTGCCTGCAATCAATTTTAGACATCATGAACGAATGGAAACTAAAATCCAACCATTTCACAGCAATTAAAACAATCACAAGATTTAGAAACACCCACCTTATCTTGTAGTTCAACTCCTTCCTCTAGCTCCTTGCTTCTTCTCCTTGCCTTGGCCTCCTATTTTCTTCTCCTAGGCTTGTCCCTTTCCAAATCAGTAGCTAGGTGTAGATAGAGTGGTTTCGGAGGTGTAAAAGAGTGTAGAATTTAACTTAGAAGAAAGTAGATGGTGTAAATGGCTAGTATTGGATGGGAGGGGATTTAAAATGCAAAAGATGGAGGGGAAAGCCAGATCTGGCAGGGGTTCAAAGATGATGGGATTGGGCAAGTGGAGAGTTGAGTGAATGCTTGAAATGATGCTCCTTGGTTTTGCAAAAAGTGGCATCATGACTAGATCTTCAAATTTCCCAAGCAAGCTCTCTAGTCATTCAAAAACTCTTCTTCCCTCCAAGAAATGGCCGGCCAAGATTCATGGGATATAGGCTCAGATATTTTTTTTTTGTGGTGCTTTGTTGTCATGTTATTTCATTTCAAGCCCAAGTCAAAATAATATACATATATACATATATAGTTGTATGCTAAACTAGTTATAAAATAAATATAGTTCTTTCAACATAAGAAAATATAGTTTTATTAATAATAGAATTTAGTTTATCAATTATAAAAACAATAATGTTCCGCCTCAATCATAGTCGAGGGGAATATCTAAACTTCGATTCATATCGAATAACATGTTTCAATATTTACTCAATTAAAATCGGAAAAATCATATTAATACGTGCGGCTTTTATTCGTGCACGGATTAATGTACAAAATAGTTATATACTATTTTACGGGGTCTTACAAGAATTGAACACCCCATTATGGCAGTGTAGCATGCTCGCGCTGCCTCTTGGTTTCCTGCAACTTGGCCTTTGCCCACTGTTGTGGAGAATTTCATCTTCATGTGAAATGCGGAGGTGACTGCATGGAAAGATGCTAGGTCTGGCATACCAAATATAGAATTATACGCGACTTTGATGTTGACTACCATAAAGTCTAATACCTCTGTTCGAGTTACAGGGGCTTTTCCTACTGTCACGTCGAGTGTAATGATTCCTTCGACTTGAAGGGGCGCACCTGAGAACCCGTGGATTGTATAACCAGTAAGCTTGAGTTGGTCCCAAGAGAGCATGAAAGCATAGAATGTGGCCATGAAGAGGATATATACAGAGCTGTCGTTGTTTACAAGGTTGCGTCGTACCTCATGATTTTGCCGTGCACATGTTTATAACCAATGCGTCGCAGTATACGCCCTCTAGATCTTTATCATAGAATGACACAGAGATGACTAGGCTCTTGATAGACGGGATGTTGTGTACTGAGTTGATCTCCCTCACGAAGGCTTTGCGGGGAGGAGTTGGAGTCTGCCACCCCCCCCCCTCAATCGAGCCTCCGTGAATGGAGTAGAGAATGGCCATGTGTTCTGAGTCATGAGATTCAGTGAACTTCTCTTAGCACTTACATACTAGAGATGTTTCGGCGTTGTTATTTTGCTGAACAAATTAGGAGAGGTAGCCTCGATGAATCAGAATTTTGATTTCTTTTTGGAGGACTCGGCAGTTGTCGATGGTGTGTCCATGATCTTTGTAAAATGCTGACCACTTGTTCATGTCTCTTCTCTTGCTGGCTGTGGTCATCATAGGGGGAGGGTGGACTATTCTGTTCTTTTCAAGTACCATGAGGATGGCAGACACACTTGAATTAAGAGGAGTGAATTTTTTGAAGCGTGATGCTGGAGGAGGACGACGTTTACCTGCACCGTCTTTCTGAAATTTTCTAGGTCCTTCCTCACTTTCATTCTTATGTTTATTTCTGGAAGGTGAATCCTTCTTGCCTTGAGGATAAAGTGCTTCCTCGGTTTTGATATACTTTTCATTCCTTTCCAGGAGCTCGGTGAAATCATTAGGAGGCTTCTTCGTAAGGGAGGCCTTCAGGTCTTTGTGAGTGGCTTTGTGGCGGAAGGCGGCAGCTGCCACTAACGAGTCCAGGTAGGGGATGGACCTTGCTTCGACTGTGAAGCGCTTGACAAAGTCTTTCAACAGTTCTCCATTCAAGTGAACGAGGTACGGGGGTCAATGAACTATTGCTTTGAGAGCGTAATCCGGGCGGGCTTCTATGTCAAAGTCAAAACGGTCATTTGCTTTAATTCCAACAGAGAAGTACTTATTTTTTCAGCCTTGCGGCTAGTAACGAAGTGCGCTATGAAGAGCTCCTCGAGCTGGTCGAAGGAGAATATTGACTCTGGAGTGAGGCGAGAGTATCATTCTCTTGCTGGCCCTTTCAAAGTTACGAAAAATGTTCAGCACAGGTGCACATCAGTTGCTTTATAGACCATCATAAGAGTTTTAAAACTCTCAATATGGTCAGTCGGGTCAGATTCACCAACGTAAGATTCAAACTGAGAGGCTTTGAAATTCTTTGGAATGGGGTCATCGATGATGGATTTGCTGAAAGGAGGTCGAATGGGGCGGTAAGCTCTGCTGGAGTGGTTCCCTTCATATTTTATCTAGTCCTTTACTTCTCAGATGTGGCGAAGGACTTAGTCGTCCTTCCCCTTGGATATGGTTGAGTCGTTGGATTCTTCATCTCTTGAAGGATTAGAGTGACGACTCCATGAGCGTCGACCCTGATCATGAGTATCTCAGATGGCTCAGGAATGTCATGATTGAAGTTTTCCAATTTAGCCCTAGTGACTGGGGCCTCTTGCTCTTTGTTTCTCTCAAGATAGTTTCGACTCTCACGGGTCGAGCTTCTTTCTGTAGTGTGCCCCCTATGAATGAGGAGTGTCTTGATCTCTGCCTTCGGGGAGAGTTGCTTCTCCGGTTCACTTGACGTTCTGAGCGAGTGGACTCGGTCCGGGTACGCCTCTCATCCAAACGAATCTATAGATCAGTCCCCTATTGTCTGGCGTTGATGATTTGATAGAGATCTCTTGACCCCTGGGGACCTCGCAAGGCCATCGAGTCACTGGAAGCATTATAGACTGAGACACGATTGTGTATAGGGTGATGTTCATTGAATAGGCTGTTGGGGTACGGCTGGTGATGAGGAATAGGGTCCTCCAAGGGAGGAGCTTGTTGACGAAGAGGGTTGGCTAGATGGCTTGAGGCCGCTGCTCTCCCTCTTAAATTTGGTGGCATAACAGTAAGTCTGATATTTGATGTGGATCTGTATAGTTTCTCACAAACGGCGTTAATATGATGATCTGAATTTTGGTGTGAGAGCAAACAAACAGTGAGTTTATATTTTGAATGAAACTACTAAAGATCTAACCTTTGATCGTTGCTATAAAAAGTGGCTAGATCTCCTGAGATTGGATCTAGATCGTTGAAAGAGTACCGTGATCTGAATCTGATGGTTGCTAATGCGGTCGATGGACCTGAAAAAAGCCTGAAACACCAGGGATGGCCCCAACGATAGATCCTCCAATGCGCAAGTCAGAACCAAAGAAAGAGAGTTTGAGAGAAAAATTGTTGATAACCTTCTGACTAAGGGAGGGAAAAGAGTATTTATAAGCCTAAGAAACAGTTAGGAAATTGATATGAATCTATTATCTCCTATTGAGTCTCCCCATTTTAAGAGATAGAATCGGTTACTCTCATTTTGGGATAAGAGATTTAACTTACAGCCCTCATGGGCTGGGTGTCTCCTCTAATGGGCCCAGTCACTTTTTATTGGGCTTGAAAGTGGTACATATCTTGTTAATAAGCCTGAAAAAGGCCCAAACCTGTTAAAGAGGCCCATTACTATTAATCTGCTTATAGAAGCTTCAATATCTGTGTTGAAATCGTACGACCTTGATTGGCTACGATTTGTACAATTATCACATAGTGATTATGGCTATTAGAAAAAATTTTGTATTTTGCGCGATTAGATCGCTTAAGCTGCATGCAATAGACACCTTAATAAACCTAGTTTTTCTCCTCATCCTTACCACCACCGCCACCTATTCCTCCTCCACTACCCTCCCTCCCTCCGAACACATTCAGTAAATCCCCAAAGCAAAACACTTGAAATCAACCACAACTAAAAAATAGTAATAATATTGATAATAATAATTAGAGGGCATTTACTTCTTACAAGAAGAATCTGACTCAAGAAGATGATGATGCCGGCGAATCGGTGGCAGTCTGGTGAGAGAGGGACGACGAGGAGAGGCTGGCATTGAGCTTAGGAATCAAAGAGGAAGGGATGACGACAACAACGACGACAGTGAGGAAAGGCTAGCATCTAGCATGGCAACGCGGGGGCGGGGTCACGACAATGGGAAGGAGTGGATTTGGGGTTTTGAGAGAGAGGGAATTGTGAGAAGGAGATGTAGAAATAATTGGGGATTTCGAGTTTTAAGGGGAGTGATATATCCCTGCATTTTTTAATTGGAAAGGCTGAAATGACCACGCTGGTTTTAGTCCCCAGTCTATCCCGGCATTTCATCCAAACTCCCACAACAAAATTCCAGGAAAAATGACTTTTTTTGTAGTGCCGATAAAATATAACCCCACTTCAGTCCAAGCTGCTCCAAAGTGGGCCGGACTCATCGGACTCGAGTTGGGCTTGCACCAATTGTCACCCCTACTTTTTTTGCTCAGCCTCGTTTAGGGATGACAACAGGTAGGGTAAGGTATGGGGTTTACCCGCAACCATAACATACTGATACTCTACCCTTACCATAACGGGTAATTTAAAAATTATCTTACCTTACCTTAACAAGTAAACATGTGAAAATATTACACTATATTTTTTAAATAAAAACTATATTATGACAACAAAATGACAAAAGTAAAATTATTATCTCTCTTTGCATCCCAATTTTCACTTAATGATATTGAGATTGACACAATCTTCATTTCTACCCATTTTCACATGTCAACAATTAAACAAAGCAAAACATGGATCATATTTGTATATTTATAGTTATATGCGTGTGTACATCTATGAGTCAATAACATATATATATATATATATATATATATATATATATATATATATATATAAGGGCAAAAGGGTAAACGAGTACCTCTTACCCTAACCCTACCCTAACTTTTAAACGAGGTAGGATCTTCTACCCTTTCCCTACCTGTGGATATAGAAGTCTTACCAATACCCTAACCCATTGGGTAATCAGGTAAGATTAAACGGGTGCACTGTTACTCATTCCCACCCCTAGCCTCAGTCCCACCCCAGAGTCCGCACAAGCCACAATCTTGCTCTTTCACAATCAAATAAAAATTAGGGAAGGTCTCGACTTTCATTGTCTCATTTTCAAGCAAAAGTCACCAACAAGTAAGTTTCTTTTCATGAGGCTAAATTTAGTCAAAATTACACCGTCAAGCGAGGTAAGAAATGTGAGCACTTCTCTAGAAGAATAAATGGTCCAAATATAAATCTTCAACAAGGTTATTAACCCCTTCGTCTTTAATAAAGAAATATAGGGACTTAATTGGAATATGCGAAATATTCAGTCACCTCAAGATTCCAATTCCTAGGGTCCTCATTGTTTTTAAGTAAGACCGCATAAGCTTTATTCAAATCAAGAAGCGAGGTAAGTAGCAGGATTTAAGATAATTCACTCACAAAACAAAGTCTCCACTCCCTTCTCCAAATGAATATTCTTCAAATGAGAATAAACACTTTCCTTGGATCAAAAGTTACTAATAACAACAAAACAACATTTAGCACCACATTTGATATTCGTTTTTAATTCCACAAAATTCCCAAAATTCCCTTTTAATCCCAAATTCCTCCATCCCCTCTCTTCCTCTCAGATCTACATTCTCATCTGAGTATCTTCTCTCTTTCCCTTTTCTCTTATCCTCTACTTCACCTCTTTTCTTCTCCTCTACTGGATGTTTCCCCCTCTGCCTCTAGACGCATCTTCCCTCAGTGGCCTCCCTGCCTTCTCCTTGCCCCTTCCAGCATCTTTTGCTGCGGTGAACTTGGATCCACCCTAATCGGAGCTCCTATCGGTAATATCTCTATAACTCTTTCATCTTTCCTACACTTCTCGCTCTTCAGATATGTGGTTTTTGTATTGTTTTTTGGTGATTTGGTAGCTGCATGTGAGTGATTTGTCAGTGGTGAGGGTTTAGTTCTACCACCGTGCTGATGCCTGTGATTGATTCCCTTTTCTTATAGTAGATCATGTTGTTACTTCCCGACATTACTGGTAGTTAGTTTTTATGTTCTGGGAGTTTGTGGTATCATTCTTCTTGCCTCATTCTATATTTTTCCTCTACTCTTTCTCTTCTGGTCTGGTTCTGTATTCGAGATCAATTCATTCCCTCTCTCTCTCTTTATTGATTTTCATATCATCTTTTCTGGTTTTTTCTACATTTTTCTCTCATTTTTATTGTTTTTTCTCCACTTCGTGATTGTTGCAATGTGTGTTTTCCTTTGGTTTAGGCATTTTCTTGGCCTATTTCATTTCCCCTATTACCTGTCCTTTGCATTTGTTCAGAATTCTGCGGTGGGGTTCTGTGGGCCTCATCTTGGATCTTTCTTGGGTCTAAGTAGTCAAAAAAATCAAGCGTCGAATATTTGGTGGTGTTCCAGTGCCTTCTCGGACCCTCTGTATCCTTCTTCTGCTCTACTTCCACTAATTGTCTTAGATCCTCTCCATCACTTTCACTGTGCTTCACCTAATTTCGCACAACCTATGTAACGCCTCGAATTCTATTTACATGTAATTCGTAGCATAACAAGATCTTTTACTTCAAATTCGTACAATTTTACACGAAAATTAAAACTTTTCATTTCACAATATGTTCTTTACATCAACGCAGTGAAATTTTTTAAAAAAATACAACATGATATACAATAATAAAAGTGCTTCAATCTTTTAACAGCTCATCATAGTGACTTTAAGTCCATGCCAAGTCTAGTCCTGCAACTAGAAAACTATGGGCATGTCAGTTGCATACAACTGACACGATGCTATAATACAGCTATTCTCTTACTTTAGCAAACACAAACCTAAATGCACAATAAATATAAAAAGTGACTATCCTAAACATGTCAGTGTATGATATGAACTTAAATGCCTAATGCAGATTTACACTACGATGCAGTAATGCACACTTGTTCGGATTCTATGCATCCCATACTACATAGGTCTATGGACAAGCCCTTATCATACTCCTCAATTTAGGGTTTAATCTCTCGCTATGAAATACTACTACGGTGACTAATTTAAGGTTTAGATATCATGTGAGTATCTACTACCACCCCATAATTCTTAAGAATATGCTCTCCCACCACGAGTCGTAACCCTGATAATTCTATAGGCGAAAACCCACACCGCGAGCTATGACCCCGATAACTTTTTAGAGTCGTCCTCCCACCGCGAGTGATTGTCAGCCATCACGCCTCACACCCCTATAATTCTAGAGATGAAACCCACATTGCGTTGTCATAGGTACCTCATCACACAAATACCCCATGAGCGTCGCCTCGATCTGGGTCATTCTGAAGGAATATCTCCTACCGCGAGCCGCAACCCCGACAATTATGGAGATAACCTCCCACCGCACTATCAAGGCCCTCATACTCATGTTTTCCCATACTTCATCACATCTCCCCTTAGTTTTTGTCCTTAAATTTAAAAAATTATCACAACCTAGAGCTAGCTTACCCTACCGGACTTATATCAACACTAGAGAAAGTTAGCCCACACTGGCTACTTCTCAAAGAGAGAGTTAACCACACTGGTTACTCCTCAAATTTTCATTATTTACAAAATGCCGGTTACTAGGGTCTCGCCTAGCCTCTAGATTCCAACAACCATCTCATTAAAGATCAAATAGGTTATATCCAACCTCAACACAAACAATTTATTCATCATTTCTCTTTATCCACTTTCTTCATATTTATAAACCATAAAGTATTCGACTTGTCATAGCAACATTCGATAACGATTTATCAATCAACTTCTTGAAGACAATTACTTGGTTAACTCACCCAATTATTCACTTTAATAATTATTAATATTCTTTTGACTAATAAAACCTTCTCATGTTGTCTAAATATATTCCAAGTACATTTCCTAGTACAAATGTTCTTTAAACCAAAAGTCCATTCACGATTAATTCACTAGAACCTCGATTTAAATTTCATATTCATGCTTTGATTTAATTATCAACCACCTCAACTATTTCTCCAGCTCATAAATTTGTATTCATGAAACTTCACAAGAAGTGCTTTAAATTTATATTCTACAACCAATTTGCTAACTCATATACATTTCCCTTCTTTAATTTTAATTCACAACTCATTAATATGAATATGATTTTTAATTCCCAAACATATAACCCAAAATAGTGATAAGTTATTTTTAATTGCTCAAATAATATTTTAGAATATTTATATGATTTTTTCCTGAATTTGAAAACTCAAAACCACAAAAAATATAAAAAGTTGCAAATACTGTGAAAAGCCAGAATCAAATCCGAGACCCCAACCCAGTGCAGCGCCACATGGAAGCGCTAAGCGCGTTGCGCCTACGCTAGCCACAGAGGCCAAGAGCACATCCTGATCATAAAGGGGTTCAAAATGTTTTAACTCCAGTCTCTGATTAATCTCATTTTGAACACTTTCAACTATTTTTTATTTCTACTCTTTTATTTCAATTTAATTCTTCATAAAAATAAATTCTTAGACTTCCAGAGAGGATTACCCCTTATTTTTATCCATATTAGAATTTATTTTTACACAAATAATTCCAAATGGTAATTTTTTTAGAGTTTACATAAACATACATTTTTATTTAAAATAACTAACATGAATATTTTTTATTTCCTCTTAGCAATTTTCATCTCCCAATTGATTTTGTAATTCACCCCTAATATTTACACAATTTCCTGTGCCTAATTTAACAACTTTATGCATATATATATATATATATATATATATATATATATATATATTCTTGTGCCTAATTTAACAACTTTATGCATATATATATATATATATATATATATATATATATATATATATATATATACAATTCATATAATTTAATCATGGCTTATTATTTGTGCCTAACCACATTCAAACATGCTTTTAAATAGAAATTCAATCGACAATCTATCAGTTCTAAGATGAAACTTTCAATTAGCATACAATAATTCTCATGTTTCTTTAGTACTAAAATGCTAACAACACAATATGCATCACAAAACTAATTGAAGAACTCATACCAATTATCAATTTCAAGCATAATTTTCCTACACATGCATACTACAATACTTTAGAAAGCAAAAGAGACCCCACCTTATTTTGATGCAATTTGAAATTAGAAATCCTAGAAAGATTGCTCCAAACTCTACACAAAAGCTAGCATTCTCCTCCTTTAGCAAGCCAAAAACCGAAAGCTCCTTTCTTGCAACCCGAAAGCCTCTCTTTTCTTTTTCTCTTTTGATTCTTTTGATTTTTGTGTTGTTCATACTATAGGAAGGGGGTATTTAGAGGGTTATTGTGTGGATGAGAAGAATCCCACTAATCAAATAACTACCCCACTCACCCAAACACTCTCCCACTCTCCCTCTCCTCTCTTAGTTGGTAGGCCAATGCTCTTTGGGTGCACACACGTGCACGTGCACCAAATGTTCACACACTTCTCATTCATTTTATTAATTGTTATTTATTTAGTAGTAGGTGTTTGTCACATGACAAGCTTAAAAATGTGTATTTAAAAGTAGAATTGTTCATGGGCTTCTATTTTAAAAAAATTGTGGGCTTTAAAATAAATTTAGGTCTAGTGGGTTCTAATTAAAAATAAATAATACAAATGTGAAAAATAAAATGAGAGAAAAATGTGCATGACATCTAGAAGAATTTTAGGAGCTAAAATGCATAAAATTTACGTGCAATGCAGTATAAAAATATATCTGAGTCTAAATAGGAAAAAATAAACTCCAATCTATAAAACGAATTCGAACAAGTATAAAAATAAGTAGTTAAAATACGTAGAAGCATTACACGTAACTGTGCAATATACGTAGTCGTCACGTGTATTGAAAACATGTGCAATTCATGTAAAAACAAAAATATTAAAATAAATATTTAAGTTGGCTAAAAATAGGATTAAAATGAATTTTGAGAAAGCAAAAAAATATAAATAATCAGAATATAAAGATACGTATGACATTTATATAAAAATAAGTTACGAATATTACTCATAAAAGTACAAAATACATGTGTGTAACATACGTGGAGCAAAATTTTCATGACTCAATTTTGCGGGGTGTTACAGCCTGTTACTTGCTACCAATGTGTTCATCCTGGGCATTTCAAATTGTTCTGTCCCAAAAAAATGCAGTGCTTGTTTTGTGATAAACTCGGTCATTCTAGGAACCGATGAATATCCCTTTAACAACTTCTCGGTTTGCAGCTTGGTATTCCATTTCTAACCAGGTTATATCACTTCTTAACTTCCCTGCTCTTAAGATTAAACTGACACAACACAATGCCAAACGAGATAGATTAGATGTTACTTCTCCAACTATTCCCATTTATGCCCCTCCCCCAAACCCCTTTGGAATCTGGCTGCCTCCCGGTTTGCACTGATTTTCTTTAAGGTAACCTTGATGATAAGATTTTGGCATACCAGCTGTGTCTGGGGAACTCCACATACCCTATTTCTGTGTCATGCTCCTTTGTGAGCAGCCTCCAGAACCCCAAGTGCTCCTCCTCCATCTTTATTCCTTCTTCACTTGCCTTATCTTAGTCTGTTCTGAAGTTTGCTTAAGGTAGTAGGAGGGGCAGGCCCTCGAGTAGGGGCTCTCACAGGGAGGGGATTTGGTGGAAGGATGAGTTTTTCTTATCTAAGAGCTAGCGATGATGAATCCGCTCCTCTTCCCTTCTTCCCACCTAAGTTCACGAGCCTTGTTTGGAGAAACCCTACCATCTCTTCTTCCCCTCATCCCGTCTCCACTCCCTTGGCAGCCTCGGTGCAGGCCAAGATCCATGATTTTGTTCAGGGTATCAATAATCTAGCTCCCTCTCTTTCTACACCTGGTTCTCCACCACAACTACAACCGACTGCTCCTAGTGTCTTAGATTGAAATAACCTCATCCCTTCTACTGATGTTCCCACTCTCGAGACTGAATGGCTTGCATGGTGTCACACCCTCACCTCTCGAGTGATTGGGAGCTTTACAAAAGCAATGTCCACTCCTCTTCTCCGTCTCGTGCGCTTACTTTCGGTAAAGGCAAGACTTTGACTTCTTGTTTTTTCGTTGGTGGTGGTAATGAGGAATGGGGCTCCGCTGATTTGCTACTTTAGGAAGAAAAGGACTCTCTTATCATATCCTCCTCCAAAAAGGTATGTTCTATTTTGGTTAAGTTGCCTTGTAATTTTAGTTTTATGTGCAATGATTTCGCTATGTTCTCGGTTGTTTTCCCTAGTAGTATGTTCTCTTTTAGTCTTTGTGTTGATCTTAGGTTACTCTTGAAACAGTTGGGCTTACATAGTGTTGACTTTCTTCAATCTTCTCCTTTGCTCTATTTTGTGTCTTCTTGTGATAAATCTACGTTATCGGGTACTCTTCCTAACCCCTCATCTGATTTGTAGGTCTCTAACGATTCTGTACTGCCACTGTTGAAACCTTCAATTGCTAATGTGGTTTCCCTGTCGGTTAAGTTTTCCCCTTCGCATTCCTGTTTCTTTGATGTGTTATCCCTCTCTTCCTCTAACAAGAGAACTCCCAGGAAGAAACGCCATCCACTTATATCTTTCTAGTGCCAGGCTTAAGGCTAAAAGGTCCCCCCCCGTGCCTGTCTTAGCCTCTTTGGCAGCCCAAGTTCGTAACTTCACATTACCATCGCTTCCCAATGTTGTTTCGCAAAACTCTCCCCTAGGACCTGTTTACCAAGTTCACTTTAATTCCTTATCTAATCTTCACATCTCTAACCATGCTTTTGATATGGGTTTCTTGGTTGGCTCTTCTTCATCCTCTTGCTTTGAATCGATTAGATCCCCTGAATGTTCTGAAGCTACAGAGTTTAATTGCTTTAATGGTTAGTGGCTCTTGGAATATTCGGGGCCTTGGTAGATCCCCCAAAAAAGAAGTTATCTTTTATATGATTTCTTCTGCTAGGTGTGACATCCTCTCTATTAAGGAATTGAAATTAGATTCCTTATGTCCCTCCATTAATAGGGCGCTGGGTGGTAAAGTTATTACCTAATTGATCGGCCTTGATGTCGTTAACTCGTGCCGCGGCATGCTCCTCAGTTTTAAAGTTTCTCTATTCAAACTAGTTTATATTCTTAGGATGAAATTCTTTCTGATTGTGGTTTTAGAATGGATTAAGTTTAACCTTCTCATTAATGTAGTGTCTATCTATGGTCCTTCTACAGCTGACCTCAGGCACAAAATTTGGGATGAATTCAGTTCTTTTATTGGCCGTAACAATGGTTTGTGGATTTTTTGCAGCGACTTTAATGTCACTAGATTCACCCACGAATGTAGTGGTAACTCGACTTGGGTTAATGATTGTCTTTAGTTCAATCATTGTATCCGTCTGTTGGATCTGATTGACCTACCCATCAACGGTAGGTGTTTCACCTGGGCTAACAATTGCTTAGCTCTCTCCTTGGCGAAACTCGATCATTTCATGGTTTCTCAAGACTCGATCTCTATGTTCCAGAATTCTTTCGTTCAAGCACTTCCTAACCCCTCTTATGATCATTTGCCACTGATTTTGAATTCTAACTTTAACTCTCTAAACCTTTTAAATTTAGATTTGAGAAATTTTGACTAGAAGACCAAATCTTCGTTAATATGATCATTCATTGTATCTCCTCGGTTGTTGGGCTTGGAGAAGAGATAGATTTAATAACGCCAATTTCCTTAAATGTTCCTTATTAAATCTCATTCATCTCATTGACCAAAAATAAAAGTTGGGCCCTATCTGTACGGTGGACTGGCATAAAAGATTGGAGTGCAAAAATGAGTATGCTTCTCTGCTTCATCAAGACCACTTCAAATGGGCCCATGGAGCCAAGATCAAATGGTTGAAAGAAGGATACTGCAAGACATCCTTCTTCCATAACTTCACTTCTCATAGGTAAAAGATCAATCATATTACTTCCATAATGGAAGATGATCACGAGCTTCGATCCCTTCCTTAGTTCCACTCTACTTTTCTTAATTTCTACAAAAACCTTATGGGGTCCTCATCTCCTAAACCTCTCCGCATGGACTATGAGTCTCTGTATGATTCAGAGAATCATGACCTCTCCACTCTAGAGCTTCGGTCTCTATTGAGGAGATTCAGGTGGTCATATTCTCCATGCATTGTGATTCGGCACCAGGACCTGATGGATTCCCTTCTTTCTTTTTCCAAAAGTTTTGGGTTTATCTCAAAGATTACATGCTTGATATGTTCTCTGAATTATTTAATTATAATTTTTATCGCATTAATTATGTGCATATTATTCTTATCCCTAAGATCATTGGTGCTAATTCGGTGTCTGCTTTCAGACCCATTAGCATACTCAACACTTCCTTTAAGATCATCATGAATCTGGCGAATAAGTTATCTTTTGTTATTTCTCCTTTAATAGATCCAGCACAATCAGCCTTTCTTAAAGATAGATTCATCTTAGATAGCATGGCTTGCACTCAAGTGATCATTTCTGGTTGCCACAAATCAGAGCTGATGGTATTTTATTAAAGCTTCATTTTGAAAAAGCCTACGATAAGGTTGATTGGGCATTTCTGTCGGAGATTCTCATCCATAGAGGCTTTGGAATTAAATGAATCTCCTGGATTAAATCCAACCTATTCGCAGTCACTTCCTCGGTCATTATTAATGGAATATAGGGTAACTAATTTAAGTGTAAAGGGTGCCTTAGACTAGGTGACCCGGCTTATTCCCTCCTTTTTTTCTGGTTAATGATGTTTTTAGTAAAATGCTCCTGAAAGCCTGGAACTCGAACACCATTGAAGGATTGGGTGGTTTTAATGGTTTTAAGGCATTCTTAATCTCCAATATACTGATGACACCATTTTCTTTGCCAAACCAAATGACACGTCTCTCTGTAATATACTGATGACACCATTAATTTTAACAAATCTCAAGTCATCTGGTTGGGTGGCTCCAACATTAAACAAACAGAGATCACTATTTTTTTCATTTATTCGGGTTCCTTTCTGGTCAATTATCTTGGCATTCTTCTTATATGGGGCAAACTCCAAAAGGAGGACTAGTTTCCCATGATTGATAAAATTGAGTCTAGACTCAATGAATGGGCTAGCCGACTCAATGAATGGGCTAGCCGTTAAATGTTGTGTGGTCGTAGATGATTAACACCACCTTGTCAACCATCCCTCTCTATAATATGTCCGACTTGTATGTTTCGTCTTGGGTTATTAATCATATCGATAAATTCAAATGAAACTTCTTCTTGTCTGGCTAGTCTACCTTATCGGCCGGGAAGCATCTTTGTAACCGGAAGAGATTATGTAAATCCAAACGAGAAAGCTATTAGGGTATTCTCAATCTTAGAAATCAGAATCTTGTGCTTCTTGGTAAATTGCTATGGAAGGCTCTCAAGCGAGACGATCTCGCTTGGATTTGCTTGGTTAAGAATAAATACCACAAAATAAAAAAAAGTTGGGGATTTGCATTCCAATTTGGCCATTCATGCCTCTTTCTTTTGGAAAAGGGTTTGGAAAGCGGTTGAACCTTTCAAATACGGTCTCCAAAAGATTTGTAGCGGTGGGTCCACCATCAAATCTAGCTTGACTTTTGGATTGATAATAATAAAATTGAAATTTTATTCCCATCTCTTGTTCACTTAGCTTCTAACCCCAATGCCACGGTTGCTTCTTACCTTAATATTAATAACTTTCAGTGTGACTAGGTTATTCCGTTCAAGAGGACTTTTCTATAGCCCAACTCTATGAGTATATATGTCTATTTGTCTTACTTAGGTCCTACCAATGGCAAACGAGGGATAGTACTAATGGAGATGGTCTAATACCGGTACTTATACTATTAAATCTTTCTACACTTTTCTTAATAAAGGTGGGGTTATTTCTCTGTCCTGTAAACATATATGGAAAAATATTACTCCTATCATAGCGCGGATTCTTGTTTGGTACGCAGTTCATAACAAATTGCTCACTGTTAAATCCTTAACAGAAAGAATCCGCCTCTTGGGCAAAAATGCATTTTTTGTAAGAATCATGATGAATCGAATAACCATCTCTTTATTCACTATTCTTTCATTCAACCTATTTGGTTTATTTGCAAATGGGCTTGGCATGTGTGTGGTAAATCTGGATCCATGATCGCGTTGGAGTTCATGGAGGAAGAAGTGTATATGGTGCGATTTTAGATTATCATGGGATATTACTGTGATGGCAGTGGTCTAGGTGATTTGGATGGAGAGAAATAATCGTATCTTCACCAACAAATTTGCTCTATTGATTATGTCATTGAGAATATTTTGTTCCTTGTGCACCTTTGGCCAACATTTTTTTGCCTGATAAAAGGGAGTCTCTTAAACTTATTTATCTAGATGTTGTTGTGTCGTTGCTCATTCATCATGGTTTAAACTCTTTTCCTTAATACTTATTGTTAATACTTCTTGATTTCTCTTGTCGTGTTGAGCTGCGTCTTTGGTTCAAATGTTTTGGTCACTCACATTTTTATGCCAGTGTTTTATTGCTCTATTCTGCTGTGGCAGAGACTTTTGGTGTTGCTATCTTCTCTATACTAGAGTTGAAGTGCTGGCTTGGTGGTTCTGTTTTTTTAGGAAGGGTTTGCTTTCGTTTCCTTGGTGGATATACTGGTTGTTTATGTTCCTTGCTTTCTGATGTTGCTGACTGCTATTGCTTACCCCTGTTGTTAACCCTGAGTGTTGAAGGCCCCTCGCTTGGTTTCGTTTACATTGATGGTGCTGTTTGTTTCCTCCATTTTGCGGGATGTTTTCTGGTGTTGTTGTCCTTCGTTTCTTAGCACTTAACTATCTGGTGATGGGTTTGATTTGGCTGCCTGGTTGTGTTTGCAGCACTTTTATCCCTTTCAAACCTAGTTTTCTCTATTTTTCTTGTTCTCTGGTTTTTGATGTAATAGGCAGGATTTCCTACTACTTTCCTTGCGTCATTTTTTGTTGTAATATATTTTTTGTACTATGATTTTTTTCTCTATATATTGTAACATGCTGGAGCCGTAAGTCTCTATCCTATTCACTCCAAAAAAAGAATATTCTTCAAATGAAGAGATCATGAAATTGGGCATTTACAGATCATTTTTTTCGAAAAAGTGCAACAAAGTAAAAAGTAGTAATGCACAAATGCATAAGAGAACTGAAATACAAAAATTCATAACATGGGTAGAACAGCAATACGATAGAACATTTAGAGGGCATACGATAGGCTTCATTTGCATTGCAACTGCGGTTATAGTTGCAATTGGAATTGTAGATGTAACTTGCAGTTGTAAAAGGTTATAAGAGAGGTTGTAAATGCAATTGAGACCAACAATTATTATTCAAATTCTCACTTGCAACTCACTTGCACCCAAAATGAGAGCAACTTGAAAGTTGCAAATGAGTCCCTCTTCTGCATGTAAGTTCACAACTCAAAAACTGTAGCGCCCCGAATTTCTAATATAATATCTTAGAAAATATGTGGCACATTCCCAGCATCAACTTCAATGTAATAGTACACATAGCCCAAAAACACAAATAATTTTATTCAAGCTTTTATTACATCAATCTTTTTCAAACACAGCGGAAATACAAACACCTTGAATTACAACCTTCTTTTTACAACACTTTTTTTTTTTTACAATTGTTTTACACGAAGCTCTATTACATCAGTTTAACTCAAAACTATATTAAGCATCCAACCTCCAAACTCTAAGCAACAACCTGCAACACATGGGGCTAGAGATGACCCTAACCCCCAAAATTAAAGGGGTCAGCCATAAATGGTGTGAGTGACATAAAACAACAAACAACATAAATAAACGATAAGCATTGATTCTTAAACAACATGTACTGAACGAGAGAAACATATACTAAACATGTATTGTGAAGTAAGAAATAACAGGAAAACATGAAAACATCAAGTGTAGCTTAACTAAGTGGTAGTAGCAGAAAACAGGAAAACACATGTATAAAACCAAGTCAAGAAAAACACAATTTCCATATGCGGACTCTTTAATGCGTACTTGTCGGAGTCTATGCATCCCATTCTACATAGGTCCGGTGCAAGTCCTTAACGTCTCCATATAATAGGGTTCAATAGAAGAAAAAGGTACAAGTAGTTATAGATCAAACTATTCAACACTGCAGTTCGGATACCCGGCTATCAATCACTCTCAATACCACATATCGGATACCCGGTTATCAGTCACTCTCAACACCGCAGATCGGATACCCGGTTATCAATCACTCTCAGTGATTCTCAACACCGCAGAGTATACCCAACCCCGGAGATCAATGACTCTCAACACCACATAATATACCCGACTATCAATCACTCTCAATACCACAGATCGGATACCCGGTTATCAGTCACTCTCAACACCGCAGATCGGATACCCGGTTATCAATCACTCTCAGTGATTCTGAACATCGCAGAGTATACCCAACCCCGGAGATCAATGACTCTCAACACCGCAGAATATACCCGACTATCAATCACTCTCAATACCACAGATCGGATACCCGGTTATCAGTCACTCTCAACACCGCAGATCGGATACCCAGTTATCAATCACTCTCAGTGATTCTCAACACCGCAGAGTATACCCAACCCCGGAGATCAATGACTCTCAACACCGCAGAATGTACCTGACTATCAAAGGTCAATAACTTGAAAGAACATTCATAGATATAAGAATACATCAGTACTAGTCGACTAATACGGAAGTAAGTCGACTGTCCAGAAGGGAAGATTCCATGATTTTAAGAAAATAAACTAAGTGTTATAAGTTGACTTATAAAAGTCATAAGTCGACTTATCAGAGTGTTTTAAGTTGACTTATAGAAGTCATAAGTCGACTTACCAGAGAATATAAGTTGACCTACAAAAGTCATAAGTCGACTTACCAGAGAATATAAGTCGACTTAAAAAGTCATAAGTCGACTTACCAGAAAGAAACTCCAGAAATCTTTAAGAAAATATTCTAAGTGTGCCAGTCGACTGAAAATGGTCTAAGTCGACTGTCCAAAACGGATTTTCAAGGAAACTAAAGATCATAGCAGCCGGGTCATACCAGTCGACTGAAAGGTCATGCCAGTCGACTGTCGGCCTACAGACTGCATAGTTTTGGTTATACATGATAATCAAAATTAGGATTTTCCAAAAGCAATCATTGTTTACTAAAATAATTTGTATTCAGATAAAAACGACAATCTCAAATAATCCTCTTTATGGATACATTTCCTCAAATCAACCAATATCTCAAAACTTAATTCTCATGTTCTTAATTCCTAACTTTTCCATTAGGATTTCTCAAAACTGAATTTCTTCCACAACTCATAACCAAAAATCTGATTGTAATCACAAGATCCAGATGTTCATCCATCCAATCCCTTATTGTCATAATCATACTCAAATCTTAACATGTTTTCAAGCAATAAGAAATTATCAACCAAGATCTACTAAACGTTCATAGATTTTCACATACGTAATACAACAACGACCATTGTATCGTTCTCATACAAAATACACTAAATAAACAAACATGTCAAATAAACAAAAAAACAATCATTCACATAAATCAAACCACAAAACAAAGTTCATATCACTCACCTTAGGAATGAAAAGATCCAACAGGAAAGCCTCTCCTTTTTGCGAGATCCAAAATCCCCCTCTTGATCCTCCCAAAATCACAAATATAATGTTGTACAGTGGATGACGGCTGCACACCCACTTATATAGGCCAGAACTAAGGATTTAGGATTTTAGAAATGCATTTGTAAAATAGTCCTTCCAAAATATAACTTTACATATATATAGCTCTATTCTTGAAAATTCAATAAAGTTCATTTAAATTAGGATTTAAAAGTAAAATATACTCATTAATCTCAACCGGTACTGTTCAAAAAGTCCAGAAAGTAAAATTTGCATTTTAACCCCTAAAAATGACAAATTTGCAAAAAGGTCCTTCTTTTCTCAAAATTTGCAAATAGATCCAATTAATTTCAGAAAAATCTGGAAAAATTATAAATAAATCCCAAATATTAAATAATGATTTTCCATAAAGAAAATTTAACTTTTGAACTTCTCAAGAAAGTATTTGCACGTGTTTTGCACGTGTAAAAAGGTAGATTTTCAGAAAATATTTATAAATTCTCAAAAAAAAATCATAGATTTTCAGAAAATATTTATAAATTCTCAAAAAAAAATCATTCTAATTCATCATAAACATTTAAAAATAATATTTTAAAAATTTGGGGTTCTACAAATTTAGTTTTGAGTTGAAACCTTAAATTTTCTTACCCAAACAATGTCAATTGGGCCTGACATTGCAACTCAGTTGCACCATGAGCCCTAGTCGAAATGGATTTAGGGTTTCAACAAACACACCTTAGCACATCTGAACCGTATGATCCCCTCAAGATCCTGAAACCCATCAGAATTGGCTTGCATGCTCCATGGGTTGTGTCACGCCCCTGCTTCCCAAAAGATAATACGGAATATGGATACGTGACAAAAGCCCAGCGAATGATTTTCATCATCCATAAGCTGTTCAAGAATCTTTACAACATATCACAATATAATCAAAGTCAGAAGCCAGAAAAGTCAACCACATGCACCTATGAACCAGATACCAACAAGAATACTTGAAATAAAATATATTTAATCTCAAATAGTCATGATCTGAAATACACAAATAATCTTGGGTCATATTGCCCAAATACAAGAATAAATCCAAATACATGAATACAATTATTGTTCAAAGCAAGAAAACAAGAAATAATGATAACAAGACTCCAGTACTAATACTTCATGTCACCGATACCACCTTGGAACCTGTTCTCCAAAATCTACAATTTAACGAATGCAGGAAAGAGGAAAAGAGAAAAACAAGTACCCGTCAATTGCAAGTTACGGGCCACTTACAATGTAGGATACAAGTACATGGGGAAACTAACAAATTACATGTCAAAATATAACAACTAGCATAGTAAGGTGAATAGGTATAAATGGCATCAGGTAAACATGCATCAGGTGTCAAGTGTTGTGTAATCGGGCATCACGTGTTACGTATCAAGTCTCATGTAAACAACTCTCATGTATCATGTAGTCAAGTGTCAAGCAAGCATGTATCATGTATCAGGTAACAGATATACAGGTAACAGGTAAACAGGTAATCCTGTAACAGGATAATCAGGTATACAGCAAATCAGATTATGTCATGTCAAGTCTTGTTATTTTACTCTCTAGGTAGCACTTCATGCATCCATACTTTTACTACATGGTTGCTACAGTCAATGTAATTTCGTTTTAGATTTCATAGGGGACCATACAGGAAAGTGTATTCGAAAAATCACAGAATCACAGAACTTGGTCGGTAAACTTAATTGGTAAACTTGATCGGTAACTTGATCGGTAACAGAAATTAACTTGATCGGTAAACTTGATCGGTAACTTGATCGGTAACAGAATATTTATTTGATCGGTAAACTTGGTCGGTAAACTTGATCGGTAACATGTCATACAGAAAACACAAGTCTCCTTCCAAGTACATGTTTCTGCACTATCCACTACTAGATCTTTTCCCATTAAAAACCCGGCTTGATTATTTATTATTATTCTCAAACAGGAAGGTATAAGCATGAAACAGCGTCAAAATAACATAGTATAATCTGTAACAGGTCTAGGGTGACAAATAAGCATGCATAGATGATAGGCAGTCACATAAACAAGCAAAACAGTGAATGTTCATATTCAGGACAGCATGACAGTACAGTACTAAAACAGTGATTCTCAGTGTTACAAGCATGCAAATCTGAATCGTTGAAAGGTCTAGAAAATAGACTCCCAACCGAATCCAGTGAGTATAAATAATTCATATATTAATTCACAAAAACCTAACTCAAAACCGATTTCAATGCAGAAAACATGTTCAGCCAGAAATCAGGAAAACGAGTTCTCAGTCAGAAAAATAGCATCAAAACCTCTCAATTAAATCCAGGAAAAATCTGAGGTATTCCCCTATATGTATAGAATCAAAAGATAAAGTTTCATAATATTCCAGTAAAATTAGCTCAGTCATCAAAAATAAGAAAATATCAAGAAACGATACTTTGGAAAATCTGGAATTCCTAACACTGCTTTACGAAAACTGAAATATCTCGTAAGCCGTGAAACGAAATTCAAATCTGTCAAAGAGAGGTGAAAATAGATAAAATAAACTAACTTTCATATTTCACAGATATTTTTCATACAGTAAAAGGAAATAGGGTGAAAACATAATTCTTTACAAAACAGTAACCAAAATACAGCATGTATAATTTTCATAAATGGGCATGAAACAATGCATAAAACTCACCAATAAAATTCACCAAAATTCTGGGTAATCCCTAACTAGATAAAAAAACACTGACCAAAGTTTTGGTTCAAAATAATATAGGTAGCATAGTTATTTAAAATGATTTGTCATCAAAATTATCAAAAAACAGAATCTGGAAAAGATCGACACCTCTGTAGTAAAACAGTCATAACTCAGTCATATGAAAACAAAATCAAGCAAGGTCAGAGGGGTTTGAAAATAGACGAAATTATCTAAAACTCATGTTTTATACTGAAATCAAGATACTAACTTTAAAATAGTCCAAAACAGCAACAAAAACAAAACAGCGATAAACTACAGAATTTTCCCTTAAAACAAAATCGACATAGATTCAAGAAAATTGATCCAAACACACCCAAACATGAAATCGAGTCTAACATGTATCTAAACATCATGAATTAGGGTATCTAACATGTCCATGCCAATTATATCACATGGGTCTCAACCAAAATACAAATTCTTGCACAAGTCTCACATACAAGATCAAAATTCAAGAACAGGCGAATCCTAGGTTAATTCATGTCCATATTGAGTCGTGAGTCATCTATGGTTAAATTTTCACATTAGAGACAAAATCCATCAAGCAAAACACAAACAAGAGTCATCTCTAGACCCAACTACACTATAGGTGAACTTTTTGACTTGTATCAAACAAATGAATTGGAGTACAAGTTACTTGCCTTAACCGATGATGAAATCGACGAAAATAAAGAATAATGGGAACGGATTCCCAGAGCAACGAACCCAATGAACAACACTCACGAACTACAGACCGAAACTCGAGATCCACAATCCGAGATAACACGTGCAAGTATAGAGCGCGTACAACTTCAAACGAGAGCGAACGGGAAGATGTCGACAACGAGCAAAAGCGACGATGGACAGCAAGGGAAGCTCGCTGTCGTGGCTTCCTGGCTGCCCTCGCGCGAGATCGGAGAGCGGCACGGTGAGACGACGAGACGACGACGACTACATGACCGTGGCTGCCTCAGTCGCAGGTGTTGTTGCTACCGAAGGACAGCACGCAGGAATCGGGCTTTCGCTGCGGGGAGACTGGCATCGGCTGCTGCAGTGGTTGCGCATCGGAGGGACGGCAACCAGGGCGAGGCTGCTAGGCACGGCAGTGCAACGTCGAGAGGAGGGCGTGCTGAGGTGGAGCGCTGCAGTCGCTAGAAACACAGGGCGAAGGGAAGAAGGTGGCGACAGGGGGAGTCTGCAGCAGATGCTGCCGTCGGCGACCAGGGAAAGGAGCGGAAGAGGGGAATCGAGGAGGCAGAGAGGAGTGCAGCGGAAGATAGGGGAGAGGGGAGGCACTGCTTCGCGGCGGAGCGTGTCGCGCAGGCTGGCGCGAAGAAGTCGAAGAGATAGGGCAGAGTGAACGGGTGAGAGAAGGAGGTAGGCGGCTGAGAAGATGAAGAGTCGGGTTAGTAGATGGTGTATGGGTTTATATAGGTAAAAATATATATTAGGTTATGAACAGGTCTGATGGGTATTGGGTATATTTCAACCGGGTGTGGGTTTCATTGTGGGTTTCGGGTGTAGGTGGGATCAAACGGGTCTGAATGGGTAGGGAATTGGGTAGTTAGGGTAATGGGTTTAATGCATATATGGGCTTAATGGGTTTAAGTTAAATGGGTTTGGGTAAATTAATGGGTATTTGGGTAATGTAAAACGGGTATGGGTTTTAAATGGGTTTAATAAAAATAGATTAGGGTTTTAAAAATCTAATAGAAAAATAGATTAAGCAATAAAAATATTTTTTATAATAAAAATGTAATTTGCCTTACAAAATATAGTTTATTTAAAATACTACAAATACTTTTAGAAGATAAAAGTGGATTTTTTTTAATAACTAGTCAAAAATAACAATAATAACAATAATACTAATAACAATAATAATAATAAGAGTAATAAAAATAAAAATAAGAATTGTGTTACAATATAAAAATCATGGAATAGTTACAAATAAAATTATTGATCGAAACAAATTTTGAGAGGATATCAAATAGTATAATTTGACAAAAGAACTTGAAAACCGAAAAAAAAATAATTGGCAAAAATTTTAAATATAGAAAATACACAAGAATACATTTTTGGAAAAACAGGGGTTACAGGTTGTTAGCCAACCCTATGCGCCCATCCAACCCACAAAGAAGGGTCAACCCAGCCCACTAGGATACCCTCTCTCTACCTATAAAAAGCAGCCTCCCTCCACTGTGACAAGTTAATCAACATTCCGCCGCTGGGAAAACTTCCTGTGTTTCTGGACTTTGTGCAGGTGTCCGGCGACCCATGGTCGAGAGTAGCTACCAACATATTAGCCCCTCCTACATCTCACCATATCCAGATTAACGGTTGAGATCTGTCCTTCCCCCTTAAAAATCAAACTCATCATCTGTTGCTCCCACACCCTAAAACAGCAGCATCAATTACTAATATACATCAAAAAAATTCAGAAGCAAAAAGTATGGATCAAATTGCACATCAATGAAAGAATGGATGTCATATATTTCTTCATGTTGAATCAATTGAATTTAGGATACAGAATAGACGTATACTTGTAGTAGGCTTCTATAGAGCTAATACTTCTAGTTATGCATCTGGGATGAATTCTGTGGAGTATTTCAAAAATTGTAGGATCTGGTATGGTCAAAATGATCACTAACTGCCCTGCCCTATTGATGTTTGTACAACAATCTAATATGAAAAGATCGATATAAGGGTATTTAAGGAATACGAAATAAGCTGCCTTCAAAGAGATGACCGATGGCTTCACCAAATTCATGTTATTGATAATATGATTTCCTGAAAAGGTATCTATGATGACACTCAAGAAAGGAATAGTAAATAGTAAACTGTTGGGATTTAATGTGTTGCATACTTGTAGTTCGATTATAAGAAGAGATGAAGTGAGGGTAAATCGAAGCAATCATCGAAGAAGAAGATACAAAAACAACAACCACCAGCAAAACAGTGACTGGATAGTCGACTGCAAACAGCTCCAGTTTTTCCAGATGAGGAGGCAGTCGACTGGATCTTTTGGGCAGTCGACTGCATGCGACAGTTGTATTGTTTTGGACTTTAATCTTGGTGATATTTTGGGCCAAATCTTCAACTCCATGTTAGATCGTACGGCTCCTATCGTGTGACTTCTTCTACAGGATATATCAGACGGCTTATGTATCAAGATTACCATTAGGGTTTCTCTAGATTTCTTTATATATTGTAATGGCCTCCATGAGAGGTGTAGTACTTCATTAATATTCTTATATTCTTCTCCATTGTAAATGAGGCTTGAGAGATTGTTCTTGGTGAGTGATTTTGTAATCTTCTCCAGTTCACTAAAATCTCCCTATATTTCTCCCAGGATTATGTTCGCTCGAACCGGGACAAATCTTCGTGTATTTGGTAGATCTACTTGTTTGGTGTTCTTGATCTGTTTGTGT
Organism: Hemerocallis citrina; assembly: GCA_017893485.1. NCBI lineage: Eukaryota > Viridiplantae > Streptophyta > Magnoliopsida > Asparagales > Asphodelaceae > Hemerocallis > Hemerocallis citrina. The sequence goes on from CM030361.1 coordinate 173,528,424, forward strand.
TTCCTCGCTACAATTGCTCAACAAACTTCGATGTGCCATATCAATTTTCCTAACAACTGGTATCAAAGCTTTGGTTAATGAGTCTCTTAGTGAAAATGACAGGTCATATCTACATGAGAATCAAGCAGTTCGACAGTAAGATCAACTTTAATCATTGGAAGGTGGACATGTATAATGTACTAGTTCAAGAACATCTACAGCTTACCATAAAGGACAAAGGTAAACCATCTAACATTAAGATGGATAATTGGGATGAGATTTATGAAAGAGCCCTAAGTTTAATCTGATTGTCATTGGCGGACGAAATCAAGTGCAACTTCATTGAGGAGAAAAGTGCAGTGAGTTTGTGGCCAAGACTCATATTTGACTACCCAAGATCATCGTTATTGGATCGGATGTAAATGAAGAGAAATATGTTTTGTTACTCAATGAAGGAAGGAACCGTTCTTCAAGAACATATTGTGGGCTTCAATAAGATGTTATCTGAACTAAGGGAGATAAACATAAATGATCGAAGCGAAGAAGATAAAGCTTTCAATTTGATATATTCTCTGTCAGATTCATACGAGCATTTGATAACTACTATGCTACACGAAAAGTCAGCCAATGAGAAAATTTTGGTGGCTAAGGTGATCAAGGGCTGGAAGCAAGATCAACTTAGGAAGGAACTCATAAATCATGGACTACCTCCAAAAGTTGCTTAGCGGTGGAAGATCCTTCAATTGAAAATCAAAGTGCAAATCAAGGTGTGATCCGTTGCTGATAATGCAAGAAGAAAGGGCATTACAAGAAGGACTATTGGAAATTGTTAAATCAGAGGAGCACCAAGGTTAGTAATGCTAACGTCAATGTGGTCAGTGCTACTGAATCAGGTGATTTATGTCTTCTTGTTTCAAATTCTTTAAAAGTGGATTGTGGTTGGTTTCATGACTCAGGGTGTTATCCTTATATATGCTCCGAAGGGTAGAAGTTTTATACTTACAAGTCTACAACAGGGAGTTGTGTGAGAGCGAGAACTTGAGAGATTTTTGAAGTAGTGGATGAGGGGACAGTTGAGTGTACACTCTAAGGGAAGTCATGCATATTCCTTTGCTGAAACGAAATCTGATATCTTTGGGAACTCTGGAAGCATGCAGCTGTAGGTACACAGCTCGAGGTAGAGTTCTGTCTATTTTTCAAAGTCGTCATATGGTGATTAAAAGTATAAGAGTTGTTGGACCAGGCCAACACAATCTCTAAAAGCTTCGGGGAATCCGAAATACCTGCACAGGTTTTCCATTGCCCGATATCCCCACAAGTTCATATAGTTTGCCGCAGCTAGTATCATCAAAGCGAGACCAAGATAGTCGAATATCGTCGAAAGGTGGAGAGTGTCTCAGGATAGGTGGAGTTTATGTGGAGGTTGGCAACTCTATGTTAACGCCTACTGAGGTGTGCCTTTGAGTGGCATGCGGATGGGTGAAATTTGGTGGAAGATTGATTCAACTAGCTGAAGGAACTACTAAATCAAGTTCATTTACAGGTAGAAAGTCAAAAGAGTTTAGAGGTGATTAATCACACAATGTTGATAGCACACGCATGCAATCCAAGGTGGAGATTGTTGGGATTGTAAGTCTTGCATACTTGTATGATAAGAAGAAGAGACGAAGTGAAGGAAGATCATTGCAATCACCGACGAAGAAGAAACATAAAAAAGCAACCAGCAGCAAATCAGTGACTATACAGTCGACTAGAAACAGCCTTGGTTTTTCTAGGTGATATTTTGGGCTTGACAGCTACACTATTTTGGGCTTTTATCTTGGTGATATTTTGGGCCCAATCTTCAACTCCATGTTAGATCATCGAATCCTGTAGTGTAGCTTCTTCTACAGGATATATCGGACGGCTTATGTATCAAGACTACAATTAGGGTTTCTCTAGATTTCTCTATATATTGTAATAGCCTCCAAGAAAGGTATAGTACTTCACTGATATTCTCTGACGATCGAGTTGACCCGGAAGAGACTAGTCGAAGCACAAAGTAGGCAAAAAAGTTATGCAGATAATCGAATAAGGGACTTGGAGTTTGAAGAAGGGGATTTTGTTTTCTTGAAAATATCTTCGACGAAGGGTGTGTTCCGGTTTGGAAGGGGAGGAAAGCTTGCCCCATGGTATAACCATACAAAGTAATGAAGAGGATTGGGAACAGCATACTGATTGGAATTACCCAAAGAACTAGCACGGTACACAATGTTTTTCATATATCTATGCTGCGAAAGTACGTCCCAGTTCGAAATCATAAATTGTCTGAAGTACCGGAAGGGTTACAGTTAAACTTGAGCTATAAGGAACGGCTAGTGGAGATCGTGGATCGGTAAGAAAAAGACTTGAGGAACAAAGTCATACCCATGGTCAAAGTATTGTGAAAGAACCAATTGGTCAAAGAAGCAACCTGAGAATCAGAAGAGCAAACGAAAAACAATTTCCCCGTGCTTTTGTTTAACTCTGTATCCTATATATATATATATATATATATATATATATATTTCTTTTCTTTTCTCTTTCTCTTCCTTACTAAGCGTAGTTCTGATGACAGAACTATTCTAAGGAGGGAGTGTTGTAAATCCCGCCAAAATATTATTTTAAATATTTTATTTTTATACGGGCAATGCATGTATTTATAGTACAAATGTTGATTGTAAAATCGTTTACAGTTACATATATATTTTCTTTCATTCACCGAGTGCAAATGCATAATCTAGTTTTAATTAAACTAGCATACTTTAATTCATATTAAAGTGAATAATATATGTGATTATTAAGTAAAAGTCATAAAATTTTAATGTGTAGTTTATGTGCATATGACCCGTTTGGAACCCGTATTTTCCCCACTTTTTGACCGGCGTTGGGTGAAAATGAAGGGTGTGGGGACTTAGTCTAAGGGCCTTTTTTAGTTAAATGGGAGAGTGGGTGGATACTATCTTAAAATCACGGAAGTTATTTTTTTAAATGCAACTACTTCCTCTCTCTCTTATTTAAACCACCGGCCAAAAAGAAAATGAAAATAAAAATAAAAGTGAATAGGAGAGAGTTGCAAATTTTTTAGTGTTTTGAAAGGGGAGAAGGCTTGGAAATTATGCTAGGGGCTTTCAACTGCAAGGAGTTACATCTAAGAGGTGGGTGTTTCCAACATTTATAAATTTTGGTTGATTCGTCATTCTTAGATTGTAAGTATAATATGGTTAAATTTTGAATGTGAAATATACATGTGTTGGTGTTCCATTATTTTCTAATACTTAGGTAGAAATATTCAAGCATTATTTGTAACATATGATATCGATAATCAAATTTGTATGTGAAATGTATGTATGTAGGAGTTTCTTAAGTTTCTGTCTAAATTGATATAGTATTAAACTTGCTTAAATGATATATAGAATTGTGATTAGATTTCATGTACGTGAAATTTTATATGTGGTTGCTTTTTATAAATTCTGGTTGTTGAATTGATAATTGTTCATATAATTCAACTCATTATCATGGATTTTAAACTTAAAGTATGATAAATTTGTATATATAAATATGCTAGATTCAATATTAAATCAATTTAGACTGATATGTGAATAAATCTATGCCGAAATATACTAAACTAAATCAAGTTCGTCATTGTATGCTGTGTAGTGATGGTGGGGATAATCGTAAGATCAAGTCTCGGCTTTCCCTTTTAATTCAGAATGTGAAACAGAGAGTTCACATTTAAAATATTTGCCTCACTAATATAGATAGAGAATGAAGCTTGATAGCCTGGTTATTCGGTTTGGATTTGGGCATTGCGGACAGTAAGTCGTGGGTTCGAAACCTGGGGGGGTCTTTTCTTCTTGGAAATTTTGTTAATCAAAATTAATCGACAGAAACCTTCATAAAATATAGTAACATGTTTTTTTCTACATGGATGAGAGGCTGAGAGCCTGGGTTTGAAGCAGGGATAAAAGCACTGAGCGTTCTCTGATTCGAAACCAGAGGGGTTCAGTTTGTTTTAAATTAAAAAAATTTCTTTTATCTTATTTTTGGGAAGGGTTTTAATCTAAAAACTAATTAATATGTTATTACATAAATTGAGATGAAAATATACGTTAAAGCTTATTTTGGGACTAAATCAAATTACATATTAGATTCGATTAAAAGGGGAAAAATTTTAATCGGTTTAGGTCGTATATTATTTAAAATGAGTTCGGTTTGGAGTTAATTTTAATTAGTTTGGAGAATGAACTAAGAAAGTAAGAAGAAATATTGATATAGGAAATTTGAACTAATGTTGGTCAAAGTCTTATTAAGATAGAGTTTCAATACTTTATTAAGGTAAAGTTTCATTGAAAATTCCATTATAGTGGGAGGAGAGATTGATCAATTATTTTGAGAATAATTAATTAGAAGGGATGAATAAGACCACAAAATGAGTTATACAAATGAATGAGATTTTATGAAAGGAGTTAAGAGTAATCTGGAAGTGTATGAAAATTTGGTAAGTGGATTCTAGAGGTTAAGCGAGACCCAGGGTGACCGGCAAGTTTGATAAATGAAAATTTGAGAAGTGGCCAGTATGGACAAAAGTTCTCAGTGTTTGACTAAGTCCGGAGGGGTAAGCTAGCTCTAAGCGGTCCTAAATAATTCTACCTACGCGTGAAATTTAAGGATAGACACTAGATGGGTGATGAGACAAAACTTGAGCAAACGTGAGTAGGGGGGCTCTATAAGTTGGGCAGACGTATTCCAGGACTATAGTTACAGTCAGACTGATGTATTCCGGGACCATGATTGTCATGCAGAGGAGACGAGTCTCAATTATTTTTGGGGCTATGAATGATTGGCGGATGTACTCCGGGATTATGAATAGTCGGGCGAAAGGGAGACGAATCTCCAGTATTCCGGTTTAGGGCGACTCTTACGGGATGTTTGCGTGATGAGGGTTCTGTATGGTCGGGCAGATGTATTCCGGGACTGGAGTCAATATTCGCAGAATGTCTAAATCTTGCTTTTGTCACCGTAGTAGGATTGCATGGCAAGGGATAAAACCCAACAATGAAGGAGTACGATAAGAGCTTGCCCTCGGATCTATATTGTATGGGCGACATATAATCCAAACAAGTGTGCATTAGAATATCATTGTATGCATAAGTGTTTGCATTAGTCATTAAGTTCATAACATACAGTGACATGGTTAGGATAGTCACATTTCATTTTGTTTTGCATTCAAGTTTGTGGTTGTTAAATTGAGGAATCGCTATATTATAGCGTTGCGTCAGTTACATTTAACTGACGTGTCCACAGTTCTCAAGTTGCAGGATTTGGATTAACAAGTGGCGTGGACGTGAAGCCGTGATGATGAATGTCACAAGAATGAAGAGTTTTATTGACACAAGTTATATTGTATATATATATTCCGCTGTGCTTTGTAAAGAATAATATTGTAATGAAAAAGTTTTAAATTCCTTATATTTTTGTACGATATTGAAGCGTTGATTCTGGTTGTGCTATGAATTACCTGTGTTTGGAATTCGGGACATTACAGATATTTTTCTCCACTGTAAGTGAGTCTTGAGAGATAGTTTTTGGTGAGTGAGTTTGCAATCTAACTCATTGAAATCTTTTCTAGTTGAATAAAATCTCCCTGTATTTCTCCCTGGATTAGGTTCACCCGAACCGGGACAAATCTTTGTGTATTTGGTAGATCTGCTTGCTTGGTGTTCTAGATCTCTATGTGTTCCCTTGCTACCATTGCTCAACAAACTCCGTTGCGCAACATAAATTTTCCCAACATAAACCCATATTCGTGTTTTTGATTATTAAGAAAGAATCTTTTGCTTATTTTCCAATATTCACTTATTGGTTCGAGACATGGACTACATGGAATGAACAGCGACACGAACAGATGTCAATACACGCTATTCGGTAAGGAGATTGGGGAACGTTTTAGGGAATCGACGACCGATGGTTCCAACTTCTTTCCCCAACCCCTCGCGTTGAAAGTCAAGGGTTGGGAAAACGTATAGCTTTGAAATCAACTTTATCTACTTATTTCCCCATATGAACCTCTTGGGGGAGTGGACTCGTTTCAGCTCGGGCAATATAAGCTTGGATGCGGTAGCAATGCCCCATTCAACACGAGCATTTCTAGAGTCAATTCATGTGCAGCCTTTCTCTTTCGTTTCTTATTCTAGAATAGAAGATGATAAGATGCATATACCATTCTCATTAACTATGTTACTTATTTCCTCAAAACCTCTTGATGCAACAAAAAAAAAAAACCTATTCTATCAAGGCCCTAACACAAAAAATTCCTTCTCAAGGGTTCATCACGGAATCCTCTCATATAGGCTAGGCGAGTTCCTATTTCAAAGTCAATGTCTCACAATGAGATTAGTCTGAATAACCAAATTCCAATTGAAATGAAATCTTTAGGAGGAATCAATGAAACGACATCAATCCCAATCGTGGATCTTCGAATTGAGAGAGAGATTGAGAGACATCACAAGAATGCAAGTGTAAGTCATGACACTCAAACTGGAAAACATGCATGAGGCAGATAAGCCAGCATTACAAATGAGCATTAAAATGGTGTATGATAAATAGAATCAAAAAATTTAGAGACAAAGTATCAATAGCATGGTTTCAAAACCGGTTACCGGTAACGGGTATCAGCTGTTGTTTGAAAGTAATATCTAACATAACTGAAGTATCCATAAGAAAATTTCTAATGCGACTAGGGTTGTGCATCTCGGTATCAGCAGAAATTTGATACCATGATTAATAGCACTAACTAGTTATGACAAGGAATTGGTGGTTAGATTTACTTGAACTTACAAAATATGGAACCCTTAGATTTCTTTGTAATTCATACTGAACGTACATATCAATTCACATAAATAACATGATAACGAAATGACTAAGTAAAGGTTATTTTGCAGTCTTCATTTTTGTGAAGGGGTTCCATAACTTGATCAAAACCTCTCTAATTGTAAAACAGGAACGATTTGGTTAAAAAGACTGTGATATTGATAAATTGCAGAAGCAAATTAGATACTGATAAATCAGAAAGTCTTAGTAAAGTTATCATTCAATAAATAACCCCTTCATAGGAAATTTCTTTTTTCAATTTTCTTGTGGTAGGGTGCTGGTCTTTGATAATTACCCTTCCAATATCTGTGTCCCCTGCGCAATGCACATAGAGATACCAAACCCTTTAATTGTATACTTATTAAAAAGATGATATTGTTGCAGCTTTTTTCAGCGTGGGAGCAATCAGATGATGAGTTCGGATTTTAAGGGAGAAAATATAGATCTAACTATTGAACTTAGTTGGAAAATGTGGTTGGGACTCCTTGTTGCTGAATCTAGTTTGTTGGGAGTGCTTGGATCTAAATTGGATGGTTGAGATTTCACCGGCGAACCTGCACAAAGTATGAACACCGGAGTTGACCTCGGCGAAAGACTCTCCGACGCTCAAGTTAATAACAAAAATTTAATAGTAGAGATTTAATAGCAAAAGATTAACTACTTGACTTTGATGAAGGTGTAACACCTCGAATTCCAAAGTAGGTTATTTGTAGCACAACTAGAATTTTTACTTCAATTTCGTACAAAAATATAAGGAATTTAAAGTTTTTTCATTACAATGTTGTTCTTTACAATACACAGCGGAAACTTACATATAGAATACAACTTATATCATCAAAATCTTCAATCTCGCAACATTCCTCGACACTAAACTCATGCCCACGCCGCTCGCTCATCCGAGTCCTGCAAAACTTGAGAACTGCGGGCACATCAGTTGAATACAACTGATACAATGCTATAACAAAGCGATCCTCGACATTAACAATCACAAACTTTATGCACAAAACAAAAGCATTAATGACAAAAATGAAAACAGAAAGGGAATCTAATCTAAGTGTATAAGTGTATGTCATGTAACAGAAATCAAAATGCATAAAACAATGGTAAATAAAAAAGTATCTAACAAAGCAACAAATACACACAATACATACTAATGCACACTTGTTCGGATTCTATGCATCCCATACTACATAGCTCCGAGGGCAAGCCCTTAACATTCTCCTCATTATGGGGTTCGATCCACACCATGAAATTCTACTACAATGACAAAGGCAAGGTTTAGATGTCTCACGAGTATTGGCTCCAGCCCCAGAATCCATCCCCTACTATATAAAATCCTCATCATGCAAACACCCCGCAAGCGTCGCTCTAGCTCGGAATACTGGAGATCCGCCTCCCTTCCGCCCGACTATTCATAATTCCAGAATCCACCGCCCGATCATTCATAGTTCCGAAAATAATTAAGACTCGTCTCACTCCACATAGCAATTACAGTCCCGGAATCCGCTGCCCGACTATATAGAGCCTCCCTATTCACGTTTGTCCAAGCTTCATCACATCTCCTTTTCAAATGCATGTCCTTAGTTCAATTATAATTAATATGACCTAGAGCTAGCTTACCATACTAGACTTAAACTAACTCACCGAGAATGTTAGCCCAGACTGGCCACTTCTCAAATTTTCATATATCACAACTTGCCGGCACCCAGGGTCTCGCTCAACCTCTAGAGTCACACATCCCAAAATTCATAATCTTTCTAGGTTATTCTTAACCTCTTTTATAATCATTACAAATTCCATCAATTCATATACTCAATTCATCTTTTATTCATTCCATCCGACTAGTCATTCTCAAATAACTAGATAAAATTTCTCAAAATGTTATAATAGGACTTCAAAAAGTCTCAATTCAATCAACATCATGTATGTTATAATATTTCAAATTCAATTACCAAATCTATATTAAATCATTCATTCAAACCTGGAATTTAATCCAAAACAATTGTACCAATTTCCATTAAGATAATATCCTTCAAGATCAATTATTAATTTCCTAAATACTTCCAAAATATTTGTACCGAAATACTCCAAAGATAATATCCTTCAAAATCAATGTTTAATCGTCCAAATATTCAAAAGTTAAATCAAATCAAACCGTAGTTAATCATTACATTTTTGTGGAAATTAACCAAAATACTTGTTCTAAATTCTATTTATACAAAACTCAAAAAATATAACTTTTGTTAAAAAATACTCATAAAGTGAACTTTTATTAAACAAAAACTGAAATGGCTCCTCCATGGTTCGAACCTGTAACCCAACACAGAGCCCCAACGCCTAAAGTCACTCCTTTTAACTAGACTCTGAAGCCTCACAATCTACCGGTAACCCTCAAAGAATTAAACTAATGCTTACGGGCTCAAATTCAATTTCAAAAAAAGAGTGTTAGAAAGAAAGAAAAAAAAATTGAACTCTCCCTGGATCTAACCCAAGACCACCCACATCACACTATGATCTAAACAGCCCCACTAACCAAGCTCTAAAGCCTCTCTTACTGATGATTTCCCTAGGAATAATATTTATGAATGCGTTACTTGGATTTAATCCAACCCGAAAATCCAACAATCCGCATATATATCAATTCATGTATCAGAACCTTAAGATTTAAATCATAGTATTTAATAAAATTGAAGGCAGTAAATAATCATCTAAAATTTCTTCTTTTTAATTTATTAAATCATGAATTTGTTAGCATACGATAGATTCTAATCATGAATTAAAACTAATTATACTCCATCTAAAAATAATTAACATGTCATACCCTCTACATTTATTACTTCATAGCAATTTATTTTGCAGAATCTGAAACTATCATGATACTACGAAACAATCAAAGTTGGGGAACGCCCACACACATAAATATATACTTGCATGATCTAGCATGAGAATTACTACACAAAAATTTAGAAAGTTAAAGGAACGTCCACCCAATCATTTCTGAAATGCTCGAGTAGATGTAGATATTACGATGCTGATTCCTCATGCACGTAGAAACTATGCAACTCATTGCTGCTCCGCTTCGCGCTTCACTTCCACTGCAGCAAGAAGGAGTAGAGATGGTGGTGTTCGGAATTGGAGTTGTAGGAGGGGAATAAGGTTGTATGTATGATTGTGTGTGTGTGTGTGTGTGTGTGTGTGTGTGTGTGTGTGTTTAGATACATGAAGAGAGAGTTTGTGAGGGGGTTGGTGAGGTGAAGTGATGGCTCGGAGCAGTAAGGGACAAGAATAAAGAAGAGGAAAAATGAGTGAGGGTGTGTATGTGTATGCATATATATTTAAATATGGAGAAGTTATAAAACCACCCACAAACCCTTTAATAACTTCCCCACTAACCACACTAACTTAAAGCCTTGATAAAAATTTCAATTTTTCTTCCCATATAAAATTTTGGCCGGTCAACATGTGGGGACAAAGCACGGATTTCAAGAGGGGTTTTGCGTGCACATAAGCTACACACTAAAACTTAGGAATTGCTACTTAATATAATTACATTTATCACCCAAGTTAATAAAAACTAAATTAAGCTAGTTTAATTATAACTAGATTATGTATTCATACATAGTAAATGAAATATATATATATATATATATATATATATATATATATATATATATATATATATATATATATAACTCCAAAAGACTTTTGCAATTAATGCGACTTTTGCAATTAATGCATGCACTACATACACGTGTACTTCCCGTGTAAACGAAATATATTTGAGTTGGCTCAAAAATAAGAGAAAATAAATTTCGAGAGAACGGAAAAATATATAAACAATCAAAATACAAAATACGTAGGATATTTGAATTAAAATATGTCACGATGTTTTCCCTAAATATACAAAAATACATGTATCTAACACATGTGCTGCAAAATTGTAATAACTCAATTTTGCGAGGTGTTACAGAAGGTGGAGGATATTTATAGCCTAGGAGTTAGTTCCACATGATAGACTTAAAATAGTATCTTTTTGGGATTAAACTCCAGATTCCCGTAGTGATGGGATAGAGTTAGTTGATAACCCTATTAAAGATAGATGTTTTGGTTAACAGCTTTTAATTAGCTGGAACTATTCTTGTTGGGTTGTAAATTAGCCCTAATTGTAGGCCTGGTTGAGTAGATGGGCATGGAAGTAGCCCATGTTCCTCATGCAAGCTTGTAGATGCTGTAAAATTATCGTTCTGCCTTTAGAAGCTTCAAGATTCAAGATCGAATCATACGGTGGAGAATTTTACTAATATCATAGGTCCCCAACTCCTGAAGGTTGGATTTCTTAGCCTTCGATAAGTAGTTTGCCCTGTTTTGCATGGTCTAGAGACCCTGCGAAAATTTTCGACGATGATTATAGGTTCCAAGAATCTTTTTTGGAGTTTCTAAGGACTGTAATGGTGTTCCAGGATTTTTCCATATTTTTCTAAATTTTTCCATATTTTCTTGAATATTTCTTATTCATTTTTCCAATTTTTAATTATTTTTTGGACTTTTTAATCAATTTTCTAAATTTAATAATTAATTTTTGGAATTTTAATTCATAATTATTTTTCCAAAATTTTTAAAGAATTTATCTAAATTAAAAATTATTAAAAGGGATTTTTAATCAAAATCCAACTTGGCACAAATTTTGAGGAGATCCAATGCCCCGGATCGGTCACAGCATGCAAGCAGATCACCTGATGAATTTTATGGGTTGCTCGCTAGCTCGGTGTTGCTGACATCAGTGTGACATATTTTATTTTATTGGTTTTTTTGTTTTTTTTTAGGGGGGGGAGGGGAGGGGGGAATATTTTTGCTCATCTTCTTCTTCTTCATTGCCTGAGCTTCTATCTTGCAGTCTCTAGTAATGAACTAGACTCCAAACTTGCCATTTATTTTTAGCAAGTTGTTGGAGCAACTCTAAGGAAGAGTTAGACTCCGAACTCATTATAGGAAGCACATGAGTTGTTAGAGTAGCTTGAGCGGCAAGTGGAACACGGAACTCATTGTGTAGTGTCAATGAGTTATGGGAGGAGTTCGAGCGACGACCACAGCACGAAACTCATTGTTGGGAGTCAATGAGTTGTTGGAGGGGCTCGGAAAAGATGCTTTGCCTCTGAGGAACTAAGTAAAGAAGTTTCGCCTTCAAGAAGCTGATAAGAGAAGCGTTGCTCCCAAGGAGGTGCTAAAAAGAGAAACTTTGCTCTCAATGAGATAAGAAGTGAAGCTTTTCCCCTGAGGATCTTAAAAGAGGCGCTTCGCCCATGATGAGCTTAGAAGAGGAGCTTTGCCCCCGATGAGCTTTTTCCACTAGGGAGCTTTGTGCCTATACTAAAGGGTTGATAAAGATTTCCCAAGTGTTTTTGTCTCGACTCCTACTTTCTTCGGGTTGCAGTTTTTTGCTATGAGTCCATTAGCCGGGGGAGCGGCTCTAAATACGAGATGAACTCTAGACTTAGTGCTTTTGAGTTAGCAAGTTGTGAGGGCAGCCATTTTGAGCAAGCAAGTTGTAGGGGCAGCCTAGGGAGGCATTGGACTCTAAAATCATTGTAGGGGGCCAATGAGTGGTTAAAGTAGCTTGAGTGGCAAGCGGAACACTGAACTCATTGTATGGAGTCAATAAGTTTTTGGAGGAGCTCGAACAACGAGTGAAACACCGAACTCATTGTTTGGAGCCAATGAGATGTTAGTGGGGCCCGAGCGGCGCGCGGAGCACTGAACTCATTGTGAGAGCCAATAAGCTGCTAGAGAGGCTCGAGCGGCATGCGGAGAGCCAAACTCATTATAGGATTCCAATGAGTTTTTGGAGGGGCCCGAGCGATGAGCGGAGCACTGAACTCATTGTAGGGAGCCAAAGAGGTGTTGGAGGGGCTCAAGCGACGAGCGGAGCAACAAACTCATTATAAGGAGACAACAATTTATTTAAGGGGCTTGAGCGAAGAGCAGAGCACTGAACTCATTGTATGGATTCAATGAGTTGTTGGAGGAGCTCGAGCAGGCGAGAGGAGCGCTGAACTAATTGTGTGGAGTCAATGTGTCATTGTAAGGAGACAATGATTTACTGAAAGGGCTTTCAGAATATGTTTTGTGAATTAAAAGATGGCTAAATTTTTTATAAAAAACCATGAACTATCCCATTTATGCAGAAAACCCCAGTGAACTTTTTTTGGGGCAGAAAACCACACTCAAGTATAGTTGCAAAAAACCTACTCCTACAGCATGAACTTTCTGCTAAAGTTGAGTGAGGTTTTTTGACAATAATGAAAAAGATGCATGATGTTTTCTAAACCAACTTGCAAAGATGAATAGGGTTATCTAATACAAGCAGAAAAGTTATATGTGGTTTTTTAAAAATATACTTCAGGGAGGATTTTTGCAACCATACTTGAGTGAGGTTTTGTGCGTAAAAAAAAAGTTCAATGAGGTTTTCTGCATAAAGGGGATAGTTCAAGGGTTTTTTTTCAAATTTATCCTTAAAAGATCTAAAACTCAGTTATAATAACATTTGGATCTATGACAGCCCAAATCCAAAATCAATATAAAGATACAGTATTGCAAAAATAAAGCAGTCACAACAAAAAAAGGAAATATTCAACAATTGGTACTAGGTCCTAGAAAAAGGCCACATGACAAATGACCGAAAAAACAACAAGGCACTGCTGTAGACTGATGAAGATAGAGCACTTACATAAATGTGGACAATGCGGAGCAGAAGAAGATAACGAATGATTACTCCTTATGTAAGCTATGATGCAAATTCATTATTGAGAAAATGATGTACAGAAGTATGTAAGCAAGCAATAATATAAGCCAACCTTTCTTCTATAATGTCACGCCCCGCTTCCCAAAAATACGGAATACGAGCACATGACATTGGCCCAGCGAATGACTAATGTCACCCATAAGCTGTTTATCCGATTAACTCAACAATATAATCAATACAGAACAATTGCGCAGGCAATAATAATAATCTCATGAACAATAATACTTGGAATAAATAATATGAAATATCCAAATACAATAATAATCCAATATCTGGAAGCAAATAATAGCAATATTCAAGTCAAAAGCCAACAATACAATGAAATAACAATAGTTCAATAATTAAGTCTTTATGACAAAACAATAAATTATTAAGTGGCGATGCTATCAATTCCTTCACCAATGTTGTTCTTCCAATCCATCAGGCAATTCTCTATCAACACCTACAAACACTTCATCTAAAAAGAGAAGAAAAATTATCCTTAGATCAAGTCATGGACAACAAGTAGAGAAAGCAAAGTCTAATAGAAAAAGGTATAACAATGATTTCAATGGATCAATAGGAATCAATAACATGGGACGATAACAATAATCAATATCATGATAGTCGATATAATAGATATAAACAATAATTCAATATTCGGTAACAATAATCAATGATCAATAACAATAACACTTAGCCAATATTCGATATCAATAGAAATAATGATGAACAATATGCAATGTCGGTGATGTGTCTATCCTTATGTATATTAATCATTTTAATCCTAACTAATGCACGTACTACTGTGTCCCATATGTTCCATACCACAAGTTCGATGCATACAATCAATTTCGTTTAAACTCTAGTGGTGAATTCTATAGATCATGTGTCGGTACGGTAATCACTGATACGATACAATATTATTGTACAATTCATTATAATGATACACTGATATACTGATTCACTGATTCACGAGTTCACGAATTCACAGGTTCACGAGTTCACGACACGAAAGATTGGGGTGCCGTAACCAGCGCTCCACAATCAATCGATTAACACTGGCCGACACAGTCACTATATTATTCACTACTCAAATCAATCTCTTAAACCCCAGCTTGTTAAATATTTTATCAATGTAACAACACAATATGCAATTTGAGATATTGGAGTGAACAATAGTAACAATAAGGGAGCATAAGGTGATAACATGAAGTAGGATAATTGGAATGATGACAATAAGACATTGAGATCATGAAATGCAACAAACATACATTAATTCATGCACTAGTACGATATAGGATAATTAATCTATTAAAATCTGAATTATAAAATTCTAGGACAGAAAGAGTAGTCTGTACAAAGTCCGCTGTTTCGGAAATTGAAAACTAAATCCGTCAGAAATTCTATAAACAAGACTTCCACACGATTCCAACGCATATTTAAAGTTCAAAATTCGACAATAGTATCTAGGTCAAACACCTTGTTCTTTACAGATTTCATGTTCAGACAAAATTTCGACATCATGTTATTTTATTTTTAGAAAAAGCAAAAACTCAATATTAAATTCATAAAAAAATATTTTTTAGACTCCTAAACATGATTACTAATAATCTGGAAAATTCCAAAGCAAGATCTTATCATTTGATCAGCCTATTTACTGTTTAAACGTGCAAGATACAAGAATCTGAAAATTTGAAAGTCAAAACACACCTGTAGTAAAATGGGCTTAACTTTTGCTACACAACTCGGAATTCAAAAATTCAAGATGTTCTTGAAACTAGAAAGATAAGGCTACAATTCTTATTCAGAAAATAATACGTTTAAAGATCATTTACTGGTTCAAAAACAACAGTCAACAAGCAAGCCAGCAAGCAATATACAGGGTCTTAAGGTATTTTCATGAAACAAATTAATTAGACATGATGAGTATCAATTCAATAGTCAATAAACTTCATAACCAATACAATTAAAAACACATACACATTAATTTATCATCAATCAAATATCAATCGATCAAACAACATATAACCTAGCAATTGTCTCTACAATAATTAATTGTGTCATGATTATACCGTTAACCCTATTATCAATTCTACATGAATGCATGAAAGATCCAATCTTTAGAGTCAAAAGTGGCACGATGTCAAGAATATTGGGTTTAGCTCATGTAAACCCTCAATAGACCCAACGAAGAGATGAACAAAGTATAATACGATAAACAAGGGATCTACTTGCAAGAGTTCCAACAAAACTTGAATTTGATACAATTAACAATTCAAAAGGACAGTGACTTACCTCATAAACAGTAAAAGATTGTCCTTAGAGTAAGTCATGGACAGCAAGTAAAGAAAGCAAAGAACAATGGAATAATGATATAACAATGATTTCAATGGATCAATAGGAATCAATAACATGGAACGAAAACAATAATCAATATCATGATAGTCGATACAATGGCTATTAATAATGATTCAATATTCGGTAACAATAATCACTACAAAAGATACTCGATTTACCGGCGAATATTCTCCGGCATTTTACTAGTAGCGCCGGGGTAGAGAGCAAATAGGAATGGGGCACCAGATGGGGAGGTTATACATCGGCGGTCGCTTTAAACCGCCGGGCAATATTCGTATTCACCGGCGTTTTATTTAAAAATGCCGGTGAAGTGTATTAGTCACCGGCGTTTTAATAATAAACGCCGGTGAATATACCGACACATTCACCGGCGTGTCTAATTGAAACGCCGGTGAATAAGTTGTGATAAATCCCGCCAACCCTAATCTTTCGCTCGCCATTTCCCAACCCCCCCCCCCCCAAAAAAAAGGGGGGGGGGGGGGGGGCACTTCGTTTTCCCTCCTTCCTCGCTCTACTTCCCGCGCGTTTGCATCCGCCGCTTCGTCCTCTTCGACAGCCTTCGACCTTTCGTCATCATCCCTTCTTCCCTTCGTCATTTTCGATTTCCTTCCCCCCTCTCTCTATTTGGAGGTGAATCGGCGATCGGAAACCACCGTGTCGCCCCGCTCTCTCTCTATCTCCTACACCCCCGCGCTCGTCGCCCCACTCTCTCTCCCTCTCTTCGGTATCATCTCTTGATTTCCCTTATTTTTCAAAAAAAACATGTTTTTTCAGATTATGCATCTTGATTTCCTTAACATGAATGGTTTAGTTGGGATGAAGAATGAATAGAAAAATATATGCTTAGATACTGGAAATTTTCATCCTCTTTTACTATTAATGAAGCTTATTTCATGCATCTGATTGTCATCTTAGCATATTTTTTTGACCAAAATGGGTTCACTGTGAACTGAGGATGGTATAGCTGTATGCTAAAATCCTCCGGATATGTACAACAATTGGGTTTTAGATTTAGTTGGGCTAAAGAATTAGTAGAGCAACATATATGCTCAGATAATGGATGTTTTCATTTTCAGATACTGTTAGAGAAGCTGATTGCCATCTTTGGCATGATTTTTTAACATAAAATGGGTACACTTCCAAACTAAGTATGCTGCTAGCATCCTCATTTTCTTTTACTGTTAATGAAGCTTATCTCATGCATCTGATTGTCATCTTGGCATGTTTTTTTGACCAAAATGGGTTCACTGTGAACTGAGAATGCTATAGGTACGTATGCCAAAATCCTCCGGATATGTACAACAATTGGGTTTTAGATTTAGTTGGGCTAAAGAATTAGTAAAGCAACATATATGCTCAGATAATGGATATTTTCATTTTCAGATACTGTTAGAGAAGCTGATTGCCATCTTAGGCTTGATTTTTTAACATAAAATGGGTTCACTTCCAAACTAAGTATGCTGCTTGCATCCTCTTCTTCTTTTACTGTTAATGAAGCTTATTTCATGCATCTGATTGTCATCTTGGCATGTTTTTTTGACCAAAATGGGTTCACTGTGAACTGAGGATGGTATAGCTGTATGCTAAAATCCTCCGGATATGTACAACAATTGGGTTTTAGATTTAGTTGGGCTAAAGAATTAGTAGAGCAACATATATGCTCAGATAATGGATGTTTTCATTTTCATATACTGTTAGAGAAGCTGATTGCCATCTTTGGCATGATTTTTTAACATAAAATGGGTACACTTCCAAACTAAGTATGCTGCTAGCATCCTCATTTTCTTTTACTGTTAATGAAGCTTATCTCATGCATCTTATTGTCATCTTGGCATGTTTTTTTGACCAAAATGGGTTCACTGTGAACTGAGGATGCTATAGGTACGTATGCCAAAATCCTCCAGATATGTACAACAATTGGGTTTTAGATTTAGTTGGGCTAAAGAATTAGTAGAGCAACATATATGCTCAGATAATGGATGTTTTCATTTTCAGATACTGTTAGAGAAGCTGATTGCCATCTTAGGCATGATTTTTTAACAAAAAATGGGTACACTTCCAAACTAAGTATGCTGCTAGCATCCTCATATTCTTTTACTGTTAATGAAGCTTATCTCATGCATCTGATTGTCATCTTGGCATGTTTTTTTGACCAAAATGGGTTCACTGTGAACTGAGGATGCTATAGGTACGTATGCCAAAATCCTCCGGATATGTACAACAATTGGGTTTTAGATTTAGTTGGGCTAAAGAATTAGTAGAGCAACATATATGCTCAGATAATGGATATTTTCATTTTCAGATACTGTTAGAGAAGCTGATTGCCATCTTAGGCATGATTTTTTAACATAAAATGGGTTCACTTCCAAACTAAGTATGCTGCTAGCATCCTCGTCTTCTTTTACTGTTAATGAAGCTTATTTCATGCATCTGATTGTCAGCTTGGCATGTTTTTTTGACCAAAATGGGTTCACTGTGAACTGAGGATTGTATAGCTGTATGCCAAAATCCTCCGGATATGTACAACAATTGGGTTTTAGATTTAGTTGGGCTAAAGAATTAGTAGAGCAACATATATGCTCAGATAATGGATGTTTTTATTTTCAGATACTGTTAGAGAAGCTGATTGCCATCCTAGGCATGATTTTTTAACAAAAAATGGGTACACTTCCAAACTAAGTATGCTGCTAGCATCCTCATTTTCTTTTACTGTTAATGAAGCTTATCCCATGCATCTGATTGTCATCTTGGCATTTTTTTTGACCAAAATGGGTTCACTGTGAACTGAGGATGCTGTAGCTGTATGCCAAAATCCTCCGGATATGTACAACAATTGGTTCACTGTGAAAAATATATGCTTACATACTGGACATTATCATTTTTCTTTTACTGTTAATGAAGCTGATTTCATGCATCTGATTGGCATCTTGGCATGTTTTTTACCAAAATCCTCCAAATCTGTACTAGAATTGGGCTGAACAAACCTTGTGCAGGTTTCTTTTGGCGCTACAAACATCAATGATTTAGTTGGGATGAAGAGTTATTTTAGAAAAACTTATTAGTATCCATATTACTTTCTTTTGTTTAGTATTATTATTATTATTATTATTATTATTATTATTATTATTATTATTATTATGAGATAAGTAAGTGATTATTAGTAGCCATGAACAGAATAGTTCATGAGTCATCAGATCTTCTTGTTACCGTAGTTACAGCACGACGCGCTCATTATTCGTCCGATTCCTCTTCCTCAGCAAAATACCCTTTACCATCATCATCACCTTGAACAGAAAGTCAAATACAGGGGAGACTATAGTTGAATTTTTTTTACACTCGAACACAGATTGTGCGATAAAATACCACTAAGGTGGTTGTGATAATTTCCACAAAAAGTAGTTTAGGGTTGTGTGAATATAGTAGATTGTGTTAAGACTTAATTTTTTTTTGTACATTTTTTGGAACCACAATTTCTTTATTTTACAGTTAAAGATTATATTGTTTATTTATTTGCAGCTAGGGATGGTTTTCAAAAAGGTGAAATTTAATATACAAAATGCCTTTTACTGTTATTACTATTTAATATATCAAATTTTAATTTCAGATTGTGTGCTATTGTTATAATGGATAGAAGTTAGATTAGTAAACCACGATTATCCAAGGAGTACCGTGATGGTATTAAAGATTTTATTATCTTTGCCAAACGACATTTCCATGATCCCAACCTAATCCTTTGTCCATGCCTCCGGTGTACAAATTGTAATTTGAGGACATGTGACGTAGTACATACACACTTGGTTGTCAACAGTTTTCTTCAAGGGTACACAAAGTGGTTTTGTCATGGAGAGGATCATACGTCAGATCCTATTCGTCCGGTTGTATTAGAAAATGAAGATGAGCCCTTAGTGAACGACGACTTAAGCATTTCCGATGAGATGCATGCTTTGTTGCAAGATGCCATGGGGATTCATAATGTTCCTATCCACACCAATAACCCAACAACCCAAGTTCACAATGAGTCAACAGAAACATCACACATTGGTGGTGGGGTGGATGAGGAAATGCCTGGCCCCGTCCCTGAAAATAATAAGCAGCAAGAATCCTTCGCTAAGTTACTTGAAGATGCTAGTATTCCGTTGTACCGCGATTGCACCAAATTCTCTAAATTCTCATTCATTATCAGACTATTTCAGATTAAATGTTTAAACGGGTGGTCTGCTAAGTCCTTCACTATGCTACTTGAATTGTTGAATGAAGCATTTCCTGAAATCTGTATTCCAAACTCAGCCTATAAAATCAAAAAATTCCTAAGTTCTTTCGATCTAGGGTATGAGAAGATAGCAGCATGTCCAAATGACTGTATGCTTTTCACGAGTGGTAAGGAAAGTCTGGAGAATTGCGAAGTGTGTGGTTCTTCGAAATGGATAGAAAGACCAAATCAAGACGAGGGAGCCAGTGGATCTACTAAGCGAAGTAGAAAAAAGAAGCCTGCCAAAATACTGCGTTACTTTCCTCTGATTCCTAGGCTACAAAGGTTGTTTATGTCTACGAAAACTTCTTCTGATATGAAATGGCATGCTGAAGGTCGCACTAATGATGGGATTCTTAGACATCCTGCTGATTCTCAATCTTGGAAAAAATTTGATGAAAGATATCCTGATTTTGCGGAAGATCCTCGAAATGTGAGACTTGGACTAGCTAGTGATGGTTTCAACCCTTTCAGGCAAATGAGTAGTACATACAGTATATGGCCGGTTGTGTTAATACCATACAATTTGCTGCCTTGGAAATGCATGAAGCAGTCCTCATTTATTTTGTCCATGATAGTTCCTGGACCGAAAGGTCCTGAAAATGATATAGATGTGTACCTACAACCGTTAATAGATAAACTTCAGAAATTGTGGGTGGGTGTTCCAACCTATGATGCTGTGGCTAAAGAAACATTTTCTCTTCGGGCCCTGTTGTCTTGGACAATCAATGATTTTCCAGCATATGCAAATTTATCTGGATATAGTATTAAAGGACGTTATGCATGTCCATGTTGTGCTGACCAAACTAGTTCAAGGTGGTTGTAATGGCAGAATTTTTTGCTATATGGGTCATAGGAGATGGTTGCCTGACACACATATATTTCGGGCAGAGACAACGACATTTGATGGTACCGACGAGTGGGAACATGCTCCTGGATCTTCTTCTAGTTCAGATATTTTGAGGCAGGTAGATGGTCATCAATTCAAATATGGAAAAGAACCAGAAGTCAGGACAAAGGGTAAGAAAAGGGCAAGGCCGGAGCAAGGTGAGGAGACCGATCTATGTGGCGAAGATGAGGATCAAAACATGACGAGTTTAGGTGCATGGAAGAAGAAGAGTATTTTCTTCAAGTTGCCGTATTGGGAATTCAACTTATTGCGACATAATTTAGATGTGATGCATATCGGAAAAAATATTGGGGAAAAATTGTATAGGAACAGTTATGGGAGATGACCGGAAGACAAAGGACAATCTCAAGAGCCGACTTGATTTGAAGTCAATGGGCATCCGACATAAGTTGCATCCAGAAGAATTACCGAACGGGAAAGTACTCCTATCTCCTGCAATCTATTCAATGTCAAAATCGGAGTTGGAATTGTTTTGCAAAGTACTACTGGAACTTAAAGTTCCTGATGGCTATTCTTCTAACATAGCAAGATGTGTCAACTTTAAAGAGAAGAGGCTTCAGGGTCTAAAGTCATACGACTACCACATCCTAATGCAGGATCTCCTTCCTGTGGCCCTAAGGTCTTCAATGTGTGAGCAAGTCACTACTGTCCTGAAAGATCTTTGTAGCATATATAAAGGTATTTGCTCAAGAATGCTTCGTGTTGAAGATATTGACCAATTGGAGCAGCAGGCGGCATTGACACTTAGTAAAATGGAGATGATATTTCCTCCATCGTTCTTCACTATAATGATTCACTTGATAATCTACCTTGCTGGTGAAGCCAGAATCGGCGATCCATCGGTGGATGTACCCCATTGAGAGGTAAAAGAATTCATTCATCTTACAAAATTGAATTTTCAAAAGCTCATTTCTTTTAATCCCCTAATCCGCTCTAATTCATTAATTGTACATGTTCAGGTACCTATACCGGCTAAAGGGTTATGTTAAAAATAGAGCATATCCTGAAGGGTCAATAGCTGAGGGATATCTATCAAAGGAGTGTTCACATTTTTTTCCAGGTATTTGCCGGGTGTGGAGACATCTTCGAGTATACCACGTAGAAATCCAGACATTTCCAACCTTGATGGTGCTCAATATCTTTTTGATACCGCTGGCACTACTGTTGATAAAATTGATGCATTTGAGCTAGATAACTTAGCGTGGGAACAGGCACATCGATATGTGCTAGACCACCATGCATCAGGGGAACCATTTCGAAAGTAAGTTGCTTTTGAATTTAAATCGAATACAGTGAAAACCGCGGAGTTCGATATTAACTTACTTTTGTTATTCCTTATTTCAATTGCTTGTTTTTTAGCGAATTTGTCAGGGACATCAAACGAAGGGCTAGACCAAGAAGACTACCACCACGTGAACAAAACAAGTTGATGAATAAAAAATTTCATAAGTGGTTTGAATCTCATGTAGGTGAATTACAGTTATGCAAGTTAATCTTCATTATATCTATATTTTCTATGGTGCTGATACGATTTGCGCAAAATTAATAGGTACATTCTTTGGGTCCTGAAGGTGTGTCCTCTGAAATACAAGTACTTGCCAAAGGTCCCTATAAGATGGTCAAAAGATACGGAAAATACATATTCAATGGTTTTAGATTTCGTACTAAGGATCGTGAATGTAATTTGAAGTCTCAAAATAGTGGAATGGTAGTGACGTCTAAGACTAGAAGTTATGCTTCCAAATCGGACACGAGGCCTGTAGATGGAGATCTCGACTATTATGGAGTGCTCACGGATATCATTGAGTTGAATTATTTTGGTCATTTCCGTGTTGTCTTATTTCGTGGGGATTGGGCTGAGTTTGATAGGAATTTTGCTAACAACAAGGATAAGCTTGGCTTCACAGTTGTAAACTTCTCAAAATTGATTCACATCGGTACACACATTAGCCATGAGCCATTTGTGTTTCCATCCCAAGTGCAACAAGTGTTCTACATTGAAGATCCAATCCTGCCAAAATCGTATGTGGCTCTCGCTATGCAACCAAGAGATGTATTCCAACTGGGCGATACTTCAGAAGATAAAGATGGTGAAGTCATAAACAATTACATTGCTTCTGAGTTTTCTGTGTTTGATGTAAACACAACCGATGGTGGAATTTGCGGGACTTGGCTCCACAAGGATGGAGAAGAGGGCGATGTATTGGAAGATGTCGTGTTGTAGTTTACTTGATTTTCAATCTCAATATTATATGTCTGTAATTTTCATGTCTTAAATCTTGTTGTAATATTATGTCTGTAATTCCGAACATGTTCATTGTGAATTTAATACACCGGTTTAATTATCTTTCTATTTTCTACTGCTTGGTGTTATT
This sequence comes from Hemerocallis citrina, assembly GCA_017893485.1. NCBI lineage: Eukaryota > Viridiplantae > Streptophyta > Magnoliopsida > Asparagales > Asphodelaceae > Hemerocallis > Hemerocallis citrina. The sequence continues at coordinate 173,551,967 of CM030361.1, forward strand.
TACATTAAACTATGCTTAGTGTCATTTGAACCAAACCATCATTGTAATTTAATTTGTTACAAATCTCATTTAATTAATTTTTTTATAATTATGTTGGTTTGTTAATCCTACTAAAGTACAAATTTTATGATAGTTATTATAAACATGTTATTAATTAAATTTGCATCTCTAAGGAAGTTATTGAATCCTTGACAGGTACAACATGCCGAGGCGTGGAAAGAGGGTAAATATAATTGATGGCAATGAGAGCCATGGGGATGAGCAGCCACTACATAATAGTGGCAGTCAAACAGATGAGGGTGAGGGTAGCACGCCGCCTACTGTCAAAAAACATCGGTAAGTCTTTAAATTGGTATTTTTAAAGAGATTATGGTCTTGAATGCATGAAAGACACGTACTAGTGTTTGTCAGTCTGCATTGTGGCTGTCGTCTATAAGCATTTCGTCTATGTTTCTTAAGTGGGCTGTGATTAGAAAGAAAGGACTGGAGTGGAGATCTGGAAACCCAAATAGAGACATCTCGTTTATTATAATCTATACTTATTGTTGGACCAACCCCCTCTTGCTGTTGTTGCTGATGTCTCTTTGTGTGCGTGTGTTGAAGAGAATGAAGGGATGCGAGAGAGTTGAGAAAAATGCCGCTATGTTAGCCTGGTGTATCCTCATTATCTACCATCCCTCTTTCTAGCTCCATATATGGCTTCTATATTAAATTGGTTTCCTTCCACGATAACAGTCCGTAATACTACACTTGATATGAGCCCTGTTCATAGCTGCACCCTATTGCATACTCACAAACAACTAATACGTGTCATTCATGCATTGTATGACCAACCCCACTTTGGCACATAACATGGTATAGATGACATTGTATGACCTGCAAACAAGGTTTGTTCAACCGTGTTGTTGTACTGATTTGGAGGATTTTGGTATGCTAGCAGCATACTTAGTTTGGAAGTGAACCCATTTTGGTTAAAAAATTATGCCAAAGATGGCAATCAGATGCATGAAATCAGCTTCTTTAACAGTATCTGAAAATGAAAATTTCCATTATCTGAGCATATATGTTTCTTTAACAGTGACTGTGAACAATTGTTCTTAATTGGGCTGTGATTAGAAAGAGACGAGTTAGAGTGGAGATCTGGAAACCCATATAGAGACATCTTGTTCATAATAATTTATTATTATTGTTGTTCTTGTCGCTCTTGCTGTTGTTGCTGATGTCTCTATGTGTTCGTGTGCTGAAGGGAAAGAAGGGATGAGAGAGATGAGGAAAATTCCGCTATGTTAGCCTGGTGTATCCTCATTCTCCACCATTCCTCTTTCTGGCTTCTATATTTGGTTTCCTTCCACGATGACAATTCCTTAAAACTACACTTGATATGAGCCCTATTCGTATTTTTCTTCAATGAAGAATTGATCTATGACTACAATCTCCATTCAAAGCCCAATCAAAATTTGTTTTGGAGCCACAAACATCAATGAAGAATTAATAGAGAAACATAAATGATTATATGCTGGAAATTTTCATTTTCTTTTACTGTTAAAGAAGCTTATTTCATGCATCTGATTGTTTTCTTGGCACATTTTTTTGACCAAAATGGGTTAATTGAATTAGTAGAGCAGCATATATGCTCAGATAATGGATATTTTCATTTTCAGATACTGTTAGAGAACCCGATTGCCATCTTTGGCATGATTTTTTAACATAAAATGGGTTCACTTCCAAACCAAGTATGCCGCTAGCATCCTCATCTTCTTTTACTGTTAATGAAGCTTATTTCATGCATCTGATTGTCAGCTTGGCTTGTTTTTTTGACCAAAATGGGTTCACTGTGAACTGAGGATGGTATAGCAGCTGTATGCCAAAATCCTCCGGATATGTACAACAATTGGGTTTTAGATTTAGTTGGGCTAAAAAATTAGTAGAGCAACATATATGCTCAGATAATGGATGTTTTCATTTTCAGATACTGTTAGAGAACCTGATTGCCATCTTTGGCATGATTTTTTAACATAAAATGGGTTCACTTCCAAACTAAGTATGCTGCTAGCATCCTCATCTTCTTTTACTGTTAATGAAGCTTATTTCATGCATCTGATTGTCAGCTTGGCTTGTTTTTTTGAACAAAATGGGTTCACTGTGAACTGAGGATGCTATAGGTACGTATGCCAAAATCCTCCGGATATGTACAACAATTGGGTTTTAGATTTAGTTGGGCTAAAGAATTAGTAGAGCAACATATATGCTCAGATAATGGATGTTTTCATTTTCAGATACTGTTAGAGAAGCTGATTGCCATCTTAGGCTTGATTTTTTAACATAAAATGGGTTCACTTCCAAACTAAGTATGCTTCTAGCATCCTCTTCTTATTTTACTGTTAATGAAGCTTATTTCATGCATCTGATTGTCATCTTGGTATGTTTTTTTGACCAAAATGGGTTCATTGTGAACTGAGGATGGTATAGCTGTATGCCAAAATCCTCAGAATATGTACAACAATTGGGTTTTAGATTTAGTTGGGCTAAAGAATTAGTAGAGCAAAATATATGCTCAGATAATGGATATTTTCATTTTCAGATACTGTTAGAGATGCTGATTACCATCTTAGGCTTGATTTTTTAACATAAAATGGGTTCACTTCCAAACTAAGTATGCTTCTAGCATCCTCTTCTTCTTTTACTGTTAGTGAAGCTTATTTCATGCATCCGATTGACATCTTGGCATGTTTTTTTGACCAAAATGGGTTCACTGTGAACTGAGGATGGTATAGCTGTATGCCAAAATCCTTCGGATATGTACAACAATTGGGTTTTAGATTTAGTTGGGATAAAGAATTAGTAGAGCAACATATATGCTCAGATAATGGATGTTTTCATTTTCAGATACTGTTAGAGAACCTGATTGCCATCTTTGGCATGATTTTTTAACATAAAATGGGTTCACTTCCAAACTAAGTATGCTGCTAGCATCCTCATCTTCTTTTACTGTTAATGAAGCTTATTTCATGCATCTGATTGTCAGCTTGGCTTGTTTTTTTGAACAAAATGGGTTCACTGTGAACTGAGGATGCTATAGGTACGTATGCCAAAATCTTCCGGATATGTACAACAATTGGGTTTTAGATTTAGTTGGGCTAAAGAATTAGTAGAGCAACATATATGCTCAGATAATGGATGTTTTCATTTTCAGATACTGTTAGAGAAGCTGATTGCCATCTTAGGCTTGATTTTTTAACATAAAATGGGTTCACTTCCAAACTAAGTATGCTGCTAGCATCCTCTTCTTATTTTACTGTTAATGAAGCTTATTTCATGCATCTGATTGTCATCTTGGCATGTTTTTTTGACCAAAATGGGTTCATTGTGAACTGAGGATGGTATAGCTGTATGCCAAAATCCTCCGAATATGTACAACAATTGGGTTTTAGATTTAGTTGGGCTAAAGAATTAGTAGAGCAAAATATATGCTCAGATAATGGATATTTTCATTTTCAGATACTGTTAGAGAAGCTGATTACCATCCTAGGCTTGATTTTTTAACATAAAATGGGTTCACTTCCAAACTAAGTATGCTTCTAGCATCCTCTTCTTCTTTTACTGTTAGTGAAGCTTATTTCATGCATCCGATTGACATCTTGGCATGTTTTTTTGACCAAAATGGGTTCACTGTGAACTGAGGATGGTATAGCTGTATGCCAAAATCCTTCGGATATGTACAACAATTGGGTTTTAGATTTAGTTGGGCTAAAGATTAGTAGAGCAACATATATGCTCAGATAATGGATGTTTTCATTTTCAGATACTGTTAGAGAAGCTGATTGCCATCTTAGGCATGATTTTTTAACATAAAATGGGTTCACTTCCAAACTAAGTATGCTGCTAGCATCCTCATCTTCTTTTATTGTTAGTGAAGCTTATTTCATGCATCTGATTGTCATCTTGGCATGTTTTTTTGACCAAAATGGGTTCACTGTGAACTGAGGATGGTAAAGCTGTATGCCAAAATCCTCCGAATATGTACAACAATTGGGTTTTAGATTTAGTTGGGCTAAAGAATTAGTAGAGCAACATATATGCTCAGATAATGGATATTTTCAATTTCAGATACTGTTAGAGAAGCTGACTGCCATCTTAGGCTTGATTTTTTAACATAAAATGGGTTCACTTCCAAACTAAGTATGCTGCTAGCATCCTCTTCTTCTTTTACTGTTAGTGAAGCTTATTTCATGCATCCGATTGACATCTTGGCATGTTTTTTTGACCAAAATGGGTTCACTGTGAACTGAGGATGGTATAGCTCTATGCCAAAATCCTCCGGATATGTACAACAATTGGGTTTTAGATTTAGTTGGGCTAAAGAATTAGTAGAGCAACATATATATTCAGATAATGGATATTTTCATTTTCAGATACTGTTAGAGAAGCTGATTGCCATCTTAGGCATGATTTTTTAACATAAAATGGGTTCACTACCAAGCTAAGTATGCTGCTAGCATCCTCATCTTCTTTTACTGTTAATGAAGCTTATTTTCATGCATCTGATTGTCATCTTGGCATATTTTTTTGACCAAAATGGGTTCACTGTGAACTGAGGATGGTATAGCTGTATGCCAAAATTCTCTGGATATGCACAACAATTGAGTTTTAGATTTAGTTGGGCTAAAGAATTAGTAGAGCAACATATATGCTCAGATAATGGATATTTTCATTTTCAGATACTGTTAATGAAGCTGATTGCCATCTTTGGCAAATTTTGATTGGGCTGTGATTGGATTGTTTAGTGGTTGTTTTCTATGTTCTTAATTGGGATGTGATTAGAAAGAGAGGGCTCGAGTGGAGATCTGAAAACCCATATAGAGACATCTTGTTCATAATAATTTATTATTATTGTTGTTCTTGTCGCTCTTGCTGTTGTTGCTGATGTCTCTTTGTGTTCGTGTGCTGAAGGGAAACAAGGGATGAGAGAGAGATGAGGAAAATGCCGCTATGTTAGCCTGGTGTATCCAAAGTCTCTACCATTCTTCTTTCTATTTCCATTTCTGGCTTCTATATTTGGTTTCCTTCCACGATGACAGTTCCCTAAAAATACACTTGATATGAGCCCTATCTTATTTTTCTTATTTTTCTTATATTTGGTTTCCTTCCACGATGTACAGTTTCATGGATTGTCTGAACAATCCATGAAAGACATGCTTAGATACTGAATTTTCATTTGTTTTACTGTTTTAGATAGTGGATATTCCCAATCAGAGGAGAATATTTAGGTTTCAAGTTAGATACTGAATTTTCATTTGTTTTGTTGTTTTAGATATATTTAAAAACAAAATTAAGTACTAGATTTTTAGCATTGCAATGTAATTATTTTACCTCTGTATATATCATTAACAATTCCATTTGCAATTGGCACTTTGATCTTATAATTTAAGATACAGGTAGATCTTTTTGCAAGTTCAAAAAATATGTATATTCTGTATTGTGGTCTACTGTTGAATTAAACTATTGTTTTTTTTTCACAGAGCGGTCGCCCAGATGAAGGAAATTCTGATGATCAGAACTGAAGCTACTCGAGGGGTATGAATCTGCGGTCCTGCTTGCTGTTCTTATGTCCTCCTTGCTGTTGTTATGTCAGACTGGTTTTTTTTTATGAGAGTTATGTCAGACTTTTAATTTGGGATATTTGGGATATTTGTCAGACTGGTTTGTTTGGATATTTGGGATGTTAGTCACTATATTAATTTGTTAATTATGACACTGTTAATTAATCAATGAATTTGGACGTTGATATGACACGTGTGAAACTTTATTATCTTTAATTATTCTTGTGTTTGGTTGTGATTTGCGCAGTAATATGCAGCGAAATTGGTTGAATCAGTTGTGAATTAGTTTACAGGTTTTGTAAATGAAACTGTGAATTGAAATCGAACGGAAAACCGGAGCATGAAAACAAATGGGCATAGCTAGACCAGCGTTTTAAAAAACGCCGGTCTATCTAATGAATTTGTTGCAGTGTGCGATATACCGGTGTTCCCACACACGCCGGTGTATGCCGCTAGCTGTAACGGCACCAAGAAACACCGGCGTTTTATAAAACGCCGGTGAACCTAACCACACCGGCGTTTTTTGGTCACGCCGGTGCTTTTAAGTAGGAAAGACCGGGCACTCATAAACGCACATACACGGCGGTCAACGACCGCCGGTATACTTTCATTCTACACCAGTGTTTACAGAAACGCCGGTGAATTGATAAATACCGGCGGTTTATGACCGCCGGTGAATGTATATTGGGGGTAAAAGAACGGCACTCAGAGACCCCCATACACCGGCGTTTTTCCGACCGCCGGTGTAATTATAATATTTATCGGCGTCCAGGAGAACCGCCGGTGTAGACCCCTTCCTTTCTGCGACGCTCGCTTCGACGGCATTTGGACCGGCGCTATTATAAATGCCGGTGAAAGTTTCACCGGCGTAAAAAAACTCTGGCAAAGACGTAAAAAAACGCCGGGAAATCGAGTCTGTTTTGTAGTGAATCAATGATCAATAACAATAACACTTAGACAATATTCGATATCAATAGAAATAATGATGAACAATATGCAATGTCGGAGATGTGTCGATCCTTATGTCGATTAATTATTTTAATCCTAACTAATCCACGTACTACTGTGTCCCATATGTTTCATACCACAGGTTCGATGTATACAATCAATTTCGTTTAGAATCTAGTGGTGAATTCTATAGATCATGTTTCGGTACAGTAATCACTGATACGATACAATATAGTTGCACAATTCATTATAATGATACACTGATACACTGATTCACGAGTTCACGAGTTCACGGGTTCACCAGTTCACGGGTTCACCCTATTATCAATTCTACATGAATGCATGAAAGAACCAATCTTTAGAGTCAAAAGTGGCACGATGTCAAGAATATTGCGGTTAGCTCATGTAAACCCTTAATAGACCTAACGAAGAGATGAACAAAGTATATTATGATAAACAATGGACCTACTTGCAAGAGTTTCAACAAAACTTGAATTTGATACAATTAACAATTCAAAAGGACAGTGACTTGCCTGATAAATGGTGAAAACGAATACTAAGAATAAGGGGATAAGGATCCCGAAGCAACGAATCCATGAACTAGAAATTAACACGTGCACAATACGTGTACTAGAAATCAAGAAACAAAGAGAGAGAGCAACCACAGCAATAGCATCAAAACACCCAACAGTCACAACAGGAACAAGAGACAACAATTGCAACGTCAGCAATGGAAGGAGCGGCAGCCAATCGACGGTGGACGGTGGGGGCTCGGGCTGGCAGCGACTAGTCGATGCCATCGAGCGGAATAGAGGGGCGGCAGGTTTGGGCGGCTGCAAATGGTGCTGGTCGACAGGTAGAGGAGCAGCGCTGGGTTTTGATCTGGGGGTGGAGTTCGACGAGGTAAGGGCAAGGAAAGGTCGGGGACTCGATTGGGGGGTCGTCGACGGGAGATGGATCACGGAGAAAGGTTTTCATAAGAACGGAGATTTTCATGAACAAAATTAATCAAGAAAGAAAAATAGGGTATTTAAAATATTCATATTCATATATATATATATATATATATATATATATATATATATATATTAAATCAAATAGTGAAATGCATATAAAATTGAGCATGTTCGGGCTTAAAACAAAATAATAATAATAATAATGCTAATAATAATGATAAAAATAGTAATACCAATAACAATAATAATAACAACAATAACAACACATATTAATACCAATAGGAATAAGAATAACCATAATAATAACAATAAAAATAATAATGATAGCAATAATAATAATAATAGTGATATGCGTCAAAATACAATTTGAGTTTGACAAATTTAATAAATTCGGAAAGTTAATAATATAAATAGTCAATCAATTAGGGATAGAGAACAAGTTCAAAATATGCAAATATTCGAAATGAACAAAATTTTCGATTAGAAAACGCTTTAATAAAATATTTGAAACGAATTTAGCACAAAAATATTTTGAAAAATCAAATTATAGAAGATACGCGGAAAATACTAATTATCCGGAATGGGGGTTACATATAAAAAGGGAAGGGCTAATAGGAATGAGACAAGCAAGCAGGAGGAGGAGGAGGAGGAGGAGGAAAAAAGACATAAGAAATAAGGAGAAGAGAGAAAGAATTCTGAGAGACTTGTAAGCCAAAAGTAATCTGTACTCTGGAAACTAAAGAAATAAAATTATCTTGTATCCAATCTCAAGTATGATTCACTAACTTTCTCTCGCATGGAGGCCTATAAAAAGCACTGGCTAAAAAATCTTGTGAAAGGCCAATATAAAATCAATAGAGATGAGTCATACACCGATGGTACGAAATGTTACTAGGTTGTGGTTGTGTAACCCCCATTTCGATTGTACGGATTTTTATTTGTATTCTTTTTATCTTCTTCAATTCTTGTATTCCAATTATCTAAATAAATCTTCCTATTCTCTTGAACCCAATTGCATTCATTTGGATATTCAATTATTTTGTTAGAACTCAGAAATCCTAATTCATACTATAATATTATTATTATTTGATATTTTGATTCATGTGAAGCCCAATCCAAGCCTTAGTCACCAAAACCCACCAAACCAAGTTGCATTCAATCTTAACCCTTGGCCTAGTTAACCCCTAATCTCCATTAATCCTAATCATTCTTCATTAACCTAATATCTCCTCCTTCAGCTACCACTTCTTCTTCTTCTTCTTCTTCTTCTTCTTCTTCTTCTTCACACTGAAACCCATACTCCCCTGAAGCCTCTCCACTGCACCAACCAAACCCTCCTTCTCCACTTCGCCATTGCTGCCCGACCTCCATCTCGCCGCCACCTACTGCCTCACCACCGCAGCACCTCGACGCTAGCCCCTCTTCATTACCACAGCAACATCCTGAAATTGCAAACCACTGTCTCCCTCCTACATTGCAACACCTCAACCTCAACTGCATCCCTCCATTGTTGCATCACCTCTTTCCCTGAAGCTCCATTTCGCCTGCACCACCGTAACCGATCACCTTTGCTGCCCTTTATTGCAACTGCAGCCGACATCTTCGCTGCTTTTGCTACTGACGTCCTTGATGTTGTTGCAGTCATCCTTGCTGTAGTTTGCTTTCGTCTCTCCGTCTGTTCGCTGCAGTTGTTGTTTCTCACTGTCACGTGCCTTCGTCTCACTTCTTCTTCCGCATGTTGATTCTCTTCATGCGTCGTAATCATCGTATAAAGCAAGCGTCCTTTGATCTCCCTCAAGTACTTCCCTTTTGTTTGGTTCATTGCATTATAAATCTTGTTTCTTTTCTTTTTGTTCGTATGTCAATTTAACTTGATCCGTTCGTGTATGTTATTCTACTTGATCCCCATCAATTCTCTACCCGTGAAAAGACCATGAAATTTCTTGCTATCACATGCATTGCATAAACACACGTTAAAGAAGTATATGCCTATTACAGATACATGTTACATGTAAATCTTATTTTGGTTATCTATATAATAAAACACAAGGCAAAGCTATCAAGTGGCTCTCATTCAATTGGAAGGAAATAAACAGTCAATATTTATGCTCACAAAATACATTTTTCTGCCCTCTACAGTAACAGGTACTGCAGCTACAATCCCTTTTACTGTAGCTACAGTACTTTTTTTTAAAGATAATTATCAACATTTGAATGAGGCTACTGTAGACTCATACGTAGTATACTCATATATGGTTGAGATCAAGCCTGGGATGATTGGCCACTACATTGCTGAGTTCTCCATTTCATACAAGCCCGTCATGCATGGTAGACCTGGTATTGGGTCTACTCACTCTTCCAGGTTCATTCCGCTCAAGTGAAGAGCCACCAAGATGTCTTTGAGAGTCTGGAAGCTGTGCTGCAAGGCTATTTAATTTAGGAATAGGTGGTTCTGTGTTTTCTGCTATGAACTTTGCTAAATTTTGACTCATGTAGTTGATATTTGTTTGGGTTTTAAAATTAATTAACATTAATACCTACTTTTAATTAATTAAGAAAAGACTAATTAAAATAACACTTATCTTAATTAAGAAAAAAAATTTAATTATTGTGGTTTAATTAGTCTTTTCTTAATTAATTAAAATTTAGGGATTAACAGTTAATTAGTTTAAATCTAATTAAGCTTAATTAACTCATCCAAAACATTAGGGATTAAGCTTAAATAAAATTAATTAATCCCTAATTTTGGATTAATTTCATGTAAAACAAAAAATAAAAAAGTGTTTTAAATTACTTTCGTTATAGTATTACTACAACCAAAATAAAGCTAACATTAAATTATTGCTAGAGTCAACCTATATTCAACCAAAACTACTTTTAAGAAATCAAATCCAAGGAATTGGTTTCGCTATAGCGCTTTTTCCTCTCTTCATTTTTTTACAACCAACCAAACCACCCCTAATTGTTTTTGTATGTAATTATTTTACGACATTCTAATTTTTTTTATAACTTATCGTGTAGTCACTAACAAAATGGTATTGCATATAAATGTTAACCTCTGTGATTTGTTAGTCAAATAGGATTGCATATATTTTACTGTTTACAGTGTTTTTCATATACTGCATCGTTCAGAAGACATGTCGTAGGCACGTGTCCACGAGTAAACCTAGTATTGCAATATGGTGTGTGTGTGTGTGTGTGTGTGTGTGTGTGTGTGTGTGTGTATAGCGTGCGTGCGTGTGTGTATAGTATATTCGATACCGTAGAGATAACAATTCATGTCATGTTAACAGTAGGAGTTGTAGCGTCCCGATTTCCAACACCGGAAAACCGTGACACGAGCCAAGACCTTTTCTTCAATTAGTCACAATACACAGAAAAACAGGAGAATTTAAAACTTTTTATTCAATACACAAAGTGTTACAAGTCTGAATATTGTACAACTGTAATACCTTACAATAGAGTTACAATATTACCTTTACATTTCTAAGTATTACAACCCTCAACATCTTACATCAGAGTATTTCTCAACTAATACATAATCAATACATATACTGCAGCGGGACTAAACATAACACTGACTCCTTACTTTCCTTGCCTTGAGTCTTCCTGAATTTCGCCTTTGTACTTCGGCGATCCAGTACCTATGGAAGTGGGGACGTCAGTATTCACTGACGCTTAAAGGCTGATCATATAGCAGCGAATCTTCCAAACAGTATACAAAGTATAGCAATGGTGTTAGTGTAGTTTAAGTGTTCGTGAGTGCTATGGCTAGACTCTAATGCAATATTTAAATAGAACTAGGACGCTTCCTATTCTAATGTCAGCAAGTCTCCGAAGCAACATGCAGCCCATACTACATGCGACCCCATCTCAAGCCGTTTCTCCATATATAGGGATTGAACCCGCGTTATACATTCTAATTGTACACAACCTGTTCCTGACAATACTCCATGACTCTGTGAGGTTGCAGGAGGGGTCAAGTCCCCCTATGCAGTCTGCTTATGGTGTCTCTGTTTTCCACTACTACCCGGCATGCCGGACCTCACTCGATCCCAGTATATCGGGCATTGTTCCAAAATCAAACCATAGGGTTTCGCAAGCACAGGGCAGCGCGAAGCCTACCCTGTGGCACCCTCTGGGGTCTAGCAAGCGCAGGACTGCACCATGCATCCTGTGGCACCCCAGCCACGGTATTTCAGGAATTAACAGAGCGAGATACGCAACTCGTGTCCTCAACTTGTGAGACGACACCGTACGTATCCCTTTGACGGGAAGGTACAACCCAATCCACCACCTATGATCTGCCTCAAGGGACGAGTTAGTGTAAGGGCCCCCCTACAACTGACTCCTCTCTCCCGGCAAAAGGGTTTAAGTAAACTGATCCTTGTAAGTCACTATCCTAGTGATGTCCCTGACTCGAACAATCCTAGGGATGACGATGTTATAACACAACATGCTAGGCCTTAAATTAGGCTTCACAAGACAACTCTACTAGGCTGCTCAACCTAGACTTACCAGAATCCCTCAGGATCCGGTTCGTGGCTCATCGATCCAAGACTTTGGCCGTGCGAATATACACGCATGCCGCTACCCTAGACTTGGATTCTGTCTATACTCCGGTCCTCGATTAACCTACCCTGGTTAAGATTCGACGGTACACAAGGAGTGACTCCTCCACAGTTTCTTAGGGTGAGAAAACAAATGTCTTGATGGTCGATAACCCTTAGGGTGGTAATCTCACCCTAAACGAGCACAACGAACTGTGTACTAGCTAACAAGCTATACACGAGTAACAACCAAATACGAGCCAATTAAGCTACGTATGAAATAATAACTACCTACGAGCCAGGCGGGCCTCGTAGGAGATAACCACGTACATACCAGCCAAATAAGCCGCGTATGAGACCGACAGCTATGCACAGGCCGGTCGGGCCACGTACGAGACAACAACCTACATACGAGCCAACTAAGCTACGTATGAAACCCACAACTACATACGGGCCAGTCGAGCCACGTACGAGCATAACTATATGCAAACAACCATACAGGTAATCAATCCTAGAAGCAGCCAAACGTGCTTACTAACAAACTTGGTCATCTATTATTAGAAGCAACAGAGGGATCTACCAATAGTCTATGATCGGTATTCTACTAAGGAAGAACCGAAGGCGACATAACAGCCTTTGTCCACTAACTATTACCAGTGGTCATCCCGATCTTACTACTCCGACCTATAGCGCCTTAAGTACGGCACACAATTGCAAGCATCTTCCTACGACAATCTAATCATATAACACAACCACCATGATACTCCTATGTATGAATGTGATTAATGCTTATGCTTACATCGAGCTCAAGCATGAAAATCACTTACGACCTAGACATGAAGTCCACTATAGTCAAGCGTAGGTTACAAATTGAGCATGGAAGCTTACTACTTATCATGACTAATCACCACAACCCAACTAGTATGAACAAGCAACATTCCAAGGCATAGTAGGTAGTTCTAACACTACTCCTACAACATTCTAAGCAAGTATTTGAACTTTAGTATGGTATAGAACATAACATAAAATTACTACAACTAACCATGGGTAGTGTCTTTAATCTAAGCATGAATGTCATAGTATGGATGTCATTAACTTAACATGATCAATAATTTACATGATATCTACTTACTTAGCATGAATCATGATCATCTACTAACATAGCATGAACAAACACTTATCTAAGCATGGGTACCATGTAAACATGAGTATTCATATAACCTAGCATGGTATACAACTTACTCACAATCTAAACTAGCATGACATACAACTTTCTTATAATTAAGCTAGCATGGCATACAACTTACTTGTAGTTAAGCTAGCATGGCACATCTATAATTAAACTAACATGGTATATCACATACCTACAATTAAACTAACATGGTATATCACATACCTACAATTAAATTAGCATGGTATGCAACTTTTCTACTATCATCCAAGCATGAATTTTTATTAAGCATAAGTAACTACTAAACATAAATGTTTTACTAAACATGGTAACTACTAGTATGAACATTCAACATTCCTAAGTATATATGTATATATACTTCTAACATGGTAAGTAATTTTATCATAGATCCTACAACATTCTAGGCACAATTAATCTAAACATGGTAGGAAACTCTTAGATTGCATCCTACAACATTCTAAGCATAAATGAGTGGATCTAAACATGGTAGGAAACTCTTAGATTGCATCCTACAACATTCTAAGCATAAGTAGATTAATCGAAGCATGGTGGGAATTTTAGAATTAATCCTACAACATCCTAAGCATAAATAGGCTAATCTAAACATGGTAGGAACGTTAGAATTTGTCCTACAACATTCTAACATGAAATAGCATTCCTAAAACATGATGGGTAATTTTAGGAAGCATACTACAACATTTTTAGCATAAAAATATGATAGGTAATCTTAGAAAGAAACCTACAACATATATGTCATTCCTACATATGATAGGCAATTTTAGAATTACTCCTCCAACCTTCTAAACATCATTAAGTATGCTAGATATTTTTAGAGTGAATAAAGCATGATAGGATATTTTTTAGAAATAATCCTACAACTAATTAAGCATGAAAACATGGTAGGATATTTTTAGAAAAAGTCCTACAACATTCTAACATGAAATAGCATGATAGGATATTTTTTTAGAAATAATCCTACAACTAGTTAAGCATAAAAACATGGTAGGATATTTTTATTAGGCATCCTACAATATTTGAAGCATGGGTATTGCTTCTAAACATTTTTAGAAGTGATCCTACAACATTTGAAACATGAATATTGCTTCTAAATATTTTTAGAAGTGATCCTACAACATTTGAAGCATGAATATTGCTTCTAAATATTTTTAGAAGTGATTCTACAACATTTGAAGCATGAATATTGCTTCTAAATATTTTTAGAAGTGATCCTACAACATTTGAAGCATGAATATTGCTTCTAAATATTTTTAGAAGTGATCCTACAACATTTTACTACTACTACTCCTCCTATTTTAATCAAAACATAACACACAATTATCTACTACTACTACTACTTCATTCTTATCAAGAACACAACATACAACTTACTACTACTACTACTTTATGGACATAAAACATCTATACTACTTACTACCACTTCTTCCTTTAATCAACATACTACTACTTTATTTAATCAACCATACTACTACTATCTTATTAATCAACATACTATTACTACTTTATTTAATCAACATGCTACTACTACCTCATTTAATCACATACTACTACTTTATATTTTAGCATGCTACTACTTAGTTGCTTACTAGTCTTTATTATTACTAGTGATAAAAGAAAAGATCAATTTTATTTTACTTTACTCTACAACTAGTAAATATGAAAGAAAAGATCTTTTTCATTTATTTCTACAACTAGTGATTAAAAGAAAAGATCTTTTTATTAGCTACAACTAGTGATTAATAAAAAGAGAAGATCTTTTTAATCTACAACTAGTGTTTAGTAAAAAAAAGAAAGATCTTTTTAATTTTCTACAACTAGTGGTTAACAAAAAGATCTTTTTATTACAATAAACATATACTTATTATTATTAGTCCAATGTTCAATCAAGGTCCTACAACCCACAATGGTTGTAAAAATGTTCATATGCCAATTCCTACAAGTCCTACAACCCTCAATCGGTTGTATGTTCAAGTCATATGCAATATGTAAATTTTTTTGTCCAATAACATACAAAACAACAACTACAATAATAAAGATGTGATCTTTATGTGTTTTAGTAGGTTCTACTACTACTTTCTTACTTTTATTTATTGTTCATAACAACCACAACACACCCATCACAAAACTCACCCAAAAACAAAAGAAAACAAAACAAGAGGGTAGGAGAAGAAGTCAAACAACAAAACAAACAAACAAACAACAAACAATCAAAGAAGCATGAAGAAACCCCCACCTTAGCCTTTTTTTTGGAAGGACTAGCTTGCTACCTTCTCCTTCCCCTAACTTTTTAGAACTCCTAAGAACCCTACAATAAAAACTCTCTTTTGTTAGTATGAGACCTCTCTTTCTTTTCCTTTCTTTCTTTCTATCTTTTTTGATCTTTTGTTTTCTAAAATGAGAGAAGGAGGAGAATGAGGGGGTGTTTATAGGAGGGAATGGGAGGTGGTAAGTGCACCACATTGCACAAGAACCCCAAGAAGGGGGTGGCCGGCCATACTCTAGGGGGGGAAGGGTATGGTGTAGGCTTGGTGAGGTGGAGGGATAAGGCTTCTAGAAGGGTTTAATTCTTCTCATGTATACAAGCCCTAGTTCAAACCTCCTAATCAACCTTAACCTTCTAATTAAGTTGCCATGAAAAGTAAGAGTACATTGCCCTAAAGTACATACTACATACTAGGTATAATGTACTAAGTACCATACAATTGTATGTATGTGTACATGTATGTGTATACAAAAATTTCCTTATAAAATCCTCATAAAGTTCCCATAAAATAGTTTAATTTTGAAAATAATAATAAAATAAATCTTATTATTAATTCGGAGGCTCGCGCTATCAATTTGATGCGCTTCGGATGCGCACCGACCGATAGATGCGCGTAGACACTGTTTGTGGACAACCCAGCGAAAAATCTCCAAAATGATCTGGTTTTGGAATTAAAATAAAATAATAATAAAATAATAATAAAATAGTAATTTATATGAGTTAATATCCGTCCGGGATATTACAGGAGTATATCCGAATTACTAAATATGAATGCTTGTTCAATTTTGGTTATAAGATATATGTTTTGTGAATCATGATTGTTGCAAAAGAAAATTTTGGACTTCTGCCCGAACTTATACTAAGAATTTAACCTAGTTCCTTGTATAATAATTTAGAACCCTGTATATGAAAGTTGTAGCCCTCTATGTCTGGAATTCAGATCATCTGACGATTTTGCAATCCGACTTATAGATTGCGAAATATTCATTTTTCGTATTGTAACATTTAATTTCTAGAATACTGTTTGAGAATACATCGCCATGTCTAACTGATTGAAATAATAGGTTACCAGTGAAACTAAGACATGGGATTTACCAGTATGTTACTAAACATTGTTAATAGTTATTTTATAATTTTTGTAAGATTTGTTAATGAATTTTCAGTCTCTTTATATGCACAAGAACTTGACCCTGACCAGCTAACTAAACACTAGATCATTAAAGAATCGACTGATAGACCTAGCTACTGTAATTGGAATATGTCGTGTGAGTATGCATTAAAACTGGTTGGGAGTCTATTCTCCGAAACCCTTTACAAAACCCGATTTACTTTCCTGTAGCAGTGGGAAAATGAATTTTAGTAAAGTAGTGTACTGCTGTCCAAAAATTGTATCTTTATGATTTTAAACAAATATGTTTATTTTCTCGCATTTAATAAACTGAACTTGTACATCATGCATTGCATAACTACCGATACCTTCTTGTCGCGGTCTTGATACCATTTTCCATTGGTTGCATGTTCATGAGTAATTATTATCAAAAGAATAACAATCCAGGGTAATAAAGGGTAAGACCTAGTAGTGGACAATATAGGAGAGTGCTCAGAAAGGGGGTCATGTTTCCCGTAATAGTGATTTCTGTTTACAGGTTATATGAAACTAAGTGCCACGTGGAATAAGTGTCACGTCATGGGATGACGGGGGTCATCTCTAAAATATGCGGGGGCCACCTCTAGAATCCATTACATGATTACATGATTTCCTGTTAAATGTTACCGGTTTATAAGTTATATGGAACTAAGTGTCACGTAGAACTAAGTGCCACATCATGCGATGACGGGGGAAAAATCTAAAATCTGTAGGACCACCTCTAGAATCCATTACTTGACTACATGATTTCCTATTTACATGTTTCATGTTTCCTAGTATTGTCACTGCAAAACCCGGTACATAATCTTGTAGAATCCAACATTAGAGTCTAAACGTTCATATGTTTGTATCCACCCGAATATGTGGTATGGGATGCAGGATTGCGTGCATTAAATAGGATTCATAAAAGATTGATAGACTTAAGATTAACAATGAACACGTGCATGTTCCTGTTTACAAGTTTACATAATTCATGTTTACAAGTTAAAATGATTCTCATTACATGTTCGCATGTTTCTCGTTTACATGACATGTTCATGACTCCTTGTTCCCTATTGACTATACTTTGAGACTTGTTTCAGTTGACACTTGCATCACACACAACCATGTTGTTTCATAAATGTATTGTCAGTTCTTGCTTACTTCCTTGTTATACCTTGTTCTTGATATCATGCTGCTTGTTACTACTTGTCATTCGTAACTTACTCTAACGAACACCCTCCCCCCAACTCTAGATTTTGAGCTTGCAGGTATGGACGAGGTGCTAACAGAAGGACTTAACGATCAAATCTTTTAGATGACAAAGCTGGATTTCTAGCTTGTATTAGTTTATATCTTTTATGTTTTATTCTCAGTTACTATTCTCATTTTGTACTTTGTTATCCGGGGGTTTGACCCGAAGATTATATATTACTAGATGTTAGTTATTGTATGAGGAATATTCATGTTATTTCTTGTTCATGTGATTATATTATTGTCTGCATGGATGTGTTTTATATTGCTGAGTTAATTACAGCTTATGAATAATGTATATTATTCGTTGGGCCTTAGTTGCATGCTCATACTTACGTATTTTGGGAATCGGGGTGCGACAGGTTTTTAGTGGTATCAGAGCCAGGTTAGGCTCTAGCCAGATTGGGGTTTAGCCATGTTTGGTTTGACTCTAGCCAGGTTATGCTTAACAATATACACACCACGTTGATCACATTAACATTTAATAACCAACTTGTAATCTAGATACTAATCTTATTCTCTATTGTGTCTGCTCGATTCGTTGATTGGCATCGCTTGGCCTGTGATGACATATCAGCGGCTTGGAACATCACCACAAGAGGAGGTGTGAGGTGTTTTCATTTGCTCTAAGATGTGCATGCGGAGTCTCAGGATCCCATGTAGCATTCAGAACCCCATGTTGCCAGGAGTTCAAATTTTATAACAGAGAGATGTCGTTTGCACGCCAAGGATTCGATGAGCCATGAGGTAAATTGTTGGACATAATGGACGCTGATGGCGAAATTCACCCGATCAGGGTGCCGCAGCGAAAGCGTAGTGGGCCCATAACGCAAGAAAGAAACTCAGCCGACAGTGCAGCCCATCACTATCGAGGCTATCAGGAGGATCAATACGGAGGCCAGCTTACACCCCGACAGCTAGAGCACCACCCTACTCACCTGTTTCTATGAAAAATGACCAGACGTGTGACTCCTCCACAAGATTGGTCACCTATGCAAGGACTACAGACAGCCAACCGCCTATGCTTTGTGAGAGGAGTGAGCAATCACATGGTCCGAGATTGCCAGAATATGAGGGACGGTACACCAATAGGAGGATCAGCTCCCTGTGGAAGACAGACTGAAAGACATTGCCAGACTTACAACCTGACTGCCGACGGCGTAGTTAGAATTTCGCAATATATTGTATTCAGTTGTTGTGATGTCTTTCTTTCTTGCATCATTTACTTTCTTCTCATACATTGTATTCATCATCATTCATCGATTCATTAATTGGCATCACTCTAGACCACTCCCTTCCTACCCATATTCTATTTGATTCTGATGCTACCACCACCTCGTTTCTCTCCTTCTAATCTCCTACATGCTATCTTATGGGTTTCACACTTACTCTGTCCTACGTTCCTCCTAAATGAATTTCGAGGACAAAATTTTTTGTAAGTTTGGTAGGATTGTAACCCCCGTTTCCGATTGTACGAATTTTTATTTGTAACTTTTTTCTCTTCTTCAATTCTTGTATTCCAATTATCTATATAAATCATTCTATTCTCTTGAACTCAAATGCACTCATTTTGATTGTCACGCCCCGCTTCCCAAAAAGAATTACAGAATACGGATACGTAACTAAGTCTAGCGAATGATTTTCATCATCCATAAGCTATCAGAATCTTTACAGCAGTTCACAGGAATAATCAGAGTAGGAAGCAAGAGAAGTCAACCACATGCATATAT
Organism: Hemerocallis citrina; assembly: GCA_017893485.1. Taxonomy (NCBI): domain Eukaryota; kingdom Viridiplantae; phylum Streptophyta; class Magnoliopsida; order Asparagales; family Asphodelaceae; genus Hemerocallis; species Hemerocallis citrina. Next base: position 173,571,604 of record CM030361.1, read on the forward strand.
GAATGAATATACCAACAAAAATTTACTTGAAACAAAATGTAATAATCTCAAATAAACCAGATCTGAACAATTTAATAATTCTGGGTCGCATTGCCCAATACAAAATTCAAGTAACAAATACAATTATTCAAAATAAGCAACAGAAAATAATAATAATAATAGCCAGAACTCTAGGAACTAGAATCTCAGATCACCAACTCCATTGGATAGCTGATCACCATAATCTACAATTTAACAAATTGCTGAAAAAGGAAAGAGAAACAAAACGTCCGTCAATGAAAGTTACGGGCTGCTTGTAGTGCAAGCACAAGTACAGGAAAAAGGATAAACAACATGGTATGGAATAGACATGACAACAAAATAGAACAACTAGCATGAATCATGAAAAGAATCAAGTAATATGGAGAGATAACATGTGTATATAACATGTGACAGGTAACAAGTATCATGCAAGCAAGTAAACATGTAACAGGTGTCAGGTAGCATGTACAGGTAATCATGTAACAGGTGTCAGGTAGCATGTGCAGGTATCATGTTATGTCAAGTCTTGTATTTATTACTATCTAGGTAGTACTTCATGCGTCCCAGGTTTTTACCACATGGTTGCTACATATATGAAAATTATGTGGATTTCTATAAGGCCATGTACTCAGGCGTCATGTAAAAGGTAGCAGGAACGGGTTCATGAATCAGACAGGTACACGAATCAACTGATTCATGCGTCAACGGGTTTATGAATCAACAGGTAACAGGTACACGAATCAACCGATTCATGCATCATTAGGTATCAGGTACACGAACCAACAAGTCCATGCATCAAAGCATAATGTACAACAGGTTCACGAATCTACGAATTCATGAATCAAATAAAAAGTGCAACAGGTTCATGTATCAACATGAATCAAATATAAAAATGGGAAACACGGGCCCCCTTCTGAGTACACATACCTATATTGTTCACTACTATGGTCTTTTCCTTAACCCCGGCTTGGTTACTTATTATTATTATTAAACAGGCATGTACGTGCACAAAACAGGGCAAGAATAACATGGCATGAACAAGTAACAGGTTCAGGTTGGAAGATAAACATGTACAGGTGAAAGACAACACATAAAAGAGTAGGACAACGAAAATTCTAGTTCAGGACAGCAAGACAGTACTGCACTAAATCTGGAATTCCCGTTGCTACAAATGTGCAAATCTGGATCCGTCAGAAAATATGGAAAATAGACACTCGGCCAAATCCAACAAAAATATATAAGCCACAAGTCTCAAAACAGATTTATATCTAGAAAACATGTTCAATCAGAAATAGATACAGTAGTTTTGTAAATCTGAAATCATAAACACTGCAGTACCAAAACAGCAATAGATTGCAAAATATAAATCGTAATCCAGATCCGTCAAAGGGTGATAAAATAAATATAGTAGGCTACAATCCATATTTACAAAGTATTTATAAAAAGCAAATAGAATAAGGTCGAAATTAAGGTTCTTTACTGAACAGCATGAAAATTCCGCATGTATAGTACATGTTTACAAGTATAGAGTAGTTTATAAAAGTCATCAATTAAATTCATAAAAATTAGGGGTTAGTGCCAATCAAATCTAGTTGTAACCAGAAAAATATTGGATTAAAATATTATCTTTAGCATCAGTATAAAAATAAATAGTCATACAAAATTCATACAAAAACAGAATCTGGAATTTTCTACACCTCTGTAGTAAAACAGCAATATCTTGCAACTCACAAAACGAAACTGAGATCTGCTAGAAATTCTGGAAAGTAGACATAACTCTCTATAATTCATATTCACAAATAATTTTCATATACTGAACTTAATAGGGTCTAAAATACTGAACAAAAACGGGGTACAACAAAAACTGAAATCTCCTTCAAGCATAAAATCAACTAGATCATATGAAACCCATCCAAATCATAACCAAATATGAAATAGGGTATACTAGATGTCCAAGCAACATGGTTAGGGTATTTTACAAGTCTACTACGAGTTATACTACAGCGAACACATCATGCATACAAGATCATACAATACCTCATAATCCCGATCACATGCATGTATACAAGAATTGATTATCTCTAACCCTAAAGTTATGTCGTGTGTGTAAAGAGATAACTACGGGCGGGTCAACACAATAGAGACAAGATATAACAGGGGTTTTGCACAAGAATTGTCTCTAGAATACAACTACACTACAGGCGGTATTTAGTAATTGTATTAAGCAACAAAAAGAATACAAGTTACTTGCCTGAATGACGAAACGATGCAAAGGATGAGAATAATAGGAATGGATTCCCGGGCACGAATATGAGATAACGAATCACAAACCAATCACGAACCCAAGGCATGGATCTCGATGATCAAGAGGATGATCAAGATGATCGAATGGCTAGATCCAAGAGATCAAGATCAAGATGATTGGATCAGTCGGACAGCCAGATCAAGACTGATCGGATGATCAAGATAATCAAGATCGGATGGCTGGAGATCAAAGGAGGCTTTGATGATGAAAATCATGATCGCGATGATGGTGATCGGACGGCCCAAATTCAAAGATCAAATCTCTTGATCAGACAACAATAGGGCACAAACGAGGTCAGGCAGCGTGACTGGGGTGTGCACAGGGACGAGGGTAGCGGTGAGGGAGCGCGGGGGAGGGCTGACGGTGGTGGCTCCGGCTGCTGTTGCTGTGTCGGGGAAAAACACAGCAAGGGCTATGTCATGGAGGGGTCACGACAAGGAGGAGGGTGGCACAGGATGGCGCTGCAGCATGTTGGTGTGATCAATTGTGCAACGCTCGGGGGAAGGCAGGGCGAGCGCTGCTGTGGGCAACAAGGGCTGCACGGGCCGCTGCTTGGCTGACGGGATGAGGGTGCAGCAGAGGGTCGAAATAGGGTTGAGAAGGAGGTCGGGAGGGGGCTGTGGAGGTTCTAGGGAGGAGCACAGGGAAAGAAAAGTAGGGCGGCCATGGAGGGATGGTGGAAGGAGAGATGAAGACGGTGGGGTGTTGAAGATGAAACAGCTTGGGGGGTATATAGGTTAGTAGTATTAGGGTTTTAGGTGGGGATGATGGGTAACGGGTAGAGGGTGTAAATTGGTAGGGTACCATAACGGGTATTGGGTTTAGGGTAGTATGTTGGGTATTGGGTTTTAATGAGGAAAAATTGGGTTTATATTAAAAGATCCAATAAAATTTATAAAGTAACCAATAAAAATATGATTTATAATAAAATATAATTTGCATTATAATATATAATTTATTTCAAATAACTACAAATACAATTAGTACATCGAAGTGGATTTTTAATAACCAATCAAAATCAAAGTAATAATAACAATAACAAGATTTGTATTACAATATAAAAATTATAGAAAATAGTTACCAAAAAAATTATTGATCAAAAATAGATTTTAATAGAAGATCCAACAATACATTTTGACAAAAGAATTTAAAAGCAGAAAACTAATTTACAAAAAATTGAAATACTGAAATTACACAAAAAATATGTATTTACGAAAACTGGGGTCACATTAATATTCAATTATTTTGTTGGAACTGAGAAATTCTAATTCATACTATAATATTATTATTATTTGACATTTTGATTCATGTGAATCCCAATCCAAGTCCTAGTCACCAAAACCTACCAAGCCAAGCTGCATACTATCTTAACTCTTGGCCTATTTAACCCCTAATCTCCATTAACCCTAATCATTCTTCATTAACCTAATATCTTCTTCTTCTTCTTCTTCTTCTTCTTCTTCTTCTGTGTCACACCGAAACACATACTCCTCTAATGCCTCTCCATGCACCATCCAAACCCTCCTTCTACACTTTGCCATTGCAGTTGACCTCCATCTCGCCACAACCACCTACTGCCTCACCACCACAGCACCTCGACGCCAGCCACTCTTCATCACCACTGTAGCAACCTAACACCGCAAACCATTATCTCCCTCCTCCATTGCAACACCTCAACCTCCATTGCATCCCTCCCTTGATGCCTCAAATTTGGCCCCGAAGCTTCACCTCACTGGCACCACCACAGCCGATAACCCTTGCTGTCGTCTATTGCAACCGCAGCCAACATCTTCACTGTTGTTTGCTGCCAACGTCCTTGTTGTTGTTGCAGCCATCCTTGCTGTTGTTTGCTACCATCTCTTCGTCTGTTCACTTTAGCTGTTGTTGCTCGCTGCCACGTGCTGTAGTCTTGCTTCTTCTTCCTTACGTTGATTCACGTCACAAATCGTAATCATCGTATAAGGCAAGCATCCATTGATCTCTCACAAGTAGTTCCCTTTTGGTTTGGTTCACTGCATTATAAATCTCGTGTCTTTTCTTTTCGTTGTATGTCAATTGAGCATGATCTGCTCGTGCATGTTATTCTACTTGATCTCGGTCAATTCCATACCCGTGAAAACGCCATGAAATTTCTTGCTATCACATGCATTATACAAAAACATGTTAAATAAGTATATGCCAATAGATACAGGTTACAAGTAAATCTTATTTCGATTGTATTGCAATGTGGTGGTGTATATATATATATGGTATATTCGATTCCGTAGAGATAACAATTCCCGTCATGTTAAGAGTAGGAGCATATCTGAATTACTGAATATGAATGCTAGTTCAATTCTGGTTATAACATATATGTTTTGTGAATCATGATTGTTGCAAAAGAAAACTTTAGACTTCTGCCCGAACTTGTACTAAGAAATTGACCCAGATCCTTGTATTATTATCACGCCCCGCTCCCCAAAATACGGAAGTACGGGTACGCAATTGAGGCCCAACGAATGATAAAAGAATTCCAACTCATATCATCCATAAGCGTACTATACCAGTAAGCTCAACAATATAATAATAATCACATGAACAAGAATATAATACAGCAACCAATATGGGGGAAGAAGAACTTACAATATGCCCGAGAATGTACAGTGCAGTAAACAGTTCCCCGAGTTCCTTCGGTATCTTATCGTCTGTACTTGTATAAATATTAACTAAAAAGAAAGGAGGAAGTACCCGTTAGAGCAAGCTTCGGGCACAAGTAGTAGTAAGCAGTGAAACAAGGAAGTACAATATAACAAGGAGCAATGAAAAATATGATCAAGTACGATACAAGAATACATGTAAACTTGTAGCTGGAAACAAGAAACATGTAAATGACTTCAATGTATTTTCAATCGGTAACAAGGAATCATGTAACGGAAAACATGTTATGTAAACGGGAATCATGCAACTTGTAAACATGAATCATGTAACTTGTAAACATGACTTATGTAACTTATAAATAGGACATGCACGTGCTCACTGTTAATCTTAAGTCTATCCACCTTTTATCTGTTCTATCTAATGCATGCAATCATGCATCCCATACCACAGGTTTGGGTGCATACAATCATGTTAACAAGAAAACTCTAGTGGTGAATTCCATACGGTCATGTACTCGGGTCTTGTAGTGACGGTAATAGGAATCATATCATGTAACGTATAACCAGGAATTAGATGATATCGGGTAACCAGGAATCATATCATATTGTGTAACCATATAAAGAGTCACTATTACGGGAAACACAGGCCCCTTTCCGTGTACACCTTCTTATATTATCTATTACTAGGTATTTCCCTTATTACCCCAGCTTGTCATTCTTTTTACAACAATTATACATTAACATGCAATCAATGAAAATGTGTGTCAGAACAGGATCAAGGAGTATCAAGGCTAGGTAATGCATGGTAAATAGTTCAATTTAATACATGCGAAGATTAAACATGTTAGTAATTAAGAGCATGAAATTATAATTCTGGGCCGCAATATGTTGATGTGCAAAAACTAACTTTTCTGCTTCTACAGAAAAGTGAATCATGTTATGTTAGGAGTTTCAGAAACTAGACTTTCTATCGGTTTCAATGCATATTCACACGATGCATTATAATTATTTCAACTATGACTACCAGTTAGTTCTTTACGAGTCTACTGTTCAGGCAGGTACTCAGTGTCAAGTTCTTGTCTATACAAATCAAATGTAAAGTCATTTAAAAGTCTTACAAAAATCATAAGATAATTCGTAATCATGTTCAGTAACATACTGGTAAATCTCAGGTCTTAATTCTATTTATAACATATTATTTTAGTCAGTAAATCATGACGATATACTTCTAAATAGTAATCTGGAATTAACGACATTGCAGTATTAAAATCAGTATATCTTGCACTCTATAAATTGGATTTCAGATCCGTTAGTTATTCTGGATTCTAGACACAGCGGGCTACAACTTACATATATAGATTTTTAAGTTTTACTAAAAGTAAGTGGTTTAAATTCTGGTATCAAATCAGGGGAGAAAACAGGTCAGGATCTAGTACATCATTTCAAAAATCGATATCTACAAGAAATTCACTTCCATATTTAGAAATAGATTGCATTCATAATCAGAAATCATAATATATATTCTAAAATTAATCCATCAAAATTTATTTCTTGACGGTATTAAAATTTAAGAATTCAACTAAGCAATTGCACACAATAAAAATAATTCATTTGAGTACATATTTATCTATATGCACATACTTATATGTGAAATTTCAATTCCTGTCCGTACAATACATGAAGTGGCGATGAAGTTTAAGATATTTCCGTGTGTATCAAATCGACGGAGGCAAACGGGATGATTCAATACACTATCAGGCAAACAATTCAAACATGAAGAGATCACAAAGCATGCAACAATACGATGGTTTGATAATTTCGATCTACCAGAATTATTTGTATGGACATGGACGATAAATGGAATTCAAAACATGGTAACAATTATGGAATTACTTGCGGAATTCAAACCAAAATGTTTGTATGAGAACAAAAAGAGTGCACAAGAGATGCTTGCCTTAAACGATGATGATAATGTGGCGGTAAGGCGAGGCGACGACATGGCAAGAGGGCAGCAGCACCACAGTTAGCAAAGGGAGCAAGGGGGCAACTAGAAATACCGGCAAGTGCTCTATAGGCAACAATAGTAGCTAGCATGGCACAAGGGAGTTACTGTTCAGGTTTTATGTGTAACATCTCAGAAAAATAAATAAAGTTTTAATATTTTTGCACGTGCATTGCACGTAAAATTTTATGCACATTTTACTTCAAAAATTTTCTAAGAGTCATGCACAAACTTTCTTTTCAATTTTATTTGTCACATTTGTGTTATTTATTTTAATTAAATCCATTAAGCCTAGATCCTCTTTTAAAGCTCACTAGAAAATTAATTAAACAAAGAGAAGCCCATGTTTAATTCTACATTTAAATACACATTTAAAAGCTAGTACACTCGTCATGTAACATACACCTACATTTTCATTTAATAAACAATTGATAAAAAAATATGAGAAGTGTGTGCACATTTGGTGCACATGCACGTGTTGTGCACTAAGAGGGTTGGCCGGCCATGTATAAGAGAGGGGAGAGTGGAGGGAGTGTGTGAGAAGGTGGGTAGTTATTTGAGTAGTGGGAGTCATCTCAACCACACAATAACCCTATAAATACCCCCCAACTTTAACATGAACAAACACAAGAATCAAAAGAAAACAAAGGAGAGAAAAGAAAAGGAGTTCAGTTTTTGTGCAAGAGAGGCTTTCGGTTTTTTTGTGCTAAGGAGGAGAAGGCTTTTGTGTTGGATTTTGGAGCAATTTTCTAGGAGTTCTAATTTCAATTTGCATCAAGAAAAGGTGGGTGTCTCTTTTACTTTCTAAATTATTGTAGTATGCGTGTGTAGGAAAGTTATACTTGAAATTGATAATTGGTATGAGTTTTTCAATTACTTTTATAATGCATGTTGTGTGGTTAGAATTTTTAGTACGTAGTAATGAAATATGAGAATTAATGTATGCTAGTTGGAAGTTTTATCATAGAATTGATAGGTTGTCAATTGAAACTCTATTTAAAGCATGTTGTAATGTTGTTAGGCACAAATAGTATGCCATGATTAGATTATATGAATTGTGTATATACATACATAAAGTTGTTAAATTAGGCACAAGAAATTGTGTAAATATTGGGGAGGATTATAATTAAATAGGGAGATGAGAATTCTTCATACAATGGCTAAAAGAAATTATACTCATGTAGTCTTGATGATAAATAAAAGTGTATCTTTATGAAGGTTCTCAAAAATTACTATTTACAATATTTGTGTAAAAATTTACTTTAATATGGATAAAATCAGTAAAAAGCATCTCTGGAGTTTAGAAATGTATTTTTGTAGTGTTGATTATGATGGAAAATAATAGAAATCGAAATAGATAGAACAAACTAAAATGAGATGAAATCAGAGAGTTGGGTTAAAAGGAATTAAACCCCTATATGTTCAGTTGAGCACATGGCTCTTGTGGCTAGTCTAGGCGTCAGCGCGCTTGGCGCTACCATGTGGCGCTGCGCTGGGGTTTGGGGTCTCGGGTTCGATTCCTGCTGTGCGGAGAAGGTGCCCTTTTATTTTTTATGGTTTGTTTTGAGTTTTAAAATTCGGGAAATTTTATACAAGTGTTTTAAAATATTATTAGAGAAACAAAGAATAATTTCTCATTGTTTTATGTTATATGTTTGGGAATTAAAAATCATATTCATGTTAATGAGTCGTGGACTAATATTTAAAATGGGAAATGCATACGAATTAAAATTTTGTTGTAGAATACAAATTTAGAACACTTGGGAATTATTTTATAACATTCTAAAATATATTTTTTTAGAATTTAGAAGTCATATTCATGTATTTGTTGAGTTTTCAATTCAAATTAAGAAGAAAATGTATATGATTAAATATTTTAAGGGTTGGTTTATAATAAAATCAAAGTACAAGTATGAGATTTAAATAAGGACCTTCTAGTGATTAATCCAAAGATTGGAATTAAGAAAAGGTGATTAATTGGAAGAACATAGAATATTATTAAAGTGAATGTTTTGGTTCGTTAACCAAGGATTTGTCTAAAGGAATTTGATTGGAGAAATCATTATTAAATGTTGTTAGAGAAGTTGAATATTTCATAAAGAAAGTGAATAAAGTGAAATGATGAATAATGATGAATAAAATGTTTATGTTGAGGTTAGATATAACATATTTTGATATGGTTATTGGAATCTAGAGGCTAGGCGAAACCCTTGGTAACCGGTATTTGTGAATAATAAAAATTTGAGGAGTAACCAGTGTGGGTTAACTTTATCTTTGAGAAGTAGCCAGTATGGGCTAACTTTCTCTCATGTTGATTTAAGTCCGGTAGGGTAAGCTAGCTCTAGGTTGTTATGATTATAATTAAACTTAAGGATGGCACTAGAGGGAGGTGTGATGAAGTATGGGCAAACATGAGTATGAGAGTCTTATTTGATAGCGCGGTGGAAGATAATCTCAAGAATTATCAGGGTGTGAGGCATGATGTCCAAAATCACTCGCGGTGTGGGATTTATCTTCAGAATTACTGAGATCGAGGCGACACTTATGGAATATTTGTGTGATGAGGTACCTATGACAAAAAGTGTGAGTTTCGTCTCCAGAATTATCGAGGTGTGGGACGTGATGGCCGAAAATCACTCGCGGTGGGAGAACGACTCTCAAGAATTAGCGGGGTCATAGCTCGCGGTGTGGGTATTCGCCTCCAAAATTATCGGGGTTACGACTCGCGGTGGGAGTGCAATACTTAAGAATTATCGAGGTGGTACTAGATACTCACAGGATATCTAAACCTTATATTAGTCAATGTAGTAGTAATTCATAGCGGTGGATCAAACCCTATATTGAGGAGTATGATAAGGGCTTGCCCTCGGACCTATGTAGTATGGGATGCATACAATCCGAACAAGTATGCATTAGTGCATCGTAGTGTAAACTGGTATTAGGCCTTTAAGTCATATTATACACTGACATGTTTAGGTAGTCACTTTTTACACTTTATTGTGTAGTCAAGTTTGTATTTGCTAAAGTAAGAGAATCGCTATATTATAGCATCGCGTCAGTTGTATGCAACTAACGTTCCCACAATTTTCTAGTTGCAGGACTGGACTTGGCATGGACTTAAAGTCACTATGATGAGCTATTACAAAATTGAAGAATTTTCATTATTGTATATCATGTTGTATTCATTTAAATTTCGCTGCGTTGATGTAAAGACAATGTTGTATAATGAAAAGTTTTAATTTCCTTGTAAATTTATACGAATTGAAGTAAAAGATCTTATTTATGCTATGAATTACATGTAGTTGGAATTCGGGGCGTTTCATTATGTGCGGAAAGAATGGCACTGCAATGACTCGGCAGGGAACAGCAACAGAACAACACGATCAGCGACGACAACAAGGTGGGGTAGCATGGTCACAGTGATGGTGAGCTCGGGGTTTGAAGGAAGTGGAGGAGCAGCTTCGGGGATGTAGGCAGTCGGGCAGCGTCAGGGTTTGGAGTTGGACTGAGGGTTTCACAAGTGGAAGCAAGGAGTCTCATGGGTTTATGAAGAGACTTCAGAGATGAGGTGTTGGCTGATGATGCTCAGGGGTGAAGGCGAGGAGGCAGCAACGTCGGTGAGACAGAGGGTGGATCTCGGTGAAGAAGACGAGGTGCAACGATGGGGGTTGGCGGTGATGATCGATGTTGTGTGCGGTAGCGGAGGAGCTGGCAGGTGTTGGCTACGGTGGAGGACGAAGAGGGGCTGGCGTCGATGGTGCCGGCGAGGTCGTCGACTCAGGATGAGGGTGGTTTGAAGGTGAAGAAGAAGGATCGGGATGCAGATGATGAAGGATTAGGATTCGTTGAGATTATAGTGAGGATTAGGAGAATTAGTTAGTGGGGAGATTATTAAGTAAGCAGTTAATGAGATAATGCGGGTAACGTAGAAGGAGATTTATGGAGGAGATAATGGAGATATTGGGGGAGATGCAGTTAGTGGGATTTGGTTGTTATGTTTGTTTGGGTTTGGGTTGTGGGCCTTAGACTCAAAATGATATTACAAATAGAAAATATTAAGATTGGGCTATAATTGGGCTTCACAATAATTGCAGACTCAAATAATTAAATTATAAGATGGGCTAGGATATATAAAAATAGTTGCAATAATAGTAGAATGGGCTTCAATAGGAGATCTAAAAATAAATCTCATACAAAATAATTTAATCGAACAAAAAATCATAAAAAGAAATTGAATTCAAAAGAATAGTAGGATTTATTTAGAAAAATGGAATACAAGAATACGAAGAAAATAAAAAAATAAAATACAAATTCATACAATCAGAAACGGAGGTTACCATTATAATTTAGAACCCTGTATGAAAGATGTAGCCCACTGTGTCTAGAATCCAGACTTATAGATTACGAGATATTCATATTTTCGTACTGTAACGTTAAATTTCCAGAATACTATTTGGTAATACATCGTCATGTATAACGGATTGAAATAATAGATTACTAGTGAAATTAAGACCTGAGATTTACCAGTATGTAACTTAACATTTTTAGGAGTTATTTTATGATTTTTGTAAGATTTGTTAATAAACTATCAGTCTCCTTATATGCACAAGAACTTGACCCTGACCTGCTGCCTAAACACTAGACCAAGACTGATAGACCTAGCTACTATAATTGGATTATGTCGTGTGAATATGTTTTGCAACCAGCAAGGAGTCTATTCTCTGGAACTTTGTAGCAGTGGTTTGCTTTAGCGCATATACGTAACATGGTTTGCTTTTCTGTAGCAACGGGAAAATGAATTTTAGTACAGTATTGTACTGCTGTCCAGAAATTGTATCCTTATGATTGTAAATACGAATATGTTTATTCTCGAATTTAAAAAATTCAACTTGTACATCATGCATTGCATAACTTCCAATACTTTCTTGTCACAGTCTGGATACCCATTTCCATTGGTTGCTTGTTCATGAGTAATTATTGTAAAAGAATAATAAGCTGGGGTAATAAAGAGTAAGACTTAGTAGTGGGCAATATAAGTGAGTGTACTGGGAAGGGGCTCGTGTTTCCCGTAATCGTGATTCATGTTTACAAGTTATATGGAACTAAGTGCCATGTTATGGAAAAATGAGGGCCACCTCTAGAATCCATTACATGATTACATGATTTCTGTTACATGTTACCTGTTTACAAGTTATATGGAACTAAGTGTCACGTCATGGGGCGACAGGGGCCACCTCTAAAATCTGTAAGGGCCACCTCTAGGATCCATTACTTGACTACATGATTTCTTGTTTACATATTTCCTGTTTCCTGTTATCGTCACTGCAAGACCCGAGTATATAATCCTATAGAATCCACCATTAGAGTTTAAACATTTACATGTTTGTATGCACCGGAACCTGTGGTATGGGACGCAGGGTTGCGTGCATTAGATATGATGATAAAAGATTGATAAACTTAAGATTAACACTGAGCACGTGCAAGTTCCTGCTTGCAAGTTTATGTGATTCCTGTTTACAAGTTTACATGATTCCCAATAAAAGTTTGCATGTTTCCCGTTTACATGACATATTTCCGAATTCATGGCTCCTTGTTCGTGATTGACTATACATTGAGACTTGTTTAGTTGACACTTGCATCACACCCGACCATGTTGTTTCATAAATGCATTGCCAGTTCTTGCTTACATCCTTGTTATACCTTGTTCTTGTTATCATGCTACTTGTTACTACTTGTCGTCCGTTGCTTGCTCTAATTGACATCCTCCAACTCTAGATTTTGAGCTTGCAGGTATGGAAGAGGAACTAACGGAAGGACTTGGCGATCTAATCTTTTAGATGACGAAGCCGGATTTCTAGTCTGCATTTATGTTTTATTCCTAATTACTATTGTCATTTTGTACATTGTATATCCAGGCATTTGACCCGAAGATTATGTATTTCCAGATGTTGGTTATTGTATGAGAATTATTCATGCTATTTCTTGTTCATGTGATTATATTATTGTTTGGGTGGATGTGTTTTATATTGTTGATTTAATTGTACATCTTATGAATGATATATATCATTCGCTGGGTCTTAGTTGCATAGTCATACTTCCGTATTTTGAGAAGTGGGGCGTGACAAGTTGTTTGTACTAAAGTGCTGCTAGTTGTTCCAGATGTGTCTCAGGGTGCAATTCTCTTAAAGAACATAATAATCATGGGAAGGGAGAAACGTAAAAGGAGCACAGAAATTAGGGTGCATACCAAGGTATTTATCCACTAGTAGTTGCAGGACAGAGCAGCTCAAAGTGACTCAGCTAGGTCGGAAGCATGTTGGACCCTTTCTTTTGATTGTTTAGGTATCTATGAAAACTCTCCATCTTCAATTCTATTTTTCTTAGTTTCCAAAGTTTTCCAAGAATCTCTAAGATCATGCTTGTTGGTATCAGAGCCATTAAACCTAGTTTCTAAAAGATTAAAAGATTTAAAAAATAAATATCTCTTAGAATTTAAAATTAGACACATTAATAGAAGTCTAATAGAAAGAAACTATATAACCGACAAAGAGATAGTAAATTATTTAATAATTACATATAGAATAACAAGTGAATTACCCAAACAAATACAAAAGATAAGAGCATATAAAGTACTAGATTATAGAAACAAATAATTAAGTTGGTATTATCATGGATAATACTACTCATATGGAATCAAGAATATACAACTTTAATCCAGATAATTTACCAAACAATAGTTCTTGGCCACAAGGTACGACTAATTATGGAAAATTTTTACCATTAATAGTTATTGGCCATTATCTTAACGGGCGAAGGAGGATTAGGAGAACATGAACAATTAAATTGGACTAATTTATACTTATTAAATAAATTAGGAAGCAAACATAAACAGAAATACAAGGACCAACATAGATAATATATAAAAATCCAAATATTAAGAAGAATTAAAATTAGAATACAAGAATTACAGGACAATTAGAAAAGATAATAACTATAGAAAATTATAAAGAAATAATAATAGAGATAAACAAATCAATAAAACAACAAATAATAGAATCAAAACAAGAGATAAAGACCGTAAAAGAAATAACATATAAAATATGTAAAGGACTAGGGTTAGGAGTTAGTGATAACCCAGAAACATACGTCAATATGTTAAACATCAAAGACTTTGAAGAAAATTTTAGTGGAAATAGTGTCCCAAATTATATAAATGTTATACGAAAACACTTAAAAATTATAAATAATAATATAAAGAATATAAGCAATTATATAAGTAATGAATGTGAGGACAAATAGAAATAACTAAAGAAAATGTAAAAGAAATAGAAGCTATAACAAAATTAATTATAAATATCTTAGAAATACAAGACTTAATGACAAATCCTAAACCAGAAGAAGTAGAAGAAGCCTTAAGGCAGTTAGATATAACAAATGATGAAATAAAAGCAGATCAATAAGAGAATAAGAATATAACAAACCCTAAAGTAGATCCCTCTGACATGTACAAATATTTAAGACCACCATCTAACAAAATACCATATCATACTTGTTACCATAATTTTACCCCGTGAAGATGAAAAAATAAAGAAAGGAAAGAACCAAAAAAGGGAAAGGAAGAAACTTCTAAAACACATAAATGCAAACCTACAGACCATTATGAAAAAAAAGGACGGAAATAGAGAATTGTTGGAATTAGATTGTGTAAACGATGTAAATATGACCATAGAACAATGGGTAAAAGCAACCTTAATAGTAGGATTTAGAAAAAATTTATCAGGAATACCATTCGAAAGATTCGTAGACATAACTTTTATAGGCATAATATCTAAATGGTGGAATGGATTAAGTGAAGAAAGAAACAGAATTAGAAGAACTCGTACGATGTGGACGCAGTAGTAAAACTGTAGATGAAATTCGGAACCACGCACAAAGGCGTCACGAGGGAACCACATCAGAGTTAAAATCTAAAGTTACCTTAAATTATTAGAAGTTTGATGTGTTTCACAAGATTCCAGGTGTACAAACTAGATGTTGGCCCTCTTTCATATAATTGCTCATGAACATGAAAACTTGGGTAAGGGCTTGGACGATAACTGAAAGTTTGGAAAAATTATAATATGTCTCTTACTAAAATGTGATATCAAAGTTGCACACGAAGAAAAGGTGTTCGATCACTACATTTTTCTGGGTAAACTCAAAATATACGAAATGGATATGGTGGAGACAAAAATGTATAGACAAAACATTACGATCATATCCAAAACTGAAGAGAATACCATGGCATTAAAAGTTATTGCACCACTTCATTCAAACTCAAACTCATACAACGAATCATCTGATAAGTACATCGCTCTGTTAACCAAATCGTTCAGTAAGTTCCTCAAAACTCAAAAACTGTAACTCCTGTTTCGGATTTTACAAAAAATTTCTATGTATTCTTGTATTTCGGATATTTATAAAAAAATTCGATCTTTTGAACTCATTGCATACACTTCCAATATTTGTTGATTAGTTCTATGGCCCAATTTTATCCTATTATGGATCTCCTATTGATTCAAACTCATTTTTTCATTAAAGCCCACATTTAAATCCCGAAAGCCCAACCCAAATATTAATTCAAACCCTACCCGAATCCTAATACAACTCAACCTAAAACCCACTACCCTAAACCCAATCCGAATTCTCCAACTGCACAATCACTCCCACTAATCTCCACTAACCCATGATGATCTCCTAACCACCCACTAATCCCCCACTAATTACTCCAACTCTACCTCCTTCATCTTCTCTACTGACATCTTCTTCAAACTCGACCTCCTGCCTTCTTCTTCATATCCAAAGTTCTCACCCACCTTCACCCTCTCTCTACTATGTCTCCTTCCCTTTTCTTCTCCTTCATCTCCTACATAGCCAACCACCCGAACCTCGACTTCCATCTCCAATCCCGCCGCCTCTCACGACCGCCATCCCACCATACCTCCACCATATCCCCCATCTGAACCCCGAGCCCTACTACCACACCCCGACTACTCCACTGCCATCTCCCTTACCCCGTCTCCATCAAATTACGAGCACCACCACCTCAAACCGAACACTCTTGCTACGTCCTCACCCAAACCTCCACTGCCACCTCCCCTCCATTGCAGCCTCCATCCCCAAACCCAAGCCACCCCCTTGCTGCCTTGTTGCCCCTACTTCACTGCAGCCATCATTGCCATCCCCACTACCTCCATACAATTGATGCCGCTACCGTGTTTCCACGGCCTTCTATTGTCTCTCCCTCTCCCACAACACAACCATAAAGCCACCATTGCCTCCTCCTGCAACCCAACAACACCACCCACTTCATCCCCTCCAAGGACTACATCTTGCTGCACCATAAAACCCAACACTTCACCTTCCTCCAAACTCTCCATTTGCTGCCTCAAACACCCGAGCATCATCACTCATCGCCGACCTTGCTCGTTGTCGTTCCTACAGTCGTCGCTGTCGCAGTGCCTGCATGCTTGCACTCATCAAATTAAGGCAAGTGTTCTTGAACTCTCACAAGTAGCTCCTTGAATTTGATTGCCATTTTAAACTCTAGTTATTATCCATGTTCATGCAAGCACACCTTTGAACTCTCACAAGTAGCTCACTAAATTGATTATCGTTTCGTAAATTCCAGTTATTGTCCATTAAATTGATTATCATCTCGTAAACTCTAATTATTGCCCATGTTCATACAAGTAGTTCTCGTTGTTTGATCCATCATATTATCGAATTTTGAATTGTTCTATTTTACTCCCGTCGATTGGATGCCCATAGAATGATCATAAAACTGCATTGCCATTGAATACACCTCACGAACACAACTTAATATAACAATCTATTGATGGAATTCTAAGCTGAGCTAGACCTGCACATTAATAGACATTGTTAGGAATTTAATTCTGAATTTTGAAAGATTTGTAAATGATTTTACAGTAGTCATTAGAATGAGAAGTTCATGGTATATCGCTACCTAAACAATGTATCTGTAAACACTTGACTGATAGACCTAGTTACTATCCTTAAAATGTATTGTATGAATAGGCATTGGAACCGGAAGGGAGTCTACTTTCTAGAATCCCTGACAGAATCAATTTTGCTTCCCTGTAGCAGTGGAAAATTGAGTCTTTGTACAGTAGTGTACTGTTGTACATAATTGCATATGATGTTATGAGATACAAATATGCTATTTTTATGCTCAACGAATTTAATTAATATAGTAGATCGACAAAACAACTCCATACTATTCATTGCATAATCCTTGATATATTCTTGATACTTGTCCTGATTAACGTCTTATTTCTATTGTATCATACATCATTTTTGTTATAGTCTTTGATATTATTTTGGGTGACGGAAATAAGTGCCACATGGAGCTAACTGTCACATAGAACTAAGTGCCACGTCATGACAATTGATGGGGGGCACCTCAAGAATCTACGGGGGACCACCTCTAGAATCAGCGGGGCCACCTCTAGAATCTGTGGGGGCCACCTCTAGAATCCAATATCCTAAGTGAAATGACTGTCTTGATATTACAATTTTCACTAATTGTACCGAATGCATGTTCATGATTGATCATAGTAAAAGAATAACAAGCTGCAGTAATAAAGGGTATGACTTAGTAGTGGATAATATAGGAGAGTGAACTCAGAAGGGGACACGTATTTCCCGTAATAGTGACTTCCTGTTTACAAGTTTACATATTTTTCGTTTACCCATTTACATGTTCCCGTTTACATGATATGATCCTGTTATTATCACTGCAAGACCGAGTGCATAATCCTGTAGAATTCACCACTTGATTCTAAATGTTCACTTGATATTTATGCACCCGAACCTGTGGTATGGGACACAGGCTTGCGTGTATTAGATAGATTAATAAAAGATTGATAGACTTAAGATTAACACTGTGCATTGACATGTTTTCCGATTACCTGATTTCTTGATGGAATTTATTCCTGCATACAAGTTTCCCATTTACAAGTTTTTGCCAGTCATATTTCCTCCCTTGTTGTACATTGTTCTCGTTACCATGTTGTTTATGACTACTTATCGTCCGTAGATTGCTCTAACAGACAACACCCCCCCCCCCCCCCCTCACCCCCCCCCCCCCCACCCATTCTAGATGTTGAGCTTACAGGTAAAGATAAGGAACCAATAGAAGGACTTGGCTACTAGATCTTCTAGAACATTGAGTCGAGTTTAGCCTAGATTAGTTTATCTTGTTTTATGCTTTTCTTCCGTTATTATTATTATGGTTTCGTATATTATATAACCGGACATTTTTGACCTGAAGTTTATGTTCCAGATGTCGGTTATTTCATGGATTACTTAAGTTCATTCCTCGTTTATGTGATTATTTCATTGTTTGTGTGGTTGTTATTATGATATTATATTGTTGAGTTATAACTGCATAGCTTATGAATGATGTATATCATTCGCTTGGCCTTAGTTGCGTGTCGTACATCCGTATTTTGGGGTATCAGAGCCAGGTTAGGATTTAGCCAGGTTTGGGGATTAGCCAAGTTTGGCTAATATCCTAGCTTGGTTTAACTTAACAATATGCACACAGCATTGATTACATGAACATTTAATAACTATCTAATGATCTGGATACTGACTTATTCTCCTTCATTTCTGCTTGATTCGTCGATTGGCATTACTTGATCTGCGAAAACATCTTAGCAACTTGGAACATCACCACGAGCGGAGGTGTTGTCGTTCGCTCTAAGGTGTGCAGGCAGAGTCCCAGGATTCCATGCAATGTTCAGAATCCCAGGTCGATAGGAGTTTTGAATTTCATAAGAGAGAGACACCATTTGGGCATGTCAAGGATTCACTGAGGCATGAGGCAGGTTGCTGGAGATAATGGACGTTGTTGGCAGACTTCGCCTGATCTCAGTGGCACAGCGGAAGCGTGGTGGGCCCATAACCCAAGAGGGCAACTCAGTCGGCAGTGCAGCCAGTCACTATCAAGGCCATCAAGAGGACTGATACAGAGGCCGGCTCAGACCCCAATGGCTAGAACGCAACCCTACTCACCTGTTTTGTGAAGAATGACCAGACATGTGACTACTACCTCAAGATTGGTCACCTACGCAAGGACTGCAGATTTACCATCCGTTTGTGCTTTGTGTGTGGAGCAAGTGATCACATGCCCCAAGATTGCTCGAATATGAGGGATGTACACCAGCAGGAAGACCAACTCCCGGAGGAAGACAGACTAAAGGACCTGTGGTCAGGCTTACAACCTGACCGCCGCTAACGTCGTTGCAGGTATTTTGCAATAATTGTATTCAACTCTTGTGTTGCCTTTCTTTCTTGCATCGTTTATTTCCTCTTCATATATTGCATTCGTCGCCATTCATCGATTCATTATTTGGCATCATTCTAGATCACTCTCTTCCTACCTATGTTCTCTCCCTCTAACCTACTGATTCGTTATCTCATAGGTTTTACACTTGCTCTATCCTATGCTCCGCCTAAATAAATTTCGAGGACGAATTTTTTTTGTAAGGTGGGTAGGATTGTAACTCCTGTTTCCGATTGTACAAATTTTTTCTACGTATGTATTTCTAGTATCTATAAATTTTTTCATTCTTTTGAACTCATTGCATACACTTCAAATATTTGTTGATTGTTTATGTACCCCAGTTTTACCCTATTGTGGATCTCCTATTGATTCAAACTCATTTTTTTCATTACAACCCATATTTTCATTTTTTCATTAAAGCCCAAATTTAAATCCCCAAAGCCCAACCCAATTATTAATTCAAACCCTACCTAAATCCTTATCCAACTTAACCTGAAACCCAATACCCTAAACCCAACTCGAATTCTTACTCCAACTCATTAACTACCTCCTTCATCTTCTCTACTGACATCTTCTTCATATCTGACCTCATGCCTTCTTTTTCATATCAAATTTCTCACCCCCATTCATCCTCTCTCCTGCCTCATTCATTCCTAAAACCCAAACTCATTGGAAACCTCGACTGCCTCATCTTCTACAACTCAACATCCTTCACCCGACAACCCACTCCTCTTCTTCTCCTTCATATCCTACAAAGCCAACCACCTGAGCCCCGACTGCCATCTCCAATCCCGCAGCCTCTCACCACCACCATTTTACCCTACCTCCACCATATCCCACACCTCATCAGCCCCATCTCAATCTGAAGCCCTACTACCACACTCCAACTACTCCACTGCGATCTCCCTTACCCAGTCTCCATCAAATTCTGAGCACCACCACCTCAAACCGAACACTCTTGTTGCCTCCTCACCCACACCTAGACTACCACCTCCCCTCCATCGCTACCTCCATCCCCATAGCCAAGCCACCCCCCTTGCTGCCTTGCTGCCCCTCATTCACAACAATCATCGTCGCCATCCCCACAGCCTCCATACAACCGACGTCGTTGCCATGTTGCTGTGGCCTTCTTGCTATCTCTCCCTCTCCTACAGCACCATCACCAAGACACCACTGCCTCCTCCTGCAACCCAACAGTACCGCCCACTTCATTCCCTTCAAAGACTCCATCTTGCTGCACCATAAAACCTAACACTTCACCTTCCTCCAAACTCTCCACTTGCTGACTCAGAAACATGAGCACCATCACCCATTGCCGTCATTGCTCATTATCGTTCCAACCATCACCGATGTTTTCGTCGCTCTTGCTTGCTGCTATCGTCACTCTTGCTCGTTGTTGTTGTCGCTATTGCTCGCTGTCGCTGTCGTAGTGCTCGAACGCTCGCACTCATCAAATTAAGGCAAGTGTTCTTGAACTCTCACAAGTAGCTCCTTGAATTTATTACTTTTTCGTAAACTCTAGTTATTGTCTATGTTCATGCAAGCGCTCCTTTGAACTCTTGC
This sequence comes from Hemerocallis citrina, assembly GCA_017893485.1. Classification (NCBI taxonomy): domain Eukaryota; kingdom Viridiplantae; phylum Streptophyta; class Magnoliopsida; order Asparagales; family Asphodelaceae; genus Hemerocallis; species Hemerocallis citrina. The sequence goes on from CM030361.1 coordinate 173,592,480, forward strand.
AAGTAGCTGATTGAATTGATTATTGTTTCGGAAATTCCAGTTATTGTCCATTAAATTTAATTATTGTTTCGTAAACTCTAATTATTGCACATGTTCATTCAAGTAATTCTCATTGTTTGATCCATCCTATTATCAAATTTTGAATCATTCTATTTGACTCCCTTCGATTCGATGCCCATAGAATGATCATAAAACTGCATTACCCTTGCAAACATCGCATGAACATGACTTCAAATAACAATCTATTGATAGAATTATGAGTTGAGGTAGACCTGAACATTAATAGACATTATTAGGAATTTAATTCTGAATTTTGAAAGATTTATAAATGATTTTACAATAGAGTCACTATGAGAAGTTGACCGTATATCACTACCTAAACATTGTATTTGTAAGCACTTGACTGTTAGACATGGTTACTGTCCCTAGAATGTATCGTATGAATAGGCGCTGGACCAGCAGGGAGTCTACTTTCTAGAAATCCTAACGGAATCAATTTTACTTCCCCGTAGCAGCAGGAAAGTGAGTTTTGGTACATCAGTGTACTGCTGTCCAGAATTGCATTTTAGGTTATGAAATACAAATATGTTATTTTTTCGTGCTTAATATATTGAATTAATATAGTAGATCGATAGAAAAACTCCATATCATGCATTGTATAGTCCTTGATTCTCTCCCGATGTCATACTCCGCTTCCCATAATACGGAAGTACGAACACGCAACTAAGACCAGTGAATGATATACATCATTCATAAGCTGTACGATTATAACTCAACGATATAATCATGATCAAAACCACTCATGAAATAATAAAATCACATAAACAAGGAATAAACGTGAGTAATCCATAAAAAAACAAACATCCGGAAATATAAACTTTGGGTCAAAACACACATAAATACAATGTACGAAAAAATAACAATATTAACTAGGAAAAGCATAAACAAGATAACTAATGCAGGCTAAAATTCAACATCACTCTTTAGAAGATTTGATCGCCAAGGTATTCTATTGATTTCTCCTCGGTACTTGCAAGCTCAACACCTAGAGTTGGGGGGTTCCATTAGAGCAAGCTATGCACGACAAGTAGTAACAAGAAATGAAATACAATATAGAAGAAAGCAAGGAAAGGCAATACGAATATTGGGATAATATGATCATGTACAATACAAGTGTGATGGTAAGATAAACCAATCACGACTATGAGATATAGTCAATTGATATGCAATGGTAAATAAACAATAGTTGATATGCAATGGTCGATAAACAATAGTCAATCATCAATAATGCAAGTGTCGATACTTCATGCGTTTAATTCTTATATAATTTTTATTACTCTTTTATGCATTAAAATTTCGAGTTCTCGTTAATTTCTTTAAAATTTGTCTTATTTCTACTTTTTTTTATTTATTTGTTTGATTGTGTAGGAATGAGATGGATATGTACAAAATAGGAGCATTTTTTGTGAAATCAAGAAGAGTACAAGGCTAAAGATTTCAAAAAATTCAAATCAATTTTGTGTGAAGATTTCTGGATGATTCAAGCACTCAAATGTATGTATTTGCAAATTGGCCCTTTGAAGAAAATATTATAGTCAAGCAGGGGGTGGATAGAAATTTTGTAATACAAAGTTAAAGAAAAAAATGAACAGTACAGAATTGAAGAGTAGATGGATTTGGATTAAGATTATATAGTTAATTAATTTAAAATTTATTAGATTAATTTTAATCTATAAATTTTAGCTAATAAATTAATTAATTATCTAATCCTAAATTTATTTAACTAAACCCTAACCTAAGGAGGCAGCGACACGGAAATCAGAGGCCTGGAAAAAAATAATAATAATAACAGGTGGTGGCTATAATTGAGAAAAGGATAGAGAGAATATGAGTGCGAAACGAGATTCGAGGATGAACAAGGAAGAGAGAGATTTTAGCTGAGAAAGAAAAAGAAAAGAAGGAGTGTTGCATTGATCGCGAGGAGAGAAGTTGGTTTCTGACATGAGCGCGGATCCCGAGGCTTTTCAATTTTGGCTTCAATACAACAATCGAGTTCTTTCTTCTCTTTTCTAAATTTTATTACTCTGCAATCCAATAAGATATTTGTTAGTTGCAAAATTATCATGTAAATTTATTTTTCTAGGACTTCGATGTAGCCTAGTTTTGATAACACAGTTTTAATTCCATGTTATTTAGAATTCTATTTTTCCATGGTTGTGTGTTTAATTATTTATCTTAATGCTTATAATTGTTTGGCCAACTATTGTTTGATTTATTGAATCATGGGGGATGTCGAAAGGTAACTTGTGATTTAGAATTATAGAATTAAATATCATTAATTGAGCAAAATTAGATATGATTTACCGTGATTTATGTGACTATAAATAAATGCATAGACCTTAATGAGTCTTCAATTAATTAAATTTGCATAGAAATATGACGAATTATTAGTTGGTGATATTTTTGGGGCTGTTCAAGAGAAAACATTGAATAATTAGGTGATTTTGGTCAACAACTTGGAAAATTAAATTTTTTAGCTACATGGAATTATGAATTGTGCGGGATTAACTAGGTGAAATCAAAAGCCCTAAAACTAACTTTACTATTAACAAACAACAAAATTTCAGATTTCCATTATTCTTAATTAGATTAGCTTTTCCTAGTGATGGCAATCGGGTCCACCAGGCCATGCCGAGCCCAACCCGTTCGGGTTTGACTCGGTTTCGAGCAGGCTCGGGTCGGGTTGAGCCATTAGCCGGGCCGGACCGGACTGGGTTAGGAAAAGAAAAAACCCACCCGGTTGACCCCGGGTCGGGTCGGGCGGGTCGACGGGTTGGCCGATTCCCCCCCCCCCCCCCCCCCTCTTTTAATCTAAAATAAATAAATAAAAATTGTAAAACAAATATAAGAGATTAAGAATTAAACAAAATTCTATATATTACAACTATTTTTAACTTTTTCAACTTCTATACAAATTTACAACTATTTCTACATAAAAATACTATTAAAAAAATATACAAATTTCTTCAATTACATGTTTAAAAGGACAATCTAGAGTTTGAGATAGCCTAGAGTTAGATTGAAGAGAGAGCATTGGACTACTGTCGCGCACCTCTACTTAACCTAAACCTAGGATCTCATCGCACTAAATTCCCTAATCTTGTTGTTGGACTTCAAGCAAGTTGCTTCCACTTGTTGATGTAGATGCCACTTTTCCTTGAGTCATGTCTTCCGCCTTCATCCAATATTCAGTGCACACGAGCATCTCCAACGAATCCGATTTCAAATGATTCCTGTAATCTGTTAGAATTCTACCACTTGTAAAAAAAACACTTTCTGAAGCAACTGTGAAGACATAAGGAGTTAGTAGATCTCTAGACATATGTGAAAGAATAGGAAAAAAAAAATTGTTCTTTCCACCATTGTAGCACTTCAATCTTAGTGCTAGAACTCTCACTATCTTGTTGATTATACCAATTTAATTCATTAGGCGCATTAGTCCTAGGTTTTTTTTATTGAATACGAGTAAGTAAACTAGCAGTGGCATCTTCTAATGTACTCTTACCCTTACCTCTAGAAGTGGAAGAAGAAGAAGAAGTAATTATACGAGTTGTACTACTAGATGCAAAAGTTCTATCATAATAATCATACAAGTTATTCAGTATTGACTCAAAGCTAGCTAAAAATTCATTACAATCATATTTGAAATCATCTCCAAGTAAAGTAAAAAACATTTCAATCGAACTTCTCGTACCCGCTAATTTGATACGAGGATCCATAACAGTAGCAATACAATACAACATAGGATGAGGATTAAAATACTTCAAAAAATTTGTATAAGTGGGAACAACAATATGGCTAATGTATCTGTCCGAAATCATTTATTGAAGTTTGTATCATACTAATGATTGAAATAAAAATACTACTAAAAGTAGAACCATAAGATGTAGAAAACTTCACAGTAGCGGCTTTAAAAGGTTCCAAAAATCGTAATAAAGATTCGGTGAAATACCATGATTAGGGAGTCATTTGAAAAAAATTTCATATTGTTTTTTTTTTTTTTTGAGGAAAAGGTGGGATAATGCCACCCTGTTTCATTAATAAGTGATTAATAAACAACCCCGAGGTCTCGGGAAAAGGAAGTACAGTGCAGGAAATAAAACATAACCCCCAACAAAACCCTGGGGGGTGGGTAACATCATCCAGCCTATAGGCAACCAAAACACAGGTACAAGATACTAAGGACTGAGACAAAATTTCATATTGTTAGCAAGACAAAAATCGTTTATAATATCTTTGTATTGAGTAACAACATTTAGTAAATCGAAAGTAGAGTTCCATCGGTGTTTAACATCTTTAGGAAATTTTCTAAAATGTATTCCCCTTGCTTTACATCATCCTTTAAATTCTTGAAGTATAGGATCACTCAAAGCAATAAAATGTACACAATTTTAAATTGCAATTATATATGAATTGGCTACTTTCAATGCATCTTGTACACATTTATTTCAAATATGACACTCATATCTAACATGAAAAATTTTATTATATGGAGGAGCTAATTGTGTTTTTAATGTACTAATCGAAGCATTGTTGTTAGATGCATTATCAAAACTAATAGTAAAAATTTTATCACGAATATGATAAAATCACAAACTTCTAAAATGCATGTTGCAATAACTAGTCCACTATGGGGATACGGAAAAGCGGCAAGTGAGATGATTCTCTTTTGAATCATCCAATCACTATCCATCCAATGACAAATTAAGCTCATCATCGGAATATCGTTATAACCTTTCCAGCAATCGGAAGTTAACGATACTCTACAAGTTAAAGAATACAATAGTGCAATTAAAGCATCTCTTATTTTGTTGTAAAGTTTATAACAATTAGACTTTAGTGTTTTTCTAGGAATTCTTCTAAAATATGGATATAGTGCATTTTGGTTGAAAGGCTCTACATTCCTACTCTCGGAATAGGAAAAATGGTAGCTCATCCTTAATAACTAGTCGGGTCATTTTCCGACGAATAAGTTTGGGATCATAGAGTTGGCTATCTATTTGTCCGGTCCTAGGGTTGACTTTTTGTTGGCCTTGTAATAATTCTTTATGTACATTTAAAATGTGTCGTTTAATTGTACTGGTTCCTTCACCCTTCTTCCATTTGTAACTCTTGTCACAAATTTTACAAATCTTATGTCCTACACCCGGATTATCCTCATCGGGGATATAGTCATAATATTTATGTCAATCACTTGTTTCCCCCTAGTTTTTTCTACTACTATTAGGTTCGGTTTGTTGTATTTATGTGTCAACATCATGTATTTCTCCTTCTATTTTGTGTGTAGGGATATCATGAGTTCCTATCATAGGATTCGATATAAATTTGGGCTCTCCATGTGGGACTATTAGAGGCCGACGTGAAGTACTGGTGGAATCTTTTCCACTTTGGCTACAGCCGCTACCTCGTGACCTAAACATGGTAATAGTGTACATGAAAAAAAAACAATTTCTAGTGTTTTACTAGTGTGTGAAATAATACAAAACAATCTAGGGGGTATATGTTAAAGAATAAAATCTAAAAAAACAATAGGAGGGTTGAGAGAGAGAATAGTGAAAAACCAACAAACAAATATGATACAAAAAATAAGAACTACAACAAAAAATCAAGACAACGGTAGGGTTGTGAAATTTGATATCGTACTTCGCGGATAATCGTATATAGAAATGAGAGAGAAAATAAAAGTAGGCGTAGCCGATTGAGAAATATAGTAGACATAGGCACGAAGTCCGGTAGTTGTTGAGAGAGAGAGAGAGAGAGCTTCTTTGTTGGAGGAGTTCAAGTAGATGTAGTTGAGAGTTGAATCAACACAATTCGATACAATCAAAATTTTTCACTTCTTTGTTGCTTACTTTGTTGTTGAAAAAACTGGACTGAATTGAGGTGAATTGAATAATAGTACTACAGAGAGTAAGAGAATAAAGTGCGGAAATTTTTAGATTGACTTAAGGGGTATTTATAGGGTAAAAACCAAAACAAAAAAACACACAAAAAACATACAAAAAAGCCCAAAACAGAGCCAACGGCTCTGTTTCAAACCGTTCGACCCGCGGGTCGAATGTTTGGGTCAAACGGGTCCAAACCCGCGGGTCGAGTGTGCGGGTTGCGGGCGGGTTTGACTTAGTCAGCGGGTTCTCGGGCCGGTTCAAGCGGGTTGGTTTCCAAAATTTGTGACTTGGGTTGACCCACGGGTTTGACTCGGACCCAAATCGCTTAATTGCGGGCCGGGTTTGAGTGAGCGGGTCGCGGGTCACCCGGCCCGGTTGCCATACTAGCTTTTTCTTTAGTTTAATTTAGTTTAGTTGTTATTTTTTTTATATTTTCGATTTTCCAAATAGTAGTTAATCTAGTGAATTTTGGTACTCAATAAAATAATTAGTCCTTGTGGGTTCAACACTCTTTTCTTTTAAACTATACTACTTGTTGCGATTTTGTACTGTTGCAAAAAATATACCATCAAGTTTTTTGTGCCTTTTCCAGTGACTAATTATTCTTTTATTGACATTGACAATAAATAGATTGTTACTAATTTGGATTTTTATTTTATTTTATTTTATTTAGAAATATTATTTTGACTAGTTTTTCTTTTATTTATATTTCAAGACTTAGAAGTGTATGCCCCGATCTAAACCATTAGAGCCTACACTTTTTTATCCCATGATTGAGAGGATTCTACGTTAGGTCAGAAAAAAGAAGCGAGAAATTACCACATCCTCTTTATCCATGGCGAACGAGGAGGAAAATAAAGCTTTGAGGGATTATGCTATGCCCTCAGTTAATGGAGCAACTTCAAGTATTAAAAAGCTTGCTATAGAAGCTAACAATTTTAAAATTAAACTGGCGATCATTCAAATGATTCAACAGATTGTTCAAGGAGGACTATTGCACGAAGATCCTAATGTTCACATTACAAAATTTCTAGAAATTTGTGACACTTTCAAACACAATGGACTATCAGATGATGCAATCTGATTGAGACCCTTTCCTTTTTCACTCAGAGATAAGGCAAAGGCTTGGTTAAATTCACTACCACCAGGTTTCATCACAAATTGGGAGGGATTAACACAAAAAATTATGGCTAAGTATTTCCCTCCAGCAAAAACAACGAAGCTAAGGAATGACATTACCACATTCACTTAGTTTGAGACTGAGCCTTTGTATGATGCATGGGAAAGGTATAAAGAGCTATTGAGAAAGTGTCCTTATCGTGAACTTCCGAAATGGCTACAAGTGCAAATATTCTATAATGGTTTGGGAGTTACAAATCAGTCTATGGTAGATGCAGTAGGTGGAGGTGCACTATGAGCAAAACTCATTAAGCAACCTATGAAGTTTTCGAGGAGATGGCATCCAACAATTATCAATGGTTTTTAGAGAGAACAATGCCTAAAAAAGTAGCTGGAGTTTTTTAACTTGATCGTATTACCACAATGGCTGCACAAATTGCTACTTTATCAAAACAATTAGGTAATATGAATGTTAATGCTATTCAAACTAATATTAGTTGTGATCATTGTGCAGAAAATCACTCAAGTATTGATTGCTGATATGACTAAAAATGGGGTTAAATCGGAACTGTTCAAATTGGGCACGAATCTTAAAGTTACAGGGGCAAGATGGTAATTTCACCTACAGACGGGTCCGAGTTGGGAACCGGGTCTCTCCTCTTAGACCCGCTAACCCGTGGACGGATCTGTTTGAACTGAGAATGGGTCACAACCCATTAAGGACCAGTTCAACGGGATATGAGGAAATCCTGGCTCATCCTTATCTACAGGAGGTGGTTTTAACCACTTCTATCCAGTCACACCGGGAAGTAGGGATTCATTCTTATCCCGAAGCAGATCCCCATGGCGACTATAAATACCCCCTACCTCCTACGGTTACAAGGTGATCACACTTTGTCTACCTAAGCTCTTTTCCTTTCCTTTTCTGAGTATTGACAAGAGCGTTGGAGGGTTCGTTGCCGGGATCCATCTCGGAGTTTCGAACATTTGTGCAGGTCCACGGAAGCACCAAGGAGTCAACCTACCAGCAGCGGAAGAGGTCAAATCCAGCCCATTCGAGTTCTCGCGAATCAACAAATTCTATCTATTGCCCCCACACCAGATTCAGCGGCAACAGATTGGTGCCGTCTATGGGAATCACTCGAATAGCAATCCGACCTTCCTCCTTCAGCCAAAGCTACTCCTAGCAATGCCTCCCAAGAGGAAGTCCTGCAACCTCCAACCGTAGAACAACCTCCACTATTCTTCCTCCTCCTCCACCGGAGGATGTCCCTCCGCCCGTCCAACCGGCCCTACAGCTCGAACAACTGAATCCTCGGTCTATTCAGCAGCCTCTAGGGCCCCAAGCGACTGTTGGGGAGCCCTCTCGGCGAAGCCGCCAGAAGCATCCTCTGCACCAAGTCCGGGTCTCCATCCATAATGCCTCCACAAATTCTATGGCCTCCCACAGCCCTCCAACACCGAAGGATCTGCGGGATGTCCTCAACAACCGATAGAATGAGCCCAAGCCCGACCTTCGGATCTACCTAGACGAGAGGCGGACCCGCGATGCGAACCCTCGCCGAGAGCACCAGAGGGACCGGTCCCCCCACAGGACAGACCGTAGGGGGTCCAACTCTCCCAGGAGACGGAGAGAGTCGCCCCAACATCGCCAGAGAAGAAGCCGTTCCCCGACTGGCCGTTCTGCACATTGAACCTAATGAGAGAAGGAGGCCCCCATCACAAGGACAGAATTCCAAAAATTCCAGGAGGTGGTTCTTCGGGCACTTAACGTCGCCCCGTCAATGCCCAACGAGATCCTAGTCCTCAGCTAGCTCCCAGCCATCGCTGCCCCTCTCCTGATCATCGTCGCCGCTCTCGAAGTCCATGGCCAGCTCCGAGCCATCCCCGTCGTTCTATCAGTCCACTACCTACTCAGAGCTATCGTCGTCGCAACCCCAGCCCCAACCCTCCTCTACGTGAGGACGAGTCTAGGGGCTCAACGAGGTACTATCGAAGAGAGGACTCGGTCTACCACCGTCTCCACGAAATGGAAAGGTGTCTCGGCTAGCTGGACAGAGATGAAGAGCAACGGGTGAGGAACCTCCGCCCGAGAAGGCCCCCTTTCTCCCGCACTATCATGGAGGCCCCTGTCCCAAACAACTTCAAGCCTCCATACTTCGAGACTTATACCGAGGAGTCGGACCCCGCAGATCACATTCAGAGTTTCAAAACTCTCATGATGATCCATCATGCATCCGATGCCCTCCTCTGCAAGACCTTCCTGGCCACGCTCAAGGGACCCGCTCGGGAGTGGTATTCCCGACTTGCACCGGCATCCATCTTCTCCTTTGACCAGTTCGAAGGCCTCTTCCTCATGCATTTCGTGAGCAGTCGCCGCTCCGAGAATACAAGCACCTCACTGCTCTTCCTCAGCCAAAAGAAGGGCGAATGGCTGAGGGATTATGTCAAGCGGTTCACCACAGAAGCCAGGTCCATGCCTCCCTAGATCAGTCAGTAGCTTCGGCTGCTTTCCAGTCCAACATCATCAATCCCGACCTCAGGGCGTCCCTAGCCAAGAAGCCTCCTCGAAACTTCTCCGAGCTCCTCCTCAGGAGCAAGAAGTACATCCGGGCTGAAGAGGCTCTCAATCGTCCCACTCTGGAAGGGGTCGTCTTCCGGGAACAAGCGGAAGACAGCTGAGGAAGAAGGAGATAAGAAGCTCCAAAAGGAAAACTGAGGTCAGCGGCGCCCTCTCCCCCGCTTCGAAAAGTTCACTCTACTCAATGCGAGTGTCTCTGCCATCCTGATGGAGATTGGGAACCTAGGTATCCTGCCGCCTCCTCCGAAGATGAACACCCCCAGGAAGAAGAGAAATCAGGGATAAGTGATACCGCTTCCACCAGGACCATGGGCACGACACAGACGACTGTCATGCCTGAAGGACGAGATCGAAGCCCTCATCCAGATGGGGCAGCTCGCTTGGTTCGTAAGGCGGGATAGAGCCGATCCGCCCCCACCGCCCAGGGGGGCTAACAGGCGAACAGAGCAGCACGTAGAGGCTCCGAAGGCCAAAGCAGAGGCCATCTTGCACCTTATACATGGAGGCCCTATGGGGGGAGATTCTAACTCCTCTTGAAAAGCCTTCGTTAGGGAAGTCAACTCCGTACAGAGCCATCCTCTCCCCAAGGGCCTGGGAGTCCCTGTGACGTTCTTCGATAGGGACTTGGAGGGCATCAGCATGCCCCACTGCGATGCTCTCGTCATCAACCTCTGAATGGCCAACTTCGATGTTCGCTAGGTCTTGGTGGACAGTGGAAGCTCGGTCAACATCCTCTTCTTGGAGGCGTTCAAGGGCCTCCAGCTATCAAGGGACCAGCTTAAGCCAGCTGGCTACACCCTTCATGGATTCACCGGGGTGCCGGTGACAATCGAGGGAGTTACAAATCTCGACGTCACTGCTGGCAAAACCCTGGTCACCCACACAGAGCCGATGGACTTCATGGTGGTGGACGTGAAACCCGCCTACAATGTGATCCTGGGTTGACCAGGCCTTGCCGCACTCCAGGCCATCCCTTCGGCCTATTTTATGAAGATGAAGTTCCCCACTCCTGTAGGGGTGGGAGAAGTGAGAGGGAGTCAGGAGGCGGCTCGCAAGTGCTATATGACCTCAATGGGAGGCCCGGTCCTCTCCCTAGAAGCCCTCGAGCTCCCGCCTGAGAGTAGTCAGACCATCTCCGAGCCAGTGGACGAACTAGAAGAAGTGGCCTTCTCGACGGAAGATGCCACCAAGACGTTTCGGGTCAGCAAGGCCCTTTCCCCCTCCATCAAGGAAGATATCTCCCAGTGCATAAGGGAGAACCGCGATCTCTTCGCCTGGACCGCAGTCGATATGCCTGGGACCCCATGAGTCAAGCCCGTTCAGCAGAAGCAACGCAAGTTCGTTCCTGAGCGTCAACAGGCAATCAAAGAAGAGATCGAAAAGCTCATCAATGCCTGATTTATCCAGGAGGTGAACTACCCTGAGTGGCTATCCAATGTGGTGATGGTCAAGAAAGCCAACGGGAGCTGGAGGATATACATCGATTTCACCGACCTCAATAAGGCGTGCCCGAAGGATCCATTCCCCCTTCCAAGCATCGACGCTCTGATCGATGCGACCTTCGGGCACGAGCTTCCTAGGTTCATGGATGCCTTCTCGGGGTACAACCAGATCCGGATGTTCCCTCCAGGCATCCCGAAGACCTCGTTCATAACAGATCAGGGCCTGTATTGCTATCGGGTCATGTCGTTCGGCTTGAAGAACGCGGGGGCTACATATCAGCACCTTGTGAACAGGGTCTTCTGAGACCAGATTGGCCGAAACATGAAAGTCTATGTAGATGACATGTTGGTCAAGAGAACCCGAGGGAAAGAGCATGTTCTCAACCTCCAGGAAGCCTTCGGAGTGCTCAGGAGGCACAATATGCAGCTGAATCCAAACAAGTGTGCGTTCAGAGTCTCATCCGGCAAGTTCTTGGGGTTCATGGTCAGCTAGAGGGGCATAGAGGCCAACCCCGAGAAGATCCAAGATATTCTCAAAATGGCTCCCCCTCTAGTGTTAAAGATGTACAGAGGCTCATTGGGTGCCTCGCGGCAATTGGACGCTTCCTCTCCAAATCCGGGGAAAAGTGCCTCCCATTCTTCAAGGCCCTCAGGGGGGCTGAAGGCTTCGAGTGGGGGCAAGCGCAGCAAGAGTCCTTCGACCAGCTCAAGGTGTACTTAGCCAACTCCCCACTCTTGAGCAAGCTAAGGCCCGAGGAGGTCCTTTACCTATACCTCGCCGCTTCGGAGCAGACTCTCAGTGCCGTCCTTATAAGGGAAGAGGATAGAACGCAGAGGCCCATCTACTATGTGAGTAAGGTCCTCCGAGATGCTGAACTCCGTTACCTGAAGCTGGAGAAGATGGCTCTCGCCTTGGTCATGGCGGCCCAAAAGCTCCGCCCCTACCAGTCTCATTCGGTGGTCGATCTTACCGACCAGCCGCTCAAACAAGTTCTCCATAAGCCCGATATCTCTGGGCGCCCAATGAAGTGGTCCATCGAGCTAAGCCAACATGACTTCAGCTACCAACCTAGAATAGCCATCAAGGCACAAGCTCTGGCAGAATTCATTGTGGAAAGCACTATTCCCTGACCCCTATGATTTGGCTACCGAACCCCTGGTCTAGATTGTTTATGTGGATGGATCTTCTTGCACCGACGGAAGTGGGGCTGGCATCATCTTGACTGGCCCAGATGCTTTTTTCCTCCAATATTCCCTTCGCTTAAACTTCTCGGCATCAAACAACGAAGCAGAGTATGAGGCCCTCATACTACCAACCTAGAATAGCCATCAAGGCACAAGCTCTGGCAGAATTCATTGTGGAAAGCAATATCCCAGACCCCTACGAGTTGGCTACCGAACCCCTGGTCTAGACTGTTTGTGGATGGATCTTCTTGCACCGACGGAAGAGGGGCTGGCATCATCTTGACTGGCCCAGATGCTTTTGTCCTCCAATATTCCCTTCGCTTAAACTTCTCGGCATCAAACAACAAAGCAGAGTATGAGGCCCTCATAGCGGGGCTCTGTATGGCTCGTAAGGCCGGAGCCAAGCGCGTCAGGGTCTTCAATGATTTGCAATTGGTCGTCAACCAAGTGTCAAGGGTATACGAGGCAAAGGACGAGCGCATGGACAAGTACCTGGCGAAGGCTAAGGAGCCCCTAACACTTAGGAAGAACTAGATGAAGCCCCTCCTCGAGTACCTTAGAGACGGAGTCCTCGCCGAAGATCCTAAAGAGGCGAGGCAGATCAGGACCCAAGCCGAGCGGTACACACTCCTTGACGGATTCATGTACAAATGCTCTTATATTCAGATTGACGGCTGACCCTATCTGAGGTGCCTCTCCCCGGAGGAAGCGCTTTATGCCCTAAAGGAGGCCCATGACAGTATGTGTAGCGTGCACTTGGGAGCGAGATCCCTTGCCCGTAAAATCTTAAATTATGGCTACTTCTGGCCCATACTACTGAGTGACTCCGAGGAGTACGTCCGCCAGTGCAACTCCTGCCAGAAATTCGCCCCGATCCGTCGCCTGCCTCAAGCACAGCTCACCTCCTTGGCGAGTCCAATCCCTTTTGCAATGTGGGGGATGGATTTGCTCGAACCCTTCCCTCAGGCGTCGGGCCAGCTAAAGTTCTTAGTCGTGGCGATAGAATACTTCTCAAAGTGGATCAAGGCTGAACCACTTTCGATGATTACCGAGCACAAGGTCCAAAAGTTCTTTTGGAAGAACATCGTTTGCCGGTTTGGGGTACCCTGCATCCTCGTAACGACAACGGGACTCAATTCGCAGGAGCAACCTTTCGTAACTTCTACGCCGACCTCAGCATCCAGCAGCGGTTCTCCTCGGTATCCCACCCTCAGTCCAATGGTCAAGCAGAGAAGGAAAATCGACAAATCCTCTCCGGCCTAAAGAAGAGGCTTGATAAATCTACTAAGGGGCTGTGGGTCGAACAGCTCCCCAACGTGCTTTGGAACTATCGAACCACCAAAAGAACTCCGACAGGGGAGTCCCCCTTCAACCTTACCTATGGTTCCGAAGCCCTCATCCCCTTAGAAGTGGGCCTGCCTTCACCCCGACTGATAGCCTACAGTGAAGCACAGAATGTGAACCAGCTTGGCAACTGCTTAGGTCTCATAGACGAGGTCCGCGAGAGAGCTGCCATCCAAAAAGAGACCTACCACCTAGGATCACTCAGTCTTACAACAAGTGGGTACGGCCGGCTAATCTAAATAAGGGAGACCTAGTACTCCGGAAGTTGTCGATCTCCAATCCGAGCAAACAGGGCAAGTTGGCACCCAATTGGGAAGGACCGTATAGGGTCTTCAGAGTCATTCGCCCAGGCGCGTATCAACTCGAAGACCCAGTGGGGCAGGAGAATACCGAGGACATGGAATGCGGAGCACTTGATGAAGTACCAAAAGGGTGTATAAACACCTCTCCAAGCAACTTCCCCAACAGCTCTTAAAACATGTCAAAAAATTTTATTTGTATTTTCTTTATCAAAGTGTAAGAGCGGCTCACAACTTAAAAGTGGCCACCTAATTGTTTTCAATAAAAGCAATCTATCCTTGCAAGTTCTCTATTTTTGAGCAAGTCTAATTGTACTTACAAAAAATTTTGCATCGAAACGGCACGCTTGAAGTCCAACACTTGGTTCGACTCCACTTCAAATACGTGCTTTTAAGCGAGTAAAATGTGGTTCACCATTCGGAATTGCTCCCATAGCTGCTGAAACTCCTCAAACGATACGCTTGGAGTCCAACACTTGGTTCGACTCTGCTTCAACCACTTGTTTCTAAGCGAGTACGAAGCGGATCGCCATTCGGAATTGCTCTTGCATCTGTTTATAATCCCTAAACGGCACGCTCAGAGTCCAACACTTGGTTCGACTCTGCTTCAACTACTTGCTTCTAAGCGAGTATGAAGCGAATCGCCATTCAGAATTGCTCCTACGGCTGTTGATAATCTCTAAACGACACGCTCGGAGTCCAACACTTGGTTCGACTCCGCTTCAACTACTTGCTTCTAAGAGAGTACGAAGTGGATCACTATTCGGAATTGCTCCCACAACTGTTGAAATCCCCTAGACGACGACCCGCCGAACTTTGGCTACGGATGCTGAGCATTCTTTCTACCGACGCCCAAATACGAGAATCCAATCTTGTGGACTTCGGTAATGAGCGCCAAGCGTTCTTGCCACCGACGTCCAAACGTGAGAAGTAAATCTCCTGGACTTCGGCAACACACGCCGAGTGTTCTTGCCACCAACATCCAAATACGAGAAAATCAAATCTCTTAGACTTCATCTATTCGGGCCGAACATCCTTGCCCCACGACTAACAAAGCACACAAGTTCGGAAAACAAGTTCGCTATTTCATTAGAATTTGAGGTACCAGTCTAATTACAGACCAACGAATCATCTATACATCAAGGTGCAATTCATTGAAAGCAAAAGTTTACAAAGTTACAAGATGCTGCCCTAACCCCTCCTAGGGAGCGGGATACTTCTCTTAAGTACAAATGAGGCCGGCGAACACCGTGCTGCTGGGGCCTTACTCCTACCGAGGTCTCCAGACCAACGAGTCGAGTTGCATCGTTGGCACCAAAAAATCTGAGTGTCGCACCAACGGACGCTCCACTCGAAGAACTAGCTACCCCACTCTGTGCATCACCGGGACGTCCCATGACGGGCGGCGAGCGTATAGCCAGCTCATGAAACGACCTCCCCATGGCGTACTCACCTCAGGGGCAAGAGGTGCTCCTCATGTTGCTCCCTTCGGAAAGCCGTCGCAGCCGATGGATCTCGACCTCTAGCTCTACATCCCGTGCCTTCAGCTACTCATCCGTCACGTTAACTTTTAGTCGTGGAATTCGGCTCAAGCCACCCGCACAAGAGGCTTCAGTGAGTGTCCTCTGAAGTTCCGCAGCCTCGATACCCTTCTCGAGTACCACATTTTTTAGCCCATCTCTCTCAGTTCCGACCTCGTACAGAGACTGACGAAGCAATTTTAATCGCAACCCCTGACTAAACGCCATCGAGGGGCACATCTCTTCCCCTTCGGGGGGTACTTCGCGAGTCTTCTCCTTCAGCCACTTCAGCTCAGATATTCGATGGGTGATTGTCAACTTGAGATAGTCCAACTCCGACTCGGTTTTGAACAACCTCTCTCGAGTCCGGGCAAGGCTCAACCTCATGATCAGGAGCCCTTTTCGGAGGCATGAAACTTTGGTAAGGTCAGAAACTTCAGCCAACTAAGATGCTGCGACGATCTGAAAGAGCCAATTCAAAGTACTAAGTTCAAACAAAGTGCTAAGTTCAAACAAAGCCACTGCAAAACTCGAGAATAAACCATAATGAACACTTAGCCGAAAATTTCAAAAAGTTTTTCATTCCATCGAAATTCAAAAAGATACAAGCGGTGGCCAGTCCGCAATTAGGCGATACATTGCTTATCAAAAATTTGAAGTTACAAGTCAAGGCCCAACCTCTTTGCCGTGGCCACCGGTCACTACAAGATCCGATCGCTCAGGAGCGGCGACGATCGCTAGGGGCATAGCCTCTGAGCCGGGCTTGTTGTCGGCACCCTCGACCTCGGCTTCTGCATTGTCGTCCCCTTCCTCGCCTTCATTTGACTCATCGTCGAACCCCGGGACATGGTCGGGAAAGATGCGCCATCCGGAGCAGTCAACTTTGGGGTAACTCTCCTTCACCTGCTCGATGGAGCAGGCGTAGGCCTTCGCCATATTGGCCGCGAGGAACCCTTGAGCCCTCTCCATGGTCGCAGCCTCGGCCTCTTTTGCAGCAGCGATCCTGGCAACCTCGACGTCCTCCTCCTTTTCCTTCGTCGCCGACTCCTTCTATCGGAGCAGAGCAGCGACATCGGCCTCCAGCTTCGCCACGAGGCCATTGAGTTACTCCATCCTCGTCGTCTTCCCGTCTGCCTTGGCCCTCAGTTTTTCGAGCTCATTGGCGATCCGAGCTTTCTCCAATCGGGCCCAGTCCACCTCCTGCTTCAGCTTCTTCTCAAGTTCGGTTATCTTCTCCATTAGATGACCGAAGTGGCAGGTTATCTGCGAGAGGAAAATAAGGCAGCATGAAAACCAAAAAAGCACATGTATATAACTGGAAAAACTACGCTACTTACTGACACTGCTGCTCGGGCAATCTCGAGCGCATCGTCCCCAATTCCACCGGCATCCATGGCGGCGCGGTCCTTCGGTGTCGCAAGGTGCCGGACAGCCTGCATGCTCGACGTTGAGTCACCGAGGAACCCATCGAGCTTCCGGACCTGCCAGTCCGGGACAAAAATCTTTTTGTTTTCCTCAGTCAGGAACACTTTGGCCTCAGCCGTCAACAGAGCCACCTCCATTCCCAAAGCGACTGCCGTTGGGAACTCACCTACCTCTACTAAGGCCGAAGTGGCTGCCGTGGTCGTCGCCCTCGGGACCACAGTGGCTGACGCTGTTGCCTCTTCGACAGCCGTGACGACCGTTTTTGGCCTCGAGGAGGTCACCTTTGTGGCGACCCTTTTCCTCTTCCTCGGAGCCTTGCTACCAAGAGTCCCACACTGAGCCATCACAGCATCGTAGTCCATGGTTTCTGCACAAGAAGGAGAGGTGATTAAATGCAAGTAAAAACTGAACACAAAAAAACAATAAAAGGGGTAAACTGCATACTGGGGTTTATGCGGCTGAGCCCCCCCCCCCCCCTGAAGAGCACCTCCTCAGTTAGCTCCCTCCAGTCAAGCTTCAGTGGTTGAGGAGAACCCGAACCATGTCTTCTTCGTTGGGGTAAAGCACCGGAAGCTCCGTCACCCTCTTCGACACTTCTTCGACCCAGTCCGTCGGGATGCACCACAGCTCTCGACTCCGGATGATGAAATACTTATCTCTCCAATGCTTTATCGAGTTGGGACAGCAAATGAGTCGAGCCCCATGCCTCGGAGCCAAGTAGAACCTGAACTCCGACTTTTGCTGCTGGTGAAGTCGGTATAGCGGCCGAAGCACCCTTAGATCCGGCTCGATCTCCGCTGCCTGACAGTGGAGGATGATCCCATTGATCACTCTCCACCCGTTCGGCATGAGTTGAATTGGGCTGATCCAGAACCACCGCAGAACTTGGATGACAAAGGGGTGGAGTGGCAGCCATGCCCCGGCTATGAAGGCATCGACTGGCCAGAAGCACATATCCACGGGCAACGGTGAATTGGCCCTCACTCCAAGTCCGGGCAGCATCAGCTCAAACTCTTCGGGGACCAGAAAACATTCCCGAACTGCTATCAAGTCAGCCTCATTGAGTATGGAGATAGTATCATCAACTTCCGAAGTCTCCCTCGCGGAGTTCTCTTCAAAACTCCGCCCCCTTCCGTACACTATTCGTTCGGTGTGCTCCTCCGGCAGTCCGGTCAGAACTCTAGGCAATCTCCCGAACTCCCCCATCCGGCGTGGGTTCTCGACGACAGTCTCCACAATTACCAAAGTAGACCCTTCAACGCCTTTGCCTTTGTCGACAGGAGAAACTTTGCTCGAAGTTGGCTCTTCGGCCGGGGGGGGGGGCTCTGTCCTCGGGGAAAAGCTAGACATTTGCTAAAAAATAAGCTAACTGTTGAGTTACCTTGAAGTGACAGCGATGGTCAGAAAGATCACCGGAAGTCGGTAAAATCTCGCCTGAAGCTCCCGTTGGTGAAAACTTGTTGCCTGAGTAAAAACTTGAGAAATGAACAAGTGAAAGGTAGGGGTGAAGTTTTATAGAGGCTGTACGCAAATCGAGACTAATGGGCTTCAAGAACTCAAGAGAGGCCCATTTACCACAAGACGACAAGGAACTCAACAGGCTTTTGACTGGTCAACGATCAAACGGTCAGAGTGCCACGTGTTTTTGACTAGTCATCGGTGAATTGTCAACGTGCCACACGCATCTCTCTTGGACTTCGGCAGACCTCGCCGAGCGTTCTTGCCACCGACGTCCAAACGTGAGAAAAAAAATCTCTCTTGGACTTCGGCAACACTCGCCAAGCATTCTTGCCACCGACGTCCAAACGTGAGAAAAAATCTCTCTTGGACTTCGGCAAACCAGCCATGCATTCTTGCCACCGACATCAAACGTGAGAAAAACATCTCTCCTGGACTTCGGCAGACCTCGCCGAGCATTCTTGCCAACGACGACCAAATGTGAGAAAAACATCTCTCCTAGACTTCGGCAGACCTCGCCGACCTTTCTTGCCACCGACCTCCAAACGTCAGAAAAAATCTCTCTTGGACTTCGGCAACACTCGCCGAGTGTTCTTGCCACTGACATCCAAACGTGAGAAAAACATCTCTTCTGGACTTCGGCAGACCTCGCCGAGCGTTCTTGCCACCGACGTCCAAACATGAGAAAAACATCTCTCCTAGACTTCAGCAGACCTCACCGAGCGTTCTTGCCACCGACGTCCAAATGTGAGAAAAAATCTCTCTTGGACTTCGGCAACACTCGCCGAGCGTTCTTGCCACCGACGTCCAAACTTGAGAAAAAATATCTCTTGGACTTCGGCAAACCTCGTCGAGCGTTCTTGCCACCGACATCCAAACGTGAGAAAAACATCTCTCTTGGACTTCGTCAAAACTCGCCGAGCGTTCTTGATGCCGACAGCCAAACGTGAGAAAAACATCTCTTTTGGACTTCGGCAGACATCGCCGAGCGTTCTTGCCACCGACGTCCAAACGTGAGAAAAACATCTCTTGGACTTCGGCAACACTCGCCGAGCATTCTTGCCACCGACATCCAAATGTGAGAAAAACATCTCTCCGGGACTTCGGCAACTCTCGCCGAGCATTCTTGCCACCGACATCCAAACGTGAGAAAAACATCTCTCTTGGACTTTGGCAACCCTCGCCGAGCGTTCTCGCCACCGACGTCCAAATGTGAGAAAAACATATCTCTTGGACTTCGGCAACCCTTGCCGAGCATTCTTGCCATCGACGTCTAAACATGAGAAAAACATCTCTTTTGGACTTCGGCAGACCTCGCCGAGCGTTCTTGCCACCGACATTCAAATGTGAGAAAAACATCTCTCTTGGACTTCGGCAGACCTCGCCGAGCGTTCTTGCCACCGACATCCAAATGTGAGAAAAACATCTCTCTTGGACTTCGACAACACTCGCCGAGCATTCTTGCCACCGAATTCCAAACGTGAGAAAAACATCTCTCTTGGACTTTGGAAAACCTCGCCGAGTGTTCTTGCCACCGACGTCCTAACGTGAGAAAAACATCTCTCTTGGACTTCGGCAACTCTCGCCGAGCGTTCTCGCCACCGACGTCCAAACGGGAGAAAAAACATCTCTCTTGGACTTCGGCAACCCTCGCCGAGCATTCTTGCCACCGACATCTAAACGTGAGAAAAACATTTCTCTTGGACCTCGACAACCCTCGCCGAACCCCTTCGACACGTGTCGCCATCTCGAAGCACCACTAGACCTCGGCAACGTATACCGAACCCCCTCGACTTCGGTCTCCACCCTGACACGTGTCAGCCAACCAAGGTGTCTGATGGTGGTCGACAACCGTTGTCAAGCGTTCTTGCCACCAACCCCCAAACGAGAGAAAGTATGCCTTCGTACCATGCGAGCCGTCGGATCACCCCAAAACTCGCGTGACAATCTAATCAATGTCTCTGATTGATCCACGTCATCGAGTGCTGATCCACCATTTGATCATCCAGATTTTCGCGCCCAGGGCTGATGGACGATCCAGATTGTGCCACATCATAAATAGGTGATAAAATCTATTTTTATTTTATTAATTCGAATTATCTATTTAAAAATTGCAAAAAAAATGATTAAACATTCGGGAAAAATAATTAAAAATTCTAGAAAATAATTATAAATTCGGGGAAACATTTTTGAGCCCCTAGATAAATAATTATTGGTTAGAACAATTAATTAGTGCTCCCGGAAAACAAATCATCGCTTTGCAAAATTGAATAAATGGTTCGAAAAAATAATATAAAATTGGAGAAAATCTCCGAAAAATCCAGAAGAGCCTAAGAACAATCTTGAGCATGTTACCAACACAGAAAAGCACCATCACCCCTCAAACGAGATTCGAACACCCTTTGAGAACTCCGATAAAGCCTTATACGCCATTAAAACAACAAAACTACTCCCCAAAGGCCGTAGCACATAGTCTTTGGGAGTGGGGGGCTCCTGATATGGCTAAAAATGGGGTTAAATCGGAAATATTCAAATTGGGCACGAATCTTAAAGTTACAGGGGCAAGATGGTAATTTCACCTACAGACGGGTCCGAATTGGGAACCGGGTCTCTCCTCTTGGACCCGCTAATCCGTGAACGAATCTGTTTGAACTGAGAATGGGTCATAACTCGTTAAGGACAAGTTTAACGGGATATGAGGAAATCCTGGCTCGTCCTTATCTACGGGAGGTGGTTTTAACCACTTCTATCCAGGCACACCGGGAAGTAGGGATTCATTCTTATCCCGAAGCAGATCCCCGCGGCGACTATAAATACCCCCTACCTCCTACCGTTACAAGGTGATCACTCTTTTCTACCTGAACTCTTTTCCTTTTCTTTTCTGAGTATTGACAAGAGCGTCAGAGGGTTCGTCGCCGGAATCCATCCCGCTGCTTCGAACGTTTGTGCAGGTCCACGAGAGCACCAAGGAGTTAACCTACCAGCAGCGGAAGAGGTCGGATCTAGCCCGTTTGAGTTCTTGCGAATCCACAAATTCTATCTATTGCCCCCATACCAGATTTAGCGGTAACAATTGCCAAGTGGGAAACCCTTTTGCTCAATCAAATTCCGAACAAGCAAATTATGTGTTCAACTTTCAAAAACAAAACAATCCTTATTCGAACAGGTATAATTCAGGATGGAGAAGTCACCCCAATCTTTCTTGGAACAACAATCAAGGAGCAATTAGACCACCTCAACATTTTTTACAACAAGAAAATCAGTCGACACTTGAGAAAATATTCATGCAATACATGCAAATGACAGATTTGGCGATCCAAAATGTTGCAACTTCAACTTCGGCTTCAATTCTCAACCTTGAGGCTCAGATTGGTCAGCTTTCAAATATTCTTACAGAGAGAACGGCAGAAACCTTATCCAGTAACACCGTGACAAATCCTAAGGAGCATGTCAAAGCAATAACACTTAGAACAAGAGAACAAATGAGCAGCCACAAGCAAATTCTGCAGAACAAAATGTGATTGAAAAGCAAGATGAGTTCGAGCCAATTTTGGAGGAACAAACGCAGCCGGTAGTCAACCATGATTCTAAGAAGAATAAAGGAGATTCAAACCCCATGGTTTCCATGGAGTTTGATTCTGGAACTTATCCTAATTCACCTTATGACCCACCTATTCATTTTCCGCAAAGACTTAAAAAGAATAATCTCGAAAATCAATTCTCTAAATTTTTAAGTATTTTTAAGAAATTGCATATTAATATTCCTCTTATTGAAGCTTTGGAACAAATGCCTAAATATGCTAAACTCTTGAAGAATATGTTATCAAACAAGCGAAAGTTGGAGGAGCATAGATAATTATGCTAACTAAAGAGAGTAGCGTAATTTTACAAAATAAATTGCCTCCTAAACTTACAGATCCAGGGAGTTTTACAATTCCTTGTACAATTGAAAATTCTTATTTTGATAAAGTTTATGCGATTTAGGAGCAAGTATTAATCTTTTGCCTTTTTTCGGTTTTCAGGAAACTTGGTCTTGGAGAAGCAAAGCCTACTACAGTTTCTTTGCAATTGGCGGACAGATCTATCAAGTACCCATTGAAGATGTATTGGTAAAGGTAGAAAAGTTCATATTCCCAGCCGATTTCATAGTGCTTGATATGGAGGAATATGAACAAATTCTGTTGATTTTGGGGCAACTTTTTCTAGCTACGGGAAAAGCTTTGATTGATGTCCAACAAGGAAAACTTATTTTAAGGGTTAAGGATGAGCAAGTAACATTTGATATCTTTAAATCCATGGAGTTTCCTGCTGAAGTTCACTTGTGTTTTGAAGTTAGTGAAATTGATTTGTTTATGGACGAGACACATAGGGCTAGAGTTGAAAAGTTACTGGTAGAAGTGTGTCTAAAAAATTCAGCAACTCTTGAATCTGAGAGAAAAGATTTTGAAATATGTTCGGTATTTGGAAGTTACACCATATATTCATCTTTCTTCTCAACTGAAATTCAAACAGGTAGGATATCGAAGACACCATCTTCAAGAAAGAAACGACTCAAACTCGAGCTTAAACACCTGTCATCTAGTTTGTGGGATGTACAGAAAAAACTATTCCACACATGAAGAGAAGCATTAGAAAAGAGGTTCTTATGTTGTTGGATCTTGGCATCACATAACCATTTCAACTACCATGTCTGGCTGAAGACTTAAAACTTAGCGCTTCTTGGGAGGAAACCCATGTTCTCTTTTTACTGTCATTAAAATTGTTTTTCTTTTTGTTTACTTTAATTTTAATTTTTAATTCTATTTTATAAGATTGCATAAGTTTGTTGGTTTCCGGGTGGAGTTGTTTTCTGGACCTACTTTAATGGCTGATTTTGGGCAGGATGGAGATCAAATCTGAAAAAGTGTTTCCAATTGCAATCGAAGAAAATTGTCTTATCTTTCCCATAGAAAAAGAATCAGGAAATTTGGACATCTATAACTCTAGATATCACAGAAACAATGAACGTCACTCATCCAGAATTTCAACATGAATTAGGGGAGTAATTCTGAACTTTTCTCATTCTTTTAGTTTTTCATTTTTTCCAAAAAGGGAAATGTGATATTTAAGTTTGGGGGAAGAAATTATAATTTTTATTTTATATTAAAACAAAAAGACTTAAAATATGATTACCATTACACGTTTGGGTTCTCTATTATACTAAAGCAATGCAATTTTTTTAAGGATCGACAATATCTTATAAAGCAAGATTAAGTATATTTATTTTCTTTAGAATTATTGAAGTTCACAATTCCTACAAAATTGTGAGAATCATGTGATTATACATAAAAGATGAATTTAATGATTTTCTTGTAATTATCTGTAATATCCCGAACAGATATTATATTGTATAAATTATTATTTTTAAATTAAAATATTTTAAATGGGGATTTCTTGGTTTTACTCATAAAAAGTCACCTGGACATATATACTCGTAAGTATATACAGGCATTGTATCAGTTTGGTGCACTTGTACAAAAACTTGAAAAAAACACATTTTAAGAAAAACGTCTGGAAAATCCCGGGCTAATATAAAAAAATAATTATTTTATTATTATTTTATTTATATCTTCAGAATTGAAATATTTTTGGTGGATACCACCCGTTTTGCTAATAAGCATTATATACATACAGATACTAGTCTGTATATATCTGTTTTGTGCCAAAATTGATACTGGAATCTTCCGAGCCAGTAATAAAAATTATTTTATTTTATTTCGCGGAATTAAAATTATTTTTATACTAATTTGTTTGTTTTCCCGAACGAAAATTATCTGCATAATTAGATATATGCACGTATTTGAATCGTGTCGATTCCGCGCGTTTATACAAATCATGTGGTATGTGATTTGGGAAATTATATTTTATTTTGTGACCCATTATGATGAGATGAAGGGATGAGATTGATTAGGGCTTGATTGTAAGATTAATTTGCAAATAAACACCAATTGTTGGAACTCTCCTCCACCACATAAACCCCCCCTACAAAACACCTCCCCCACACACACCCCCCCCCTCTCTCTCCCTCTCCTACTCAATGGTTGGCCCCCTTTCCCCTTCCCATTTCCATTCTCATTGTTCAATCTCCATCTCTCTTCTCATCTCATTCTCCATCTCTTTTCCTACTTCTTTTTCTACTTGTTTGGTTTAGAAAAAGATTAAGAAAGAAAGAAAAGAAAGAGGGGATCAAAATTAAAAGAAAAAGGGAGTGGATTTCATGGTTTTCTTTCATGAAGGTTGTTCTTGAGATCAAGAACAAGGAGCAAGGAGGAGAAGTTGCAAGCAAGTCCTTCCTATACGAAATCAAGGTGGGGTTTTCTCATACTCATGTCTTGTTTTAGCTATTATAGGTTTATTTTGATTGTATATTATTGTATTGAAGTGGTTTCATGTACATTGGGCTAAAGTAAAGTGTATGCAATGTTTGAAGTGATAGAACACAAAATAGAACGAAAAAGATTCAATTTTGTGGTTGTAGAGTTGATTTTAATTAACTATGTAAATGGAGGAATCTTGACCCGAAATTTATGTGGAAGCTTCTCCTAGGTGTTATTAGTGTTCTCAAATTTTAATAGATTTTTCGGAGTAGATTTGGTGGGTGAAACGAGCCATTTCCCCAAAACAGTGAGGAGTTCGCCCAAAACAGAAAACTGTGTTTTTCGGGTTAGTATCGCAGTAGGTTCAAGTGGCTATTAATCAGTCTTCCTTGCAGAATTAGAAGTTTGGACCCTGTGGAGAAATTGTAGTAGACATCCTGCCCTTTCCAAATTGACCTCTTGTGTTAAATTCGGATAACAGACGCAAAAGTTGTGGTCGTTGCAAAAATAGGGCTGCAACTTGACTGAGTTGCTCATTGTTTTTATTGATTGCTATTTTTAAGCTTCTTAGTGATCGAATCTGAGGTAGAGACCCATTGGAGAAATTGTAGACATTCTCTCCTTTCCGAATTGGCCTCTTGGGCTAAATTCCATAAGCAGAGTAGGAGTTATGACCTTTGGAAAATACAGCAAAAAGTTGTCTGACTGAGTAGGTACTGTTTTGACTCATTGAGATTTTTGAGGGTCTTAATGGTTGAATCTGAGGTAGAGACCCATTAGAGAAATTGTATTAGACGTTCTCCCCTTTCCGAATTGGCCTCTCGGGCTAAATTCTGATAAGCAGAGTAGAAGTTATAGGCTTTCAAAGTTTCAGTTTTTCCTTGGGTCAAGTTGGCCGTTTTTGTTACCGATTGTGTATGTTCGACGGGTAGAAACTCGGAATTCCTTACGGAATCTGAGCAACTGGTCAACTGGAAAGTTTTAGTAGATATTCCCACCTTTTCAAATTGCCCAGTTTTGTTAGATTTCAATAAGTGGAGCAAAAGTTACAAGCTACGGAAGTTTCGACTTTTTGTTGAAAAGCAGTTCGGTAACTGTTTGTGTATGTTCGACGGGGAGGAATTTGGATTTCCTTACGGAATCTGAGTAACTGGTCAACTGGGAAGTTTTAGTAGATATTCCCACCTTTTCAAATTGCCCAGTTTCGTTAGATTTCGTCGAGTGGAGCAAAAGTTACCAGCTTACGAAGTCTCAATATTTTGTTGAAAACCTGCAGTTGGGTTACACTATTTGTGTGTGTTCGATGGACCGAATTTTGGATTCCTTACAAGAATCAGAAATAGTGTTCCACTAGAGATTTGTGGCAGATGTTCTTACGTTTCTGAAACGTATATTTCTGTCGAATTTTGACAAGCGCAGCAATGGTTGCTTTTAGGCCGTCGAAAGGTTTTTATGTCGCTTTCCATGCTTTTCTTTAGTAGTATGTTGTACTAGACTGTTAGTAGACTCTTTTGTTGCTTCTAATTATAGAAGACAAGGTTTGCTAGAAGTACATTTGGTTTCTTCTAGGTTGATTACCTATATGGTTGTTTTTTGGTGTGGTTATGCTCATACGCGGCTCGACTGGCCCGTATGTAGCTGTGGTCTCATACGTAGCTTATTTGGCTCGTATGTATGTTGTTGTCTCATACGTGGCTCGCCTGACCCATATGTAGCTGTTGGTCCCATATGGGGCTTATTTAGCTCGTATGAATATTATTGTCTCAAATGCGGCTCGCCTGGCCGTATGTAGCGGTTGGTCTCATACTTGGCTTATTTGGCTTGTATGTATGTTGTTGTCTCATACATGGCTCACCTGGCCCGTATGTAGCTGTTGGTCCCATATATGGCTTATTTGGCTCGTATGGGTATTATTGTCTCATACGCAGCTCGCCTGGCCCGTATGTAGTGGTTGGTCTCATACGTGGCTTATTTGGCTTGTATATATGTTGTTGTCTTGTACGTGGCTCGCCTGGCCCGTATGTAGCTGTTGGTCTCATACGTAGTTTATTTGGCTCGTATGTATGTTGTTGTCCCATACGCGGCACGACTAGCTCGTATGTAGCTGTGGTCTCATACGTAGCTTATTAGGCTCGTATGTATGTTGTTGTCTCATACGCGGCTCGACTGGCCCGTATGTAGATGTGGTCTCATACGTAGTTTATTTGGTTCGTATGTATGTATAGTCTCGTACGAAGCTCATTGGGCTCGTATGTAGGTATTGCCTTGAATAGGTAGGCTGTGAGTGGATCCGAGGAGATCTTGAAAAGTCTAGGCTGAGACCTGGTTAATTGTGTTGACAAATAGTTACACTTTCTTGAAGATGGACATGTATGGTGCTTTTCATGCCGAGTTGGAAGCACAGTAATATGTCTCACTTGTTTAGTTAGAAGAGGGACACGTACAGTGCTTTTCATGCCGAGTTGGAAATACAGTAGTATGTCTCGCTTGTTTAGTTAGAAGAGGGACACGTACGATGCTTTTCATGCCGAGTTGGAAGCACAGTAGTATCTCTCGCTTGTTTAGTTAGAAGAGGGACACGTACGGTGCTTTTCATGTCGAGTTGGAAGCACAGTAGTATGTCTCGCTTGTTTAGTTAGAAGAGGGAGACGTACGGTGCTTTTCATTCCGAGTTGGAAGCGCAGTAATATGTCTCGCTTGTTTAGTTAGAAGAAGGACACATACGGTGCTTTTCATTCCGAGTTGGAAGCACAGTAGTATGTCTCGCTTGTTTAGTTAGAAGAGGGACACGTGTGGTGCTTTTCATGCCGAGTTGGAAGCATAGTAGTATGTCTCGCTTGTTTAGTTAGAAGTGGGACACGTACGGTGCTTTTCATGCCGAGTTGGAAGCATAGTAGTATGTCTCGCTTGTTTAGTTAGAAGAGGGACACGTACGGTGCTTTTCATGTCTAGTTGAAAGCACAGTAGTATGTCTCGCTTGTTTAGTTAGAAGAGGGACACATACAGTGGCATGTCTCGCTTGTTGGTTAGGGTTAGTGACATCGTTAGGATAGTAACAGTTACTTAACCATTTTTATCTATAAATTGCTAAAAGGCGAGAGTTGGTGTTAGAAGTGATACCGTATAATCCAACCTCTTCTATAGGCTGACACTAGGTGGTGTTATCGGGATGTATTCCCCTGTCAAAGGGATACGGGCGGTGCTTTTCATGACAATTTGGGAGCACGGGTTCCGTATCTTGATTGTTAATTCCTGAATGTGCCATGATAAGAACGAGAGGGTTTCCTAGGAAAATAGACCCTACGATTTCAGCAGGTTCTATGCCTTCTCATGACTAGTTGAGGGCACAGAAGAAGGTTGACAAGTACCTTGTAGTTCGTGTTGGCTTTGCAGTGTGGTCCGGTACGCCGGCAATAGTCACCAGTCATGTAGTATTATGACAAGAACAGGATGAGTACAAATAGCAGAATTCATAACGTGGGTTCAAATCACTATATATGGAGAAACGGCTTGAGATGGGGCGTATGTAGTATGGGATGCATACTGTGCCGGAGACTTGCTTTCATTAGAATAAGTGCATCATTGTGGTGGTTAATCCTGCATTAGAGTCTAAGTCATAGCATACACTGACACATCAAATATATATACACGTTTCTCTTTTCATCAATCTGTCTGCTATAGTTGAGATTCACTGCTAGTTATCAGCCTTAAATCGTCAGTGAATACTGACGTCCCCACTTCAATAAGTACTGAATTGCAGAAGTACAGGTACTGGATTGCAGAAGTACAGGTATTGATTGCAGAAGGACAGGTACAGGTTTTAGGAGTACAGGTACAGCTTTCAGGAGAACTCAAGGCGAGAGAGCAAGGAGTCGAATTCATTAGAGTTTCCGCGGTAAAATTGTTGTAAATTTATTATTGGGAAAGCATCCAAGTGGAATACCAGGTGTTGTTCTTTATTCATTATACTCTGATGTAATATGTTGGAAGATGTAACACTTGAGATTGTAAAGGTATTATTGTAACACTATTGTAATATTTTGCAATTTGTAACATTCGAATTTGAAATACATTGTGTTGAATAAAAAGTTTTAAATTTTTTTGTTTTTCTGTGTATTGTGGCTAATTGAAGAAAAGATTCTGGCTTACGTCATGGTTTTTCAGTTACCGGAAATCAGGGCATTACAGAGTGGTATCAGAGCTGACTTCAATTTACAGTCCAACACCGTAGGAAAATTAAACTTGGATGCCTTTTAGGAGTCGGGTTTTAGCTAGTTGTAGATAATTATAATTAATATTGTTGTTTCTTTCAACTTATGTTTTATAATTTTTCTATATCTGGACTAACTCCAGTATATGTGTTACCATTCTTAAAACACATGAATGGTGTTCGAGGATATCCTCACCGAGAATGTGTTGATAGGAGAGAGTTAAGATGTGTGCCGAAGGTGACTCTAGATTTGGTTTATTTAAATACACCATATGGAGCGTCAGCTTCGGGCAAATTACAGGAGAGAATCCTGGAAGTCTGAAGTGATGTTCGTAGGCCATGTCCTATTCTAAGGAGGGAGTGGCTGCCGAAGTGCAAAACATCGAGATAGGTGAAGAATTAGCCTCAGCAGACGACCATGAAGGAAGTAAGAAGTTAAATGATGAGATCTGGCAAAGCAGTATTGGGGTAATTACTGAAGATTGGAGTTCAGTTTTGGCACGATTAAAGCCACAACCGAGTCTAAGGGAGCAAGTCAGAAGGCTTAGGCAGGAGACACAGGGAATGAAGCACTGAAGCGGCAAGATGATGAAGGAAAATATCAGAATATCGGTATGGACTTCATCATAGGAGTACCCAGAAGTTCGAAAATGGATGACCCAATTTAGGATATTGAGGATCAGTTGACAGAGTCTGCACATTTTCTTCCGATAAAGATGACTTAATCGCTAGAGAAATTAGCGGGAGTCCACATTGAAGGCGTAAGGAAACAACAGGGAGCGCCAGTATCAGAGATTCTGATCGAGATTCAAAAGTTATGTCTCGATTTTTGGCAGAGTCGCGGGCAGATTTGGCGATCGAAGTCGGGTTCTTTGGAGAACCAGTTCGCAGATAAGTCACTTGGGAACCAGAAAGTCGTATAAGCTTTCTTTCCTCGAGTTATTTGTTAAGGGATGTTGTTTTGTTCTCCTGACTTAACGTAGTTCTGAGGACAGAACTATTCTAAGGAGGGAGTATTGTAATATCCCAGACGGATATTATATTGTATAAATTATTATTTTTAAATTAAAATATTTTAAATGGGGATTTCTTGGTTTTACTCATAAAAAGTCACCTGGACATATATACTCGTAAGTATATACAGGCATTGTATCAGTTTGGCGCACTTGTACAAAAACTTGAAAAAAAAAGCGTTTTAAGAAAAACGTCTGGAAAATCCTGGGCTGGTATAAAAAAATTATTATTTTATTATTATTTTATTTATATCTTCAGAATTGAAATATTTTTGGTGGATATCACCCGGTTTTGCTAATAAGCATTATATACATACAGATACTAGTCTGTATATATCTGTTTTGTGCCAAAATTGATACTAGAATCTTCCGAGCCAATAATAAAAATTATTTTATTTTATTTCGCGGAATTAAAATTATTTTAATACTAATTTGTTCGTTTTCCCGAACGAAAATTATCTGCATAATTAGATTTATGCACGTATTTGAATCGTGTCGATTCCGTGCGTTTATACAAATCATGTAGTATGTGATTTGGGAAATTATATTTTATTTTGTGACCCATCATGATGAGATGAAGGGATGAGATTGATTAGGGCTTGATTGTAAGATTAATTTGCAAATAAACTCCAATTGTTGGAACTCTCCTCCACCACATAAACCCTCCCCTACAAAACACCTCCCCCACACACACCCCCCCTCTCTCTCCCTCTCCTACTCAATGGCCGGCCCCCTTTCCCCTTCTCATTTCCATTCTCATTGTTCAATCTCCATCTCTCTTCTCATCTCATTCTCCATCTCTTTTCCTACTTCTTTTTCTACTTGTTTGGTTTAGAAAAAGATTAAGACAGAAAGAAAAGAAAGAGGGGATCAAAATCAAAAGAAAAAGGGAGTGGATTTCATGGGTTTCTTTCATGAAGGTTGTTCTTGAGATCAAGAACAAGGAGCAAGGAGGAGAAGTTGCAAGCAAGTCCTTCCTCTACGAAATCAAGGTGGGGTTTTCTCACTCGTGTCTTGTTTTAGCTATTATAGGTTTATTTTGATTGTATATTATTGTATTGAAGTGGTTTCATGTACATTGGGCTAGAGTAAAGTGTATGCAATGTTTGAAGTGATAGAACACAAAATAGAACGAAAAAGATTCGATTTTGTGGTTGTAGAGTTGATTTTAATTAGCTATGTAAACAGAGGAATCTTAACTCGAAATTTATGTGGAAGCTTCTCCTAGGTGTTATTAGTATTCTCCAATTTTTATATATTTTTCGGAGTAGATTTGGTTGGTGAAACGAGCCATTTCCCCAAACCAGCGAGGAGTTCGCCCAAAACAGAAAACTGTGTTTTTCGGGTTAGTATTGCAGTAGGTTCAAGTGAATATTAATCAGTCTTCCTTGAAAAGCAGTAGTTCGGTAACTGTTTGTGTATGTTCGACGGGTAGGAATTTGGATTTCCTTACGGAATCTGAGCAACTGGTCAACTGGGAAATTTTAGTAGATATTCCCACCTTTTTAAATTGTCCAGTTTCGTTAGATTTCGACGAGTGGAGCAAAAGTTACCAGCTTGCGAAGTCTCAACGTTTTGTTGAAAACCTGCAGTTGGGTTACACTATTTGCGTGTGTTCGATGGACCGAATTTTGGATTCCTTACAAGAATCTGAAATAGTGTTCTACTAGAGAGTTGTGGCAGATGTTCTTACTTTTCTGAAAAGTATATTTCTATCGAATTTTGACACGCACAGCAATGGTTGCTTCTAGGCTGTCGAAAGGTTTTTATGTCGCTTTCCATGCTTTTCTTTGGTAGTATGTTGTACTAGACTGTTAGTAGACTCTTCTGTTGCTTCTAATTATAGAAGATAAGGTTTGCTAGAAGTACATTTGGTTTCTTCTAGGTTGATTACCTGTATGGTTGTTTTTAGGTGTGGTTATGCTCATACGTGACTCAACTGGCCCGTATGTAGCTGTGGTCTCATACGTAGCTTATTTGGCTCGTATATATATTGTTGTCTCATACATGGCTCGCCTGGCCCGTATTTAGCTGTTGGTCCCATATGTGGCTTATTTGGCTCGTATGGATATTATAGTCTTATACGCGGCTCGCCTGGCCCGTATGTAGCGGTTGGTCTCATTCTTGGCTTATTTGACTTGTATATATTTTGTTGTCTCATACATGGCTCGCCTGGCCCGTATGTAGCTGTTGGTCCCATATGTGGCTTATTTGGCTCGTATGGGTATTATAGTCTCATACGCAGCTCGCCTGGCCCGTATGTAGTGGTTGGTCTCATACTTGGCTTATTTGGCTTGTATGTATATTGTTGTCTCATACGTGGCTCGCCTGGTCCGTATGTAGCTATTGGTCTCATACGTAGCTTATTTGGCTCGTATGTATGTTGTTTTCTCATACGCGGCTCGACTGGCTCGTATGTACCTGTGGTCTCATATGTAGCTTATTTGGCTCGTATGTATGTTGTTGTCTCATACGCGGCTCGACTGGCCCGTATGTAGTTGTGGTCTCATACGTAGTTTATTTGATTCGTATGTATGTATGGTCTCGTACGAAGCTCATTGGCTCGTATGTAGGCATTGCCTTGAATAGGTAGGCTGTGAGTGGATCCGAGGAGATCTTGAGAAGTCTAGGTTGAGACCTGGTTAATTGTGTCGACAAATAGTTACACTCTCTTGAAGATGGACATGTACGGTGCTTTTCATACCGAGTTGGAAGCATAGTAGTATGTCTCACTTGTTTAGTTAGAAGATAGACACGTACGGTGCTTTTCATGCCGAGTTGAAAGCACAGTAGTATGTCTCGCTTGTTTAGTTAGAAGAGGGACACGTACGGTGCTTTTCATGCCGAGTTAGAAGCACAGTAGTATCTCTCGCTTGTTTAGTTAGAAGAGGGACACGTACGGTGCTTTTCATGTCGAGTTGGAAGCACAGTAATATGTCTCGCTTGTTTAGTTAGAAGAAGGTCACGTACGGTACTTTTCATGCCGAGTTGGAAGCACAATAGTATGTCTCGCTTGTTTAGTTAGAAGAAGGACACGTATGGTGCTTTTCATGCCGAGTTGGAAGCACAGTAGTATGTCTCTCTTGTTTAGTTAGAAGAGGGACACGTACGGTGCTTTTTATGCCGAGTTGGAAGCACAGTTGTATGTCTCGCTTGTTTAGTTAGAAGAGGGACACGTACAGTGCTTTTCATGTCTAGTTGGAAGCACAGTGGTATGTCTCACTTGTTAGTTGGAAGAGGGACACGTACAGTGGCATGTCTCGCTTGTTGGTTAGGGTTAGTGACATCGTTAGGATAGTAACTGTTACTTAACCATTTTTATTTATAAATTGCCAAAGGGCGAGAGTTGGTGTTAGGAGTGATACCCTATAATCCAACCTCTCCTATAGGCTGACACTAGGTGGTGTTATCAGGATGTATTCCCCTGTCAAAGGGATACGGGCGGTGCTTTTCGTCACAAGTTGGGAGCACGGGTTCCGTATCTTGATTGTTAATTTCTGAATGTGCCATGATAAGAACGAGTGGGTTTCCTAGGGAAATAGACCCTACGATCCCGACAGGTTCTATGCCTTCTCATGACTAGTTGAGGGCACGGAAGAAGGTTGACAAGTACCTTGTAGTTCGTGTTAGCTTTTGAGTGTGGTCCGGTACGTCGGCAATAGTCACCAGTTATGTAGTATTATGACAGGAACAGGATGAGTACAAATAGTAGAATTCATAACGTGGGTTCAAATCCCTATATATAGAGAAACGGCTTGAGATGGGGCGTATGTAGTATGGGATGCATACTGTTCCGGAGACTTGCTTGTATTAGAATAAGTGCATCATTGTGTTGGTTAATCCTGCATTAGAGTCTAAGTCATAGCATACACTGACACATCAAATATATATACACGTTTCTCTTTTCATCAATCTGTCTGCTATAGTTGAGATTCGCTGCTAATTATCAGTCTTAAAGCATCAGTGAATACTGACGTCCCTACTTCAATAGGTACTGGATTGCAGAAGTATAGAAACTGGATTCCAGAAGTACAAGTATTGATTGCAGAAGGACAGGTACAGGTTTTAGGAGTACAGGTACAGCTTTCAGGAGGACTCAAGGCGAGAGAGCAAGGAGTCGAATTCATTAGAGTTTCCGCGGTAAAATTGTTGTAAATTTGTTGTTGGGAAAGCATCCAAGTGGAATAGCAGGTGTTGTTCTTTATTCATTATACTCTGATGTAATATGTTGAACGATGTAACACTTGGGATTGTAAAGGTATTATTGTAACACCATTGTAATGTATTGCAATTTGTAACGTTCGAATTTCTAATACATTGTGTTGAATAAAAAGTTTTAAATTTTCCTGTTTTCTGTGTATTGTGGCTAATTGAAGAAAAGATTCTGGCTTACGTCACGGTTTTCCAGTTACCGGAAATCGGGGCGTTACATTATCCCCTTTGATCTAGTCCTAAACAGGGTTTAAGTAAATAGAGTGGTGAAGTTAAATAATTGAATGAATAAAGTTTTATCCACTCCAATGTCTTGAGTTGCTTAGTAACTAGGGGTATTCATCACCAATGTTTACTTTTACGTCAAACAATAACTTGAAATATGAGTATGCAAAAGCATTGTAAGTGTATGACTTATTGAGTAACCGGGTGAATTCATCACAAATATTTGCATTCGCGTCAAAAGGCAAATGGCAACTTAGAGAGGGATGAAAAAAAATTCTAGTTCGCTATTCGGTTTGTTGTAGTGAGAAGAGTGATCACATATTGAGTTGTTACATGAGTCGGTTGTGTTAATTGCATGAAAAATATGAATGAGATGGGGATAATGTATAAATAATTGCATTGGAGAAAGTGATTATGCTTAGTTTTACTTTATTTTCTATTGTGTATGTTTTAAGTAGAAATTTTGATGCTTGCATGATAGGACCTTTTGGTGTGATGAGTTGAGCCTAATTATGATTACTATTCCTTTATTCATGATTTTTCTTTTTTGCTCGAGGACAAGCAAAATCTTAAGTTTGGGGGTATTTAATACGTTTAATTTTTATATAATTTTTATTACTCTTTTATGCATTAAAATTGTGAATTCTCGTTGATTTCTTTAAAATTTATCTTATTTCTACTTATTTTTATTTATTTGTTTGATTTTGTAAGAATAAGATGGATAAGTACAAATTGTGAGTGTTTTTGGTGAAATCAAGGAAGAGTACGAGGATAAAGATTTTAAAAAATTAAAATCGATTTTTTTGTGAAAATTTCTAGAAGATTCAAGCACTCAAATGCACGTATTTACAAATTGGCTATTTGAAAAAAATATTATTGTCAAGCAGGGGTTGGATTGAAATTTTGTAATACAAAATTAAAGAAGAAGAAAAAAATGAACAGTACGTAATTGAAGAGTATGTGGATTTGGATTAAGATTAGTTAGTTGATTAATTTAAAATTTATTAGAATAATCTTAATCTATAAATTTTTTGCTAATTAATTAATTATCTAATCCTAAATTTATTTAACTAAACCCTAACCTACTGTTCCCCCTCCCTATATAAAGAAGGAGGCAGCAGCACGGAAACCGGAGGCCAGGAAAAAGAAATAATAATAATAACAGGTGGCGGCTTGACTAAGAAAAGGAGAGAGCGAAGAAGGAGTGTGGCATGAGATTCGAGGACGAACAAGGAAGAGAAAGAAAGATTTCGTTTGAGAAAGAAGAAGAAAAGAAGGAGTGCGGCACTGATTGTGAGGAGAGAAGTGGGTTTCTGACTTGATTGTGGATCCCGAAGTTCTTCAATTTCGGCTTCAATACAACAATCGAGTTCTTTCTTCTCTCTTCTAAATTTTATTACTATGCAATCCAATAAGATGTTTGTTAGTTGCAAAATCATTATGAACTAAATTTATTTGTCTAGGCCTTCGATGTAGCCTAGTTTTTAGAACACAATTTTAATTCTATGTTATTTTAGAATTCTATATTTTTATTGTTGTGTGTTTAATTTTTTATCTTAATGCTTATAATTGTTTGACAAACTATTGTTTGATTTATTGAATCATGGGAGATGCCGAAAGGTAACTTATGATTTAGAATTATAGAATTAAACACTATTAATTGAGCAAAATTAGACATGTTTTACCGTGATTAATGTGACTATAAAGAAATTCATAAAACTTAATGAGTCTTCAATTAATTAAATTTACATAGAAATGTGACGAATTGTCAGTTGGGGATATTTTTGGTGTTGTTCGAGAGAAAACATTGAATAATTAGGTGATTTTGGTCTACAATTTGGAAAAGTAGAATTTTTAGCTACATGAAAATATGAATTGTGTGGGATTTACTAGGTGAAATCAAAAGCCCTAGAACTAACTTTGTTATTAACAAACAACGAAATTTCAGATTTTCATTATTCTTAATTAGATTAGTTTTTCCTTTAGTTTAATTTTGTTTAGTTTTTATTTTTATCATATTTTTGTTATTCCAAATAATAGTTAATCAAGTGAATTTTGGTACTCAATAAAATAATTAGTCCTTGTGTGTTCGACACTCTTTTCTTATAAACTATACTACTTGTTGCAATTTTGTACACTTGCAAAATATACCATCAATACTCGATGTCAATCATAAGTCTGTCAGACTTTTATTAACCAATCTAATGTACGAAATCCTGTGTCTCATACCACAGGTTCGGGTGCATTACAATTAAGTGAACGTTTGGACTTAAGTGGTAAAGTCTACGGGATCTTGTACTCAGGTCTTCCAATAACAATAAACATAATCGATAAAAAATACGTGATAATCGGGATACCATAGTCAGTAGTCCGCAATCAATCAATGACCAATAAATGATAACAAAGACAGATAATAATAATCGATACGGGAAACACGGGCCCCCTTCTGAGTACATTCTCCTATATTGTCCACCACTATGTCGTACCCTTATTACCCCAGCTTATTATT
Organism: Hemerocallis citrina; assembly: GCA_017893485.1. Classification (NCBI taxonomy): domain Eukaryota; kingdom Viridiplantae; phylum Streptophyta; class Magnoliopsida; order Asparagales; family Asphodelaceae; genus Hemerocallis; species Hemerocallis citrina. The sequence goes on from CM030361.1 coordinate 173,629,326, forward strand.
ATTTTATTATAATTGATCATGAACATGCAGTTGGTGCAATAAATGGGAACGATGGTATCAAGACAATGTCAAGAGGGTATCAAGAGCTATGCAATGCATGATATATAGCTGATTTATCGAGCCACTGTATTAATTCAATTCATTAAGTACGAAATAATAACATGTTTATGGTTAAGAACATAATGATGCAATTTTGGATAGCAATACACTACTGTGCAAAAACATACTTTCTTATTGCTACAGGAAAGCGAAATCAATTATGTTAGGATTCTAGAAAGTAGACTCCCTATTGAAACCAACACCTATTCACATAACACATTCTAAGTTCAGTAGTTATGCCTACCAATCAGTTTTTTACAGGTCTAGTGTTCAGGCAACAACTTAGGACCAAATTCTTATACATGTAATTTCACTGAAATGTCATTAATAAATCTTACAAAAATTATAAATGAACTCCTAACAATGTCCAGTAATTTTCTGGTTAATCTCATATCTTAATTCCACTAACAAACTAATATTTCAATTAATTAATCAAGATAATACACTCCCAAATAGTATTCTAAAAATTTAGACGTTACAGTGCTAAAACTTTAATATCTCACAATCTGTAAATCGATTTGCAAAACCGGAAGATGTTCTAGATTCTACACTTAGAGGATTATAATTTTCATGTATAGAGTTCTAAATTTTGTTATAGGGAACTGGATCGAATTCTCAGTATAAGTTCAACAGACAGGGCAGAAACGAATTGATGAAATACGGTTTGAGAATTCGAATCAATCATGAAGGATTATGAACAAGAGTTGATAATACGATAGATTAATGAGAATAAGAACTACTTGCAAGAGTTCAAGAAACGCTTGCCTTTACGATGATTATGAATGTGCAAGGAACGTAGAAAAATACGTACAACCGAAACAAGGAGTTACATTATTGTTTTTATTAAAAGAATTCACATATTTGTTTGCTACCACACAAAAATTAGCAGCAGTCCCCTTCTTTGCAACATCACAAGATCAAACTTTTCAGTACCCCAAGGTCAGAAGAGATACCATCTTTTTTCATTTCCAAGTATAAACTCATTGCTCTATCAAGTTCTTTCTCCTCACAAGCCCATCAATCAAAACACTAAAGAGTGGCAAACTAATATGCAAACCAGACACTACAAGAAAAACCTTTTTCCGCAACGCCAAATGTCGTTGCTTAAACTCGTTTGTCGTTGCGAAAAATATTTTTGGCAACGACATTTTTCGTTGCAAGGTCGTTGCGCATCCAGGCGTCGCGAAAGATTTTCACTACGACTTTCTGTCGTTGCCAAATATAGATTTTTCGCAACGACATTGTCGTTGCAATATATTTTGTCGTTGCCATACCTAATTTCACCCGTGCTAAGGTATAAAATCAATCGCAACAACTTTTGTCGTTGCCAAACATACTTCATATATTTGGCAACGACTCATGTCCTTGCTAAAGATGTTTTTTCGCAATGAATTATTGTCGTTTCCTTACATTCTTTCTATTTTGGCAACGACTACTGTCGTTGAAAAAGCTCGACTGTTTTGCAATTATTTTTATTATTGCTTTGCATTACTTGTATTTTGGTAACAACTATAGTCGTTGCTAAAGCTACCAATTGTCGTTGCGAAAGTTTAATTCTTTTCGAGACAAATTATATATTGTCGTTGCATCAGTCCTGTCCTAAAACTAGCATACACTTCAAAAACATTAAAAACCAACATCATTCCAAAAACTATAATATTAAACTTGTCCAACATATTATATTTATGTCATATACGAAGCAATGCCTAAAATATTACAACCATCAACTTCTCAAAAAGATATCTAAGTATCTCATAATCATTTCCATTGTGCATAATAAGCTTAACCATGTTTTCTAATAGATCAAAATAGCATGTGCATATACATTTAGCTTGCTCCAAGTACTTGCAAAAAAAACTTGTCTAATATCAACATCCTGCATCAATTTTAAAGGAAATGAATAAATAAAACAAGTATAAGATCAAAATATTAGAAAACCATTTAAAACATAGCCATAAACCATGAACTTATTGTCAGCATTGAAAACTAAAACAACCCAAAATATAGCCATTGTCAACTGTATCAAGCCACCAATATATACCCATTGTCAACACTATGTGACTGATATGTAGAAATGCATTAGTTTCTTAAATATTGGGACAAAGAATTATATTTTTTAAGTGACTGTCACCATCTCCAATCAAAAAAAAATAAAAAAATTAAAAAGATGGAAAGTTCACAGGTTAAGAAATACATCATACCAGCATCTCGGTATCGTTCCTCTGCAGCAGCTATCAGCATATTACGAACTAAATTGAACTCTTTGGTTTCTAAGCAAGCCCGACCATCAGGCCTAAAATCAAAGATTACATCAGATAATGGCTCTAAATATGTATGCCATAAACCCAGCAATGAAAATTAGCTCTTAGTAAAAGAACAGAAACAACTTAGAGGTTTACAGCTTGTGTTTAAATAAAGATATATGCCACTCTATTTATCCAATCTATTATGGCTCTAAATATATATGCCACTCTATTTATCCAATCTATTAACCCTCCATGAAGCCCCAGCAGTAATTTTAGGGTCTCAAATTAGAGGAAGCACTAATGAGAGGGATAACAGATGCAAGGTTCACAGTAAACCAAAGACACATAAGGTAGTTTTTTAAATTTAGTTCTTAACCCAATAATCAGTAACTAAACAAATATTTACAGCTTGTGTTTAAATAAAGAATGCAAGATTCAAGAAATATGCTTCCAAAAGTCATAAACATATCCTTTTAGTTTCTCTACTTGTCTACTAGTACTCAGTATGTTTAGCTTGCATCTTCATACATAAATTAATTTTCTATTAGGATATATTTAAAGTGCCATATTTTGTATTTGTCATAATAATTCATTGATCAGCACCCATGCTTAGGAGGTTACTGAATATGAATGCTGAAATTTTTTAGAGTAACTATAAGGTGGAAAGATGGGATCCAATGTAATGTACATGTTTGCACCACAATTGATATGACTTTATTTCCGTATATTTTTAATTTATTGGTCTGGACCAACATATATGATCTTCTAAATCTTCTCAGATATGAACTGTCTTACCTCTTTATGATGAACATTAGTAGTTTATTACTAATTGAAAAACTACCATTTTGTTCAAAAAAATCAAATTATGTTTTTGTGCCTTCTTAAAGTTGAAAATTCTAAATGGCACCACCAAGTAGGTACCGGTGTAACTGCTCTCTTTTCAATTTCAGAAAGAAGAACCAAACAAAATTAGATGATCTCTTAAGAGTCTTAACATAAATTATGTTACATAATGATCTAAGGCCCTATAGTATAAGAAGCTTAAAATATAGTCATTCAGCAGAAAAAGAAACAGCGTAATGAATAAAACTGCCCTATTCATTGTTTTTATTACTTTCCACCAATGATCCAAAGCCCTAAAGTTACAAATACGACCACGGTATATACTATAAAGTAATAGCTGTGCAAATTCCTCTGCAATTTAATTTCCAAAAATATACAGTTAGTCAGGATAGGGTCATGAGATCATTGGGTGTTAAAAGTTTTAGATTTACTTTAATTTTGGTGCTTCAATGTTGTATGTCGATTATCATCATACTCAATAATGAAAATAAGATTGTAACTTTCCACATTTGGTTTCAAATTATGTTTCAAACTAAATGGTTCTTATACCTTTTGTTGCATGATGTATAAACTGCTTTCCTAAGAATGTAATCATTCAGCTGAAAAACAAAGAGCAGAGCGAATATAAACTGCTTTCCTAAGTTCTCATCACTTTCCACCAATAATCCAAGGCCCTAAAGGTAAAAAATATGTCTGTGGTATATCGGCCATGTCATTTACTAACAACTAATAGCTATGCAAATTCCAGGGTGCAAATTAACGCCCAAAAGTACTAATTACTTATTCAGACCAGGACCGCACTCAACTATGAATTATAAATGTCATGTTAGAACAGATAATTACATCTATAATAAGTAGAGATCTACCTATCAAGTTCTGTGAACAGTAATCCTTCTGACAGAAGGAGCTGTGCTACCTTACTAGGCTCAACAACCTTCATTCCATCACTGTATGCAAGATTCTTGTTCACTTGAATGGGAGCCTATTATGATTCGAAATAAGCATTTAGGTAGCATACAAGGAAGCATTGATAGTGACTTAGATTTCTCAGGAGGACCATAATTACTGAGCTACAATTTGCATAATTTACTCAAAATCTACACATATTCGCTGTAGATGGCTTGTGTAAACTTCCCTGAACATTGAACGCATGGTGAGTACATAGGCATTCATTGCAAAATTCTGACAATATCAATGCCAGTGTTTTAATATCCAGTTGTTGTTGTTATTTTTGACAATATCAATGTCAGCTTAGTCATAAAATGAGAACATTTGGTATATACAAGGATTACTTCCTCATTAGCAGATCCATTAAATTATTGAGAATTTAAAATCTACAAGTACATGAATCAAGGTTTTTAAGTTCACATTACCAACATCCTACTATGAGCATATTTAGCAACATGTCTGCATTGAGAAACATAATTTATTTATGATAGTCCAGATATAAACCATACTGGTCAACAAAAATGCAACATTACATTCCACAACAACAAAAAAAAGGGAAATCATAGTTAACAACTACCTGAGAACAACATCAGGATCCGTCACTACCTCGCCATCAACACTGATCTGCAAGTCAAACACAACCAAAAATAGACCCCGAAACAAGAAATAACACTTCTAGCATCATTGCAAAATTCAAGAAAACCTGTCCGTTCTTGATCCATTGCGACCAATTGTGCAAAAAAGTCTGAGTCAATAAAACAAACAGGTAGCATGCAATACAAAAAATAACAAAAGAGAGAAAAACTAAAGCGTTTTTACTGACCCGAGCAATGGGGCTGAGTTGGTGTGCTTGGAGGAGTAGAAATCAATTACGGTTTTGGCTGCGGGATTTTAGGAAGGGAAGGAAAATATTAAACGGAATGGGTGAATGGGAATTGGAAAGTGGGATGGGAAAGGGAAGGAGTTACCAGAGTCGATGGGTTTGACGACGTCGGTGTAAGAGATGCCGTCGTTGAGTTCGGGCCATGGGAGCCCAAAAGTGCAGAGGGTTGAAGGAATTTGATGAGAGGAGGAAGAAGACGACGAAGAAGTGGCCATTGGCATTGACATGGGAAAAATTTTGGGGAATTAGGAAAGAAGTTCTATTAAGTTAAATTATTTTATTTATTTTTATTTTTTATATTTTTTGGCAATAATACTGTCGTTGCAGTAGATATAAGGAAATATACGCGACGACATTTATCGTTTCCAATTTACACAATCTGGCGGGGGGATTTGCAAAGGCCCGCGCAAGACATTTTGGATGAGGAAAATTTTATTTTATTTTTAGCAACGACTTTGGCGTTGCCGTAACTAATTTTCACAACGACTAAAGAGTCATTGCCAAAACCTTGTTGCGAAAAAGGGTTTTTCTTGTAGTGAGAACTCTTCATCCTCTTAAACATTTCAAGCGACTTATCCACTTGCTTCTAACTAACCAACCAATGAATCAACACAGAGAATGTCTTCCAGCTTACCTTCATCCCAAGTCCCTCCATCTGATTGGCCAACTCACAAGCTCGTTCAACTTTCCCCCACTTGCAATATGATATAATAAGCACCGTGAAAACATGATCATCAACCCACCCATTCATCCTTGTGAAAACATCTAACACGTTCTCCAACTTCCCTGCATTACAGTAACACTGCAAGACAGATGCAAGTATATATTTATCAGGCTCCATTTCTAACCCCTCCACCATCCCTCTATATCTCGACTCCAAAAATTCAACATCACCACCTCTAACCAATGCCTCCAAAAAAGAATTATACGAATACGAGTTAGCCATACAGCTCAAGTCCCTTGCATGATCCCAAAAAAAACCCCATTCATCATCCTCTGATGACCAAGACACCAAATCAAGAATCCCAATGCCCCAGGGGTCATGGAGCACTGCTATTCCAGCAAATCTCTAAAAAGGTCTTTCAAGTGAGGCCTCTGGCGCGCCTATAAGAAAATATCTACCAAGGCATTGTAGGTGTAAGAATTTCGACAGAACCCATCTTGCAGCTAAGCCCATTTAAAGAAATCGTGGGTCGATCTCCAATGTTTGAGGTCTTTGATGACGGTCTCGATAGCCTCATTGTTGAGACTGCGACCAAGTTGTGGAGATGTTAGGTTTCACATAGATTTGGAGGTTTGGAGAATACGACAAACAATTGGTGAGCAAGTTCATCGGTGGAGATGGAGGGTATTGAAGACAAGAAGAGGGGGGGGGGGTTAACTTTGGAATTGAAGAATGGTTGGATAACCCCAACGATGTGGTTTTTCTCAATTTTGACTAATTTTTAAGGCGATTCCTTGGCGACAACGACGATTCCTTGGGATTCTAACCCTCCAGATCCCCCAGATCTCTTCACATCTACCCCCCTTCGCCGCCTCTTCCCCTCAGATCCTGTCTTTCCTCCTTCCATATAGCGTCTCCCCTTCGTTCTGATCGTCTGTGCGAAGTGGAGGGCCTCTCCTTTTGCTCCTCCCGGTTGGAGTCCGTCGAGGACGTGAGTCCTGGGGCATGGAGGTGTTTTGTTTGGAGCTGTTCAAGCTTCCCCCGTGTGCATCCGGTCTGTTGAGGTTGGTGTTCCTCCCCAGTCCAGATCCTAGCAGCTTCGTTCTATTCGGTTCCTAGCAGCGTTCCATCCGCTAGCCAATCACTGTAAGTAGTTGTGCTTTTGTTATTCATCTTTTGTTTCTTTTCGTTTGCATTTCTGAGGGCGCTCAGATTCGTTTGATTTCGAGATCTACCTTGAACTCTCTCCTCCTTTCTCCTATTTTTCATTCTATCTTTGTTTTAGTACTCTACCGCTATTAGATCCGTTTGTTCATCAGTGGTTGTTGTTTTGATTGATTTTCCGTTTCTGGTGGATTGTGCTTGGGTTGGTCCTTGGATCCCCTTCGGTAGATTTAGCGTCTCTTCGTTCATCCCCTTGATTGAGCTCGTTGAGCTCAATTGTTCTATTTTTCTGAAATTTTGGAAGTTCTTTTTTCTCCCTTTGTCGATCAGCACGTTGATCGCTACAGTGTCGATCTGTTGACCTTCCATTCTTCGTTTTCTCCTCTGTTTCCTCTCCCCGTTTGTTTTGTGGGGCTGGGCTGCAATGGGCCTCTCATGGGTTGATATTGTTAAAAAAAACAAAAATAATTTGAATAAAACGAGTTTCATGGGAGCTATTAATGTGCCTTCTCAGTGTGGCCCAGACTCGCTGAGCTATCTAGGCGTTCGGCCCAGCTCGAAGAAGCTTCTAGGGCGAGTAGCTTCATCCTATTACCGCCCTTTCACCTCCCCCTTCATTTCTCTCTCAAAGAATTTCTCTTCTTCCTCATCCCCCCAAGTTTTGATTTGTTACTGCTGTCTCCAAGCTGGTCACATTAAGACTTATTGCACCGACAACATGAAGTGTTTGTTCTACTTGAAATCAGGCCACTCCCGAAACCACTGTTTTTCCTTACAGCAAATTTTGGGGTTGTCCATGGGAGTTCCTATCTCCGATCAAGTGATTGCCGCGCTCGATTTCTCCTCTCTTCAGTCCAAGCTTGTGGATCTTCAAACCTACAAGTCTAAGAGGGCCAAAATCTCATCCTCTTCTCCCCTCCTCCCCATGCCTCCTGACTCTTAGCATCTTACAGTGGCGGATCACTCCACCTCCCAAGTGAGTTCTAATCCCCCTTCACTTTTGACCAGCCTCAGGTCACCTTTGTGTTCATTCCTCCAACTGAACTATCAGATAGAATGAACATGTTTGTATGCTACGGTACCGTATCTTTCAGCGAAGGATCGGTGTCCTACTCTACTTTAGATTCTTTTCTTGGCAACTCTTGTAATGTGTCTGACTGGGTGTGGGCTATCAACACATGTTCCAACGGAGAAGTGGTCATTAATTATCCCTCTCTTAAAATCCTGGAAGACCTTATTGCCATCAACTCTCTTTCTATCAGATCTATCAAGTTAACCATCCACAAATGGTTGTATCAAGGTCATCCCTCTCCTTCCCTGATCCACTCTCCTGTTAAAGTCACGCTATTGGGGCTTCCGCTGTTCTGTGATTCTCATCGTCTCATCGCCGATATGACTAAATGTGTTGGAGAATTGCGTCGCATTTCTTCATCCTCTATGCTGGCTTCAGGGTGTCTTCAGGTTGAAGCTGAGTTTGCTTGTCTGTCGGTGAATGATAGAATTGATGCTTTCTCGTTGAGAGATAACAAGTCCACTTTTGCCATTTCATTCATCTATCCAAATCTTTCTAAAGGAGGTCAGGATCCTGCTCCTTTGTCTCTGGGGGTTGTCCAAACCCCTGCGAAAACCACTACCCTCCCCAATACTTTCTCTGTTGGAACTTCTTCTCTTTCGAATACTCCCTCATCCAATTGGAAGTTGTCGCACAAAGATCATACCAAAAAGAACCTCCCATTTAGCGCACAGGTTTTTCCACTCCCTCTAACTCCAAAATCTCTCCTTCTAAAGCTCATAACTTGATCTGGATTAATCCGGACCTCGCTACTATAAAAAACCCTCCAACTTCTCAACCTGCTCCTATCGAGCTCCCTCCTAAGCTACCTCTGCTGCCTTTGGCCAAGCATCACTCTTCTCTGGCCCTCGCTATTCCAGCAGCTACTGGCTCTACTCTGTCTAAGCCTAGTCTGGTCAACTCTGATGAGAAGTGGCCAGTTTGGGAGATGAATCCCTATTACTCCTCTGATTTGGAAAAATTCAAAAGCGCTGTCCAATACACTTCCTCAACAGGGCAAATTTATAATCCTAAGGCTGGCAAAGCTATCGTTTCTGCCTCCCCGAAACCCGATGCTTGGGTAGATCAAGATAATCTCCTGGACGAAGAATTAGTGGCCCTGGATCATTCTCTGGCGCATAAGCAGGTAATTTTCAAGTTTCATTCGGTTGTTATTAAGTTTCGTTCTTCTAATTGCCTGGCTTTCAATAGTGGTTGCAATTTTCGAATTGGCCTCTTATCTTCGTTTGCACCTAGTTACACTCTTACTTACTGTCTCGCAACTTATTATCATTTTAATTCTCCTATTTGGGCTCCTATTCCATCTTCGGTGGGATTTCATCCCATCTGTGGACGTAGAGAGATATCCCACTCTTCTCCTCCCCCCTCATTCCACTCTACTGATCCTACTTTTCGATTGAGAATTAACTTCTTCGAGTCATTTTGCCTTGTGGAGGAGTTGATGTAATCAGCTGTCCCTGACTGCTCAGGGAGACAGCAGACTTCTACTTCCCCAGTAAAGAAACCCATCTCTCTCATTCGCTCTAATGCCTGTATTTGGGCCAATATAATCGCAAAATATTTGGTAGATTCTCAGGCATCCCTTGCGGCTTAGATTCGCAGGTTGGATATCCCCCCCTGCATTCTTCATCTGGGAAGGAACAACTAGGGTCCATCTACCAGGTGCATTTTGAATCCCTCTCTAATCTAGACATGCTTCGACTGTCTAGGGAGATGGGATTTCTTGTTAACTCGGATAACTTTGTCGACTTTGATTTGATTCGTAGTCGTGAAATCTCTAGAGCTTTTGAGACTTTGGACTTTAATGATTAGCATCTCTTGGAATATTCGGGGGCTGTGTTGTGCGACTAAGCAACAAGCTTTGTTTAACCTGATTTCCTCCTCACATTGTGATATGATGAGTCTCCTTCTCCTTCCCTCTTACGTTCAACTGGAGGATCATTAATATCCAATTGTATCTCACTTTATGCCATAGGATCAAGAGGAGGAATCCTCTTTGGTTTTAAAGACTCTAGGTTTTCCCTCATGTTGATACGTAAATTAACGTTCTTCCTTGTGGTTCGACTTCACTAGGCCGAATTCAATTGTGATCTCACAGTTGTTTCGGTTTATGGGCCGTCCACCAAAGATCGGCGAGAGACTTTCTGGAACAAACTCAACTCTTTCCAACATATCATTCAGGGTTTTTGGTTATTTTATGGTGATTTTAATGTCACCAGATTCTCCTTTGAAAGATCGAGTAGTTCCTCTTTCTCCTTAGACTCCTCCTATTTTAATGATTGCATTCGCTCCCTCCATTTGACTGATCTATCTCTCATTGGTAGGTCATTCACTTGGTCTAATATGCGAATGTCGCCGATCATGGCTAAATTAGACCGCTTTCTCATTTTTGTTGACTGTATCAACTTTTTCCACAACTCCTTTGTCTCAGCCTTGCCCAATCCATCTTCGGATCACGTTCCTATCTCGTTGTCCTCTAGCTATAATTTCTCCAGACCTTTCAAATTCTGGTTTGAAAAGTTTTGGTTGCAAGACCAAACCTTCGTCAACCTCATTACGGAATGTCTCTCTTCCATTACGGGTTCTTCTGGGCTAAGTCGTATCCTGATTAAGCTCCACGCTATCAAATACGGTTGTAAAATATGGCGTACAGAGAATCTTGCTGACGCTAATTTTCTTAAAAATGTCTTTCTGTCCACCATTCAGTCCATTGATCGACTCGAGGAGCTTGGACCTATTTCGAAATCCCTTCGTTCCGAAAGGATGTCCTGTAAAAGAGAGTTTGCGTCCATTCTTCACAACGATCACATTAAATGGTTCCAGAGAGCTAAGTTTCGTTGTTTGAAGGAGGGTGACGGCAACACCTCATTCTTCCACAATTTTGCATCGCACCGTCAGCGATGCAATCGTATTTCTTCTATTCTAGACAATGGCAATGAATTTACTTCTGTTTCGGATATCCATGCTACTTTTCTTCATTTCTTTAAAGATTTGTTGGGATCCCATAAACACCGTCCTATTCATCTGGACTGGACCCAATTGTATGGACAGCAAACGCATGATCTTTCGATTTTGGAAGCTCCTTTTACTTTGGAAGAGATTAAGTCAGCAGTGTTTTCTTTAAAAAGTGATTCTGCCCCTGGCCCAGATGGGTTTCCAGCATTCTTCTTCCAACAATTCTGGGATTGTCTCAAAGACGATCTGTTTAAGATGTTCTCCGATCTATACCAAGGGAATTTTTCCTTTAATAGGATCAATTATGTGCATATAGTCCTTATACCCAAATTCTTGGGAGCCAACACGGTTTCCAACTTTCGGCCAATTAGCCTTCTCAATACAACCTTCAAGATCATTATGAAAGTTCTTTCAACCCACCTCAGTGCGATTATATCTCCCTTAATCGATCCCGCCCAATCGGGCTTCATTAAAGATCGTTTCATTTTGGATAGCGTGGTGTCGGCCCAAGAAATTATTTTCGACTGCCATAGATCCAACTCGGAAGGGATCCTGTTAAAATTAGATTTTCAAAAAGCTTATGACAGCGTTAGTTGGGATTTTCTTTTCGATATCCTTTTTTATCGTGGATTTGGGCTAAATAGATCGTTTGGATTAAATCCAGTCTCTTCGCTGGTACCTCGTCCGTTCTTATAAATGGGACGGAAGGCCACAAGTTTAAGTGTAAGCGGGGTCTTCGTCAGGGCGATCCTATCTCCTCACTATTATTTTCTCTTGTTGCTGATGTGTTCAGTAAACTGCTCTGTAATGCTTGGGAGGCTGATGTTATCGAAGGCCTAGGGGTTCTCAAAGTTATCGAGGTGTGTTGAACCTCCAATACGTTGACGATACCATTATCTTTGCGAAACCCAACGAGTGCTCATTACGTAACTTAAAATTACTTCTTTATGTTTTTGAAAGTGCTTATGGTTTAGCCATTAACTTTCAAAAGTCTTCGGTTCTTTGGCTCGGAAGGTCTCAAAACCGTCAAACGGAAATTGCGCAATTCTTTAACTATGCTTCAGCCTCTTTTCCGATCCATTATCCCGGTATCCCCTGGAGATGGGGGAAGCTCATAAATCAGATTGGATGCCGATGATTAAAAAAGTAGAATCTAGACTTAACTGTTGGTCTGGTAAACAACTTTCGCACAGAGTTAGACTCATCCTCGTAAATTCCGTTCTCTCCTCTATTCCTTTATATATGATGTCTTTCTTTTACCTTCCGTCTTGGGTGATTAAGAGGATCCACCAAATCAGAAGGAATTTCTTATGGTCAGGTGCTGACTCTTATAAAGCTGGTACTCACCTTTGCAATTGGAAGCTGATCTGCACTTCTAAGGCAGCTGGAGGCTTAGGGGTTCTTGATCTCAGGCACCAAAACTTAGCTCTTCTGGGCAAGTGGTTATGGAGATTTCTTAAAAATGATCAACTGCCCTGGGTGCGTCTTATCTCTCTTAATTGTTTTTCACATCGTAAGATGTGGGATTTCCCTAGTTCCCTTTCCCGCAAGGCCTCCTCTTTCTGGAAGGGTGTCTGGAAAGTTGTCGTTCTGTTCTAATATGGCTTAACTCACATGTGTTCTGATGGTTCTAAGACCAAATTCTGGGAAGACTTATGGTTCGGTAATCTCAAGCTAGCTTTAGCTTTCCCTTCACTCAACCAGATGGCATCCAACTCCTCCGCCACGGTGGCGGATTATGTTACCACCATCAACTCCCAAAAGTTCTGGTCGATTCCTTTCACGATAGTTCTTCCTTCGCCTCTTGTGAACGAGCTTCACGAGCTTTTCAGCGGTCTCAACCGTTATTCCTGGCATTCCATAGAAGATTTCAAATGGAGATGGAACAGTTCTAGTAAGTACTCGGTTAAATCCTTCTATAACTTCCTGAATTTCGGGGGATCTACTCCCCGAGTGCTAAGCCCTTATGGAGCAATTACGCTCCTCTCAAATCCAAGATTTTAACCTGATTAGCGCTTAACAACAAGCTTCTTACAATCGAGGTCCTTAACAAAATGAACCTGGCCTTAGGAAAATCATGTTCCTTATGCTCCTCTGGTCATGAGGACGCCGATCACCTTTTTCTAAAGTGTAGCTTTATTCAACCGTTATGGATGATTACTGTGATCGCCTGGCAAGCGCCAATATCCCAACCGATTTCTCGTCCTGTTGGATGTCCCAATCTCTCAGAAAAGAATTTCGTAAATCTTGGTTTTTGTCCATTATGGCTATCATTTGGGTCATTTGGTCAGAACGGAACAAACATATTTTTTCGCATTATGTTGCCTCGATCGATAATATTATCGAGGATTTTTTATTCTTCTCTAAATTTTGGCCTTCCACTTTAACGAATGATAAAGTGGAAGCTTTGCATTTAAGTCGCCTGGAAGAGGCGATTAGTTTGTTCCGTTCGAATATTCCTTAATCTATTTTTTATTGACCATTTCTAATTTATTCTCTTTTTCCTACTTTGTGCAGAACTGAAGTGATTGTGGTGGCTGTTTACCTTTTATTTGGCAGTTTTTTGGGGGTCATTTTGGTAGGGGCCAACAGGTTTGGCCGGCAATCACGCGCTTTGGCTGTTCTGTTTTGGGTTATTTTGATCTGATGTTTGTTGGTGCTGTGTTGTTGGCTTCTCTTCTTATTCTGTTTAGTAGAGCTGGATGTTATTTTTGGGTTTGCTTGGCCTTTCTTTTAGAGGCAGTATGCTTATTTTGTTTCCTGTTATAAATGCTTGATAGTCTGAATTATTGTTGCAGCTGAGTTGTTTTGTTCTTGTTACTGGGCTTCTCCTGGTTTATGTGGCTTTGGTGCTATGCTACGGTTTTGCAGCTAGGCTGTCTACTTACGGGCCGTTGTCTTTTGAGGCTCTATCTCTTGCTTCGTGGCTGAGTTCTCTTGGCCTGCATTGGGGACTACATTGCAGTCCCCGCCAGTGTTTTGCTAGTGACTTTGTTTTGGGGGGGCTTAGTCCCTGGTTGTATCTCGTTGGTTATCTGTTTGTTTCTTTATGTTTTGTTGCCGGAATTTGTTTCGATCTCTTTCCCGTATTGTGTTGGTATTGTATGTTTTTTGGTGCTCACGCCCTCTTTGTTCCTTCTTAGGTGATCATCCCTCCGGAGGATGCCGTGGTGGTGTTCCACCTTTGGGTGGGGTCACAGCTTGGTTTTGATGCTCTGTTCCTCAAGAGTATTTGCCTCGGGGAATTTGTAGCCATTCTCTGTGTTTTCGCATCATCTCGAATTTCCTCGAGAGTGTGTCTTGTTCGTTCCCTAACTGTTCTACTGGCTAGCTTTTGTTCTCCTTGTCTCGCCTCATTTAGTCATTTTTGGATTTGGGGTCGCTACGAGACCACTAGCTGGTCCTTCTACTTGGTTTGGCTGCTGCTTTGTTGGTGGCGGAGTTGCCTTTAGAGTGGCTCTGGGCCGTTCGAGGACGCCCAGCGATGTGTTTCGGGTTGTGCTGGAGTTTCTCCACCAGTGGTTTTGAGCGGCTGTCGATGTTTACTTGGTTGTCCTTTGGGCCAGGCTCTCGTTTGCTGCTTTCGATCTGTGGCTCCTCGTTTTGTGATTTTGGCCATAGGCAATTTACTCAATGGCTTTTTGTGTTTATTATGATGTTGTGATTTGCTTATAGTTTTACTTTCGGAAAAATTGTATTTTGTTGTTCTTTTGGTTATATATATATATTGGGCTGGAATCGCTAGATTCCATCCGCGTTATCAAAAAAGAATGGTTGGATAAGAATTTGGAAGATGATGTGTCGGTTGGTCAGTTTGTTATAATATAGAGGGATTTTGGTTGTTTGAGATGGAAGTTCTGAGGTTCAAATGGGAGAGCTTTTTATAAAGGAAGCTTTGAGGTTCAAAGGAGAGGAGTGCGTACATGCACTACACGCTGGAACATTTTTATCATTTGAAGTTTTAATGTTTTCTTAAAAGAAATTTAAAATTAAAATTAGGCAAGTACGATAACTAAAAAAAACTTAAAGTTGGTATTTTTAGTTCTCTAAAAAAGCAACCTTACCCGTCAGGTCCGATAGCACGACAATTACGACAATTTTACACTTAAGTACATGAATAAATATTATATTTACACATCTATCTTCAATAATTACTATTACATGTATATTTTATTCAATTTCCATATTTTTTGGATATTTTTTAACGGGTTCGAGTGGGTCCGAGTCCGGGTCCGTGTCAAGTCTATTTTGAGAGGACCCGGACCCTGACCCAAAACTGCAACGGGTCTTATCTTATGACCCGAACCTGTATAGATTGGATCGGTTCTGGTCTAATGTCGGGTCCGGGTCGAATCCGGGTATCGGGCAATTATTGTATGATATCCCCCCCCCCTCCCCCAACTTTTTTGCCGTTCTAGGCCACTTTTTGAAATTATTTGCGATTATGGGCCAATTTTGAAACTATTAGCGCTCGTGGGCTACTTGGTGCCACGTTAGCAGCGCGCTATTCTCATTAGCGGCCTCTTCACTTTGAAATTCGCTAATGTGAATAGCGGTCTATGTTTTAAAATATTTGAAATTTTATGTTTGCTGTCGCTATTCCCACTAGCGATCGAAGTATATATAAGGTCGCTAATGAGATTAACAACCTCAAATGAATGTATTGAAACACTTAGCGATTTTTAGAGAACTTTTGCTCTCTTGAAAAAAAAAATTAAAACTGAAGTCACTAGTCCGAATAGTGACATCAGTAGAAGAGTAAATCTCCTTGCTCTCTGTAAGATTCGCAAAATAATTATCCAACTATACTTTGGTCGCTATTCGCAATAGCGACCTCAGTAGGAAACTCAATTTCCTTGTTCTTTGAAAATTTTTCCAAATAGTCATACAACTAAGGCCTCTATTCGGAATAGCGACCTTAGTACAATAAATGCCGTTATTCCGAATAGCAGCCTTTGTACAACTAAGGTCGCTATTCCGTCGCTATTCCGAATAGCGACCTCAGTTTCAAAAATAAATTGATAGTAAAATCTAGAGAGCTTTTGCTCTAGATTTTACTAAGTATTGGAATACAGTTCATTGAAGGTCGCTATTCTCATTTTTTTACTTCATATATGCATTGGTCGCTAATAGGAATAGTGACAACAAAAATTTCAATTTTTTTTATAAATAGAGGGAGTTATTCCCATTAGCGATCTCTAAATGGAATAAGCTGCTAATGAGAATAGCGGCCGCTGCTGACGTGGTACCAAGTAGGTCATGAGCGCTAATAATTTCGACGAGCGCTAATAGTTTCGAAACTGACTCATAATCGCAAATATTTTCAAATTTTGGCCTAGCTAGTACGGCAAAAGAAATTCCCCCTCCGAATTTTTTCCAAAAATGACCCATTTTTGAAAGTTTTTCCCAAAATGACCTACTTTTTAAAAATTTCCAAACTGACCTACTCACTGTCTCAAAAAGCGAGTTTGGTAAAAATCTCATCGCTTTTTGAGACAGCGAGTGTGAGGTTTGGGTTAATTTGATTTCTCCCTGGCCAAGACTCGCTGTCTCAAAAAGCGAGTGGGTTTTTTCCAAACTCGCTTTTTGAGACAGCGAGTGTTGTTTGGGGGTTTTTAATACCTCAGGCTCGCTGTTTCGAACTCACTATCTCTTTCAACTCTCTATCTCCCTCTTCCTCTTCTAACCCCGAACCCCTAACCCATTTTGTCGATCTTTCTTGTTAATTTGGTTGCCAAACTTTCTTGTGTGCTTCATTAATTCATTAGTTTTCTGTCTCTTTATAGGGAATTCAGAAATGGATTAATGATTAATTGATATGATACATTTCTTCTTTTATATGCGAGATTAGTATGATACATGTATTTTGATGATCTCAGAGCATTATTTTCTATTATCATCATCATCATCATCTCATATATGTGTGTATAATTAAGCATGTTATCTTACATATATTCTGATGATTTCAAATTAAGCATTACTTTCTATTCTATTATCATCATCTCATGTATGTGTGTATAATCGTGTTGTCTTACTCTATGACTCAAAGATAAAATAGAAAAGTTCTGATTACAATGGAATTATACCGATACAAGTTCAGTTACCTTATATTTTATAACAATAGATAGTTCATATGATAAGACATTTCTAAAACAACAGGAAAAAAAGGACAAAATGGGTTAGGGTTTCGGGGTTAGAAGAGGAAGAGGGAGATAGAGAGTTGAAAGAAAGAGTGAGTTTGAAACAGCGAGCCTGGGGTATTTAAAACCCCCAAACGACACTCGCTGTCTCAAAAAACGAGTTTGGGAAAAACCCTCTCGCTTTTTGAGACAACGATTCTTGGCCAGGGAGAAATCAAAAAACCCAAACCACACACTCACTGTCTCAAAAAGCGATGAGATTTTTACCAAACTCGCTTTTTGAGACAGCGAGTAGGCCAGTTTGAGAATTTTTAAAACAAGCAGGTCAGTTTGGGAAAAGCTTTCAAAAAGTGGGTCATTTTGGGAAAATCCCCCCCCCCACACACACGATTTTTTCCAAAAATGGGCCACTTTTCCAAACTAATTTCCAAAATAGAGCCCTTTCGAAACTAATTCCCAAAATAGACACTTACAGTTCCCAACTGCACTCGACTCTATTTTATTGACGCAGTTGGCAACTGCGCTCTAAGTATATGTCACAATAATTCAACTCCAACACTTGTGTCAAAATAATGTTTAGGAGAAAACTATGTTCACCTTAGAACAAAGTTGGCAACTGCGTTCTAGATTGCACTAAACTCGCAGTTACTAACTGCATTCCTAATTCAATCGTTCATCAGTTGGGAACTGCGTTCTTAGTGCAATTAAGAACGCAGTTGGCAACTGCATTCTAGATTTCACTAAACTCGCAGTTCCCAACTGCATTCCTAATTCAATCGTTCATCAGTTGGAAACTTAAGGAATGCAGTTGGGAACTGCGAGCTTAGTGCAACAAAGAATGCAGTTGGCAACTGCGTTCTTGATTGCACTAAGCTCGCAGTTCCCAACTGATGAACGATTGAATTAGGAATGCAGTTGGGAACTGCGAGTTTAGTGCAATCTAGAACGCAGTTGCCAACTGCGTTCTAAGGTGAACGTAGTTTTCCCCTTAACACTTTTTTGACAGAAGTGTTGGAATTGAATTATTGTGGCATATACTTAGAACGCAGTTACCAACTGCGTCATCAAAATAGAGTCGAGTGCAGTTGAGAACTGCGTGAGGTCTATTTTGGAAATTAGTTTCAAAAGGGGTCTATTTGGGAAATTAGTTTGAAAAAGTGGCCTATTTGGGGGGGGGATCCCCAACACACAGGGGCGAAGGTAGAACAAAATTTTCAAGGGGGCCAAGAAAAAATTCTATAACTATATATAAATATATAGGTATTTTTCATAATTTTTAGGGGGGCCAAATAATAAAATTTAATAGATTTAGGGGGTTTTTAAAAAAAAATTCAAAAAATTTAAGGGGTTTTTCAAAATTTTGGAGGGGCCCGGGCCACCCCGGGCCCCCACATAGCTCCGCCCCTACAACACACACCCGAGTTAATTAGAGATTTAGGCTTCTTTTTGAAATTATTTGCAAAAAATGTATAATCTCAAAAGTATTTGCAATTAAGGCCTAATTTCCAAAAGTATTTGCAATTAAGGGCTAGTTTTCTAAATAAATTTCTATACTTCCTTCTCTATACTATTTTCTATAGGATGTGTGACCTTTCTACAATTTTAAATTTTGTTTCTGTAAATTTATTATTATTATTATTATTATTATTATTATTATTATTATTATTATTATTTTAATTTACATAATTGACTTTTTAACTGCTTAAAATGTATTAAATATTTTACTAAAATTTGGAGAAAACCAGGTATGAGTTTCTTACTTAAAAACGAGGCTCTGATACCACTTGGGTGCGAAGCGTGAAATCTCTCCTGCAAAATAGAATTAAAGAGAGTATCAAAAAACTTTAAAATTTTAAAGATGATAACTTTCTGTAAAATAATATTCTTCGAAATAATGTATATTGTCCATTTCAAAAAAGTAATCTAACGTGTCTTCAAGATCTCCCATATATTCTAATTCTGTCTCAGATATTTCACAATTACTATCATATGGAGGTTCTTCGAGTTCTTCTATATGTCTATTTCCTTCTCCAATCAATTCATTTTCTTCTAGAAATTGTCTATATGTTGTTGTAGGGCTCCGGTTATAACTACTAAATACACCATTCTCATAGAATAATAAAGATCTTTCATAAAAAGTTAGATCATCAATTATTTCGACATTTATATTACTAGTTTCTCCAGGATTTATTTGATTTATTGTTATAATTATTACTCGTTGTATACTAAAGAAGAATAATTTGAATTCATAATAATCATTCATGATTGTTACTCTATGAGGATAATGAACATAAAAAAACTAGCATTCTATCATTTCCTTGATAATTAATCATTAATTCAAAATTTTCAAAGGCAATACTCAAACTATTATTATCCATTAGTTCTATTGAATAACAATAATTATAAAATCAGGAGTAGAGAGATTTCTAAGGATACCCTAAAAATTAAAACAAAACAGCCCATCATGCTTCCGACATAGTTAAACTTCTTTGAGCTGCTCTGTACTTGTTACTACCAGTGGATAAAATATTTCTGGTATGCACCCCGATTTCAGTGCTCCTTTTACGTTCCTCCCATCTCAATATTACTATGCTCTCAAGAGAGCTTCATCCGAGAGATACATCTGGAACAACTAGTAGCACTTCGATACAGGCAACCACAGCCTAACTCGTTTCCTGCTACTAGGTGTACAGTCTAATTATAGAAGGTTACAACTGAGTCTTTTTGCAAGATCTTTCAGCAAGAGCCTTACAAAACTCTTCCTAAGTAAGAAAATTTAGTTTTTCATATCTTATTTTGTATAAGATCTTGTAGTAGAACTCATAGAAAGATAAATTTATTTCTCTCAATTCCCTTACAGACTTTTCATACAAACTTATATGGAATTTCTTTCCTGCTAGATAGTCTGCCTTCTACCTTACTCAGCCTACCCTTTTATAGACCAAGGGATCAGCTTACAACAAGTTTACATAGGTCATTGCTTACATCACAAGTCAAATAATTGCTGCTTACATCAGTCTTTAATAATTTTCTTGTGGACTACTCTAGAAAAAGAGATTCCTCCTGGCAGACATGTTCACATGCTCCACATTTGTGTTGATGTTCTATCTTCATCAAGCTACAATAGTATCCAGCTGTCTCTTCTGTCATTGTCGTTGCTCCTGTGGATAGTATTTGGTACCAGCTGTCAAATAGCCCATGCATATCTTGTAACTATTTTATTTTTGCTATACTATACATTATTATTTTTTCTGGATCTGGGCTGTCATAGATCCATATGTTGCTGTCTCTTAGTTTCATATCTTTTAACTCACAATACATGTTCCTGAAGCCCATGGCCCCTCTTTCTGGGATTAATTTTTTAAATTCTTCAGTTTTGTATGGTACAATATTTGATGCTCCATAGATCACTTGGGTGGTCATCCCTATTTTTATAACGTGTTCTGCTGGGAGCTCTTCATTATCTTCAAGATATTCAGGAATGGCTGAATACATCCTGACATATATTTTTTAGGCCTTTGTGAGGCCAAAATAACTCTTGGCTGCTTTGTAGATTTCTCTTGGCAAGTGGACCAGTTCTTCACATTCTCTAGACGGATAGATGCAATGAATAAGTCCTCTTTCGAACAATGCCCTAATTGTTCTTGGATTAGCTCCTGGTAGGATGATGGCCTTGTTTATATGTTTTTGTGATATGGTTTTGATGAACTGGTTCACCTCTGTTATTTGGCATAGTTTTTGAATATATTGTAAAAATAATACTTTCTATAATACTTTGATAGGAGCTTTCTCAATAAGAAGTATTTCCTTGTATGTAGTCTTATTTGAGGATGTAAGTACATCATCTTTTACGGAATGAGTAGGTTCGCCTATCTCACTCGTTTTCTCACTAGTATTGTCCACTATATTTTCTGTGGTTACATGCTGACTTACATGCTGGTAGAACAGACTTTGGAGTCCTGTATATTTACAATTGTAATTGATTAAATACTCCTTTTATTTGCTCCACGGTCTCCTTTAGGTAGACTATATCCTGTTCTATATACTGAACTCTATTTTCCATCCTGTAAAAATGAAATTGTTAGCTTCTTGATAAGAAATCTGCTAGGATGTTATCTTTTTCTTTTATATTTTCTATTGAGAAGTCGTAATGTGCTAACTCCATTTGCCATCTTATCAACCTTTTATTTGCTATAGTTGGGTCTATTATTTTGTTAATCCAACTCTTTGCTTGTGTATTGTCTCTTCTTACAGTGAATTTTGTATGTATTATGAATAACTCAAACTTTTTTATAACTTTTAAGATTGTTAGTAGTTCTTTTTCATTTATGTGGTAATTTTGTTGGGTCTGTGTGAATGATCCACTAGTTTATCTAGCTAGTCTTTCTTCTTCTTCACCTATTTCAATAAATTTTAATACTGCTCCTCAATTATTTTCACATGCATCTGTTTCTATTATCCATGAACATTCTT
Source organism: Hemerocallis citrina (assembly GCA_017893485.1). NCBI lineage: Eukaryota > Viridiplantae > Streptophyta > Magnoliopsida > Asparagales > Asphodelaceae > Hemerocallis > Hemerocallis citrina. Next base: position 173,650,813 of record CM030361.1, read on the forward strand.
TAATAGGTAATCTTAGCTTATTTAATTTTGAAGTTTGTTGTTTTAATATTTTAAGTTTTTTTCATCCTCTGTGGTCCATTCCCATTTCTTAAACTTTTTTAGTTTTTGTTGTAACCAATTTTTTTTAGCTGATAAATTTGGTATGTATCATCTTGTTTGATTTAGTAACTCGATTATAGATTGTACTTCTCTCTTTTCTTTTAGGACATTAGGAAATGTCTTTATTTTTTCTGCTATATGTAGTTGTATTTCTATTCCTTCATGTGATAGTTTTGTTCCTAAGAATTCTATATCAGTTTTGAACAATTCCATTTTCTTTTTTGATAGAATAATACCTGCATTTTTTACTATTTCTATGAATTTAAGTAGATGTTCTTTATGTTGTTCCTCGTTTTCGGATCCTATTAGAATATCATTTACATATACTAATATGAAATTCTTGTATTTTTCAAATATCTTATCCATATATTCTTGAAATATTCCTAGGCTGTTTTTATAACCGAATGGTAATACATTTCATTCATAAAATTCTTGAGGTATGCTAAATGCTGTTAAATGTTTTGAGTCTTCTGTTAGTTTTACATGATAAAACCATGATTTATAATCAAATTTTGAATATATTTTTCTTGTTCTTACTCTGTTGAGTAGTATTTGCATGTCTGGTAATGGGTATCTAAACCTCTTAGTATTTTTATTTAGTTCCTTATAATTTACTATCATTCGAGATTTACCTATTTTTTCTTCTGAATGCTTTCTTACTATGAATGCTGGTGATGAATGTAGGCTTTGTGATCTTCTTATATAATTATTTTCCATTAATTCTTTTATATGTATTTTGAACACTTCTAGATCTGTTGGATTATGACTTATAGGTTTAATTTTTATTATTTTGTTCTTATCTATTAACTTTATATGTGCTGTGGGTTTACTTAAGTTCTATTTTGCCAAAGGGTCTTCTCCGCACAGATTTTCTAATTGTTTTTGTAAAATTTCTTTTGTAGTTGTTTCTTGCTCTTATTGTATTCTAGTTTTGTTTGGTAAATATTAGTATTCATCATGCTGGATAGAAGAAACTCTGATGTATGGCAGGTCGGTTCTAGAATAAGGTTGGGTTATTCTAATTGCTATTGCTTGGTGTCGGCAAAGTGTCGTAAATACAACTGATTTATGTGATATGGTTATGGGATAGTATTGTTGAGAAAAGTCATTTCCTAAGAGCACATCATTATTCATATCATCAAACTGGTATATTATTGGTATTTTTAGTATGTAACTTCCTATTTGCACATTAATATTTTGCTGATACTTATCAAGTATGATAGTTTGTCCAGTTAATCCAGTTATTGCTTTGTTATTATATCCATCTTGTTTCTATTTTGGTAGTATATTTTCGCGACATAAGCTAGTGCCTGCTTCAGTGTCTATTAGGCTATGATAGTTTCTTGATTTGTATTATTCGTAAACAAATTCTGTTAATATGTATAATGTATTTTTTGTTGCTCTTAATGGATTCATTTGTCTAATTTTCTATTCATTACCATACTTTCATTGTTTACTGTTATTGTGATTTTTTCTTCTTGAATTGAATAAGGTTGTACTGATGTAACATGGTGTTCTGGGTCTACGTGTAAGTGTAATAACATTTCATTTCTACCATTTATCCTTAGTGGCAGTATAATTTTATGTACAATTGGATGTCTATTATTGTAATAGTCTAGGTAGTAATATGAGTTTTCTAATGGCATTAATTCAATTTTTTTATATTTGTTTGTTTAATATGTGAATTAGTAGCTCCTGTATCTACTAAGGCTACTTGCTTATTTCATTTTCCATTGTCATAATATTCTATTTCTATTATAATTGGTTATTGTTTTGGTGTTCTAATGTATTTATTATTGGTATTAATTCCAATGCTTGTTGTTTATTTCTTATTGATAGTGATCTCTTTCCGAACATTATTTGTGGTGCTTTTCCTTTTGCAATTTCTTTTGCTTTATTAAAGTCAAATTCTATATAATTTGGTATAGTCATTTCAGGGTTTTCTCTAGCTGGTTTGTATATTATAATTTTGCTGAATAGCTGTTCAATTTTAAAATTATCTGTATTTCTATTTTTTACTTCATATTTACTAGTGAAAGTATAAATATTTCTTATTTGTATAATCATAACTTTGCTTTTTTCTATCATTTGTATTCCTGATAAACTGTGATACATGACTAGACTTTTGTTTTTATTTTCTTCCTCTATGCTTATAGAGAAATTAGGTTTTATTGTAAATTTTATCTTTTGGTACATTAGGTTTTCTTGTACTATTCCTATTAAGGCATCTTGTATACTTAATATTATTCTATTATCCATTAGGTTTATTTCCAGGGGTGTATTTATCCCTTTCTTAAAATAGGCTTTTATTATTATTTGTATAGCTCCTAAATGTATGTGTCTTAATATTTTTCTGGTTTTCTCATTTATTTTTTCCATCTCGTCTTATTATTCTTTCGGTTATTAATGGGATTATGGTTTTTCCTTGTGCTTGTTCAATGTCTATAGGTTATTCATTATTCCTGACTATTATGATGGTACTTTTCTTCCTTTCGAATATTGGTAGTTTAAAATTTTCTTTTGGATTTATATCTAATTTGGTCGCTCTTATTTTATCGTATTTTTGTATGTCAAAGCATATTCTTTCTCTTACTTCTTCATTATTTTCTTGTCTTTCTGATGGGTCTCCTATTTCTGTTATTTCTGTCATCATATTTATTTCACATTCTTCCAGTTCACCTTCACTACTTCCATTATCTTCTTTCATTACCATTATTTCTTCATCTTCACTTATTTCTGACCATTCTTTCTCATATTCTATGGGTTCATAATTTATGTTATTCATTTCTTCAATTTCTTCTACGTATTTTATATTTTCTTTTTTCATTCTTTTAGGGCAATTTGGTGATATATGTCATACCTCTCCACATATGTAACAATTACATTTCTTAGGATTTTTCGTATATTGTCTATTTTTATTTTTATTTATTCTTCTAAATTATTTTTATAGAGTTTTTTATATCTCTTAAAAGTTTTTCTATATTTTGGTTTATATTTTTGGAATTTGTGTTTACTCTTCTTTGTATAATTATAGTTATTATTACATCCCCAATGATTTGGTCTTGCATCTTCACAACAAATTCTTTGTTTATATGTTCTATAGTATTTCATTGTTGCTCTGGCATCTTGGCATACTTTGTCCCTATATTCTTTTACGAATTGTGTTCTATATCCTAAAGTGTCTACTTCTGGTTTTACTTTCTCACCTATGTATGCACTATATATGTTTATACTCCATGGATCAGATAGTTTTAGAAAGAATGAGTCCAGAATTGGACTCCGTTCTTCTTTTGTGTAATAATTATCTTGAAAATATTCTCGGAATACACAAGCATAGTTGTCAAAATAACACATGTCGCATATTTCTAAGTTGCTTAGTCTCCATCTTGCTTGAATCTTTTTGTATATAGTGTGTTTTTCTTCTTTATCGTATACACTGAATTATGTCCTTATTGCTATTTCGTAATTTGTAATTATTTCCTTTAGACCTAAGCTTCGTTATGCTGAGGTTTCTTTAGTTCCTCTATCGTCAATTGGTCTTGATTTTCTTATAGTATTTCTTTCTTCTTCCTTTAGTCCATTCTACCATTTTGCTACTACTCCCACAAAGGTGGCTTCTATGAATTTCTCAAATGCATTTCCTGTAAGATTTTGCCTAAATCCTACTATTAGTGAGGCCTTTGCCCATTCTTCAATTGTCCTATCTACGTCTTTTACGCCTAGGTCTAGCCATTCTCCATTTCCTGCTATTCCTTTTTCATGGTGTTCTGCAGGTTCATATTTTGGGGTTTCCTTTTCTTTGTCTCTTCCTAGCTGCATTCATATTTTTGTGTTTTGCCATTTCCATGATAATTGGTAAGGTTTTTTATTAGGTGGTGGCCTTAAGATTTCGTACATGGCATTGGAATTTCTCTAGGTTTTGCTATAATCTTATCTTGGTCCATTTTTATTTCTTCATTTGTTATGTCTAGATTTTTCAAGGCTTCTTCTACTTCTACTGAATTAGGATTTGCCATTAAATCTTCTATTTCCAAAATATTTATATTAAGTTTTGTTATGTCTTCTAACTCCTTCGTACCTTCTTCCATTATGCCTAATTCTTCTTATGGGTAGTCAATTATACATCTACCTAATTCTTTTATATTTTTATTTATGATTTTTAAATATTTTCTTATATCTCCTACAAACTCAGGACCATTGTAATCTTCTTCTAACTCTTGTATGTTTAACATAAGAGTAATGCTAGCATAAGGTAGGGTTGTGTTTGTGTAGCATTACTCTTAACACAAATAGTTTGGCTAATGGTCCTAAAACGCAAATAGTTTCTTCTAATTGGACTAAATGGGAGAATCACTCCACACACCCCGCTCCCTTTCTGTCCACTTTGTTGACTGTACTATTCCGTTGATAAGAAAATCAAGGTCGGAGCGAGGCAAAGGGATTTCTCTCTCTTCCGTCTTTCATCTCTTCTTCTTCGATCACAAGGTACCCTAACCCTAACCCTAATTTTCCATCGACTGTCAATCTAGTTGCACGAATGACGGTCGACAACACAACGGCGACGATCACTTCCATTTCTTGATTCCAAACCGATTCGATCTAGATCTAGCGTTTCCTTTACGTATCTCGGTCTTAGTCCTGATTTGTTAACAAATTCTGCAGTTTGTATAGATTTGGCATGAATGTTGATTTCGTTGGTGATTCGTAGCGGTTCTTGTAGATCTAGGTTTCCTTTCATGATTTCCAGGGTTTAATGTATCAAATGTAATCTTGATCGATTATTTTTTGAATTCACTTGTTTTTCCTGTTAAAATTGGATATAATGCATAATTTTGGATTAATTTTATATTTCCGTAGATTATGCACTAATTGCTGATTCATTGGTTGTTTTGTCAAATGATGAAGCTGGCAATAAATGCTTTGTTTATGAAGTTTTTACTTGAATTGTCGATTCGCAGGCATTTTGTCTCTGTAGTTTTTCTAGGGATTTCTTAATGTGCAAATTTTGTTCAGAGGGTTTAGTTTGGCAGTGAGAGGAGTTTGGTTGATCTGTAGACACCTTCGTAGTTTGCAATTTGTAGCTCTCCAGTTGCATGCACCAGTCAAGTTGACCAATCATTGAAGAGCGGAAATCGGATTTGTCCTGAATGCCACATGATCCTTAAATATATTATTTAATTTTAAATGAGAGCTGATCTTGCATATTGTGGTTGTGCTGTGGACTGTGGAGCATGGGCACCTCTTTAATGGAGTTCTACCCAGGTTGAACTCCGATTGGTTTGACACTTCATGGATAATTTTTGGACACTTATCCAACTCTTCACGTGTGTCTTAAATTTTAATGGATTTCTTTTGGTTTGGACACTTGATGAACACTTCACGATACTAATTTTGAACATATGCTTTTAACCATATTTTAAAACAATTTTTTGCTAGTAAATCTTATTAGTTTTACAAGGACCATGGAGCTTTTCGTATTTTGTAATTTCATAACCATTATTTTATTTTGGTTATGCAGCTGAAAATTGTATTGTTGGATAATTTGTGCATAATTGTGTCAGATTACATTATAACATACATAATATTTAAGTTGTATCCTCTTGTCCTACTTATAAGGTCGTGTCCCATATCTATGCATGTGTCGTGACCCATTCCCGTACCATATTCTTAATTCGTCTTCCCTAAGTTGTAGATTTAGAGGCCTTTTTTCATATACTACTTGAAAAGTATATTATGTAGAGGAGCTTATCTAGTCCTAGAACCTTATGTAGTCTATAATCTTGTTTCTTGACAGTAATAAACTATATCCGTCTTGACAGCTTAAGCCAAGAAAGTTATTTAAAAGGTGCACATTAATATTAATTTCTGAATGTCACCATAGATATTATTTTTTAAAATTTTTTTCATAGCTTTTTTTTTCATGATTTGTTAAAGAAAATATCAGTTATTGTTTATGTTGTAGATCAAGAGCTTAATATGTCTAATGCAACCCTGGTCTTTCTTCCTTGACAAGAAAATTTATTCATGTTTCTGGTTTTAGTATGGTCTAAAACTTTGTAGTGTAAGGAATGACTTTAGAATAGAGAATGGGTCTAAGGTTATTGGAGCTCCTTGTTTTATTATTGCAGTAAAATGAGCATGATATTCCTCTTTTAGTGCATTCATATTTATCCTATGATTTATCATATCAGTCCTTAAAAAAATTATTTTAAGTTTCTCATAGATCTTTATTTCCTTACTAGTGCCTCACGTTAATTTGTGAGTCATTAATTTTATCTGTCCCTTACTGAAATCTCTTTCAATGGAGAAGGTTTCTGCAAATTTCACTTGACTTTAGGAATTTATTTGGATAGTGTAAACTGCAGTGGTGCACATAATGCCTGAGTTAAGTAAAACTGAATTTGATTTAATAAATTATGGTCCCTCTTACCAATTGGTGTTATGGCAGAAAACTCTGTTATTGGAGTTTCTTCATTATTGGTACCAAGGTTTATGAACTTAAGTTACCACCAAAAACCAAAATGTTGTGGCCCATAACATTATTCAATGGTCAATGACCTTATGAGGTAGATAAAGTAAGAAGTCCTTGTCATGTCCTCTATATCACGTTCATTCAAATTCTCATATTAACTGAATATGATAATACAGTCTGCCACTACTAACCTGATTCTCCCATTTTAATCAGGTGTCTTTAGGAGATCATATTCAATTAGTTCTTGCCATCTTCTTGTTGTGTGGGTAAGATGGTGAAGCTGACAATGATAGCTCGTGTTACTGATGGTCTTCCGTTAGCCGAAGGATTGGATGATGGTCGTGATCAGAAAGATTCTGAATTCTATAAGCAGCAGGCAAAACTTTTGTTCAAGAACTTGTCTAAAGGACACAATGAGGCTTCAAGGATGTCAATCGAGACTGGCCCTTACCTTTTCCAGTATCCTTTTTCTTTTTATGTCTATTATTTCATTCTCATCACGGTTAAAGTTAAAACCTGTGCAGGCTTCTTCATTCTTAACATAATATAATAGACTTAAGTTTGTATTACATGTTCCTTCTCTGTACATGAAGTGATCAAGAGTCCATCCTGCTTATGACAAACTGATTTTGATTCTAGTGAATCAGAAAGCTTGTAGTTGTCTGTTGTCGTACTCTTCATTTATTCAACTTTTTTGTCAATTCACTTGTGAAAACATGTTTGTGCAAGTAGTGTTGGGAGGATTTAAATCATCTGAAAAATTTCCCACGTTTTTGCATCCTATCATGCATATAGCAGGCTATGTTCTATGTGCTAACAGTTAATTTATTATGTGTCTGTATAGTTGAAATAAGGGCAAATTTAGTATAAGTATTATCATTCCAAATAGAAGAAGAGTTGCAATTCATTTGGTGGAAGCCAATAACTCGCCGAATCCAAAACAGTTGAGAAAACATTAAATAAATGAAGGAGCTAACCTGAATTTAAAATATGAGATAAAGTTTATATTATACTTTTATCAATGTGTGATAAACATAATACGGATTGATGAGAATTTGATTGGCAAGATTTAAAGGTCACCATTGTATTTCAAAGATTATTTAATTCAGGCAAAAGTAGATGAGGATATTTCCACATCCACACAAACAATATCTATTCTAATCCCCTTTCTTCTCAATTTTGTTCGGCTATATATAAATAAATATATCTGAATTCCTTTTTCGCAATATTTCCCACCTTCTGTTCCTTATGTTCTAATGGTAGAGTATGCTTGTAGTTTATTCTCCCTCCTTAAATGCATTTACTGTATTTTCATTGGTACCTTGACTTGCCTAACAGCTATATCATTGAAGGGCGAGTCTGTTACTTGACAATGTGTGATCGTTCTTACCCAAAGAAACTTGCTTTTCAATATCTGGAAGACCTCAAAAATGAATTTGAAAGAGTGAATGATAATCAAATTGAGACCGCTGCAAGACCATATGCTTTTATCAAATTTGGTAAGTCATTGAGCAATTACAAATTGTTAATATAATTAATTCAATTGGTTCATTAATTTTTGTTGGCTTATTGATTTTACATTCTATTGTTATCTTATGAAGATACATTCATACAGAAGACCAAAAAACTGTATTTGGATACCCGTACCCAGCGCAACCTTGCAAAGTTGAATGATGAACTTTATGCAGTCCACCAGATTATGACTCGCAACGTACAAGAAGTTCTTGGTGTTGGTGAAAAATTAGACCGTGAGTTGACCTTAAACTTTTATATCTATAGTGCCCACCTTGTCTGTACAGTATGTTTACATTGTTTTTGATGAGTATTATCTTTTAAGTTATATGATTTAAATTACTGAATGGACTTCACAATAGTTATGCACAGTCACATCACATTGATGCTGCTTTTGTAGTATAATAATTTCATCATGAATTCCACCGGACCGATGACTGATCTCTTGCATGGTTCCTTAATTTACCTTAACAATCATGAAAGATTCCCTCCTAAGCTAGGTTCTTGGCCTATCTAATTTAAGCATTTCTTAAATGAATACCGACAGTGTTTACTAGATTCATCAGTTTCATATGAGAAATGGAATATACAAAGTTCATTCATAATTACTATAGTTGAAATTTGCAAGGTACACCCTCACTTTTGTTTGAAAAATTTGACCTAGGAAATTATTGATGTAAAGAAGAAATGGTTTTGTTCCCCCTTTTGAGTAATTCCCCTTACTAATGAAGGTAACTGCCATGTTATAAATTTTTACAAATTTTTACAAAATTTTATTTTTGATCCATTATCTGAAGAAAAACTTTTCAGTCCAATGTGGATTCAGTTAAAATTTTCTTACAGTTTACTTCCGTGAAAAGTTTTTAGTTATAGCAGATAATGCAATTTGGCGCTCGAAAGCAATACCATGCACATAGTATTTCTTTTACCAAGAAAGTTTTTAAAATTATATTTACATTGAACTTTAAACATATGATTTCCGTCCGTGCTAACTTTTTGTTGTATCTTTTTTGCAGAGGTCAGTGAAATGTCCAGCCGATTGACATCTGAATCACGCATGTATGCAGATAAAGCAAAGGACTTAAATCGACAGGTACCAGATGTATCTATCTTTTATTTATTATTTATTTACAGTATGTGACTATGGTTTTAATTTGAGGAACCAAGCCTAAACCTTTTCTGTTTGTAATCAGTTACTAATAAACATATCCATGGTTTAGTAGAATATTACTGGTATGAAGAAAAACCATGGTTGGTTGATTATAAAGATTAGGTTGGAGTGTTGGACTAATTCTGTTGAGAGTTTTTTCCCCCAATTCTAGTTGCGTTTAAGCAAAAGCTTAATCTCATATCCCTATCTTTCACTTACTCTCCTTGAACTGTGGTTCATATCCATAGTTGCTATTAAAGGCATTTTTTTTCTTATAACCATAATTAATTTAGTCAGATACACATCTTTGAAGTATCAGTCTTAATTGGCAACGAACAAATGCAATATGGTAAGGACCTGCATTCTGTAATGCAGGATGGGGTGAGAAGTGTGCATATTACAGCTCATGTTAAGATAAAGAAGGGTCAGATAAAAAGAATGTGTCCATGAACTCATCATAATTGCAATTCTTTTGAATACATGTGATTTATGACCAATGAAAGGGTTAAACCACATACATAAGTTAATTGGAAACGAAATAATAAATAATCAAAAGTAATGACTGCTTTTTTTTTAACTAAATCCTAATAATATCCAGTAAGAAAAACAAAAAAAAGTGCAGAACATAAAATGTATGGGGATTGGTCTATGAAAAGTGGACACTTGTCAGTCACATGAATCTCACACAACACCTGTTAATATAGTTAGTTTTTCAAAATGTTCTCTGTGTTTTAGTGTCAGTGTGTTTGTGTCTTATAGCATTAACGTTTTCAGTGATTCTATCAATGCATGCATCGTTTGGGATGACTATTTAATAGCGTAGTATTTTTATTTCAGCATTTATATTTTTTTTTATATTTTAGCCATATGTTGTACTTTTGCGATTTGCACCATTTATTTTCTGCATTATCATATTTTGGAGATTTGTATGGAGATTTGTTTTGAGCCTATATATAGGCCTCTTGATTAATAAAAAATAATGTTTTGATTGATTAAAAATTTTGTGCAATTGAGTTTTGCTCTTTATTTCTCTCTTTTGTGTCAGACATTGAGAGAATATTAGGGTTTGTGAGAAACCCCAGATCCTACCACCATCACAACTGAAACCTCTCTCACTTCAAATCCCCAAATCCAATTCAAATCCGAAATCCTAATCCCCAAATCCAATTCAAATCAGAAGCCCTAATTCCCAAATCTTCATTCAATCCCTTAACCTAATCTTCATATCAAGAGAATGATCTATGGAGGAGTGCAACGCCATTGACGTCGGCGACTAGCATCTTCTTCCTCTCAAATCCGAAATCCTAATCCCCAAATTCAATTCAAATCCGAAGCTCTAATCCTCAAATCTTTATTCAATCCCTTAACCTAATCTTCACATCTAGATAATGATCTATGGAGGAGTGCAACACCATTGACGTCGGCGACTAGCATCTTCTTCCTCTCCATATGTGGTGACGACTCGTTCATCAAACTCCGGTAACTTCTTTCCATTTCTCTATTATTTGTGTTACTGCCTATCATCTCTAGAATATTATTTGAATTTACTGTCGTCCACAAATATTGAGTGTGTGTGCTTCTACTTGCCTAATAGCGTACGAATTACTATTAAATATTATACTTGCTAAGAGTACCTAAGTATAATCATTGAATCTTAGGCTTGATATTTAATTGAGATTGCTAACTTAGTTCATTTCTTGAAAATCCATCAAACCAATTATTAGTTTTAATTTCTAACTTAATTGGCACTACATGTTGATAAACTTAATCTTTTAATATTCTTGGTAATTCTCTGCCTAGGCTTAAGTTTACATCACATTGTCTATGTTCAGTGCTTCTCTTAGGGAGGGGCATATTGGATAAGTTAAGCCGGTCTTATTTGTGTCTCAAAGTACTCCAGTCCCACCAGCATAAAATCCCTACTGAGTGTAACAAAGAATTAGCCACTATTGTTAATGTATCCTGCTTATGTGCATCAGTGCTTATGCCCATCTTCAGGCAGACCAGGATTTGATTTTACAACAGTGATTTAGTTAAATCTATATTATCTCTAGTCATTTAATCATTTTGCAAACTTTAATGGAGATGATCAGATTAAGACTCCGTTAATCTGATTTTAACGTCAGCACCTGCAAAAATATTTGGAAATGTGATTTCATTTAATTCTTTTATTTGCATAGCATGTGAAGACAGATTCTTTCCCTATAGTAAATGATACCATCTGCCTGTTAAATCATGATGAGCACTCTAGGCTACCCTTGGACAGCTTGCCTCAATGCTCAATAAAATTTTGCCTCACAATCTTTGGAGTATCTCATGTTAAATTAAAATCCAGTATGAGAAATTATGTTGATTTGTGGAAAAACGAATGACTTTCTGTCAAGGGGATTAACTTTAGTTACACGTCACTACTCAAGGAAATGGAAGCCCAATTAATTTGGAGGCCACTTGATCTAGGAGGATCTGTTGGACCTATGAACATTCTAGTACTTATCATTCATGTGGCCTGAGCTTGTAGAAGGCTACTTACAGGACTAATATATCACTGGAGTTGACTGGTCATGGCCATACATAATAGAACTAAATATATATTTTTGAAGTGTTATGGTTATGGACTGCAGAGATCCATAACAATGCAATGCTTAAGTATATTTTCCAAGAACCTCACTAGGTCCGATGTAGAAAAGGGCGGGTCTGTCTGATTTGTACGCACTAAGAAATACTTCAAGCAATAATCATATTTCCTCAATGGGTTGAGTTCTAAGCAGTTAAAATTTCCGATTGCGCCTGATTAACCGCTAATCGGAGGCTAAGCGATTATTTTTTTAACGATTTATAATATTTCAATAGTTAGCGATTTAATCGGGTATAATCGGCCGATTAGTGGTTAATCGGCCGATTAACCGATTAAATCACTTTCTCTAATTTTCATGCTTGTTTGCATTATTTGGGCTCAATCCGGTCCAAACTCAAATCCAAATCTAAATTCAAAATTCAAACCCCTTCTGGTTCTCGCGCAAACTCAAACCCGACATGTTGCCGCTGTCTTCTTTTTTCTCGCGCAAACCCAAATCCAAATTGATTCTCTTCAAATTTAAACCCAAACTGGTTCTCTTCTTTTTCCTCGAGCAAACCCAAATATGATCCGTCGTCGCTCCCCTGCAACATCGCATACTTGACCCGGTCCGCATCTACTGCACCTCCTCCTCTTGCTGCTCTTTCCCGATTGTTTTGTTTGATGGAACCGATTAGCAAACCCGATCCAACCCACATTGAGAATCTAAACTCAGCTTAAATCAAGTACTCTCCATTTTCTCTATAATTATATTTTTCTATTTGATAATTTCATAATAGTTTTATGTTAGGATTTAGAGTTGCTACATAATGAGGATATATATATATATATATATATATATATACCCCTTACATTGTGCACTAGGCCGCTGTGTGCACTCTTGTGCACTAGGCCTTCCCACCGTCGTATTGACGGTCTGAACCGTTCACATTGATCTACACATCTAAATTAGACTAATCAAATCATTTGAAATTCATTTGCCCATCCATCGTGTGACTATAAGAAACAACAATTTTCAGCCATCAAATTTTGTAACACTTTAATGGATGGGCAAACAAATTTCAAATGATTTAATTTGACATATTTAGACTAATTTAGATGTGTAGATCAATGTGAACGGTTCGGATCGTCAATACGAAGGCGGAAAGGCAGTGTACACGGAGGCCTAATACACAACGGAAGGGGACTCTCGCTCTTACTATATGTAACGATTTTTCCGATTTAATCCCCGATTTTTTTCTGGTTAACTGATTAATCACTAATCGCTTTTAGACCGATTAATTCCAAAAATCAATTTTAACTGCCTAGCTCGAGTTACTATTCTCTTTCATCTTTTGCCGTGAAATTCTGTTAACTAGTTGATGTAAACTTAACCCTAAATAGAGAATTTTCAAGAAGTTTAAATGATTAATTTACCAACATATAATGCAGATTACGTCAGAAATTAAAACTATTAATTGGTTTTGATGGATTTTCAAAAATTGAATTAAGTTTAATAAGCCCAACTAACGATTCAGTTCTAACAATCAATAAGTATATACCTAAGCCTTATTAGCAAGTAAAAGATGCAATAATGATTTGTACTCTAATTGGTAAGTATAAACACTCAATATATGTGGACGGCAGATAAATCAAATCATATTATAGAGATAAAGTAGTAGAACAAGTATTTGAGAAGAGGAAAGAGTTTACCGGGGTTGCAGGTTGTATGCAATTACGGAAGAGGAGCAGTAGGATGCGATTGTAGGCGTCGGGGGGGGGGGGAGTAGGTGCAGGCAGCAGTGGAATGGCAGGAGGCCATCGGGTTTGGGGTTGTCGACGGGGTCGAAGGTGGGTTCGAGGGATGGCCACGACGGTGGGGGCTTTTTGGATCGACGAAGGAAAAGGAGAAGCGGGACGGGGGTGGCGGTCGAGGGTGCTGACGGTGGGGCGGTGGTCGAAGAGCGGCAGCAAGGCGATGGTGGAAGGAGAGGGCGACGGGGGTTGGGTAGCAGTGGTGGTTGTGGTGGCGTCGGTTGATTGGGATCGGGAAGAAGAAAGGGAGGAGATGAATAATAGGAGGGTATGGTTTGGAATTGGGGATTAAGGTTTGAGATTTTAATTTGGAAATTTGGGTGTAGTTTTAGAGTATCACAAACTCTAAAATTGTATCTCAATGTTACACAAAAAGATTAATGAAGAGCAGAACTCAATCACAATAATTTTTTAAAATCAATAATAGCATATTATTTTATTAATCAAGAGGCCTATATATAAGCTCAAAATAAATCTCAAAATAAATCTCAATACAATCAGGTAATTGCACGTTACTTCGAAGACTTTACTGAAATCAGATAATCTCATGATAGGTGTCCGAGTCATTCTTTTCTTGATCTCTTCGAAGGCTCTCATGGCTTCTTTCAACTAGACGAACTCATCTTTCTTTAAACAGTTGGTTATTGAAGCCATAATTGTGCTAAATTTTTGCACAAATCGACGATAGGTGGCAAGACCATGAAAATTCCACACCACGAATATTGCGGGGCTCCGACCACTCAGTAATAGCTCGTATTTTTTCTGGGTCAGCAGATATTCCTCTGGCAGAAACAATAAACCCTAGAAAGATAGTCTGATCGGAGAGGAAGATCACTTGGTAGGATTATCATAAAGTTGTTCCTTCCTCAAAACACCGCAGACCTATCTCAAATGGTCAAGATGTTGCCTAACTGATCGACTGTAAAAGAGAAGATCATCAAAGTACACCACAAGGAACTTGCCCATAAAGGGACGGAGTACTTGCGTCATGATTTTCATAAACGTGCTCGGGGCATTCGTCATTCCAAACGGTATGACCATTCATTTGTACAGGCCATCCTTCGTCTTGAAGGCGGTCTTCCATTCATCACCAGGATGAATACGTATTTGGTGGTAGCCACTTTTAAGATCAATCTTGAAAAAGATTGTGGCACCAGACATCATGTCCAACATGTCATCCAAACGGGGAATGGGAAAACGGTACTTTACCGTGATCTTGTTTATGACATGGCCGTCCATACACATACGCCAGGTTTCATCTTTCCTTGACATCAATAGAGCGGGAACATCGCACGGAATTAAGCTTTCTCTGATGAGGCCCTTCACGAATAACTCATTAACTTGTCTTTTCAACTCAGCATGTTTTGATAGATTCATCCGATAGTGTTGCAAGTTAGGAAGACTCGCTCTCGGAACCAGATCAATAGCGTGTTGGATGTCACGCAGAGGGGGCAACTAGGTTGGGGAGGTTAGTAGGAAAAGTATATGCAAATTCCTGAAGGACAGGAGTAACTTGAGGGGGGGTGGATGACTTAAAGCTCTTTAGGACATCTCTCGCTGTGAGTAGAAAAATTGTTGTCCATTTGTCAATCTCTTTCGCGAGCATCTTTTCACTACTATACGCTACTTCCTTGCCCTTTCTCGAGGGAGTTGGTGTTGTTTCAGCTGAACCAGTTCGTGGTCTCACGGGTATGGGTTTTATTTTAAGTCCGTCGTGTTGGAGAACACATTGGTTGGATCGACCATATATGGTCACATCGTGGTCATATAAGCAAGGTCTCCCTAAAATTACTTGATCCACATCCATTTTGAGCATATCACATCAAATTTGCTCTTTGTACAGGCTTGGAAGTCCACAGTGACCAAAATTGATGTGTTACTTGGAGGGCTGTCACATCAATCCAAGATACTTTGTTGGGCGTGGGTGGGATTCAACTTTCAGTCCGGTCTTAGCTAAGACCGCAGAAGAGAACGTTGCAGCTCCCACTGTCAACAATCACCTTGTAGTTTTTGTCACCTATTGTTGTAAAGGTGTGAAATATAGCAGTGTGCTTCCAATAATCTTCTTCTTTTGGTTGGGACAAAGCACATCTGACTACATTCAAGTTAGGTGATTGGATCGATCGAATACAGTGGAGATACTGGTTATCCTCTTCTTCGCCGAAGTCGACGCTTTCATTCGGTTCATAGAAAAACTCGTTGTCGGAATCATCAGCGATGACAGTGTTACCCTCTACTATATTGATCCTACTTGGGTTTAGACAGTTGCCAGCAACATGGCCGTATCCCTTACATTTATAGCACTTAGTGAGATGATCAATCTTAGAGTAGTCTCTTTCGGTGTTCTTACCCCTATTGTCATTTCTAGGTGGATATGAGTTTAAGTTAAGCTTGTTGGGGTAAGATTTGTTGGGGTACTGAGAAGAGTAGGGCTTAGAGGGATCAGTGGAGGTATTCTATAGGAATGATCTCTCGAGTCGCTGGACTTGTAATGGGAACTTGCTTTAAGGGAATCCATTTCGAGGAAAAGGGCATAAGCTGTTGCTAATGAGTCCACATTTCTATGAATTAGTTTGTCCCTAAGATCGGCTCGTAGTCCAGTCCTGAACCTAGAGAGAGTTTGTTCTTTGCTCTCTTTACCTAAGGTGTTGCATCGAATGAGGAAGCCGTCGAAGTTATCCACATACTCTTGGGTGGATTTGCTTTCTTGGTAAAGTTGGTTCCACGAATCTAGCAATCGGGTGTGGAACGATAACGGCACATATCTTTCAGTAAGTTTCTCTTTCGTGGCTTCCCAAGTGGCTATGGGTGCTAGGCGTCGGCCTCTACGGGCATGTTCAAGGTTGGTCCAGTGTTGTCGAGCTTTACCAGTCAATTTCATCGTGTCAAATTTGATCTTCAGGGTTTCGTTCATGTCAAACTACACGAAGTAGTGTTCCATGGCACAAATCCAATTGAGATAAGCTTGGGGTTTCATACGGCCTTTAAAGTGGGGAACGTCAGCCTTAACGTTCTTCTTGTATTGTTCGTCAGGGTCACGATCTTGACGTCGGTCATCACGATCATTCCCTTGAGAGATCTAATGATAAAGCTCAGGGATAACATTTTGATTCAATTCAACTTTCTCAAGCCTCTGATTGATATTGGCAAGAGTTGCTTGAATGGCAACGAGGGTAGTGAAAATATCAGAGTTGTCCATCTCAGTTCCGGAAGGTGTTTGCGGAATTCTAGGATTCCTGATGGGGTGGTTTGGGAGGAACAAGAAATAATCTTCGGGATTCGTGATGGTGCTGCGAAGACGCATTCACCAACGGTAGAAAACTAGGGGTCGTGGGGACGTGTATTTGTTGAAATTTTTGGGAAACGTGTCCTAAATGTACCTAAGTTTTTTTTATTTTTATTTATTTTTATTTTTTTATTAATATATGAAATGATCTAAAAGAAAGAAAGAAAAATAATAATAAAAAAGACAAACGATCCTAAATAAATGAAAAAATATGACTAAATGATGAAAGAACTAGGGTTTTAAAACTTTTGCTCTGATACCAAAATGATGTAAACTTAACCTTTAATATAGAATTTCTAAGAAGTTTAAAGGATTAATTTACCATCATGTAATGCAGATTACATTAGAAATTAAAACTATTAATTGATTTTAATGGATTTTCAAGAATTGAATTAAGTTTAACAAGCCCAATAAACGATTCAGTTCTAACAATCAATAAGTATATACCTAAGCGTTCTTAGCAAGTAAAAGATGCAATAATGATTTGTACTATAATTGGCAAATAGGAACACTCAATATTTATAGACGACAGATAAATCAAATAATATTATAGAGATGATAAAACAATTAAACAAATATTTGAGAAGATGAAAGAGTTTACCGGGATTGCAGGTTGTGTGTAATTGTGGAAGAGGAGCAGCGGGATTGCAGGATGCGACTGCAGGCGTGGGGTAGCAATGGAATGGAGGGAGGTCGTCGGGATCGGTGTTGTCGACGGGCTCGAAGGTGGGTTCGGGGGACGGCGACGACGGTAAAGGGAGGTGCCAACGGTGGGGGCTTTTGGATTGACCAAGGAAAAGAAGAAGAGGGACGGGGGCGGCGATCGAGGGTGCTGGCGATGGGGCAGTGGTCGTTGAGCGGCGGCAAGGCGGTGGTGGAAGGAGTGGGCGACGGGGGTTGGGTGGCAGTGGTGGTTGTGGTGGCGTCGATATGGTTTGGATTTTGGGATTAGGGTTTGAGATTTTAATTTGGGGATTTAGGTGTAGTTTTAGAGTTTATCACAAATCCTAAAATTGTATCTCAATGTCTCACACAAAAAGATTAATGAAGAGCAGAACTCAATCACAATATTTTTTTTTAATCAATAATAGCTTATTATTTCATTAATTAAGAGGCCTATATATAAGCTCAAAACAAATCACAATACAATTTTCAAAATATTCTAATGTATAAAATAAAGGGTGCAAATTGTATAACTACTACACATGGTTATAATTGCCAAAAACAAATATAAGTACTGAAATAAAATACTAAGCTAATGGAACAGTCATTCTAGACGATGCATGCGCTGATAGAAGCGCCCGAATCGTCTTGAACCGATGTCCTCGTCACTAGCCTTTCAGCCTTTTGATAGGAGCACCTCATTGAGCTGTAATGATCATATGCACCTTACTTGCTTCAAATTTCAATATGGATTCTTCTCCAACGTGATTTTGAAAGTTAAGCTCTACTTGTTCATTACTGTGAAATGGGTCAGGCTAAAGACCTAAGAAGCGATTAATGAGATTGGTTCACTTTCACCCTCAAAACTTTTTGGTGCTCGTCATGGCTATTCCAGTTCAGATCATGTGTTTCTTTATTTTTAAATTCCAGTATTTATGATTTGAAGTTAAAATTGTGCTACGTCTATACTTGTGAGTAGCAGCAATGAACCATGTAGTGACTAGCTTGGAGTTACACAGTATTCTGTTTGGTTTTCTTCACTTTTCCTTCAGAACCGTCCATGTATCGTTTCTTTTGTGCAGGCTTTGATTCGGAAGTGGGCACCTGTTGCAATTGTGCTTGGAGTTGTCATGCTGCTTTTCTGGGTGAGAAAGAAGATTTGGTGATCTCTCATCTCTGTTCCCTTTCCCTGATGAGATGATCATTTCAGCCTCTTCCTGCTCCTGCTTGGATTGATTGGTTGGTGGGCAGCATCTTAGAGATCTACTTTCAAAACTCTGGATTTACTGTATCAAGAGCATAATCAGGAATCAGGATTCCAACTTTCTCCCCTCAAAAAACTCTCCCTTCACTTTCTTTCCCCCTTTTTGTTTGTCCATATTTCACCTGAGGCTAGATGTGAAACAAAATTTGACCTGCTTCTGCAAATTTTGAGATATATACCAGACTTTTAAACTGTCTTTTCAATTTACTTGGTACTTTAATGGAGTCTGGGCCCATGCATACATCTGGGCATAGTACATATTACATTCTTAAACATCTATTATGACATGATTGTGATGTTGAAATATCTGACTCCATGTCAACAATCCCATGGTTGCGTGCATCAGTTGCATTTTTGTGCACCCGTTGGGTATATTTTGTTTGGTTTAGTAGTTTCTTTATATTGAGAAAAGTTTGCTGTTAACAACTTTCTGTGCCGGAAGTTTTATATAATTAATTGCGAGTCTACTGAAAGATGATCAGCGTGTGCACCATGGAACCATATAGCAGTTTGAAGCTGTTCTGACACTAAAGAACAGATGTTAGGACTCAGCATAAGGCACTGCCTATATTAAAATGATATCAGCATTTGATTACTTTTACTAATTTCTTCAGCAATTGATCATAACAGACCTCTGCATCCCAATTTGAGGTCATACTCACCTTCTCTCGGTCGTGAGGTCTCCATTATTTCCATTAGCAGCAAATGGACAATAGCATCTAGTTCACCGTGCTCAACAAATTGATCAAATCGATGTACAAAGCATCATAAACCACCATTTTCAGTGACCCCACTCGACCGAGACCTGAAAATCAAGAGATGCTACAACAAGAGTTCCATCATTAACCAAATTAACCATATCAGTGTGCGCAAGACATCCCAAGACAAAAAAATATCAACTAATGTGTTTGACAACAAATTCAAGCGTTAAGCAGTGGTTTGCTTGAATAAATTTACCCCTTGATAGATTGTTCTGAAAGATCAATCCTGAATTAACTGGGATTTCTTTGTTGTTGATGAAATAGATAGAATCCTAAGGATTCCAGCCAAGATTGAATATAAAAAAAAGTATGTGATACACGTTTTCTGAGAGCAATTACAAAATGGTGATAGAAAAGATCACTTGCACTCAGTAGCATGAAAAGTTGGGTAAATCAATCTCCTAAGATAGTGGGATTCATATCTTTAAGAATTAATTGGATTCAAATCTTATTAAAATTGGAAATTTTAAATAAACAATAAAACTAAATCAAAATTTAATTGTAATTGGTTTCCATATCAAGATCCGAGGCTGTCATTTTTTTCGGATGCACTTCACATTCGATTTTATTGCCGCTGAAATCGGTGTGGGGGCAAACAGATAGATTTGTGGATTCTTGGGATGGCGAATAGTCAAACCTGAACACCTTTCCGCCGGAGTTTGACCATGATCTGCCGTCGCTGACCTGCAAAAAGTGCGAAACACGGGGTTGATCCCGGCGACGCACCCTCAGACGCTCAAATCAGTAATCAGAAAAATTATGAAAGAGCTTTGATTGACAAAAGATTGATTACCTCTTAACAGTGGGGGATGGGGGTATTTATAGCCGCCTTAGGAACCAGTTTCGGGTTAAGATCAAATCCATACTTCCCAGTGAATGGATAGAAGGAATCAGAGCCGTTGATTAAGGACAATCATAAACCCTAATTCTATCCAGTTGAATTGGGTTTCTTGCGGGTTGGAACCCGCACCCAGTTTAGACGGATCCGTTAGTGGGTTATTGGGCTTTTGGAAAAAAAGACCCTAGTACCCATTTCAGACCCGTTTGTAGGTTAACTTACCATTTTACCCTCGAGCTTTAAGATTCGTGCCCGTTTTGGACGGTTCCGATTTAACCCTATTTTTAGCCATATCACGAGCCCCTCACTCCCGAAGACTGAGTTATATCAGCCTTTGAGGAGTAGTTTTACTGTTTCAATGGCTCGTGGAGTTATATCGGAGTCCAAATGAGAGGTGTCGAATCCGTATACGAGGCATTATGATGATTTTCGGAGTTGGTTGCACGCTCAAGGTTGTTCTTGAGTTCCCCTGGACTTTTGGTGATTTTTCTTGATTTTTATTTATTTTTCAGACCATTTATTTAATTTCGTGGAGCGGTAATTTATTGTTCGGGGGTCTTAATTAATTATTCTAAGCAATAATTATTTACCCCGGGGCTCAAAAATATTTCCTCGAATTTATAATTATTTTTTTAGAATTTTAAAGTAATTTTCCCGAATTTTTAATCATTTTCGCAATTTTTAAATAAATAATCTGATTTTAATAAATTAAAAATTAATTTTTAATACCATTTATGATGTGGCGCAATCTGGACCCTTCATCAGCCATCGACGCGAAATATCAAAGCGATCGAGCGGTCTGGGTAGCTTGGCGGCACTTTTCTTCCTTTGTGAAGGTCGGTGCCTCGGTAGCTCGGCCAAGGCTCCTCGGTAGTTCGGCACCTCACGAGCTGCCGAGCTACGTGGCTGAATCTTGAGCGTCCATCATGGCACGAATCACAAGGTTAGAGGGTCAGATCACAAGAAAATGCTATCTTGTCGTTTTGTGGGCGTGGCGTGATCTGAGCTACTTATCATCTTTCGGCACAGATTTTGAGACAATCTGACGGTTGGAGTTGCTCGGTGGCATTTTTCTTCAAATGTGGAGGTCGGTACCTCGGTAGCTCGGCCGTAGCTCCTCGGCAGGTCGGCAGCTCGACCATAGCTCCTTGGTAGCTCGGCAACTCGGCCAATGTTCCTCGGTAGGTCGGCAGCTCGGTCGTAGCTCCATGGTAGCTTGAGTAGCTCGGCCATAGCTCCTTGGTAGCTCGGTAGAGTGCCTCGGTGGCTCGGGTCGTTAAGAGCCGTTGAGCCACGTGGCTGAATCTGGAGCGTTCATCATGGCGCAAATCACGAGGTAGGAGGCTCAGATCACGAGAAAATACTATCTTGTCGTTTTGTGGGCGTGTCTGAATCTGGGCTGCTCATCAATTTTTGGCATGAGATTTGGGACAATCTGACGTCCCATAGAGCTTGGCAGTATTTTTCTCCAGTGGAAGTCGGTGCCTCGGTAGCTCGGCAGAGTGCCTCGGTAGAGCCACGTGGCTGAATCTGGAGTGTTCATCATGGCACGAATCACGAGGTAGGAGGCTCAGATCACGAGAAAATGCTATCTTGTCGTTTTGTAGGCATGTCTGAATCTGGGCTGCTCATCAATTTTTGGCACGAATTTTGGGACAATCAGACGTCCCACAGAGCTCGGCAGCATTTTTCTCCAAATGTGGAGGTCGGTGCCTTGGTAGCTCGGCAGAGTGCCTCAGTGACTCAGCTCGTTAAGAGCTGTTAAGCCACGTGGCTGAATTTGGAGCGTTCATCATGGCGCGAATCACGAGGTAGGAGGCTCAAATCACGAGAAAACGATATCTTTTCGTTTTGTGGGCGTGTCTGAATTTGGGCCGCTCATCAATTTTTGGTACGAATTTTGGAACAATCAGACGTCCCACAGAGCTCGGTAGCATTTTTCTCCAAATGTGGAGGTCGGTGCCTCGGTAGCTCGGCAGAGTGCCTCGGTGACTCGGCGCCTCGTGAATTGCCGAGCTGCAAGGCTAAGTCCGAACCGTCGCAGCCCTTTCTCTGAACCGTCGCAGCCTTCTCTATTCTGTCATTTTGTTTTCCTTAACGGGCCCCAAGTGTTACAAAAGCCCAACCGTTGCCTCTTTGGCTATAAGTTTTCACCCCCCTCACTCCTTCTCTCATTCTTTCACTTTTCACTCTCAAAACTTACTTTCGCTCTCGAGTTGCTCTGCTAGCGGAGTTTTGAGCTCAAGGGCGGTTGTGTTAGCTGTCGTGAAGGCCAGGTTATTTCCGGCGAAGTTCTTCCGACCGTAACTGTCACATCAAGGTCAGTACACATACTCTTAATCTCATACATATACCCTACGAGATGTCACGAGTGTCCTCGGATAGTGAGACATCTACCTCGGGGGCTCGGAGTGACGAGCGGTTGGGTCGTGAGGAAAGGGGAGAAGTGGTGAGCAGACGGAAGGGGAAGGAGATAGTAGGATCGTCTGCGGCCGAGGAGAAGGGGAAAGAGGTGGCCCGGTCTGCGGCAGTTGAAACGGTGGTGGAGACAGTGAGACAAGCAGGTAAATTGGGTCGGCTGCCGACCGTGATATCCGGCCATGGAGGGATAAGGCAGTATTCTAGCGAGCTGCTGACCAAGGCTATCTACGATCGCTCGGAAACCTACGAGGAGAATGAACCGAGGGAGGTTACTGAAGTGGATGATATCCCATCGATTCTAACCGAGCGAGATCTGCTTCGGACTCGGAAGAGCTTCGCCATTCCCCCGGAGTACACCCTGATTCTCCCCGGTCCCGGGGTGCGAGCGTGCACAGCCTTCACGCCAGATATTTGCGTCTTTGCCTACGACGCGTTGAACGCCGGACTACGTCTTCCTCTGCATCCCTTCGTGATCGAAGTTCTCCGGTGGTACGGACTGTGCCCTATTCAGTTCATGCCGAACATGTGGCGACATGTGCTCGGATTTCTGCTCCAATGCCGAACAGCAAAGGTGGAGCCGCAGTTCGTCGTCCTTCGGAGTTTTTATTGGATCAATAGGATGAGCAAGACTGAGCCCCGTTACTATCTGTCGCCTCGGAAAGGCGTCAAGCTGATAGAGAACCCCGACTCGATAACGTCGTGGAAGGGTAAGTTCTTCCTGATCAGGGCCCTTCGGCGTGGGACTTCCCGACCCGGTGGAAGGAGGACGTGCCGAAGTATGCAAAGGCCGAGCCAGTATTGACCCTGGCTAAGGCAGAGGTGGCGGCGAAGCTGGTCAGACTTCCGATGTTGAGTTGGAGGGATATGACCGAGGAGGTGCTTCACGGGTCGGGCCTTAGTCCGATCGACCCGAGTACGCTCCGAACATCTCTTTTCCCTTGTTTACTTTCTGTTATGTATTGTATTCTTCTAACTTTGTTTTCTTTATCTGACAGAGGCATCGAGCCTGGATTTCAAGGCGATCATGACCGAACGAAACAAGGCAACCGATGCCAAGAAGAGGAAGAGGACGAGCGCGGGTCCCTTGTCTGGCCGACCTACCAAGGCTCCTTCGGCCGTGGTCGGGATCGTCGACCTCACTTCTCCTCAGCGATCGTCCCTGGCTGTTGGTGTTCCTCAGCCGACCCCGTCCGAGGACTTCTCCGTCTTGGCGGCTCTGGCGCTTGAGGCCCCGCCTCTAACCGGGTAGGCCGAGGCCATACTGACCGGGGCCCACAAGAAGCTGCTCGTCCTTGATTGGCGGGTGTGAACCATGACGGCTTCTTGGGGGACTCGGCGATGAGTATGCAGGCTCTCCGCCATCTCCCGACCCCGAAGGATCGAGCCGCACTGAAGGCGGGGATGACGGGCGACGACGCTTTAGAGGTAGCCCGGTTGTTTATGTCGGTAAGTTTTCTCAGTTGTTTTTGAGAATCTTATGAAAATTTTCTTAGTTTTTAGCTCGGCTTTCATTGTGCTCTAACTGCTTCTTCTCGCAGGCCACATGCCACTTCAGCCACCTTCTCGAGCAGTATGCCGAGCAAGAGAGGGAGTTGAAGGTCGCTAGTGACAAAGACCAAGCAGAGAGGGCAAGGGTCGTGAAGCAGTTCGAGGCGGAGCAGCGCCGCTCGGACGCATTAGCGGCACAGGTCGGCGATCTTGAGGCGGTCTTGGCGCAGGCGAGGGAGAAGCTCACCTCGGAGGTCGCCAAAGCAGCCGAGGAGAGGGCCGAAGCGAAGAGGGCCTTGGAGGCAGTGAAGCAGCAAAAAGACGAGGCCGTGGAGGCGGCGAGGGCGGAGATTGAGGCCGAGGCTAAGACGCATATGATGGCCAACATGGAGAAGTCCTACGCCACCGCGCTCGAGCACGTCGAGGCCCGGATCCCCAGCTTCGACAGGTCGGGATACGGACTGTGGGGTCCGGTCGACGAAGAGGACCCCGAAGCCGAACAAGAGGCCGAAGGGGAAGGAGGGGAAGGGCGACAAGGTGACGATGCTCCTGCCGACCCTGAGACCGTAGTGGTGGAGGGAGGGGGTGACGAGATAGTGGCCGACCCCCGAGCCGGAGTGGCAGAGGACGAGGAGCCGTCCACCGAGGTGCCCGTCACCGAGCTACCGCTTAAGGTGGCTCCTTGATCTTTTTGCTTTGTATTTTTTCTTCTTCTTTATGTACTGCCTTGTAGCGGATTGGCCACCGCTTTTTCGTTATAAATGAAATTTTTCTTTCTTTGACTAAGTGTTGGAGTCGATCTCGTTTTGGAGTCGTCTTGATTTGAAATTTTTTCAACGGGCTGAAAATAATCTCGTTTTGAAATCCGACCAAGTTTTGAGCACCACTAAGTTTTGGTACTCTGCTTTGAAATTTAGCTATGTGTTGCACGAGCTTAGTGTCGTATTCTTTCAGGAGGCATCTCCAAACGTGGCAGCAACTGAGGTCTCTCATCTCCGAGCTAACTTGAAATCAACGAAGTTGGCCCTCTCGCAGTCGAGAGTGTTTTCTTAAGAGCGAGTTGGACTTGGACCGCCTCAAGCTAAAGTTGTCGAAGCGTCTCTCCGAGATGAAGCAACTAAAGAAGGCGCTGTCTGATGTCTCAGTAGAGAGAGATGAACTGTTAGCTGAGGTCCATGAATTGTCGATAGCCGAAGACGAGCTCTTGGTGGAGAGAGAAGAATTAATAGTGGCAATGGGCAAGTTGACGGCCGAGCGAGATGAGCTATTAGCAACCGTGAGCGAGGCGACAACGAAGGTTGATGAGCTGAAGAGGGTTACAGTTGATAAGAGCATCGAAGTTACTCATCTTTGTCGAATTATCGCCGACAGCTCTGGCGCAGCGGGCTCTGCTCAGCTCCCTCGCTTCAAGATTGCCGTGAAAGATGCCTCTCTGAAGGATCGAATCGTCGAGCTCAAGGAGGAAGTCGCTCGGCTCAAAGCTCAACCTGAGCGGATTAATGTCAGAAGCACGTCGTGTACCCGTGAAGAGAGTGAGAGAGGAATTTCCTTTTACGTGCTCGCGACTCGCTCGCTCGCCCGCTGCTTGGCAGAGCCCTGTTGATGCTTAAAGTGGCGTAGCTGCTTCGTCGAGCGGAGCATCCGTTTGGGCTACCGTCAGAGGTAGTGCTGAAGATGTGTCTCAGTTTGCCAGCCTAGAGACGAGCTCTGAGGTTAGGCAATGCCGTCCCCGGGTGTCTTTAAACCGGAACATCCCTGCCCCGTGGAAGCGTTGAAAGAGTTGTTGTAATTTTGTCTTTTCGAACTTTGTTATTCGTCGTAGAGAGCTGAGTAGCTGGTCTTGTAATCTGATTTTCCCCATACTTTAATTTTTATGGAAGCGAAAGCTCTGTTTATTCTTCTGCGCTTGTGTGTTTGCGTGCTTTGTTAATCTTTGGTTGTATGCCCACTTTATACCCGCTTCTGAGCGAGGAGTATGAGCGGGGCCGAGCCAAGCTTCACTTGGGTAGGCTTCAATAGTTGTGGGAGCAATTCCGAATGGCGAACCACTTCCAGCCTGCTTAAGAGCGAGCTTGCGAAGCGGAATCGAGCCAAGTTTTGGACTCCGAACACATCATTCGAGTAAATTTTCAACGGTTGTGGGAGCAGTTCCGAATGGCGAACCACTTCTAGCCTGCTTAAGAGCGAGCTCGCGAAGCGGAATCGAGCCAAGTTTTGGACTTCGAACACGTCGTTCGAGTAAATTTCAACGGTTGTGGGAGCAGTTCCGAATGGTGAACCACTTCTAGCCCGCTTAAGAGTGAGCTTGCGAAGCGGAATCGAGCCAAGTTTTTGACTCCGAACACGTCGTTCGAGTAAATTTCAACAGTTGTGGGAGCAGTTCCGAATGGCGAGCCACTTCTAGCCCGCTTAAGAGCGAGCTTGCGAAGCGGAATCAAGCCAAGTTTTGGACTCTGAACACGTCGTTCGAATAAATTTCAACGGTCATGGGAGCAGTTCCGAATGGCGAACTACTTCTAGCCTGCTTAAGAGCGAGCTTGCGAAGCGGAATCGAGCTAAGTTTTGGACTCCGAACACGTCATTTGAGTAAATTTCAACGGTCATGGGAGCAGTTCCGAATGGCGAACCACTTCTAGCATGCTTAAGAGCGAGCTTGTAAAGCGGAATTGAGCCAAGTTGTGGACTCCAAACACATCGTTCGAGTAAAAGCAATTAAAGGTCTTAAACAAAGAGATAAAATAATCACAAGAGAATCATCAGGGGAAAGAAGTTCTTTATTGATAACTGCTAATCGACTGCTTCTAAGTTGCAAGCCGTTATTACAATGAAAAGCAAGTACAGATAAAAAGATAGGAAGGGCTCGACACTTGAAGGTACTCGGAGAGGCGTTCAAACACCCTCTTGATACTTTAGTAAGTGGTCGGCGTTCCAAGTTCTTGGTATCTCTGCCTTCAAGGTCTTCAAGAGGATATGCTCCTGGCCAGACTACCTTGGAAACCTTGTACGGTCCTTTTCAATTCGGAGCTAGCTTACTCTTTTGGCTGGAGAATGAGATAGCTAGCTTTCTGAGGACTAAGTCCCCTTCCTTGAGATTGGTGGGACAGACTCTTTTGTTGTAGGCCAGTTCGATTCTCCTCCGATAATTTTGCTGGCGAATTGAAGCTCTTTCACGGAGCTCATCAATAAGCTCCAAATTCGCCTGGAGCTTACTGGCGTTCTGCTTTTCATCATAGGCAATAAAGCGAGGGGATGACAAACCAACTTCTAAGGGGATTACAGCCTCGGACCCATAGGTGAGATTAAAGGGCAACTCTCCTGTGGGGGTCCTTTTCGTAGTGCGGTAGTTCCATAATACGTTAGGGAGTTGTTCTGCCCATAAGCCTTTGGCCGACTTATCTAGTCTCTTCTTGATGCTGGAGAGGATCTGCCTGTTGGCATTCTCTACTTGACCATTAGACTGAGGATGGGAGACGGAGGAGAAGCGCTGCTGAATGCCGAGGTCTTCACATAAAGATCGGAACGCTGTCCCTGTAAACTGTGTTCCATTATCTGTGATCAGGACCTGAGGTACGCCGAACCTATAGATTACATTTCTCCAGAAAAACGGCAGCACTTTGTTCTCAGTAATAGTAGTTAGTGGTTCGGCCTCGATCCACTTAGAGAAATAGTCGATCGCCACGACTAGGAACTTGAGCTGGTCAGGAGCTGGTGGGAATGGACCTAGCAAGTTCATTCCCCACATTGCGAAGGGAGTTGGACTCGAGAGAGGTGTGAGTTGTGCTTGGGATAGTCAGCGGATGTTGGAGAACTACTGACAAGGGCTGCATTGCCGGACATGTTGCTCGGCATCTCGAAGTAGGGTAGGCTAGAAATACCGGTAGTTCAAAACTTTCCTGGCAAGGGACCTTGACCCTGAATGGGCTCCGCCTATTCCTTCGTAGAGTGCTTGCAAGGCGTACAAGGCTTCTTCAGGGGAGAGGCATCTCAAGTAGGGTCTTCCATCTACTTGGGTATAAGAACGTTTGTACAAAACTCCTTCAACAAGAGTGTACCGCTCCGTTCTCGTTCGGATTCGACGGGCTTCTTTAGGATCTTGGGGAAGGGTCCCATCCCTAAGGAACTCTATCAAAGGCTTCATCCAGTTATCCCGGAGTTGGACGGGCAGCGACTCCATCGAGTCGGCGGATTCTTCTTTTATGCTTGGTCTTAGGAGTACTTCGATTATGACGGTCTGTTCATGACCATGGAGGGAGGAGGAGGCCAATTTTGAGAGGGCATCTGCTTGGAAGTTTTCTTCTCTAGGGATTCGCTGGATTTGTGCTTCTTCGAACGAAGCCATGAGACTTTGGATCTTGGCTAGGTACTTAACCATTCGGTTGTCTTGCGCCTCGTAGTTTCCTAAGACCTGATTAACCACCAGCTGCGAGTCACTGAACACTCGGACACGTTATGCTCTTGCCTTGCGAGCCATGCCCAGGCCTGCTACTAGGGCTTCATACTCAGCTTCGTTGTTGGAGGCTTTGAAGTTGATGCGGAGGGAGTATTGCAGAATGAAGTCATCTGGGCCTGCCAGAATGACTCCGGCTCCGCTCCCTTCGGCGCAAGAAGACCCGTCTACATACACTGTCCACATGGGTGGCCCATTTGCGGCTTGACTCACTTCCGGGATGGTGCTTTCTACTATAAATTCAGCTAAGGCTTGAGCCTTGATTACGGTCCGAGGCTGATAGGATATGTCATGTTGACTAAGCTCGATCGACCACTTCATCACATGCCCGGAGGTCTCGGGCTTATGCAGGACTTGCTTGAGCGGCTGGTCGGTAAGGACGACTACCGAGTGGGATTGAAAATAGGGACGGAGCTTCCTAGCTTGCCATAACCAAGGCGTATGCTATCTTTTCCAATCTCGGATAGCGGAGCTCAGCGTCTCTGAGGACCTTGCTCACATAATAGATAGGCTTCTGAACCTTGTCTTCTTCCCTCACTAGGACAGCGCTGAGGGTTTGCTCGGAGGCAGCGAGGTAGAGGTAGTGTGTCTCCCCGGGAGTAGGCTTGCTGAGGAGCGGGGGGTTGACCAGATAGACTTTTAGTTGGTCGAACGATTCTTGCTGCTGTTGGCCCCACTCAAAACCTTTAGCCCCCCTGAGGGCTTTAAAGAAATGGAGACACTTCTCTCCTGACTTGGACAGGAAGCGCCCTATAGCCGCAAATGTAAAAGAAGTTCAGAAGCTCACAGGATGCCTCGCGGCTATAGGGAAAGTAAGCCGCGAGGCATCCTGTGAGGCATCCTGGGGTTTCACAGGATGCCTCACAGGATGCCTCGAGGCATCCTGTGAGCTTCTGAACTTCTTTTACATTTGTAGGAGGAGCCATGTCGAGTATGGCTTTGATTTTCTCGGGATTAGCCTCGATCCCCCTTTGACTGACTATGAAGCCCAGAAACTTACCAGATGAGACCCCAAATGCACAATTGTTTGGGTTTAGCCTCATATTATGCTCCCTCAGCACGTCGAATGCTTCTTGTAGATCGGCGACATGATTGGACCCATGGATACTTTTCACTAGCATATCATCGATGTAAACTTCCATGTTGCGGCTGATCTGATTCTGGAAGACCTTGTTGACGAGGAATTGGTAGGTGGCACCGACATTTTTCAGCCCGAAGGGCATCACCCTATAACAGTAGAGGCCTTGATCTGTGACGAAGGAAGTCTTCAGGATATCTCGGGGGAACATGCGGATTTGGTTGTAACCGGAGAAGGCATCCCTGAAGCTTAAAAGTTCATGGCCCGAAGTGGCGTCGATCAAGGTGTCAATGCTGAGTAGTGGAAAAGGATCCTTGGGGCATCCCTTGTTCAAGTCCGTGAAGTCGATGCAAATCCTCCAACTTTGATTGGCCTTCTTAACTATAACAACATTAGAGAGGCACTCGGAATAATTGACCTCTTGGATGAACTGGGCTTTGAGGAGCTTGTCCACTTCTTCCTTTATGGCCTGCTGGCGCTCATGGGCAAATTTGCGCCTCTTCTACTGGACTGATTTGGATCCCGGAGCAACACTTAGGTGATGGACGAGGAGGTCTTCGGAAATTCCTGGCATGTCGGCAGCAGTCCATGCAAAAAGGTCATGGTTCTTTTTGATACACTGGACTATGTCGGAACATAGGGCAGATGGGAGAGCCTTGCTGATGAAGAATTTGCGGTTCGGATCTTGCTCTGAGAAGGGCACTTCCTCTAGCTTGTCTACCGGTTCTGACATAGGCTGGGTGTTCCCCTGGGGAATCTCAAGAGTCTCGAGGGAAAGGACAGGTCCCCCGGTCGAGGTCATGTAGCACTTGCGGGCCATCTCCTGACTTCCCCTTACTTTCCCTACACCTGCCTTGGTGGGGAACTTCATTTTAAGACGGTAGGCCGAGGGGACGGATTCCAAAGCAGCTAGGCCTAGTCGACCTAGAATCACATTATAGGCGGTAGGTACATCAACAACCATGAAGTCCGTTGGCTCCGTCCAGGTAGTAGGAGTTTTGCTAGCGGTTACGTTGAGGGTTATGACCCCTTCGATAGTCACTGGCACTCCCGTGAACCCAAGGTGCGTATAGCCGGCGGGCTTGAGCCTGTCCCGCGATAACTTGAGTCTTCAGAAGGCCGCTAAGAAGAGGATGTTTACAGAACTGCCATTATCCACCAGAATCCTCTCCACTTTGAAGTTAGTCATGTGGAGGTTAATCACCAGTGCGTCACAGTGGGGTGTTCGGACACCCTCTAGATCTTCATCTGAGAAAGTAATCGGGACTCCGAGACCTTTAGGAGGGGGTATGTTGTGCACCGAATTGACTTCCTGGATGAAAGCCTTTCGAGAAGAGTTGGAGGTTCCTCTCATTGGGCCTCTATGGATGAGGTGCAAGATGCGTTCTTCTTCAAACTCGGGAGTCTTGTCGCGCCTCTCGGGATGCTTGTTAGCCCCCCTGGGGGGTGGAGGAAGATCGATCCGGTCTTTTCTTACAAACTTGGACAACTGCCCTCTTTGAATGAGGGCTTCAATTTCATTCTTTAGAGCCCGACAGTCATTGGTGTCGTGGCCGTGGTCTTGATGATAGCGTCACCAATTCTCCTTATCTCTCTTCTTCCGGGGGTATTCATCTTCGGGGCAGGAGGCAGGACTCCCTCTTTCTCAACCTCCATGAGAATAGTTGAAACATTGGTGTTGAGAGTGGTAAACTTCTCGAATCTGGGAGGCGGGCGATGCTGACCCCCGTTATCCTTCTGGAGCTTCTTAGCTCCCTCATCTTCGGCTGCCTTTCTTTTGCTTCCTGAGGAAGACCCTCGAACGTGGGGCGATGTTCAGCTTCCTCAGCCCGGATGTACTTCTCGCTTCTGAGAAGAAGGTCGGAGAAGTCTCGCGGGGGCTTTTTGGCTAGGGAGGAACGGAGGCTCGAATTGAGGACATTGGACTGGAAGCCGGCTGCAGCGACCGATTGGTCGAGGGAGGCAATGGACCTAGCTTCCGCGGTAAACCGCTTGACATAATCTCTCAGTTTTTCACCCTTCTTCTGATTGAGGAAGAGTAGTGAAATACTAGTCTTCTCGGTTCGGCGGTTGCTCACGAAGTGGGTGACGAAGAGGGTCTCAAATTGTTCACAAGAGAAGATGGAGGATGGGGCAAGGCGGGAGTACTATTCCCGAGTCGGACCTTTGAGAGTAGCTAAGAAGGTTTTGCACAGTAGAGCATTGGAAGCCTGGTAGATCATCATGAGAGTTTTGAAACTCTCAATGTGATCCACGGGGTTTAACTCCACCGTATATGTCTCGAACTGTGGTGGCTTGAAGTTTGCTGAAACGGGAGCCTCCATGATGGTTCGGGAGAACGGAGGTCTGCTTGAGCGGAGGGTCCTCCCTCTTAGCTCCTTTTCCTTGTCTAGTTGACCGAGGCGCCTTTCCATCTCGTGGAGACGGCGATAGACTGCATCATCCCTTCGACGGTATCCCAGTGAGCCTCTGGACTCATCTTCGTACGAAGGGGAGCGAGGGCTACGGCGACGGTAGCTCAGAGAATGACGAGGACTTAGGGACCGAGGAGGAGGGCTCTGAACTGGCGGAGGAATGGGGACCTCTGAGCATTATTGTTGTTGTTTGGTTAGAGGTTGAGGGCCTGCAAGATTGTACCCTGGAACTGTTGGAATTCGGCACGTGTGATAGGTCCGTTCTCGTCCCTCTGGGGCTGCCGACCAGCAGGAGAATGAGGCCTCCTTCGACGGTACTCCGGGGACTCCCTCCGCCTCCTATGGAGAAGGGACCTCCTGTGGTCGCGATGGCGAGGAGATCACGCATTTAGACATTCTGAGCGGGAGACTCCCTTAAGGGCCCTCCTTTCATCCAAATGGTGGCGAAGGTCATCTTCTTTCTGCCGATTGATGAGGATGTTGCGGAGGTCTTCTAAAGGCCGAGGGTTGTGAGATGCCATGGAGTCGGTTGAAGGGTTATGTACGGAGATATGGTCATGGTGAAGAGGTTGCGTCTGAGGGGGAGGACAAGAGGTCCCTATACCAGCGTTCTGGGGCCCGAGTGGAGCCTGCTGGTGTTGAAGATTTTGGAGAGGAGGCTGTAACTGCTGCAGCGGCTGATCGGGTTGAGGAGGGAGCTGTCCCTGAGGTTGGATGGGTTGGAGGGGAGCCTCCTTTTGTGGTTGAGGAGGAGTAGGTCTACGGTTGGACCCTCTAGATCTCAGTTTCCTTGGAGGCATGGCTGGAGGTGATTTTAACCGATGGAAGAGGGTGGATTGCTATTCATCGTTCTCACAGACGGCGCCAATCTGTTGCCGCTGAAATCGGTGTGGGGGCAAACAGATAGATTTGTGGATTCTTGGGATGGCGAATAGTCAAACCTGAACACCTTTCCATCGGAGTTTGACCGTGATCTTCCGCCGCTAACCTGCAAAAAGTACGAAACACGGGGGTTGATCCCGGCGACGCACCCTCCGACGCTCAAGTCAGTAATCAGAAAATTATGAAAGAGCTTTGATTGGTAAAAGATTGATTACCTCTTAATAGTGGGAGATGGGGGGTATTTATAGCCGTCTTAGGAACCAGTTTCGGGATAAGATCAAATCCCTACTTCCCAGTGAATTGATAGAAGAAATCAGGGCTGTTGATTAAGGACAATCATAAATCCTAATTCTATCCAGCTGAACTGGGTTTCTTGCGGGTTGGAACCCGCACCCAGTTTAGACGGATCCGTTAGTGGGTTATTGGGTTTTTAAAAAAAGACCCAGTACCCATTTCAGACCCGTTTGTAGGTGAAATTACCATTTTACTCTCGAGCTTTAAGATTCGTGCCCGTTTTGGACGGTTCCGATTTAACCCTATTTTTAGCCATATCAGATTTCATACATAATTTTAAGTGAGATATATTATATGTGATATATATATATATATATATATATATATATATATATATATATATATATATATATATATATATATATGGTAAAAGGGATATGAGCAACTTGCTCATTTAGTAAATGAGCAATCGATTATGTGGCATACATGTGATTGGACAATCTTTAAAAGGGTTGGTTGTCCAATGTATCACATGCATCCCACATAATCAATTGCTCATTTACTAAATGAGCAAGTTGCTCATATCCCTTTTATCCATATACACACACATATATATATATATATATAGGGAAAGCTTCGGTTGTGTACTACCTCTAGTGCACACGGCGTGTGCACTAGGCCTTTGGGCGTTCATATCGACGATCCGAACCGTTCACATTGATCTACACATCTAAATTAGTCTAAATATGTAAAATCAAATCATTTGAAATTCATTTGCCTATCCATCATGCGACCATAAAAAACAATGATTTTCGGCCATACAATTTTGTAACACTTCAATGGATGGGTAAATGAATTTCAAATGATTTGATTTTACATATTTAGACTAATTTAGATGTGTAGATCAATGTGAACGGTTCGGATCGTCGATATGAAAGCTCGAAGGCCTAGTGCACACGCCGTGTGCACTAGAGGAGTGCACAACCGAAGCTTTTCCTATATATATATATATATATATATATATATATATATATATATATATATATATATATGAGTCCCTTTCGGTTGCACACTACTTTTGGTGAGCACTCCGTGAGCACTCATGAAATAAAGACCATATGAAAAGTCCGAACCACTCATATTATTCTATGTGCCTAAGATAGCCTAACAATAAAAAATCAAGTAATTTGAAGTTCATTTGCCCATTCTTCATGATGTTAGAATTTTCAGCCATACAATTTTGTGATGATGTAAATCATGGACAAATGAATTTCAAATTAATTGATTTTTTATTGTTAGTCTATCTTAGGTATATAGAACAATATGAACGGTTCAGATTTGTCATAGGTGCTCTATTTCGTGAGTGCTCACCAAAGTAGTGTGCAACCGAAAATTTCTATATATATATATATATATCTACTTTACCTAATTAATCCAATTAGTTAGCCTATACTATGAGATGACGTTTGAAGCTCTCTTGATCCATGTATTAGCTATTAATTTGAATATGAACAAATATATGTAAACATATATTCAAAGCTCTTGATTCATGTATAAGTTTTATTAATTTTATGAACAAACATTTCCATATGTCCCAGCTTGTTATTTCTCTATTCATTAAAAATTGAATTTCAATTTTAATTGAAAACATATCTGGAATCTGACAATTCCTCAAAGATTTGAATCCCACTATTTTAAGAAATCAACCTATTATCTAATATTATTGTCCTACCTTATTATATTTATTTATTAATAATGGAGTTTTTTTAGCTGGGAGACGATACGTGGTGGAGACAACATGTAGGAGAAAATTTTCACCCAGAGGATAATATGCAGCGAGGTTCAGTCATATGACAAGGTAGTTAGATTTATAATTTTGAATTTTATGTCATTTAAAAATATCTTATAATGGTTTTTTCAGTCGGGAGACGACACGTGGCAGAGTTTTTCAACTAGGAGACAACATGTATGGGAAAGTTTTCACCACAGGATGACATGTGGTGATGTCTAGTCATGTGACAAAATAGTTAGATTTATATTTTTGAATTTTTCTTTCTCTGTCATTTAAAAATATCTTATCTCATGTAGCAAATTGGGGCCACACGATTGAGGTACGAATCTCGAAGCTTCTAGGGGTAAAAACTGTAATTTTACAGTGAATACAGGTATATATGGAGGACATAGGCCGTTTCCAAACCCATCAACTCAAAATAGACCTACAAACACTAAGTAATCTACAACCCAATAATAGAAGCCATGCTTGGTCAAAAACTCTTGACCAAATCCTCAATCCAAAAGAGACTTATCAACTAATTTCATCTCTAAACCATGGGAATCAGCTTTTTAAACACAAAAAATGCTCTTTTAAGCTATTTTTTGTAACTAATCCTAGCCCACCTCTTTGAGAATCGGGAAATCATTATTTTGTCCCCAAAAACTCCATTATTTTTCTGAGTTTTGACTTGAACATCTGAGGGTCTTTCGTCGGGGCCAACTTCGGTATTTAGACTTCTTGCAGGTTTGCTGGAGCGATCTTTGGCCGTCCAAATCAGATCCAAGCATCTACATTAGTCAGAAAACCAGATTAAGGAGCGGTTAATGGCGCTTAAATCAGATCAAAATAAAGGTTAGATCTTGACAATTTTCACTGAAGAATTCACATCATATGTTGCTCTCACACAGAAAATAGCAGCAACATATTAGCGACGTCCGTGGAAAATTACAATCTAACCAACCGATCAAATTTTGGTGGCAAAAAGCTACTTTTTCCAGTCATGCCTCTAAGGAAAAAAGGGAAGACGGCGGTTTCTAGCCGACAAGCCAACCATCTTCCTCTGCCTCCATCTCATACAGAGGACCCCCTTCCTGCTGCTCATCATGATCAACCACATCAATCGGATCAACAACTTCATCAGCCAGAGCAGCACCCTCAACAGCCTACTCAGCCTCCCTCCAAAGCGATTCCATCAGGGGGTGAACAACGCCTTGTGCGGTGTGTGGGTGAAAACAGGGGTTCAGTTTATACCTCGACCCCCTCTACAGTGCCCTCTGTGGCACCACAGGCACACCAAGACCTCCATCAGATCATACTCACCTGGCAGTAGAGGTCCGACCTCCGAGATCACTTGAATGAAAGGTGAGTCCAAGACAAGTTTCTCCATTCATAATGCCAGGAAAGTTCGAGGAGCCTCTCTCCTCGAAGACAAAGGTCCAGAAGAACCACCTCTCTTAGGGGGCAAATAATATCTTAATTTCTCAGCGGACAAAGAAGGTCTTCTCCCCCTCAGCGGCGAAGAAGCCTTACTCCAATAAATCGATCCTTCCCCGGGAACAACAAGAATGAAGAAGCACCCTTCACCAGGATAGAGTTCCGAGACTTCAAGGATGAGATTATTCAAGCCCTCTGTGGCACCCCTGGCAGGGGCCGATGAACCAGCAACTGCCCTACTCCTTCCCAACATGAGGAGTCTCGCGGGTCTGCGAACAAGGCAACACAGTTCTTCAGCGCCTCCAAGAGATGGCGGTACGCTTAGCACCGATGAAGTAAGAAGAGGGACGACAGGACCGAATATATCGCCCTCTCCAACTGCCCTTTTCCAGGACAATCCTCGAAGCCCCTGTCATGGCAAACTTCAAGATTTCATCTTTCGAATCGTGTAATGGCGAGTTGGATCTAGTAGATCACCTCAAAAACTTCATGATGATCCATCATGCCTCCGACTCCCTCCTCCACAAACCGTTTCTGGCAATCCTGAAGGGAACAACACGGGAGTGGTTCTCTCGTCTCTCTCC
This sequence comes from Hemerocallis citrina, assembly GCA_017893485.1. Classification (NCBI taxonomy): domain Eukaryota; kingdom Viridiplantae; phylum Streptophyta; class Magnoliopsida; order Asparagales; family Asphodelaceae; genus Hemerocallis; species Hemerocallis citrina. Next base: position 173,687,983 of record CM030361.1, read on the forward strand.
AGGGTCCATCTTCTCATTCGATCAGTTGAGAAGCTCTTCTTCACACACTTTGTCACCGGTCACAAGACAGAGAATACGAGAGTCTCCCTACTTGACTTGAAGCAAAAGGATGGGGAGTATCTCAAGGATTATGTTCGGCGCTTCACAGCTGAATCTCGATTCTTCCCTCACTCGACTCGGCCATAGCCACTGCTTCCTTCATGCACAATGTCAGCCATGTCAACCTCAAAGCATCTCTTATCAAGTGACCTCCTTGGGACTTTTCAAACCTGCTACAAATGGTTGAAAAGTACATCCGAGTGGAAGACGTCATTTATCCACAAGAGCAGAAGGGGTCCTCCTATGGGAACAAATGGAGGGGTACCAATGAAGAAGGACTCAGGAAGTCCCAGAAGGATGCATCGGGTCAACATTGCCCTCCTTTGACACCACGCTTTGACTAGTTCACTCCCCTCAATATCAGCATCTCTACAGTCCTCATGGAAGTTAAGAAGGACAGACTCCTTCACCCGCCTTCTAAAATGAGTGCATCAAGCAAGAGAAGGGACAAGAACAAGTGGTGTATTTCACAGAGACCATGGACACACCATCGACAATTGTCGAGCCCTCAAGGAGAAGATGGAGACCCTGATTTGCCGAGGCTACCTATCCCACTTTACCTACATAAACATCTAGCCTCATCCAGTTTGGGGGGACTAACAAGTGTCCAGAAAAGCCTTCCAAGTACCAAGACTCGGGACCTGTCTCCCCCCCCCCCCCCAACTAAAGGTTTGGAAGTTCCAGTACTTTTCTCATACCACGATCTAGAGAGTGTCCGAACACCTCATTGCCTCTGCCTAACAAATCATGAGGTGCTCTACATCCTGGTAGACAATGGCAATTGGGTGAACATATTCTTCTTGGATGCATTCGTTCTCAATCTCTCCTGGGACTGCCTCAAGCATCCTAGTAGGCAATGGTAGCTGGGTGAACATATTCTTCTTGGATGTATTCGTTCACAATCTCTCCTAGGACCACCTAAAATCCGTTGAATACACTCTCCATGGATTCTCCAGAGTCCCCATCCAGATAGAGGGGATAGTCATGCTATATGTAACTATGGGGAAAGCCCCAGTTTCTCAAACAAAGGTCATGGATTTCATGCTGGTCAACATGAAGGCTGCCTACAATGCCATTCTTAGCCGCCCCGGCCTAGCAGCTCTCCACGTTGTACCTTCCGCCTTCCACATGATGCTAAAGTTCCCAACAACATCAGGGGTAGGAGAAGTTAAGGGGAGCTAAGACGTCGCACATGCATGTTACGTAGCTACAAATGGGGGCTCAGTCCTCCCCTTTGATGCCATAGAACTGCCTCAAGAGAGGGCTCAAGTTAACTTCGAACTCATGGAAGAATTAGAAGAGATCCCCTTCTCCCTTGAAGACTTTTCTAAGTGCTTTTGAGTTAGCTAAAGCTCTCCCCCACCAAGTCCGAGAATAACTTGTTACAAGGCCTCCCAAGTTGCCCGCCTTAAGGCTCGCTGATTTGGAGAACCGAGGGGCAAGGAGGTGTTAAGAGACAATCTAACGAGGTTCAACGAGGGCACTTAGTGCCCTTTTCAAGATCTCAAGAATTTTCTTTCGAAAATTTGTAATAAACCCAACATATACAATGGCCATAGCATGTAATAAAGGCTAGCCTCTCGGGCAGCCACGTAGTCTGATTTTTCAATAAATTCAGAATTTTTTTCAGATGCCAAGCAATAAGTTACTCTTCCGAGTTGCACTAACAACTCATCGAACCAAGGCAATGACTTAGGTGCACTGCTCCTCTCCCGATCTCTTCCAACAACTCATCCACTCCAAGCAATGAGGTGGGTGCTCAGCTCCTCTGCCAACCCACACCAGCAACTCATCAATTCAAAGCAACAAGTTAGGTGCTCCGCTCGCCAGTCGATATCCTCCAACAACTCATTGCCTATCTACAATGAGTTCGGTACTCCGCTCGCCGCTCGAGCTCCCCCAACAACTACAATGAGTTCAGTGATTAGCTCCTCTTTCGAGCTACACCAACAACTCATCAAAACAAGACAATGAGTTAGGTATTCAGCACCTCTCCCGAGCTCCTCCAATAATTCATCAACAGTGCTTATCTCCTCTTCCGAGCTACACCAACAACTCATCAAACCAGGGCAATGTGTAACCCATGTTTTTCATTTTGTGTATTTTTGGGTGTATTTTTCTTTTTTTGGTATTTTGTACTCTCTTGTATTCTTTGGTATGTATATTGGATATTATTTTTCAATATATTCTTTTGCTTGATGTTTGTCTCTTATTTGATCTCCTTGTTTCAATTGTCTCATTCGTCATGTCTTTATTTGATCGATCTATTATTTTTGGTTCTCTTTATATTATTGATTCGTGCATATTTTATCTGCTCATTCTTTTTCTATGGCCGTCTCATTGCTAAGATCACTCTAATTTTTTTTTTTTGGTGGATAAATCGTATTCTTAGCCTATACAACTCCTATTTTATTAATATCCTTTAACCTTTACTTAATACTACACTAAATCTACCCTATTCCTATTCAAAACCTATACTACCCAACCCACCTTTCACCATGCACTTAAACCCAGCTACCCTGCACACCCGACCCGGTTGCTTTGCAGTGCGGCCTCCACCCTTCCCCTAACCCTAACACACTTCAACCCTACATATATATGCATACTTCTCTACCCATGCAGCCGCTATACCCCTCTCCCTGTCTTCATCTCTCTCCCATCTAGCTCTCTCCCGGCCTCTCCACCCTTGCACCTTAGCCCCTGCACCCCTCGCGTACACCGTCCCCTGTTCTCTCCCTGCTCTGTTTTTGGTGTGCCCAGCAACAACAGCAGCGACGCTAGCCGAAGCCAGCGCCGCCGCCGTTGTTCCCCTCGCCGACTACGGTAGCCGCAGTTGCTGTCCTCCGTGCCTCTCCCGTCCTCTCTCTCTCTTCGATTGCCTGTGCTCGAAGTTGCACGCGTGATCATTGGTTCGTGGTCGTTTGCTCGTGGTTCTCAGAGTTAGTGGGTTTTTGTTTGTGAGTTTTGGTGTTCACGGTTCGTCGGTATTCGTTGAGTTCGTGGGTTCCGTTCGTCGTTCGTTGTTGAGTTCGTTGGCCGGGAATCCGTTCTCGTTATTCTTGGTGTTCGTTTCGTCTTCGGTTAAGGCAAATAACTTGTACTCAATTTCTTTGTATGATACAAGTCATAAATTTTGCTTGTAGTGTAGTTGGGTTCTAGAAACAACTCGTGTGTGATGTATCTTGATGAGTATTGTCTCTATAGTGCTATTGACCATAGTTGTCTCACGACACAAATTTGACATGAAACAACTTAGGATTTGACCGTTCTTGATGTGATCATATATGTAGGTGAATTATGAGAATTTGTGTATTTATTTGGATCCATGTGATATACTTGTTGTGAAAATGCTATATACCCTATTTCATGATGTTTGGACACTTAGTAGACTCTATACCATGTTTGGTTGTGTTTGAGACGAGTTTCGTATGATTTATGTTGGTTTTGTTGTTAAAGGAAAATTTGTATTTTGTCAATGATCAGTTTTGATTGGTATTTTAAACAATATTAAGGTCAGTATATTAACTTCAGTATTAAACATGATTTTTAGATAAATCCATCTTTCCAAACTCTCTGACCTTGATCGATTTTATTTTCGTATGTGTGAGATATGATTGTTTTACTACAGAGGTGTATTATATTTCCAGATTTCGTTGCTTGATGATTTCGATGACTAAACTATTTTGATACTAGTGCTAAACATATTATTTGGATCTGAAATTTTGGTCAGTCTTTCTATACTTGACTAGGGATTACCCAGAATTTTGGTGAATTTATTTGATAAGATTTACATACCGTTTCATGCTTGTTTATAAAAACTATACTTGCTGGATTTTGCTCACTGTTCTGTAAAAAAGTATATTTTCACCCTAATTCCTTTTCCTGTATGAAAAATATTTACGAAATATGAAAGTTAGCTTATCTCGTTTATTTTCATCTCCCATTGGCGGATTTGGATTTCGTTTCACGGTTTGCGAGATATTACAGTTTTCGTACAACAGTGTTGGGAATTCCAGATTTGCCAAACTATCGTGTATTGATGTTTTCTGATTTTTGATGGCTAAACTAATCTTACTGAAAAATTATGAAACTTTATATTCTGATACTAGGCATATAGGGGAATACCCCCGATTTTTCCTGGATTTATTTGAGTTGTTTTGATGCTGTTTTTCTGATTGTGAATTCGATTTTCTGATTTTTGGCTGAACGTGTTTTCTGGATTCAAATCAGTTTTATGTTTTTGCGAAATACTATATGACTTATTTATATTCGCTGGATTCGGTTGGGAGTCTATTTTCAAGATATTTCGACGGATTCAGATTTGCATGTTTGTAACACCGGGAATCTCAGTTTTACTGCAGTATGGTCTTACTGTCCTGAACTTGAAATTTCGTTATTTTATCCTTTTGTGTGTTATCTTTCACTCATACATGTTTATCTTGCAACTTGAACTTGTCACTTGATCATACCATGTTATACTTGGCTTGTTTCGTGACACATATATGCTTATTGACATTAATAATAAAAATAATCAAGCCGAGGTTTAAAGGGACAGATCTAATAGTGCATAATTCAGAAACGTATACTCAGAAGAGAATCTATGGATTTTATGTGGTACTTGGCTTGATACTTGATACTTGTTACTTGAGGCTTGATATTTCACTACTTAAGGCTTGATATTTCACTTGGCTTGATACTTGATACTTGAGGCTTGATACTTCACTTTTGAGGCTTGTTTACATGATACTTGAGGCTTGATACTTGATACTAGATTTCTTGAGGCTTGTCCCTGAGTACACTGCCCTTTATGGTCCACTATAAAATCTAAAGCGAAATTGATTATTGTATCAACCATGCGGTATGGGATGCATGAAGTGCTACCTAGATAGTAATAACTACAAGACTTAATACCTGATACTTGAACATGATACATGCTTACTTGATACTTGAACATGATACATGCTTACATGATACTTGACTACATGATACATGAGACTTGATCATTGACACTTGCTACATGATTACATGATACTTGACACTTCTTGCTTGTTTACATGATACTTGTTCACCTGACACTTGATACATGCTACTTGTACTTGTTCACCTTACCATGCTAGTTGTTACACATTATCATCATGCTTATTCCATGTTAGTAGTTAGTTTTTCTCCTGTAGTTGTATCCTGTATTACAAGCGGCCTGTAACTTGCAATTGACGAATACTTGTTTTCTTTTTCCTATCCCTGCAATTGTTAAATTGCAGATTTTGGAGAACAGGTGCTAGATGGTATTGGCGATATGAAGTACTAGTGCTGGATCTTTTTATTATTATTTCTTGTAGCTTGCTTTGAACAATTGTAACTTGATACTTGGATTTATTTGTATTTGGGCAATGTGACCCAGGATATTTGACTTATTCAGATCATGATTATTTGAGATTAATATATTTGGTTTCAAGTATTCTTGTTGGTATTTTGGTTCATATGTGCATGATTGGTTGATTCTTTTGCTTCCGACTCTGATTATTCTTGTGAATGTTGTAAAGATTCTTGAACAGCTTATGGATGATGAAAATCATTCGCTGGGATTTTGTCACGTATCCGTATTCCGTATTCTCTTTTGGGAAGCGGGGCGTGATACAATGAGTTAGGTGCTCAGCTCCTCTCCCGAGCTCGTCCAATAATTCATCAACTCCAAGCAATGAGTTAGGTGTTCATCTCCTTTTCTGGGTTGCAACAACAACTCATCCACTCCAAGCAATGAGTTAGGTACTTAGCTCCTCGTCTGAGCCACACCGACAGCTCATCAACTCAAAGCAATAAGTTAGGTGCTCCGCTTATTGCTCGAGCTCTTCCAGTAACTCATCAACTCTGTACAATGAGTTCGATGCTCCGCTCACCGTTCGAGCTCCTCCAACTACTTATTGGCTCCCTACAATAAGAGTGCTAAATTCCTCCTCCGAGCTATGCCTCCGACTCACCAACCCAAGTAATAAGTTAGGTGCTCAGCTATTCTTCCGAGCCACACAAGCAACTCAACAACCCAAAGTAATGCGTTAGGTGCTCCGCTCGTTGCTCGAGCACCTCCTGTTAGGTTTCGAGGGTAATCTTAGATTAAATACACAGCGGAAAATTTACAAAAAAGATCGAAACCTAGTCATGGATCCATGCGAAAATCATAAATCGTGTTTAGGAGTTATACCTTAAAAATGAATCTGCTGTCTGCATAGTATGCCGATCAAAGCACTACAATATTATGGTGCCTCTACGGTATCCACACGAACGGATAAAATCAAGCTTTCCCTCACACCACGATGCTAGCTGCGGGAGGGGATGCTCCTCACGATCTATCTCTCACAATTTCTGTGACAGCTAGGGTTTTCTCATGCGTCACTTTTCTACAGATACGTATCATATATATAGGTGCAGAAAATACACCCTAAGAGAGTAATGAGGCTGTTGACTCATAATCTGACCTGATTCAGATTCGTGTGTGGGCCTTTGAACTTTAGTTAGCCCATTTATTCTAATTAAATGTCCAACCAATATCAGGAGTCCAAGTCTTGGATCCCCAATTAAATTCACCTTATGAATTTAAATTCCAATTTCGATCCATTATAATTGTGTACCCATTACGTTGACAGTAATACTAAAATCACAAATAGTGAGCGATATCTAGCAATACATTACTGCTACTCAAGTAACGGGAATGTCAGCGATTTGACATAAGCTATCTGTGACCAATGTTACCATGAAGTCTAGTCCCTTTGTCCAGATATCTTAATTGACCACAAGGCATAGAGCATGTCACCTTTGTATCGTTCAATCTTTGGTTTCTTGATGTCCGAGTAGACTTACTAAAACAAATGAGCTCAATATCTCATATTGACTCATTTGAGCTCAATATCTCATATTGACTAATTAAATGTCCAACCAATATGAGGTGTCCAAGTCTTGGATCCCCAATTAAATTCACCTTATGAATTTAAATTCCAATTTCGATCCATTCTAATTGTGCACCCATTACGTTGACAGTAATACTAAAATCACAAATAGTGAGCGATATCTAGCAATACATTATTGCTACTCAAGTAATGGGAATGCCAGCGATTTGACATAAGCTATCTGTGACCAATGTTACCATGAAGTCTAGTCCCTTTGTCCAGATATCTTAATTGACCACAAGGCATAGAGCATGTCACCTTTGTATCGTTCAATCTTTGGTTTCTTGATGTCCGAGTAGACTTACTAAAACAAATGAGCTCAATATCTCATATTGACTCATTTGAGCACGACCATGCATTTTGCAGTCTCACTCAATCAAGGGGCCCATAGATATTGCTCCTGTTATGTAAGAGGGATAAATCCTATCTAAGTTACTCACATCCCTCCGCATGATTTGTAGTATATCCAATAGTCTGACTTTATAATCACCTTATTACAGACAACGTTTGACGACATTAAAACATATAACTTCTCATGTAGGGAACCGTAGTGACTTCAAGTCAAAGGACTACATACACCATGGTGACCGTGAGAACCGCTTATGACACTTATGTAACTATCCATGCAGCGTTCTCATGGTGGGTCAGTTCAGTACATTATTACTCTAATATGTACATATGTGAAGATTTGATATCTCATATCCATGACCTGTGAAATATGGTCATTAGTCTATGCACATACTAGTCTCTATGTATAATTATTGTCCTAATTCACAATAATACTTGACTATGAACATTTAAGAATAGTGTTCTAATTACAACCAGTAGGATCTCACAATCAAGTCATGTACTTGATACCCATGGTATTGAACCTACTATTCTAAGGACTTTATCTTGTTCATTTAATTATAATAAATAACACAATAAATAAAATGCATCATGATACACTGTAAACTAGTAATGTTAATACACAACTGGCCTCTAGGGCATACACCAACACCTCCAGCAACTCATCGCCTCTGTACAATGAATTCAGTGTTTCACTCGCTGCTCGAGCTTATCCAACAACACATTGGCTCCCTTCTATAAGTTTAATGCTCAGCTCCTCATCTGAGCTACGCCTCCCCCTTATCAACTCCAAACAATGAGTCAGGTGCCCAGATCCTCCTTTGAGCTATACCTCCGACTCATCAACCCAAGAAGTGAGTTAGGGGCTCAGCTCCTCCTCGGAGTTGTACTAACAATTTGTCCACTCCAAGCAATGAGTTAGGTGCTCAGCTTCTTTTCTAAGCAACGCCAGCAACTCACCAACTCAAAGCAATGAGTTAGGTGCTCCGCACTTTGTTTGAGCTCCTCCAGCAACTCATCACCTATGTACGATGAGTTCGGTATTCTGCTCGCAACTCGAGCTCCTCCAACAAATCTTTGGCTCCCTACCGATTTCAATGACAAACACAGATTGAATACACAGCAGAAAAATTACAAAATATTGAAACCTAGCCATACGAAACCATAAAATGTGTTTAGAAGTTATACCTTAAGGATGGATCTGCTGTTTCCAAGATATATCGATCACAGCATGCAATGTTGCGGTGCCTCTACGGTATCCACACGAACGGATCAAAACCAATCTTTCCTCAAGCTCCAGTGCTAGCTGCGGGATGGAGTTGTTCCTCACGATCTCCCTCTCACAATTTCTGTGACGGCTAGGGTTTTCTCATATGTGACTTTTCTACAGATATGTGTCATATATATAGCTGCAGTAAATCACCCTAAGAGAGTAACGAGCTTGTTGGGCTCATAATCCGACATGGGTCAGATTCGTGTGTTGGCCTCTGAACTTTGGTCAGCCTATTTAATCTAATTAAATGTCCAACCATTGTGAGGAGTCCAAGTCTTACTTGGATTCCCAATTAAATTCATTTTATGAATTTAAATCCCAATTTCGATCCATTATAAGTGTATGACCCTGTAGGTTCTCATTACATTGACAGTGATACTAAAATCATATTCTAGTATTACAAATGGTGAGCGGTATCTAGCAATACATCACTGCTACTCAAGTAGTGGAAATGTCAGTGACTTGACATAACCTATCCGTAACTAATGTTACCATGTAGTCTAGTCCCTTTGTCCAAATATCTTAATCGACCACAAGGCATAGAGTGTGTCACCCTTGTATAGTTCAATCTTTGGTATCTTGATCTCTGAGCAGAGACTTACTAAAACAAATGAGCTCAATATCTAATAGTGACTCATTTGAGCATGGCCATGCATTTTGTAGTCTTACTCAATCAAGGGGTCCATAGATATCGCTCATGTTATGTAAGAGGCACAAATCTTATCTAAGTCACTCACATCCCTCCGCACGATTTGTAGTATATCCAATAGTCGAATTTATAATCACCTTATTACAGGCAACGTTTGACGACATTAAAACATATAACTTCTCATGTAGGGAACCGTAATGACTTCAAGTCAAAGGACTACATACACCATGATTACTGTGAGAACCACTTATGACATTCACGTAACAATCCATGCAGCATTCTTATGGTGGGTCAGTCGAGTACATTATTACTCTAATATGTACCCGTGTGAAGACTTGATATCTCATATTCATGACCCATGAGATATGGTCATCAGTCTACGCACATACTAGTCTCTATGCGTTATTATTGTCCTAATTTACAATAATACTTGATTAGGGACATTTAAGAATAGTGTTCTGATTACAATCAATAGGATCTCACAACCAAGTCATGCACTTGATATCCCATGGTATTGAACCTACTATTCTAAGGACTTTATTATGCCCATTTAATCACAATAAACAACACAATAAATGAAATGCCTCATATATGTAATAAATGTCTTAATGCAATGTAAACTAGTAATGTCAATACACATCTGGCCTCTAGGGCATACACTAACACCTGCAATGAGTTCGATGTTCAGCTCCTCCTCCGAGCTACACACCCCACTCATCAACTCCAAGTAATGAGTCAGGTGCTCAGCTCCTCCCGAGCTACACCCCCTACTTATCAACTCCAAGCAATGAGTCGGTGCCTAGCTCCTCCGAGTTATGCCTCCGACTCAACAACCCAAGTAATACATTTGGGACTTAGCTCTTTTTTTTAGCCACACTAGCAACTCATAAACTTAAAGCAATGAGTTAGGAGCTCTGCTCGCTACTCGAGCTCCTCTAGCAACTCATTGCCTCTGTACAATGAGTTCGGTGCTCCAATCGCCGCTCGAGCTCCCTCAACAATTCTTTGGCTCCCTACAATGAGTTCGGTGCTCATCTCCTTTTCCAAGCTATGCCCCCTACTCATCAACTCCAAGCAATGAACTAGGTGCCAAGCTCTTCCTCCGAGCTACACCTCCGACTCTGCAACCCAAGCAATGAGTAGGTGCTCAACTCTTCTTCCGAGCCACAATAGCAACTCATCAACTCAATAAGTTAGGTGCTCCACTTGCCTCTCGAGCTCCTCCAGAAAATCGTCACCTCTGTACAATGAGTTTAGTGCTCCGCTTGCAGCTTGAGCTCCTCTAACTACTCATTGGCTCCGTATAGTGAGTTCGGTGCTCAACTCCTCCTCCGAGCTACGTCTCTGACTCAGCAACCCAAGCAATGAGTTAGGTGCTCAGCTCTTCTTTCCAGCCACACCAGCAACTCAAAAAGTCAAAACAATAAGTTAGGTGCTTTGCACATTGCTCGATCTCCTCCAGCAACTCATCACCGCTGTACAATGAGTTCGATGCTCCACTTGCCGCTTGAGCTTCTCCAACAACACATTGGCTCCCTACAATGAGTTCAGTGCTTAGCTCCTCCTTCGAGCTACGCCTCCCCCTCATCAACTCCAAGCAATGAATCATCTACCTAGCTCGCTCATCCACCAAGCTTTACCTCCGACTCATCAACCCAAGCAATGAGTTAGGTGCTCACCTTCTCCTCCGAGTTGCACCAACAACTCATCCACTCCAAGCAACAATTTAGGTGCTCAGCTCCTCTTCTAATCCACGCTATCAACTCATCAACTCAAAGCAATGAGTTAGGTGTTCACTCTCTGCTCGAGCTCCTCCAGCAACTCATCGTCACTGCACAATGAATTCGGTGCTCTGCTTGCAATTCGAGCTTCTCCAATAACTCTTTGGCTCCCTACAATGAGTTCAATGCTCAGCTCATCCTCTAAGCTATGCCCCCCACACATCAACTCTAAGTAATGAGTCAGATGCTCAGCTCCTCCTCCGAGATACGCCCCCAACTCATCAACTCAAAGCAATGAGTTAGGTGCCCAGCTCCTCCTTTGAGATATGCCTCCGACTCAGTAACCCAAGCAATGATTCCTAGCTCATCTCTTCTTTCGAGCTACACCTGAAACTCTTTAACTCAATGCAATGAGTTAGGGGCACCGCTCGCTGCTCGAGCTCCTCCAGTAACCCATTGCCTATGTAGAATGAGTTTTGTGCTCCGCTTGCCACTCGAGCTCCTTCAACAACTCTTTGGATCCCTACAATGAGTTCGGTGCTTAGTTCCTGCCCTCCACTTGTCAACTCCTAGGAATGATTCAGGTGCCCAGCTACCCCTCCGAGCTACGCCTCCCACTCATCAACTCTAAGCAATGAGTTAGGTCCCAGTTCCTCCTCCGAGCTACACCAACAACTCATTAACTCGAAGTTGCACCAACAACTCATCCACTCCAAGAAAATAATTAGGTGCTCCGCTCCTCTTTCGAGTTGCCATTCCACTCCAAGCAATGAGTTAGGTGCTCAGCTCCTTTTTCGAGCCACATCAGCAACTCATCAACTTAAAGCAATGACTTAGATGCTCCGCTCGCTGCTCGAACTCCTCCAACAACTCATTGGCTCCCTATAATGAGTTTGGTGCTCAGCTCCTCCTCTGAGCTACACCCACCCACTCATCAAAACCAAGCAATGAGTTAGGTGCCCAACTCTTCCTCCAAGCTATGTCTCCGACTCACCAACCCCAACAATGAGTTAGGTGCCCAGTTTCTCCTCTGAGCTACACAAACAACTCATCAACTCAAAGCAATGAGTTAGGTGCTCAGCTCCTCCAAGCTGCACCTACAACTCATCAACTCCAAGTAATGAGTTAGGTGCTCAGCTCCTCTTCCATGACATACCAACAACTCAGTAACTCCCAAAGATGGGTTCGGAGTCTAGCTAGAGCTTCTCCCGTAACACTGACTCAAATGTGAGTTAGGAGTCCGACTAGAGCTGTTCCCAAAACTCATTAACTCAAACAACAAGTTCAGAGTCCATACTCGTGACTCGGAGTTGCTCTAGCAACTTGCAAGCAAGCAAGTTCAGAGCTCAACTCGCCACTCGATCTACTCCTAAAACTCGTTAACTCTCTAAGTCCATACTCGTGGCTCAGAGTTGCTCTACCAACTTGCAAGAAAGCAAGTTCAAAGCTCAACTCGCAACTCAATCTGCTCCTGAAACTTATTAACTCTCTAAAACAACAAGTTCGGAGTCTATACTCGTGGTTCGGAGTTGCTCTACCAACTTGAAAACAACCAAATTCGGAGCTTAACTCACCACTCAAACTGCTCCCACAACTTGTTAAACTCTCAAAACAACAAGTTCGGAGTCCATACCCATGGCTCGGAGTTTCTCAAGCAACTTGCAAGAAAGCAAGTTCAGAGCTCAATCACCACTTTACTCCTGAAACTCAATAACTCTCAAAAATAACATGTTCAAAGTCCATACTCGTGGCTCGGAGTTGCTCTATAAACTTGCAAGCAAGCAAGTTCAGAGCTTCACATGCCACTAGACCTACTAATGAAACTCGTTCACTCTATAAAACAATAAGTTTGGAGTCCATACTCATGGTTCAGAGTTGCTCTGGCAACTTCTAAGCAAGCAAGTTCAGAGCTCAACTCGCCACTTGAACTGCTCCCACAACTTGTTAAAACTTTCAAAATAACAAGTTCAGAGTCTATATTCGTGGCTCGGAGTTTCTCTGCAACTTGCAAACGAGTAAGTTCATAGCTCAACTCATCACTCAAACTGCTCCCACAACTTCTTAATCTCTAAAAATAACTTGTTCGGAGTCCATACTCATTGGTCGAAGTTGATCTAGCAACATGCAAACAAGCAAGTTCAGAGCTCAATTCTTCATTCGAAATGCCTATCACAACTCATTGACTACCTTGATTAGCAAGTATAGAGTACAACCCCTTCCTAGTGCTACTTCCGCAACTTGCCAAAATAAGGACATGAGGGTCCAGCCCTCTACGAGAGTTGCCCTTACAATTAAGCAACTCTAAGACAAAGAACTACAACTCAAAGGAGACAAGAGACAATACTTGAACACTTAAGATTTTTCATTTCACATCAAAATTTTATTACAAGTCCTAAAAATACATCGAAAGCAAAGATCAACAAGTTTACAAGTCTCCTTCAAAGTCATATTTACTCCCTTGAACCAAGGGGATGTTCCTGTTGAGGTACGCATTGCTTATGGTTCCCCTAGCCATGGAAGAACCACCTTGGTCTGTTGAACAACTCGAGGGAAGTACCAGTTCTGCAGATTGAGTTTGATCCGCGTGACAGCAAACACGCACCACCCCCTCAATGGATGCCAAGTTTGACGAACTGACTACCCCACTTAGGGCATCTCCATTGTTTCTCAAAGACCCTCGTAGACATATGGCCAGTTCATGGAATGACTTCCCTTGATTTATCTCATTGCGAAGGCAAGAGGTGCTCCTAGTCTGACTCCCCTTAAGTAGCAACTTCAATCGATTGATCTCCACCTTCTGCGCAAGCCTCTCTTTAAGCTGTGCATCCTTGGCATTAATATTCCAGCAAACAATAGGAATGCAAGTCGAGCAATTAGGATGAGTTTCGCCCGAGTGTTTGAGGCCAACCTCTCTCAAGTGGGAAACTTCCAAGCTCTTCTTAAGAATGGCGTTCTTCAGTTTGTCCCTCTCGGACGTGGCTACATGCAAAGCACCCTGAAGACGTTCGACTTCAACATCCTTCTCAACTGGTGTATCCCTCAGGCGAGCAAGCCCCAACTTCGTCATGCATAGCCTAACACAGGGACAGTCTATTTTCGCTTTTGAGGGTCCTCCCCCTTGTACACAACAATCCGTTAACAAAGAGAATGAGCAGAATTACTATACCACTAAGTAAACACCAAGAACCCAACTCCAATAAAGTGAAGTGTCAAGAAGTTTAGCCGCACACACCCAAAGCTCTTATTCGAAACAGAAAACACAAGTGCTTCACACCAAAAGCATTTTCGTTCAACTAAAAACAAGAGAAGATATCTCGACTACTTCCTTTCCCTTCTGTCCTACTTCTCCCCTCAAGCTACTCCAACAAAGCATTGACTCCATACAATGAGTTTCACGTTCCGCTTGCCACCCAAGCTACCCCAGCAACTGTTAATAGGCAATTTCGGAGCTTGTCCTATCACTCGATCTACTTTTAAAATTTTCTTAACTCTCTGCAAGTATGGAGTCCACCTCTATTCTAGAACTTTTCCTGCAACTCGCTAACTCTCAAATAGCAAGCTCAGAGTCAAATGCCTCCCGAACAGCTCCCCCTAGAGCATAGAGATGTTCTTCCTCTTGGTCGCCTCTCGAGTGGCCTTTTTCTTCCACACTGTGTTCGGAGCTCAACTCAGCTTTAGAGCTGCTCCCTAAACTCGCCTCCTAAATGGATCTCCCTTTGTAGCCTTTAGATGCTCTTCCACTCGATCACCACATGAGCGGCCTTCTTCTTCCACGGTGAGTTCGGAGATCAACTCATCCCTAAAGCTACTCCCGAAACTCGCCTCCCGAGTGGCCTTCTTCTTCCATAGCGAGTTCAGAGCTCAACTAATCTAGAGCTACTCCCTAAACTCGCTTGCACGGTGCTTCCCTAGAGCCTGACATTTTTCTTCCTCTTTTCCGCCTCCCGAGAAAACTTTTGTTCCACAGCGAGTTCGAAGCTCGATTCATCCTTAGAGTTGCTCCCTAAACTCACATCTCGAAACGCTCTTCCCTAAGAGCTTGGCAAATCTCCTCTTCAAAAGCTTCCCAGCGGCGAAGCTCCTCTTCATAGCTCTTTGCGGCGAAGCTACACAGAAAACGTGCACAGGAAAACCCCCTTCCTGGGATCACGGACCGGGGAGAGCGTGCTCCGACCAGGACTGAGAAAACAATGGTTTCAAGCCATTAGATTGCTTGAAAATCCACACCCACCACGATAAAGGAATCAGATCTCTTCAAAAAGCGTGCATAAGAGATGCGCACCGGGGAAGAGTGGCACCAGCCCGCTCTGCCTGACCGATCGGGCGTTACGATCACTCTAAAAAGCACACCCAAGTTAAATAGGATGTGATGCATTGCCTCTACAAGCCAAGCAGATGACTAGTGGTTGAGTCACTCACATCCCAACCCCAAGGTTTGGTAACCCCCTTTTTCCGGTGCCATATTTCTTTTTAACATGAGGAGCGTCCAAAATTACGAGCCACCAAAAGCACGCTCAAATCAAGTGCCCCCAAATTTTTAAAAAAAGGGGGGGGGGAGAGGGTGCCACGTTAGCGCCAGTCAACTCCAGCTCAAAGCCACGTGGCATACTACGTCAACATCGATCTAGGAGCTGCACCGGGTAAGATAGTGAAAACATCAATTCACGCAATCAGGTCTCCCCAAATTGTGTGCTCCTTCCGATGGACACAGGAAAATTGCGTGCTCCTTCTGATGGACACAGGCGATCTCCTCAAAAAGCAAGTCGGTGCTCTGCACCGGGTAGCTCTCCACTCGGGGATAATTTGGTCCCTCCTATTTCCCCGAGAATCTCACTCCCCAGATCAACGCTCCAGATCGTGCCACGTGTCCAGGTATGGTTAATTAATTTTTAAATTACTTTTAATAATTATTAATTCTGTTAAATTAATTAAAAATTTCAATTTTTTTGAGAAAAATAAATTTTTTTAAAAATAATTATAATTTCAAGAAAAAACAAATATTCCAAAAATAATTAAAATTTTATAATAATTAATTAAAAATCCAAAAATTAATTATAAAATTCAAAATTTTGAATTAAAATTTTCTTTAAAATAATCAAAAATTCATAAAATTCTAAGAACATTCTCGGAAATTCTACAAAGATGTTGCTGCTCCCAGATGCTCCAAAAGATGATTCTAGCCTCTGCAGTCATCTCTGATAAACATAAAGCTGTTCAGATTACCTGAAACAAGTAAAATGCTGAAAACCTAACCTTCAAGAGTGAGGGGTGAGGGTAAAAATCATAAAAAATTGGGGCCATACGAGTGATGTACAAATCTCGATGCTTCTAGGGGCAAAACAGTAATTTTATAGCGAATACATGCCTGCATAGAGAACATAGTCCGTTTCCAGACCCATCAAATAAAAACAGACCTACAAGCAAGGAGTAATCTGCAGTCCAATAAGAGGAGTCCTAGTTAGTTAAAAACTCTTGACCAAATCCTCATCCAAAAGAGAGTTATCAACTGACCTTATCTCCAAATCATGAGACTCATCAGTTTAAACACAAAAGATGCTCTTTAAGCTAATCTCTTGTAACTAACTTCTAGCATACAAATATCCCCACCTCTTTCAGAATCGGCTAATCATTATTTTTCCACAAAAAACATACTATTTTTCTAAGTTCTGACTTAAGCGTTGAATAGTCTTTCGCCTGGGCCAACCTCGGTGTTTCGACATCTTACAGGTTTACTGGAGCGATCTTGGCCATCCAAACCATATCCACCACAATAGTCAAAAAATCAGATTAAATAGTGCATAACGGCAGTTAATTTCGATCGAAGTAAAGGTTGGATCTTGATAATTTACATTAAACAATTCACATCATCTGTTTTCTCCCGCACAAAAAATAGCAGCAACATGTAGTATGCATACATAATTAAGAGATAAAAATAGTTATATTTAAAGTTTATTTTTAAAATAGTGATATGTTTAGATTTTCTTTTATATGTCATTTAAATATATTTATCTCATGTACTATGCACACATAATTAAAAGATAATGTAGTTAGATTTTTTTTAAAAAAATAGTTACATTAAGAGATAAAATAGTTATATTTAGGTTTTTGAATTTTCTATACATATGTTATTTTATAATATCATCTCTTGTCGTACATAATAGATAAAAACAGCTGGAATTAAGAGAAAATTTAGTTCGAATTAAGAGATATAAATAGTTAGATTCGAAATAAGTTATAATTCATGATAATTTGTGTGTCACATGAGATTACTGCATAATCATGTGTAAAGTAAGGGTTTAGAGATAAAAAACTTAAACCATTGTAGTTTCATGTTCAGGTAATGTTTTTATGTCTACTAAGATTTGATGTTAGAATTAAGAGATAAAAATTTAAAATCTTGAAATAGGTTAACATTAATAATATAAATAATAGATACGTAATAGTTAATTATAATATTTTTTGAAGCACACTCTTCATACGATCTATATTTGTGAGAGTTACAAACAAAATGTGTCAATATTACACTACAAGAAGGGTGGAATGATCGTCTGTAGATACTTAACATGCTAATTGTCTTTTCGGTTTTTTCTATCGCAATATGTCTACTTGTTTTGTTTTCTTCCTTGATTAGACGAAATGTTGACTTTTCTTCTTTAAAATGTTTTCTTATATGTTGCATAATTATTATGTGTATTTATTTTTTAGTTAAAAAACTAAATAAAATTATTTAATAACTGAGATGATAGAGAATTTAATATAATAAAATAATATATGTTTTCTTGCATCGCACTTGGCATATATTTTTAAACCCCGAAGACGACATGAAGCACCTCGAGGATGACATGTGGTGAGATCCAGTTGTGTGTATAGTAGCAATGGTATAAATACCCGAAACCCAGATCCGACCCGGACCCGACATTGGACCAGAACTGACCCGGCCTATCAGGGTCCGGGTTCGGGTCCTAAAATGGGATCCGTTGTACTTTCGGGTCTAGGTTCGGGTCCGCTCAAAAAAGACCCGACCCGGACCCGGACCCGTTAAAAAACCTAAAAACTCAACATAAAAATAAATATTCTATCCTCATCCCTCCCCTCATTCCTCCTCAATTCTAAATATTCCTCTTCCAAACTAAAAACTCATGCTTTTTTCTTATCTTCTCTATTCTAAATCCTCCACTCGCCGCTCACACTCCCGCTCCTACCCGAACAGGTAGGAATATTTTAATAGGACCTGGACCCGGACCCGGACCCGTATCCGGTTCTCATAGGTTCGGGTCCAGGTAGTTAAGGACCCGACCAGACCCGACCCGATACCAATGCTAGTGTATTGTTTTTTTTTATTACGGGGATAGAGTCGAAAGACTCCAGCCCAAAAAAATAAATATATAGAAAAAAATAACAGAATATGAACAATCAATGTCAAATTTTACACGACATAAAACTGGGAGAAACAACTAGAGCCCAAACATATATACAGAACAACTAGAAACAAAAGTGGCAATAGAAAGCATTGCCCAACCAAAAATAGCCAACGAATCGTCTGTCAGCAAACGAGAAAGGACCCGATGGCCAGCGGGAGGCCACGAACATGGGTCTGACAGTGCAAGACACACCCCCCAGAAGCAGGAGAAACCAGACTAAAAACAGAGTCATTAGGAGGAACAGCGAACATCAGCAGCAAAAGTTGAATAAAACATCCACAACGACAAACCACACAACAGCAACAGACTCCAACTATGCTAGCTCAACCAAACCAACCAAACAACAGCTCAAAAGCAGGGACGACCACAAAAAAAGCAGCGTCGCTGAAACATAGGAAAAGAAACCAAAACAGAGTAGCTACCAAATCAAACTGAAATAACAGCGAAAGAAATCACAGCCACCAGGCTGGAAGAGAGACCCCGCAGGCCAAAAAAGAACTCAACCTCACAGCACCTGAAACTAAAAACAAGGCAACAAATAGCCAGCCAGAATCAACCGAGCATCACAAAGGGATGTCCTCAGCCCAAATAATGAATGCAAAGCTAGGTAAAGGGAATGCAACAGACGAATAGACGAGAGGAACAGTAATACAGAAAAAAAAACTAATATGAAGAGGTACCAACAATACCAGTCATTACAGAAACCAGTTAAAAACACTAAGGATATAAACATTGCAGGAAAGTTATACGGTATTGGAAGAAATAAAGCCTAAAGTGAACAGCATGGCAACCCAAAAATAAACCAGAACTGAGGCCACCGCAGGGAGGACAGAAAAGGGGAAGAGGAAGGGAAAAATAGCAGCCAGACACGTCACTACATCAGATCTGCATAAGAGAAGAATTTTTTTTTAATAAGGCTAATAAGAGCAGTTAAGGTGGAAAAAAATTAGTAAGACAATCTAAATGCAGCTGCATCTAGCCGGTATAGATGCACAGCAATAGCTTTATCTGGAGATAAAGCGGAAGACCAGAACTTGGTAAAGAAGATCACATCTTCAATAAGACTACCAATAGGGTAAGAGGTGTGAGAGAAAATACGATTATTCCTTTCTTTCCATATGATCCAAATCAGCACCATCATCGAAAGATCCCAAGAGATCCTAAAGGATCTATTGACAAAAGGGGACCTCCAACTAGTCCACCAGGACAGGAACGAGGTAGGGACAGAGTTGACAACCCAAGCATCCAAACAAATCGTCCATAAGGGGTGAACAAAAGCACAACGAAAAAAAAGATGTTTAGCATCCTCAAAATGAGTAAGACAAAAAGAACAAGATTGCCCATTGGCCAAATTAATCCTATTAAGATCAACAATTAATAATTTGTTGTTAAGAGAGATCCAAGTAAGAATTTTAACTTTCAAAGGAGCACAACTACTCCAAATAAGCTTAGCAAAAGGTGACTTAACACCCCCGAAGTTAAGAAAATTATAGAAAGATTTGAGCGTAATAATAGAAAAATTATAGAAGTTAATAAACACCAAAACTGGTCCAACACCAAGACACATCCTCCAATGCCTGCCAGGAGTAACTGCTTAAACTAGAGAGGAGTTGAGCGTAATTAGGTACCAACGAAGGAGGAAGGGGTGAATTGAAGGGGATATGCCACTCAAAGTTGGGATTGATAGAGACGTGGTATTCTGCCACAGTGGCAAGAGGGTTAAGAGCCAGCCGATAATGATTTGGAAAGACATAGGCGATCTTGTAATTACCGATCCACAAGTCGGTCCAAAACCTTGCTTAGAGCCAGTAGCGCACAATTTGAAGAGACCACATTGGAAAGGTTTCACCACCTTCCAAACTCCCTTCCAGAAAGGAGAGGCTGCCTGGGAGAGCTTTGGGAATAATTCCTAAACCCGATGACAGGAATGGCATTTGTGAATAATAAGATGAGCTTAGGATAAATGGTCATCTTTTAAAATTCTCCATAACCCCTTACCCAGAAGAGTTAAGTTCTGGTTTCTGAGATCGAGAACCCCCAACCCACGAGCCAACTTACCAGAACGTACCAGCTTCCAGTTGCAGAGATGAGTCCCTGGTCTGTAACTGTCAGTGCTGACCAGAAGAAATTTCTTCTAATCTGATCGATCCTTTTGATCACCTAAGAGAGAATGTAGAAAAAGGACATCATATATAAAGGGATCGAAGAAATAACCGAATTAATCAAAATTACACGACCTCCTCGAGATAGTTGTCTACCAGACCAAACATTGAGTCTGGAAGCTATTTTATCAAACATAGGCAACCAATCCGATTTGTGTAATTTACCACATCTCAAAGGAATGCCGAGGTACATAACAGGGAAAGAAGAGGAAGCACAGTAGAAAAAATGAGCAGTCTCGTCTTGATGATTAATAGATCCTCCGAGCCAAAGAACAGAAGATTTATTGAAGTTAATCGATAAGCCAAACGCTTTTTTGAATAAGTAAAGAAGCAATTTAAGGTTCCGAATAGTATAACCATTAGGCTTAGCAAAGATAACGGTGTCATCAGCATATTACAGGTTAAGAACGCCACAGAAGCTTTGGGAGTTTCCCAAACCTTCAATAACATTAACATCCCAAGCATTACAGAGCAGTTTACTGAAAACATCAGCAATAAGGGCGAATAAGAGGGAAGAAATCAGATCACCTTGTCGAAGACTGCACTTGCACTTGAATTTGTTCCTCTCTATACCATTAATGAGAATAGAGGAGGTGCCGGTGAAAAGACTGGACTTGATCCAAGCGATCCATTTCAATATGAAACCTCTGTGGAGGAGGATATCGAATAGAAAATCCCAACCAACGTTGTCATATGCTTTTTCAAAATCCAATTTTAAGAGAATACCTTCTGAATTGGATCTATGACATTCAGAAATAATTTCTTGGGCGCAAGAAACACTATCAAGAATATAACGGTCCTTGATAAAACCAGACTAAGCGGGGTCAATAAGGGGAGAGATGACTTGACTGAGACGACTGGCAAGAACTTTCATGATAATCTTAAAAGTAGTGTTAAGAAGACTAATAGGACGGAATGCTTTGACAAATTAGCACCCAAAAATTTGTGTATAAGAACAATGTGGGTGTAATTAATACGATCGAAAGAAAACAGGCCTTGGTGAAGATCAGCAAACAAATCCATGAGATCTGCTTTGACCCAGAATTTTTGGAAGAAACAGGATGGAAAACCATCAGGACCAGACGTGGAATCACTCCTTAAAGAAAAAACCACCGATTTAATCTCCTCCATGGAAGAAGGAGCTTCAAGACTAGATAGATCATGAGATTCGTTACCATATAACTGGGCCCAATCGAGGTGGACTGACCTAGACTTAGGGGTTCCCAAGAGGTTTTTGTAAAAGTTAAGAAAGGTGGCATGAAGCTCAGAGATGGAGCTGATTTCCATGCCGTTGACTACCAAGGAGGAATTGCGATTGCATCGCAGACGATGCGAAGCAAAGTTATGGAAAAAAAGGTGTTACTATTGCCCTCCTTGAGCCAACGGATCTTGGCCCTATGAGCCCATTTAATGTGATCCAGGTTAAGAAACTCGACAAACTGTTGCTTGCATGAGGAACGATCAGAACGTAAGGCCTCAGAAATGGGGCCGCTCTCTTCCAGAAGGTCTATCGAATTAATCGAAGACAAAAGAAAATTCTTGACAGCATGAACATTAGCAAATCTCTCTTTTTGCCAAATTTTACAACCGTGTTTAACATCATGAAGTTTGATGAGAATCCAACTGAGGCCATGGGATCTCGTGACCGCGGAAAGGCAACTAGAAATGAGGTTGACAAAAATTTGTTCCTGCAACCAGAATTTCTCAAAACGGAATTTGAATGGTTTAGAGAAGTTATAGTGAGAATGCAGGGCAATAAGAACATGATCCGAACTGGGATTCGGCAGGGCGGGGCAAAGGAATTTTGAAATTGGGAGATCCAATCCTGGGAGACAAGAAAGCGGTCGAGCTTTGCCATAGACGGCACAATCCTCAAAATGCTAGTGTATAGTTAGATTTAAAATGGTTAAATTAAGATTAATTAGATTTAGGTTTTTTTTATATATTTTCTTCTTACATAACATTTTAAATATCTTATCTCATGCAGTATGTGTAAATTACCCCGGGGGGTGAATAGGGTGATTGAGCGGAAATTAAATTTTTCTAATTAAATGCATAAAATAAGGAAATAGAGTTAGAGAAAGCAAACACAACATAGAAGCGAGACACAACGATTTAAGTTGTTGGGCCCTCAAGCTTAATCCACTACCCCCTACTTGCAACAATTCTCTGCTACAAACATTCCACTATACTTAAACACCATACAGTGAGTTCTCAGTTTTCAGGTTGATATTCCTATTACACTCACATGACTCTATATAGAAGCCACATAAATAGCCTTGATCTGAAGCAAAAAGAAAATGAAAAAAACAAGATCAATGTCTGTACTAAGAAAACAATAAAAATGCTCTTCTCTCTTGATCTTTTGTAAATGATAATTTCTAAAGTATATGAGTCAAAAGAGATGAAGAATACTTCATGGATTCAGCTCTATTTAAAGAGTTTGGGATTATTCATTTTCACAAATGTAAAAAAGAATTACCAAATATGAATCAGGACATATTGCGGTCGACTGCTAATTTGAGCAGTCAACTGTCATTTCCTCCAAATCATGATCGAGAGAAAATGACACTCAACTGCACCAATTTTAACTATAATTGACAATCAACTGTCAAGTGCAGTCGACCAAACCCTTTCATGGGTTAAGTATTTGATGATTTCACTTTATATTCTTTTCATAACATGATTATTTGCTAATATGTATTCCTCTCAAATAAAGCAGTAAATAATTAGTGATGCTCTGGCTCCTTGTGGATCAATCACATCTTTCTTTTTTTATGAATCTTTCCCAATATTTTGCAATCTTCCATATATGCATGATTCGTTTTCTTTTACTTTGATTCTGAGAATCTTGATATTGATTTGAATTTCATTCTATTAAAGATACACATGTGAATATTTTGTACACACCAAACATAAGGTCAATAATCCCTCTTTCAGTGTGCACAAATCACGCTAAGAATTTGTGCACAATCTGATACTCGATACTCCCCCTCAATCTGATACTCCCCCACTTGTTATTCTCTTCTTCTTCTTCGTCTGGTTCCGAAACCCATCACCGAAGCACCACCTCCATTTTTCACTGCATCTCGACCCCGATCACCTGCAAACCCATCACCCCAAGTTCATCGACACTCCCGCAGCACTTTGTCGCCATCCGAACGCCATCGCCAGCATCCCCGACGCTGCCCTTGTATCGCCGCACCTTGACCCCAGCAACTCACCATCTCCCTGCCTTCTTTCACACACCCCTCATCGCCATCTCGACTGCCTTCAAACTGCCCCCACGACGTCTCCACAACTAAAGCTCACCATCAGCCAGCCATTGCCGCTTGCTGCCTCATACTGCATTCCACCTCCAACGTCGATTGCCTCCAAACTATTGTTGCATTCCTTGCCGTCCTCCTCTTGCTGCCACCGCAGCATTCTGAACACCACAGCACCCCAGCTCCATCATCGCGCTGCCTCCTCGTCACTGCCTGCACCTCGATCCCACCACCGCATGACCGTCGCCCCACCCCAGCACCTCGACGCTCCTCCACAGCCTGCATCTCGACCTCCAACCATCTTCTTCACTGCATTCGCAACCCGACGGCAGCCAGCTCCTCCACCTCCGGCCATCATTAGACTGCAGTCCCCGCAGCCTCGATCGTCTCCCTTGCTCGCTACACCCCGAGCACCATCGACCTCCACCGCAACCAGCACCGTCGAAATCCTCGACAACCACCGAACATCTCCTTGCTGTCACCACTCTTTGTCTTACTTTCGTCGCCTTGCTGCCCATTGCCGCTGCCAGCCGACCATCTTGTCGTTGATCACCGCATCCAGCATCGGCTTCACCTTATTACCGCCCCTACAAAAGCCCTAAGCACAACCCGCAACACCTCGACCTCTCCCTCGCTGCCTCGATCCCGCTGCATGCTGTCGCCGCAGCACCGATCATCACCGTGAACCAGCCTTGCTGCACCTCGAGCTCCTCTTCGCTGCCAACCCCCGCAGGCCAATCATCCCCTCAAACATCGTCGCCTTCCTCGATCGATTGATGTCGTGCTCACTGATGCTACCATTGCCACTTCTCTTTCTCGCACACTCACACTCATCGTCACATAAGGCAAGCATCTCTTATACACATTTTATTGTTCTTGTGTAGGCATTTTCTTTGAAATCTGGTGAGTAGTTATTGAATTGAATATCATATCAAATTGAATTCCGTTATTGATTCATTGTTTTCTGTATTGTACCAAGTTATTGATTCATAGTCTTCTTATCATGTCACGTTATTGTTCAAGTCTAGAAACGTTAAATCATCATGTTATTAAATACTTTAATATACTGCATTGTCTCTTGCCTAAGCTTGTACTGAGGTTTCGACCCATTTTCTGACATTGAAATTTAGAACTTTATATATAGAAATTGTAGCACACTAAGTCTTGAATCCAGAACATCTTACGGATTCTCATTCAGATTCTCAAGTCAGATTTATAGATTGGGAGATATGACCGTTTTAGTACTGTCACGTTGTATTTTTCAGAACACTGCCATGTCTCTTGCCTGTGCTTGTACTCAGAATTCGACCATGTGTAACATCCCAGAGAAATTTTAGAATAAAATACTTTTTTAATTTTGCACGTGCAATTTTATTTCATGTTTTTTTCTAAATTTTTCTAAGTTATGCACAAATTTTCTCTTATTTATTTTGTCCCATTTTTTTAGTCTTTCTTAATCAAAATCCATAGGCCTAAAAGATTAATTTAAGCCCATTAGAAAAAAGAAAATAAGAAGCCCACAAATAAAATTCTATTTTTTTTTGTACACTTTCCTACACTTGCCATGTAACAAGCACCTAGGGTATAACTAAAAATAAATTAATTAATAAAATGAGAAGGTGTGCATGTGTGTGCTACAAGGGGTGGCCGGCCATTTGTAGAGAGAGAGGGAGAGTGGGGTGAGAATGTGGGAGTGTGGGGTGGTTACTAGAATAGTGGAAGTCAATCTCAACCACGCAAAACCCCTATATAAGCCACCCCCCCCCCCCCCCCCCCCACCCATTGTATGTTGAATGCACAAATTAAATCAAATCAAATGAGAGGAAAAGAAAGAGAGGAAGAAGAGAGGCCAGATTTTGTTCTTGAAGCCCTAGGGGTTGCGGTTTTGTGCCTAGAGGAGAAGGGGAGCAATTGGTGTGGAGCTAGGAGCATTCTTTTCAGGAGTTATTCTCTATTTTGCAACCTAAGAGGTGAATCTCTATTCTTACTTTATAGATAATGTAGAAAACATGTTTACGTGTTTTGTGAATTATTTTGCTAGTTTATTGAGTTCTACAAGTTAAATTAATGCATGTTGTAGTGATAAAGATTACTAATGGTATAAAATTATAGAATTCATTGTATGTTAATGAGAAGTTACATTATTTAATTTGTGGATTATGATTGAGAAAAATTAATTAAAGGCATGTGTAGAATTGTTATGCACAAACAATCAACTTGATTAAATTGCATGAATTTTGTGTCTCTTACAAATTGGTTAAAAATGTCTATGAAATGGGAATAATAGTAAGGAAAAATTAGAGAAACACTTTGGGGAAGGAAATGGTTATAGTAGAATAAAACAAAAGATGCATTAATGTTGGTAGAACAATTATCTAGTTGTAGTATGTGTTTTTAATTCTTATAAGAGAAAGAAATGCCTAATTTGGGAAAATCGAAGTTAATTCTTCATTAATATGAATAAGGACAGTAAGATAATAATTTGGAGGTTTATAGATGTAAAATATTAGTATTAATTTGAAGAAAAGAGGTAGTTTTCTAATAAATCAAAATATAGGTTTATGTGTTTCTAAAGATGAATATATACATAAAGTGGGGATAAATCATCTTAATTATGATTAAAATCAGTAAAAAAGAAATTCTGGAATTTGAGAGCTCTATTTTAATCAGAAGACCCGCTTGGCCTTAGTGGCTAGCGCGGGCGGTGAAGCACAATGCGCTGCCACGTGGCGCTGCCTGGGGTTTGATTGGGGGTTTCGGGTTCGAACCCTCTTGTGCACAAAAGTGCATTTTTGTGTTTTTTTGGGGGTTTTGGATTTTAAAAATTCAGGAAAAATTCTATAAATATTTTAAAATATTATGAGAACATCGGAAAGAATTTTCTTACTGTTTTTATTTTATATTTTGAGAATTTACAAGTTATATAAGATTGAAATTCACGAAGGATGTATGAAATTATGATAGTAAAAGTTGATTTGTGATAAAAGGAAAGTGATGAGTTTGATAATGAATTTCTAATGACGAGTCTCAAAAGTTGGTGTTTAAATCTTAATAAACTTTGGATTGAGAAAGTTTAGATGAATATGAAAAAGGGCTTTGTGAAAATGAATAGTTTGAGATTGTTCTCCATGATTGATAAATACAATAATAAGATGAAAGAATTGAATAAGATGTGAATAAAT
Source organism: Hemerocallis citrina (assembly GCA_017893485.1). Taxonomy (NCBI): domain Eukaryota; kingdom Viridiplantae; phylum Streptophyta; class Magnoliopsida; order Asparagales; family Asphodelaceae; genus Hemerocallis; species Hemerocallis citrina. The sequence continues at coordinate 173,715,045 of CM030361.1, forward strand.
AAAATTAGGAATATAAATTATAAGGGTATGAGTACCCATGATTATGAAACATGAAAAGATGTTGATTCTAGAGGCTTAGCGAGACCCAGTTGCCGGCAGGTATTGATAATGTTCATGATTTTTGAGAAGGGCCAATATAGGCTGTCGTTCTCGATGAATGGTTTAAGACCGATAGGCGGGTAAGATAACCCTAGGTGAAAGTATTTATTCATGTTTGTAAATTATAGGATAGACACTAGAAGAAGATATGATAGAAACAACGATGAACATGTCCAGGTAAAGAATGTGCAGCTCCTGCGGGTTCGAGATCGAGAAATACGCTCGGTATTTCTACATGTGTGGGCTAGGGATAGGCCAGTGAGGTCGATAAAATGGCCGGTAAAGGACTGCGGTCCCTAGGAATGTTTACGACTTAAGGATACACTCAGTAAATCCACGGTGTGGGCTAGGAGTATGTCTGTCGATCATCGAAAGGCCGGTAAAGAGATTGGAGTTCCTAGGAATGTTCGGGACGGACAGGATACGTCCGGTAAATCCACTGAGGTAGGCTAGGGGTAGGCCTGGTTCGTAGTTGTGAGAGATCGACTTGTTAGGGTTTGTGGCTGAGGATACGCCCGGTAAATCCACTGAGGTGGGCTAGGGGTAGGCCGGTAAGGTCCAATATCCTGGGGGTGCGAATCCTCGGTGACTATGCATTAGAGTATATTCATTGGGTTAGGTTGCATAGCGTGGGATATAAATCCTATAATGTGGAGTACCTTAAGGGCTTGCCCTCAGGACCTATGTAGTATGGGATGCATAGAATCCGACCAAGTATGCATTAGTGTCATCGTAGTATAACCTCTGCATTAAGCATTTAAGTCATATCATACACTGACATGATTAGGATAGTCACTCCTGTATACTTTAATATACATTCAAGTTTGTGGTTGCTAAAGTAAGTGAGTCTCTATATTATGGCATAGCGAGAATCGCCGTGTATAGTTTGCATCAGTTGTATGTAACTGACGTGTCCACAGTGTTCAATGCAGAGCCTGGATTGGCAAAGACTTTAAAATGAAATTGAAGCTAAAGACTGTTTTAAATGTAGATGTTTAAATTGTACATGTTTTGTATTGAAATCTTTATTTTCCGCTGCGTTGATGTAAAATGAACAGTGTTGTACAAAGAAAAGTTTTTTAAAATTCATTGTAAAATTGTACGAAATGAAGTAAAGATCCTGTTGTGCTATGAATTACCGTATTTTGGAATTCGGGGCGTTACACCACGTTCCCTATACTGTATCCAAGAACCTTGTACATAGAAATTGTTGCACACTGAGCCTAGAATACATAACATCTTACGATTTCTCAATCAAATTTCTAGATTGCAAATTATTGTCATTTTAGAACTGCACCATCAAAATTTTCGGAACTTGCATTGTTATGTTTTTGCATATAAAACCGTTATTTTTCATATTTGATGAATTGAACTATGTATATTTCATGTATTGCATGACCTTGATATCTTCTTCATATTGTATTAATACTACCATTCTCATTAATTGTACTCATTGCTTAATTCTTGCTCATTAATCGTATTGATTGCATATTATAACTGATTGTAATAAATTATAAGAAGTTGGGGTAAGATTTAGTAGTGGACAATATAGGAGTCTGTACTCGGAAGAGGGGCCCGTGTTTCCCTATATTGATTATTGTTGTCAATTACTGCTTTATCGATTGATTGCGGACTACTATTACAGTATCCCGATTGTATCGTGTATTGTATCGTGGATTGATTATTGATTATGGATTATTGATTATTGATTATGGATTATTGTTGCCGAGTGCACGACCCTATAGAACTCACCACTAGAGTCAAAACGTTTACTTGATTGTATGCACCCGAACCCGTGGTATGGGATGCAGGATTGCATGCACTAGATAGGTTAATAAAAGATTAATAGACCTAAAGGTTGACACTATCGATTTATTGATTGTTGATTATTGATTATTGTTCATCGACTATTGATTTATTGATTATTGATTATTGTGATCGTTGATTATTGACCAATGCATTATTGACTATCGAAAATTGATTCTATTATTGACTATTGTTTATCGATTATTTTTTACTGATTATTGACTATTATTCATCGACCATTGTACAGTTGATTATCGACTTTTGATGTTGTTATCGTTTATCATTTATTGACCTCTGATATCGTCTCAGTTTGTTATTTATTGTTATATTGTACCGTATTGTTTCACTCTTGCTACTATTTTTCACCTGAAGCTTGCTCTAACGGGTACTCTCCATCTTTCTTTTGAGTTATTTTTATACAGGTACAGATGATGAGACACTGAAGGATCTTGACGTACTGTTATTACATTGTGTATTCTTGGGCATTTTGTAAGTTCTTGTATCTCACATATAGGTTATTTGTTATATTATTGTTCATGTCATTATTATTGTATTGTTGAGCTTACTGGTATTGTACGGCTTATGGATGATATGAGTTGGTATACTTATATCATTCGCTGGACCTCAGTTACGTACCCGTGTTTCTATATAACGGGAAGCAGGGCATGACACTACCCCGGTGAACTATTCCGACCGTACGGGTCACTTCAAGTAATATATAATATTTTATTAAGAAAGCTAGGGTTTTATCAAGCGACAACTCCTCTTCAAATTGATCTGTTAAAGAAGTGTCCACCTCTCAACCCAGTAGAAGAGAGAAAGGGAAGAGGATAGCGATGTGATATTGTGTGAAGGTAGAGGAGATTGTAGAGGTTGATATAAGAGTTGGTGAGTTTAAGAGACTCTTGTGCCCTTTAACAGGTCTCGCTAGTGTTTGTCATTACCCCGATGAATTGGGTATTTGGTGGAGCACGATCTTTATTACGAGGAGCTCGAGTTTCGTAAGGTGAGTGAGGCCGACTCAGTTCCAAGTATCTTACTGGAGGCACCTTATCCTGGAGCTATGGTGTGCACGACAGTCCCCACCTAATATTATTTCTTCTTTTTCGATGTTCTTCATGCCGGCCTTCGTTTCCCGATACACCCTTTGTCGGGGTGGTTTTGAGGTGCTACACGATCAGCCTGGTACAGTTTGTGCCAAACATGTGGATGCAGGTGAGCGCCTTCATTCTACAGTGTCTAGCAGTGGGCACTGAGCCGAGCTTAACGGTGCTTTGGGTGCTCTTTAGACTTCATCAAAAGTGCAAGTAGGAGTTCCGCTTCTACCTCACTCCTCATGTTGGGGTTAAACTGATTGAGGTCCCATACTCTATCAAGAATTAGAAAGAGAAGTTCTTTGTAGTGCGTAGTCTGAAGCCATGGGGGATCCCCACTAAATGGCAGATGGTGGTGCCAAAGCAGGTTAGGGTAGCGCCGATGTTGGGGGATGCGGAGAAGAAGTTGTGCGAAAAACCTCCGTAGACGGAATCCGTTTAGGTGGAGGTAGGTCACAGAGGAGGTTCTCTATCTTGGGGGTCGGAGCCCAATTGACCCTTGTACGTCTTTAGTTCTTTATTTCATTAAGTGTTTTAATGTCTTGTTTCTTTTTCGGCACTTTACTTCTTATTTTGATGTTTCTCCTTGTTTCCCTTTGGCAGATACACTAGGTATGGATTTTGCGGCGATCATGATGAAGTGCACCGGTCTTAGTTCAAAAGCGCCCAATAGGCAGAAGAGGAAGCGGATGATGACAAGGCCTGGGGGTGGGCTAACGGCTAGGATCTCGTTGCCCTTTGCACCCTGCTGTGGAGATGGGCTCACTCTGAGCGTCTTCTAGGAGTCCCGCTCTCGGGGGGGGGGGGGGGGTGCTACTTTGGCCTTTGTGCTCGAGCGGGAGCGCCCACCCCTGACCGCGTTTGCTGATGCGACTCTCTCTGATCGATTGAAGTTGATCTAAGCCCTGGATTGGATCATCGAGTTGCACGATGGTTTTCTCAGGGACGGAGAAAGTTGTATGGAGGAAACTCGACATCTCCTTACTCCTGAAGAACATGGCTAGGATGGCCGCAGAGGGGCCTGGTACCTCTGCCATGGAGTTGGCTCCGAGCAACATGTTAGTATATGTTGTTGTTTTGCTTTTGTTCTTTTGTTCTTGAAATTGTTGTATGCATCTCCTAAGTTCTGAAGTTCTTTTGTCATTTTTTGTAGAACACCAACCATCTTAGCAACCTATTCATACAGGTTGCAGAGGACGAGAAGTGCTGGAGGTCGGAGGTCGACAAGTCCAATTCGGAGAAGGCGAAGGCCGTGAAGGTCTGGGAGGTGGCTGAGATCTGGGGAGAGGCCTTTGGCGAAAGGGTTGCTCGGCTTGAAACAAAGTTGAAGATGAAGGAGGAGGAAGCGATCAGGGAGACGGAGGAGGCAGTTGCTCGTTTTAGGATGGAGGCGGAGAACCATATGTTTAATAACATGAAGAAGTCCTACCACAAAGCCATCGCCGATGTCATCGAGCACGTCCCCCACTCTGATGGAAGGGGGTACCATCTGGGCTTCTAGACAGGAGAGGAGCTGGTACTGAGGGATGAGGAGGAGATGGAGCAGGGAGAGACTGCTGGTGTGGAGGAGGCCCCCATAGAGGGAGTAGAAGCGAAGAGAAAAGAGGTCGTCGGGGCCTCTTCCCCCCCCTCCCCCCCCCCGACCTCGTCTACCGAGGTGGATCCTTTACACCTGTTCTTTATTTGTGTAGTAGTTGTTTTTTTTGTTGGTTGTTGTATGTGCCTAATAGCGGACTGGCCATAGCTTGACATATCTTCATCAATTTGAATTGCAATGAAAACTTCTTTTGGTATTTGATACTTGTGTTCTTTTTGGCCTACGATGGTTTTTTGGTGTATTGAATTTGAACTCTTGAGTCTTTACGTCTCTAGTAGCTTTGATTACCATCGTTGTAGTGACCCCCTACTAATTCCTACGAGCAGGTTGTAGTGTATGTTGGGAGCGATCTCCATGATGGCGAGATTGCCCTCCGTACCAAGCTATGGCAGAGTTGGGGCTTACTTGCATACGGTAGAAGCTATTCAAGGCTGAAGTGGAGCTCAGTTACTTGAGGAGAGTGTTGACCAAGAGGAATATCAAAGCATGTCGTTTTGTTGACTATTCGCGGGAGACATCTCTACCCGATGTGGAGGGGTGCTTACACAACGATGAGATTCTTCTTGCTAAGATGGTCGCCGGGAGAGACTTAGAGATTAAACTCCTTCGTCGTTCTTTGCTTGCAGCTACAACTGAGAGGAATGAGTTGAAGAACATGGTGCTCAAGAAGAGCTTAAAAGTTTCTCATTTGAAAGATGTCATCTCTGAATTCTCAGGATAGACTCATCCAGGCTGTTTGGTGCACACTCGTACGGTCCGTTGGAAGATTTGGTGAAGGATGCCGATCTCAAGGAGAGGCTTATCGAGCAAGAAATGGAGATCCATCGGTTGAAGCGGCTTCTTAAGGGGACTAGGACCAGAAGCACTTCTTGTTCTCATGATGAGATAAATCAAAGGAGGTCATTTCATGAATTGGCTTTACGTCCGTACATGATCTCGAGGAATCTGGGAAATGCCCAAAGCGGAGTGGCCGGTTCATTAAGTGCTGCCTCGGCTGGAGGGGAAATGCATGTTGATGGCCACGTGGCTCGGACTCAATCTACGAGTTTGGTCTTCTCTTTAGATTGTTTGAAAGGTCTTGGATGTGTTTCGGTAGCTAGGGGTCGTAGGCAGTGCAGGTCCCTTAATAGGCATATCCCCTTGCCATGAAGGCGTAGTGTAACGCCCTGGATCCCCGATACCGGACATCCGTGACGCAACCAGAATCTTTGCCTTCAAATGCATCTCAACACAGTAATAACACGGAAATTTAAAAACTTTTTATTGCCGAATAAGGTCATTACATCATCAATTACAACCAATATCTTGTTCTTGAACAAGAATACAAATTACATTAACTCATTACATCTTATTACAAAATATGTACCAACTCTGGTAAATCTATCAGTTGTCTCTTGAAATGGTAATCGATTGATCACCGCCGAAGCTCCGCTGAGTGGTCAATCTACTTCCCTGGAACTTGCCCCTCGGCTTGAGTCTTCCGCTGCGCGACTCTGATATTTCTGCACCTACTCGAAAGGTAGGACAGGTACCTAAAAGGTGGGGAACGTCAGTAATTCTGTTGACGCAATGCTGATAAGAAACAGCGATCTCCAAACTGGCAACCACAAACCATCTTGAATGGAAAAAAAAACGTGCATCCTGATTCCCTAGTGTTCGTGTATGTCATGATCTAACAACTAAAAGCACCAGTCACATGCCTTATTTTAAAGCAAGCAAGACTTTGGAACTCTAGATCTGCATGCATCCCATACTACATACGTTCCAGAATCAAGCATGGCCTAATCTAATGCACAAAACAAGAATGCACATGATGCACCTACTCTAATGCAATTCATTTGGGAACGTATGCATCCCATACTACATACTTTTCCAAAATCAACTTCAATAGAAACGTATGCTTCCCATACTACATACTTTCCAAGGAGTTCACCTCTCCTGATTGTAGGGTTCAATCCCTTGCCATGCATCCTACCCTTGTACTCATCCTGTTCCCAATAGATATCCGTGTCTGAGGAGGTTGCAGTCATTCGGTCTAGTCCCTTACTGTAGTCCCTAAAGTGGTGGTCGTGTTTGCCACTTAGTACCTACACACGGACCTCACTCAAAAAGCCATGAAAAATCTCCCGGTACAAAACCATGTACCCATGACGTCAATGATTCAAAAGCAAAACCATGTACCTAAATGTCGTCAATGATTCTCATATAGAACAAAACCCACGCGCATAGGAACATGATGACCTCGAGGGTCAAATCCCCCTATCCGACAGGAGCTCCGCTCCCGTTCCTTACCCCGGCTCTCTGAGAATTAACATATCGAGATACGAGACCTGCGAACTCAACTCCTGAGAACCAAATCCCTACGACAGGTTAAGTACAACACCCGACTATGGTCTGCTAGTACTAATGCAATGTACATACCCCTAATACATCACTCTAATCCAAGACTCACTCTAACCATTCAGGTGACATAAAGAGTTCCTCCCACAATCTTGCCTATCGACTCACGGCCCCAGCGACACAAGGTCCCACTCGCCACTTCCCCTAGCTTTGATTTCCCCTCACCATGGCCCGCGTTCATCCTTAACCAGCATGAAATCAACTCGATGGCACCAACTTGGACATACAATGCCTCGGCGGAAGTTCACAACTAGGGTCGATAGACGTAGGGTATCACCTACCCTTGTAACTAACTCGAGTCACAACAATCCTCCACAGGAGTCAACACCAACACGACCAGCAAATAGACGCCATTCATCCCCAAACAACGGGTCATCAACTCTTAGGTACACAAGGGGAAAGGTTCTTCCAACACTTAGTCAAAACCATGACTGAACAAACTAGAGTGTTTCTGCCTGAAACTTAAAAGGGTGATAACTCCCACAATACAATTTAGATTTGGGTGTTCAAGCCCAATCTGGAAAGGTAAAGACCTAGGATACAACTCTCTAGTTGATCATCACCTCAAATTTAGTCATAAATCCTCAAAATAGTCTCACAAGCCTCGGCCTGTGTACTTCCTGTACACTGGCTGCACCTTTCCAATGGCATAAAACTCTACCTACTCATCAGAATGGTACAAATCCAGGTTCTGTGGAAAGGTATGAGTGTCCTCTACAACTTCCTAGTTGATCACCAATCCCAAATATTTCTTTTGGTTACCCTAAAACAGTCATTTCTCTCAGGTATAAAGAACCACACACAAGGCCTTACCCAAACAGAGCCTTTAGCTCAAAATCTAGTTTCTTTCCCAACTTGCAAAAATAATAATTATTAACCTACTCACAGAAATTTCTTCAAATAGGGCTTCTTGGAAAGCTCTAAATGTCTACTACAATTTTCTAGTAGAACACTTCCTAAAATTATGCTCATACAGAGCCACAAAAGTACCATCTTATCAGAGTGTCAGAGTTATGCATCGTACATGCTAAAATATTTATCATAAATCACATGCTTATCAAATTATCATCAAATTTGCATTTCTAGAAACTAGACATCATCATGTATAACATGCAAAATTGTTCACACCCAAATTCCAAGTATTCAATGAGTTCTATCTATTATAAACATGTATAAAAGTTCTGCTGTTCTTCAGTTACTATCTTGACTACTCTTGATTAATTAATTTTGAACATGCATCAAATTTTATCCAAATAATTTCATTATTTTCCTGTAGAGTCCAGATGCATGCAAGATAACATGAATTTTTTTTCAGAAATAGATCATGTGTCAATTAATTCTAAGAATTTGCACAAGTTCAGTTATCATAATAGACAGACCCAGTTCCTGCCTTATGACTCGGTCCTCAAAATTGATTTTATTAAAATATCAAATAACATCAGAAAAATCCAAAATAAATCATGTAGCTTCTAGACATTCATGAGACAATTATGTGAAAATTTCATGATCAAATTCCAATTATTTTGTTCTCTAGAAATTTGGAAATATGACATGCAGATCATGTTTTCTGTTTACATTTTCAGATTCTAACAATCTACTCTTAACCAACCATGCTCATATTACTAATACTCATTGCATGCAAGAAATTAAACAAGAATGAACAAGAACAAGTTCAGAGAACTCCCCACCCTTGGTTGGCTTGAGAAGATGAGGTTTGTCTTGAGCTTCCTCTTCCAAAACCCTACTCCAAAAAGCTTGAGAACACTTCTTCTTTTTGGCTCTTTTCACTCTCTCGTCTTTCTTTTTCTTTTTTGAAATTTCTAGAGCTCAAGAGGTGTGAAGGAGGGGTTTTATCAAGAGGAGGAGTGAGGGAAAGAGAGAGGGGGGGAGGCCGGCCAAATAGGGGGGAGAGGGGGAGGGGGGGGGAGGGGTAGGGTGAGGTGGTAAGTGGTTTTTCACCAAACCATGGTTTTCTAGCCCCTTGTTTTTGGAGACAAGGCTTGGCTGAAATTTTTGGTCTTGATCAAGCTCTAGATGAGAGATGAAAGGTTAGATTTGAGTGCATGTAAGGAGTATCCATTGTAGTACCATACAATTACATATTTGCATGTGCACCGCACTCAAAACTAGTTTACGTACTAGTATCGGTCCTTCTCATTCTCGTGCACCATCAAGAATGCAACCATCCACACGAACCTCCCCGCAAGCATAACGCACTCCGTCATTATACATTTATAATCAAACAAACACTGCAATATATATATACATACAAACAATACACACACACACACACACACACACACACACACACACACACACACACAAGCATTATATAATCCGGGGTATTATAGGTAGAGATGACTCTGAGGGAGATTTGTAATCTTTTTTACTGCTTCTTTTGAACTTGTATTGTGATGTTGATGTGAAATAAAAAAATCTTCTAAGTGTTCAAGCATTGTCTCTCTGAGTAGTATCCCTTTGTGTTTAGAGTAGTTGTGGCAACTTTAGTATAAGGTTGGACCTCTTGTACTCTTGTTGTGGCAAATTGTAGGAGTATCCTTCGAAAGGGGCTTGGTCCCATTTTTTGTTAGTCGGGGTCTATCACGTTGCGGTAGCATCCTCCGAATGGTAAGTAGGCTCTAACTCGATTGGTTGTACGTTGCTAAAGTAACTTTGTGCCAGGGATGTAAACTCTGGGCATGTTTCTTAAGCATTTCAAGAGCAGATCGAGTGGCAAGTTGAGTCTCTAAGCTTTCTTGGGTGCATGCCACTAGACAGGCTCTATGAACCTTAAGTATGGACTCCAAACGGGTTGACGACAGGTTTTGGGAGCAGATCGAATGGTCGCCCTTGCTCGGTGGCAAATGGCTAGAGTGACTCTAATAATTATCTGTATGGACTTTAAACTTGTCTAAGGGTTATTTTGGGAGCAGATCGAATGGCGAGGCATGCTCCGCACACTAACTCGGTGGCAAGTGGCTAGAGCGACTCTAAGAACCATGAGTATGGACTCCGAACAGATTGATGATGAGTTTTGGGAGCAATTGAATGGCGAAACGTGCCCCACACACTTACTCGGTGGTAAGTGGCTAGAGCGACACCAAGAACCATGAATAAGACTCTGAACTTTTTCGGGGGTTATTTTTGGAGCAGATCGAATGGCGAGGCATGCCCTGCCCTTGCTCAATGGAAAATGACTTGAGAAACTCTAAGAACCATGAGTATAGACTCCGAACATGTTAACGAAGAGTTTTGGGAGCAATTGAATGGTGAGTCGTGCTTCGCATACTTACTCGATGGTAAGTGGCTAGAGCGACTCTAAGAACCATGAGTATGGACTCTGTACTTATCTGGGGGTAGTTTTGGGAGCAGATCGAATGGCGAGGCTTGTCCCGCCGTTGCTCGGTGGCAAGTGGCTAGAGCGACCCTAAGAACTATGAGTATGGAATCCAAACAGGTTGACGATGAATTTTGGGAGCAATCGAATGAAGAGGCGTGTCCCGCATACTTACTCGGCGGTAAATGGCTAGAACGACTCTAAGAACCATGAGTATAGACTCCTGTAACCTCTGTTTTTCATTTTATGTATTTTGGAGTGTATTTTCCATTTTTGTGTATTTTTATCTCCCTCGTATTTTTCGGAACCATATATTGGATTTGTTTTCAATATATATTCGTTTTATTTCATTTTGAGCTCCTTGTGATTGTTTGTTCGTCGTTTTGTTCGTTTTCGTCATTTTGAATATTTTTCTTATTTTCTTGGCCTCGTTCACTTTATTTCATATTTTTGGTGATGTGATGGTATTTTGGTGGTGATTTTCCAAACCGACGATTTTTGACTCCTAATTACATTTTTCAAGAGCCAAAGAATTCACTATAAATTGTATCCCCATTTGTTATTTATCCAATACCCATTACCCATTTGCATACCCATTACTACATACTAATACCCACAACCCATTAACCCACTTTTATCTCCTATATAAATACCCAAACCCCTTAAACCCTAACCCTAATCTCTATTATCTCTCTCTCCCTCTCCAAACATCTGGCCTCCCTCTTGTGGACTACTCCCGGCTGCACACCCCCCCCCCAACCCGGCCTACTACATCAGGCCGACCACTATCCATCCACACCTCCGACCTCCTATACAAGCCCCTACTCCGGCCACCATCAAAACCCATAAAAATCCCGACCCCATGCTTGACAGCCGACACCACCACCATCACCATCAACACCCTTGCATCTCTTCTCTTTGTGGATTCTTGAAGTGGGTATTTTCCACTTCGTTCGTCGCATCAAGGAGATTGTTCGTGTGGAAGTTTTTGTTCGTTTTTGCTTGGGTTCACGCTTGTAGTGGATTTTGTTCATGGTTTTTTCTTCTCTTCGCATTAGGATCGTGTTCATCTCTATAATAAGGCAAGTAACTTGTACTACAATTCATTTAGTTTGATACAAGTCAAAAAGTTCACCTATAGCGTAGTTGGGTCTAGAGACAACCAAAAATTGTGTTTTCCTTGATGGATTTTGTCTCTATTGTGATAATTTGGCCATAGATGACTTATGACACAAATCTTGAGAGGTGATACCTTAAGTTTTGCCCAAATCTTGATTTTTAGGCATGTATGTGACTATTTGTGTGAATTGATGTTTGGACTAAGACCCATGTGAGATAATGGGTATGGACTTGTTAGTCATCCTAAATCTTGATGTTTAGATGCTTGGTAGGCTGTATTTCAAGTTTGGTTGTGTTTCGATCAATATTCTTGAAGTTATGATGTTCTAGATTTGAAGTGTGAAATCTGTATTTACTGGGTGTTCTGTTTTGATTACTGTTTTTGTCCATACTACAGTCAGAATATTGATACCAAAATAAAAGATGAATTTTAGATAATTTTGTGTATTTTCAAACCCCACTGGTTTTGCTTGATTTTGATTTCTTATGACTGAGTTATGAATGTTTTGGTACAGAAGTGTCGATCAATTCCAGATTCTGTTTTGGGTGAATTTTGTTAACAAATTATTTTTCAAGAACTATTCTATACATATTATCTTGATCTAATATTTTGGTCAGTGTTTCTTTATGATGTTAGGGACTACCCAGATTTTTGATAAATTTTAAAGATAAGTTTTATGTGATGTTTCATGTTCGTTTTAAAAATCTACTCGTGCTGTATTTTGCTTACTGTTCAGTAAAGAATCCTATTTTCACTATAATTCTTTATACTGTATGAAAATTCTTTGTGAAATATGAAAGTTAGTAAAATCTATCTATTTTCATATCCCTTTGGTGGAATTGGATTTCGATTCGCTGGTTGCGAGATATCCTAGTTTTCGTACAGCAGTGTTGAGATTTCCAGATTCGTTAAACTCTATTTTCTTGTTGCTTTGGTATTTTTGATGACTTGTCTATACTTACTGGAATATTATAAAACTTGTTATTTTGACTCTAGACATATAGGGGATTATCCCAGATTTTTTGTGGATTTATTCAAAGTGTTTTTATGCTATTTTCATGCTCTTGAATTCGGTTTCCTGATTTCTGACTGAATGTGTTTTCTGTCTTCGAACTTGTTTTGAGCTGAATTGTTGTGAACTTGTATGTGACTTTATTATACTCGTTGGATTCGTGTGGATGTCTAGTTTCTAGATACTTTGACGGATCTAGGTTTGCATTTCTGTAGAATTCAGAATCACTGTTTTAGTACTGATTGGTCTTGCTGTCCTGATTATGAACATAGACTATTTTGCTTGTATATGTGAATGTATATTATCCATGCATGCTGATTTGTTTTTCTGAACCTAAACCTGATTATACCATGTTAGTTTGACATTATTTCGTACACACTCATGCCTGTTGATGACCATAATAATAAAAGTAACTAAGCCGGGGTTTAAGGGAAAGATCTAGTAGTGAAAAATATAGAAACGTGTAATTGGAAGAGGACCTGTGTCCTGCCTGCCTGTTACGTGTTCATGACTACATGATTCACGATCCTGTTACCTGTACCTGATTGCATGCTTTCCTATAGGAAGGTGTTCTCGAAAGATAACCACTAAGTTATGCATGTTTCCTATACCTAACTGCATTACTTCCCTTAGAAAGGTGTACTCGGAAGAGAACCACTAGGTTCTACCTGTTCCTGTTTCTGGTACCTAAGTACACTGCCTTATGGACTCCACTATGAAATCTTACTTAGCGAAACTGTTTTGTTGTAGCAACCATGTGTTAAAAGTTGGGGCGCATGAAGTGCTACCTAGATAGTAATAACAAGATTTGACATAACAAAACATGATTACCTGTTACCTGTATACCTGTTACCTGATTATCCTGTTACTTGATTACTTGTTTACCTGTTTACCTGATTATCCTGATACTTGATACTTGATAACCTGTTTACTTGACACTTGACATATGTTACCTGTACCTGTTAGTATACCATGTTGCTAGTTAATTTTCCCATGTGCTTATATCTTACATTATTTGTGACCCGCGACTTGCAATTGATGGGTACTTGTTTTCTTCTTTTTCCCTTTTCCTGCAAATTTACTAATTGCAGATCAGGATGGTCAGCTGCCTGAAGGTATTGGCGAGATGATGTTTTAAATGCTGGAAACTCTGCTTTATTATTATTATTTTCATTGTTGCTTGAATTGGAATAAAGTGTATTTGGTTATTTGGATATTATTTGTGTTTGGGCGATGTGACCAGGATATTTATTTTTGTCCAGACTCTGATTTATTTGAAAATATTGTATTTGGTTTCAAGTAAATTCCTGTTGGTAATTTATTGCAAGTATTCATGAATGGTTGTGCCTTTTTGCTTCCGACTCTAATTATTTCTGTGATGTGTTGCAAAGATTCTTGAACAGCTTAAGGATGATGAAAATCATTCGCTGGACTTTTGTTACGTATTCTTATTCCGTATTCCATTTTGGAAAGCGGGACGTGACAGGGTTTTTAGTGGTATCAGAGCATCGGGTTTGGCTAATGTATTAGTTGCCTAACATGTTAGACAAGCTTGGCTCGAACTGGGATCTGCACAACACTTCACCAACCATGCATGCATAAATAGAACATATACCAACTCAGATTCTGGATGCTAATTGTTGTTGGTTTTGTGCAGACTATGGCTCGCAAAGGTTCTACTTCTCAGTCACAGGTTGATCCGATTGAGGCTGTCACGACTGTGCATGAGCGGCTGATTAATCAGCAGCAAAACCACAGTGATCTGGTGATGGCTGCCCTTGAAGCTGCCCGGGTTCCGCCTCCTGTTATGCCTGTGCACACAACTCTTCCGCCTCGCCCAGGAACTGTTATAGACTTTATGAGGCTGCATCCTGACCGTTTTTCCGGCACTGAGATGCCTTTGGAGGCGGTTGATCCGGACTGAGCGCTTGTTGTTAGCGGCTCGTATTGTAGAGGCTGACCGGGTGGACGTAGTTTCCATCCAGCTGGTGGATTTAGCGCATATTTGGTGGATGGCTGAGTCTGAGCATCTTGAAAGGCCTATTGCTTGGGCTACTTTTACTCGGAGATTCTTGGAAAAGTTCTTCCCCAGTAGTACTCGAGTTGAGATGGAACATCAATTCCTGGCCCTAAAACAGGTTAAGTCAAGGTTCCATTTTGGATTTGTTACAATATCGCATGAACAATTATGAATGTTATAACATGGACTTTCTTGCAATAGGGTTCCAGGACAGTGGATGAGTATGCTGCTGAGTTTACTAGGCTTAGCCGATTCACTGCCATTCTTGTGGCAACCGAAGAGGATAGGGCTCGTAGATTCACAAATGGGCTTGAGCAGGATATCAAGAGGCATTTGGTCTCTCTTCGTCTGCGTACATATGGTGAGGCTCTTGAGGCAGCCCAAGCTCAGGAGCAGGCTCGTGGTGGTTCGTCTTATTCTCAGCGGACGGTTCCCGCTGCTGTTGCTAGGTCATCTGGTGGTCCTATTCGGAGGGCTGTTCCTGCCCATCCAGTCAGGGAAACTCCTTACTCTGCTGCTGGTTCTCAGAGGAGTACTTACTGCAATTTCTGTCGGTTGCCTGGGCATGATCACAAGGAATGTAGGCACGCCAATCGCCGATGCTTTAGGTGTGGCTCTACTGATCATGCAGTGCGAGATTGTCCACAGCCGTTTCAGCAGATGGCTCTTCTAGCCAGGGGTCCTGATCAGCAGGCAGTTCCAGCTCGTGGTCCAGTTAGGCCACTGCTTCCTCCTCAACGCCAGATTGTCGGTCAAAGGACCGCTATTTCGAGGAGAGGTCAAGCTTTCAACTTGACTGCCGTAGATGCTGAGACTGCTGAAGGAGTTGTGGCAGGTATATATTGTTTTATTGCTTTTGCTGTTTTGTTCCTTTTGTTTATTTCCTTTAGCCTTGTTTTGCTTCTTTGTGTTATTTTCCTGCATTATTGTTTTTCCCTCACCTTTGATCTTCTATGCTTTTCTCCTTGTATTTGATTCCTTTTAGGTATCATCCTTGTTTGCTCTTTTTCTGCCTATGTTCTTTTTGATTCTGGGCAACCCATTCTTTTGTCTCCTCTCGATTTATCGTTCGCCATCAGTTAGAATGCAGCAACATGTCAGAGGCTTGGAACATCGTGACAGGTGGTGGAGTTGTCAGTTGTTTTTGCAAGTGCAGGAAATGTTCCGTTGTTATTGGGAATGCAGATTTCAAAGCCAACCTGATTATAATTGGAAATTCAGGATTCGACGTTATTCTGGGTATGGATTGGCTGGGTGAAGCCCATGCCGTTATTGATTGCCGTGCCAAGAAAGTTATCTTCAGAATTCCAGATCGAGCAGAATTTGAGTTCCATGCCGGAGAGTCTTCTCTTGGTCGAGCAAAGACTGCAGTTAAACAGGTGGAATGTGCGATGGAATTGCACTAAGGCTGTGAGGCTGCGCCTCTTGTAGTTCGGGATTTCTTGGATGTTTTTTCAGATGAGTTGCCTGGCTTACCCCCTGATAGGGAAGTGAAATTCGGTATTGATGTTCAGCCTGGAACAGAACCGATATCGAAGAGTCCCTACAGGATGGCACCGGTTGAGATAGCAGAGCTTAAGGTGCAGATTCTGCAGTTGCTTGATTTGGGTTTCATCAGACCTAGTGTTTCGCCTTGGGGTGCTCCGATCCTTTTTGTTGACAAGAAGGATGGTAGTCATCTTCTGTGCATGGATTATCGAGAGCTGAACAGAGTTGCTATGAAGATCGATATCTGTTGCCCAGGATTGATAATTTGTTTGATCAGCTGAGTGGGGTTGCTATTTTCTCGAAGTTGGATCTTCGTTCTGGATATCACCAAGTTAAGGTGAAGGCTGTAGATATACAGAAGACTGCTTTCAGGACTAGACACGGGCACTATGAGTATCTTGTGATGCCGTTCGGGGTCACGAACGCGCCGGCTCTATTCATGAGTCTTATGAACCGGGTGTTCTCTCAGTTCTTGGATAAGTTTGTGGTGGTCTTCATTTATGATATTTTGGTGTATTCTCGGAATCGTGAAGGTCTTGCTGAGCATCTTAGACTGGTTCTGCAGATTTTGAGAGAGAATCAGCTCTATGGGAACTTAGCAAGTGCGAGTTTTGGCTCGACAGGATTTCTTTCTTGGGCACATTGTTTTTGGCGATGGTATTTCTGTAGATCCTGCCAAGGTTAAAGCTGTGAAGGATCGGCCTATTCCCAAGTCAGTTCCAGAAGTTAGGAGTTTTCTTGGTTTGGCTGGCTATTATCGGAAGTTCGTCCAGGATTTTTCGAAGATAGCAGGACCTTTGACTAAATTGACTAGGAAGGATCACAAGTTTTGTTGGTCTGATGAGTGCAATGAGGCTTTTGTTGAGTTGAAGAACAGACTGACGTCAGCGCTTGTGTTGACTATTCCCGATGGTTCAGGTGGATTTGTAGTTCACTGTGATGCTTCTGGTAAGGGTCTTGGATCAGTTCTTATGCAGAAGGGCCATGTTGTTGCGTATGCATCGAGGCAGTTGAGGCCGCATGAGAAGAATTATCCTACTCATGACTTGGAGTTAGCGGCATTGATCTTTGCGTTGAAGCTATGGAGACATTATTTACTTGGAAACCTAGTGGAGATCTTTACAGACCAAAAAAGTCTCAAGTACGTCTTCACCCAGAAGGAGTTGAACATGAGGCAAAGGCATTGGTTGGAACTTATAGCCGATTATGACATCAGTTTGCAATACCATCCTGGTAAAGTAAACTTGGTGTCTGATGCTTTGAGCAGAAAACCAGCAGTTATGTTTCTTACTCAGCAGAGATATCTCATTGAGCAGATGAGGAGGTTGGAGCTTGATGTTGTGTTGCCGAAATCTGGTCGGAGTTATTTGGCGCTCCAGCTGCAGTCGTCTCTTATTGAGCATCTTAAAGAGGCACAGGCTAGTGATGTGCAGCTGCAGAGTTTTCCAGCTGAGGTTGAGTCTGGGTCCAGGACGGACATGGTTATTCATGCAGATGGTTCGCTTCATTTTGGTTCCCGGTTATGTGTCCCTAAGGGTGAAGTTCGTCAGAGATTGCTTGAGGAAGCTCATCAGTTTTCGTATTCTATCCATCCCGACGGTACTAAGATGTATCGGGATTTGAAGCTTCATTTCTGGTGGCATGGTATGAAGAGGGCTGTTGCTCGATTTGTTTCACAGTGTTTGGTCTGTCAGCAGGTTAAGGCAGAGTATCAGAGAACCGCTGAACTCCTTTAACCACTTCCTATTCCAGAGTGGAAGTGGAAACACATTACCATGGATTTTGTGACTACTTTGCCGAGGAGTCCTAAGGGTCATAATGCTATTTGGGTGATTGTTGACCGGTTGACGAATAGTGCTCACTTCATTCCTTTCCGTGTCGGTCAGTCCACTGAGAGCCTTGTTGAGAGGTACATGCAAGAGATTGTTAGACTTCATGGGGTTTCAGTCAGTATTGTATCCGACATGGATACGAGATTCAGATCTCAGTTTTGGGAGAGTTTTCAGAACAGTTTGGGGAGTAAATTAAAGTACAGTACAGCTTTTCATCCCCAGACTGATGGACAGTCAGAACAGACTATTCAGATTCTTGAGGATATATTGAGGTCCTGCATGCTTCAGTTCGGTGGGTCATAGGAGGATCACTTGCACCTTGTAGAGTTCTCGTACAATAACAGCTTTCAAGCCAGTATTAAAGCTGATCCATTAGAAGCACTCTATGGGCGGAAGTGTAGATCGCCAGTGTGCTGGGATGATGTTGGCGAAAGCCAGTTGTTGGGTCCAGAATTGATCACCAAGATAGTTGATGCAGTGGTTCAGATTAGGAAGCACTTGCAGGCAGCTCAGGACAGGCAGAAGCGATGGGCTGATGTTCATCATAGGGCTCTGGAGTTCGTTGTTGTTGACCATGTTTTCCTCAAGGTATCACCGTGGCGCAGTGTCATTCGGTTCGGTGGCGAGTGCAAGCTTAGCCCGAGGTTTATTGGACCGTTTGAGATTTGGGAGCGAGTAGGCAAGGTGGCCTATCATCTTGCATTGCCGCCAGCTTTATCAGGAGTGCACAATGTTTATCATGTCTCACAACTCAGGAGATATATCCGAGATGAGAGCCACGTGATCGACTATTCTGAGTTGACCGTTCGGCCCCATTTGACTTGTGAGTTCTGCCAGTTGCTATTGTGGATCGGCGGGAGAAAGTGCTTAAGAACAAGGTCATCAAGTTGGTTCGTGTCGCTTGGAATCCTCACTCACCTGGTGAGTCGACTTGGGAGCTGGAGGAGGAAATTCAGCAGAAGTTTCCTCAGTTGTTTGAATAGTTGCTTTGGGTTGTTTTCTTTTTTTTTCTTTTTCTGGGGTTACCCTATGTATCTTTCTTTTGAATTTCAAGGATGAAATTTTTCTGTTAGGTGGGTAGGATTGTAATCCCTGTTTTTCATTTTATGTATTTTGGAGTGTATTTTCTATTTTTGGGTACTTTTATCTCCCTCGTATTTTTTGGAACCGTATATTGGATTTGTTTTCAATATATATTCGTTTTATTTCATTTTGAGCTCCTTGTGATTGTTTGTTCGTCGTTTTGTTCGTTTTCGTCATTTTGAATCTTTTTCTTATTTTCTTGGCCTCGTTCACTTTATTTCATATTTTTGTGATGTGATGGTATTTTGGTTGTGATTTTCCAAACCGACGATTTTTGACTCCTAATTAGATTTTTTCAAGAGCCAAAGAATTCACTATAAATTGTATCCCCATTTGTTATTTACCCAATACCCATTACCCATTTGTATACCCATTACTACATACTAATACCCACAACCCATTAACCCACTTTTACCTCCTATATAAATACCCAAACCCCTTAAACCCCAAACCTAATCTCTATTATCGCTCTCTCCCTCTCCAAACATCCGGCCTCCCTCTTGTGGACTACTCCCGACTGCACACCCCCCCTCCCCCCCCCCAACCCGACCTACTACATCAGGCCGACCACCATCCATCCACACCTCCGACCACCTATACAAGACCCTACTCCGGCCACCATCAAAACCCATACAAATCCCGACCCCATCCTTGATAGCCGACACCACCAACCATCACCATCAACACCCTTGCATCTCTTCTCTTTGTGGATTCTTGAAGTGGGAATTTTCCACTTCGTTCGTCGCATCAAGCAGATTGTTCGTGTGGGAGTTTTTGTTCGTTGTCGCTTGGGTTCGCGCTTGTAGCGGATTTCATTCGTGGGTTTTGCTTCGCTTCGCATTAGGATCGTGTTCATCTCCATAATATGGTAAGTAACTTGTACTACAATTTATTTGGTTTGATACAAGTCAAAAAGTTCACCTATAGTGTAGTTGGTTCTAGAGACAACCAAAAATTGTGTTTTCCTTGATGGATTTTGTCTATATTGTGATAATTTGGCCATAGATGACTTATGACACAAATCTTGATAGGTGATACCCTATGTTTTGTCCAAATCTTGATTTTTAGGCATGTATGTGACTATTTGTGTGAATTGATGTTTGGACTAAGACCCATGTGAGATAATAGGTGTGGACTTGTTAATAACCCTAAATCATGATGTTTAGATGCTTTGTAGGTTGTATTTCAAGTTTGGTTGTGTTTCGATCAATATTCTTGAAGTTATGATGTTCTAGATTTGAAGTGTGAAATCTGTATTTACTGGGTATTCTGTTTTAATTGCTGTTTTCGTCAATGCTACAGTCAGAATATTGATTCGAAAATAAAAGATGAATTTTAGATATTTTTTTCTATTTTCAAACCCCACTGGTTTTGCTTGATTTTGATTTCGTATGACTGAGTTATGAATGTTTTAGTACAGATGAGTCGATCAGTTCCAGATTCTATTTTGGGTGAATTTTGTTAACAAATTATTTTTCAAGAACTATTCTATACATATTATATTGATCTAATATTTTGGTTAGTGCTTCTTTATGATGTTAGGGACTACCCAGATTTTTGATAAATTTTAAAGATAAGTTTTATGTGATGTTTCATGTTCGTATCTAAAATCTACTCGTGCTGTATTTTGCTTACTGTTCAGTAAAGAATCCTATTTTCACTATAATTCTTTATATTGTATGAAAATTCTTTGTGAAATATGAAAGTTAGTAAAATCTATCTATTTTCATATCCCTTTGGCAGCATTGGATTTCGATTCGCTGGTTGCGAGATATCCTAGTTTTCGTACAGCAGTGTTGAGATTTCCAGATTCGTTAAACTCTGTTTTCTTGTTGCTTTGGTATTTTTTATGACTGATTTATACTTACTGGAATATTATGAAACTTGTTATTTTTACTCTAGACATATAGGGGATTACCCCAGATTTTTCGTGGATTTATTCAAAGTGTTTTTATGCTATTTTCATGCTCTTGAATTCGGTTTCTTGATTTCTAACTGAACGTGTTTTCTGTCTTCGAACTTGTTTTGAGCTGAGTTGTTGTGAACTAGTATGTGACTTTATTATACTCGTTGGATTCGTGTGGATGTCTAGTTTCTAGATACTTTGACGGATCTAGGTTTACATTTCTGTAGAGTTCAGAATTACTGTTTTAGTACTGATTGGTCTTGCTGTCCTGATTATGAACATAGACTATTTTGCTCGTATATGTGAATGTATATTATCCATGCATGCTGATTTGTTTTCCTGAACCTAAACCTGATTATACTATGTTAGTTTGACATTATTTCGTACACACTCATGC
This sequence comes from Hemerocallis citrina, assembly GCA_017893485.1. Taxonomy (NCBI): domain Eukaryota; kingdom Viridiplantae; phylum Streptophyta; class Magnoliopsida; order Asparagales; family Asphodelaceae; genus Hemerocallis; species Hemerocallis citrina. The sequence goes on from CM030361.1 coordinate 173,736,236, forward strand.
CTGTTGATGACCATAATAATAAAAGTAACTAAGCCCGGGTTTAAGGGAAAGATCTAGTAGTGGAAAATATAGAAACGTGTACTTGGAAGAGGACCTGTGTCCTGCCTACCTGTTACGTGTTCATGAATACATGATTCACGATCCTGTTACCTGTACCTGATTGCATGCTTCCCTCTAGGAAGGTGTTCTCGGAAGATAACCACTAAGTTATGCCTGTTTCCTGTATCTGACTGCATTACTTCCCTTAGGAAGGTGTACTCGGAAGAGAACCACTAGGTTCTACCTGTTCCTATTTCCAGTACCTAAGTACACTACCCTATGGACTCCACTATGAAATCTTACTAAGTGAAAGGGTTTTGTTGTAGCAACCATGTGATAAAAGTTGGGGCGCATGAAGTGCTACCTAGATAGTAATAACTAGATTTGACATAACATAACCTGATTACCTGTTACCTAATTATCCTGTTACCTGATTACATGTTTACCTGTTTACCTGATTATCCTGATACTTGATACTTGATTACCTATTTACCTGTTACCTGTTTACTTTACACTTGACATATATTACCTGTACATGTTAGTATACCATATTGCTAGTTAGTTTTCCCATGTGCTTGTATCCTACATTATTTGTGACCCGCGACTTGCAATTGACGGGTACTTGTTTTCTTCTTTTTTCCTTTTCCTGCAAATTTACTAATTGCAGATCAGGATGGTCAGCTGCCTGAAGGTATTGGCGAGATGATGTTTTAAATGCTGGAAACTCTGCTTTATTATTATTATTTTCATTGTTGCTTGAACTGGAATAAAGTGTATTTGGTTATTTGGATATTATTTGTGTTCAGTATATTTGTTTTTCTCCACACTCTGATTTATTTGAGAATATTGTATTTGGTTTCAAGTAATTTCCTGTTGGTAATTTGTTGCAAGTATTTATGAATGGTTGTGCCTTTTTGCTTCCGACTCTGATTATTTCTGTGATGTGTTGCAAAGATTCTTGAACAGCTTAAGGATGATAAAAATCATTCGCTGGGCTTTTGTTACATATCCGTATTCCGTATTCCTTTTTGGGAAGCGGGGCGTGACAACTCCACACTTGTCCAGGAATTGTTTTGGGAGCAGATCGAATGGTGAGGCGTGCCCCGCTCTTGCTCGGTGGCAAGTGGCTAGAGCGACTCTAAGAACATGAGTATGGACTCCAAACAGATTGATGATAAATTTTGGGAGCAAACGAATGGTGAGGGGTGCCCCGCACACTTACTCGATGGCAAGTGGCTAGAGCGACTCGTCTGTTGGGGTGCTTAGTGAGTAGATGGTGCTACTCGGGGGCGAACCATGTGTCTAACTAATTGTTTGCATCCAGTGGAATTGTACAAAAATTTTGCAAAACAAAAGACTAAATTTTATTTGAAGAATAAAACTAAGTGGTTGCTTTGATTGCAAGCCTTTATTACATGTAATGACCTTTATAAGTGTCGGCCTTTATTACATATCTAAAGCTAACTACTATGGACGGACGTTAAGCACCCTCGTTGTTCTTCAACAGGTACTCGATGTTCCAAGTCCTTGATATTTTCTTCTCCCCTGGCCCTTAAGTTGTTAAGCTCTTGGGCGGACTACTTATGAGACCTTGTATGGTCCTTCGCAATTAGGGACAAGCTTTTCCTTCTTGCATGGGTTGGATATCTCGAGCTTGCGAAGGACGAGGTTGTTACACCCCGCATTGAAAATGACAATTTTGCCCTCATGTGTTACACACGTGTATTTTGTACCGTTACTGGTGATATCCGTAATGTATTTCACTATGTATTTTGGATTTTAACTATTTATGTATTTCCCGTCTTCTTAAAATCCTATTTGAGTCGACTGAAATATAGTATTTCAATCTCTGTGTTTTTATGTGCTTTATTGTGTTATCGATGCACGTATCGATTACGTAATTTTTCACTGCTACGTGTGATATTTCTATGTGTTACAATTATTTATTTTATGTATTCAAATTCGTTTTATAAACGGAAATTCAATTTTCTCTCGTTTTGATTCAAATATTATTATACGTACGGTGCACGTGTTTTCAATGTACGTATTGAGTACATTATCGAAGGTAATTATTAAATATACTTTTCTTATATTGTATTTCGATTATATTTAAATATTTTTTCGTTGATAAAGTCGAATTTTGTATTTTAATTATTTTATGCGTGACGTACGTATTTTCGGTACACGTATTTAAGCCCATTCTTTTAAAAATAAAATTTTGAAGTGTGTGTGTGTATTTATTTTATTTTTGCATGATGAATCTAATTTATGATTAAAATAAACTAATTGTACTTACACGTTTACTATATATTACAATCTATATTTTAATATAAAAATATATATGTGTGTATGAATGAAGTGTGTATAAGTGCAACGCACGTGCACGTGTTCTGAGCATGAGCAATTGGTAGCAGGCTGGTTTTGGGGATGGAGGGAAGAGCATTTTGAATTTTGCATGAGTGGAGTTAGTGGAGTTGTGGGGAGTAGTTACTATAACCAATTAATTAAAAACCTATACATACCCCTAAACCTTCACATTCTCTCCTCATCTCTCTTTCCTTCTCTGTTTCATTTCCGAAACCAACCAACCAGCAAAACCCCTCCCCTCCTTCTTTCTTTCACCTTATTTGCTCTGCCAAAATCAAATCAAAACCAGCCCAACCAACTCCTTTTTGTTGTCTCCACTCATACACAAACATATATACCTATCTTCCTTTCCTTCTTTGCTTTCCTCTGTCATCCAAAACCAATCCAATCATCCAGCAAATCTCCTGTTGCCTTCTCCACTCAATCTCACCATACATATATATACACCTATATTATCTTATAATTTATTCATTATATATATATATATATATATATATATATATATATATATATAAAGGTGAGTGTGCCATGAGTTGATCACTGTTCAAAGATGAGATGAAGTGCTCTTGTCTTGTTGTCAAAATTGAAGTTGGGATCTTTTCCTTGTGCACGGAATTCGAGGAAGCGAAATGGAGTTCTCTTGGAGCTTTTGAAGGAATTTTCGCAAATTGGAGCTTCTCTTAGGGTTTATTTCTAGGAGTACAATTGAGTACATCAATATTTCTTGGGTGGGTGTTTCTAAAATTCTTTCTAAATTAGGAGTATGATGCATGCTAGTTATAAATGGTTTATTTATTAGATTTTAATTAGTATGATGAAAGTAGATTGCATGCTAGTTGAGGTAGAATTTAATTGTTAGATTTTGATTAGTGTGGTAGATGTGAATTGCTTAATTTATTCTCTGAAATTTGTTATGATGCTTTATTAATATATTTTCATGCTAGAATACATGCAAATTGATGAATCTTGATTGTATGAAAAATTGATGCGTGTTGAATATTTCCTATTATAGTCAAAATAATGCAATATGTATGAAAAATGATATTTTGATGCTAATGTGGTAAAGAAATGTGAAATTAATCTCACTAGTATATATTTTATGAGTTTAGGAATTCTTATAAAGGAGTTTTTGATAAAAGACAATATTTTAATTGAAAATTTGTAATATGAGTTCTTTAATGCATTTTGAAGAACGATCTTATTATATTGCAAAAAAAGAGAAATTTATGAATTTAAAAACATGTACAATACGGTAGTTTTGAAAGAAAGTGTTCTGGAAAAGAAATAAATTTTGAATGTTACAAATTAGTTGAGTAATCGAATTTTGTAAAGGAAAAATTAATTACAGTACGGTCTCTACAAAAAGTTATTAACCGATTTCATATCAGTTAGTCACTTAAGACCTATTGGTCTTCGGGTGCAATTTGGGTGCAATACTGTAGCTTAGCAGAGCTCTGGTCTTTGTGTTCGAGTCTTGCAGGAGACTGTGTTTTCTGAAAATTTTGAATTTTAATTAAATCCCGAAAACCACACTTTAAGTATAAATCGAGTCCCCTTCATAACAGTTAGTCACTCTTGGACTTATGGTCTTTGGGTGCGATTTCGGTCGGTTACTGTTCATAGGCGGGGGTTAGGGTTTGGCTCTGGGTTCGAATCCGACCTTGCCACTTGTTTTTCTTTTTTTTTTGATTTTTTTGGTATTTCAAGTTTTTAAGTGAAATAAAAATTGAAAAAAAAATACTAATATTCTTCCAAAATTGTTTAGACTTTATAAAAATTATTTATACAATATTTGGATATATTTTGTGAGAATTGAAAGGGGATTTTACATTAAAGAACTCAATTGTATCGATTTAAAATGTGACTCTTGTAAATTTAAGAGAGATGAAGTTTTGGAATGCAATTAGATTTCTTCTCGATGAGATTTTATGATTATTAACATTTGATTAAGATTATTTGATTTTGCACACAATGTTATAAGTGACTAAATTGATAAAAGAAGTTGAAATGAGATACTTTATGTTATAAGTTTATAAAGGAAATGCTTCTCTTTGAGACAAAGATTGTGAATAAAAGAAATTGAAATGTTATTTTGAGATTGAATATAACTTATTGTTGATCTCTAGAAAGAGATAGTTGTTGGAATCTAGAGGCTAGGCGAGACCCTAGTGACCGGTCATTTTTATTAATGAATTTGAGGGCTAACCAGTGTGGATTGAGCATCTCTTGAGAAGTAGCCAGGTTGGGCCGACTGTCACTTTTGTTTGGTTTAAGTCCGGTAGGGTAAACTAGTTCTAGGTTGTAATGATTTTCTTCTAAACAAACTAAATATCTAAGGACTACACTATAGTGAAGATGTGATGAAAGTAAGAGAAAAACACAAGTATGAGGACCTCGGATCTACGGTGTGAGAGTATTTCACAGGCTGCCTGCATGATGCGTCATGTCATGGCGTGGATACATCTTCGGATTATCGGGACCGTGGCGATTCTTGTGGGGGTGTTTGGTGACTACGTAGTGCCATCGTTCTATTATGGAGGCGAATGTCCATAGGCTCTGCATGATGCGTCTTGTCATGATGTGGGATTCCCCTCCAGGCTGTCTGGGCATGAGCTCGTAACTCATAGGACATCTAGGATACTTACCGTAGTTACCGTAGTAGTTTATAACATGGCGAGTGAATCAACCATACAAGATAAAGAACGATTAAAGGCTTGCCCTCGGACGTATGTTGTATGGGATACATAGAATCCGAACAAGTGCGCATTAGTGTTATTAAATATGAATAACTGCATTAAGGACTAAGTGTACATTCACACATGACATCAATAAGATAGTCCCCCTTAGCTCTTGTTGCCACTGAAATCGGTGTGGGGGCAAACAGATAGATTTGTGGATTCGAGAGAAGTTGAATAGTCAAACCTGAACACCTTCACCGGAGTTTGACCGAGATTCTCCTGCCATTGCCTGCAAAAAGTGCGAGACACCAGAGTTGATTCCGATGACGCACCCTCCAACGCTCTTGTCAGTAATCAGAAAGATTATGAAAGAGCTTTGATTGGGAAAAGAATGATTACCTGGTAACAGTGGGGGATGGGGGTATTTATAGCCGCCTTAGGAACCAGTTTCGGAATAAGATCAAATCCCTACTTCCTAGTGAATGGATAGAAGTGATCAGGACCGTTGATTAAGGACAATCATAAACCCTAATTCTATCTAGCTGGACTGGGTTTCTTGCGGGTTGGAACCCACACCCAGTAAGACGGATCCGTTTATGGTTATTGGGCCTTTGGAAAATGGCTTAGTTCCCATTTCGGACCCGTTTGTACGTGAAATTACCATTTTACCCCCGAGCTTTAAGATTCGTGCCTGATTTGAATGGTCCCGATTTAATCCTATTTTTAGCCATATCACGAGCCCCCAACTCTCGAAGACTGAGTTTGATCAGCCTTTGAGGAGTAGTTTTACTGTTTTAATAGCTTGCAGAGTTGTATCGGGGTCCAAATGAGGGGTGTCGAATCTTTATATGAGGTATTATGGTGATTTTCGGAGTTGGCTGTGCGCTTAGGGTTATTCTTGAGCTCTTCTGGATTTTTGGTAACTTTTCTTAATTTCTATTTATTTTCCGGATCAGTTATTTAATTTTGTGAAGCGATGATTTATTGTTTAGGGGCATTCGTTAATTATCCTAAACAATAATTATTTACCCGGGGGTTCAAAAATATTTTCCCAAATTTATAATTATTTTTTAGAATTTTTCATTAATTTTCCTAATTTTTTAATCATTTTTTCACAATTTTTAAATAAATAATTCGAATTTAATAAATAAAAAATTAATTTTTAATACCATTCATGACGTGGCGCAATCTGGGCCGCTCATCAGCCGCAAGTGCGAATATCTGAGGGATCGGACGGTCCGAGTGGCTCGGCAGCACTTTTCTCTGCTTGTGAAGGTCGATGCCGGTAACTCGGTGCTTCACGAGCTGCCGAGCTATGTGACTGAATCTGGAGCGTCCATCATGGCGCGAATCACGAGGTAGGAGGCTCAGATCACGAGAAAACGTGATTTTATCATTTTGTGGGCGTGCCTGAATCTGAGCCGCTTATCAACTTTGGGCACGAATCTTGGGACAATCAGACAGCCCAAGGAGTTTGGCGTCATTTTTCTCCGAATGTGGAGGTTGGTGCCTCGGTAGCTCGGCAGAGTGCCTCGGTGGCTCGGCTCCTCGTGAGTCGCTGAGCCACGTGGCGACATCTGGAGCGTCCATCAAGGTGCGAATCTCGATGTAGGAGGCTCAGATCACGAGAAAATGTGATTTTGTCGTTTTGTAGGCGTGTCTGAATCTGAGCCGCTCATCAACTTTGGGTGTGAATCTTGGGACAATCAGACGGCCCAGGAGTTCAGCGTCATTTTTCTCCAAATGTGGAGGTCGGTGCCTCGGTAGCTCGGCAGAGTGCCTCGGTGGCTCGGCTCCTCATAAGTCGTTGAGCCATGTGGCGACATCTGGAGCGACCATCAGGGCACGAATCACGATGCAGGCAGCTCATATCACGAGAAAACGTGATTTTGTCGTTTTGTGGGCATGTCTGAATCTGAGCCGCTCATCAACTTTGGGCGTGAATCTTGGGACAATCAGACGGCCCATGGAGTTCAGCATCATTTTTCTCCAAATGTGGAGGTTGGTGCCCGGTATCTCGGCGGAGTGCCTCGGTGGCTCGGCTCCTCATGAGTCGTTGAGCCACGTGGCGACATCTGGAGCGTCCATCAGGGCACGAATCACGATGCAGGTGGCTCAGATCACGAGAAAATGTGATTTTGTCGTTTTGTGGGCGTGTCTAAATCTGAGCCGCTCATCAACTTTGAGCACGAATCTTGGGACAATCCGACGGCCCAAGGAGTTCGGCGTCATTTTTCTCCAAATGTGGAGGTCGGTGCCTTGGTAGCTCGGCAGAGCGCTTCGATGGCTCGGCGCCTTGTGAGTTGCCGAGCTGCGTGGATAAGTCTGAACCGTCGCCGCCCTTCTCTATTCTGTCGTTTAGCCTTCCTTAACGGGCTTGAGGTGGGCCCCAAGCGTTACATAGCACAAGAGTCGCTTCTTTCACTATAAGTTTTCACCCCCTACTCTTTCTCTCATTCTTTCACTTTTCACTCTCAGGAATTCACTTTCGCTCTCGAGTCGCTCTGCTAGCGGAGATTTTTGCCCAGCGGTGGTTGCATTAGCTGTCGCGGCAGGCAAGGCGATTTCCTGCGAGGTTTTTCCGACCGAGAACGTCACATCAAGTTTAGTATATATATATTCTCACTCTCATATATATACCCTACGAGATGTCACGAGCGTCCTCGGGTAGTGAGGCTTCTTCCTCGGGAGGTTGGAGTGATCGGCAGTTAGTTCACGAGGAGGGGGAAGAAGTGCGAAGCCGAGTGAGGGGGAAGGAGATAATAGGGTCGTCCGCAGCCGAGCCGACCTCTTCGCTCGTCAAGGAGAAGGGGAAGGAGGTGGCTAGGCCAGTGGTCGTCGAGATGGTGGTAGAGACCGTGAGACGAGCAGAAGAAATAGGCCGGCTGCCGACGGTGTTATCCAGCCATGGGGGATCAGGCAGTATACCGGCGAGCTGCTGACCAAGGCCGTCTACGGACGCTCGGAAACTTACGAAGAGAACGAACCGAGGGAGGTTACTGAAGACGACGATATACCCTCGATTCTAACCGAACGAGATCTGCTTTGGATTCAGAAGAGCTTCGTCATTCCCCCGGAGTACACCTTGATTCTCCTCGGTCCTGGGGTGTGGGCGTGCACAGCATTCATGCCCGACACTTGCGCCTTCGCCTACGACGCGTTAAATGCCGGAATGCATCTCCCCCTCCATCTCTTCGTGACCGAGGTGCTCTGGTGGTATGGACTGAGCCCAATCCAGTTCATGCCGAACATGGGGCGACATGTGCTCAGGTTTCTACTCCAATGCCGAACAACGAAGGTGGAGCCTCAGCTCGTCGTCCTCAGGAGCTTGTACCGGATCAATCGGATGAGTAAGGTCGAACACCGGTACTACCTGTCGCCTCGGAAAGGCATCAAGTTGATAGAGAACCCCGAATCTATCAAGTCGTGGAAGGGTAAGTTCTTCTTGATCCGAGGCCCTTCGGCGTGGGACTTCCCGACCTGGTGGAAGGAGGACGTGCCGAAGTATGCGAAGGTCGAGCTAGTGTTGACTACGGCCGAAGTAGAGGTTGCGACAAAGCTGGTCGGCCTCCCGATGTTGAGCTGGAGGGACATGACCGAGGAGGTGCTGCACAGGTCGGGCCTTAGTCCGATCGACTCGAGTACGCTCCGGACATCTCTACTTCTTTGTTTATTTTCTTGTCATGCATTGCACTTTTCTTAACTTTGTTTTCTTCATTCGACAGAGGCTCCGAGCTTGGACTTCAGGGCAATCATGGCCGAACGAAACAAGGCCTCTGAGGCCAAGAAGAGGAAGAGGACGAGCGCAGAGCCTTCATCCGGCCGACCCACCAAGGTTCCTTCGGACGCAGTCGTGGATCTGGGTTCTCCTCGACGATCGACCTCGGCTGTAGGTCTTCTTCAGCCGACCCCTTCTGATCCTTTGGGTGAAGGCTTCTCCGTCTCGGCAGCTTTGGCGCTTGAGGCCCCGCCCCTTACCGAGCAGGCCGAGGGCATACTGACCGAGGGCCACAAGAAACTGTTTGTCCCCGATTGCCAGGTGATGAACCACGATGGTTTCTTGGGGGACTCGGCGATGAGTATGCTGGCTCTTCGTCATCTCCCGACCCCAAAAGACCGAGCCACACTGAAGGCGGGGATGATAGGTGACGATGTTCTAGAGGTAGCTCGGTCGCTAACGTCGGTAAGTTTTCTCAGTTGATTTCAATAATCTTTTGAAAATTTTCCAAGTTTTTAGCTCGGCATTCATTGCGCTCTAACTGCTTCTTCTTGCAGGCCACGTGTCACTTCAGCCACCTTCTCGAGCAGTGTGCCGAGCAAGAGAGGGAGTTGAAGGCCGCTTGCGATAAAGACTAAGTGGAGAGGGCGAGGGTCGTGAAGCAATTCGAGGCGGAGCAGCGCCGCTCGGATGCTCTGGCGGCACAGGTCACCGACTTGGAGGCGGCCTTGGCGCAGGCGAAGGAGAAGCTTGCCTCGGAGGTGGCTAAGGCAGCCGAGGAGAAGGCCGAGGCGAAGAGGGCCCTGGAGGCCGTGATGCGACAGAAGGACGAGGCCGTAGAGGTGGCAAGGGCAGAGATAGAGGCCGAGGCCAAGAAGCACATGATGGCCAACATGGAGCAGTCCTATGCCACCGAGCTCGAGCACGTCGAGGCTCGATTCCCTGGCTTCGACAGGTCGAGGTAGGGCTGTGGGGTCCAGTCGGCGAGGTGGACCCTGAAAACTGAGCAAGAAGCCGAAGGAGAGGAGGGGACGAGCAACAAGGTGACGAGGCCGTGGTGGTGGAGGGAGGGGGCGACGAGGCTGTGGCCGACCCCCCAGCCATAGTGGCAGAGGAAGGGGAGCCATCTACCGAGGTGCCCGTCGCCGAGCTACCACCTAAGGTGGCCCCTTGATCTTTGGTACCTTGTATTTTTTCTTTTCTTTTTTCATGTATCGCCTTGTAGCGGACTGGCCACCGCTTTTTTGTAATGAATGAAGTTTTGCTTTCTTTGACTAAGTGTTGGGGTCAATCTTGTTTTGGAGGCATCTTGATTTGAAATTTTTCTAAGTGTTGAGCACCACTCACTTTAAAATCTAGCTAAGTGTTGAGAACAACTCGCTTTGACATCTTGCTAAGTGTTGGTAACAACTTTGCTTTGAAATTTAGCTATGTGTTGCTCGAGCTTAGTGTTGTTGTGTTCTTTCAGATCGCCGAGTTGCGGCTAGTGGAGGCATCCCCAAACATGGTTGCGGCTGAGGTCTCTCGTCTCCGAGCTGACTTAGGAGCGACGAAGTTGGCCCTTTCTCGCAGTCGAAAGTGTTTTCTCAAGAGCGAGTTGGATTTAGACCACCTCAAGCTAACGCTGTCGAAGCATCTCTCCGAGCTGAAGCAACTATAGAAATGAGCTTGAGAAGCTCCTCCCGAAGGGGAGGTGGAGTCACTTCAGAAGGCACTATCTGATGTTTCGGCGGAGAGAGATGATCTGTTAGCTGAGATTCACGACTTGACAATAGTAGAAGATGAGCTTTTGGCGGGGAGAGAGGAACTAACTACAGCGATGGGCAAGTTGACAGCGGAGCTGGATGAGCTGAAGAGGGTTACAGTCGACAAGAGCATCGAGGTTACTCGTCTCCATCGAATTATTGCCGACAGCTCTGGTGACCCAGGCTCTGCTCGGCTTCCTCGCTTCAAGATAGCTGTGAAGGACGACTCTCTAAAGCAACGAATCGTCGAACTCGAGGTGGAGGTCGCTCGCCTCAAACCCCAACCTAAATGGATTAATGTCAGAAGCACGTCGTGTACTCGTGAAGAGAGCGAGAGAGGAATTTTCTTTTACGAGCTTGTGACTCGCTCGCCTGCTGCTCGGCAGAGCCCTGTTGATGCACGAAGTAGGGGTGGCTGCTTCGTCGAGTGGAGCTTCTGTTGGGGCCACCGTCAGAGGCAGTACTGAAGATGCGTCTCAGTTTGCCGGTCTAGAGACGAGCTCCGAGGTTAGGCACCGCCGTCCCCGTGTGTCTTTAAACCGGAACATCCCTGTCCCGAGGAGGCATTGAAAGAGTCGTTGTAATTTTGGCTTTTCAAATTTTGTAACTCGTCGTAGTGAAGAGTAGCTGGTCTTGTAATCTGAGTTTCCTCAAACTTTAAACTTTATAGAAGTGAGAGCTTGTTTATTCTTTTGCGCTTGTGCGTTTGCGTGTTTTGTTAATCATCTATGGTTGTAGGACCACTTCTTACCTGCTTATGAGCGAGGAGTAGAAGCGGAGTTGAGCCAAGCTTTGAACTCCGAACTCTTTGTTTGAGTAGGTTTCAACGGTTGTGGGAGCAGTTCCGAATGGCGAACCACTTCTATCTCGCTTAAGAGCGAGCTTGCGAAGCAGAATCGAGGCAAGTTTTGGACTCCGAACTCGTCGTTTGAGTAAGTTTCAACGGTTGTGGGAGCTGTTCCGAATGGCAAACCACTTCTAGCTCGCTTAAGAGCGAGCTTGCGAAGCGGAATTGAGCTAAGTTTTGGACTCCGAACTCGTCATTTGAGTAAGTTTCAATGGTTGTGGGAGCAGCTTCGAATGGCAAACCACTTCTAGCTCGCTTAAGAGTGAGCTTGCGAAGCAGAATTGAGCCAAGTTTTGGACTCCGAACTCATCGTTTGAGTAAGTTTTAACGGTTGTGGGAGCAATTCCGAATGACGAACCACTTCTAGCTCGCTTAAGAGCTAGCTTGCGAAGCGGAATGGAGCCAAGTTTTGGACTCCGAACTCATCGTCTGAGTAAGTTTCAACGGTTATGGGAGCAGTTCTGAATGGCGAACCACTTCTAGCTCGCTTAAGAGCGAGCTTCCGAAGCGGAATCGAGCCAAGTTTTGGATTCCGAACTCGTCGTTTGTGGAAGCACAAATAAGATTTTAAATAGAGATAAAACAATCACAAGAGAATTATCAGGCAAAAGAAGTTCTTTATTAATAACTGCTAATCCGCTTCTAAGTTGCAGGCCATTATTACAATGAGAAAATAAAGAAGCAAGTACAAATAAAAAGAAGATAGGAATGGCTCGACATTTGATGGTACTCGGAGAGGCGTTTAAACACCCTCTTGGTACTTCAGTAAATGGTTGGCGTTCTAAGTTCTTGGTATCTCTCTGCCTTCGAGATCTTCAAGACGATATGCTCCTGGCCGAACTACTTTGGAGACCTTGTATGGTCCTTCCCAATTCGAGGCTAGCTTGCTCTTTTGGCTGGGAAATGAGATGGCTAGCTTTCTGAGGACTAAGTCCCCCTCCTTGAGATCTGTGGGACGGACCCTTTTGTTGTAGGCCTGCTTGATTCTTCTCCGATAATTTTGCTGGCGAATCGAAGCATTTTCGCGAAGCTCATCGATGAGGTCCAAATTTGCTTGGAGCTCTTTGGCGTTCTGCTCTTCATTATAGGCGAGGGAATGGCAAACCAACTTCTAAGGGGATTACAGCCTCGGACCCGTAGGTGAGGTTGGAGGGCGATTCTCCTGTGGGGGTCCTTTTTGTAGTGCGGTAGTTCCACAATACGTTAGGAAGTTGTTCTGCCCATAAGCCTTTGGCCGATTTGTCTAGTCTCTTCTTGATGCCTGAGAGGATCTGCCTGTTGGCATTCTCTACTTGACCGTTGGATTGAGGATGGAAGACAGAGGAGAAGCGTTGCTGAATGCCGAGGTCTTCACATAAAGAGCGGAATGTTGTCCCTGTAAACTGTATTCCGTTATCTGTTACTAGAACTCGAGGTATGCCGAACCTACAGATTACATTTTTCCAGAAGAACTGCAGTACTTTATTCTCGGTAATGGTTTCCAGTGGTTCGGCCTCGATCCATTTGGAGAAATAGTCGATTGTCACGACTAGGAACTTGAACTGGCCTGGAGCTGGAGGGAACGGACCTAGCAAGTCCATCCCCCACATTGCGAAGGGAATTGGACTCGAGAGAGATGTGAGTTGTGCTTGCGTTAGGCGGCGAATATTGGAGAATTGTTGGCAGGGGCTGCATTGCCGGACATGTTGCTCGGCATCTCGAAGTAGGGTAGGCCAGAAGTGCCCGTAGTTCACAACTTTCTTGGTGAGGGACCTAGATCCTGAGTGGGCTCTGCCTATACCCTCGTGGAGTTCTTTCAAGGCATATAAGGCTTCTTCTGGAGAGAGACATCTCAAGTAGGGTCTGCCATCTACTTGGGTATAGGAGCGTTTGTACAAGACTCCCTCAACGAGGGTGTACCGCTCCGCTCTCGTTCGGATTTGGCGAGCTTTTTTAGGATCTTGGGAGAGGCTCCCGTCTCTGAGGAACTCAATCAAAGGCTTCATCTATCTATCCTTGAGTTGGACAGGTAGCGACTCCATTGAGTCGGGGAGTTCTTCTTCGATGCTAGGCCTTAGGAGAACTTCGATCAGGACGGTCTGCTCGAGAACTTGGAGGGAGGAAGAGGCTAGTTTTGAGATGACATCTTCTTGGGGGTTCTCTTCTCTAGGGATCCACTGGAGTTGCACCTCTTCAAACGAAGCCATGAGACTTTGGACCATGGCTAGGTACTTGGCCATTCAGTCGTCTCGCGCCTCGTATTTTCCTAAGAACTGATTTACCACAAGCTGCGAGTCACTGAATATTCAGACCTGTTGCGCTCCTACCTTGCGAGCCATGCCCAGGTCTACTATTAGGGCTTTATACTCAGCTTCATTATTGGAAGCTTTGAAATTGATGTGGAGGGAGTATTGGAGAACGAAATCATCGGGGTCTGCCAGAATAACTCTGGCTCTGCTCCCTTTGGCGCAAGAAGATCCATCTACATATACTCTCCAGATGGGGGGTCCATCTACTGCTTGACTTACTTCCGGGATTGTGCTTTCCATTATAAATCCGGCTAGGGCTTGGGCCTTGATAGCAGTCCGAGGCTGATAAGATATGTCGTGTTGACTCAGCTCGATTGACCACTTCATTAGACGTCCGGAAGTCTCGGGCTTGTGCAAGACCTGCTTGAGTGGCTGGTCGGTAAGGACGACCACCGAGTGGAATTGAAAATAGGGGCGGAGCTTCCTGGCTACCATAACCAAGACATAGGCTATCTTTTCCAATCTTGGATAGCGGAGCTCGGCGTCTCTGAGGACCTTGCTCACATAATAGATAGGCTTCTGAGCCTTATCTTCTTCCCTTACTAGGACCGGGTTGAGGGTTTGTTCGGAGGTAGCGAGGTAGAGGTAGAGTGTTTTCCCGGGAATAGGCTTGCTAAGGAGTGGGGGGTTGACCAAATAGGCATTCAGTTGGTCGAACGATTCTTGCTGCTGCTGGCCCCACTCGAAGCCCTTAGCCCCTCTGAGGGCTTTAAAGAAAGGGAGACACTTTTTCCCGAACTTGGACAGGAAGCGCCTTATAGCTGCGAGGCGTCCTGTAAGTTTTTGTACTTCTTTCACATTTGTAGGAGGAGCCATATTGAGGATGGCTTTTATCTTCTCGGGGTTGGCCTCAATCCCCCTCTAACTGACCATGAAGCCCAGGAACTTACCAGATGAGACCCCGAATGCACACTTGTTCGGGTTTAGTCTCATATTATGCTTCCTCAATACATCGAAGGCTTCTTGGAGGTCGGCGACATGGTCGGACCCCTGGATACTTTTTACTAGCATATCATCAACGTAAACCTCCATGTTCCAGCCGATCTGATTCTTGAAAACCTTATTGACGAGGCGTTGGTAGGTGGCACTGGCATTTTTGAGCCCGAAGGGCATTACTCTATAGCAATAGAGACATTGATCTGTGATGAAGGACGTCTTCGGAATATCTGGGGGGAACATTCTGATTTGGTTATATCTGGAGAAGGCATCCATGAAGCTCAAAAGCTCGTGGCCCGAAGTGGCATCGATCAAGGTGTCGATGCTGGGGAGTGGGAAAGGATCCTTGGGGCATGCCTTGTTCAAATCTGTGAAGTCGATGCAAATTCTCCAACTTCCATTAGCCTTCTTAACCATTACAACATTAGAGAGCCACTCGGGATAATTGACCTCTTGTATGAACCGGGCTTTGAGGAGCTTCTCTACTTCTTCTTTTATGGCCTGCTGGCGCTCCGGGGCGAATTTACGCCTCTTCTACTGGACCGGTTTGGATCCCGGAGCAACACTTAGGTGGTGGACGAGGAGGTCTTCGGAAATCCCTGGCATGTTGGCAGCTGTCCATGCGAAGAGGTACCGATTCCTCTTTATGCACTGGACTATACCAGAACAGAGGGCAGAGGGAAGGGTTTTGCTGATGAAGAATTTGCGGGTCGGATCGTGCTCCGAGAAGAGCACTTCCTCCAGCTTGTCTACCGGTTCTGAAATAGGCTGGGTGTTCCCCTGGGGAATTTCAAGGGTCTCGAGGGAAAGGACGGGTCCTTCGGTCGAGGTCATGTAGCATTTACGGGCCATCTCTTGACTTACCCTTACTTTCCCTACACCTGCCTTTGTGGGAAACTTCATTTTCAGATGATAAGCTGACGAGACGGCTTCAAAAGCAGCTAGGCCAGGTCGACCTAGGATCACATTGTAAGCGGCTGGGATGTCGACAACCATGAAGTCCATTGGCTCCGTTCGGGTAGTAGGAGTTTTGCCAGCGGTTACGTCGAGGGTTATGACCCCTTCGATCGTCAGTGGCACTCCTGTGAATCTATGGAGAGTGTAGTCGGCAGGCTTTAGCCCGTCGCTTGATAATTTGAGTCCTCGGAAGGCCGCCAGGAAGAGGATGTTGACAGAACTACCGTTATCCACTAGAATTCTTTCCACTTTGAAGTTAGCCATGTGGAGGTTAATCACCAGTGCATCACAGTGGGGGGTTCGGACACCCTCTAGATCTTCATCCGAGAAAGTAACTGGGACTCCAAGACCTTTGGGAGGGGGTAGGCTGTGCACCGAATTGACATCCCTGATGAAAGCCTTTCGAAATGAGTTAGAGGTTCCTCCCATTGGACCTCCGCGGATGAGGTGCAAAATGCGCTCTTCTTCGAATTCGGGGGTCTCGTCACGCCTCTCGGGCCGCTTGTTAGCCCCCCTGGGGGTGGAGGAAGATTGACCCGGTCCTTTCTTACAAACATGGAGAGCTGCCCTATCTGAATAAGGGCTTCGATCTCATTCTTCAGGGCCCAATAGTCATTGTTGTCGTGGCCGTGGTCTCGGTGGTAGCGGCACCACTTCTCCTAATCCCTCTTCTTCCCTGGAGTATTCATTGTCGGGGTAGGAGGCAGATCCCTTCTTCTCTATCTCCATGAGAATTGTAGCGCCCCGATTTCCACGTAACCGGAAAACCGTGACACATGCCAAGATCTTTCCTTCAATTAGTCACGATACACAAGAATGCTGGAAATTTAAAACTTTTTATTCAACACAGAGTTACCACGCAGTAATTACAAATATCAGTTTGTAATACCAACTGTAGCGCCTGCCCTTTTTCCTTTTTGACTCCAAACTCAATTCTTCCAATTTCTATATCACTTTAAATATAAACTAAAATGGTTATGTTTCAAAGAAAAATTGGGCAGAGTCTCCCCTGTAATTTCTGCCCCAAAACAGAAAAAGCTTACGGAATTTTGCTCTAAATTCCATAGCTTACATCACAGGCAATAATATTACGGGCTCCCCAGGCCAAAATGAGCATCATCACACAGGCAATATATATATATGCTCTGGGGGCCAAACTCATAATGGTATAACAATTATCAAATAAAAACCATAAATCCTTTTGAAATCGTAGTAAGTTTTTAGAAAATAACCTGTAAAAACTTACCACAGCGCCCGACACTCCACACGAAATGGTTACGGGTCAAAACCACATCCTGCTGCCTCACGCTATAATTTTCATCATCATCCCCATACTTATACATCAAAAATACAATTTAAAGCATAAATCTTTACTATTTACAATTAAATCATAACAACAATTTATAACTAGAGCTCTACTCCATGGAAACCTGTACGTACACCTCACCTCTGCACTGCTGAAGACCTGTAACAGTAGGGACCTAGGGTAGTCCATGGACTCCCTAACCCCCAAATACTAAGGGGTTAGCCATTTCTGGTGTGAGTATAATTTATTAAAATAAGCAAATAAATTAAACTTTACAAGTAAAAACATAACAAACTCATAATATCAAGATCAACAAATCTTACTTGACATCTGAACATGTAACCTCATAAATGGGAATTCACATCCAATACTCTCTGAGTCATCACCTGTATGTATATCCATACCCACTCACAACATACTTATCTTTAGTAATCATTTGAATAACCCCTCTCATAATACCAATATTGATCTCATTGCATTGTATCACGTATCACATCCTAGACATATGCATTCATTCGCATACTACCACATTCATTCATGTCCAACCTAACATCTCATTGCACATTACCATTTACATGCATTTTATCACAATATACTCCACATTGCCAACATGGTTGGGCAATAACATGACACACCCCAAGGCCGATAGCTTGGGTAACAATCACCGCACCCCAAGCCGAACTTGGGTGATATCACATCACATCCCAAGCCCATAACTTGGTTATTGATTTACTTTAACTATCACACTCACAATTCAACTTGAATGGAAAAGGCACGTGTACATATAATTTATGTGCCAGTGTATGTTATGACTTAACTCTAATGTGATATTTAACTAGAACTAGGATGCTTCCTATTCTAATGTCAGCAAGTCTCCGAAAGCAACATGCAGCCCATACTACATGCGACCCCATCTCAAGCCGTTTCTCCATATATAGGGATTTGAACCCGCGTTATGAACTTCTAATTGTACACAACCTGTTCCTGACACCTACACGTGGCTAATGAGGTTGCAGGCGTGGTCCAGTCCCACTATTGCATTTCGCCAGTGGTGTCTATGTTCGCCATTGCGACCCGGCCAACCGGACCTCTCTCAAAATAGACGAACCCAATGTATCGGGCATCATTCCAAAATCAAACTATAGGGTTTCGCAAGCGCAGGGTAGCGCGAAGCCTACCCTGTGGCACCCTCTGGGGTATCGCAAGCGCAGGACTGCACAATGCAACCTGTGGCACCCCCAGCCACGGTACTTCAGGAATTAACAGCGCGAGATACGCAACCCGTGTCCTCAACTTGTGAGACGGTACCGTACGTATCCCTTTGACAGGAAGGTGCAACCCAATAACACCACCTAAGATCGGCTCCAAAGAAAGGTTTGGTCGTACGGTGCACCCTACTACCAACTCCCCTTCTTTCGGTTAAAAAGGTTAAGTAATGATTGTATAAGTCACTACCCTAAAGATGTTACTACTCCTATACAATCTTACATAATTTCCTACTTAGATTATCATGGTCCAACTCGTGGTCCCTCGATCCAAGACTCGAGTAACGAGATCACTCTCACTCATCCCTACCCCTAACTCGGATTCTACCAACACTCTCGGCCCACGGTCAACCTACATCGATTAGGATCCGTCGACGCCCGAGGTGAGATCTATCCATTTACTCGAAGGGGGTAGGATGTGGTCTTGATGGTCGATGACCCTTAGGGTAATTATATCACCCTAGATAAGCACAACAACTGCGTATTAGCTAAGAAGTTACATACGAGTAACCAAAAACACATACGAGCTAAACAACTACGTATAGGACCAACAGCTACATACGGGCCAGTCGAGCCGCGCATGAAACAACAACATACATACGAGCCAAATAAGCCCATATGAGACCAACAGCTACATACGGGCCAGTCGAGCCGCGCATGAGACAACAACATACATACGAGCCAAATAAGCCCCATATGAGACCAACAGCTACATACGGCCAGTCGAGCCACGTATGAGCAAAACCACATACAAACAACCATTAAGGTAGTCAATCCTAGAAGCAACCAAACGTGCTTACTAGCAAACTTTATCTTCTATAATTATAAGCAACAGAAGAATCTACTAAAATCAACTTAGCATGGGTTTCTTCTACCATCAACCCATCATGGCATACCTACTATAATCAACTCAACATGAGTTTTTTTCTAAAATCGGCTCAAACATGATAGGTTTTACTGGAACGTCACATAGGCATGAATGGGTTCTTCACACAACTCAAGCATGGTGTTCTACTACAACTGAACCATGGGTTTCTTTCTATAACAATTCGAGCATGGATTCTTACTATACCGCAAGGGTGGGTTATTTCTCTACAACAATATAATCCATAGGGTGGGTTCTTTTACTCGCTACTACTAACAACTCAAATGGGTTCTCTTTGGCATACACAAATAATATAGCCCTAGGAATGGGTTCTTCCTCAACCTACAACACGTAATCCACAAAAGGTGTGATCTTTTAACCCCCTACCACTGACAACATCCAAAGATTGTTTCTCTATCATACTACAACTAACATAATCATCAAGTTGGGTTCTTTTAGCATCCACAATTTACTCAACTCTCAAAAGGGGTTCTTTCTCAACCTCTAACAATTCATACCCAAAAGATGGGTTCTTTTAACATCCACAATTTACTAAACCCTCAAATGGGTTCTTTTCTTCACCTACACAAGCAGTGCCCTAAGGATGGTTCTTTCTACACATACATAAGTAGATAAGGAGAGCAAGCAACTAACTTAGAAGTAGAGAATCCTCACATACATGACGAATCCATTATATAGGTTTATTATACTCAAGGATAGTAAATTTCCCCATACGCCTCATCCATAAATCATGTCACCTCTTCAGTTCATCCAACTTCTTTAAAATGTCAATTACGTATATAGAACCATATACACCATATCTTAATATCCTCATATGATTGTAACTCATCCCCATATACACATATATGTTATTCAATCCTCCCTTAAACATCACTTCATAAATAAATCATACTCACCATATTCTTACAATCACAAGATACGTAATAAATCGATACTCACATAATTCTTAACATTCAAAAACACGTAATAAATTAACACTCACTATTTTCATCAACCCACAAAATATATATAATTAAACTAACTCACATATTCATCAAACCACAAAATATATAAATATACTAACTCACTATATTTTTATAATCACAAAATATATATAATAATATAACTCACATATATCTTTAAACCATGAAAATATATAAATAATATAACTCACATATATCTTTAAACCATGAAAATATATAAATAATATAACTCACTATATTTTTTATAATCACAAAATACATATAATAATATAACTCACATATTCCGCGAAGATCCAAAGTGCTGTGCCACCTCGCATCCAATGGTCGCAATATATCCTATCACCAAATTTCAAAGCAATTAAAACTCAATTAATTCAAACCAATCATAAAAGCTAATAACGCTATTCCAAATATCACACAAGCGTTTATTGAACGCTTGGGATATCCACGTGCGATGCACGTGATAATCTAATACCTATGGTATTTTCATCCCCAATTAATTACCAAATCGCTTCCAAAATATTCTAGTAGCTCAACTATGATTTCTACTACTATCCGAGAATTAATCCATATTCATATAATTCTCTTTTACAAACTCAAATCCCTAATTTACTAACAACTCACAATCTCTCTAATAACCTACTAATTTCTCCCATCTACAATTTCCAACATCTCAAAATCTCTCTACCCTAACATTCCTACTCAATAAAATTAACCCAACTAAATTCTATACAATAAAATAGTTAGGGTTTTACCTTCCCGAATCCAATCGAAAATCCGACGCTACTACGATGTCGAGAATCCCTCCATTAGTCTACTCCTAATTTTAATTTGGAATCCATGGAGAATCGGAGGAGTTTGGAGGTGGGGAAGTCTTGCCGATCGATGGGTTCCTGGGGTTCGATGGGTTCGTTTTTGGGTTTGTTTGATCGGGATGAAGAAGAAGAACGAAGGAGGAACAAGGAAATGGGTCGGGGTTTCTTTCCCTTCGGCTGTGCGCGAACGGGAGAGGAGGGGAGGAGAAGGAGGTCGGGGCTTCTTTGGGTTCGGTATCGAACCAGGAAGGGAAAGAAGAAGGAGAAGGAAGAAGATGGAGGGGGGTCGGAGCTTCTTCCGATCGTCGGCGTGGACGGGAGAGGGAGGAAGGGAGATTGGGGTTTTCTTTGGGTCGGTTTGGGAACGAACGGGAAGAAGAAGAAGAAGGGAAGAAGGAGAAGGGAAGGAGAGAGAGAAGGGGGTTTTTGTAAAAAGGAGAATAATTAATAATAGATAGATAAATATCTAAGGGAATGTTTCGTATAAGCCCCTTAGCTTTAATACATTTCAAATAAAACCCAACTCTCTACTCTTAATAATTCCGAACAATACAAAATACATTAAAACTACTTTGTAATAATCCGTATAAAAATAATTTAATTTTGAAAATAATAATAAAATAAAATAGACAATATATCTTATATTTCTCAATTAAAAGTAATTATTATCGGAAAATACATAATCGCGCGAAATTCTCAACCGCGCACACATTTCGATGCAAAATAGTCATATGCTATTTTTCGGGTCGTTACAAGAATAGTTGAAACATTGGCATTGAGAGGGGTAAACTTTTCAAATCTGGGAGGTGGACGACGCTGACCCACGTTGTCCTTCTGGAGCTTTTTAGCTCCCTCGTCGTCAGTGGCCTTCCTCTTATTTCCAGAAGAGGATCCCTCAAATGTGGGACGATATTCAGCTTCCTCCGCCCAGATGTACTTCTCGCTTCTGAGGAGAAGGTCGGAGAAGTCTCACGGGGGCTTCTTGGCTATGGAGGATCGGAGGTTCGAGTTGAGAACATTGGACTGGAAAGTGGCTGCAGCGACCAATTGGACTGGAAAGTGGCTTCCGTGGTAAACTGCTTGATATAATCTCTTAACTTCTCGCCCTTCTTTGAATGAGGAAGAGTAGTGAAATATGCATCTTTTTGGAGCGGTGGCTGCTCACGAAGTGGGTTATGAAGAGGGTCTCGAATTGTTCAAAAGAGAATTTGGAGGATGGAGCGAGGCGGAAGTACCATTCCCGAGCTGGGCCTTTGAGAGTGGCTGGGAAGGTCTTGCATAGGAGGGCATCGGAGGCTTGATGAATCATCATGAGAGTCTTGAAACTCTTGATGTGATCCATGGGATCTGACTCCCCCGTATATGTCTCGAATTGCGGGGGCTTGAAGTTTGCTGGAATGGGTGCCTCCATGATGGTTCGAGATAACAGAGGTCTGCTTGGTCAGAGGGTCTTTCCTCTCAGTTCCTCATCCCTATCGAGTTGACCGAGGTGTTTCTCCATCTCGTGGAGACGGCGGTAGACAGCATCATCCCTTCGACGATATCTGTAACGCCCCGATTTCCACGTAACTGGAAAACCGTGACATAAGCCATAATCTTTCCTTCAATTAGCCACAATACACAGAAAAGATAGGAAAATTTAAAACTATTTTATTCAACACAATATGTATTACAAATCCGAATGTTACAAAATTGCAATACATTACGATAGTGTTACAATAATACATTTACAATTCCAAGTGTTACAACTTTCACATATTACATCAGAGTACAATGAATAAAGAACAACACTTGGTATTTCGCCTGGATGCTTTCCAACAAATAAATAGATTACAAAACTATTACAATGGAACAATAGTAACAACATATAATGCAGCGGAAATGGAAACGACTCTTGCTTCTCTCGCCTTAAGTCCTCCTGAATCCTGTACCTGTACTTCTGCAATCCAGTAACTATTGAAATGGGGGCATCAGTATTCACTGACGCTTTAAGGCTGATAACTAGCAGCAATTCTCTACTTAAGCAAACAGATTAATGAAAAGAGAAACGTGTATATATAATTGATGTGTCAGTGTATGCTATGCCTTAGACTTTAACACAAGATTGACTAACGCCAAGATGTTTTTATTCTAATGCAAGCAAGTCTCCGAAACAGTATGCAGCCCATACTACATACGTCCCATCTCAAGCCGTTTCTTCATATATAGGAATTCGAACCCTCGTTAAGAATTCTACATTGTACACAATCCTGTTCCTGACAATACCCCGTGACTGTGAGGTTGCAGGTGGGTCAAGTCCCACCATTGCAGTATGATTATGGTGTCTCTGTTTACCACTACTACCCGGCATGCCGAACCTCACACAAAAACAAGGTTGCAGGTACGGTCTAGTTCCGTTACTGCAGTCACATAGTGGTGTCCATGTTTGCCACTATTGCCCAGTGTATTGGGCCTCATTCGAAAATCCAAAGAACATAGGGTCTCGCAAGCGCAGGGTAGCGTGAAGCCTACCTTGTGGCACTCCTGGGGTCTCGCAAGCGCAGGACTGCACGTTGCATCCTGTGGCACCCCAAGCCAGGGTATTTCAGGAATTAACAGACGAGATACGCAACCTGTGCTCCCAACTCGTGAGATGACACCGTACGTATCCCTTCGATAGGAAGGTACAACCCAATAACACCGCCTAGTGTCGGCCTATAGGACAGGTCGGATCATAAGGAATCACCCTCAACACCAACTCTTCTCCTTCGGAAAAAATGATAATAAGTAAAGGTTTAAATAGTAATAGCCATAAGTTACTACCCTAACAATGTCACTAAACCCAAACAATCTCACGGGGTTTTCAATAACTTTCCTATGATTATCTCGATCCTACTCATGGCCTATCGTTCCAAGACACCAATGACGAAAATCTCTCTTACTCATCATTACCCCTAACTCGGATCTCATCAACATTCTCGGCCCACGATCTACCTACATCAATTAAGATCCGTCAGTACTCGAGGTGTGATTTATCCACAGTTTCTAAGGTGGTAAGATGCGATCTTAATGTTCGATGACCCCTAGGCTAGCTTTTATCTAGCTAACAATACTAGTGACTTTTCCAACCATTATTTACCATATATTGAAGATGAAGCATGTGCACATCATATGGTCCAATTTCAATTAGAAACACATACAATTAGAACTCATGGGTTCCTTTCCCAAATTGGACTAGGACAATATGTGACTAGGTTCATGGGTTCTTTCTCAAAGTTGAGCTAGAATCACCTAGAACCTAATTGCATGGGTTCCTCGCCAATTCGAGTTAGAACTATTATGTAGCTAGTTTCATGGGTTTCTTCTTAAAAATCGAACTAGAACAACTATGGAATATGGGTTCAGTTCAATTGGGTTATCATGCAAGCTCAACTCATAGGTTCCTTTTAGAATTTAACCGAAACCACTACAATCATATAACTCAAACATGCATGGATTCCTTTGAATCTAAAACAACTACACATCTCAACATGGGTTCTTTACTAGAACCACTACACTAACACAAGCATGATGGGTTTCTTACTACAACAACTCAAGCATGGTATCTCACTATAATCAACCTACAACAACTCAAGCATGGTATATCTACTAAAATCAACTCAAACATGAGTTTCTCACTATACTCAACCTACAACAACTCAAGCATGGTATACCTACTATAATCAACTTATGCAGGGATTTCTCACTATAATCAACGTACAACAACTCAAGCATGGTATACAACTTAAGTATGAGTTTCCTTCTACAACAACTTAAGCATGGTATCTTTTACTACATCTCAAGCATGATGGGTTTCTTTCTACAACAACTTAAACATGGTATCTTTTACTACATCTCAAGCATGATGGGTTTTTTTCTACAACTACTTAAGCATGGTATCTTTTACTACATCTCAAGCATCGTGGGTTTCTTTCTACAACAACTTACAACAACTCAAGCATGGTATACCTACTAAAATCAACTCAAGCATGGTATATGAATTCTTTTTGAAACTAGAACAAGTACAAATGGGTTCATGGGTTTCACAAGCATGAATAGGTTCTTTTTAATCTAGCATTACTACACCACTCAAGCATGGTATCTTTTACTACATCTCAAGCATGATGGTAAACTTATAAAGCTACTAAGGACTTTATCTAGCTATTACAAAAACTACTTTTTTTTGTAAATTACAAGTCGTACTTAACTATTACAAGAATCTATCTTTATTGGATTTACAAGTCCTATATAATACAAAGACTACCTTTATTAATCTACAAATTAGTACATACTACAACCAACTTTTTCTTCAATCCTACAAGTTCCTACATACAAAAAGAGCAACTTTTTATGAACAAGGGTTAGTAAAAAATGATTTCTTAACGAAGTAGAGAACAACATACAATAAAAACTTATCATTAAAAAGCTAGATTGGTCTACAACCCTAAGAATGGGTAGTAAATATTCTTACTACACTAATCTTTATATGCACATAGCTATAGTCCAAGTTATAGTTTTGAGTTCAACAAAACACCCATAAACAACAATAAACATACAAGGTTAAAGAGCAACCTTTATGTGTTTTAATTAAGCTCCACCACCTATCTTTTTCATGAGATCCTTTTGATCCCTACAACCCCTTTATGCTTAATAATTAGTCCAAGTTATTTTTTGAACACACATACAACAAAAGCGGACAAGAATCCACACAAAAAAGAGAAAACTTCATCTTGATTTCTCACCGTTCTTATGCACGAATCATAGTCCAATTAGTCCAAAATAATTATCACAACAATACTAACCACACAAGGTCTCAAAAATCAACCTTTATGTGATTTTGTTGAGTCCTTTCAATCCATCTTTTTCATGGGATCATTTTGATCCCTACAAACATGCTTATGTTTAGGAAATTAGTCCAAGTTATTTAGGAACACAAACACACAATAACACATCATAAGATGGGTTCTTTTTCCCACCTACAACAACTTATATACTTAGAAAAATAGTCCAAGTTATTTAGAACATACACCTACAACATCCACCATAAAAAAGATAGGTTCTTTTTATCCTACAACAACCAACCATCAAAGATGGGTTCTTTCTCACATACAACCATTATTAACCCTAAAAGATGGGTTCTTTTCAATATAAACAAAATAAATAAGAATATACAACCTACAAATTTAGAAGTAGAGAATCTCCACCTTTGAATCTATGTAGGAAGGACTAGCTAGCAACCTTCTCCTTCCTCCTTAGTTTTCTACTACAACTTGAAGAACTCTCCTATGGAAAACCCCCAAATGAAGAACACTTAGGGTTTTCCCTCTCTTTCTTATCTTCTCTCTTTTTTTTTCTTGTAAATGAGGCAAAGTGTGAAGCGGAGGGGTATTTATAGGTCAAAATGAGGGTGGAAAGTGCAAAATACCCAACACAAATGCACAAAACCCCTTAGGGTTCATTTGGGCCGGCCATATAGGGTGAGGTGGAGGGGGTAAGGTCGGAGGGATGAGGTGGAGAATAGGGTTCTAGTAAAAAATACACCTATTAACTCTTATGTAACCCTAATTAATCTTAACCCTAGGTTTAAGCCTCCGAACAAATCCTAGACATCCAAATTTGATTAATCATGAAAAAGTAAGATATTTTTGTCCAAAACACATACTACGTGATTTGTACAAACGTACGAAATCGGTACAATACGCATACGTATGTATATATCTATATACCGATAGTTTTCGTTTGTAAAACCGTACAATCCATATAAAAATAATTTAATTACGAAAATAATAATAAAATAAATTTTATTATCATCCCGAAAGATTCCAGTACCAATTTGATACAATATAGATGTATACAGACTGGTATGTGTACACAGATAATGCTTATTAACAAAACCGGGTGATATCCACCAAAAATATTTCATTTCGGGAAATAAAAATAAAATAATAATAAAATAATAATTTTCAGTGTGCCCGGGATTTTCCAAACATTTTTCTCAAAAATGCATTTTTTCAGGACTTTATACAAGTGCACAAAACTGGTACAATACTTGTATATACTTACCAGTATATAGGTCCAGGTAACTTTTATGAGTGAAACCAAGAAATTTCTATTTAAAAAATATTTTAATTAAAAAATAATAATTTATACAATATAATATCCGTCCGGGATATTACAGTATCCTGGTGAGCCTCTGGACTCGTCTTCATACGAAGGGGAGCGTGGGCTACAGCGACAGTAGCACGGAGACAGGCGAAGACTAGGAATGTGATGGCGGTGGCTCAGAGTTTGAGGAGGACTTAGGGACCGATAGCAAGGGCTTCGAACCGGCTGAGGAGTGGGAACCCTCTGACCCTTATTATTGTTGTTTGAGGGGATGTTGAGGGCCTGCAAGATTGTTGCCTGGAACTCTTGGAACTCTGCTCGGGTGATAGGTCCGTTCTGATCCCTCTGGGACTGTCAACCAGCAGGAGAATGATGCCTTCTTCGACGGTACTCTGGGGACTCCCTCTGCCTCCTATGAAGAGGGGACCTTCTGTGGTCGCGGCGGCGAGGAGATCGCGCATTTGGACGTTCTGAGCGGGAGGCTCCCTCTCGGGCCCGCCTTTCATCCAAACAATGGCGAAGGTCCTCCTTTTTTCTGCCAGTTGATGATGACGTTGCGGAGGTCTTCTAAGGGCCGAGGGTTATGGGATGCCATGGAGTCGGTGGAAGGATTATGTACTGAGATATGGTCGCGGTGAAGAGGTTGCTTCTGAGGGTGAGGACGAGAGATCCCTATACCAGTGTTCTGGGGCCTGAGTGGAGCCTGTTGGTGTTGAAGATTTTGGAGAGGAGGCTGCCCCTGCTGCAGCGACTGATCGGGTTGAGGAGGGAGCTGTCCTTGAGTCTAGATGGGTTGGAAGGGAGCCTCCGGTTGTGGTTGAAGAGGAGTGGGTCTACGGTTGGACCCTCTAGATCTCAACTTCCATGGTGGCATGGCTGGAGGCGGTGTTGACCGGTGGAAGAGGTTGGACTGCTATTCGTGTTCCCACAGATGGTGCCAATCTGTTGCCGCTGAAATCAGTGTGGGGACAAACAGATAGATTTGTGGATTCGACGAAAGTTGAATAGTCAAACCTGAACACCTTCACCGGAGTTTGACCGAGATTCTCCTGCTGTTGCCTGCAAAAAGTGCGAGACACCAGAGTTGATTCCGGCGACGCACCCTCCAACGCTCTTGTCAGTAATCAGAAAGATTATGAAAGAGCTTTGATTGGGAAAAGAATGATTACCTAGGTAATAGTGGGGGATGGGGGTATTTATAGCTGCCTTAGGAACCAGTTTCGGAATAAGATCAAATCCCTACTTCCCAGTGAATGGATAGAAGTGATCAGGACCGTTGATTAAGGACAATCATAAACCCTAATTCTATCCAGCTGGACTGGGTTTCTTGCGGGTTGGAACCCGCACCCAGTAAGATGGATCCGTTTATGGGTTATTGGGCCTTTGAAAAAAGGCCCAGTTCCCATTTCGGACCCGTTTGTAGGTGAAATTACCATTTTACCGCAGAGCTTTAAGATTCGTGCCTAATTTGAATGGTCCCGATTTAACCCTATTTTTAGCCATATCAGCTCTGTTTGTGATCACGTTTGTATTTGTTAAAGTATTTATGAATCGTTATACTTTCGGCATAGCAAGGATGGCCGTGTGTAATATTTCGTCGGTTGTAAGCAACTAACCTGCCCACAGTTTCATATACAGGACTTGAAATTTACAAGAAGATATAAAGATGAATTTGATGCTGATAATTACTTAAATGCTAAAGTTGTTACTGTTGTACATTTATCATTGTTGTATTATATTTATTTCGTTGCGTGTTGATTAAAAAAACTCTGTTGTAAATAAAGTTTTAAATTCCTTATAAAATTGTACGAAGTGAAGTGTAAAGATCCTGTGGAACTTCGAATTCAGGCTTATTTGGAATTCAGGGTGTTACAGAGGTCCCCCTCTTTGAGTTTGGTCGGGCGGACCTTCTTATTGTAGAACTTCTCTACCCTCTGCAGGTAAATGTCTTCGCAGGGCGGACTTCTCATGGACTTCTTCAACGAGATCTAGATTGGCCTGAAGGCCTGTTGAGTTATGCTTTTTGTTAAATGAGAGAATGCAAAAGGATAATAATCCTATTTCTAGAGGGATGAGTACTTCCGTGTCGAATGTGAGGTTGAGTGGTGATTTTCCTGTTGGGATTCTCTTTGTTGTTTCGCTAGGACCAGAGCAAACTTGGGAGTTCTTCGACCCATAACCCTTTCGGTGCTTCACCAAGTGTCTTCTTGAAGCCATCCAAGATTTGACGATTAGTGTTCTCAGCTTGGCTGTTGGTCTGGGGATGCAAGATACAGGAGAAGCATTGTTCAACCCCCAGATCAGTGCAAAACTTGTGGAACCCCTTGCCAGCAAATTGAGTTCTATTGTCGGTGACTAGTGTGTGGGGAATCCCGAACCGGCAGACTATGTTCTTCCATAAGAATTGTTGGACCTTATGCATTGTGATCATTGCTAGTGATTCCACCTCATACCACATTGTAAAGTAGTCAATGGCTACCTCTAGGAAGATCCGTTGTCCAATAGCGGGAGAAAATGGTCCGAGCAAGTCCATTCTCCACATTGCGAAGGGATGTGGCCTGACATAGAGTTGAGGTTGGCTTAGGTACCTTCTTGATGGAGAAGTACTTCTGGCAAGGGATGCATCAGTGAATATATGCTCTTGGGCATCGTTGAGGAGAGTGGGCCAATAATATCCATGGTTGAGAACTTTTCGTGCAAGAGACATCTTGCCTAGGTGACCGCCTCTTATTCCTTCATGTACCTCTTTAAGAGCTTAATCGGCCTCTTCAGGAATGAGGCATTGTAGGTAAGATCGGCCATCAACTTGGGTGTAGGAGCGCTTGTAGAGAACTCCTTCAAGAGTGTATATCTTTTCACCCTTACCTGGATCTTTCTTGCTTCTTTGGATTTTGTAGGGAGGACTCTCTTGTCGAGCAAGTTGATCAAGGGGTTCATCCTGCAATCTCTAGGCGTTTAATGGGTAATGGACATGAGCTCCAATGTCTCTTCTTCCATGCTTGGCTTGAGTAGGACCTCGATGAGGACAGTATGACCGAGTCCATCGAACGATGAGGAGGCTAGCTTGTGTTGACCCTTAGTTTGATGTGCACAAAACGTGCTAACTTGCACTAATAAGTTTGAATTTAGTGTGTCAGATTTTCAGGATCAATTAACACCAAAAAAAAATTGAAGAGAGATTCACAAATATACAAACAAGGAAAGTAATAAAAGAAGTTTGCATATACGAGGCAAAAGAGGAAGTTATTCAAAAGGAGTTCTCAATTAATTGGTCTCCAAGCAATCTATCAAGACTGGATTTTTAGTAATATTTTCGTGAGATATTTATTGTAAATGATTGATTAAAGATTGATTAGTTTATGATAAGAAAACAAAGTGGATTCAATTTATACAGCCAAGAACTGGTCGACCGTACCTAATGTCGGTCGACCGTTGCAGTCGATCACAACTTCAGTTGATTAAGAAAGCAGTCGACCTTTCATCTCTCTAGCTATGCCAGAGAGCTGAACGGTCGATCGCACATTTTTACCGGTCGACCACAACTTAGGCTGTATACCTTTTTAGGAATGTCTCGTTTCTACTTTTGATCGATACACTTCCTCTTCTACTTAAGAGAATGAATCCACTATGTTTTCTCTACCTATTTGCTACTGAGAAAAATACTTTGAACTAATCTCTTGATAAACAATCTGAGTGTGAGCGTTAAATTGGTTGTATTCTTTAGTCAAGATCTTAAGCGATCTTGAGTTTTTTTTTCTTTTCCTTTCCACTTAGGTGAGATTAACGGGACTTGGATTAGAAATCCTGTGGGTGTAATAGGTCTCTCGGCATGAATCCGAGAATCACTGTACTAAGAGTTTTGAGTATAGTTAAACGCTTGTGGCGGAGAATTGCTACAAGTAGGTGGTATGGACGTAGACCTGGGGTTCAAACCACGTTATATCACTGCGTCATCTGTATTTGCGTTTCTTGTCCCTCTTGCATTTACTTTACTTTACTTTACTTTATTTCTTTAATTTTTTTAATTCCGCACGATCACCCTATTCACCCCCCTAAAAAGTGATTCACAGTGGTATCAGAGCGAGGTTCTTATAAAAAGCATAAAACCATAAGCGAAAGGTCCAATGGCCGAAATCCCTCCTCCCCAAAACTTGTACTCATCGGTGCCTTTCATCTCCAATGGGACAAGTCTTACACGATCACCATTTTTTGATGGAAAATGCTATGACGTCTGGAAAGTTCGTATGTCTCATTTTTTACAGATGCTCGGAGAAGAGGTATGGAATGTATGTATCAACAAAACAGAAATCCCAGTTAGCGATGGAAAGAAGGCATTCACACCAGCGGAGTTGTCCGTCAAAACAGCAAATTCCAAAGCCATGACAGCTCTTTATGCAGGGTTGAACAATGAAGAGCTAATGTGATACCGGCGTAACTGCAAAACAGCCTACGAGGTCTGGAACAACATGCTGAAGCGGCATGAAGGAACCGCTTCTGAGGTAAAAGCTAAAGTGAATTTGTGTTTTTATTAATTTGATGTGTTCCGTATGTTGCCAGGTGAAAATGTTGACCAAATGCTCGCCTGTTTCGACATAATTGACCACGAGCTTGAGAGCTTGGGTAAGGGGCTTGATGATGACCGAAAAGTTGGAAAGCTCATAAGCTATCTCACACCAGAGTGGGACGTTAAGGCCGCAGCAATGAGAGAGACTCTCGAAGAGAAGAGATTTGACTACTATGCATTTCAAGGGAAGCTAAAAACGTACAAGATGGAAATGTTGGAGACAAAACGATACAGGCAGAATATCGGGATTGAACCATAGACTAAGGAGAGAACTATTGCACTAAAATCAGAAAGGGCCCGACCATCACAAGCTGATTCAGAATATGAGGAGTCAGACGAGGACATTGCACTATTAACAAGACAATTTCGTAAGTTTCTCAAAAACAAGAAATATGGCAAGTATCAAGAAGAAGGGAAAAGGAAAAAGAAGATGTATGCTACAAGTGCAAGAAACCTGGACACATTCGTGCAAACTGTCCTAGCCAACAAGACAGGAACAAGGAATATTATTGCTCAAATCCAAGACAGAAGAAGAAGGCATTAAAGGCAACTTGGCTAGACTCGGACTCAAGTGAGGAAGAGTAAGACCACGGTGACGTCGGCTTCATGGCTCTTGGGAGTGGTGAGGTGCAATCACCTTCTCAAGAAGAGGTAATCGAACAACCAACTTATGATGAACTCGTACATATATGTAATGATTTGAAAGACTATGCCAAGAAACTAAGTCGTGAACTTAGACAATATAAACAAAATTCTAATGAAATACATGACGCCTGCATAACAAAAAATTACAAACTGAAAAATAAGAATGTCCTAATTTTTGAAAAACTTGAGTCATGTCAAAAGATCATGATATTTTGCTACAAGAAAATGAGATGTTGAAAAAACAAATTTGTGAATCGCTAGCAAAGCATGATGATCACTTAAAAGAGATTCAGGAGAAATCTCTCTATATTGCCAAGCTCACAAATGACTTGGACGAATGTAAAAAGAAATTTGATGAAGTAGTGGAAAGTTGTAATGAAGCCCTTAATCAAAATAGGATTCTTGATGCCACACTAGATACTCTTCGTTCGAACACAAAACACGATGAGATAACTAGAAAAAGGCTGTGTAAAAAGGTAATTGAGCTCAAAAAAAATATTAAAAAGCTTGAAGGGCCCATTTACTTTGTTACAAAGGATTCAAGATCCTATCATGATAATAGAGGGCTTGGTTACGAAGAGCCAATACCTTATCAAAAACCATCATGTCAT
The DNA here is from genome assembly GCA_017893485.1 of Hemerocallis citrina. Taxonomy (NCBI): domain Eukaryota; kingdom Viridiplantae; phylum Streptophyta; class Magnoliopsida; order Asparagales; family Asphodelaceae; genus Hemerocallis; species Hemerocallis citrina. The sequence continues at coordinate 173,768,988 of CM030361.1, forward strand.
ACACACTTGTATAAAAATCAACACAATCACAAAACAAAAATAAATCATACAAGTATGCAGGACCCAAGGCATAGTCGAATCACATGTAATTTTTGTTGTAGAGTAGGGCATATTTCTTATAACTGTTCACTGAAAGGAAATACTAATCTTGTGTTGGTGAGAAAGGATACAAATGCAGGTTCAAAACAAACTTCGGTACACAAAATTATGCCTACTAATCTTGGTGTAAGTAACCCAACGTATCAAAACTAAAGATCGGTGGTACCTTGATAGTGGTTGTTCAAATCACATGACTGGTGACAACAGATACTTTTCATCACTATCAAGAAAAAAGGAGAAGGACATCATCTTTGGAGACAATAGCACTAGTCAAACCATTGGTGAAGGTAAAATTAGCTTTGGTTCCTCATGCTCCATTGAGGATGTCCTATTGGTAAGAGATCCAAAGCACAACTTAATTAGTGTTGGTCAACTATGTGATAAAGGGTATATTGTCACTTTTGATAAAAACACATGCATCTAAAGATTGTTTACTTCTTGCTAACAGATATAATAATGTATATGTCATAAACTCAAATGAATTAGCACAGAAAAGTATGAGATACTTTGTCGCACGGAATGAGGATGGATGGCTATGGCATCGTAGGCTTGGTCACATGCACATGGACAACCTCAACAAACTTGTAAGCAAAGAGCTTGTGAGGGGAACCCTAAAATTAAGTTCGAAAAGGGCAAACCATGTGAGTCATGCCAATTCAGGGTTCGTGTTGAAAAGAAACAGGTTCATATTGAAGAAGAACCATAAGCAAATGATCAAAATCAAATGGTGCTTCAAGACAAATATGAACCTAAAAACCAAATTGATAAGATACCTACAGAACAAATTGATGCCATGGAAGATGAAAATACACAACATCAAGACCCCACAAGTGAGAAACGTCCCGTATGAAAAATCATATCCAGTCATCCTCCATCTCTTATACGGAGTGATATGTCTAAAGGGGATGAGTTCGAAATGAGTATGATGGGCGAACTAACCTATTTTCTTGGACTTCAAATACAACAAAGAAAAGATGGAATATTCATAAATCAATCTAAGTACGCCAAAGAACTTGTCAAGAAATTCGGACTTGAAAATGCAAATGCCTACAAAACTCCAATGACCACTACCACTAAGCTATCTAAAGACGAAACTGGTAATAACGTTGATATTTCTACTTACAGAGGTATGATTGGTAGTTTGCCTTATATTACTGCATCGCGTCTTGATATTATGTTTAATGTCTGTTTATGTGTACATTTTCAATCGTGTTCCAAAGAATCACATTTGGTTATCATTAAGCGTATCATTCGATATCTTAAAGGCACACCAAATACTGGTCTTTGGTACCCAAAAAATATAAATTTCTCTCTTGTAGGATACTCCGATGCAGATTATGCTGGCAGCTTAACCGATCAAAAGAGCACTAGGGGTACATGTCACTTCTTAGGCGACTGCTTTGTTTCGTGGGCATCCAGAAGCAAAATTCTGTTACTCTTTCGACTGCCGAAGCTGAATACATTGCGGCAGGATCGTGTTGTGCGCAGGTATTATGGATGAAACACACTGTCGAGGATTATAAGGTATTCGTTGACCACATCCCCATAAAATGTGACAACAATAGCACCGTACACATGACTAAAATTTCTGACCAACACAGTCGCACAAAATACATTGATATTAGATATCATTTTATTAAAGATCACTTTCAAAAGGGAGATATTTTACTTGAGTATATTTCCACTGATTCATAACTTGCAGATATTTTTACAAAACCTTTAGACGAAAAACATTTTTACTTCTTGAGAGGGGCATTAAATGTTATTAAAAGGAAGAGAATCTCTCCATTTCTTGATTTCTTTGTTGCTTTCATGTGTATTGGGGAGAATCTCAAATCTATGATATTATGTAGAGCTCTCACTGTACATCAAAGAGTCTTGTTATTAACGGTATCATGTAAGAAGATTCTCTTCCATGTTTTTCTAAGTTGGTATTCCTTTATTATTTCAAATGATGATTGGTTTTACGAACTTTCCAACGATTATTTTACTTATGTCTCGTATATCCATCCCCTTTTGATGTGTTCCAAAAAGGGAGAGAATATTTTCAAACGATTTTCAAATCATTTCATGAATTAATACTCTCATCTCTCTCCCTCCCATATATTTGTTCTTTAATTTCTGTATTACAGGTGGCGTTGTATTCAGGGAGAGTATTTACTCTCTATTTATGAAAATCTGTATTACAGGATGTACTAAATTCAGGGGGAGTATTTTATATGCTTCGTTTTAAGTTTCAAACATTCATGCATGTTTTGTTTACACCAAAAGGGGGAGATTGTTGACCCTTAGTTTGGTGTGCACAAAACGTGCTAACTTGTACTAATAAGTTTGAATTTAGTGTGTCAGATTTTCAGGTTCAATTAACACCAAAAAGAGATTCAAAAGAGATTCACAAATATACAAACAAGGAAAGTAATGAAAAAGATTGCATATACGGGCAAAAGAGAAAGTTATTCAAAAGGAGTTCTCAATTAATTGGTCTCCAAGCAATCAATCAAGACTGATTTTTTAGTAATATTTTCGTGAGATATTATTGTAAACGATTAATTAAAGATTGATTAGTTTATGGTAAGAAAACAAAATGGATTCAATTTATACAGTCAAGAACCGGTCGACCGTACCTAATGCCGGTCGACCGTTGTAGTCGACCGCAACTTCAATTGATTAAGAAAGCGGTCGACCTTTCATCTCTCTAGCTACGCTAGAGAGCTGAACGGGCGACCGCACATTTTTACCGATCGACCGCAACTTAGGCTGTATACCTTTTTAGGAATGTATCGTATCTACTTTTGATCGATACACATCCTCTTCTACTTAAGAGAATGAATCCACTATGTCTTCTCTACCTATTTGCTACTGAGGAAAATACTTTGAACTAATCTCTTGATAATCAATCCAAGTGTGAGAGTTAAATTAGTTGTATTCTTTAGTCAAGATCTTAAGCGATCTTGAGTTTTTCTTTTCTTTTCCTTTCCACTTCGGTGAGATTAACGGAAATTGGATTAGAAGTCCTGTGGGTGTAATAGGTCTATCGGCTTGTGGCGGAGAATTGCTACAAGTAGATGGTTTGGACGTAGACCTGGGGGTCGAACCATGTTATACTACTGCGTCATCTGTATTTGCGTTTCTTGTCCCTCTTGCATTTACTTTACTTTATTTCTTTAATTTTTAAATTCCGCACGATCACCCTATTCACCCCCCCAAAGGGTGATTCACAGCTTGGATAGGGCATATGCTTGCTCGTTTTTCTCGCATGGGATGCGAGTGACTTCTGCTTCTTTGAAAGTGGACATAGGTTTCTTCACATAGGCCAAGTACTTGATCATGTGGTCATCTCTGGCTTCATATTGCCTCGAATTTGGTTCACTACCAGTTCGGAGTCGCTGAACATCTGACTCTTTGTTCCCGTGGTTTCCTTGCTAGGAGGAGCCCAGCGATGATGGCTTCATACTCGGCCTCATTATTGGAATCTAGAAATTGAGGCGTAGCGAGTATTGGAGGGTGAACTCGTCGGGACAGAGAAAGATGACTCCAACTCCACTCCCTTCAAGGCAAGAGGACTCATCCACGTAGACATTCTAAAGTGGGGGTTGTCTCCTTCCTTGGGGGGATTAGGGATTGTACTCCCGACGATGAATTCGACTAAAGCTTCGGCCTTGATTGTTGTTCATGGTCGATAAGTTATATCATGTTGACTTAACTCAGTGGACCACTTCATAGGTCTCCCAGAGCTTTCTGGCTTGTGGAGGACTTGTTTGAGTGGCCGATCAGTAAGGACGCAAATGGAGTGCGCATAGAAGTAGGGTTGGAGTTTTTGGACGGCTGTAACTATTTCATAGGCAATATATTCCATCTTCGAGTATCGACTTTCGACATCGTGGAGTACCTTGCTTACATAGTAGATCGGCTTCCGTACCCTGTCTTCTTCCCTTATCAAGGCGATACTGAGGATCTGATTTGAAGTAGCCAAGTAGAGGTAGAGGACCTCTCCCAGCTTGGGCTTGCTAAGGAGAAGAGGATTGACAAGGGGTGCTTTGAGACTTTCGAAGGCTACCTGATGTTCTTCTCCCCACTCTAAATTCTTCGCTCCTCGAGGAGCGTTGAAGAATGGGAGGCACTTCTCCCCATGCTTGGAAAGAAAGTGCCCAATAGCAGCGAAGCGACCGATGAGCTTCTGAACTTCTTTGATGGTAGTCAGGGGAGACATGTTGAGTATGGCTCTGATCTTCTCAGGGTTGGCTTCAATTCCTCTTTGGCTTACCATGAACCTTAAGAAATTTCCGGAAGAGACCCCGACGACACATTTCGAGGGATTTAGTCTCATGTTGTGTTTCCGCAGTATGTCAAAGGCTTCTTGGAGGTGGCCACATGATCTTCTTTCCTGAGGCTCTTGACTAGCATATCATCAACATATACCTCCATGTTTTGGCCGATTTTCTCCTTGAAAACTCGGTTCACCAAGCGCTGATATGTAGCCTCGACGTTCTTTAGCCCGAAGGGCATGACTCAATAGCATTAGAGTCCTTGGTCGGTGATGAAGTACATCTTCGGGATGTACGGTGGAAACATTCTGATCTAGTTGTATCCCGAGAAGACGTCCATAATGCTTAAGAGCTCATGGCCTGAGGTGGAGTTGATCAAGGCATCTATGTTTGGTAGCGGGAAGGGGTCCTTCTAACATGCTTTGTTAAGGTCGGTGAAGTCTATACAGATTCTCCATTTGTCGTTGACTTTTTGACCATTACCACATTTGCTAGCCACTCGGGGTAGCTATCTTCTTGAATGAAGTGGGTGGCTAGGAGTTTATCGACTTCCTCGTTGACTGTTTGCTACCTTTCGATGGCAAACTTACTGCGCTTCTGTTGGATGGGCCTGACTTCTGGGTTCACACTTAGTCGGTAATGATTAGATCTTCGAATATGTCTGGCATGTCTGAGGCGGTTCAAGTGAAGATATCTCGGTTCGCCCTAATGCAAGTGATGATTTGCTCCTTGACTCGATGGGGAGTGTCTTTCTTACCCGAAAACACTTAGCTTGATCCTCTTGGGAGAAGGGGATTTCTGCTAGTTCGTCTACGGGTTTAGAGCTGACTTGTCCCCTATCTTGGGGGAGTTCCATAGCATCGAATGGAATGACTGAGCCCCCTATTATGGTGGTGTAGCATGCCCAAGCAACTTCTTTGCCTCCTTTGGCTTCCCTTACCCCTGTTGTTGTAGGTAACTTCATTTTCATGTGGAAAGCTGAAGCAACCACTTGAAAGGCTGCTAGCCTCGGGCGACCAAAGATGGCATTGTAGGTGGGTTACATGTCAACAATCACAAAATCGACAACAAACATTTCATGTCAACAACCACGAAAATTTTATTAGGATTTATCACAAACTCTAATAATTCTCTTACTTGTATTACACAGAAAAGAGAGATGAAGAGCAATAACTCAACACAATAATTTTTTAATGAAGAACAACATAACCTTTCATTAATCTCAAGGCCTCTATATAGGCTCAAAAAAAATCTTGATACAGATCTCAAAATATTCTAAAAATCTCAAAAATATTCTAATACATAAAAGAAAATGGTGCAAATTGTAAAACTACTACATATGGCTAAATCTCAAAATAAACTAAACAGCATTGATGTCCTTATCATACAGCCTGCTACTGGGGAAGAACTTCTCCAAGAATCTCCGAGTGAAAGTAGCCTAAGCAATAGGTCTCTCAAGTCGCTCAGACTCGGCCATCCACCAAATATGGGCTAGATCCACCAGCTGGATGGAAACCACGTCTACCCGATCAGCCTCGGCAACAAGAGCCGTTAACAACAAGCGCTCAGTCCGGATCAACCACTGTTTAGCTTCCAAAAACGTCCCATTGCCAGAAAAACGGTTGAGATGCAGCCTCATAAAATTTGTAACTGTTCCTGAACGAGGCGGAAGATTTGCCTACACAGGCACAATAGGAGGCGAAACCCGAGCAGCTTCAAGAGCAGCCATCACAAGATCACTGTGGTTTTGCTGTTGATCAATCAGTCACTCAAGCATAGTAGTGACAGCCTCAATCGGATCAACCTGCGACTGAGAAGTAGAACCTCTGTGAGCCATAGTCTGCACAAAACTAAAAACAATTAGCATCCAGAATTAGAGTTGGTATAAATTCATTTATGTATGCATGGTTGGTGAAATATTGAGCCGATCCCAGTTCGAGCCAAGCTTATCTAATATATTAGGTAACTAATACATTAGCCAAACCTGGGCTCTGATACCACAAAAAATATTGTCACGCCCCGCATTCCAAAAAGAATACGAAATACGGATACGTAACAAAAGCCCAGCAAATGATTTTCATCATCCATAAGCTGTTCAGGAATCTTTACAACATATCACAGGAATAATCAGAGTCGGAAGCAAAACATACAACCAGAAATGCATAATTGAAACAAAATACCCACAGAAATTTACTTGAAACCAAATATAATAATCTCAATTAATCAAATTCTGAACGAGTCAAATATCCTGGGTCACATCGCCCAAATACAAATAAATATACAAGTCATCAAGTACATTTTATTCAAGTTCAAGCAATAAGTAATAATAATAATAAAGCAGAAAATCCAGCACTAATACATCATCTCGCCAATACCATCTGGCAGTCGACCATCCTGATCTGCAATTATTAAATTTGCAGGAGAAGGAAAAAGAAAAACAAGTACCCGTCAATTGCAAGTTACGGACCACTTATAATGTAGGATACAAGTACAGGGGATAGGTAATTCTAAGTAACAACCATAGCATGGTATAAGTATGTCAACAGAAATATAATATCTAACATGAATCAGGAAAATAGAAACAAGTAGCATGGTATACTAACAAGTACAGGCAACATGTATCAAGTGTCAAGTAAGCAGGTAAACAGGTAACAGGCATCAGGTAACAGGTAATCAGGTATATAGGTATACAGGTAATAGGTACAAGTACAGGTAATCATGTAACAGGTATCAGGTTATGTCAAGTCTTGCTTTATTACTATCTAGGTAGCACTTCATGCGCCCCAAAAACATAACACATGGTTCCTACAACAAACAGTTTCGCTTTAGATTTCGTAGTGGAGTCCATAGGGCAGTATACTCAAGTACATGATAACAGGTAATAAGAACAGGTAGAACCAAGTGGTTCTCTTCTGAGTACACCTTCCTATAAGGAAGTATGTAGTCAGGTAGAGCAAACAGGCATAACCTAGTAGTTATCTTCCGAGTACATCTTTTTATAAGGAAGCATGCAGTCAGGTATAGGTAACAGGATCGTGAATCATGTAGTCATGAACACGTAACAGGCAGGCAGGACACAGGTCCTCTTCTAAGTACACGTTTCTATATTTTCACTGCTAGATCTTTCCCTTAACCCCGGCTTGGTCATTTATTATAATAATCAGGCATACATATATGTGTCGCAAAAAAAAAGCAAGGATAACAGCGTATAAACATGTATCAGGTTCAGGGTGCAAGATAAACAAGTATAGGTACAAGATAACACATAACAGGGAAAAACAACAAATTTTCTAATTCCGGACAGCAAGACAGTGTTGTACTAAAATAGTGATTTCGACTACTACAAACATCCAAATCTGGATCCGTCAAAGGATCTGGAAAATAGACTTCTGCACGAATCTAGCGAGTATAAATAAGTCATATAATAATTCACAACATCATAACTCAAAACAGGTTTGAAAACAGAAAACATGTTCAGCCAGAAATCAGTAAAACAAATTTTCAGTCAGAAAAACCGCATCAAAACCTCCCAAATAAATTCAGGAAAAATCTGGGATATTCCCCTATATGTCTAGCATCAAAATATAAAGTTTCATAATTTTCCAGAAAGAATAGTTCAGTCAACAAAAATTAGAAAATATCAAGAAACGGTAGTTTGGCAAATCTGGAGTTCCCAACACTGCGGTATGAAAATTGAATTATCTCGCAACCAATGAAACGAAATCCAAATCCGCCAAAGGGAGATGAAAATAGACAGAATATATTAACTTTCATATATCACAAATATTTTTCATACAATAAAAGGAATCGGGGTTAAAATACGTTCCTTTACAGAACAACAAGTAAAATACAGCAGGTATAGTTTTCATAAACGAGCATGAAACAACACATAAAACTCATCAATAAAATTCACCAAAATTCTGGGTAATCCCTAACTAGATAAAGAAATACTGACCAAAGTTTTGGATCAAAATAATATGTGTAGCATCAGTAATAAAATCATTTAGTCATCAAAATCATCGAAAAACAAAATCTGGAAAAGATCGACACCTCTGTAGTAAAACATTCATAACTCACTCATATGAAAACGAAATCAAGCAAGGTCAGAGGGGTTTGAAAATAGACAAAATTCTCTAAAACTCATGTTTTATACCAAAATTAAGTTTGTAACACCCCGAATTCCAAAAGCAGCTGAATTCGAGATTTCCACAGGATCTTTACACTTCTTTCGTACAATTTTATAAGGAATTTGAAACTTTTATTTCAACAATGATTACATAAGAGTCTTTTACATCAATACGCAACAGAATTAATAAAATACAACAATAATGAATGTACAATTGTTACAACTTTAACATTTATGTAATCAACAACATCAATTCATCTTTATATTTTCATGTAACTCCAAATCCTGCATATAAAACTGTGGGCGCGTCAGTTGCTTATAACTGACGAAATATTATACACGGCCATCCTCTCTATGCCGAAAACAGTATAACGATTCTTAAATAGTTTAGCAAACACAAACTTAATCACAAACAAAGTTACAAAGGGACTATCATATTGATGTCGTGTTGTGTGGTGCACTTAGTCCTTAATGCAGTTATTTATATTACATGACACTAATACACACTTGTTCGGATTCTATGCATCCCATACTACATAGGTCCGAGGGCAATCCTCTTAATCGTTCTTCACCTTGTAGGGTTCAATCCCTCGCCATGACTTAATCTACTATTGTAACTACGGTAAGTATCCTAGATGATCTATGAGTACAAGCACGTGTACAAGACCCTGGAGGGGAATCCCACGCCATGTCTTGACTCATCAAGCATGCATTCTGTGGCAATTCAGCCTCCTCCCTGACACACGATCCTCTTGCAGTCACCAAACATCCCACAAGCGTTGCTGAGGTCCGATCATTACTGAGTAGTGCCCACGCCATGTCTTGACTCATCAAGCATGCATTCTGTGGCTCACCCCCGCACCGTAAACTCTAGCTCTCATACTTGTGTTTTTCTCTCACTTTCATCACATCTTCACTATGTATCTCTCTGTAATTTCGGTAAGTATCATAGATGTTCTATGATTACAAGCACGTGTACAGAAAACCTGGAGGGAAATCCCACGCCATGTCTTGACTCATCAAGCATGCATTCTGTGGCAATTCAGCCTCCTTCATGGCACACGATGCTCTTGCAGCCACCAAACTTCCCACAAGAGTTGCCACCGGGATGGTACTCTGGAGTAGTATCCACGTCATGTCACGACGCATCGTGTAGACAGCCTGTACATACCCTCACAACACCCATCCAATGGCCCTCATACTCATGTTTTTCTCTTACTTTCATTACATCCCTACAATGTTCGTTTTAAAAGAAAATCATCACAACCTAGAGCTAGCTTACCCTACCGGACTTAAATCAAAACAACAGAGACAGTCAGCCTACCTGACTACTTCTCAAGAGACGCTCAACCCTCAACGGTTAGCTCTCAAAATCATAAATAAAACTGCCGGTCACTAGGGTCTCGCCTATCCTCTAGATTCCAACAACTATCTCTTCTAGAGATCAACAATATTTCATAATCAATCTCAAATAACATTTCCATTTTCTTTTGTTCACAACTCTTTCTCAAAAAAAAAAAAACATTTCTTTTATAATCTCATAACATGAGACCAATTCAATTCGATACCTTTATCAATTTCATCTTTCATATCCTTGTGTGCCTTTCACAATAAAACTTAATCAAATATTAATAATCATAAAATCTCGTATTTCAACTTGTTTAACTTTCATCAAAATCAAATCCAAACTCATGAACCAAAAACCAGTTCAGTTCAGTCGACTAGTAACAGTGTCAGTCGACTGTTCTGCGAACATCAAAACATCACAGTCAGTATCAGTCGACTGTTCTGCTAACATCAAAACATCACAGTCGGTTCAGTCGACTGTTGACAGTATCAGTCGAATGTTCCGCGAATACTTCGAAAACTCAAACATTAAAATTCAGGACAGCAGCAGTCGACTGTGAAAATAGACAGTCGACTGTCCTGCCGAGGAAAATCAAATTCTTATACTTGCCAGTCGACTGTGGAGAGTAAACAGTCGACTGTCGATTACACCAATTGCAGCCTGCATATAATTTTTCGACCTTTTAATTAATTTGTACTTCCATATACAAAATATAAATCATTTCCAGAATGTATTCCTTTTAAAAACAATATCGTACATGTTCTCAAATTCACCAGTTTCTCGTCTTTCAATAAAAATCATTTAAAATGCATAAAAACATATACAATCAATTTCCCAAATAGAATATTGCCTTTTATCAAAAATTACTTTATAAAAATCTCTATACTCAAAAATAGATATTTTGAAGTTAGAACCACACTTCTTTGCCATATTAACAACCAACAATTCTTTTATACACATTTGCATTATTTTAACCAAAGTCTCAACATGCATCAATTTCATACAAATAATTTCAATTCTAGAATTTCAACTAGCAATCATAACAATTTAGGGAAATAGAATAGCAATTTGCATCTACCACACCAATCAAAATTTAACGATTCATTTCTACATTAATTTGCATGCAATCTCATAATACCAATTCGATTTCAAACAAGTAAATTATATATCGTCTATCATGCACTTTCTACTCCTAAATTAGAAAGAATTTAAGAAACACCCACCTAAAGTTGAAGAAATGTACTCAAATGAACTCCTAGAATTAGGAGCTCCTAAAGAAAACTCCAATTGCAACTTCTTCGAAAACCGTGCACCAATGCAAGCCTACACTCCATTTCGGCAAGCATCCATCAAGATTCCCGAAATGCACCGCAAGTCTAGCACCTTCCTCTCATTCATGTGCACATACCATATATATGTATGTATATATATATATATATACACACACCTGTGAATAATGTATCTATATATATAGTTGGATAGGTGAGTAGGTTGTAGCACATGGCTAGGAGTGGGCTACTTTCGGATTGGAACCAGGGAAAAGAAAGAAGAGAATGAGAGAGTGAGAGAGACTAGGTGGTATTTTACAGGTTAATTAGGAGGTAGTTAGAGTAACCACCTCTCACATGAACACCACTAACTCCACTTCTAAAATTTTCAACTTGTTTTTCCTCCTACTTTCAAAAATCAAATTTTAGTTTTTCCCTCCTCTCTAAAACATCCCGGTCCCCAAAATTGTGTGCACATCGCACGTGTGCACGTGCACGTGCTTTGTGTACAAAATAATTTATTTATTTAATCCCTTTTAAAACAATTTATTTATATATGTAATAAACATATAGAATTAACTTAAAAATTATACTTTTCATGCACAATTAAAATAGACACAAATAATTTCATGAAATTTATTTTGAAAGAATAATACGCTTAAAACACGTGCACCGAAACACGTGCATCGCTCGTAAAATCTTAAAAATACAAAAATTGATTTTGCCAACCGAAAAATATTTATAATTAATTAGAATGCAACATAAAGAATATATTTAATATACATATTCAATAATGTACGAAAAACACGTGTATTGCACGTAAAAGTTTATTTTAATTAAAATAGACAAAAATTGAATTCTGTTTACAAAATGAATTTAAGCATGTTTATAAAAAATAAATAATTGAAATCCATTGAAAACATTGCATGTAACGGTGGAATATGCGAAATCGATACGTGCATCGTTAATACGTAAAAAGTACGTAAAAACTCAAGAATAGAAATTGCGCATTTGAGTTGTCTCAAATGGAATTTTAAGAATACGTGATTGTATAAATAATCGGAATTCAAAATACATATCAAAATGCGTTATGGATATCATCAATAACAGTACAAAATGCACGTGCGTAACCCCCGAGGGCAAAATTGTCATTTAAATTTTGCGGGGTGTTACAAAGTTACTGACTTCAAGACAGTCCAAAACAACAAACAAAACAGATCAGCGACAAAATACAGATTTTTTCCTTTTACAACAACTCAACTTATATCATACAAAACTTGTTCAAAATGCATCCAAACATGAAATCAAGTCTACCAAGTGTCCAAACATCATGAATTAGGGTTATTAACATATTTAAATCAAGCCTATCACATGGTTCTCAATAATTATCAAAATTCTCAAAAAAAGTCTCACATACATGATCAAATCAAGAACGGACAAAACCAAAGTTAATTCATGTCCACATTGTGTCGTGAGTTATCTATGGTCAAATTTTCACAGTAGAAACAAAACCCATCAAGAATAACACAAATAAGAGTCGTCTCTAGACCCAACTATACTATAGGTAGTATTTTTGAGTTATATCAAACAAATGAATTGGAGTACAAGTTACTTGCCTTAACTGAAGATGAAGAACAACGAAAACCAAGAGCAATGAGCAAAACCCACGAACGAAAATCAATAAACCAATGAATGAGAATCAACGAACCAACGAACGAGAATCAACGAATCTACGAACGATCCACACGTGCACTCGAGCACGTGCAAATACCAAAAAGCAAGAGAGGGAGAGGTGGATGGAGAGGTCGTGAAGTGGATGCTCAGGTGTAGTAGGTCGGGCTTGGGGTGTTACCGGGAGGTATGCAGGCCGGGAGGGGTAGGGGCTGTCGAGATGTGCACCAGGCCGGAGAAGGGGGGTCGGCTGGCCTGGGTGCTGGCGTCGGGTTGGTGTACGGCGGCGCAAGCAAAGGAGGGAGAGGGAGAGAGAACGGGGGCTAGGGTGAGGGTTTAGATGTTAGGGTTAGGGTTTGAGGGGAGAGATACAATTATATATATAGAGAGCGGATTAGGGTTATTGGGTATTTGGGTTAATGGGTATTTGGGTTAACAGGTATTTGGGTATATTAGGAGTAGTAGTAGGATTAATCCAATAAGACAAATGGAAATCAAATTGAATAGGATTCAAACTAGGATTGGGTTTAATTCAGTTTTGGTAATCCATTAGGGATCAAAATAATAGGATTACGAATGGGGTAAACCACCAAATCAACAAGAGCACCCAAAAAAAAAAAGGACGAGACAACAATAAGGAGCGAAAACAACAACCATGAACAAGAACAACAAAAAAATCGGAAATAATTTGCAAAAATCAAGAATGGGAAAAGAAAATGATAATATATTGAAACAACTCAATATACGGTTTAGAAAAATACAAGAGAATACAAATACACAAGAAAAGAAAAATGCACCAAAAAAACTAGAAATGAAAAACAGGAGTTACAGTCAGTTATCCATCAAGACCATGGGCAACAAAATTTTATAAAACTAATAGTGGTTTTACTTGTTTCCTACCAAAGGAGTATGATGAGGACATCAGCTTAAGATGATTCGGGTGTTTCTATCAGCACAGACATCATCTAGAATGGCAGTTCCATTAGCCTAGTATTTTATTTCAGTGATTATATTTGTTTTTGGCAATTATAGTCATCTGTAGTAGTTTTACGATTTGCTCCCTTTATTTTATGCATTAGAATATTTTGGAGATTTGTATTGAGATTTGTTTTGAGCCTATATATAAGCCTCTTGATTAATGAAATAATATGCTATTATTGATTTAAAAAAATACTGTAATTGAGTTTTGCCCTTCATTAATCTTTTTGTGTGAGACATTGAGATATAATTTTAGGGTTTGTGATAAGCTCTAAAACTACACCAAAATTCAATACAAATCTCAAACCCTAGTCCAAATCCACAACCACCACCACCCCCTCTTCTCCTTCTTCTTCTCCGCTGACTCCAAACCCACACCCAAGCCCTCTTCTCTACTTCTCCTCGCCGTCGATCCCCGAAACCCAACACCCCTACTCCTTCTTCATCCATGTCGCCACTCCGACCCACTACTAATCAAAACATTATTGCTCGCCATCATCGACCACCCCGCTGCCTCTCCTTCACCCTGACGAAACCCCAATCCCCAAAACCCTAATCCCCAAATCACCTCAACTTCTAAACCCTAAACCCCAAATCCACAACCCCCGTCGACCACCCACTTCCCCACCACCGTCGACTCCCTTTTCCTCGCCGCCATCGACCCCTTTCCTTTGCCATCGTTGACTGCCACCACAGCACCAACCACCTTTCAAGTCGTTTCTCACCGACTGCCGTTCTCTCCTCTCCGACAACCACCATCTGCTGCTACACTCCTACACCGCCTCGCTGCCGAATCTGATACCCGCTGCCCATCACAGCCAGTCGCCACATCCCCTCGTTGCTTCGCCACAGCCACCTTCATTGCCGACTACACTCTATCTGCAACTTCGATAAACTCTTTCCACTTCTCAAATGTTTGTGTTATTGCTTTATCATCTCTATAATATTATTTGATTCAATTGTCGTCCACAAATATTGAGAGTATTTCCACTTGCTAAGTAGGGTACGAATCGTTATTGTTTATCTTACTTGTTAATCACACTTAGGTATATTTGTTGATTGTTAGGTTTGAATCTTTAATTGGGCTTCCTAAACTTATTTCATATCTTGAAAACTCATCAAACCGATTAATAGTTTAATTTCTAACTTAATATGTCTTACATGTTGGTAAACTTAATCTGTTAATATTCTTGGAAATTCTCTATTTAAGGTTAAGTTTACATTATTTTGGTATCAAAGCGACGGTTTTTTAAAATGCCAGTTCTTACATCATTTAGTCATAATTTTTGTATTTATTTAAGATTACTAGGTTTGCCCATGGACACACATGCCTACGGCACGTCTTCGGAACGGTGCACCTTATTTAATCATATAAAATAGTTTTGGAGGTCGAGCAAATTAATTGAAGTAGCAAACATATTATATGAGAAACTTTTGGGGTCCAGCAAAAAAACATATTATAGGATTTTTTAAAAATTTTTGTTAACTATTTTTAAAGCTTTTAAATTTTAAATTTTTTAGTTTTTAAATTTTTTATTTTTTAAAAATTTTAAAAAATTTTATTTTATTAATTTTGGAATAGAAGAGGGAGGGAAGGAGGGAGGGAGAGAGAGAGAATTAAATAAATATAGGAGTTGTTTTGGGTGAGGGATTTGAATTTGAGTTTTGGGGGAACTTTTTGGGGGAAAATATGCTTAGTGAGGTTAGATCTGGGCCTTTGATTTTTGAGGGGATTGAATGAGAACCACTTGATAGCTTTCTTTGTGTTTTATTATATAGATTTTTAGTTCTTTTCAATTATAAAAAAATAATAATAAAAAATAAACTTAGGTGCATTAGGACACGTTTTCCCAAATTTCAGCAAACACACATCCCCACGACCCCTAGTTTTCACCGTTGGTGAATGCGGCTTTGCAGCACCATCACAAATTCCGAAGAGCCTTTCTTGTCCCTCCCAAACCACCCCATCAGGAATCCTAGAATCCAGCGAGCCCCTTCCCGTACTGAGATGAACAACTCTGATATTTCTACTACCCTCGCTGCCATTCAAGCAACTCTTGCCAACATCAATCAGAGGTTTGAAAAAGTGGAATTAAATCAAAATGTTGCTGCTAAGCTTCATCGTCAGATCCTTCAAGGGAATGATCGTGATGACCGGCGTCAAGATCGTGACCCTGACGAATAATACAAGCACTTTGAAGGCTGAATGGAACCCCAAACTTATCTCGATTGGATCTGGGCCATGAACCACTACTTCGTGTGGTTTGACATGAGCGAAGCCTTGAAGGTTAAATTTTCTACTATGAAATTCACTGGTAAAGCTCAACAACA
This sequence comes from Hemerocallis citrina, assembly GCA_017893485.1. Classification (NCBI taxonomy): domain Eukaryota; kingdom Viridiplantae; phylum Streptophyta; class Magnoliopsida; order Asparagales; family Asphodelaceae; genus Hemerocallis; species Hemerocallis citrina. The sequence continues at coordinate 173,785,074 of CM030361.1, forward strand.
TTGGACCACTCTTGAACACGCCCGTAGAGGACGAGACCTAGCACCTATAGCCACTTGGGAAGCCATAAAAGAGAAGCTATCTGAGATATATGTGCCCCTATCTTTCCACATCTGAATACTTGATTTGTGGAATCAACTTATTCACGGAAGGAAATCCACCTAAGAGTATGTGGATAAGTTCGCTGACTTCCTCATTCGGTGCAATGCTTTAGGAAAAGAGAGCGAAGAACAAGCCCTCTCTAGGTTCAGGGCTGGATTACGAGCCGATCTTAGGAACAGGGCTAATCCATAGAAATGTGGATTCATTGGCAGCAGCTTATGCCCTTGTTCTCGATATAGATTCCCTTAAAGCAAGTTCCCATTACAAGTCCAGCGGTTCAAGAGATCATTCCTCTAGGATGACCTCCACTGATCCCTCTAAGCCTAAAGCCCTCATGTTCTCAGTACCCCAACAAATCTTACCTCAGCAAACCTAATTTAAACTCATATCCACCTAGAAATGACAATAAGGGCAAGAACACCGAAAGAGATCACTCTAAAATTGATCCTCTTACTAAGTGCTATAAATGTAAAGGGTACGGCCATGTTGCTGGTAACTGTCCTAGCCCAAGTAGGATCAATATAGTAGAGGGTACCACAGTCATCGTTGATGATTTCGACAATGAGTTTTCCTATGAACATAATGAAAGCGATGACTTCGGCGAAGAAGAGGATGACCAGTATCTCCACTGTATTCGGTCGATCCAATCACCTCACTTGAATGTAGTCAGATGTGCTTAGTCCCAACCAAAAGAAGATAATTGGAAGCGCATTGCTATATTTCACACCTTTACGACAATATGTGGTAAAAACTGCAAGGTGATTGTGACAGTGGAAGTTGTGTCAATGCTGTCACTTTTGCGGTCTTAGCTAAGACCAGACTTAAAGCTGAACCTCATCCACGTCGATACAAAATATCTTAGATTGATGCGACAACCCTCTAGGTAACACATCGATATTTGATCCCTATGGACTTCAAAGCCTATAAAGAGAAAATTAGGTGTGATGTGCTCAAAATAGATGTGGGTCAAGTAATTTTAGGGAGACCTTGGTTATACGACCACGATGTGACCATATATGGTCGATCCAACCAATGTGTGTTCCAACACGACGGACTAAAAATAAAGCTCATACCCGTGAGACCACGAACTGGTCCGGCTGAAACAACACCAACTCCCTCGAGAAAGGGTAAGGACGTAGCGTATATGGGTGAAAATGAGCGCGCAAAAGAGATTGACAAAGGGACGATAATTTTCCTGCTCATAGCAAGAGAAGTCCCTAAAGAGCTCAAGTCATCCATCCCCCTCAAGTTATTCCTGTCCTCCAGGAATTTGCAGATATTTTCCCTGCTGACCTCCCCAACCAGCCCCCCCCCTCTGCATGACATCCAACACACCATTGATCCGGTTTTCGGAGCGAGTTTACCTAACTTGCCACATTATCGGATGAATTCGACAGAACATGCTGAGTTGAAAAGGCAAGTTGATGAGTTATTGGTAAAGGGCTTTACCGGAGAAAGCTTAAGTCCTTATGCTGTTCCCGCTCTGTTAAAGCCAAAGAAAGATAGAATCTGGCATATGTGTGTGGACAGCCATACCATAAACAAGATCACGGTGAAGTACCGTTTTCCCGTTTGGATGACATGTTGGACATGACGTCTGGTGGCACAATTTTTCTAAGATTGATCTTAAAAGTGGCTACCACCAAATACGTGTTCGTCCTGGTGATGAATGGAAGACCACCTTCAAGACGAAGGATGGCCTGTACGAATGAATGGTCTTGTCATTTGGAATGACGAACGCTCTGAGCATGTTTATGAGAATCATGACGCAAGTACTCCGTCCCTTCATAGGCAAGTTGCTTGTGGTTTACTTTGATGATATTCTCATTTACAACCATTCTGTTAGGCAACATCTTGACTATTTAAGACAAGTCTGCTGTGTTTTGAGGAAGAAACAACTTTATGCTAATCCTACCAAATATACCTTCCTCTCCGATCAGACTATCTTTTTGGAATTTATTCTTTGCCAGAAGAGTATCCACTGACCCAGAAAAGATACGAGCTATTACTGAGTGGTCTGAGCCCCGCAACATTTGTGATGTGCAGAGTCTTCATGGTCTTACCACCATCTATCGTTGGTTTGTGCCAAGATTTTGTACAATTATGGCTCCGGTAACCGACTGTTTCAAGAAAGGTGAGTTCGTCTGATCGAAAGAAGCCACGAGTCTTCGAAGAGATCAAGAAAAGAATGACTCAGACACCTGTCATGAGATTACTTAATTTCAGTAAAGTAACGTGTGATGCTTCTGATATTGGTATAGGTGGTGTCCTTAGTCAAGAAAGTCATCCTGTTGCCTATTTTTGCGAAAAGCTGAATGAAGCAAAACAACTCCACTTATGACATGGAATTCTATGTGATAATTCCTCCGCTATTGGCGACATTACCTCCTGCCACAAGAATTCGTCATTTTCTCAGATCATGAGGCCTTCAGATTCCTTAATTCTCAACAAAAGTTGATCCCGAGACGTGCTCGATGGGTAGAGTTCAAGAATATTTGTACACCATTTGGCATAAGAAAGGGATTGATAATAAGGCCACAGATGTGCTAAGTCGTTGTTACATGATCTTATCCATACTGCGCACAAAAATTATTAGTTTTGAGAGATTAAAAGATGAGTATGCCTTCTGCCCATATTTTCACAAGATCTACACCTCTTTGATGGATGACATCACTCAAATGATAGATGATTATTTCTTGAAAGATGATTATCTCTTCTATCGCTCCAAACTGTGCATTCCTAGTACATCACTACGAGAGTATCTTGTTTGGAAACTGCACACTGGTAGCCTTGCTTGACACTTTGGGTATAGCAAGACCATTGATGCTGTGGAACATAGATTTTACTGGCCTAAACTAAAGAGAGACATTGCGAGACTTATTAACAGGTGGCATACTTGTCAACTTGCCAAACGACAAAAACTAAACACAGGCATGTATACTCCATTACCTATTCTCAGTCGCCCTTGGAAAGATGTCAGTATTGATTTCGTGTTAGGATTACCGAAAACACAAGAAACATGATTCCATTCTTGTCATTGTGGACCGTTTTTCTAAAATGGCCCACTTTCTCCCATGATCGAAAACTTTCGATGCATCCTGTGTAGCTCAGATCTTCTTTGATAATATTGTGAAGCTACATAAGTTGCCAAAAACCATTGACCGATAGGAATGTAAAATTCATGAGTTACTTTTGGAAGACCCTATGACACAAGATGGGCATGAAATTGAAGTTCTCTTCAGCCTTCCGCCCACAGACTGATGGACAGATAGGTTGTCAATCGGAGTCTTGACAATCTCTTGCGTACTCTTGTCGGAGAGAACTTGGAAACTTGGGACTTAAAATTAACTCTTGCTAAATTTGCATACAACACATCTAAGAATAGAACCACTGGCATGAGTCCACATGAAGTTGTGCATGGTTAACGTCCTAGGTAATCCATATTGGATCCTGTAGGCAAGGCAAGAAACACTAGAGGAGGGGGGGTGAATAGTGTTGTATAAAAATTTAAAACGAAATTAAACTTTTTCTTCTGTTCAGTCGACTTGAAAAGAGAAATAAGTCGACTGAGGCATCAGATTAGAAAAATATTTTAGACAAGTCTGATCAGTCAACTTATAACGGAAACCAGTCGACTTGCCAGACAAGTTTTAGAAGAGTATGTTATACCAGTCCGACCAGTCGACTTAAACAAGAGAGGAAGTCGACTGTCCAGACAAGTTTCACAAAGTAATTAAAAAGCAAGTAAAGAAATTGCAAGTTCGGAGAAATACAACCACAGAGTACACACAATGTATCCTGGTTCGGTTCTCCCGACCTATATCCAGTCCCCAAACAACCCACTTGAGATTTTTTACTATTCTTGAAAAAATACAAGAATACTCTACGGAGTTTAGATAACAACTTTGTCCAACCCGTAGACCTCTCTCACCACTAGAGAGAGCAAACTCACTCAACACCCTAGAGTGAAAAACCAACTCTTCAACCAAGAGCCCTACTCTCTAACCGAAAGAACCACTCTTACAACCAGAGAGTGAAAACCGACTTTACAATCTAGAGCCCTACTCTCCAACCGAGAGGACCACTCTCACAACCCAAGAGTGAAGAATAACAACAAAAGAGTTACAATCAACCTATAGCCTTATTTTGTGATTGTGATTTTTGTAAGTGGCTAATCGGTTAACTTCTTAATTCAGCCCAAAACAAATTCATTGTTATATTGGACTGAAAATCAGAGAACCAAAGACTTAGAGAATTTGAAAGCTTTTGAAACTCTTGTTTCTCTTTTTGAAAAATAAAGACTTGAAAACTTGTTGAAGAGAGTAACCTTTACCAAGTGATTTCTACACTCTATTTATAGAGTTAAAATCACTAGACGTTGAGAAACAATTGTACCAACTGTCAGCCAACAGAAATAAAGGTTTTGATTTTGAAAAATGAGTTTTAAAAACAGAAAACTGCCAAAATGACTTGAACAGCCGACTGGGTTGCCATGACGAGTCGACTGGCCAGACTTTGAAAGAGTTCAGACAGTTTCGTACTGATACAGTCGACTCGTACCATAGGCAGTCGACTGGTACTCAATAGCTGATCTAATTCAAATTGTTCCCGACCTTTAATCTTTTGAAAAAAACACTCAATTATAAAGATGTGTGTGTGTGTGTGTGTGTGTGTGTGACAAGGCTGTTACATCAATCTAAGACTCAATAAAGAAAAATTACAATTGTTTTATAAGACATGTAATATAACACATTGAAGCATAAGTTTTGTTTTGAGTCTTGAGATGGAACTTTAGCCTTTATCTTTGTCTTTGAATGTTGCTTGATCAATCTTGAGCTTTAGAACCTTGTAGATTTCTTGATCAATTTGCTTTGAGAGCTTCGTTTGAACACTTTGCCTTTGTGTATACATGGCATTGATACAACCTGCAATATATAAGAGGCAGCACAATAACTTTACATTGTGTTGTAATCATCAAAACCAAGAATCAACAACACATAGATCTTGTCCTCATGTTAGAACATTACAAAATCTCAGAGTCTGTATCTATATTTGCATCCCGCATTCATGACTTGCACTGAAAAATTTTCAAGAAAATTAATGAGAATAATTTTAACTACAAGCTAAGAGCAGATATTAGAAGAAAATTTAAAATTTTTAATGTGGGTAATAAAGTGATGGTTCGGATTTGTCCGGAATGGTTTCCAACTGGATCCGTTAAGAAATTGAATGCACGTGTGTAGTGTTAGTGTTAGTGCCCTAGAGACAATGTGATTGTGCTTCTAGGAAATACTTTTGTTAATTAATGATTGTGTTCTATTGATTATTATATGTTAATTTATTATGTCTTAATTTACTGCAATAAAAATGTTAGAATAATAAATGTCCTTGGAATATATAATACGTATTCTATATCTTTAAGTATGAGACTTAAAAATGAGATTATATGAATAGTGTTTATATTCCTAAATATCCTTAATCAAGCATTGTCATTATGGGACAATAATAATGCATAAAGATTAGTATGTTTGTTGACTGATGACCACATCTCATTGGTCATAGGTATAGTGATACTAAAGTCAAGAACATAGGTGCATGTAAGATTCTACATGGCACTGGATAGACCCACAGTGAGATTCTTCATGTTTAAATAAAGTCATAAGAAAGACTCACAGTGATAATGGTGTAATGATCCTCTGACTTGAGATCATTATATTTCTATAAGAGGATTAATATACTTTGACTACATTAAAAGTTACCTTTGACCGGGTGATGATAAAAGTGGACATCGGGTATATTATGAGTCGTATGAGAAATATGAATGATAGATAAAGGATTTAACCCTCCTATAATTAGGAGAGATATTATTGGCCTCTTGATTGAGTGAGACTATGAAATGCATGGCCATGCTCAAATAATGATTTGTTTTAATAGTCTACTCATTGATCAAGGAAACCCGGATTAAATGTTGAAGAGGATGACTGAGAACATGCCTCGAGTTTAATCTATAATATATGGTTAAAGGGATTATATTACACGAAAACATTAATCACGAAAGGTTTTATTGGATCACCAATTATTATTATTACTTGGGTAGCAATGTTGTATTACTAGATGCCGCTCATTGTTTATAATTTTATTATTGGATATTAAAATTATTTCCAACGTAATAATAACCTAAAGGGTCACACACAAGTACGCTTGAAGGAGATTTGATTTAAATTATGAATTTAAATTAAATAGTAATTCGAATTTATTTATGATATTAATTAAGTGGGACTTAATTAATTAATTAAATATAATTTCAAATTTGCTAATGATTAGAATTAGAATTATATTAGAATATTAATTAAGTTTGACTTAATTATTTATTTAATTAAGAATTCTAATTTTAATAAAAGCCCAATAGGATTGGGCTTTAGAAAAACAGATTTGTCTCTCTATATAAAGATCTTAAACTCTCAAATTGTTTGGAGGAGGCTAAGAGAAAAAAAAAACCCTAGCCGTTTTTGAGAGAAGAAGATGGAGATAGAGAGAATTTGTTTTTTGGATGCTAGTACATCGCTCCTTCAAATACCAAGTGTTCGTGTGGATACCGATAGAGCGTAGATCGCGTCATCGGGATGCGTGGTGATTCAAGAAGCTTGGACCTCCATTAGTCATCCTTTTCTCAACTGTTAAAGCTTCGTTTTAAGGTAAACGTTCATAACTACGAATTAAACGTCTTGTTTTGCATGGATCCTGCGATTGGGTTTCGATTTTATTGTTTTAATCCGCTGCATTTTTGCCCCGAAAACCCAACAATGGTATTAGAGCCACTTGCGAAAACGTTTTAATTCGTTTATTTGTTACAGTTTTGATATATATGCATAAACTGTAAGTTAATGATGATTGGAATGATCATATGATGATCTTATAATCTGTATTTATACTGATATGTATATGATTTATGTTTGTTCTAATTACGAGAATCGTATTCGATATGGATTCTGAAACGGCTGCTGCAGATTTGCTGAAATCTATTTCTAGTGTCCGATTTTTGCAAATGAGTACCTTTTCGGAAAGGGAAACGAGTGTCTGAACAAAACTGATAGCCTAAGCTATCACCGACTCATCTGTAAGGCGTTTGACGCCGTTTAGGGCCTGAAATATGCAATTCTATGTTTTCAGATTTAATTTCAATTTTCTGAATTATGCCTTATATGATTTTTATGATTGGATCATGATGAAATATGATATGGTATAACATGATAAGATAATATATGATATTATTTGAATATTATATATTTGTTCTTATCGCGTAGATTGTATACGATACGGTTTCTGCAAAGATGAGCAGATTTGGTGAAATCTATGTCCAGTGTCCGATTTTCGCAAATAAAATATGTTTTCTGACTGGAATCGGGTCACTGAGCAATACTGACTTTATCACCGACGCGGATATAAGGCGTTTGACGCCGTTTAGAACCTGAAAACTGCGATTTACTGTTTTCAGAATTTTGATTGCAATTTTCTGATTTTACCCTATTTAATTTTTGTGATTGGATCATGACAAATATGATGTGGTATGATGACATAATGAAATATGAGATATTCTTAATTGTTATATGAGCATGGTGTATGGTTATGGCCTTAAGACCCATAGGTTAGTGGTTTTGATTTATGGTTTGGTTTCTAAATACGACTTGCATGTCGTCTTCAATTTCTTGTAATTTATATTCTCGAATGTAACTCGAGTTCCTCTTGTAAGTTCATAAGAACATTTTTTTTTTTTTCCATTATTCAATGTAATGATCAATGAAGACATGGAAGCAAGGAGGCAAACTAATGAGCATTCCAGAGAAGGAGATACAAGATGAAGATGAAGAAGATAAAGACATGTAATAGTGTAGTATTTTAAACCACCCATAGATTGACCTTGATTTTTCCATTAGCTTGGAAAGATCATATAGGATGGGCCATAACCAAACACGTTTACTTTATGCAATTTACATATGTATGAATGTATGTGATACAATGTATGTGTAGAGGTAATGATGCATGCTTAATTAGATTAAGATGAATGTATTAGATACGACACCCCATTCATGCTTAAACAAGATAAAATCTATAACGATTTAAGATGAACATTAAACAAACGATCATGAGATTCTTGTGGTTATGAAACACGATAATTAAATATGAATTTTCATTATTCAACGATTGAATGATTTTGTCAACAACCGATTACGAATCTGTAAGAAAAGGGGTGCCAATAATGCCGTCTGTGCGTTAACCTCTGATCTGGAAATCATTCATTCAACGAATTTTGATTTGAAATATTTGATTCAAGGAAAAATTGAGAATCTCTTTATGATGGGATCATGATCGTTTATAAGTAAATTCCTTAATAAATATTAAGTTAAACAAGATGCTTTCCAATGAATAACACTCATCAAGGCCTAGATCATAAGGGGTGGGTTTGCCAAAGCAGAGTGCTCCTTTTAATCGTGGTGAGGTGCGAAAGAGTAAATGTGATACTCGTTATGTTGATTCATTGGGCCTAACTTAACTAAGTCGTCACAATAAGATTATGAACTTAGAAGCATAGAGTTTGGCAAAAAATTTATTAGATAAATTAGAGCAATGGTTGTTCACCAAACTATCCAAGAGTTATATACGTGATATAATCGACAAATGTTGTCTACCTAAATAGTTGTGTTTTGGGAGTTTCAGCCAACGCTGACTCAAGACATGATGAAATATGGATCTTGGCTCACTAGAAAGATATATAATAAATGCTTTCCGAATTAATAGTAAGGGCTATTAATTTGATCAAAATAGTGGGAGATATATATTATGAATATATATGAATAATCATTTGAACATAAACTAATAATTCCGTAGACTAATTCTTTTATGCATTTTACATTATAGATATTCTAATGGCAAACAACTCAAATAACTTCTCTGTACGATCTGTCCTTGAGAAGGACAAGTTGACAGGAACAAACTTCCTCGATTGGCAAAGGAATTTGAGGATAGTCCTCAGGTAAGAGTGAAAGCTCTATGTCATTTCCTCGCCCTGGACCTCTCCCTGTAGGTGCATCGGTTGATCAACGTAATGTTTATCAGAAACATATCGATGATGACACGGATGTCACTTGTCTTATGCTTGCGACTATGAGTCTTGAGCTTCAGAAACAGCATGAGCATATGGATGCTCATATAATGATAGAGCACCTTAAACGTATGTTTGAAGGACAGGCTCGTCAAGAGAGGTTCGATACAAGTAAAGCCTTGTATGCATGTAAATAGGGTGATCGTGATCCAGTTGCACCGCATGTTCTAAAGATGATGGATATATGGAGTACCTTGCTACTCTGGGTTCCGCCATCAGTCCGGAAGCTCAGATAGATCTAATCTTGCAATCTTTGAACAACGACTTGCTCAATTTGTAATGAATTACAATATGAATGAGATAGACAAGACACCTACCGAATTGTTGGCTATGTTGAAAACTACTGAGACCAACATTCAGAAGGCATCCCCTGCTCCCATAATGATGGTCAACAAAGGGAATGCCAAAGGAAAGGGTAAATGGAAAGGCAAGAACAAGATTGGATCTAAACCTGCTAATCCAGAACCCGCTGTTAAGGCTTAGAAGCCTACTGGAGGTGTTGCAAAGGCAAAGGCAAAGGGTGATTGTCACTATTGCAAGAAGCCGGGTCATTGGAAGAGAAACTGTCACACTTATTTGGAGGATCTGAAGAAACTGAAGGCTGTTCAGATTTCTGATTCAGGTATTTATATTATAGAAGTCAAATTTGTCTACTTCTACATCATGGGTATTAGATACTGGATGTGGTTCTCACATTTATATAAATGTGCATAAACGGCGAAGGAGTAGAACTTTGGCGTTAGGAGAAGTCGACCTACATGTTAGCAATGGAGCAAAGGTTGCTGCTTTAGCTGTAGGGACTTATTATTTATCGATGCCCATGGGGCTTATTTCAGAACTTGAGAACTATTTTATGTGCCTGCAATTTGCAGAGACATTATTTTGGTTTCTTGTTTGGACAAGATTGGTTTTTCCTTTTTGATTCAGAACAATTGTTGTTCCTTTTCATTAAATAATGTTACTTATGAGGTTGCACGTTTGTTTAATGGTTTATATGTTCTTGATTTTGATACTCCTATCTATAATGTAAATAATAAACGTCTAAAGATAAATGAATCAAATCAAACATACCTCTGGCACTGTCATTTAGGCCATATAAATGAGAATCGCATTTCCAAGTTACATTAGGATGGATACTTGGATAAGTTTGATTTTGAATCATACGAAAAATGTGAACTATGTCTCATTGGCAAAATGACTAAAACTCCTTTTACCGGATAAGGTGAGAGGGCCACCAAACAATTGGAATTGATACATAGTGATGTATGTGGTCCAATGCGTATGTTGGCAAGAGGTGGCTTTTACTAATTTTAACCTTTACTGATGATTTTAGTAGATACGGATATGTGTATCTTTTGAAGAACAAATCCGAATCGTTTGAAAAATTCAAAGAGTAAGAGATTGAAGAAGAAAAACAAATAGGCGAAAGTATAAACTCTACGATCTGATCGTAGAGGAGAATACCTAAGCTTAAAATTTCTTAAAAGCGTGTGGTATAGTATCACAACTCACTCCTCCTGGAACACCACAAAGACATGGTGTGTCTGAGAGGAGAAATCGCATTTTGTTGGACATGGCGCGATTGATGATGAGTCTAGGGGATCTTCAAATTAGTTTCTGGGGTTATGCCCCTAGAGACGGCTGCAGAAACACTAAACCGAGTTCCTTCTAAATCAGTTCAAAAGACACCATATATGAGATATGAACTGAGAAACGTCACAGCGTGTCATTTATGAAAATTTGGGGATATGAAGCGTTTGTGAAACGTATGATCTCTGACAAGCTAGGACCAAAATCAGATTTTGTGGGATACCCAATGGAAACAAAAGGGGTATTAATTCTATAAACCTTCGGAGAACAAAGTGTTTGTTGCTTGAATGGCTATGTTTCTAAAGAGAGATTTACTTTCTAAGAAAAATAGTGGGGGGACAATAGATCTCGATGAGGATCGAGAACCACAGAATAATGTTGAACAAGAGTTGGAACATGAGCAGAGTGTGACTCAAGATGTTGATAACAACACTGCTCAAGAAACACAGGTTATTCATAGATCTAGTAGGATTCGCTATGAGCCAAAGAGATATCGTGGATTTCTTCTGACTCAAATTAGCGATGTGATGATCATAGATGATGATGAGCCTCTCACCTACAAAGATGCTATGAATAGTCCAGATTTTGAGAGATGGCTGGAGGCCATGAAATCTGAGATGGATTCCATGTATGAAAATCAAAGTATGGACTTTGGTTGGACCACCCGAAGGGGTAAAACCCATAGGGTGCAAGTGGGTTTCTTGAAGAAAACTGACGTGGATTGTAATGTACAGACCTACAAAGCAAGACTAGTGGTGAAAAGTTTCAAGCAGATTCATAGTAGTGACTATGATGAAACTTTCTCACCGGTGGCCATGGTCAAATCCATCAGGATTTTGCTTGCGATAGCAGCTTACTATGACTATGAAATCTGGCAAATGGATGTCAAGTCGATCCAAAGTTTGCTAGAATGGTCTGTGAGAAGCAATGGTCCATTTATGGATTATAGCCGGCCTCGAGGAGATGGAACATTCGTTTTGATGAAACAGTCAAAGAGTTTGGCTTCATGTAAAATGAAAATGTGTCGTGTGTTTACGAAGGGTTAGTGGGAGCCATGTGTCATTCCTAGTATTATATGTAGATGACATATTATTAATAGGGAATGACATTCCTAATCTACAGGTTGTGAACATTTGGTTGGGAAATAGTTTCTCGATAAAAGACTTTGGCGATGATACATATGTCTTAGGGATCAGGATCTATAGAGATAGATCTAAAAGATTAATCGGTTTAAGTCAGAATACATACATATGTAAAGTGCATACTTAAGATAACGTTGCGGACCCACAAGACTAAGGCTTTGTCGCAGCAGAAGCACGAAGGTCACACTAGTTCCATGGGTATTAGATACATGAGTGATTGGCTCTAGTGCAAGTGGGAGATTGTTAGTGTTAGTGCCCTAGAGACAATGTGATTGTGCTTCTAGAAAATACTTTTGTTAATTAATGATTGTGTTCTATTGATTATTATATGTTAATTTATTATGTCTTAATTTACTGCGATAAAAATGTTAGAATAATAAATGTCCTTGGAATATATAATACGTATTCTATATCTTTAAGTATGAGACTTAAAAATGAGATTATATGAATAGTGTTTATATTCCTAAATATCCCTAATCAAGCATTGTCGTTATGGGACAATAATAATGCATAAAGATTAGTTTGTTTGTTGACTGATGACCACATCTCATTGGTCATAGGTATAGTGATACTAAAGTCAAGAACATAGGTGCATGTAAGATTCTACATGGCACTGGATAGACCCACAGTGAGATTCTTCATGTTTAAATAAAGTCATAAGAAAGACTCACAGTGATAATGGTGTAATGATCCTCTGACTTGAGATCATTATATTTCTATAAGAGGATTAATATACTTTGACTACATTAAAAGTTACCTTTGACCGGGTGAAGATAAAAGTGGACATCGGGTATATTATGAGTCGTATGAGAAATATGAATGATAGATAAAGGATTTAACCCTCCTATAATTAGGAGAGATATTATTGGCCTCTTGATTGAGTGAGACGATGAAATGCATGGCCATGCTCAAATAATGATTTGTTTTAATAGTCTACTCATTGATCAAGGAAACCCGAATTAAATGTTGAAGAGGATGACTGAGAACATGCCTCGAGTTTAATCTATAATATATGGTTAAAGGGATTATATTACACGGAAACATTAATCACGAAAGGTTTTATTGGATCACCAATTATTATTATTACTTGGGTAGCAATGATGTATTACTAGATGCCGCTCATTGTTTATAATTTTATTATTGGATATTAAAATTATTTCCAACGTAATAATAACCTAAAGGGTCACACACAAGAACGCTTGAAGGAGATTTGATTTAAATTATGAATTTAAATTAAATAGTAATTCGAATTTATTTATGATATTAATTAAGTGGGACTTAATTAATTAATTAAATATAATTTCAAATTTGCTAATGATTAGAATTAGAATTATATTAGAATATTAATTAAGTTTGACTTAATTATTTATTTAATTAAGAATTCTAATTTTAATAAAAGCCCAATAGGATTGGGCTTTAGAAAAACAGATTTGTCTCTCTATATAAAGATCTTAAACTCTCAAATTGTTTGGAGGAGGCTAAGAGAAAAAAAAAAACCCTAGCCGTTTTTGAGAGAAGAAGATGGAGATAGAGAGAATTTGTTTTTTGGATGCTAGTACATCGCTCCTTCAAATACCAAGTGTTCGTGTGGATACCGATAAAGCGTAGATCGCGTCATCGGGATGCGTGGTGATTCAAGAAGCTTGGACCTCCATTAGTCATCCTTTTCTCAACTGTTAAAGCTTCGTTTTAAGGTAAACGTTCATAACTACGAATTAAACGTCTTGTTTTGCATGAATCCTGCGATTGAGTTTCGATTTTATTGTTTTAATCCGCTGCATTTTTGCCCCGAAAACCCAACATGTAGACCATTTAAAATTCTGCATAAAATCAATGATAATGTCTATGTCGTTGACCTTCCTGAAGGTTTTGGCATAAGTAAGACTTTCGATATTGAGGATCTAGTACCCTATGAAGGCCCAGAATTTAATCCTAGAAATTCTCTTATAGATGAACCAACCTTGCAGCCTACTGGTGAGACTCCCACATTACCCCCACTACCTGATACTACTTACTCACCAATAGAAAAATTGGATAATATTTTAAATAATCAGATAATTTCTACTAGAGATGGTGGTATTCAAAGGTATTTGGTAAGATAAAAAAACAAGCCGGAGTTAGAGAATACTTGGATAAATCATGAAGAACTCCGGCGCTGGATCCAGACCTTTTGGAGCACTATGACAGGACTGAATCTGACTCGACTGGGTGGAGCCCTCTCCCACCCAGGAAGAATGATGAGGATATCGGTTCTAGATGTTTCGAGCGCTTCTATCAGTGCAGGCATCGTCTAGGATGGCTGTTCCATTAGCCAAGTATTTTATTTCAGTACTTATATTTAATTTTGGCAATTATAGCCATATGTAGTAGTTTACGATTTGCACCATTTATTTTATGCATTAAAATATTTTAAAATTTTGTATTGAGATTTGTTTTGAGTCTATATATAATTAATGGAATAATATGCTATTATTGATTAAAAAACTGTGATTGAGTTTTGCTCTTCATTAATCTTTTTGTGTGAGACAATAAAATATAATTTTAGGGTTTATGATAAACTCTAAAACTACACCAAAATTTAATACAAACCCAAACCCTAATCCAAATCCACAGCCGCCGCCCCCCTCTTCTCCTTCTTCTCCACTGACTCCAAACCCAAACCCAAGCCCTCTTCTCTACTTCTCCTTGTCGTCGATCCTCGAAACCCAACACCCCTACTCCTTTATCCCTGTCGCCACTCCGACCCGCTGCCTTTCCTTCACCCCGACGAAACCCTAATCCCCAAATCACCTCAACTTCTAAACCATAAACCCCAAATCTACAACCACCATTGACCACCCACTTCCCCACCACCGTCGACTCCCTTTTCCTCGCCGTCGTCAACCCCTTTCATTTTCCATCGTTGACTGCCACCACAACATCGACTACCTTCCAAGCCGTTTCTCACTGACTACTGATCTCTCCTCTCTGACAACCACCATCTGCTGCTACACCCCTGCAGTGCCTCGTTGTCGAATTCGATACTAGCTGCCCATTACAGCCATTCGCCGCATCCCCTCGTTGCTTCGCCGCAACCACCTGCCATTGCCAACTCCACACTATCTGTAACTCCGGTAAACTCTTTCCACTTTTGAAATATTTGTGTTTCTGCTTTATCATCTCTATAATATTATTTGATTTAACTGTCGTTCACAAATATTGAGAGTGGGTATTTCCACTTGTCAAGTAAGGTACAAATCGTTATTGATAATCTTACTTGCTAATCACGCTTAGTTATATTTTTTGATTGTTAGATTTGAATCTTTAATTGGGCTTGTTAAACTTATTTCATATCTTGAAAACTCATCAAACCGATTAATAGTTTAATTTCTAACTTAATATGTCTTATATGTTGGTAAACTTAATCTTTTAATATTTTTGAAATTTTTTTATTTATGGTTAAGTTTACATCAGAGTAGCTACCTATGGTGATATTGATAGATGTTTCTACACCAACAAGATCAAAACAACGATTATTCAAATTATAGATACTTCATACTTGTAAAAATTCCTGCCACAAAGCTAAAACTTCGAAATTGTAAAAGGGTTGAGAGAAATTGCACTTGTATTCTAACACGTCCCCTCACGTCGAGAACCCATTTTTTTAGGAACCAAAGAAACGAGATAAATGTCCAACAAATTGTGAACCGAGATCTGAATAATATGCAACAGTATTTTATTTTATTTTTAAAAATCCGCATTTAAATTGTGTAGCCCATAAGATTCGACTTGGGTTGCTCTGATATCATGTGAAAGACTTTGCTACTAAGCTAAAACTTCGAAGTTGTTGAAGGGTTGAGAGAATTGAGAAATTCCACTTGTATTGTAACAATATTCAAATTATTATAAAAAAGAATGATTGAACAAAGATAGTAAAGCATCTAGCATACCAGGCACATCAATAGCAGCAGCATGATACTTGCGGAAGTCCTCTCTGCCCTTGGCTGAACGACTACCTATGGTGACACCGAAGTTTGAACCACGTGGGTAGCCACCAATTAAAGCTTCAGGAAACACAACTAACTGAGACCCATAGCCAGCAACTTCTGCAATCAATCTCTCTGCTTTATCTGAATAGAACAGATAATAGACAAATCCAGTAAATTCAATATTAAGAATAGATAAAACAATTTACACATGTAAATGAAGTGAATAATGAAACAGATTTAGATCATCTTCTAAACTTCCAGGCATGCATTGATAAAATAACCAGGTTGTGGCATGCATAGCTGATTTAGCTCACTTTGCATAGATATCCTGAATGAAAATCATGATTTTTTTCTGCATTTGATAACCCACCTCTTCTCTGTATGAAAATCATGATTTTTTTCTGCATTTGATAACCCACCTCTTCTCATGTAATCAGTACAGGTCTCCAATCATTTTTGATGAAACGGATAGAGTCTAAAGACTCCAGCCATGCATTAATAAAAATCAATTACAATAGGAAGGTCTTACAAGCTGTAAAACTAAAAACAAACGCCTCTATATCTAACAAGGAATAGCAAGATACAGAAGAATATACAATGGCTAACAGTAAAATACAGAATGAAATAAACGACAGCGCACAGACTCAAACACCTAGGCAATCGAGCCGCACTGAGTCGAACGGGGAAGCTGCGAAACACCTCCGAGATGTCCTCCCAGCAGATGTAAACAAACACAGAGAAAATGGAGAACGGGATGCAACTCGATAATCCCCGCACCTGAGAGCCGATGAAGGAGACAACGCAAGACCAAAACGCAGCAGAAGACATTGCATGCAATATGGAGAACACAACTAAAAAGTCCATATCCCAAAGCTCCACCAAAAGAAACAGTAGCAATAAGATGGAAACCAAAGGTACAGCAGATTAAAGAACAACATAGCAGAAAGTATTCAAAACCATACAGTAATATAAATGCAGTAGGCAAGTAAAATAGATAAAAGCCATAGTCAGTCAAGAAGATAAAATAGAACATGGCTGTTCCCCCAACAAAAGCCCAACATCGCCACAACATTGAAAGATAAGAACAAAGGAGGATACACATCTCCTTTCCAGACCAACATACAGCGGAAACATAAGAAACAAAGAGAAGATGAAATGAACATACAAGTCGAGAACAGCTCTAAACAGCCCATACCGACGCAAACATGAAAGAAATAGAGCGATAAAAACTGCAGAACCGCACCGACCCATAGTCATGCACACGATTGAAACAAAATGCGAGAGAGCCCGTCCCGAACTGGGAAACAAAAACCAACAAAAGGAAGGATTTGCTAATCCTTCAATCCTGCAAAGCAAAGAGACAATAAAGGAAAGAAAGAATGTTAAAGCACTATCACCACCAAACCAACACAACATAGATAGAACAAAGATCAAGCCTGTTAACAGTGAACAAATAAAGAAAAGCATGATGCGCTACATAGAGCAATGCACGAACGTCCAGAATGAAAAGCAAAAATTAAATCGCATTGAGATTAATAAGGCAAGCAGAAGCATTCTCAAGATGCTCAGCCAACATAGCGTCTCTAGCTTCTAATTTTAACGAGGAAATCCAATACTTGAAAAAATACAAGAACTCGTTAGCTATAGAACGAGCGGAGGAGAAACTTTGATGAAATAATCTGTTGTTCCTTTCCTTCCAAATTATCCATAAGATAATTTGAAAGGATAGGATCCAAGAATTGTGATAAGCCCGGTTAGGAGGGCGCTTTGTCCAACAATCAAACAGACTGAGAGGAACGTTGGAAGCTTCCCAAGTGAGGACAGAAATTTTCCAAAGAGATCGCGAGTAGTCACAATCTATAAACAGGTGATTGCCATTCTCGGGCTCCGTGCCACACAGGGGGCATGATTGCCCCCAAGCGAGATTTCTCTTATTGAGGTTATCAACCGTAAGAAGTTTATTGTTGAGGGCTAACCAAACCGTGATTTTAACTTTCAATGGAGCGCACGATTTCCAGACTAGGTCATAGAAAGGAGAAAGAATACCTCTGAAGTTAAGAAAACGATAAAAAGAACTGACAGAGAAAATCTTCGAAGAATTCTAGTGCCAAAAAATGTCCTCTTTATCTAACCATACCGCTTTGTTGAGAGTGTCGATCAGACAATCCCAAACCGGGGCCAATAGTGGAGGAAGATCGACGGCCAGAGGAATCGACCATACCCTAAGACCATCGTTGATGCTAAGGTAGTCAGACACCAGAGCCGTGGGGTTGGAAGCTAAACGGAAAATAGAAGGGAAAGCGGAGGCTAAAGAAGATTGACCGATCCAGATATCAGTCCAGAACCTAGTTCTGGAGCCATCGGCACAACCGTGGCTTAAACCACAAAAGAAAGCCGCAGACGCTTTCCAAATGCCTTTCCAAAAAGGGGAGGCCAGTCTATGAGATTGATCTGGGAAGATCCACCAATCATTGAGACCAAAGTAATAGGATTTGACAAATTTGATCCACGGGAGATCCTCAATTTTAAGGAATCTCCAAATCCATTTACCAAGTAAAGCAAGGTTTTGGTGCCTAAGGTCTAGAACCCCCAGACCTCCCTCACTTTTCGAGGTGCAAATGAGTTTCCAATTACAAAGATGTGATCCGGGATTGTAAATGGAAGAACCCGACCAGAGGAAATTGCTTCTTATCTGATCAATTCTTTTGATAACCCAGGCTGGAAGGAAGTAAAACGACATCATGTATAGAGGGATGGATGATAGAATAGAGTTGAGCAGAATTAATCTGCCGCCACGGGAAAGTTGCCTCTCGGACCAAACCGATAGTCTGGATTCAACTTTATCAATCATGGGGGACCAATCCGATTTATGAAGTTTACCCCACCTCAGAGGAATCCCCAAGTACATAACAGGGAACGAAGCGATCGAGCAATTAAAAAATTCAGAGACTTCGTTCTGTCTGTTGGGAGAACCTCCCAGCCAGACAACCGACGATTTATGAAAATTGATAGAGAGACCTGAGGCGAGCTCAAAGCAATATAGAAGAAGTTTCAGATTTCTGAGGGTTTGAGTATTAGGTTTGGCCAGAATAATAGTGTCGTCGGCGTACTGGAGATTCAGTACACCATTGAATAAACTAGATCCACCCAGTCCATCGATAACCTGGGCTTCCCAAGCTTTGCGGAGAAGCTTGCTGAACACATCTGCAACCAGCGAGAAAAGAAGGGAAGAAAGAGGGTCACCTTGCCTGAGACCACATTTGATCTTAAATTTGTGTCCCTCCGATCCGTTAATGAGGATGGAGGAAGTCCCCGCAAAAAGACTGGATTTGATCTAAGCAATCCACTTGGGACCGAAACCCCTGTGGATAAGAATATCGAAAAGGAATTCCCAACAAACGTTATCGTAAGCTTTTTGAAAATCCAGTTTGAGAAGGATACCCTCAGTTTTGGTATTGTGACAATAGGAGATAATTTCTTGGGCCGCAGCCACGCTGTCAAGGATGAATCTATCCTTAATGAAACCCGATTGGGCCGGATCGATCAGAGGAGAAATAGCTGCTCCGAGCCTAGTCGCAAGGACCTTCATAACAATTTTGAACGTTGTATTGATGAGACTAATCGGCTTGAAATTAGCCACCGTGTTCGCTCCTAAAATTTTAGGGATGAGAACAATATGCGCATAGTTGATGTGGTCGAAAGTGAAAGAACCCGAATGAAGGTCAGCGAACATTCGGAAAAGGTCATCTTTCAACCATAACCAAAACTTTTGGAAGAAAAGAGCAGGAAAACCGTCCGGACCAGGAGCGGCGTCGCTTTTTAAGGCGAAAACCGCATCTTTGATTTCGTCCATAGTAAATGGGGAATCAAGAGTAGAAAGATCGTGAGACACTACCCCGTATAGGTGATCCCAATCCAGGCTCAGGGACCGGGGTTTGGAGGAACCAATGAGGTTTTTGTAGAAGAGGAGGAAAGAGTGGAGAATATCCTCGATAGAAGAGAGGTCCATCCCATCCTGAGAAATAGACGAGATGTGGTTACATCTCTGTCTGTGGGAGGCAAAATTATGAAAGAAAGCAGTATTGCAATCTCCCTCCTTGAGCCATCGAAATTTGGCTCTTTGAGCCCATTTCAGATGGTCTTGGTGAAGGAGATTCGCGAAATCCAATTTACAAGACCGGCGTTCATTGAACAATTCCATCGAGATAGGACCACGTTCTTCCATTTTATCAATAGACTCAATGGTGGAAAGGAAATTTTTTTTTAGAAAGTTTGTGTTGAATTGCCTATTGTTGCGCCAAATCTTACAACCGAATTTGATTGCATGAAGTTTGAGTAGGATGGCTCCCAATCCGGAAGATCCTGAAATCGCCGAAAGACATTCATTGACCAGGTTAACAAAAACCTGGTCTTGCAGCCAGAATTTTTCAAATCTGAATTGGTGTTGGCGAGGGAAATGAAAATCAGAGTGAAGCGCGATAGGAACATGGTCAGATGAGGGGTTGGATAATGCTTGAGCAAAAGAGTTGTGAAAACGGTCAATCCATTCATTGGACACCAAGAAACGATCGAGCTTCGCCATCATGAAAATTAAACTTTTTTCGTAATCATCTTCCTTTTGCCATGTTACCCAACAACTATTACCATGAAAACCAGTTTAAAATGAAATGGTTATCTTTATTTCATCGACACTTTAGAGGAGAAACACAAAATAGTTTGGTGTAAGAGTAAGAATAGGATAATCCAAACACCCAATGATGTATAAGGCTTTACATCCTTAATCGATAATCATTTGATCTAGTTATTCGTAATTGTATGCAAACCCAACTCCCAAAATTCACCATCAAATCTTTGATAACCTAGTTGAGTGACTAACGCATAAAAACAATAACACTTCTACAGTTACATCCCCATTCTCTTTCTTCGAGAATTTCCACGTATGATCATGTCACGTCCCGGCCCATCCATGTTCCATATTCACAGACTTTAACACTGTTGATGTTATTGGCATCAATTACATATATTCCAAGATAATTATATTATTTGCATTATAGGGACACATGATGTATACATAATCAAGTAACGAACGTCGGATCATTTGGTAATGGGCCTTATAACAGATATCAACCCGCTATAAGGTGCTTTGCCTGATAAGTAGGTACTAGCTATATATACCGCCTAGAAGATGCTACGGGTCTTGAATATCTAGGGTATAATGATTTAAGCAAACCATAGCCGCCTTTTGTATAAAAGCTACTTATATTCTTGACTTCTACAAATATAACTTAAACCATGGTCACCACAATCCTCCCCTCATATAAATCCATGCTCTCATATCCCTCAACGCTAAAACGAATGAACAAATCACGAAAGCTGAATTCTACAAGTTGACAGCGATAATTGCATCAAAATTCCTTTTTGCTTTCACAAGTCCATTCGTTCCAATCTTAGTTCCAAAAAAATTCCTGAATCAAGAATTAAGAATTAGGACAAGTACGGACCGAGAGTGGAGGGGGTGTCGTAGAAGACGGTGGCCGCCTGAACCACAGTGGCGCGAACAGTCACCGACGCCCGATCGCCACCGCCCATATCCACCTCCGCGATCAGAGGCGGCGACGAAGGAATCAGCGCCATTTCAAAACTGGAACCGATCGGATTGTTGTTATTATTCGGTTTTGGTGATTGTTTTTTTTAGAATTGAAATCGTAGCCGTACTTTTGGAGGAGCTGGGTGCGGAGGAGGTCGTCATGGGCGAGGGTACGAGCGCGCTGCGGCTCGATGTGGACGTGGGAGAGGTGGGCGCCGGCGACGAAGAGAGAGATGCCGGTGAGGAACAAGATTAGAGTGGAAGATAGGCACCTTGGATTGGAGGGAGAGCACCAACCCATCCAATATTATATTCACTGAAGTCTTGTGGTATGGCTTTTTTTTTTTTTTTTTTTGAGTGGAACAAAAAATCGACATTGTCACCGCTTCATTAATCAACCATTAACGAAATAAGTTGTACAACTAATAAACATCTATTTGTTCCTAAAATGGAACAGTGGAGGACAATTACAAAGTTAAGCCGACATCCTTAACTAGTCCATTTCCTAGCTAAACTTGTAGACGAGACATCTGTACCATGTTCTCCCACCTATCCTCCCAGATGAAATTCGAATTCCAAAAAATCTAACTTGAAATTCAAAATTCATCTAAATAACTCTCCACCCCAGAAACTCAATCCCCTCCTTATTCTCGCCAACATCCATTCTGTCAACGACCACAGCCACCATCTCTTGCTGGTAAGCTAACTCTTCACCCAACGACGTTGTCGTCGTATATCCGCCAAACTAACCCCACCGCGATGCCATCCTCCGATTGCATCAAATCCAGCTTTCAACAATAGACGTTGTTCTCAACCGATAGGCCGGTGCTGCTAACGAATTTCTCCATAAACGAACACCACGCCTATCAAATGTGACGTTTGCACTCGCCGACTACTCCAACCATGTAATTTGGATTTCAAATTAAAATCTAATCCGAAATTGAACCTACATCAAGATAATCTCTCCAAACTCCCCTATTAATAATTTGAATTTCAAAAATCTATATTGAAATTCAAATTACATTGAAATCACTCCCTCCACACTCCAAATCAAATTTGACTTTTGAATTTCAAAATCCTAAATTAAAATTCAAACTTCAAACTTCAAACTTCAACATCAAACACATTCTCGCACATATAATTCAAATTTCAAACCCTAATTTAAAATTCAATTAGTCAAAATCAATCAATCATCAATCAATCTCATCTTTCTCCTCTTTCCCCTATCCTCTTCACCGAGCCACCCCAGCCACCATCGCCACCTCCACAGCAACCCTCCGACAGCAGAAAAAAAATCACTTTCGACCCTGCCGAGTGCCTTCGGAAACACCCGCTAACACAATCAGCCCCAACTTGATGGAACTGCGATGAGTCCCGAGAACACGGATTGGTGTGCGTATCGATCATAAAAGTTTAAACGATTTAATACGTGATCTAACCCTTTATAGCGGAATCTAGGGTTCACGAATTATACCTGCGATGAGAAGAAGACGATAGTTTCTAGCAACCTCGAGCTGTCTGCGACCCCAAGATCTTCTGCACGTATTCCTTCCTCGGGTTGGACGTCGTGTGGGCGACGGTCTACCAACCTTTCTTCTCCTTGGCTGACCTATCTTTCTCTCCTTACGTGAATCACCAATTTAGAGAAAACTTCTTATCTCTGATAATGATAATGACGGCCAGAGAATAGAGGATATATATAAGGCTATGGCAGGGACCATGAGGAGAAATTAGGGTTAGGTCTCCTAATGAATCTGGGTATCCCGTGTTCAGCCCGAACACACAACCCAGGCCCATTAACAATAGCTCGGTCCACTAAAGAGCTATTGTTGCACTACCTTCATAATCCCAAATTATATTTATGGGCTCCTTTTATTATATGCTCGTTGAGCTCCCCATGTTAAGATATCGAATGTCCGTCGATCAAATTAAGTTACTGACAACTATATTGATCAACATCTTTTATCCTTAAGTAGTACACTCAACTTTATTTGTCATGTCGGATGTAATCCACCTGCAGGATTTACATGACAATCCTTATGAGCTCCTTAAGGGGACATCATCAACCCGACGTATCGGGACATGGATTCCTTTTACAATCAACAGCTCATCATACATGCAATGCTATTACCCAATTCATAGAGGTTGTTGATCCATAATGAATCTCACTCTTTTATGAGTCAAAGTAATGCACACTGCATATACATGTCTGTTATTATATCTGGATTAAGAGCATAAGCATTCATAATAACAGAGGTGTTTGTTCTCTTTTGTAGTCAGTACAAAGAGAACAACCTCAAGTGGTCCTGTTCAATACACACAAAGTGTACTAGTGTAAACCTATAGTCAAGATAGACTAATACCAGATTACACTACAACCTTTCCAATGGATTATCCAAGTCCGTATAGGTTGTGAACTATTTATATATTCCATAGGGAACTGATAATATGATCTTCTGTGTGTCACCTCACACCATATTATCAACCTTATAGAATATCAGATACTTGCATTAATATTATAATAAACACAATATGCAAACATATGCCCATATGATTCTCATTCAAAAAAAAAGGAAATAAAGTTAATACAAAAGTGATCCTTTCAGTATATAACCCTAACACAACTCACCCCGATGCCGTCGAAACCCGCCATCAAATGCTAGTCGACTTTGCCGACGTTCCGACCCCACTGAAGATCCCCCTCACGACTTCACCGCGATGAGACCCCCTGACACCTTCGATCCAAAACCACATCAGTCTTCATTGATCAATGTCCACCACCACCGGCGAGCCCCGAACTCACCTCCACAGCAACTCTCCGCCCGTAGAGGAGATCAAGGCTGGTGAGCGGTCATCGCCTTCTTTTGGTGTTGTGCCTCACCATCGTCCCTTCTCCTCTCCATCGAACCCTTCTCTTCTCCCTTGCCAGCGAGGTCCATGAACGTCCATCACTGTTGAGCGCCCATCACCGTCGGAGCCATCTCCTCACCTAAACAGTCACCTAACCCTCCCCCCTGCACCCCTAATCTCTATAGGCAGTGCCGCCTCCACCGTCGAACTAGTCCTCATAGTATCGAAGCTCATCGCCGCGCCGTCATTCTGACACCGTCAGTCGGACGACCCAAAATCCGAACCGCACCGCACCGAAGAGGTGACGGTGGGTGGTGGGGGTGGGGAGGACGAAGGATTCCTCCCCCTCCCCGATCTGGCTTTGAGATTTTTTTTTGGGTTTGTTTGGAGAGCTTCTCTCTCTAGAAATCTAGAGAGAGGAACTATTATATGAAACTGTGGTCTGGGTTTTTCTATAGGGAAACTTCAATTTTGATTTTGATTCCTAAAAAATATATTATGTTATATTATACCTATATATTATACTAATATGAGAGAGAGAGAGAGAGAGTCAATCTCTCTCTTTCTCTACTTTGAAATAAATAAAGAAGAGAAAAATGAAGATTTTGCATTTATTAACACATGCAATATGCACATTTTCATATATTAAAAAAAAACAAAACAATATAAAAGCCTCAAACATATAAAGCTGGTACTTAATTTCTAGAACTGTGCTTTACTCATTAAGTGTTCGATGAAATGCTTATGTAGCACGCAATGTGTTTGTGAAAAAATGGTTTTGAAAATTTTTGCTTAACTAAATCAATTGAATCTATATATGGTGTATATATTATTTTTTGAAACCCTAATTTATTATCTGATTTTATTTTCAATTTCTAATTTGTGTTTTTGAAATCTCGAAATTTGAATTTGGAGAAAAATACGAATTGAAGATGGGGATGACTGCGGTATTGGGTCCACGAATGAGATTTGCTAATGAGGTAGGTGGCGGAGAGTAGGTGAGGCGGACGGAGAGGCGGATGGGGATGTTGGAGAAGGGAATGTCGCTGCGATCGAGAACAGTGGAGATGCGGGAGATGAGGGAGAATGCATCTGATACGGTGTGAATTTAGGAAGGGGGGGGGAGGGTTGAGATGAGGTGTGAGTCAATGTCTTGGTGTTGCCGGTCATGATATATACCAAGGCCGGACTGTGAGCGTATTTTTTAGGGTAATTTCACTAAACTATACTCTTGAAGAGTAAATTTCTCTCAATTCTCTCACACTTTTTTTAAATTCTATATAATTTTATGGGTCCATTAAAATTATTTTAGTCTGTACAATTTGCATAGGGTAACACTAGCATATATCTTATACTAATAGGAGAGAGAGTTTACCCCCTCTCTCTCCTTTCTCTATTTTGAAATATAAATGAGATGAAAAGTAGGAATTCATATTTAATTAACACGTGCACTATGCACGGATTTTATTAAAAAACAAAAACAAAATAAAAACCTCAATCACTCAAACATAGTCTCTTCCCTTTTCACTTTCTCAATCGCACAAAATCTTACGTCTCTTCCCAAACTCACTCTCATCTCCTAAGTTAGAATTAGATTTTTAAGCAAATACAATTCATAAAATTATTTTTTAATGATTTTTTCAGTCTATCATCTTTACACTAACGTGTGATATAATGCATGGTTTATAATGTATAACCAGATGTTATAATATACATGTCAAGATAAATTAGTTGAATTTGCGACATTTTTTCATTCCATGCATTGTTTAGCTTCAGTTTTATTCAATTGGATAATATTATGGTTTGATAGTGATGCTCTAAACCATCTGCTTATATGAGGATAATAATGAAGATTTCATTAATTATGGTAGAGATGATATTCATAAGTTTCTTGCAATTTCCTCATGCTTTTTTGGAGTTCTATATAATTATATGAGTCTCTCACAGGTTGTGCAATTTGCACTGGGTAATACTAGTATTATATTATATCTATATCTTCTCTCATCTCTGACTAGTGTTACCCTGTGCAAATTGGATAGCCTAAAATACTATTGAGGGACTCATTAAATTATATAAAACTCCAAAAAAATGTAAGAAAATTGGGAGTAACTTATGAGTATCATTCCTATCGTAATTTCTAAAATCTTCATTATCATCTTCATATAAACAGATGGTTTAGATAATCACTGCCAAAACATAGTGTTTGAGGGATTGGGGGTTTTTATTTTATTTTGATTTTTTTAATAAAATCATGCGTAGTGTACGTATTAGTTAAATAGAAATCCCTACATTCTCTCTTCTTTCTCTATTTCAAAATAGATAAAGGAGAGAAAGGGTAGAGTCTCTCTACTATTAGGGGTGGTTTGGTTGGATGTAAAAGAAATTAAGACTCTCAAAACTATTGCAGAATGTGCAATTTATACATGGTTACACTAATATATATATATATATATATATATATATATATATATATATATATATATATATATATATATATATATAGGGAGCCCTTTGGTTGAGAACTAATTTTGGTGAGAACTCCGTGAGAACTCACGGAGTAGACCCCCGATGAAAAATCCAAAGTAGCCATCTCGTTCTACACACCTCAAATAGCATAACATGAAGAAATCAAGTAATTTGAAGTTCATTTGCCCATCCATCAAATGGAGTAGAATTTTCAGCCATACAATTTTGCGATGATGTAAATCATGGGCAAATGAACTTCAAATTACTTGATTTCTTCATGTTATGCTATCTAAGGTGTGTAGAACGAGATGGCTAGTTCGGATTTTTCATGGGAGGTCTAGTCTACTCCGTGAGTTCTCACAGAGTTCTCACCAAATTAGTTCTCAACCGAAGGGCTCCCTATATATATATATATATATATATATATATAGTAAAAGAGTTGTAAGCTACTAGCTCACTTTGTAAGTGAACAATTTATAATATAGCAGACAATAACTACACAATAATTATTTAGTAGTCACCTCAACTATTAATGTACAGTTGTCAAATCATTAATTGCTCACTTAATAAGTGAGTTAGTAACTCATAACATTTTTCCCATATATATATATTAAGTACGGGGATTTTTTCCCATATGGATGATGGATGCTATTAGATTGTTTGTATTTTCAGTATTTTGTATTCATACCTAAAATAAATGGGGAAAATTTTCAAAATAATCATGAAATAAAATATTTATACTATTCGATCTCTCGTAAAAGTTTTTGCATGAATCAAGCTCATGTCAGAGTCAATTCGGTGTCAGCTTGGAAAAAATCATATTCTTTAATTCCAAACTAGTAATATGCACGTGCAATGCACGTTCTAATTAATTTTTTTTATATAGTAAATAATAAGACGTAATATGATCTCGAATATGAGACACTCATCACATACTCTTTACAAATTATTCCTAGTGGCATAATTTTTTTTTATATGAGTGATACTTTTGTAAATAATTATATTGTAAATAAATTTGAACTTTGAGGGTATTATGGTAACTAACAATAGTTGAGTAAATGAATGGTTAATATAATTCCAACTTAAAAATGAATGGTTGAGATTAGATGGTTGAATGCATGTCTACAAATTACACAAATGACAACCCTAAATCTCTCATTATAATATTAGAGATATGTTAGTCAATTTGTTGTTATAAAAATTAAGTGCGTGAAAATGAACAAAAAATCGGTGTTGAGGTAGGGTAAAAATGGCCTGGGGCCCAGGATGGCTCTTGCTCAAAGTCAAGCCAGCTCGGCCCCGGACCACCACAGGCTCGATGCCGAGCCGTAAGTTCACCGCCACGAAACTGGCCTCCTCGTTCCGACGATCCGCCCAGACCTTCGGTCCCCGATCCTCGACCATCCCTCTGGGCCTTCCGCTCAGCCGGGTAGGGGAGGGGGATGACCTGGCGCAACCTAGGCCATCCGATTCTCCCAGAAACATAGGGCCCCCACGATCTGCCATATCAGCTCCAAAACCACTTGGGGCTTTGCCACGTCAGCCCTAAACCACTCTTGGCGCTGCCACGTATGCCCTAAACCCCCTGGGCCTCTTGCCACGTCAGGCCCATGGGCTTTCGGGTCCAGACCCGGCCCCCAAGCGGATCCAAACTCGGTTGGGGTTATCTATAAATACCAGACCCTCACTCACCTTCAAAGGTAATCAACCTTTTTCCACTAAAACCCTAGTTATTGCTATTCTCTTTCAGAGACTGACTAGATCGTCGGAGGGTCTGCCACCGGGATAAACCCCGGTGTTCCGAGACCGTCTGCAGGTACACGAGGCAAGGCCCGCCGAGTCGACCCTTCAGTGCCGGAGCGAGCCTCAAGCTCACCGTCCGTTACCGAGCTCTTCCCCCCTTACAAATTAAGTCCGAACTCACACCTGGTGCATCCACACTCCTCCCAAAAACAAACCGCATCAGGTTGGCGCCGTCTGTGGGAAACTTATTTATTCGGTAAGCACGATATTCCGAGCCTCGCCACCGACGCTCTCCCTTCGACCCACTCTCCCATGCCTCCCAGGGCCCGGAGACCGGCTTCTTCCGCCCGCCAGGACGGGCCTCATCTTCAGGATGCCCTCGACGGAAGGCAAGGATCAAATAATCCGGGGGCGAACCCCGGACCCCAACAAGGCGAACCTCACGTCGAGCAACCTGACCTTCGTCGGGTCATTATGAACCGAAGGGCCAGCCAGGCTAGGGGAGGGACCGCTTCCAACTCGGCCCCGAACCATTCCAGGCCGTCGGTACTCAGCCGCATTGGCCGAATTCCTACGCCCCGATCCGACCCTTCTGACCATGGCGCGGTCACCAGGGCCGAGTTTCGGAGCTTCCGGGATGAAATCATGGAGGCTCTTCACGGAGCGCCAAGGTCCGCAACGCCTAACCGACCCCGTCAAACGAGCGAAGGAAGGAGCTACTCTTGTGCGCCTCCTCCCCCACCGGAGCGCACAGACCAGCTACTCCGTCGCCTCATGGAGATGGAGAATCGCCTCGAACACATCGGTGACGGGAATCCGAACCCCGTCCTAGGCCGAGCGCCTTCCCGGCCACCATTCTCCATTAACATCTTGGAAGCGGAGATCCCCCGGAACTTCCGGCTTCTGCAATTCGAAACTTACAACGGCGAGGGTGATCCAGCTGATCACATGGAGGGATTCAAGACCCTCATGATGATTCATAGCGCTTTGGATCCCCTGCTGTGCCGAGCCTTCCCGGCCACCCTCCGGGATCCGGCCAGGGAGCGGTTCTCCAAACTCTCCCCAGGCTCAATCTTCTCATTCGATCAGCTGGAAGCCAACTTCTTGGGACACTTCGTCACCAACAGAAAAGCCGAGAAGACGAGCGCATCCCTGCTCGACCTCCGCTAGAGGGAGGGGGAGTCACTCCGTGACTTCGTTAAAAGGTTCACAAGCGAGGCAAGATCCGTCTCTGCCCTCGACGCCGGGGTCGCCTCGGCCGCCTTCCGACACAATGTCCAGCACAATTAGCTGAAGGTCTCCCTGGCGAAGAAGCCACCTCTGGACTTCCCTGACCTTATCAATCGAGTCGAGAAGTACATACGAGCAGAAGAAGCTCTGAACCCAGAGAGCAACAAAGAAGTCATAGGAAAGGGCAAACGCAGGGCGGATGAGATCGAACCTGCCCGGAAAGCGGCAAAGGAAGGGGTCGGCATGAAGAGGGTACCTCCGGTCCCTCGCTTCGAAAGGTACACCCCGCTGACACAGAACGTGTCTTCCATCCTCTTAGAAATTGAGGACAAGGGTCTCGTCCGACTTCCTCCTCGACCAAGCAACAACAAGAAGCGAGACCAACGCTTCTACTGCCGTTTCCACAGGGATCATGGGCACGAAACTGACCAGTGTCGGGCCCTAAAAGACGAAACTGAGGCCCTCATCTCACGAGGGTACCTCCGGGAGTTCACAAGAGAGAACCAACGGGATCGGCGAGATACCAGGAACCGGAGGCCTTCGCCTCCGAACCCTATTCCGAACCTCATTCAGGGTCGGGATCCCGACCCCGAGGGAGACGGAACCCCTGCAATTCTACACTGCGTCCACGGAGGACCAATGGGGGGAGAGTCAAATACTTCTCGAAAAGCCTTCGTCCGTGAGGTGAACGCTGTCCGAGATCTCCCCTCACCCCGATTACAAATGGTACCTGTCTCCTTCTCTGTAGAGGACCTCGAAGGCATCCGCCTTCCCCATTGCGACGCCCTCGTCATTAGCCTCCACATGGCTAATTGTGAAGTACGCCGGATCCTCGTTGACAACGGCAGCTCGGTAAACATTCTCTTTCTCGAAGCCATCGAGAATCTCAAACTACCCAGAGGCAAGCTAAGCCGGCCGGATACACTTTGCATGGGTTCTCTGGCGTCCCTGTCATCATAGAAGGGATCGTGACTCTCGACGTCACAGTAGGCTCGGTTCGTATTCAGCGGACCGAGTCTATGGACTTCATGGTGGTAAATGTCAAGGCGGCATACAATGCCATACTTGGCCGACCGGGGCTGTGCTCCCTTCAGGCGGTACCGTCGGCCTATCACTTGAAGTTAAAATTCCCCACCCAGCAAGGGGTCGGTGTCGTCCGAGGCAACCAAGAGGCGGCGCGGTCCTGCTACATGACCGCCGTCGGAGGGGGTGTCTTCCCCCTCGACGCCGTCGAGCTCGGGTCCGAGGGCAACGGTTCCGCTCCTGAGCCAGCCGACGAGCTGGAAGAGGTCCCGTTCGGGGTCGCAGACGAATCGAAGTGGTTCCGAGTGAGCCGCTCGCTCTCTGAAGGTCTGAGGGCGGACATAGTTGACTGCATCCGCCGTAACGTCGATCTCTTCGCCTGGAAGCCCTCCGACATGCCCGGGATATCCGAAGACTTGATCATGCACAGGTTGAGTGTCATCCCGGGATCCAAGCCGGTCACTCAGAAAAGGCACAAGTTCGCCTCGGAGAGGCAGCAGGCTGTGAAAGCGGAGGTGGACAAACTCTTGTCCGCTCGGTTCATTCTGGAGGTCAGCTACCCCGAGTGGTTGGCCAACGTCGTCATGGTTAAAAAGGCGACCGGGGGATGGCGGATCTGTATAGACTTCGCGGATCTAAACAAAGCATGTCCTAAAGATCCCTTCCCCCTCCCCAGCATCGACGCTTTGATCGACTCGACCTCGGGACACGAGCTGCTGTCCTTCATGGACGCCTTCGCAGGGTATAACCAAATCCGGATGTTCCCGCCTGACATTGCGAAGACCTCGTTCGTCACAGACCAGGGTCTTTTTTGCTATCGTTTTATGCCCTTCGGGCTGAAAAATGCCGGAGCCACCTATCAACGGCTCGTGAACTGGATCTTCAAAGACCTAATCGGCCGCAACATGGAGGTCTATGTCGACGACATGCTCGTCAAAAGCCGGGCCGGCCCGGATCACGTCGCTGACCTCGAGGAAGCCTTCGGAATCCTCCGACGTCATAACATGAGACTCAACCCGGCCAAGTGCGCATTCGGGGTCTCCTCCGGAAAATTTCTGGGGTTCGTCGTCAGCCAGCGCGGCATCGAGGCGAACCCAGAGAAGATTCACGCCATAATAGACATGGCCCCACCCCGGAATGTCAAGGAGGTTCAGAGACTCACGGGCCGGTTGGCGGCCATCGGTCGCTTCCTCTCCAAATCAGGGAGAAGTCTCTCCCCTTCTTCAAAGCTCTGCACAGAAAAGGGGGCTTCGAGTGGGGTGCCCCTCAACAAGAAGCCTTCGAGCAGCTGAAGCAGTACCTTGCTAACCCTCCTCTCCTCAGCAAACCCGAGCCGGAGGAACTCCTGTGGCTCTACCTCTCCGCCTCGGATAGCGCCCTCAGTGCCGTCCTCGTCTGAGAAGAGGACGGGGTTCAGAAGCCGCTG
Organism: Hemerocallis citrina; assembly: GCA_017893485.1. Taxonomy (NCBI): domain Eukaryota; kingdom Viridiplantae; phylum Streptophyta; class Magnoliopsida; order Asparagales; family Asphodelaceae; genus Hemerocallis; species Hemerocallis citrina. The sequence goes on from CM030361.1 coordinate 173,817,359, forward strand.
TATTATGTAAGCAAGGTCCTACGGAGAACGCAAACAGGCAAATCCTCGACGGCCTCAAGAAGCGCCTCGACAGTTCCCCCAAAGGGCTGTGGGTGGAAGAGCTGCCCAGCGTGCTATGGGCGCACCGAACCACCAAGAGGATCCCCACAGGAGAGACACCGTTCAGTTTGACCTACGGGACCGAGGCAGTGATCCCCGTAGAGATCGGTTTACCCTCTCCCCGTATCATGGCCTTCGACGAAGCCGACAACTCATCCGGCCTGAGGGCCAACCTGGACCTCGTCGCCGAAGTCAGGGAGAAGTCCTCCGTCCGAAGGAGCATCTACCAACAACGGATCGAGAGGTTTTACAACAAGAAGGTCCGCCCGACAGACATCAAAGTAGGGGACCTCGTGCTGCGCAAATTGTCCGTCTCGGATCCGACCAAGAAGAGGAAGCTGGCCCCCAACTGGGAAGGCCCATACAGAGTGGCCGAGGCCATACGCCCCGGCACATACACTACAACAAATATGACATTTGATAGCATTCATAAAATGCTATCGTAGACCTACAATAGCGTTTTACAAACGCTATCGAAAGCCCCGCTATAATAAGTCTATAGCGTTTTGACCAAACGCTATAGAATCTATAGCGTTTTACAAAACGCTATAGAATCTATAGCGTTTCCGAAACGCTATAGTTTCTATAGCGTTTTGTGAAACGCTATACACTTTATAGCGTTTTAGTTATTTTTTTTTCCTGACACGATTCGTTATATAGTAATAGATTGTACATATAGCGTTAGTATTAATAGTTATTCTGACTATTCTGTGCAATTGCAAAAACAGTACACTGCTTCAAACTTTAAATTCTAGACGACTAGCACAGACAAGGAAAGACAAATTTACTCCAACCTGCAGAGTGAGATATTCATGGCAAAACACATGAGAATGAATTCAGATGTCATTGAGAATGTCATTAATAGCTGTGTTTGCATATACAATTATCTTCGGGCATTCAGAACAGGAAATAAAACATCCATCTTTGCAGCTAATCTTTGCCAATTTCTCTGAATGATTGCAATTATCTAGATCCGAAGCACAATAGAAATTTAACAATATTGCACCATCCTTTGGCTACTTGATCGATCTTTCCTCATGAGAAAAAAAGTATTGGACAGTGCAATCCAGATGCAGAAAACAAAATCACAACACTTAACATAGTTTACTAGTCTGGCCAAAAATATAATAAAGCTTACAATATTACCAAATCCAATGCAAACTGAACCACATAATGATCATCATCATCATCATCCACAATATTACCAAATCCAATGCAAACTGAACCACATAATGATCATCATCATCAACATCCGTAAACAGGTAACAAGTTACATAGCAAAGAAAAAGATGAGAATTCAAATAAAAGGCCCAGAAGAAACAAAATCACACTATCAGTCCAAGCCTCAAGGGTGCGAAATTTAAAATTGCGAGGCCCATCATGCTGAGAGAATTCCACATCTAGATCAGGAGCTTCTCCAGTGGCATCCTGAAATCACACAGAAAGAGCAAATGGATCTTAATATAAAGAAATGGCATGCTGAAGAATATATGATGAGAAGACTCAATCTGGACAAATATAAAGAAAACTTAAACTATCATATCATATCATATCAATTTACCAATATGATCTTAACCAATCTAACTGCTGCATCAACTACTATATGATTCAATTTTTATTGATGTAATTTTCTTTTGTCAAGGGAAAGTGAAATGTAGTATAAAATCCGAACTCAGAAATAAGAGCTTCAAGCACTTCACAACATATGTATAATCTTCAAGAACACATACAGTACTGTAAGAAACATACAGTATATATATACATCTCGGATAAATGAACATTATACCTAAAAATACTATTTGTCTGCAATTTTCTTTACTATGCAATCAAATGAACTTTAGCTCATTTTCCAATGCATTTTTATCAAAGTGATACAAAAAGTAAATAACAGTGGTCTACATGTAAAGAGGAGGAGGACAATCTTTTCAGATACACAGAATAAAGTGCATGCTCCATCCATAACTAAGTAATGAGTACTCTAAGATATATGGAGCTCCTGGCATTTTAAGCTTGAAACATCAATTATAACAACATATATAGAAGGCAAAGAGTTAGCAGTTCATTACATGAATTAGACTGTAAACACATTAAATACAGAAACACTCAAATCACCCACATTATTGAACTGATCAGATCCCACTCTTGAAACTATACTATAACATTCTCCTAAATAGCATAAACAAAGAAGAAAAAAGAAAAAAAAAATATCATTTAAATATTTAACAGCCAATGCATTAATAGAAAAAGCTAATTAAAAGCTATTTCCCCCCTTACCTTAACACATATATAAGTAGCTCCAATTCTTTCCCTTTTTATCTCTTTTCACCCCCATATTGAGCTAGACAAGGCTAGACACATGCAAGCAAGAAAAGGCTCCAAGCTTGCAGAAACAATAACTTCTACCAATTTATTGTCAGTGTATTCAATTTCAAATCATTTATCAATTGATATTGGTGTGGTTCAATACTATATGATTAACAAATACCAAGTTCAAAGGTTTATCCCACTATATAATTTTTTAGAAGGAAAGTAATGTACCTAGTTAGCATCCAACATCTTGATGTGATCGGTCGGCCATGCAATTGCAAGTCCCATAACCTCATCTAGAGTATCTACACCACCGCCTCGCCTAAACAACGGTGCTGAAGGTTGTCTTACTTCATCCACCCAAACTTTGGAAGCATTTTGCCCAAGGGGTACACAGTGCACTCCCACCTCAAGATCATTTGTCACCCATCGCCCAATAGCAACCACTTCACTCGGTGCCTCCCAGTTTAACAATTCACACTTTCTACTTTTACGATTACTGCTGCCATTGAGTGACTAACATGAAAACATAAAAAAAAAGTTATTTCAAGTGTTATATATATATATATATATATATATATATATATATTAAAAGTACTAAAGTTGTACTGGGTTACCTGTGGAGTATCAGTTGCATTAGTAGTTGATAATGGATCATTGTTACACAATTTTGAGCGCTTATCCTCATCCTCATCCTCCTCATCACTATCATCGTCATTATCGTTTTCACCATCAAAATCCACATTATCATCACTATCGCTATGATCTTCTTCATCATCTTCACTATCCTCTTCATCTTGAGCATCACTATCTTCTTCCTCCATATCGTCATCACTATCTTCTTCCTCCAGATCATCCTCACTATCCTCTTCTTGTTGAACCATACTCTGTAAAATAACAAACTGAATTATAAATCTATTATGTTTAATCTAATCAGCATTCAAAAGAAAATCAATATTCTTACCTTCTTATTTTTCTTATGTTTCTTATTTTTTGAGTAAGAAGAGTTTTTACACTTTGTTTGCTTTTTAAGTAGAGCTGTCAACTCCTTCACTGTTTCAGCAAGTGAATCCACCTTTCCTCTGAGCTCAACTACTTCGGCAGAGGTTGCAATCGAGGCACTTAATTTAGATGGATTGGCTCCTGCTCCCATCGAGGATAAACGGCCTTGTCGTTCAGGCTTGTTAAATACCCTTGAATATGCGTCACCTTCATAACCCGGGCCAACGTGGGATGTCTCGGGTGGCGAAGAAGCTAGTTCTTCTTTCACCTTTTTCTAAAAATAAAAAAACTCAAAATTAATATGAACATATGATTGAACAATAAGAATCGGTATTTAACTAATAGTAAACTATGTGATAAAACAATTTTAGAACCATACTATAAGATCAACATCATCTGGCTTTCCTGCTTCACCGTTCTTTTTTGTATATGCTCGATACCAACAACGAAGCCTAACTTTATCTTGACAAATGGAACCCTCTTCTTTCTATATAGCAAACAGATACAATCAACACAAACATCAAAATTATAAACAACACATTTAATAAATTTAATGAAAGCAATTTATAATTAACTCACTACTATTTCAGATTCTATCCGAGTAAATCCCTTTCGACTACCACGGTAAGGGATAGTTTGTTTACTTCTCATTTCCTTGAACTTTTCACTTTTTGCCTACAATACAAATTGTACTCTAATATAATTAATTTTATATAAAAGATAAGATATAGCAAGGTAAACAGAATAGTATACATAGTTTTTTACCTTGAATTTTGGGTTGTTTCTTGATTTTACAAATTCATCCCACTCTCTTTGACTTTTGTAAATCGGTTTCTTGTTTAAGCTTGCCCCTAATTTTGCTTTGCGTGCCCTGGCAGATCTTCCCATCGCTTGTAGGTTGTAAATTTTTGCTTCTCTATCACGTCCATTGAATGTGAACTTTTGCTGAAGTAATATGTGTATATATAAATTATTATCATAAAAATAAGCACAAAGAATTAAATGAAGTTAACCTTTTGAAGCATTGTGCCTTTGAATCTGAGCTTCATAATCACAATAAACACAAAATGTACTTATACATTAATCCTCAATTGTCCAGAGGATTCTGAGCTTGCTGATGTTATCCCTGTGGTAAAAAATTCAATAGGAGCTTGCTGATGTTATCCCTTTACTAAGACACTTTGGTACTATTATATGTTGTCTCACTATCTGTGTTTTGTTTGTTGATTAGGAAACAAGAATGGACTCCTCCTGCCACATACCACCACTGACCAAGGTAAATTCAGCTAAAATGGAATGAAATATAATTTTTTTTATAGCAAAGTGTTATCATTTTGGTTGTTCAGTTCACTGAAAGATTATTAGTGTGATTTTTATAGTTTTAGTGAAACATATTGTCAATTTAGCAGTCACAACATTATAGCTTAGGCTTGTACCCGTTTAATTTGTAGACTGGAAGGATACTTGTAAGAAATGACAGAGGAGAGAAAGATTTCTCCACTCCCTTTGCAGGCTTTGAGAACAACAGGTAAGTTACAGGTCCAATAAGAACTGGAACTGTATCAACTCCAAGCTGAACCAGATTGATAACATAAAGGAATGAGGAAATGCATTTGAATAAAACAAACATACTTTTAGCTAATTAATAAAAAAATACAGATGATGTAGTCTATTTAATTCGGAAAAGGAAAAATCAATAAACAGTAACCCATGAAGACATGAATACAGATATTCTGCAATCACAGATGCAATGGGATAAGTGTGATATCAAATCTGGCGCATGATAAATATAAATTTCTATTGGGATGTTGTAAAAGATGTTTTATATTTAAGTAGTTATGTATTAGGCACCACCTGATAACATTGAGCAAGAAAAAGAAAGATTTTTTTTTTTTTTTTGGGGGGGGGGGGGGTGTACTCTAGAGAGTTCTAATCTGCTGATTTAAAAACATATCATTGTCTCATTGTGATTGTGAGAGAAATCAATTATTATTCTTAGTTTCTTAGAAAGAAAAAACATCTAACTATCCGCTCTAAACTGGTATATTAGCTACCAAAATTAGATAAAGAACTTGAAGAATAATGAGATAGAACTTTACAAGTACAGGTAAAAGTTCACCAAATAATGGTGCCAAATAAATTATCATCAGAATACTCAATAATCTTCTAGTTATAAATTGCCATAAGCACAAAGAATTCTTACATATTACTATCCACCTATAAATATAGTATCCAACTAGTTATATATCTACACAAAGTTGGAGTCTGCATGAGTCCATTTTATGTGTATGATGCAGAACTTCAAGTAGAAACATAAATGTAATGGACTGTGCCATATCACTTACAAGCTGATCAAAACTGGTATCAAAATTTGAATATTAACCATACTTGAACATTGTCTGTAGACATCCATTAAACCGTAACACCAACACTTGATGAAATTCAAAAGGATATCAAACTAAAGGGAAAGGGAACATGAAAAAGGTGTGTGCACTGAGAAATGAATTTATGTGCGGCATTCACATTGAATTGACCTCATCACACACCATGTATTAAACATAAAAGGGGAAAGTAGTGTGGAAGCTGAAGCAAAGAGGGGAGAGTGAAGGATCAAATCAGCATGATATACCACCTTAATCAAACTTATTTTCGTACTTAAAAATTTTAAGATACTGAAGTGCCAAAACTAGTACAGAAACTGAAAGACAAACATTGACACCAAAACTCTAATAATGGCCTAAAATCATAAATAACCAAGTTTTCAAACCATGGCATGACGCTATATATATATCTTACCTTTATTGCCTGCCAATAAAATTCTTTAGTCTCATCAGATATCTTTCTCCAGTCATCATATTTCAGTGGCACCATCTGACGTGCTAAAACGCCTACAAAAGAAGATAGTTTTTTTGAGTTTTCCCCAACAGGTTGACCGAGATCATTTAACGTCACTTCCAACTTTTGTCCGCTGACAGCCGATAAATTACTACAAGTTGTGTGTCCACGAGTCCTGATCGTGCCTTCTGACTGTTGTGCTTGTTTCGATGTTTCTTCTCTCAATTCATTTAAAGTCGCATCGCCAATGACATTAGAGTCTACATGTTCTGATATACGGATCACATCATTTGATGCCTTCTCTTTCAGTTTTATTCTTCCCTTTTCTTTTTCCTTTTCCTAATCATTTTCCCTTCTCTTTTTCTTTCCCTTCTCCTTTCTCATTTTCTTTTCCTCATCCCTCCTTTTCCTTTTACCTCCTTGTTTTGAGCACTACAAATGATCCAAACAAGAACATGATTGTGAATAATACATAATAAATATGTTATTGTATACGTGGATAAATGGTTGATAATAGTTTTTACCTCTTCTCGAGCCATGTTTGAAAGAAAGACACCTCACTTAAATAGACAGCCAAAAACAGGGAAAAAATGAACATGTTAGAAAGATTCATCATCATAATTAGAAATTTCAACATGCAAATTATCACTAACAAAAATACAAAAATATTGAAGTAAACGAGTGATCATAGAAATTGTGGCAGAATCAGTTATAATAAGTTTCACTATGAAGTTATGATAAAAAATATAAATAGTTGTGCAACAAAACAATATAAAAAATTACACATAGATACCCTCACAGTTCTTTCTTACATACTCATTATCCTCATCATCAGTATTCTTATCAAGTAAGGATACATCTAATGGTCTTGAATAAACACTCTCATTATCCAAATCCAACTCATTAATACCTCTTGGTGGCGCCTTTAGAACAACATACCAATTAGATGAATCACTTTCCTTAGAATAAAACACTTGTTTTGCTTGTGATGCTAGAATAAATGGGTCATTTTTAAATTGTTGTTGTCCTTGGTGCAGGTTATCCATAGTAAAACCTTCATCAATTTTGACACCAGTTTTCGGATTAGCCCAATGACCAAATAAAATAGGAATCTGAAAAGTAAAATAGTCCAGTAAAATAATATCTTTGATCACTCCATAATAAACAACTGGTTTGATCTTTTGGTGCTTATCCTTCGAGCTCGATCTGCTAACAGTTGTTGCCTCATATGAAACCCCACTATTTTGAGTTGACTTGAATGCATCTTTTATGTGAAAGCGATAGTCATTCACAACAAACCCAGAATAAGAGAGAGCATGCACAGATGGACCTTGTGCAAGCCCTCTTAACGTTCTGGATATGTTATGAGTGGGCATACCATGAGTCTGCCCGTGAATCTGTTCATAATCAATGATACACTATTAGAATTATAGGCAGTAATATATAATAAGCCAAAAATTCAAGGATTATATATATAATTAGACCTTTTCTTTTAACCAGTCTGAAAATTCTTCTGAATGTCTATCTTGAAGTAAAGTATCATTTTTGACCAGACGTTTGTCCAAACGCTTCGACTCCTTCAAGTGTATCCTAAAATAATTAACAATGGTTACATGCTCTTATGTAAAAACATTATCATTGAAAATTACTTTTCGTACTACACTTACTCTAAATATGGCTCAACCTCGGCCATATTAAACAGTACACATCGATGAGCACTTTGTAGCCTTTGATAATCCAAAGTGATCGATGTTCCTTTGGAAATTGGCCGACCTTCAAGTATCGCATCATTCTCGAAATCTTGATTTCTATTTGGACGATTATCCATATCAGCCACTTGACTCATGCATTTACTGAAAAACTGCATGCACTCATCTAATAAATAGCATTGTTCTATACAACCTTCAGGTCGTGCCAAATTTCTAACATATCCTTTGAATGTCTTCATTTGTCTACAGAAAATAAAATTAATATTTTATGATAAAAACTACATTGTACAAATAGAATTACAAAAAAATCAATTTGTTACCTTTCAAAGGGATACATCCATCTTTGTTGAACTGGGCCACATAATCGGGCTTCTCGCCCCAAATGAATTGTCAAATGAATCATAATATCGAAAAAAGCAGGAACAAAAAATCTTTCAAACATGCACAAAGTCTCAACAACATCTGCCTCCAGTTTTAACATTTCCTCCGGGTCAATGACCTTTTGACATAATGCATTGAAAAATGCACATAGTCGAAATATTGCATTTCTAGGCCCTTTTGGGAGAAGACCTCTTAATGCAACAGGCAACAATTGTTGCATTAACACATGATGATCATGAGACTTGAGGCCAATAATTTTACACTCGTTCACTGATATATAATTTCCAATATTTGAACTATAACCATCAGGTACCTTAAGGTCAAATAACCGTTTACAAAACAGTTGTTGTTCCTTTTTCGAAAGAGTGTGTGGCGCAGGTGGCAGATAAGTTCTCTTTCCATTTTCCTGTTTTGGATGCAAGCCATGTCTAATTCCCATGTCTTCCAAATCCATACGTGAATTTATCCCATCCTTTGTCTTTCCCTTCACATTCAGCAAAGTACTAATAATGCTATCACACACATTCTTTTCAATGTGCATTACATCCAAATTATGATGCAGTACTAAATGCTGAAATTGAACAAAAAGAAAACAATTGAGATATATAAGAAACGTAATGTTAACTAATTGCCAAAAAAATATGAAAAACTAGATAATAAGATAAATAAAGTTGGTTATATATATTACCTCCCAGTAAGGCAAGTCAAAAAATATTGACTTCTTCTTCCAAATCTGTACAGATTGCAACTTTCTCTTATTTTTCTTTGACCCCTTTCCAAAATCATTTTCAATATTTTTAATCTCATTCAAAATTCTTGATCCGACCATTAATCTAGGTGGCTCCTCAAGCTCTTGTTTCCCATCAAACCAACTTCTTTTGAACCGTAATGTATGTTTTGGTCCAAGAAACTGCCTATGGTTCAGGTAAACATTTTTTTTACTGTGTTTCAACCATTTGGAACAAGTATTAGTACCACATATGGGGCATGCTAGTTTTCTCTTTGTAGTATATCCAGCCAGGTTACCATAAGCTGGAAAGTCATTTATTGTCCACATCAAAATTGCTTTCAAGTTGAAAAATGTTTTGGTGAAAGCATCATATGTTTGTACACCCACATCAAATAAAACCTGCAAGTCATATATCAGTGGTTGTAAATAAATATCTATGTCATTTCCTGGTTGATGTGGTCCTGAAATCAACAATGATAACATAATATGTTCCTTTCTCATGCATAACCCTGGTGGAAGATTATATATTACCAGCATCACAGGCCAACAACTATGTGAGGAGCTAAGACCACGGAAGGGATTAAACCCATCTGCAGCCAGACCAAGTCTAAGGTTGCGCGGCTCTGCAGCAAAAGATGGCCATTTATTATCAATTGTTTTCCAAGCCAAAGAGTCAACAGGGTGCCTAATTTTATCATCTTCACTTTTATGATTGTGATGCCACCGTAAATTTTCAGCAAGTTCTGATGTTTGGAACATTCTTCTAAACCTTGGAATTATTGGAAAATACCTCAAAATCTTAACTGGCACTCCAATAAGAATCTTCTCAGTCCGATGATCCTTCTTCCACCGTGACTCATGGCACTTCCTACATTCATCATCATTTTTGAACTCACCTCTAAATAGGCAACAATCGTTGACGCATGCATGTATGATTTCACAATCAAGTTTAAATGACTTAATTAATTGCTGTGCAGCTCGTGCGGATTCTGGAATTGTATTTTCATCAGGTAACATATCATGTAATATCTCCAAAAGATGATTAAAGCATTTGTTAGAAACACCATACATAGATTTATGCTTATATAGAATAATTGTTGCTGATAGCCTACTGTATTTAGTGCAACCAGGATATAAAGGAATATTAGCATCCTTCAACATATTTGTTAAGTCATCCTCTCCCTCTTTACCATTAGATTCATGAATACCCTCATTATCAACATATGCATCTTCAATTATTCTATCTGGCAATACAGATTCCTTAGTAGAACTCTTCGCATTCAATCCTTCCCCATGCCAAATCCAATTTGTGTAAGTCATATCCATTCCACGCTTGAGCAAATGAAGTAAAAGCATATCCTCATTTCCACGACAGAAATTTTGGCAATCTCTGCATGGACATATAATCCAGTTTGGGTCCTCAGCAGTTGACTTCGCAATTTCCACAAACTGATGAACTGCCACTTTATATGCTGTTGTATTTCTATAAATTATAAAATAGTGGTCATAAAAGCATGTAATATCTTAATATCTATTATATATTAAAATATTAATTTGGGTAAGATTTCATTACTTGTTAAGATGAACCCAATCTTTATTCATTGTGATGACACACCAGCTCCTCTGACCTTGAAGAGATAACAACCGAGGAGAAATTAGCAAGATAACACCAACAATACACACATCAACAACGTGGATCAAACTTTAATTGATACGATTTTAAAAATATGTTTTTTAAATATGTCATAGCCATTCACTTTTGAACATTGTCATGCAATATGGTCAAACTTTTGAACATACTTAATTTGATCAGGATTGCCACAGAATGTAACATATGAGATGGCCCATCCTGCTAACTTATTGATACAGAACTCAGCAGTAAAGGGACTGTTACACTTATTCAATTCTTGAAAACCCATCGAACCTGTTAACTGTTATAATTTCCAACTTAGATCCGCACTTTCATGTTGGTAAAATTAACCCATTAAAATTCTTGGAAATTCTTTATTTAGGGTTGGTTTTATATCAAAAACCTAAAAAATACGATTGTTTCCAAAAGAAGTTCAGTATTACTTTAGTACCTCATAAGAAAATCTACCACCACTTCCTTGGACTCTGGGATTTTTTGGTGGATTGCTGCTTTGTTGCATGAGCTTAAACAGCATGGCCAATACTATATAATTTCCTACCACTAAGTGACGTTCTGGAATACATGGAAGCCATATTTATTCAGTTACAGTAACATACATAACTTAGTTACCACCAGATTAGTGAAGGTTTTAATTTTGTCATGCCAATTTCTTTCTCTTTTCTGGATAACTCTTCTAGCTCCAGATTTTGGTTTTTTTAAATATGTATTTAGTTGCCCCTTAATAGTCAAATAGTAAAAGAATTCCCGTAGTCAACACAAATAACTGGCAATAAGGGCTTTGTTGCTCGTACGAGCTGTAGCTTCAGTTAGTTTCAATAACGATCAAGTATGCCAGACTTCTAGTTAGCATAACATGCTATTTTAGATGTGCGTTTGAATTTAGTTCATCAAATTATGGTCTGTTACATGTATGTGATCTTGTGTACTGTCTGTCGCATTCACTTTTAAAAAAAATAAGTAACTTTACTTTTAATTTTTCCTGCTGTTTATACTAACATTGAAGAAATGTGAGTATCAGGTGCAACTGCACTCATGATGATTCTAAGATCATGATAGTTTTTCTCAAATGTTGGGTAAAACATGACTTTTACTTTTATTGTCTCTCTTTTCACACTCCAGAGCCTTAGCACCAAACTGAAGTTACTCTCATTCATTTTAGCATTACCCTATTGTGTTTACGTATAAGAAAGACCATTATTTCGTTACAATGGGGAAGAAGAGAAAGGAGAATACGAAGAAAAAAGACACATACTTGTAAACATTTGTTTCTACTTGTATAATTAAGGTTCAAATTAGCAGATACCAGAATCTTGTCTTCTAAAGAAAATTCATGTCAGATGGTGGTGGTTGAGAACATGCCAGTAAATTCAGAAATGTCATGCTCATATATGTTCATAGATACGTCCCGAGTTTGATATCTGTTATTTTCAAGACATGGCTATAATCTACCTCAATATAACTGAGACTGAAGGTAATTTGTATCCGCAATAAATATTATTCTCCAATTTTACAATGAACACTTTTTCTTCGGTTGTTACACTTGTTCACAATCTAGAGAAGATCAAGGGTTGTCCTTGACGACCTTTATGGAAAATACTCATATAAATTGCATTCCCCAGATTAATGATGCAAGGATACTCAAGAAAATGTCATGCATCAGTCAAATTTCACATAACAAAATTAACATGTCATTTTTGAGACTTATTGGAATTCCTTCATATCAACAATAAATTCATAAGATGAGTGAAGCTTGGACATTTCTAGCTATTATGTTAGACAAATGTCTCATAAATGTTACCTAATTTTATTTTGAGTGTTGTTGTGTCGTGACTTACCATGTGTATATTGTGCCGTTTGAACACCCAGATTTTCCTAATTCCTATATATGCTCTTTCTAGAATATTTTCTTTATGATCAGAAGCTTGCTCTGCATCTTAACAACAATGAGAAAAAATATTCTCATCCTTCTGTGGTTCACAACATTTTCAAATAGGGGGTTTGAGCAAAAAATCCCAAATGTGGTTGCGAGAGAAACCAATGGGGCTCACAAATATTCAAACAAGGACAATTGAAGAAATGAATTAAATCTCCATTCGTTTCTTCTATCACATGGGTCAAAAAAGAAAATTAAAATCAGTATAGAGTAAAGCAAACACAAAATCATGAATATCCCTAAAATGTGCAGATGAGAACTTGTTTGTATGAATGGAGAAATATTGATGAATAACAGTTAGTATAAAAACAGCCAATAGAAATACAGAATGCGTCTACTATCAAGTACATCAACAAGCTACTTAATGTCTTGATCCATTTAAAAATTTCTTGACATACACTTTCTAAATTACTCCCTTGAGAACCTTCGGACATCTAACATTAGTTATATACTGAAATGAAAATATGTCGTATGAAGGTAATGCAACTAAACTTTAATTGTTCAATTCTTCAGGTACTTTTATGTTTTGTGGTTTATTACTTATTTTGGTCCACGGCTATGTTGGTTTAGTACCCAATTTCAATCACAAATATGCCTTGACATGTTCTGACAGCGGCCATGACCATACATATATATACATTGTATTATGTATAGATTGCATACAGTAATGGGGGACTCTTTGTTAAAACACTATATATATGGTTGGTGGTGAGGCTGTCAAGTACATGCTGATTTATGGTTGACCTGACTTGGTGGTTGTGGCACTTCACCTGAGCCAATAGAAGTATCCTACTTCTTTTCTTTGCCAATATATAAGCAAAATTGCAGTTCTGATGTATTATGTCTTTTACCTATGGTTGTGTAATTTGGTGGTTATTTTCATTTTCCTGGCTGTTCTAATTGGGTATATTTACCTCTGAATTTTAATGATTTTGGTTGTTTGAGAAAGTGACCATTTACCTAATCACCCTGAGGGTAGAACTGAGTACAAAGTTTGAATGTTTTAATGTCACTTTGCTTCACAATTATTTTATATTTTATGTAATGACTTTCTGATAGCAGGAAGCATGCAATAATTCAATTATTTGTCCGTTTCCATGTAATGTTCTCCATTTATTGTTTATCCAATTGTATTTAAGAAACATCACTTGAGTAAATATATATATGGAAAATTGGATTTTCTTTCTGCAGTAAGTTTTGTATGTTTATAATTACGAACAGTTGACCTTTACAATTATAGTCATGGTCCTTGAGCCTCACCTTAAGTCTCTACATTACTTAACAGATTAATCAGAAGGAAGTAAGAGGACATTAATGTAGTGGATTTTCAATGTCGTGTTTTTACACTAGCCAAAATCCCTAATCAGGACAATGTCAATAGCTCTTTTGGTATAACAAAATTTTCAGATAGATTTGTACAAAAATAACTAAATCAATGGTCAAACGATATACATTCTCCAATGTCACAGAGATATACAAACACACATTGAACATCAACAGTAAAAAGACCTATATACCATAAATATATGAAGAACAAATACATAACGTAATAATAATAATAATAATAATAATAATAATAATAATAATAATAATAATAATAATAATAATAATAAGTAATTAAGCCATTATATGCTCCTTGATGTCTAATGACGCCCACTAATTTAATTTAATTTATGCGAGATATGCGCATTACAAGAAATATCTATCAAATCAGGATCATCTAATCACCATCAAGAATCAGGAAGCATCTTACTTGCACGAATGATGTTAAACAAAAGAGAAAAGCTTGAAGAAACAATTATCAACTTAATAAGAAGCTACCAGATCGCAGATCTAAATTCCAAACTCTAAAATCTCACCAACTTCATCAAATCACAACTCAAACTCTAAGATCAGAACCCAAAACCACAGTAAATCAAAACTCACAGCAAGTATAAAGTATAAACAAAATTACCTGGAATCGACTAACGTGGGAGATAGCGGGGAGGAGAAGGGGGTGATCCGGTACTGTGACGACGTGGTGGGACTTCGGGGGCGGGGAGGAGAAGATGGTGTTCGGCGACGGCGTGTCTGGCTTTGGAGGGCGGGGAGGAGGATAGGGCGTTGGGCGAGGCGGGTAGGGCAACGGGGAGGAGGATAGGGCGATTCGGGAGGCGCTAAGGATTAAAAATCTGAGGATTTGGGAGGCGTGGTGAATTGAAATTAGGGTTAGATTTCAGCGGGTCGGGAATTATGGAGGCACGAAGGAATAGAAATCAGGGGGATTCGGGAGGCGCGGATGAATAGAAATTAGGGATAAATTTCGTGAAGGGGATGTTTCCGAAACGGGAGAGTAGTTAAAAGGGTTTTGATAGATTTAGATTTTTTACTTAGATTTTTTTTTTTTTTTTGCCCATATCTATTTTGTTTAATTATAGATATAATAGCGTTTCTAAAATGTTGTAAATAATATAGCGTTTTGAAAACGCTGTCATAACTAAGGGTAAATTTTAAAATTAATCAAAGACAGCATTTTCTTCAAAAATGCTATTATTGATCACTTTCAATAGCATTAACATTTAAATGCTATAATAAGTCCGCTGTAGAAAGCCCTATATGTTGTAGTGATACCGACTGGTGGACATGGAGGGTCGAGCGATCAAGCGACCCTGGAATGCCGAGCACCTAATGAAGTTCCTGGAAGAACGAATATAGGTTCCTGCTTGGCTAATGTAAATAATAATTTTGTAAGCTTTCATATGTAAAAGGCCCTTTTAGCGCCCCTCTCTACATATATGAAAGAGATCCCTTTTTGTCAACTCCAGACGACTCGGCAGGTCCGACCTAACACCGAACAATGGGATCGCTTTCTCAAAGCTTCGGCACCCGAGTCCTCACTCTGGTGTCGTCCCCTGACGTCTCGGTTGGTCCAAACCGGCTTCAGGCCAGGGAGTCGCCATAATGCCTCCCCGCGCCCAAGATGAAATGCCCAGTACCGATCCCTCACGGACCGGCAGGACCGAACCTTACCTCCACCACCAATCAATAGGCTATTGGCCAGGGCAACGAATGAAAAGAAACTCCTTATTCATACTCCCTTATTTGTTCTGAAAAACAAACAAAGACCGTTACAGGACCACTCCACTCATTTCAAACAGAAAGAATTCACTCTTAGGGCCCCTCGGGTCCGAGGGATGGCAATCCCACTCCGATCGAACGACTAGGAACTCTCTCCTTGTCACGGTGGTCCTTGGGATCAGCCACGGTCGACACACCGGCCACGGAGCTCTGGGCATCAATCGGACACGCTCCAGCAGCAGCAACGCCGAAGGAACCCCCTCCGTTTGCCGGTCTCTCGAGGAAGATGCCATCCTCGTCCCGGACACACCCAGCATCGTCTTATAACGGTGTATCTCCATCTCCTTCTCCACTCGACATGGTGTACCCAAGACCGGCACTTCCGAGGTCCCGATCTACCATTGCCCTCTTCAGCCGGTTCGCCTCGGCACTCAAAGCCTCGGACTTGTCCCGATAACAGTTAAAGGCAGCATCATAGTCGCGAGCCCCCTTGCGATAACGAACCAGCATGGTCTCTAGGACCTTAATTTTACTCCGGAGCCACGCCACGTCGGAGCGACGGGGGTCCGCCTCGGGAAGGAGAGCTGTTACCTAAAAGAGAACCAACCACCGCTAAAAACACATCGGAAAAAGGGGTCCGGAAAAATCCGAGTACAAAAGACTTGGCCAATCAAAAAACCCACTCTTATAAATAGAAATCACCGTACAAAATTGCGGTGGCCAGTCCGCGTTCGGCAAATACATCAAAAAGAAGAAGAAAAAAAGAACAAGGGAGCAAACAGCCTATGTTGTCACCTCAGCATCAGTCGGGTTCACGGGAGGGTCGGTAGCCGAACCCACGATGGGAGGGTCATCATCAGGAGTCTTCGGTGGCTGCTCGATCTCCATATCATAGTCGAAGCCGGCCAGGTCGATGGTCGGGTAGAAATGCCTCACATGGCTGAGGGCCTTCTCTTAGACCTCGTTCTGGGCCGCGATCACCAGGTCCTGCCCCGTCGTCGTCAGTTCCTCATTCTCCTTTGCGAACTTCTTCTTTAGGGCGGCCACCCTCTTAGCCCACTCGGCATCCCTGGCATCGAGCTCGATCTTCTGCTGCTGCTCCCTCTTGTGCGAGCCGTCGAGCTCGATCTTCATCTCCTTCATTTCCTGCAAGCACTTATCCGCCCGACCTCGCTCCCGTTCCACGGCCGCCTCATAGAGACTCTTCACGTGGGCCCCCTGCACACAAGCCTGCAGTAACCAAGCACTGTTAAGAAAACCTCCTTCACAATAAATTCACAAGGAAAGTGGGGTCGGCAAACTTACCAGCACGCTGGCTTGTGCCAGGCGCATGTACGCCTGCTCCAAAGTCTCGCCGCTCATCTCCTCACGGTCCCGGGGAGTCGCCAGCTTCTCCGCCACCTCGATGGCCTGGGGCCTACGGGTTAGACAGTCCCCCATCCGTATTGACCAGGCCGGCACCCACGGCCGTCGCAGCTCCTCCATAACGGTGTCCTCTCCCTCGGCTCTGACCAGGGGACCCTTCCCCTTGCTGCGTTCGGACACCTTCGCCTGACCCGGACTCTTCTGACCGGCCGCCTCTTTGCTCGTCTCCGAGCGTGTCCTCTTAGTCTTCGGCTCACCCGGGGCCTCGGAGATAACGTGGGACGACCCTCTCGGCCTCTTCGCTTCTCCCCCTTCCTCGGCCTTCTTCTGCTTCAAGGCGAGCCTCCGAGCCTTAATCGATTCTGGATCCATACTTGCAAAAAGACCCATTAAGGACAATTAGCTCAAAAGAACAGTAAAACGAAGAGAAAGAAACAACTACATACAAGACACGGCCGGGCTCAGTCCAATGCTCACCAGGTGACCCTCCGTCACCTTCGGCCAGCAGATGCTGTGTGACAAACGGAGGTGCTCGACAAATTTTCACTCCTCGGCCGTCAGGTCCTTCGGCCTCGGCGCTTTGAAGCTCGACTTGTAATAGTTCCAACGAGTGGGAATATCCCAAGGCTCCATGCTCCGGATCACGAAATATTTTCGTTTCCACTCCTTGATGGAGTCCGGATGGCCATGGACCACCTTCCCCTTACTCCGAGGTGAGACATAGTAGATCCCCTCCGACTCCCCCGACGAGCTGATCCCCAGCATCGCCCGGAACACGCCCAACCTAAGAGGCACCTTCTGCTCCTCACACAGCAACACGAAGCAAATTATCTGCTTCCATGAATTCGGCCCGTACTGCATCGGAGCCAGGGACGCCCAATTTAGCACATCCCGAATAAACGGATGGACCGGCAGCCTCAGTCTGGAGCCGAAGGCGTCTACGGGGAAGACGCAGTACCATTCCGGCAGGGGGTCGGTGGGACGGAGGCTCGGGCTCGGCAACATTAGTTCGTAACCGGACCCGATGTGGAAGGCCGACTGAGCAACCTCCAAATCACCAGCTTCCAAGATCGTCGGAAGCGCATCCATCTTCCGACTCGGTGAAGACGGCTGAACCCCATACCGCACCTTATCGGAGAGATCATCGGGGTACTATCGGAACTTGTTCGGCTGTACAGGCGATCCCGTCATTACATTCCGGAGGATGGGCACCTGGCTCAGGCCACCGGCCTTCGCCCCCTTCTTTCTTGACACCCTCTTCTTCTTGGCCCTCTCCGGCGAGGGAGTGGATAAGCGCTCGAGACCAGTCGGCGTGGAAGACGAACCTACTCCTCGGATCGTGGATCTCCTCCCCATACCTCCTGTCCGAGCCTCGGCCGCTTCACCCTCGCCTTGGCTATCCTCCTCCTCCTCGGACACCGGATCCAGTATTTGAACATTGTCCGAGCCATCGCTCCCCTCATCGGAATCGCTGCTCTCCACCACATACGGCTTCCGGGAGCGAAGGGGCTTCACATCATATACCGTCTCCGTCTCCTCCTCCCACGATGTCGAGTCTGAGAGCCCGGTGACAGGGTTCCCTTCCCCCCTAGATGTCGACGCCGAAGAACCAGACTGAGCCCTAGACATGCCTAACTAAATAAACTTACAAACTAACCTCTGGTTGCCTCGGAAAGACGAGCCCGGTGCTGCAAACAGTAATGACGAGCGCCGAAGTGTTTGGGTATTCTTTGGAGAAAGCAGCAAGAAAGAAATGAGCGGAATGGGGGGAGGTGGGGATATTTATAGAGGAAAAAGTGACTCCTCGTTTTTCGCATTACTATTCCTCGATTGACGTGAAACTGCCACCTAGAAAATCGCACCACGTCACCTTGAAACGTGCGCCGCTGACGTCACCCAGCATCAGATTGGAAACCAGACGCAAGGGTCGGTCCGGATGAAGCACTTCGGACCCGGACACCCCCGCATCTGTCCCTGGAAGCAAGAGAAAATTTTGTTTAAAAGTTTTAAAGGCACTCGCCCTCGGCGAGCGCCCCGGGCCCCAGGACTCGGTCGGTTCCCCTCTCACCCGCGAGCAACTCGGGGCTTACAGCCTCAAAAGCCGAAACCCCGAACTGTTCGAGGGTGGGAGAAAAACCACCATAGCCTGGGACCCTGTCGGAAAGCAGATCGGCCCACCTCCCATCTCTAACTCCTTCGGGCTGACAATCATCAGAAGCCGTCAGCCCGGAAGGAAGACAGAGATCGGAGAAGACCCATCCGTCCGAGGCACCTTATCCCCCGGGTCCGAACTTCGGTCGTCATCCCTCCCGCCCTGATCTCCCCTGGGTCTGACATCCGTATCAGGGCCGTCAGAACCAGGAGAAGATCACGGCGGCAGAGTAACCACCCATCCGACGCTCTCAGGGTTGGAATTTTTCAAGTAACAGGCGTCTGCCCTAGGCAGACACCTCTGATGGTCGATGAACCACCCTTGCTGAGATCGAAGCTATAGGGGGGAAGCGGGGTATTTATAGCCTCCCCCAAAGACCAGCCATTATGGCCCTTGGGAGGCCAAGCGACGGAAGCCCAGCCATCACACCTGGGGAGCTGAAGCGCCGTACATTTATTACAGGACGCCATTTAATGACTCCGGGAAGTTGGAACGCCGCATGAATCCTAGAGCGCCATTAATGCTCCATGAAGGCAGCCAGCAGCTCAGCTTAGCCTTCTCACAAAGGCCCAACGGATCGCCATCGCCCTTGCCGACTCGTAAACCCTTGCTAGTCCGAGGTAAGGTCTCGCACCAGGATAGCCTTCTCACGAAGGCCCAACGGTTCGCCATCGCCCTTGCCGACCCGTAAACCCTCGCCAGTCTGAGGTAAGGTCTCGCACCAGGGTAGCCTTCTCACGAAGGCCCAACGGTTCGCCATCGCCCTTGCCGACCCATAAACCCTCGCTAGTCCGAGGTAAGGTCTCGCACCAGGGTAGCCCTCTCACGAAGGCCCAACGGTTCGCCATCGCCCTTGCCGACCCATAAACCCTCGCCAGTCCGAGGTAAGGTCTCGCACCAGGGTAGCCTTCTCACGAATACCCAACGGTTCGCCATCGCCCTTGCCGACCCGTAAACCCTCGCTAGTCCGAGGTAAGGTCTCGCACCAGGGTAGCCTTCTCACGAAGGCCCAACGGTCCGCCATCGCCCTTGCCGACCCGTAAACCCTCGCCAGTCCGAGGTAAGGTCTGGCACCAGGATAGCCTTCTCACGAAGGCCCAACGGTTCGCCATCGTCCTGGTCGGCCCGAAATCCCTCGCCAGACCGAGGTGAGGTCCAGCACCAGGGTAGCCTTCTCACGAAGGCCCAACGGTCCCCGAGGCCCCCGAAATACTCCTCCACTGCTAACTCTCGCATCCCCTCAGGTGTGGGGGGCTTATGAGGTAGGGTAAAAATGGCCTGGGGCCCAGGATGGCTCTCGCTCAAAGTCAAGCCAGCTCGGCCCCGGACCACCACAGGCTCGGTGCCGAGCCGTAAGTTCACCGCCACAAAACTGGCCTCCTCGTTCCAACGATCTGCCCAGACCTTCGGTCCCCGATCCTCGACCGTCCCCCTGGGCCTTCCGCTCAGCCGGGTAGGGGAGGGGGATGACCTAGCGCAACCTAGGCCCTCCGATTCTCCCAGAAACATAGGGCCCCCACGATCTGCCATATCAGCTCCAAAACCACTTGGGGCTTTGCCACGTCAGCCCTAAACCACTCTTGGCGCTGCCACGTATGCCCTAAATCCCTGGGCCTCTTGCCACGTCAGGCCCATGGGCTTTCGGGTCCAGACCCGGCCCCCAAGCGGATCCAAACCCGGTTGGGGTTATCTATAAATACCAGATCCTCACTCACCTTCAAAGGTAATCAATCTTTTTCCACTAAAACCCTAGTTATTGCTACTCTCTTTCAGCGACTGACTAGATCGTCGGAGGGTCTGCCACCGGGATAAACTCCGGTGTTCCGAGACCGTCTGCAGGTATACGAGGCAAGGCCCGCCGAGCCGACCCTTCAGTGCCGGAGCAAGC
Source organism: Hemerocallis citrina (assembly GCA_017893485.1). NCBI lineage: Eukaryota > Viridiplantae > Streptophyta > Magnoliopsida > Asparagales > Asphodelaceae > Hemerocallis > Hemerocallis citrina. The sequence continues at coordinate 173,838,468 of CM030361.1, forward strand.
CTCAAGCTCACCATCCGTTACCGAGCTCTTCCCCCCTTACAAATTGAGTCCGAACTCACACCTGGTGCATCCACACTCCTCCCAAAAACAAACCACATCAAGTGTTATAAAGTGGGACTCCATTTTTTTATCACATTTTTTGTAAAAAAATGTTTAAGCAGGCAAAAATTAACAAAGAATCCAAAGTTAGAAAGTCGGGTTCTTTGTCTAATTTTTTGCACTTATAAATTTTTACAATAGATTAAATAACCCGTATGTGGAATCAAAGAATGAGGTTCAGGTTTTTAGTAGTCGAAATACGCTGTTTGAGAGACCAATTTTTCTGTATTGTTCGAAGCTGGCACTGGATCGACCCTGACATGCCTATTTTGCATGTGAAAGGTCGATGTTAGATATCAGGGTTTTAGCCGTAAAGCTTTATTAGTTTGTTTGACCAATTTGTTATTGGGTTGTTAATAATCCCTATTTAATAGGGTCACTTTAAGTTTGATTTGGTCTCTTGGCTGATTACAAAGTTGTAGGAGTTGTTGAAACGTCGGCTGCATTTTAGCTTTTCAGTTACAGTTTGTAAGGCTATTTATAGCCAACTCTAGTCTAATGAATAGATATGTTCATTCTCGCAAACACTTATAATAATTTATACAATTTCCTGATGTCAACATTTGGTATCAGAGCCCCTCACAGGGTTGTTTGATCGAATCGTGAGAAGCAGCAGCTTTCTGCACGAGTGACATGCGAAGACATGTCGACAGAAGGAAGTTTTGTGCAGTTGTCGATCCCAAAGTTTGATGGACACTATGACCACTGGTCCATGCTAATGGAAATTTTTTTACCATCGAAGGAATACTAGACTTTAGTAGAAAAGGAGTGCCTGCAGCAGCAGCAGGAGTACCTCTGACAGAAACTCAAAAGAAAGCCATTGATGATCAGATATTGAAGGATCTGAAAGTATGGGTGGAATTCGAGTCGTCCTGGCCGGGTCGGGTCAGACCCGTGCGGGTTGCAGCCAAGTTAGGGTGGGTTCGAGTCGGGTCGCGGGCTTAACTGGGCCAGGCCGGACTAGGTTCGAAATTCAAAATTTTCACCTGGTCGACCGGCGAACCCATTCGGGTCGAACCCGTTTCGAGTCGGGCCAGGTCATGGGTTGGCCCGGTTTAAAAAATATATATATATTTTTTGTTTTTTATTTTTTACAACTTCACTTACAAAAAAAAATACAACAAGTGTATAAGAGTGAAAAAATGGATATATTATTCATTTGGACTACTATAAATTTTTTACAAGTTTTTTACATTCAAATACAAGTAATAGAAACTCATAAATAACATACAATATTTCTTGATTTGCAATTTTACATTTACATATTTGAGCGGATAATCAGAATCTAGAATTTGAGATAGCCTAGAGTTAGATTGAGGAGAGGGCATTGGACTACTATCGTGCACTTCTACTTAACCTAAACCTAGGAACTCATCGCCATAAATTTCATAATCTTGTTGTTGGACTTCAAGTGAGTTTCTTCCACTTGTTGATGTAGATGCCGATTTTCCTTGAGTCCTGCCTTCAACTTTCATCCAATATTCAGTGCACACGAGCATCTCCAAGTAATCTGTTAGAACTCTGCCACTTCTAGAAAAAGCACTTTCTGAAGTAACTGTGGAACAGGAGGAGTTTGTAACGCCCCGCCCCAATACTCAGACAATTTATTTATTAATTTATTATTTATAATATAACTTCCCACCACAGGCTGCCTCTTAAATGGTGGTTAACCAATTAGGTGACTCTTGATCATATGCAATTATATTTTAATATTAATTAATCTTGCAATCTCTCGATATGGAATCAATTTCATTCACATCTTCTCTCTCCTCGCGTGACACATACAACGGCACCCCAAGGGGGACCCACTGCCATCTCGACAGACCAACAGCGCCTGCCCCCTACACGTGGGCCCCCACGTGACGCACGCTGATGTCAGCAGCAGCAGCAACTCTGCTGTTGCCCCCTGGGCCCCACGCTGCAGCATACTAAATCCCAACGACCAATCCTATAGGAAATCTTTACAGGGCAGCCATTCAAATCTCTTTATATTATATATATATATATATATATATATATATATATATATATATATATATATATATATATATATATATATATTGAAATAACAGGGTGTTACATACACCCCCCTTTAGAAATCAGCATCCTCGCTGAGTACGGGGCATGCAACCTAGTGCAGGATCTCCTTTCTACCCGATGTGGAGCGGGAGTACATCTCGTCGACTGTAACCATAGTCCTGGAATACATCCGCCCAATTATATAGAGCTGTCCCTCTTTTTTCCCACACTCGGTGTCAAAAGTCGGCTTTGATACCATTTGTAACGTCCCGCCCCAATACTCAGACAATTTATTTATTCATTTATTATTTATAGTACAACTGCCCACCACAGACTGTCTCTCAAAAGTTGGTTAACCAATTAGGTGACTCTTGATCATAGACAATTATATTTTAATATTAATTAATCTTGCAATCTCCCGATATGGGATCAATTCTAGTCACATCTTCTCCCTCATCGCGTGACACATATAGCGGCACCCCATGGGGGACCCACTGCCACATCAACTAACCAACAACGCCTGCCCCCCTGCACGCTGGCCCTTACGTGAAGCACGTTGACGTCAACAGCAGCAGCAACTCTGCTACTGCCCCCTGGGCCCCATGCTGCAGCATACCAAATCCCAACGACCGCTCCTATAAGAATTCTTTATAGGGAAGCCACTCAAATCTCTTTATATTATATATATATATATATATATATACTATATTATATCTCTTGAAATTACGGGGTGTTACAGAGTTAGTAGATCTTTGCCATATGTAAAAGAATAGGAAAAAGATTTTCATATTCTTTTCACCATTGTAATACTTCAATCTTAGTCTTAGAACTCTCACTATCTTGTTGATTATACCAATTTAATTCATTAGGTGCATTAGTCCTAGGTTTTTTTATTGAATACGAGCAACCGTGTAGTCTGATGTAGCTCGAACCGTCACAGGGATTCGTAAATTAGCAGTGACATCTTCTAATGTACTCTTACCCTTACCTCTAGAAGTAGAAGAAGAAGAAGTATACTAGTTGTACTACTAGATGTAAAAGTTCTTTCATAATAATCATACAAGTTATTCAATGTCGATTCAAAGCTAGCGAAAAATTCATTATAATCATATTCGGAATCATCTCCAAGTAAAGTAAAAAATATTTCAATCAAACTTTTCGTACCCGCTAATTCGATATGAGGATCCATAACATTGGCAATACAATATAATATAGGAGGATGATTAAAATACTTCAAAAAAAATTTATAAGCGGGATCAACAATATGGGTAATGTATTTGTTCGAAATCATTTATTGAAAAGTTTGCATCATAGTAATGACTGAAAAAAAAATACTACTAGAAATAGAATCATAAAATGTAGGAAAATTCACAGTTGCGGTTTTAAAAGGTTTCAAAAATCGTAATAAGGATTCGGCTAAATACCATAACTGGGGAGTCATTTGAAAAAAAAATCATGTTTTTTGCAAGACAAAAATCGTTTATAATATCTTTGTATTAAGTAACAACATTTAGTAAATCGAAAGTAGAATTTCATCTGTGTTTAACTTCTTTAGAAAATTTTCTAAAATGCATTCTCCTAGCTTTACACCATCCTTTAAATTCTTGAAGTATAGGACCACTCAAACTAATAAAATGTACACAATTTCTAATTGTAATTATATATGAATTGGCTACTTTCAATGCATCATGTACACATAAATTTAAAATATAGCACGCACATCTAACATTAAAAATTTCATTACATGGAGCAGCTAATTGTGTTTCTAAAATACTAATCGAAGCATTATTATTAGATGCATTATCAAAACTAGTAGTAAAAGTTTTATCATGAATATGATATAAATCATAAACTTTTAAAATACATGTTGCAATAACTAGTCCACTATGGGGATACGGCAAAGCCGCAAGTGAGATGATTCTCTTTTGAATCCTCTAATCACTATTTATCCAATGACAAGTTAAGCTCATCATCGGAATATCGTTACAACCTTTCCAACAATCGGAAGTTAATGACTCTACAAGTTAAAGAATATACAATAGTACAATTAAAGCGTCTCTCATTTCGTTGTAAAGTTTAAGACAATCAGACTTTAGTGTATTTCTAGGAATTTTTCTAAAATGTGGATTTAGTGCATTTTGGTTTGAATACTTTACATTCCTACTCTCGGAATAGGAAAAGGGTAGCTCATCCTTAATAATCAGTCGGGCCATTTTCCAACGAACAAGTTCAGAATCATAGGATTGGCTATCTATTTGTCCGGTCTTAGGGTTGATTTTTTGTTGGCTTTGTTGGTCTTATACTAATTCTTGGTGTATATTTAAAATGTGTTGTTTAATTGTACATGTTCCCTCACCCTTCTTCCATTTGTAACTCTTGTCACAATGTTTACAAATCTTATGTTCTACACCCGGATTATCCTCATCGGGGATATAGTCATAAAATTTGTGTCAATATAATTTATTTTTCCCCTAGTTTTTCTAATACTAGTGGGTTCAGTTTGTTGTGTTTGTGTGTCAACATTATGCATTTCTTCTTCTATGTCGTATGGAGAGACATGGTGAGATCCTACCACAGGATTCAGTATAAATTCGGGCTCTACATGTGGGACTATTGGAGGCCGACGTGAAGTACCGGTGAAATCTTGTCCATTTCTACGGTCGCTACTTCATGATCTAGACATGATAATAGTGTATGTGAGAAAAAAAAAATGATTTCTAGTGTTTTACTAGTGTACGTGAAATGATACAAAATAATCTAGGTGATATATGTTAAAAAATAAAATCTAAAAAATAATATGAGGGTTGAGAGTGAGAAAAGCGAAAAACCAACAAACAAATATGATACAAAAAATTAGATCTACAACAAAAATCAAGACAAAAGGAGTGTTGTGAAATTTTGATACCGTACTTCGCGGATAATCGAACATAGAAATGAAAGAAAATAAAAGTAGAGAAATGTAGTAGACGTAGTCACGATGTCACGTAATTCGGTAGTCATTGAAAGAGAGAGAGAGAGAGAGAGAGAGAGAGAGAGAGAGAGAGAGAGAGAGAGAGCTTCTTTGTTGGAGGAGTTGAAGTAGATGTTGTTGAGAGTTGAATCAACACAATTCGATACGATAGAAAATTTTTACTTCTTTGTTACTTGCTTCTTTATTGAAAAAAATTGATTGAATTAAGATTGAATTGAGTATTAGTAGTAGAGAGAGTAAGAGAGTAAGGTATGGAAATTTTTAGATTGAATTAAGGGAGTATTTATAGGAGGGAAAAACAGCCCAACGACCGAAAACAGAGCCGTTGGCTGTGTTTTTGCGATTTTGGCCAGTTCGATCCACGAGGGTCAAACGGGTCCAAACCCACGGTCGAGTTGCAGGTTGCGGGTGGGTTTGACTTGTTCAACGGGTTCACGGGTCGGGTCGAGCGGGTTGGATTTCCTAATTTTTTGAGTCGGATCGATCCGCGGGTTTGACTCGACCCGAACCGCCTATTTATGGGCCGGGTTCGAGTGGGCGGGTCGCGGTGGGTTACGGGTCAACACGGCCCAGTTTTCATCTCTATCTGAAAGCAAAGAACTACCTGTTGCAGGCCATCGATCAATCCATCCTAGGAACCATTCTTAAGAAAGACAACCAAGGATATATGGGATCCATTCAAGCAGAAGTATCAAGGCACGACACGAGTCAAGCGTGCTCAGTTGAAAGCACTTCGAAAAGAATGAGGAATGCTACACATGAAGTTTGGTGAATCTGTGAACAAGAATTTTGCTCGAACTCTGACAATATCCAACAAGAAACGAATTCACGATGAGTAGATGGATGCTGTTGCTGTCATTGAAAAGATTTTGAGATCTATGACCCCGAAATTCGACTATGTTGTCTGCTCTGTTGAGGATTCTAATGATGTGGAAGCCATGTCTATCGATGAGTTGCAAAGTAGCCTCTTGATGCATAAGCAACATATGAATTATCATACTGTTGTAAAAGAACAATCTTTGAAGAGAACCTATGAAGCTGATTCCGGAGGAAGAGGAAGAGTTCGTGGTGGTTGTAGAGGAAGAGGAAGAGGACGTGGCAGGCAGAGTTTCGACAAGTCCACTGTGGAGTGCTACAACTCCCATGAACTTGGGCATTTCCAGTATGAATGCCCAAAGAAGGAGACCATAGAAAATTTTGTTGAAACAAGTAGAAAGATGCTGCTGATGGCCTATGTTGAAGAGAAGAAAATCAGTTCAGAAAAAGTTTGGTTCTTGGACTCAGGGTGCAGCAACCACGCGTAGAAAGAAAAAGCCTTTTTGTGATCTAGATGAGAATTTCAGAGAGGTAGTGAAGCTTGGAAACAACTCAAGCATGACAGTCATGGGGAAAGGAAATGTAAGAATCTGAGTCAATGAGAATGCTCAGGTGATCACTGGTGTTTTTTATGTACCTGATCTCAAGAATAACTTGCTGAGCATCGGTCATCTTCAAGAGAAGGGACTTGCAATCCTTATTCAAAATGGGAAATGCAAGGCCTACCTTCCTGATCGAGGGTTAATCATTGAGACCACAATGCCATCAAATAGAATGCTTGTTCTACTTGCTTAGTGTCAAACAAGAGGGCAAACTTGTTACAACACTATGATAGAAGATTCAACTAGGGTTTGGCATAGATTTGGTCACTTAAGCTAGAATGGACTGAAGACCCTTCAACAGAAAAATATGGTGCATGGACTACCTCAAATTAAGCCTCCTACGAAGCTGTGTGAAGAATGCATGATAGGAAAGCAGCCTAGAGATCCTTTTCCCAAAAATAGTACAAGGAGGGCATCCCATGTTCTTCAACTCGTGCAAGCAAACATATGTGGACCAATCAAGCCTATCTCTAACAGCAACAAAAGGTACTTGATTAGTTTCATTGATGATTTTAGTAGGAAATTTTGGGTCTATTTCCTGGCAGAAAAATCAGAAGCTTTTACTATTTTTAAAAACTTTAAAAGTCTTGTTGAGAAGGATTCGGGGGTTTACTTAAGTGGGTTAAGGACTGATCGAGGAGGTGAATTTATTTCCAATGAATTCACTAGTTTTTGTGTTGAACATGGTATACGAAGGCAATTCACAGTGGCAAACACACCACAACAAAATGGTGTGGTGGAGAGGAAAAATAGGACCATTATGAATATGGTTCGAAGCATGTTAACCGAGAAGATGTATCCTAAGAATTTCTGGCCAGAAGCTTAACTGGTCAGTTCATGAGCTGAATCGAAGTCCCACATTGGCTGTGAGAAACATCACCCCAGAAGAAGCTTGGAGTACAATCAAACCTTCAGTCTCTTATTTCATGATTTTTGGATGCACTGCCTATGTCCATATTCCTGATAATAAGATAAGAAAGTTAGATCAAGAGCTTAAAGTGTGTCTTCCTTTCGTTTAGCGAGGAATCAAAGGCATACAGATTGTTTGATCCAATATCTAAGAAGGTTATAATAAGTAAAGATGTGAAGTTTGAAGAAGAAGGAAGCTTGGATTGGGATAAAAGTTTTGAAGAAACCATTTTGGTTGACTCAGAGTGGGGTGACAGCAATACAAATGAAACACGTGAAGAAGAACTAAGGCAAAATGAAGAAGCAGCAACAACAATCCCGAATGTGAATGCAGGAGGGACCGAGTCTGATGAAACAGAAGAAGATCAATCATCAAGCTCAGAAGTGGGAAGAATAAGGAGACCACCAGGCTGGATGCAAGATTATGTAAGTGGTGAGGGTTTATTTGAAGAAGAAGATTATGCATTTCTAGCTTTGTATGCATGCAGTGATCCATTAAGCTATGACGAAGCAGTGAAGAGTGAGAAGTGGCAGAAAGCTATGAATGCAGAAATAGAGGCAATCGAGAGAAACAATACTTGGGAACTCATTGTATTGCCTGAAGGGGGAAAAAGGTAGGGAGTTAAATGGATTTTCAAGACGAAATTCAAAGAAATGGTGAGGTGAATAAATACAAGGCTCGTCTTGTGGCTAAGGGATATACGTAGAAACACGGAATAGACTATGCTGAAGTCTTTGCACCGATAGCTCGTATCCATATTCGAATGGTTATCTCATTTGCAGCTCAAAAGGAATGGGTTATCTACCAACTGGACGTGAAGTCAGCATTTTTACATGGAGAGGTCAATGAAGAAGTTTATATTGAGCAACCTCCTGGTTATGAGATGTAGGGAAGAGAGCAGATGGTGTACAAGCTGAAGAAAGCACTGTATGGACTCAAACAAGCCCCTCGATCTTGGTACAGCTGAATCGAATCATACTTTGCAAATCAAGGCTTCAAGGGTTGTGGCAATAGGAGGCTGGTGGCGGGGTTGCAGTAAGGGTGACGGGAAGATGGAGGAAAGGAGAGGGGCGGTTGAGTGAGGTGAGAGAGTGGGAGCGATTGGCTGTAAGGCTTCGGGAGGAAGGGGAAAGGGGAAAGTTGGCAGTGGATGTGGAGGGGGGATGAGGGTGGAGTCTAAGCTTGTCTAATATATTAGGCAACTAATACATTAGTCAAAGCTGGGCTCTTATACCACTAAAAACTCTGTCACGCCCCGCTTCCCAAAAGAGAATACGGAATACGGATACACGACAAAAGCCCAGCAAATGATTTCATCATCCATAAGCTGTTCAAGAATCTTTACAACATTCACAAGAATAATCAGAGTCGGAAGAAAAAGAGTCAACCAATCATGCACATATGAACCAAAATACCAACAGGAATACTTGAAACCAAATACATTAATCTCAAATAGTCATGATCTGAATAAGTCAACAAAATCCTGGGTCACATTGCCCAAATACAAAACAAACCAAGTATCAAAATACAATATTGTTCAAGTAACTACAAAAATAATAATAACAAGATCCATCACTAATACTTCTTGTCACCAATACCATCTGGAACTTGTTCTACAAAATCTGCAATTTAACCATTGTAAGGAAGAGGGAAAGAGAAAACAAGTACCCGTCAATTACAAGTTACGGGCCGCTTGTAATGCAGGATACAAGTACATGGAGAAAACTAACTAAATAGCATGGTATAGCATGATAACCAAATGGGATACTAGCATGGCAAAAGAACAAGTACAAGGGGCGTGTATCAAGTGTCAAGTGAACAAGTATCATGTAAACAAGTGTCAAGTGTCATGTATCAAGTATCACGAAATCAAGTAACAAGTAATAAGTGTCAAGTAGTCAAGTACAAGTGTCAAGTATTATGTTCAAGCATCAAGTCTTATGTATCATGTAATCAAGAATCGAGTAAGCTTGTATCATGTTCAAGTCGTGTATTATTACCATCTAGGTAACACTTCATGTGCCATTCTTTTATCACATGGTTGTTACAGTCAATGCAATTTCATTTTAGATTTCATAGTGGACCATATAGGACAGTGTATTCAGGGACAAGCCTCAAGAATCAAGTATCAAGTATCAAGCCTCAAGTATCAAGTAAACAAGCCTCAAGAGTGAAGTATCAAGCCTCAAGTATCACGTATCAAGCCAAGTGAAATATCAGGCCTCAAGTAGTGAAATATCAAGCCTCAAATAATCAAGTATCAATACAAGTCTCAAGTTATCTCAAGTATCAAGCCAAGTCTCACATAGAATCAATAGATTCTCTTTCGAGTACACGTTTCTGAATTATTCACTATTAGATCTATCCCTTTAAACCCCGGCTTGGTTAATTTATTATTAATGTCAAAAAAGCATGTATGTATCACGAAACAAGCCAAGCATATCGTGGTATAGTCATGTAACAAGTTCGAGTTGCAAGATAAACACGTACAAGTGCCAGATAACTCACAAAGAATAAAATAACCAAATCTCAAGTTCAGGACAGCAAGACCATACTGTAGCAAAATAGAAATTCCCGGTGTTACAAAAATGCAAATCTGAATCCGTCGAAACTTCTAGAAAATAGACTCCCAACCGAATCCAGCGAGTAGAAATAAGTCATATAGTATTTCACAAAATCATAACTCAAAACTGATTTGAATCCAGAAAATACGTTCAGCCAGGAATCAGAAAATCGAATTCACAGTCAGGAAAACCGCATCAAAACCTCTTAAATAAATCCAGGAAAAATCTGGGATATTCTCTTATATGTATAGTATCAAAATAAAAGGTTCATAATTTTCCAGTAAAATTAGTTTAGCCAATAAAAATCAGAAAATATCAAGAAACGATAGTTTGGCAATCTGGAATTTCCAACACTGTTGTACGAAAACTGTAATATCTCGTAAACCGTGAAAGGAAACAAAAATCCGCAAAAGGGAGATGAAAATAGACAAAATAAGCTAATCTTCATATTTCACAAACAATTTTCATAAAGTGAAAGGAATCAGGGTGAAAATACGAGTCTTTACAGAATAGCGAGTAAAATACAGTAAGTACAATCTTTATAAATAAACATGAAACGGCATATAAAACTCATCAATAAAATGCACCAAAATTCTGGATAATCCCCAACTAGGTAAAGAAATAATAGACAAAGTTTTGGATCAAAATAATATATTTAGCATAAGTATCAAAATAATTTAGTCATCAAAATCATCGAGAAACGAAATCTGGAAATGATCTACACCTCTGTAGTAAAACAGTCATATCTCACACATACGAAAACGAAATCGAGCAAGGTCAGAGGGGTTGGAAAGAAGACTAATTCCTCTAAAAATCATGCTTTTATACTGAAATTAAGATTCTGACCTTAATATGGTCTAAATTACTGATAAAGATAGAATAACGGCAAAATACATAATTTCCTCAAAACAAAAATCAACATAGATCCAACGAAACTTGATCCAAACGCAACCAAATATGAAATCGAGTCTACCAAGTGTCCAAACATCATGAAATAGGGTAATTAACATATCCAAGCAAGTCTATCACATGTATCTCAACAATTACTCAAATTCTCACAAAAAATTCCGCATACATGATCAAATCAAGAATGGGCAAAACCTAAGTTGTTTCTCAATTTTGTGTCGTGAGTCAACTATGGTCAAATAGCACTATAGAGACAATATCAATAAGGGATTTCACACACGAATTGTCTCTAGAACCCAACTATACTACAAGCAATATTTATGACTTGTATCATACAAAAGAATTTGAGTACAAGTTACTTGCCTTAACCGAAGACGAAGAACGAACACCAAGAATAATGGAAACGGATCCTGGAAATGAACAAAACCCACGAACGAAAATCCACGAACGAATGAATCCAAGCAAACTCATGCAAAAACTCTACACGAACAAAACACCACAAAAGAGTGATCAAGAGAGAGAGAGATGGCGGGGTCGGCCTGGCGTCGCTGGCTTGGTCGACGGCGGACGGCGAGCATGGGAGAGCAAGACGAGGGATGGATGGATGGAGATCGGGTGGTGCCTAGGGGTTTGCGGCCTGGGTTGTTGGTCGGCCGAAAGGGGAGCAGCCAAGGGATTAAGGGCGTCGGAATTGGGGGCTGGGGTGTTCAGGGTTGGCTGTGCGGCGCAACGGAACAAGGAGAGAGGCTGGGGTGTTTGGAGTTAGGGTTAGGGTTTAGGTGAGGGAGAGAGAGAGTTATATATATATGTATGTGGGAATTAGGGTTTAGTTGGCATGAGATGGGTTATTGGGTAATTGGGTTGTGGGTAATTTAGGAGTAGCAATAGGACTAGTCTCAAGGGATTCGAATTATATAGGATATCAAATAAGATTGTGGTGATACAGCTCCTTAGAGCTGTATCTGTTGACGGTAGCGAAGCAGAGAAGAAGGGGGCAACCTGGTGTATCAGTAGGAGCTTCGCGTATCCGTCCTTCAGCTAATATCTTTCTTTTAGGGAGTTTATTGTAAAAGGGTCGGGAAATTATGCAAATAAGCCCTGTTCACTGTATGAAGGCTGCGAGCTGGCAATGAGTGAATGGGGGATGTATGTGGGTGAGCCCTGCCACTTTTAGGCCGTTTTTACCATGCATTCCTTTTCGATTATGCGGGCATTGCATGCGACGCGTGTCTCGCTCCCATTGGCAGATCGAATTGAGGAGAGAAGAGCTAATTGGCAGATCGAATCAGATATATGAATAAAGATATAGCTAATTTTTCCTTTACTTTTTCTTGCTCTCTTATTTTTGAACTGCGTTCATGGGGGATACTCACTCTCGGCGAGAGCCACCCCCCCGCATACCGTGATACCAAACCATCCTCAGTTTGGACAGGTATCAATGGTATCAGAGCCAGGCTATATCGCAAACCCAATAGATCCGATCGTGTGCTCAACTATCCCTGAGACCGGAGCTAGCTCTGGACATGGGGAATCGAGCCCGTTGACGCGAGGTCCCATCCCTAGGGATGTTGAACCTCACAAGTCGACCGATCTAGAGTCTAGAGTGGAGGGATTGGAAATCTCACTAGGGGCCTTGAACGTGGATATGCGTGTGTAAGGAGCAAGGATGCAGACTCAGGTGGAAGAGATTAAGGGCCTCATTCAGAGGGTGCTGCCGCTGGTGGATCGCAGTGTGAGCAACTCCTCTGGCGGTGGTAACGGAGATCTGAGGGCCCAATCTCCTCCACACCCCCAATATTACGAAACAAACACCTATCGATCATGGCCAAGGTCTGAGGATAGGCACTGGGTTCACAGAGGAGAAGAGGAGGAACACGAAAAATACTAGTACATCTTCCCTTGTTATACCAAACTTGAGATCCCCACCTTCGATGGCAGCGGAGACGTCAGTAACTGGGTATTTCACTTGGAACACCACTTCGACACCCAAAAAATTGATGAGCGACTACAGGTGGACTTCTGCATCTATTTTTTGAAAGATGATGCACTCATGTGGTGGCGCTAGTTTAAGAAGCAATATGGTATGGAGGTGGGACGGGAAGCTTTGATTGAAGAGTTGTTGCTCCAGTTTGGGCCATCGGAGCTGCAAAATCCCACCGATACATTACTGAAGTTGAATCAAACGGGCTCAGTGTAACGCCCCGAATCCCAAAAGCACTGAATTCGAGATGTTCTACAGGATCTTTTCACTTTCTTCAGTACAATTTTACAAGGAAATTTAAACTTTTCACTATACATCAGAGTTTACATCAATATTACACTTTTCATTTGCACAGCGGAAGTAAAATACAACAATTAAATAAATGAACAACAACATGGTACAATCTTTCGGCATCCATTCCTCTTTAACATGTCATTTACCTGCATATAAGACTGTGGGTACGTCAGTTTATTCAACCGACGATCATTATACACGGCCATCCTCTCTATGCCGGAAATAGTATAACTTAATTTTCCATATTTAGCAAACACAAACTTGTCACATTACAATTTAAAGGGGCTACCCTATTGATGTCGTGTTGTGATTGTGCACTTAATCCTTAATGCAATTATTTATGTTACATGACACTAATGCACACTTGTTCGGAGTCTATGCATCCCATACTACATAGGTCCGAGGGCAAGCCTCTTAATCGTTCTTCATCTTTGTAGGGTTCAATCACTCGCCATGACTTAATCTACTACTGTAACTACGGTAGTGTCTTAGATGATCTATGAGTGCAAGCATGTGTACAGAAACTGGAGGGGAATCCCACGTCATGTCATGACGCATCGTGAAGAACCTATGGACAATTCAGCCTCCTTCATGGCACACGACCCTCATGCAGTCACCAAACATCCCACAAGTGTCACCACAGGGACGGTACCCTGGAGCAGTATCCACGTCATGTCACGACGCATCGTGAAGAACCTGTGAAATACTCTCCGCCGCCATGGCACCCTGGAGCAGTATCCACGTCATGTCACGACTCATCGTGAAGAACCTGTGAAATACCCTCCGCCGCAAATCCGATGGCTCTCACTCGTGTTTTTCTCCTACTTTCATCACGTCTCCACTATGTACTAATCCTTAGTTTTTATTAGAATCATGAACAAAATCAAAAGCTCTAGAGTTAGCCTCTCCACTAAACCGGACTTATTCATTCATTTCAACATGACCAACCTTGGTCTTTCTTTTCAATATTCATTTCATTTCTTTCCAGATGCCGGGGAGACTTAGCTACTCTTTCATTTCAATTCCAATTCACAAATTCTAATATAATCTGAGCATTCCCAGCTCATGAGTTCATTCTTCATTGCCTCAGCATATCATGATCTTAGCTTTCATATTCATGTAATTCTCAATTCGAATCTATGATTCATTTCATGTAAATTCTCAATTTAAAACAATGATTCATTTCATGTAAATTCATGCAGCAACAAATAGAGTTCATCAACATCAATAATAAAGTTCACAATCCTCAAAATAGACAGAATAATGTTCTCTGACATATCAAAACACTCTGGACAGTCGACTTGGATCTCTTCCAGTCGACTTGTTCAGTCAATTCCAGTTCTTCATAACCACTCGGGAGAGTCGACTGCTGCACATGGCAGTCGGTTGTTCCGCAGTGTTCCAATTCAATTATCAATCACAGGACAGTCGACTGTCGTTCAACACAGTCGCCTGTTCTGCCGAGTTCAATATGTAGATTCTCAAGTTCTATACAGTCGACTGCTACAAACAATCGGTCGACTGAGCAGTTTAAAATCTCAAATTAATGAATCACACCTCATATTTGTCTCGCTATTCTTTAACAAGAATAATTCACATTTCATGGTTATCACATTGTCCTCAAAATGAGAAGTACTAACGAATATTCATAATTCATGTTTTCATGCATCAATAATGTCACTTCAATCTTTACTATATTAATCTTCTTCATTTCTAGTTCTTTTACAAGGTATAATTTCCCAAAAATACACATATCAAAATCATAGTTCTGATTACACCTTTTATTACCAAATCACATTTTATTCCATGCAACAATTCCCAAGTTATCTTTATAAAGTCTCATGTATTTTCAAAAGAGTAGAACATTCGAGTTTATAAAAAAAATGTATCAGTTTCAGTCGACTTATACTATAGTAAGTCGACTGTTCAGGGGAAAACATCCATGATTTTAAGCAATAAATAGTTGACTTATAACAGCACCAGTCGACTTAGACGAGCATATAAGTCGACTTACAAGGTCCTAAGTCGACTTACCAGAACGTTTCTTTTCCGACATTTCTCAACAATTAATGCCACAAATCTCTTTATTAGCCAAGTTCACATTCATGGTTATAATTAATCCATACCAACTTAGATTTTTACTAATCAGATCACATACAATTTCATACTCACATTCCAATCCATTCATAGGTCAATTCTCCAATTAGAAGTGTACTCTTATTAGTATTTTTCATGCATCATTTCTCAATATAATGTTAGCATCATTTCTAATTAGAAATAAGGAAATCAAACCCACTATCATTCATTCATTCTAGCAAGCATTTCTACTTTAGAAATATGGAAAATTTTACCCACTATCATTCATTCATTCTAGCAAGCATTTCTACTTTTAGAAATATGAAAAATTTTACCCACCTTGTATGGAGAGAACAAACACAATAGCAACTAAGTCCTTTGCGAATGAATGCACCTCCTCCTAGATGATGCGCGCACAAGTTTCCACAAGTACCACCGAAAGCTTCCCTCCTTGAATAACCGGCCCTTCTCCTCCTTGTTGAAAGCAATACAATCCCACACAATTCTCTCAATCTTTTACTCACAACTTACACTAAATTAGACTATAGTTTTAGAAAGATATAATTGCATATGAATATAGCCATGGGAGGGGGTATTTATACTAGAAATCAAGTAGAATGAAGGGCTAGGATTAGTTGGTTGGTTGTAGGATGGAAGGCTAGGATGAGAGTAGGAGTTACCACAACTACCCACATTCACATAACTACCATACCATGACCACCACTAAAACTTTTGAATCTCCCTCCACAAGAAGTAATCCGGCCAACTAGGAGTAGTGTGCATTGCACGTGTACGTGTAGTGCACGTGCATGCAATTGGGCCAAAAATTGTGCATTTGATTTGTATATAAAAATATAAAATAAACTTTTTAAATAAATTAATCCATGGGCTTTTAGTTTTATGGGCCAAAATAGTAAAAATAAATAAAAATACATTTTGGGCTTTAAGAAAAAGGCTTTAAAATAAGGCCTTCAATCCATTTAGAGAAAGAGGCTTTTGTATAAAAATAGTTTGAAAACATATATTTAAATATTCATATACATCACAAAAAATAATTATAAGATTTTAATTCAATCAAAATATTGCACGTGCACACTACGTGCAAAATAACATAATTTTTCATCAAATGAAAAATCAGGGTATTAGAACACTCCCTCCTTAGAATAGTTCCGTCCCCGGAACTACAGTCAAGAGCGAGAAAAAACAGAATACAACACAACACAAGAACAAAAGATACAAAGATACAATCAAGCAAAAAGCTCCGGATAATCCTTCAACATCCTCTCCTCAATTTTCCAAGTAGCCTCTTCAACCAAATGGTTTCTCTAGACTACTTTGACCATCGGTATCGTCTTATTCCTCAAGACTTTTTCCCTACGATCAACAATCTCAACAGGAGACTCGATGTAATTCAGGTCTAACTGCAAACCCTCCGGTACTTCAGGCAAATGATGACTCAGGTCTGGAATGTAACCTCTCAGCATAGACACATGAAAGACATTGTGCACCTGAGACAACTCTTCCCGTAATTCAAGCCGGTAAGCAGTTTTCCCGATCCTTTTCAATATCTTGTACGGGCCTATAAACCTCGGGGCTAACTTCCCGCTTCTGCCAAAACGAACCACACCTTTACTAGGTGATACCTTCAGAAAGACAAAGTCACCAACCTCAAACTCAAGGTCCCTTCTCCGGTTGTCTGCATAGCTTTTCTGCCTGCTCTGAGCTTCCACCAACCTTTTCCTGATCAGAACAATCTTCTCAGAAGTCTGCTGTACAAGCTCAGGGCCAAACAACTGCCGCTCCCCAACTTCATACCAACAAACAGGTGTTCTGCACTTCCTGCCATACAAAGTTTCGCACGGCACCATCCCGATGCTAGCCTGAAAACCGTTGTTGTAGGCAAACTCTACCAAAGGTAAATGCCTTTCCAAACTGCCTCCAAAGTCTAGTATACAACACCTAAGCATATCCTCAAGAATACGATTGAGTCTCTCGGTCTGCCCATCGGTTTGCGGATGAAAAGCAGTGCTGAAATCCGTCTTGGTACCCAAAGCTGTCTGAAGACTCCTCCAGAAATGCGAAGTAAACCGCGCATCTCGATCAGACACAATAGTTGAGGGAACACCATGAAGTCTGACAATCTCACCAACATACAACTCAGCCAACTTGTCCATCGAAGCAGTGAGTTTCATCGCCAAAAAGTGAGCGGACTTGGTTAGTCGATCGACTATAACCCAAATCGCATCATTGCCTTTAGGACTCTTAGACAATCCCGTGATGAAATCCATACTGATGTTATCCCACTTCCATTCCAGAATAGGTAACGGCTGTAATAGACCTCCGGGTCTCTGATTTTCGGCTTTGACTTGCTGACAAACCTCACACTTCACAATAAATTCAGCCACATCCCGCTTCAAACCTGACCACCAGAAATGCTGTTTGATGTCTTTGTACATCTTAGTACTCCCAGGATGTACCGACAAAAGAGTAGCATGCATCTCCTGAAGAATACTCTCTTTCACGGTCCGCCTGATTTGGAACACACAGCCTATCTCCGAACCACAGCACTCCATCCCTGATTTGAAATCCGGGCAACCTACCAGCACTAACCTGCTCCTTCATCTCCAAAATATCAGCATCAAGCTCCTGACTTGCAATAATCCTTGCATTCAAAGTAGGCTGAAGACTCAACTGAGCCAAAGATGCTCCCAATCCTTGCAAGACAACCTCAATACCTGTCCGATCCAACTCCTCAATTAGATGCTCCTGAGTTGTAATCAAACTGGCCAAACTGCTCTTGCGACTAAGTGCATTAGCAACAACATTAGCCTTTCCAGGATGATACTTGATCTCAGGTCGCATGTCCTCGAGCACTTCCAACCATCTTCGCTGCCTCAGATTCAGATCTCTCTGCTGATATATGTACTTCAAGCTCTTGTGGTCTGTGTACATGTTCAACTTCTCACCGTACACATAGTGCCTCCATTGCTTCAAAGCAAAGATAATTGCAGCCAACTCTAGATCATGAGTTGGGTAATTTTTCTCATGCGGTCGTAGTTGCCTAGAACCATAAGCGATTACTCTTCCTTCTTGCTTTAAGACACAACCAAGCCCACGATGTGAAACATCGCTATAAACATCATACTCGACACCTGCTCTTGGCAAAGCCAAAATAGGTGCAGTAGTCAGCTTCTCTTTCAACTCCTGAAAGCTCGCCTCACATTGCTCGGTCCACTTGAAGCTCACATTCTTCTTGGTCAGTTCAGTAAGCGGCACGGCTATCTGAGCATAACCTTGAATGAATCTCCTGTAGTATCCAGTCATTCCAAGAAAACTTCTGACTTCCTTCACTGTAGTAGGCCTAGCCCAATCTCTCACTGCCTCTATCTTCTGAGGGTCAGTTGCCACTCCCTCCTTAGAAAGGATGTGACCTAGGAATGCCACTTCAGATTTCCAGGCATACAACTTCTGCTCTTCCAACTTCTACAAAACTGCTGCCAGATGCTCAGTGTGCTCCCCCTCTGACTTGGAGTACACGAGAATATCGTCGATAAACACCACGATGAAAGAATCAATGAACGGCCTCAGAATTCTGTTCATCAAATCCATGAAGATTGCAGGTGCATTCGTCACTCCGAATGGCATAACTAAGAATTCGTAATGCCCATGCCGAGTTCTAAATGCAGTTTTATGCACATCTTCAGCTTTCACTCGAACTTGGTGGTAACCTGATCGAAGATCTATTTTGGAGAAAACAGCTGCTCCTTGTAGACGATCGAACAAGTCATCAATTCGAGGAATCAGATACATATTCTGAACAGTGACCTTATTCAGCTCTCGGTAATCTATACACATTCTCATCGATCCATCTTTTTTCTTTACCAAAAGCACTGGTGCTCCCCAAGGTGACGCACTAGGTCGAATAAAGCCTTTTCCCAACAGTTCCTCAATCTCCCGTTTTACCTCATCCTGTTCCACTGGAGCCATCCTATACGGTGCCTTAGAAATTGGTGCACTTTCCGGTTGAACAGTGATGCTGAACTCTACATCACAATGCGGAGGTAACCCAGGAAAATCTTCCAAGAACACAATCGGATAGTCCCGAACCACAGGAATCCCTTGCAATTCCACAGGAGTCTCTTCCTTGCGGATAGTTGCCACCAGCTTAGAACACTTCTGCATCCCTCGGAAAGTGACTTCAGGTCCACCTGAAGCCTTCACTGTTACCGTCTTGGTCTTGCACTCGATGCTTGCTCTGTACACCGACATCCAATCAATGCCAATGATAACATCGACTCCCAAGATAATCATCTCGATCAGATCAATGCCAAAGATTCGGTATCCAATTACAATCTCGTAATCAGCGTAATACCGATCAGTGGTTAAAGTTTCCTCTGATGGAGTAGCTACTGCTAAGATCTTGCCTAGAAAGATCTTTGGTTCCACTCCCAACATTTTAGCAAATCTAGGAGACACAAATGTATGAGAGGATCCAGTATCGAACAATACAACAGCTTTTATTCCATTAAGATAGAGTTCTCCTGTTACATAATACACACCATTACATAACAGTTTCACAATATGAACGGGAAGAAGAAATGACAAAACCACTAAACATCAGCCCTCGTACCAGAGATGACCTGATCTGCTTCCTCAGCATCAGCCTCCGTCAAGGCAAATACTCGCTCTGGTTGGTACGGCCTCTTCCCAGACTGCTGCACTGGTGCATTGCGATTACTGCTCTGTGGCTTGGAGCATTGAGACATGAAATGTCCTGTCTCACCACAGTTGAAGCAAGTCACCGCAGGAGGTCTCACCACATTGTTTCCAGGTCCTCCAGCCACACTAACAGCGTTCGCCCCTGTCGGTTTGAACCTCTGTGCAGATGGTTTTCCCCTTGAAACTCTCAGAATTGGCGGGCCTCTTACCAGTCTGCCAGTTGTTCCTCCGATTCTGAACAACTTGGAACTGCTCCATATCTGCTTCCGTTGCTGCTGCCCTCTTGACCAACTTGTCGAATCTCCTGATACCAAGGGTGTCATCTGGGATCTCAAGCTTGGCCTCAGTCCATGCTCGAACTTACGAGCCTTCTTCGCCTCATCCATCACCAGTTCTGGAGCATACCTGGAGAGCTGAGTAAACTTAGTCTCATACTCCCTCACTGACATGCTGCCTTGCTGAAGTGACAGAAACTCCATGGCCTTCTTCTCTTGAACATCGGAGGGGAAATAGTGACTGCGGATTTCTTCTAGAAATTCCTCCCAGCCAAGCACTATACCTCCCATGGTCCTCTTCATGAACTGCCACCAAACAGCCGCGTCCTTCTCGAATTGCAAAGTCGCCAACTTGACCTTGCAGCCCTCTGGGGTCTCCAACACCTCGAAGATTGTCTCCACTTGACGGATCCAGTTGTCAGCCGCATCTGGGTCTAACTTTCCCTCGAATACAGGTGGTTTCATTCTCTTGAATGATTCCACCAGCTTAATCGCCTCAGGGCACAGGATTCATCGACCCCCTTCCTTGATTCATAGCCACTGCATTAAGCGTCTGGTAGACCCTTGCAAGCTCGGTCTCCATATCCAAACCTTCCCCACTCCTAGCTCCTCTTCTCGACATATTCTGATGCAAAAGATCCATTAAATTCGAAGTATAAGACAAGAATTTAAATCAACTTGCATTTCATTGAATTCCGAAGTTTATACATTCGAATTAAAAACATTTTCGACATCAGAATAGAAGATAGTAGAAACTAAGACAATCTAATCCCTACGGGTCCTTTTCGCTGCTCGAAGTTCATCCCGTAGTTCATCGACTTCATCCTTCAGCACATCTGTCAGGTTCTTTCTCTTCTCAAGTTCCCAAACCCGGTGACTGAGAACAGAAAAATCGTCCTTTCGCTTCGCCAGTTGAGCTTCCAATACTCCAACTCTCTCTCACAGGGTTTCCACCTGCCTCTGAAGAGAAGCCACAGTGCTACTCAGAGCTGGTCCCTCTTCTTCATCAGAAGAAGAATCGTCAGCCGAGTCTGGAGGTGGGGTAATCTCTCGAGATTCAGGCCACTCCTCCTCATCAGAATCTGCTTGCCCAGGGTGATACTCATCCTCAGAATCAGCCTGTCCAGGATGGTACTCTTCCTCAATGATATGCCAGTCATCGTCTCCAGCAGGGTCGAAGTGATCAGCCATCTTAGAAATTGAGAGGAAGAAGCATAAGTCATAGAGCAACACAAATGTAAGTCACTTACATTTAAATCTCTAGACTCAAACACACACTCTAATGTCCACATCTAGGGTGTCGTTCCTTATAAATTTGTACCAACAGGAAAGCGTAGAAAACCTGGCTCTGATACGACTCTGTAACGCCCCGAATCCTAAAAACACTGAATTCGAGATGTTCTACAGGATCTTTTCACTTTCTTCAGTACAATTTTACAAGGAAATTTAAACTTTTCACTATACATCAGAGTTTACATCAATATTACACTTTTCATTTGCACAGCGGAAGTAAAATACAACAATTAAATAAATGTACAACAACATGGTACAATCTTTCGGCATCCATTCCTCTTTAACATGTCATTTACCTGCATATAAGACTGTGGGTACGTCAGTTAATTCAACCGACGATCATTATACATGGCCATCCTTTCTATGCCGGAAATAGTATAACTTAATTTTCCATATTTAGCAAACACAAACTTGTCACATTACAATTTAAAGGGGCTACCCTATTGATGTCGTGTTGTGATTGTGCACTTAATCCTTAATGCAATTATTTATGTTACATGACACTAATGCACACTTGTTCAGAGTCTATGCATCCCATACTACATAGGTCCGAGGGCAAGCCTCTTAATCGTTCTTCATCTTTGTAGGGTTCAATCCCTCGCCATGACTTAATCTACTACTGTAACTACGGTAGTGTCTTAGATGATCTATGAGTGCAAGCACGTGTATAGAAACTGGAGGGGAATCCCACGTCATGTCACGACGCATCGTGAAGAACCTATGGACAATTCAGCCGCCTTCATGGCACACGATCCTCATGCAGTCACCAAACATCCCACAAGTGTCACCACAGGGACGGTACCCTGGAGCAGTATCCACGTCATGTCACGACGCATCGTGAAGAACCTGTGAAATACTCTCCGCCGCCACGGCACCCTGGAGCCGTATCCACGTCATGTCACGACTCATCGTGAAGAACCTGTGAAATACCCTCCGCCGCAAATCCGATGGCTCTCACTCGTGTTTTTCTCCTACTTTCATCACGTCTCCACTATGTACTAATCCTTAGTTTTTATTAGAATCATGAACAAAATCAAAAGCTCTAGAGTTAGCCTCTCCACTAAACCGGACTTATTCATTCATTTCAACATGACCAACCTTGGTCTTTCTTTTCAATATTCATTTCATTTCTTTCCAGATGCCGGGGAGACTTAGCTACTCTTTCATTTCAATTCCAATTCACAAATTCTAATATAATCTGAGCATTCTCAGCTCATGAGTTCATTTTTCATTGCCTCAGCATATCATGATCTTAGCTTTCATATTCATGTAATTCTCAATTCGAATCTATGATTCATTTCATGTAAATTCTCAATTTAAAACTAGTGGTATGGAGGCTTTTGTATAAAAATAGTTTGAAAACATATATTTAAATATTCATATACATCACAAAAAATAATTATAAGATTTTAATTCAATCAAAATATTGCACGTGCACACTACGTGCAAAATAAAATAATTTTTCATTAAATGAAAAATCAGGGTATTACACTCAGTCCAAGAATATCATAAGGAGTTGATCCGATACAGCCACCTTAGCAAGCAAATGACGATGCCGGTGTTGGACGATTGTTTTAACTCAGGACTCAAGGAAGAGATTCAACAAGAGGTGCTACTCAAGCGCCCCGTCACAGTCTCCACCGCCTATAGGGAAGCCCAAGCCAGAGAAACGATTCTAATGTGTCAGCGGAAGGCTCTCAGATATCAAGGATACATGAACAGGGCAACTGCACTCCCACCTCAATACAACTTAGCATCCAAGAGTGTGAGCACCAAACCTGCTGCGCTTGAACCCAGATCTGGCGATGTGGTGAAGGAAACTCCGTTTGATAAAATTATTGTGTATAGGAGAGCCAAGGGCCTGTGCTTCCGATGTAACGAGAAGTGGGTCAAGGGGCACCGGTGCAAAGGGAGATCACTTATGATGATTGAAGGGGATCTCAAAGAGAAGGAAACGATGATTAAGTTAGAAGATGAAGTATCAGATGCCACAGAAGAGTGTGCGACTGACGTTGTGCAGGTGCAAGCAGAGCTCAAGGCCATTTCCTCCCCCACCATCTCCCTGAATGCCGTTGTTGGCTCCTCAACCCCGCAAACTCTGAGGTTCCGAGGTTCCATCGCCAACAAAGAAGTTTTCGCTCTGTTTGACACGGGATCTACGCACAACTTTGTTGACTCCCTCTTAGCTAAGAGGGCCAAACTGCCTGTCACCAGGGGGTACCGTTCCAAGTGACGGTGGCTGGAGGTGAACAACTGCAGTGCGAAGGCGTCTGCAAAAATGTGGAGTTCTGGTGCTAAGGGGTGAAGGTCATTGCTAACTTCCATGTGCTCGCCTTGGGTACCAGTCAACTAATCCTCGGAGCAGAGTGGATTAGGACCCTGGAAGGTCTATGGCTCAGCTTCAGGGATTACTCCCTGCGATTTGAGCAAGAAGGAAAGGTGAAGACATTAAGAGGAGTCACTCAAGGAGAAGGAGAGATCACTGATGCTAAGGTTGTATCGAAGACCATCACTTTTGTTAAGCAAGGGCTCCTCTTGCAAATTTCAGCGACTAACTCCCAAAGCATCCCTTTCCCACCTTACCCCTCCGACCTCGCACACCTACTGCAGATGTATGACGAAGTATTCCATGACAGCAACTCTCTCCCTCCACCTAGAGCCCACGACCACCAAATCCACCTCTACAATGGGGCTCAACCTGTGAGCTTAAGACCTTATAAACACCCATGGCATCAAAAGAACGAAATGGAACGGCTGGTGAAGGAGATGTTGCGATCAGGAGTGATCAGGTTGAGCTCGAGTCCCTTTGCGTCGCCTGTTGTAATGGTTAAAAAGCACGACGGAACATGGCGAATGTGCGTCGATTACAGGGCGCTCAACAAAATGACAGTCAAGGACAAATTTCCCATCCCCATCATCGATGAGTTGCTCGACGAACTCCAGGGCGCCAAATTCTTTAGCAAATTGGATCTGAGGAGCGGATATCACCATATCAGAATGTATGAGCCCGACATTCCCAAGACGGCATTCAAGACGCACGAAGGCCACTACGAGTACACCGTCATGCCGTTTGGATTAACCAACGCACCTTCCACCTTCCAATCCCTTATGAACGAGATCTTCAAGCCTCACCTACGGAGATGTGTCTTAGTGTTTTTTGACGATATACTTGTCTATAGCAAAACATGGAGTGAACACCTACGACACTTGGAACTGGTTTTGCAGCTTCTTCGCGACCACAGTTTGTCTGCAAAGATGAGCAAGTGCGTGTTCGGCGTCCAGGAGATTGCTTATTTGGGACACATAGTATCAGAGAGAGAGGTGGTAGTCGACCTTGAGAAGATCTCAGCAATGCAATCCTGGCCACGACCCAAGTCCCTGAAGGCACTGCGAGGATTTCTAGGCCTCACCGGCTACTATAGAAAGCTCATAGCCTGCTATGCATCCATCGCTGCTCCCTTAGTTGCGCTGACGAAGAAGGGTGCCTTCGGATGGTCTGGGGATGCTCAAGCCGCTTTTGAGGCGTTGAAGGAAGCTCTTATGACTCCACCGGTGCTACAACTCCCCAATTATGATGAGACATTCGTGTTAGAATGCGATGCCGCAGGAACAGGGGTTGGCGCAATATTAATGCAACAGAAACACTCTATCGTTTACCTTAGTCTTGAGCTGAAGGGAAGGAACAAGCTCCTCTCGACGTATGAGAAGGAAATGTTAGCGATCCTGTTGGCGGTTAAGAAGTGGAGACACTATCTCCTAGGGAAAGAGTTTGTGATCAAAACCGATCACAAACCCCTCAAACATCTATTGGAGCAACGATTAGAGACGGAAGCCCAGCATACATGGTTGTGGAAGTTACACAGTTACCATTACAGGGTGGAATACACACAGGGGAGCGACAATGTGGGCGCCGATGGATTGTCTCGGATGTACGAAGAAGCACACCTGCAAGCCATTTCCATAGTACATCCACAGTGGCTCGATGAACTCAGAGAAGAGGTGCAACGGGATCCTTTTTACATTGTTATTGCTGCGAAGATAGTTTCAAATGAGCTCCCCACCAATCTCTATAGCTCTAAGCATGGGCTTCTATACTATAAAGGAAGGGTCGTGGTTAACCCCAACTCCGCTATAGCCAGAAAACTGTTGCAGATGCATCATGATTCGTTGCAAGGTGGGCACACAGGTTACGAGAAGACTTGGTCTAGGCTAAGGCAGGTTGCGCACTGGCAAGGAATGAAAAAAATGCTCAAACAATACATACGGGAGTGCGATATATGTCAGAGGAGCAAGTACTTGAATCAAGCTCCAGCGGTTCTCTTACAACCACTTCCTATACCAACTGCTATCTGGGAGGATGTCAGCTTAGACTTCATCGAAGGATTGCTGAGAAGCTTGGGGAAGACTACCATCTTAGTTGTGGTCGACAGGCTCACTAAATACAGCCATTTTATCGCAATCGCCCATCCCTACACTGCCAAACAAATTGTGGAAATTTTTCTGAAGAACATCGTCAAGCTTTACGGCGTGCTGAGATCCATGGTTAGCGACAGGGACGCTGTGTTCACCAGTGCTTTTTGGAAGGAAATTTTCACCCTACAAGGAACCAAACTCTGCATGAGCTCATCGTTTCACCCGCAAACGGATGGCCAGACAGAAGTAACTAATAGAGTTCTCGAGACCTATTTGCGGAGCTTCTGTGCCTACAAGCCAACCAGTTGGGCTAGCTTATTGGCTTGGGCGGAATACTGGCATAACACCAACATCCACAGTAGCACCAAGATCTCTCCATATCAAGCCCTGAATGGTAAGACTCCTCCTACCCTCCTCTCCTACACACCACAGACAGCTAGAGCTCAAGAAGTCGAAGAATGCTTGATTGAAAGGGATAACACTCTGTGCATACTCAAGGACAACCTGCGTAAGTCATAGGAGAGAATGAAGAGGCACCACAGATAAGCATCGGGTTGATAGGGCATTGAAGATTGGGGATTATGCATATCTCAAATTGCAGCCTTACAGACAGCAATCAGTGGGAGGGCGGAGGATTCACAAACTCTCCCATCTATACTATGGTCCCTATTTAGTGATAGGAAAGGTCAGCTCCGTCGCCTACAAGCTGCAACTCCGTCCTACCGCAAGAATCCACGACGTCTTCCACATATCCCAACTAAAGAATCATCTAGGAGATCCCAGTAAATTACGCACCACTCACCTTGCTTATATTCACGAGGATCACCTCGAACCCATGGCAATTTTATCCAAGAGAATGATGAATAGGAGGAATGCGGCAGTTACTGAGGTCCTCATACAGTGGAAGGGAGAAGGCAGGGAAGAGGCAACATGGGAAAATTTCTGGGATATTTATAATCGTTTCCATGGTTTTCAAAAAACGATGGAGGCTCCTTTTCAAGGGGATAGGAATGATACAACTCCTTAGAGCTGTATCTGTTGACGGCAAGCGAAGCAGAGAAGAAAGGGGCAACCTGGTGTATCAGTAGGAGCTTTGCGTATCCGTCCTTCAGCTAATATCTTTCTTTTAGGGAGTTTATTGTAAAAGGGTCGGGAAATTATGCAAATAAGCCCTGTTCACTGTATGAAGGCTGTGAGCTGGCATTGAGTGAATGGGGGATGTATGTGGGTGGGCCCTGCCACTTTTAGGCCATTTTTACTGTGCATTCCATTTCGATTATACGGGCGTTGCACGCGATGCGTGTCTCGCTCCCGTTGGCAGATCGAATTGAGGAGAGAAGAGCTATTAGCTCTTCTTCTATAAAGCCTGTAAGTAAGGATGTAATCAGATATATGAATAAAGATATAGCTAATTTTTCCTTTACTTTTTCTTGCTCTCTTGTTTTTGAGCTGCGTTCATGGTGGATACTCGCTCTCGGCGAGAGCCACCTCCCCCGCATACCGCGATACCAAACCGTCCTCAGTTTGGACAGGTATCATGTGGATTTAATTTGGCTTTGGTAATTCAATTAGGGATCAAACAATAGGATTGGGAATGGATGGGCGACCAATCACTACCACAAGCACCCAAGAACAAAAATAAAGAGGACAAGAACCAAATAAAAGAAAAGAACAATAACCAATGAAGAACAAAACAAACAGACAATAAATCAAACACAAAGAGCTCAAAATGAAATAAAAAGAATATATATTGAAAACAACTTCAATATATGGTTTAGAAAAATACAAGAGAGTACAATAACCAAGAAAGAGAAAAATACCTCAAAAATACGAAAAACGAAAAATGGGAGTTACTATCCTACCCATCTAGCAAGAAGAATTTCGTCCTCAAAATTCAAAAAGAAGGTACATAGGGTAACCCCGAAAGAAAAGAAAAAAAAAACAAAGCAAAACAAAATAAAACAACCACTACTCAAACAGATGAGGAAACTTCTGCTGAATCTCCTCATCCAGCTCCCAAGTCGACTCACTAGGGGAGTGAGGATTCCAAGCAACACAAACCAACTTGATGACCTTGTTCTTAAGCACTTTCTCCCGCCGATCCACAATAGCTACTAGCAGAATCTCACAAGTCAAATCCAGCCGCACGGTCAACTCAGAGTAGTCGATCACGTGGCTCTCATCTCCGATATATCTCCTGAATTGTGAGACATGAGAAACATCGTGCACTCCTGATAACGCTGGCGGCAATGCAAGATGATAAGTCACCTTGTCTACTCGCTCCAAAATCTCAAACGGTCCAATAAACCTAGGGCTAAGCTTGCCCCCACCACCAAACCGAATGATACCACGCCATGGCGATACCTTTAGGAAAACATGGTCACCAACACCAAACTCTAAAGCCCTCTGATGGACATCAGCCCAATGCCTCTGCCGATCCTGAGCTGCCTGTAAATGCTTCCTGATCTGAACCACAACATCAACTGTCTTAGTGATCAACTCTGGACCCAACAACTTCCTCTCACCAACGTCATCCCAGCACACTGGTGACCTGCACTTCTGCCCATAGAGTGTTTCGAACGGAGCAACTTTAATACTGGCTTGAAAGCTGTTATTATACGAGAACTCTACGAGATGCAAATGGTCCTCCAAAGATCCACCAAACTGAAGCATACAGGACCTCAACATGTCCTCAAGAATTTGAATAGTTCGCTCTGACCGTCCATCAGTCTGGGGATAGAAAGTTGTACTGTACTTCAACTTACTCCCCAAACTAGCCTGAAGACTCTCAGAACTGAGATCTGAATCTCGTATCCCTATCGGATATAATACTGACTGGAAACCCATGAAGTCTAACAATCTCATGCATATACCTCTCAGCTAGGCTCTCAGTAGACTGTCCGATAAGAAAAGGAATGAAGTGAGCACTCTTCGTCAAACGGTCGATGATCACCTAAATGGCATTATGACCCTTAGGACTAAGCACTGAGCTAGTCCTCTGCTAGTCCTCTCAGCTAGTCCTCTGATGCTCTGCCTTAACTTGCTGGCAGACTAAGCACTGAGAAACAAACCGAGCCACAACCTTCTTCATACCTTGCCACCAGAAATGAAGCTTCAAATTCCGATACATCTTAGTACCGCCGGGATGGATAGAATAGGATGACTGGTGGGCTTCCTCAAGAAACCTCTTATGAACATCACCTTTTGGGACACATAAACGGGAACTAAAACGAAGCGATCCATCTGCATGAATAACCATGTCCGTCCTGGACCCAGATTCAACCTCAGCTCGAAAACCCTGCAACTGCATGTCACCAGCCTGCGCCTTTTTAATCTGATCAACAAGAGACGACTGCAGCTAGAGCGCCAAACAACTCTGACCAGAACTCAGCAACGAAACCTCCAACTCCAACCTCCTCATCTGCTCAATCAGCTCCCTCTGCTGAGTCAAGAACGTAACTGCCGGTCTCCTGCTCAAAGCATCTGGCACCAAGTTTACTTTACCAGGATGGTATTACAAACTGATGTCATAATCAGGCCATAAGCTCCAACCAATGCCTTTGCCTCGTGTTTAACTCTTTCTGGGTGAAGATGTACTTGAGACTTTTGTGGTCTGTAAGGATCTCCACTCGGTTTCCAAGTAAATAATGTCTCTACAGCTTCAAAGCATAAATCATTGCTGCTAACTCCAAGTCATGAGTTGGATAGTTCTTCTCATGCGGTCTCAACTGCCTCGATGCATACGCTACGACTCGGCCCTTCTGCATCAAAACTACTCCATGACTCTTACCAGAAGCGTCACAGTGAATTACAAATCTGCCTGAACCATCGGGAATAGTTAACACAGGCACCGACGTCAATCTGTTCTTCAACTCAGCAAAAGCCACACCACATTCATCAGACCAACAGAACTTCTGATCCTTCTTAGTCAACTTAGTCAACGGTCCTGCTATCTTCGAAAAATCTTGGACGAATTTCCGATAATAGCCAGCTAAACCAAGAAAACTTCTGACTTTAGAAACTGACTTGGGAACAGGCCAATCCTTCACAGCCTCAACCTTGGCAGGATCCACAGAAACACCATTGCCTGAAATAATGTGCCCCAAGAATGAAACCCTGTCGAAGCAAAACTCGCACTTGCTGAGTTTTCCATAGAGCTGATTCTCTCTCAAAGTCTGCAGAACCACCCTAAGATGCTCAGCATGATCTTCCCAATTCCGAGAATACACCAAAATATTATCAATGAAGACCACCACAAATCTATCCAAGAACTGAGAAAAGACCTGGTTCATAAGACTTATGAATACAGCAAGCACGTTCGTGACTCCGAACGACATCACAAGATACTCATAGTGGCCATATCTGGTCTTGAAAGCAGTCTTCTGCACATCAGTCGCCTTCACTTTGACTTGGTGATACCCAGAACGAAGATCTAACTTTGAAAAAATAGCAGCCCCACTCAACTGGTTAAACAAATCATCGATCCTAGGCAATGGATACTGATTCTGCACAGTAACACTGTTCAGTTCCCGATAATCCACACACAGTCGATGACTACCATCCTTCTTGTTGACAAAAAGGACCGGGGCACCCCAAGGCGAAACACTGGGTCTGTTGAAACCCAAATCAAGCAACTCCTGAATCTGCATCTCAAGCTCAGCTAACTCAACCGGTGCCATCCTGTAGGAACTCTTCGATATAGGCATCGTACCTGGCTGAACTTCAATACCGAACTCCACATCCTTATTAGGGGATAAGCCAGGCAACTCCTCTGGAAAAAATATCCAGGAAATCCTGCACCACTAGATGCGCAGCCTCACAGCCTGAATGCAATTCCATCGCACAAACCTCATGATCAACTGCAGCTCGGCCAAGGGAAGACTCCCCAGCATGGAACTCAAACTCTGCGCGATCTGGAATCCGGAATACAACTTTCTTGGCACGGCAATCAATGATGGCATGGGTTTCACCCAACCAATCCATATCCAGAATAACGTCGAACACCAAATTCCTAATTATAATAAGATTGGCCTTGAACTCTGCACTACCAATAATTACGGGACACTGCCTGCGCTCCTGAGAACAAATGAAAACTCCACCACCTGTCACAATGTTCCAAGCCTCTGACATGTTACTGCACTCCAACTGATGGCGAGCGACAAATCGAGAGGAGACTAAAGGATGGGTTGCCCCGCAATCAAAAAGAACACGAGCAGGGAAAGAGCACACAAGGACAACCCCTAAAACAGAATCAAAAGAGGCAAGGAAAAGAATGGTTGAACAGGGGTGAGGAAAACAAAATGCAGAAAGGCAAACAGAGAGAAATAAAGCAAATGGAAATGAAGAAATGAAAGAGAAACAACAAAATAATAAAAGCAATAAACAAAAGATACCTGCAACCATACCCTCAACTGATTCAGCATCAGCAGCAGTCAGGTTGAAATCTTGACCTTTTCTTTTTTGGGAGGAGCGGTCGTCTGACCGATGATCTGGCACTAGGGGTGGTATACCATACCATACCGTATCATCATTACTCTACCGTCTACCGTACCGGAATACTTGGTACACAAATTTCTCTACCATTACCGTGCCATGTTTTTGGTACTACCGAGTTCGGTACTACCGGAATATTGGTACGGTATTGGTAATACCATGGTACTACCGGACATCAATCAACTTAAAAAATTAACCTTCATATAAATGGCAAAAGAAGGATAAATAAGCTCAACATAAATAAATATATATATATATGAAGAAGTTTCAACATAAATAATTAAATATATATATATATACGAAGAAGTTCCAATAATCAGCCAATGTTAATTCTCAAACAAGACTCAGCTAACTATCCATAATTTAGTCTAACATCTGTGTTTCCAGAGCCCAATCACCAGCAGTACCAAATAATATAAGTTTATGTTTAACAATGAAGGAAGAAATCATCACAAAACTCCATTCAAATAACTAATATCTTCAGGCATGTTCCCTTCAAAAAGTTCTAGAATTCTCACTCAAAACAAATTAAACATATACAAAAACAGAGAAACACCAGCACGAATAGTATACAAAAACCTACAGTTCAACTGATTAACAGAAAACAGATTCACATAAAAAAATTATCCTCACAAACAAACATACATCACCTGATATAGTGATAAAGAATCGACACAAAATTTAAGATCATGGATAAAAAAACATCAACATCACCTTCTCATCCCCTAAATAGTTTAACCCTCAATAAAAGAATTAGCTAACGACATTTTCTGCCCAATCCTTAATCCACCCAGGCCAAACAACAAATCACGGTTGTAGACTTTATTGTTATACAATTTCAGAGATGTATAAGTTTCAATATAATGTATCTTTATGTATGAAAATTAGTTTTAACATTCTGCAATATGATTGATTCAATATGCTACTCTATTAGATTCAACATTCTGCAATATGCTTGATTAGATATAATTGGATAGCTTCAGCATACAGAGAAAGAATGACAACAATACATGAAATTAAGAAGATTCATATATAAAGAATGACAACAGTATTGTTATTTTCCTTTCATAACATTCATGATATTTGATGGTTCTTTCATTTCTGTGTATTGTTCTACTCCTTTTTTTTGTAGTATGTATCTCATTTAGTAGATTCATATATAAATCAATTTTAGGATTATGATACAAATATACTACATAAATAAGATTTCACCTATATTAACCAGTCAAAAAAATACTCCTAAAAAAACACAAAAATCGATTTGATAAATCAAATCAAAAGATCTTTTACATCCTAAATTCCTAATTACTTGTGAATAATAATACGCAATATCTCAAGAAAACCCAACAAGAACAAGAAGAAGATGGATCTTATATTAATACACTAACTAAACTCTAAACTTTTCCTAATTAGTCGAAAAAATCCTCTACAATACCGTACCGATGGGGGCTGAAGAAGGTAGGTGGCGTCGCGACAGTGTGGTGCTTCGACAGCGTAGTGCGTCAGTCAATCAGTGCATGTGCCCTAGATTCAAAGAAGAAAAAAAGGAAGAAGGAAACAAAAGGAAGAATAATTGAAGTAGTAGTATAACTGGGGTGAAAATTTGAAAAAAAATAAGAAAAATGGGTATGGACATAGGTCTGGGCCTGGGTTTTTAAATATAAAAATTAAATTAAATATATATTAATTACTTGGTATGGTACGGTATACCATGGTATCAGTATTGGGTACCAGTACCATACCATATAATTTCGGTATGGTACAATACCGAGATTTCGGTATGGTATTACCAAGATTTCGGTAATATATGGTATGGTAATGGTATGGTACGGTATGGTACGGTAATATGGTATTTTTTGACACCCCTATCTGGCACTGCGAAGGAAGGGGTGGCCTAACTGGACCACGAGCTGGGGCAATCTGCTGAAAGGGACCCGACCCCTGGCTGGAAGAGCCATCTGCTTCTGTCGTGGGCAATCCTGCGCCATATGTTCAGAAGCACCAAAACCAAAGCAACGGCGATTGGCATGCCTGCAGTCCTTTTGCTCATGCCCAGCAAGACGGCAAAAGTCACAAAAACTGGTCCGCTGAGGAACTACAGAAGAGTAAGGAGCTAACCTGACCGGATAGGCTGGGACAGGCCTCCGAACAGGCCCACCAGAAGGCCTAGCAACTGAGTACGAAACAGTCCGCTGAGACGGAGTCAATCCACCACGAGCCTGCTCCTAAGCACGAGCTGCCTCAAGAGCTTCTGCATAAGTGCGCAAGCGAAGGGAGACAAGATGCACCTTAATCTCGCACTCAAGCCCTAAAGTTAATCTATGAGCCCTATCCTCTTCATTCGCCACAAGAACGGCTGCGAAACGGCTAAGTCTAGTAAATTCAGCTGCGTACTCGTCCACAGACCTGGAGCCCTGTTTCAAGAAAGTCTCGTGTTACAACATTGCATAAACAATATGTAACGGAATTCCATTACTAGAAATGACGACCATCCTGTTTCAGGGCCAAGAATTGTTGCTCAATCTCCACTCTAGTACTGCTAGGAAAGAACTTCTCCAAGAAGCTCCTAGTGAAAGTGGCCCAAGTGATCGGTCTTTCAAGCCTTTCGGACTCGGACCTCCACCAGATATGAGCCAATCCACCAGCTGGATGGTCACCACATCCACACGATCAGCATCTGCAACCCTTGCAGCCAAAAGCAGTTGCTCGTCCTAATCAACCACTGTTCAGCCTCCAAAGGCGTCTCAGTGCCTGAAAACCTGTCAAGATGCAGCCTTATAAAGTCTGTGGTTGTTCCCGGATGGGGAGGAAGAGGTGCCTACACAGGCGCAATAGGCAGAGGAACTCGAGCGGCTTCCAAAGCAGCCATCACCAAATCACTATGGTTCTGCTGCATATTGATCAAGCGCTCAAGCACAACGGTGACAGCCTCAAGCTCAGGCTGATCACCCGGAACACGAGCAGAACCACTACGAGCCATAGTCTGCACAAAACCAAAAGCAGTTAGCATCCAGATCAATGTTGATGATAATTCATTAATGCATGCATGGTTGGTGAAATGTTGAGCCGATTCCAGTTCGAGCTAAGCTTGTCTAATATTTTAGGCAACTAATACATTAGTCAAACCTGGGCTCTGATACCACTAAAAATCTTGTCATGCCCCACTTCCCAAAAGAGAATACGGAAGACGGATACGCAGCAAAATCTCAGCGAATGATTTCATCATCCATAAGCTGTTTAAGAATCTTTACAACATTCACAAGAATAATCAGAGTCGGAAGCAAAAGAGTCAACCAATCATGCACATATGAACCAAAATACTAGTAGGAATACTTGAAACCGAATACATTAATCTCAAATAGTCATGATCTGAATAAGTCAATAAAATCCTGGATCACATTGCCCAAATACAAAATAAATCTAAGTATCAGAATACAATATTGTTCAAGGAACTACAAAAATAATAATAACAAGATCCAGCACTAATACTTCGTGTCACCAATACCATCTGGAACCTGTTCTCCAAAATCTGCAATTTAACAATTGCAGGGAAGAGGAAAAGAGAAAATAAGTACCCGTCAATTGCAAGTTACGAGCCGCTTGTAATGCAGGATACAAGTATATGGGGAAAACTAACTAAATAGCATGGTATAGGCATGATAACCAAATGGGATACTAGCATGGAAAATGAACAAGTACAAGGGGCGTGTATCAAGTATCAAGTGAACAAGTATCATGTAAACAAGTATCAAGTGTCATGTATCAAGTATCACGAAATAAGGTAACAAGTAACAAGTGTCAAGTTGTCAAATACAAGTGTCAAGTATTATGTTCAAGCATCAAGTCTCATGTATCATGTAATCAAGTATCGAGTAAGCATGTATCATGTTCAAGTCTTGTATTATTACTATCTAGGTAATACTTCATGTGCCATCCTTTTATCACATGGTTGTTACAGTCAATGTAATTTTGTTTTAGATTTCACAGTGGACCATATAGGGCAGCGTACTCAGGGACAAGCCTCAAGAATCAAGTATCAAGTATCAAGCCTCAAGAATCAAGTAAACAAGCCTCAAGAATGAAGTATCAAGCCTTAAGTATCAAGTATCAAGCCAAGTTAAATATCAAACCTCAAGTAGTGAAATATCAAGCCTCAAGTAATCAAGTATCAAGACAAGTCTCAAGTATCTCAAGTATCAAGCCAAGTATCACATAGAATCAACAGATTCTCTTCCGAGTACACGTTTCTGAATTATCCACTATTAGATCTGTCCCTTTGAACCACGACTTGGTTAATTTATTATTAATGTCAAACAAGCATGTATGTGTCACGACAGAAACCAAGCATATCGTGGTATAGTCAAGTAACAAGTTCAAGTTGCAAGATAAACATGTACAAGTGCAAGATAACTCCCACAGAATAAAATAATCAAATCTCAAGTTCAAGACAACAAGACCATACTGTAGAAAAACAGAAATTTCCGGTGTTACAAAAATACAAATCTGAATCCGTCAAAACGTCTAGAAAATAGACTCTCAACCGAATTCAGAGAGTATAAATAAGTCATATAGTATTTCACAAAATTATAACTCAAAACTGATTTGAATCCAAAAAACACATTCAGCCAGAAATCAGAAAATCGAATTCACAGTTAAGAAAACAGCATCAAAACCACTTAAATAAATCCAGGAAAAGTCTGGGGTATTCCCTTATATGTCTAGTATCAAAATATAAGGTTTCATAATTTTCCAGTAAAATTAGTTTAGCCAATAAAAATGAGAAAATATCAAGAAACTATAGTTTGGCAATCTGGAATTCCTAACACTGTTATAGGAAAACTGTAATATATCGCAAACCGTGAAACGAAACCCAAATCCGCCAATGGGAGATGAAAATAGACAAAATAAGCTAATCTTCATATT
Organism: Hemerocallis citrina; assembly: GCA_017893485.1. Lineage (NCBI taxonomy): Eukaryota > Viridiplantae > Streptophyta > Magnoliopsida > Asparagales > Asphodelaceae > Hemerocallis > Hemerocallis citrina. Next base: position 173,874,822 of record CM030361.1, read on the forward strand.
TCACAAACATTTTTCGTACAGCAAAAGGAATTAGGGTGAAAATACGAGTCTTTACAGAACAGCGAGTAAAATACAACAAGTACAGTCTTTATGAACAAGCATGAAACAGCATATAAAACTCATCAATAAAATGCACCAAAATTCTGGATAATCCCTAACTAGATAAAAAAATACTAACCAAAGTTTTGGATCAAAATAATATATTTAGCACAAGTATCAAAATAATTTAGTCATCAAAATCATCGAAAAACGAAATCAGGAAATGATCTACACCTCTGTAGTAAAACAATTATATCTCACACATACGAAAACGAAATCGAGCAAGGTCAGAGGGGTTGGAAAGAAGACAAATTACTCAAACTCATATTTTATACTGAAATTAAGATTCTGACCTTAATATGGTCTAAATTTCTGATCAAGACAGAATATCGGCAAAATACATAATTTCCTCAAAACAAAAATCAACATAGATCCAACGAAACTTGATCCAAATGCAACCAAACATGAAATTGAGTCTACCAAGTGTCCAAACATCATGAAATAGGGTAATTAACATATCCAAGCAAGTCTATCACATGTATCTCAACAATTACTCAGATTCTCACCAAAAATTCCACATATATGATCAAATCAAGAACGGACAAAACCTAAGTTGTTTCTCAATTTTGTGTCGTGAGTCAACTATGGTCAAATAGTACTATAGAAACAATATCAACAAGGGGTTTCACGCACGAATTTTCTCTAGAACCCAACTACACTACAAGCGGTATTTATGACTTGTATCATACAAAAGAATTTGAGTACAAGTTACTTGCCTTAACTGAAGACGAAGAACGAATACCAAGAATAATGGGAACGGATCCCGACAACGAACAAAACCCACGAACGAAATTCTACGAACGAATGAATCCAAGCAAACTCATTCAAAAACTCCATACGAACAAAACTCCACAAGAGAGAGATCAAGAGAGAGATGGCGGGGTCGGGCTGGCGTCGCTGGCTTGGTCGACGGCGGACGGCGAGCAAGGGAGAGCGAAACAAGGGATGGATAGGTGGATGGATGGATGGATGGTTGGAGATCGGGTGGCACCTAGGGGTTTGCGGCCTGGGGTGTTGGTCGGCCGAAAGGGGAGCAGCCAAGGGATTGGGGCATCGAAATTGGGGGCTGGGGTGTTCGAGGTTGGCTGTGCGACGCAAGGGAACAAGGAGAGAGGCTGGGATGTATGGAGTTAGGGTTAGGGTTTAGGTGAGGGAGAGAGAGAGTTACATATATATGTATTTGGGAATTAGGGTTTTGTTAGCATGATATGGGTAATTGGGTTGTGAATAATTTAGGAGTAGCAATAGGATTAGTCTCAAGGGATTCAAATTGTATAGGATATCAAATTGGATTGTGGATTTAATTTGGCTTTAGTAATACAATTAGGGATCAAACAATAGGATTGGGAATGGATGAGCAACCAATCACCACCACAAGCACCCAAGAACAAAAATAAAGAGGACAAGAATCAAATAAAAGAAAAGAACAATAACCGATGAAGAACGAAACAAAGAGACAACAAATCAAACACAAAGAGCTCAAAATAGAATAAAATGAATATATATTGAAAACAACTCCAATATACAGTTTAAAAAAATACAAGAGAGTACAACAACCAAGAAAGAGAAAAATACATAAAAAATACGAAAAACGAAAAACGGGAGTTACACCCGTGCTTCAAGATTTCTCATGGATAAATGGCTCTGTTTCATCAAAGGATTATACATGCCCTCCTCTAGTGTGTGTTCCCTTCCATCTGTCATCTTCGACTCTGCTGTTCTCTCACCCCATACTTCATAAATCTTATCAACCTTCGTTCTCACACAATGACATAATGCAAACTTGAAAGTAGAAACCATCTCCCTTTTGGATCAAACTTGAGAAGAACTAACCGAAACAAAAGAACAACTGAAATTCACATCTATGAAACTTAAAAAAAAACACTGTTAAGCCATCACTTGATTCAGCGACACTGAATTTGGCACCCCTCTGACTCACTGCTTGCAATAGTCTCTCATCTATTCCCAATTCCTTGCACTGGTGGCCACGAACCTTATCCCTACATACACTTTTTCTTCCATTTGAAGTACTATCCACCTTCAAGAAACTTACAGAAGTTGCTTCCGATTTCTAACTCTCCATCCTAAGTGCATCATCCTCCAACCCCTTGATCATACCTGCTATGGAAAGCTTCTCCTTAGCAGATTTCTTACCTAGCACGATTATCATGTTGGATGAATTTGGTTGTGAATATATCAAGTTGGAAGCTTTCAGATCATTTGCGTTGAACACCCTCGGTTTAGATAAATCCATATTGAACTCCACTTTATGATCTAGAAGAATGATACTTTTCTTCCCTGAGTAACCCCACAACTTTCCTTTCTGGTACATCCAATCCTGTAACGACGATCCCAAGTAGTCAGTTTTAAATCTTGCCCAAAGACTCACCCACTTCTCCTACACCTGACTTCGCTCATCGATGACATACAGATTAAACCCAAGGCTTTTGAATAAGTCCTCTCCCAATTCTTCTGATTTGTGCCAATTGGTCTCCTTTTATCTCCTTCTAGGACTAGATCCAAGTCCTGTTGAACCGATGCTTCATGCATGTTCTCCTTCAAGAGATCAAAGTTGATCTTACCTTCAAACTGCTTGATCTTCGTGATCTGATCAGACATCTTCTCCAAGGAACTCGAACAAACCTACGAACTTGATTGTTCTGATACCAATTGTAACGCCCTTACCCCAAACTCAGACAATTTATTTATTTTATCAGACAAATTATTTATTTATTAGTACAACTGCCCACCATAAACTGCCTCTCAAAAGGTAGTTAACCGAATTAGTGACTCTTGATCATAGGCATTTTTATTTATAGTTAATTAATTCTTGCTAATTCCAGATATGGGATTAACTCCAATCTCACATCCGCTGCTTCTGTTCTCTCACTCAAGAAACTCACAACCAACAACCCGGATGGTGGGCCCCCCAGTCTATGCCATGTCACCCTTGAACCAGGCAGACAAAGCATGCTACTTTTCTCCTTTCACCGTGGGCCCCAGCAATAACATCAACTCATCTGCTGCTTCTTTACACCGGGTGCCCCCCATTTTCAAATTAATTACAACTTCGCCATCATAGTATAATATTATATATTATTATCTCTTTGAAAATTATGGGGTGTTATGCCAATTGTTAGGAAAACAACCGGTACAATGACACACTTGTTAGGGAGTTAGGGGAACTCTTCTGTCACGCTCCGCTTCCCAGAATACAGCGAACACAGCAGGTAACTGAGGCCCAGCGAATGATATAAGTATGCCAACTCATATCATCCATAAGCTGTACAATACCAGGTAACTCAACAGTACAATAGTAATCATATAAACATGAATATAATGCAATAACCAGTATCTGAAATACAAGAACTTACCAGATAGCCAGAGAATATGCAGTGCAGTACAGTTTGATGAGTTCTCTCAATAACCCATCATCTGTATCTGTACAACATAACTCAAAGAAAGACAAATGGAGTACCCGTTAAAGCAAGTTACGAGCCGCAAGTAGTACAAGCAAAAGGAACGAGAACAAGATATAACAGGAAAAACAATAAGAACTAGGAATTCAAATACGGAACAACATGATAACAAGAACAACGTACATAACAGGAAGGAAACAAGAACTGACCAAGTCTCAAACATAACTAATCAGGAACAAGGAATCTTGTAACAAGAAGCATGTCAGGGTAAGCAGAAATCTTTTAACTTATAAATATGTAACATGTAACTTGTAAACATGTAACATGTAACTTGTAAACATGAATCATGTAATCTTGTAAACAGGAATCGTGTAAACTTGTAACAGGTATCAAGTAGCATGCAAGCATGTAAACATGTAACGAGTGTCAGGTAGCATGTACACGTAACAGGAATTTGCAGGTGATCATATTATTCTCAAGTCTTGTATTTAATCCTATCTAGGTATCACTTCATGCATCCCATTTATTTACCACATGGTTGCTACATACAATCAAGTTGCATTTAGATTTCGAAGTAGATTATATAAGGCCATGTACTCATGTATCAAGTATCAAGTAGTCAAGTATCAAGTAGGACCTATGGGTCCCCTCCGAGCACACCTCTCCTATAGGGAAGTATGTAGTCAGGTAAGCAAGTGGGAAACATGGGCCCCCTTCTGAGTACACCTTCCAATAGGAAAGTATGTAGTCAGGTAATTATGATAGGATCATGTATCATGTAATCAAGTAATCAAGTAATCATGTGGGAAACACGGGCTCCCTTCCAAGTACACATTCTATATTGTACACTACTAGATCTTTTCCTTAACCCCGGCTTGATTACTTGTTATTATTATTAAAGCAGGTATAGACGTGCACAAACAGGATGAGTAAACATGACAAAGAACAAGGGACAAGCTCAGGTCGGATAGAAAACATAAATGGGTGACAAAACAACTTATAATAGTTAGAAACAACGAGAACTTCAATTCTAGACAGAAAGACGTTGCTGCACCAAAATTGGAATTCCCGTTGCAATAGGAATGAAAATCTAGATTCGTCTGAAGTTCTAGAAACTAGACTTTCTGCCGAATCCAGTGCATATAAACAAGATACATAAAAGTTGGAGCAACTGGTGTCAAAACAACATTCTACACAGATTTCGTGTTCAGCTAGAATTTGTAAAATTTTGGTTACATGCATGAAACAGGTTTAAAAACTCAATAAATAAATCCAGGAAAATTTAGGGAGGTTCCCTAACATGTCTAGTCTCAACATATTAAATTTCATGTTTAGAAAGTTCTAACATATTCGAAGTGTAACCGGGTCAAAATCAGGCTATGAGTCAGAACATACAGCAGAGCAGAAATACACAATTGGTGTTTATGATCTTTTATGATTACGGAAATAATAGAAACGAATCAAAACGGATATGGTGAAGATTATCAATGAGTAAGAACATGAAAAACAAGTTATAACGGAGATGTACTTGTGGTATTTATGCTTGTACGAGAAACAAGAAAATTCAAACAAGTACTTGCCTTGATTGGAGACGATACCAAAAAGAAGAGAATAATGGGAACAGATCCCAGCACAACGGCGACGATCATGAACCAAGCGAATCTTGATGAGATGGTTACGATCGGGCACGAATCTCGATGTTGATGATCAAACAACGATCAGACGGATTGACACAGATCTTAATGATGATCAAGTTCAAGATGATCAAATGTAGACCGTATGGCTGAGATCGAATATAGAATATATAAGAATTTTTAGAGTACCAAAGGAGTAAAATATACCATGATTGACAAATCGATGAATGAGAACAAAAAGTGGATCAAATGTTTAACTCACCAAGTAAAAGATGAACGAGACGATCGAGACGATCAAGGGCCGAGATCAAGTTGATCAAGCAATCAACGGTCGAGAACAAATAGCTTGATGGTGATGATGATGCGATCAATGCTTGAGATCAAAGGATCAAGGAGATGATGACCATGATCGTGATGATCAAAAGGAGATCGGATGGCTAGGATTTGAAAAGGAGCCCTGATAACGAACAAAATAGAGGAGCTCAGGAATAGAGCTCGACCAGGTGGCGGGACCCAAGCGACGGGGGCAGGTGACCGGCAGGGGTGACGGAGCTCAACTGGGGTTCGCAGAGGTTGGCGATGGAATGCTGACGATGAAGGGGGCTCGACTGGTGGTCGAGGATACGGGTAGCGATGGGGTGGTCGCGACGGGGTGATCGGAGGTGGTCTGCAGGGCTTCGACGGTGGAGATGGGGTGCTGCAATGGCGATTACAGGCAGAGGCGATGACGATGGCTCGAGCAGGAGGCGCTCGAAGGTGGGGTTTGACTGTGGTCGAACAGGATGCATATGGCTATCGAGGGACTTCGGAGGTTCGGCAATGGCGATGGCAGGGAGCTTCGGGGTGAGCGAGGTGAGGAAGCAATGACAGAGGTTGTTGGGTTCTTTGGAGGTGGTGATGGCGAAGCAGGGGATCGCGAGGCTGAGGAGTTCGGAGCCATGGTGGAGGCTCGAGGGAAAGTCGAGGTCGAAGATGGTGGACTTCGACAACGGCGAAGTTGAAGGCGGGTGTGGCGAGGCTCAGAGGCAGGTGCAGCGAAATCGCGAGGAGGGCGAGAGTGGCGAGGATGGTAGAGGTGGATGTAGGGGATGCTGGCATGGTGACGGTGGAGTCGCGAGTAGAGGGTGAGGGAGAGCGAGAAGGTGGAGGGCGAAGAGAGGCAGGGAGAGTAGCAGCGGGATGAGATGGTGCTGTCGAGGGGGGTCACGACTGGGCAACGATGGTGGCCGAGTAGCGGGGTGCGAGGAGGAAGGTGAGCGGGGCACATGCGGCGACTTGTGGCGATCGACACCAGGCTCGACGAGGGTAGGGTGATTGGCAGGTGGGGGGTTAGGCTGCTTTGGTTTTTGGGAAAGGGAGAGAGAGGAATCTAATTATGATTGAATGCAATTGTGATTAGTTAGGATTTGAAGAGTTAGGGGAGAAAATCATGGGATTGAGGGAGAGTGATATGTGCAGTTTGGCAGATAGAGGGAAACGTGAGGGAAAGAATTGAGGGAGACTGGGTAAAAGAGTTATTGGGTAGCGGGTTAACGGGTTGCAGGTTGATCCAATAAGAAAATGGGTTTGGGTTTGGGCTTCAAATTAAATAATTAAAATAATTATATATAAATGGATTATTTTTTTCTCTGGGCTCAAATCCAATAATAAATAAAAAGATTTTTCGGGCTCTAGTTGCAAATAAAAATTTATCAAATAATATATGGACTAGGCTCAACAAAACAATGATAATATATAATGAATTAGGTGTCCGACTTATATTAGTTAACATAATCGACAAAGAATAATATAATTTGTTCTGGCCAAAATATAAATAATAAAATGAAATAGGAAATTTCTTAGAAACCAGGATAATATTTTGTTAAAATTCGATTAATTGGAAATGTAATTGTTGAAAAAAAAAAGAATTTAAAAACGTGAAGAAAGTTATAAAAATTTTAAATACAGAAAATACACGGAAAAATACATATATACGGGAACAGGGGTTACATCTACCCTTTAGAGGACCTTGTTGAGTTATTTGATGCAATCAACGCAAACTACCAAGCACATATAAGATAATACCAAACACACCAAATTAAGCACACATAAGTTTGTCCTGGTTTATGCTTTAGCCTTAATTTGAGGGAGAAGAAACAAAGATATTATTCAACTAGAGAAGATACAACAATATTACAATTCTCACCATGACTGTAAGATTTCCAAAATAATTAATATTATTGTGTATAAAAATATATATTGTACATTCAAACTATGTGTAACCCCTATTTTCCCAAATACGTATTTTCTGTATTAAAAATTTTTGTAAATTATTTTTTTTCGCTTTCAAACTGTTTTGTCAAAATGTATTGTTGGATCTTCTATTAAAATCTATTTTTTATCAATAATTTTAGTTGTAACTAATTTTCTATGATTTTGTTCTTTTTATTTTTATTATTACTTTTATTATTACTATTATTATTTTTATCATTTTTCTTATTATTATTATTATTATTATTGTTACTATCGGTATTATTTTGCTAGTGTTGTTATTTGCAGTATTATTATTTTTATTATTAAAATTACATTTTTTTTATAAATTATATATATATTTTTGGTTACTCTATTTTTCCATATTGGATTTTAATACCCTTTAAACCCAAACCCTATTTAATTAAACCTATTGGATACTTTTCCATACCCAATACACCAAACCCTAATGGATTCCTAACCCTTCAACCCGTTAATAACCCACTTACCCTGTTCACCACCTAACCCTAATAATATCCCCTACCAATATAAAACCCTATCCCTGTTCATCCCCAACCCCCCAGTCGCCTTACTCTCATCCCTCTCCCGATCACCCATTGCCTTCCACCTCCCGTCCTCCCGTACCTCCCAAACTTCCTCGCCACCTCCTGCCTCCTTCCCATCCTCTCCGCAGCGACGCTGCAGCTCCAACGCCCCTTCAGTCGACATCAGCCCTGCCGCTCTCCGACATCACGAAACCAGGTCGCGACTGCAGACTCCCGTCACCCTCCACCTCCGTCTCCCGACCTCCTTCCATCTCCTTCCTCCGGCGCGACTGTAGCGTGCTCCTTCTGCGTTGTCCCCCCATGACGCCTGCAAGCCAAAAGCCCCAGCCTAGTGCATCGCTTCCCTGCGGTGGCCTTCCCTCCGCCGCCAGCCAGCACAATCCCATCGCCAGTGCCCTGCTCGTGACAGCCCAATGCAGTCAGACAGTGCGCTAGCCAACCCCTCGCCCTGTGCTCCTCCTATCGTGATGCCAGTCGCGATGCCCCTCTTTGTGCTGCCATCCCACCGTCGTGACCGCCGCCTTCTCCTTGCTGTGCACACCTTACCGTTGCCGAGTTCTCGTGAGTGAGTTCGTTGTTCGTATTCGTGGGATTGTGAGATTGAGTTTGTGGTTGTGTGTTTATGGTTCGTGGTTGTGTTCGTGATTTGTTCGTTGTGTTCGTGCCGTAGGAACTTGTTCCCGTTATTCTTGTTCTTTCTCCGTTCTCGTTGTCGTCTCTCAGGCAAGTAACTTGTATTCTTTTCTTTGTGTAATACAAGTACTAATACCACCTGTAGTGTAGCTGGGTTATAGAGACAATTCGTGTGTGAATCCTCTGTTATATAGTCTCTATTGTGTTGATTCAACCATATTTGCCTCACAACATACATGACATAAAATAACTTAGGGATGACCACTTTTTGGATGTATATATGCATGCTATTTTGTGATATCGTGTGCTTGATGTGTTATTCGTGCTATAACTTGCTGTGGACGTGCAAAATACCCTATATCATGTTGTTTGGACATCTAGTACACTATATTTCATGTTTGGTTTGATTTGGATGAGTTTTACTTGAACTAGATGATTTTTCGTTCAAAGAGGAATTCTGTAATTTCTGTTACTATGCTTTTGATTAGTATTTTAGAACCTATTAAGGTCAGTATATGTAATTAATTTGTGAATAAGATCTATAGATAATTCTATCTACTTTGAAGATTTTTTGACAGATCTCAGTTTCGTTTTACGGGTTGTGAGTTATGTCTATTTTACTACAGATGTGTAGAGTGGTTTCCAGATTTTGTTTTCTATGAATTCTGAAGAGTAATCTATTTTTATCATGATGTTAAAAGTATTATTTTGATCCAAAATTTTTCACAGTATAACTACTTCTAATTGGGATTAACCTTGAATTTTTGTGAATTTATTTGATGAGTTTTACAAACCGTTTTATGTTTCCAAACAATTACTATATAAGCATATTTTGCTTGCTGTTCAGTAAAGAACCTGATTTCCGACATATTTCTACTTACTGTTTTTAAAATATTTGTGAATATGAAAGTTAGCCTACTGTGTCTATTTTATCACCCTTTTGAAGGATTTGGATTTTGACTTATGGTTTGTGAGATATTGCTGTTTTCGTACCGCAGTGTTTGTGATTCCAGATTTACAAAACTACTGTATCTTGATGTTTTCTGATTTTTGTTAACTAAATTATTTATATTAAACAAGGAAAAACATCGGACAAGGCAAAACAAACTCAGGGGAAGGGTAACAAAACAGAGGAAACACAAGAAAAAGAAAGAAGTGGAAGAAGATGGACAAGAAGGATGTCAAATGGAATGAAAGAAAGAGAATAAATAGTATCCAAAGAAAGGAACCAACAAAAGGTAACAAAGCAAGATAAAGGAGTAGATAGAACTGGAATCAAAGGGAGAAAAGACAGGAAAGAATTGAAACAAACAATAAGTCAACGGATGGGAACAAATACAAGAGATAGGGGGAAAGCAAACAATGCAAGGAAGGAGAAGCAACAATAGGATCCTGGGACCTGTGGGTTATGGGCCCACCACGCCTCTACTGCGCCACTCTGATGGTGACGTTCCAAGCTGCAGGCATGTCGTAGTAGACCGCGCGACTACAAGCGACGATCCGAGTAGGAAGAAAAGAATGAGACACCAGATTAAAATTGGGATTTAGAAGAGGGCTTTAATTTAAATAATTAGGTCAAAACTAATGAGGATTAACAAAAATAGTATTAATAATATGAAAATCAACACATATAATTATAAAATAATAATAACAAAAATAATAAAAATAACAATAATAATCATCATAATCATACTGGTAACAATAATAATAAGAATAAAATACATACAATACTGGTAAGGATAATAATACAAGACAGAAAATAATTTGGGATTCATCATTTTGGTGAAAGTAATTCAATATCAACATCAAAAATAAAATAGTAAGAAAAATAAAATAATAATAATAGTACTAGTAATAACAATAATAATAATAATACTAATAAGGAAAACAATAATAATAGTAGTAGTAGAAATTTTTTGATGTGGGTTCGCCTCATTTATATCCATCTGTAGTTTTGCCTTCTCGACATCAAGTTGCAGGTTTGCCTCCACGACAACAGGTTGCAGGTTGCCATCTGGATATTCGGTTGCACATTTCGCCTCACCGATATCCAGTTGCAATTTGCCTCCATTAACGCCTAGTTTCATATTTGCCATCTCGACATCCAGTTGCAACAAAATGATGAACAAGATGATGCAATCTTCCACACATACTTAGATATTGATTGCTCAATTTAAGTACGAAGTTACATTTTGAAATTTGTGATATCAAAATACACAATTATTCGAAATAATAAAATTTTTAGAAAACAATTTTATAGAAGATCCAAAATATAACAACTAATAACCGAAATACACAAAATATTCGAAAATATATATATACATATATATATATATATATAGGCAGGAGAAGAATGAATTTTATACTCAATAAAGAGTCAACAAAGGATGACGACTACAAGGGACGAAAGAAAATAAGAAATCAAAGAATTGAATATGAAGGAAGATGAACGAGGGGACACAAGTGAAAATTGAAGAGGATATAGCAGGAAAAGGAATAACTAGCGTGATACTCAACATGAGTTAACAAATTGACGATGAATGAAAGGCACGGAAAGCAATGACACGAGTTGAAATAAGAAGGAATCAATGAGGCAAGCAGAAAATAAAAGATTGCTTTCACCAGAATCAAAGAGAACATGAGTAGGGAAAAAGAAAAAAGGACAACACCTAAGATAGAATCAAAAGCAAGAGAAAAAGAATTGATGATCAAGGATAAGGAAAATACAATGCAGAAAGATAATATGAAGAATAATGCAAGATGAATGAAAGAATCACCGGAATATGTGTACGGAAAGATCGAAACTATACCCAATAAGGAATCAATAAATGAGAATGACTAAAAGAGACGGAAGAAACAAGGAATCAAGAAAATCGAATAAGAAGGGATCAAATGACTGGAATAAGACTAGTATCCAGATCAATGTTGATAATCAATTCATTTATGCATGCATGTTTGGTGAAATGTTGAATAGATCCCAGTTCGAGCCAAGCTTGTCTAACATATTAGTCAAATAATACATTAGCCAAACTTGGCCTCTGATACCACTAAAAAACTCTGTCACGCCCCGCTTTCCAAAAGTACGGAATATGATCACGTAACATTGGCCCAACGAAGGATTTTCATCATCCATAAGCTGTTCAAGAATCTTTACCACATATCACAAGATAATCAGAGTCGGAAGCCAGAAAAGTCAACCACATGCACATATGAACCAAATACCAACAAGAATACTTGAAATAAAATATATTAATCTTAAATAGTCATGATCTGAAATCCACAAATATCCTGGGTCACATTGCCCAAATACAAAAAAATCCAAGTACAAGATACATTATTCAAATAGCAACAGGAAAATAAATAAATGTAGCAAGAGCTCCAGCAATTAATATCTCATACGCCTATTCCATCTAGCAGCTGATCTCCAAAATCTGCAATTTAATAGACTGCAGGAAAGAGGGAAAGAGAAAACAAGGTACCCGTCAATTGCAAGTTACGGGCCACTTATAATGTAGGATACAAGCACATGGGAAAACTAACAAATAGCATGGAATGAAGCATCAACAGTAATAACTAGCATGAATCAGTAAAACAAGGTTGATTAGCATGGTATACTAACAGTACAGGTGTTTATGTCAAATGCAGTGTCATATGGCAACTAACAGTGTCTAGTAACAGTAAACTCAGTATATCAGTGAAACAGGATAACAGTATGTCAGTATTAGTCCAACAGTCTCAGTCTAACAGTATCAGTCTACCAGAATCAGTCTAACAGTATCAGTTTTATGTTCTTACAGTCTAGTGTGTATTACTAGCTAGGTAGCACTTCATGCACCATCCTTTTATCGCATGGTTGCTACATTCAAAATAGTGACATTTGTAGATTTCGTAGGGGATCATACAGGACAGTGTACTTAGGTATCAGTAACAGTAGCAGTAACAGTCAGAACCTAGTGGTCCTCCTCCGGAGGACACCTTCCTATAGGGAAGTGTGCAGTCAAGTAATCAATAACAGTAACAGTCAGAACCTATTGGTCCTCCTCCGGGTACACCTTCCTATAGGGAAGTGTGCACTCAGGTAATCAGTATAACAGTATAACAGATGCTCAGTATGGTCAACACGGGCCCCCTTCCAAGTACACATTTCTATAATTTCCCACTACTAGATCTTTCCCTTAAACCCCGGCTTGGTTATTTTTATTATGGTCATCAAACATGTATGATGTGTACGAAATAGTGTCAAACTAACATGGTGTAATCAGTATTAAGTTCCGAGAAACAAATAAACATGCATAGGTGATATACAGTCACATAAACGAATAAAACAGTGTATGTTCATATTCAGGACAGCATGACAGTACAGCACTAAAACAGTGAATCCCGTCGCTACAGACATGCAAATGTGGATCTGTCGAAGGATCTGGAAAATAGACATCCGCTCAAATCTAGCGAATATAAATAAGTCATATCGAGTTTCACAAAATCATGACTCAAAACTGATTTGAATCCAGAAAACATATTCACTCAGTAAAACAAATTCCCAGTCCGAAAACAGCATCAAAACCTCACAAATAAATTCAGGAAAAATCTGGGGTATTCCCCTATATGTCTATAATCAAAATATAAAGTTTCATAATATTCCAGTAAAATTAGTTGTAACACCCCGAATTCCAAAATACAACTGAATTCGAGATTCCACAGGATCTTTACACTTCTTTCGTACAATTTTACAAGGAAATAAAAACTTTTCTTTCATCAGAGTTACATTACACTTGTACATTATCAGAGCGGAAGCAATTTTACAATAAATTACATGAAACAATATTTAACTCAATCCTGCGCAGCATGTATGCTTCAATAGTCAAGCATCTTTACCCTGCATATAAAACTGTGGGCGGGTCAGTTCATTCAACAGACGAAATATTATACACGGCTATCCTCTCTATGCCGAAAATAGTATAACGATTCTCATTTCTTAACAAACACAAACTTGTCACAAACAAAGCTAAAGGGACTATCCTATTGTTGTCGTGTTGTGAATGTGCACTTAGTCCTTAATGCAATTATTTATATTATATGACACTAATGCGCACTTATTCAGATTCTATGCATCCCATACTATATAGGTTCGAGGGCAAGCCCTTAATCGTTCTTCATATTATAGGGTTCAATCCCTCGTCATGACTTAATCTACTACTGTAACTACGGTAAGTATCCTAGATGTTCTATAATTTATGCGCTCATGTCCAGAGAGCCTGGAGGAGAATCCCACGTCATGTTACGACGCATCGTGAAGACAACCTGTGGTCAATTCAGCCTCCGTCATGGGACATGACACCACCCGCAGTCACCAAACATCCCACGAGCATCGCTACCGGGACGGTACTCTGGAGCAGTATCCACGTCATGTTACAACGCATCGTGAAGACAGCCTGTGAATACTCTCACGCCGCCAATCCAATGGCCCTCATACTGAATGTTTTTCTCTTACTTTCATCACATCTTCACTATGTATCAAATCCTTAGTTTAATTGAATCAAGAATAAAATTAATCTCTTAGAATGTAGCACTTCCACTATACCGGTCTTAACCATTTATTCAACATGACCCAAATCATGGTCTTTTCATTTCAAATTCTATTTCAATTCATTTCTCTACCGGTATAAGGCTTGGCTATATCCTAATTTCTCAATTTCAAATCATAATTACAATGTCATACCCATAAGAGCTTTTCATGATTAACCATCATTCATGTTTCCAAAGCATAGTATTCATGTATTCACATTTTTCATAACTCATCACAATCAATAATTCAATGCATATATACTTGGGAACTGAAATTCTTCAAACATGTCGCATTCACTAATTTATAAGCTTACATAATTCTATTTCAATCCGTTCCAAATCCACAGTTCACATTTTCAATTGTTTCACAATTCACACCTTTCAAATTTCTCATTACCCAAAATCTCATTTTAACTTCTTAAACAATCCATTCGAAATTTCTTAAAGAAACAAATTAAGTTAATAATAAAAAAAAGAGTTCCTTTTGTAAAAACAGTCTCACTTATACAAAGCCTCAGGTCTTAGAGATTTTCTCCCACAACACAGATATTATTTGAAACTTCAGGGCAGTCGACTGTTAACCATGACCAGTCGGCTAATCTGCGAGTTTCTAAAGCTCGAGAATAAATTAATCAGAGGAGTCGACTGTCTCATATGGATAGTCGGCTGTTCCGCTATGATTTTTAAATTCAAAAATAAACGATCAGGCTAGTCGACTGTTAAATGTGATCAGTCGGCTGCTCTGCGATGTTTTTCAACTCGAAATCAAAATGACCAGGACAGTCGGCTGTTACACATAGTCAGTCGGCTGTGCTGCGGGGTTTTTCAAGTCTAAAAATATATTTTCTTCTCTTTTTGAAACATAACTTTCCAGATTACAATCTACTTAAAAATTTACAGTAAACCTATATTTCACAATGATCATTTGCTTTATAAAAACTTCTGTTTTATTAATTAATTACACATGATGCATTCAATCATTTGTTTGCAAAAATGCATTCTTTTTCATTCATTCTAATGGCATAAGTAGCAATGGGAAATTTCATGACATCTATTACCAATCATTTTTTAATAATTTATTCTATCAATTCATATTTAACACACCATTCTACTTTAGTATTTTAATCCATAAACATGATGCTAGTCTTTTACTAGTTAAACCACATAGTCCACATTTATGACATATTTTGCATACTAACATTAGAACTAACGAGAACATTCACTTTACTCATAATTAAAAAATATAGTAATCAATCAACACATATTTGCTAATTTCTCAATTCCCTTCTATTTAGGAAAGCATGCATTTCGTTTTAACTAGTAACTCATAATAACAATTCAATTTCCTCCCAAGCATGATTTCTACTTTAGAAGTCATGTGAAACACCCACCTTTTGAAGAAAACCAATTAAGAAAATCTCCTAGAGCCTCCTAGATTGCGAGCGAGTGCCTTCTCCTCCTAGATTGCAGTGCAATGACTTCTCCTCCTTGCTCCTTACTACAGACCGAGAGCTCCAATGTAGAGATGGCCGACCACCAAGGGGGAACACTCACACTCAACTCACACTAATATAAATCTCCTATGTAATTGTTCTCTTCTTTCAATAGATTATTAGTGTAAAATACAAACAAATAGGAGGGGTATTTATACTAATTTTAGTGTAGATTGGAGGGCTAGGATTCGATGGATGGTTATAGAATGAAGGGCTAGGATATGAGTAGAAGTTATAGCAACCACCCACACACAAATAACTACCCATGCACACAACCTGTAATGCCCTGATTTTTCAATTAATGAAAAATTATTTATTTTGCACGTAGTGTGCACGTGCAATATTTTGGTTGAATTAAATCTTATAATTATTTTATTATGATGTGTATAAATATTTAAATATGTGTTCTCAAGTTATTTTATACAAAAGCCCTTTTCTTTAATGGATAGAAAGCCTTATTGAAAGACCCTTTTCTTAAAAGCCCAAAATGTAAATTATTTATTTTATTTTAGATAACTATTTTTGGCCCAAAATAAAGCCCATGGATTAATCTATTTTATTTAACTTGTCATGTAGAAGACTATTTTAATACTATTTTATTTTTTGTACAAATTAAAATGTACAAATTTGGTCCTAGTTGCATGCACGTGCACTACACGTACACGTGCAATGCACACTTCTCCATGGTGGCCGGTTGCATTCTTTTGGGAGGAAAACCCAAAATTTTGAATGGAGATCATGGAGGTGGTTATGTGGGTGTGGGTAGTTTTTATAACTCCTACTCTAATCTTGGCTCTCCATCCTACAACCAACTAGTCAATCCTAGCCCTTCATTCTACTTGTTTTCTAGTATAAATACCCCCTCCCATGGCTAATATTCATATGCAATTATATCTTTCGAAACCTATAGTCTAATTTAGTAATAGTTGTGAGTTAAAAAGATTGAGAGAATTGTGTGGGATTGCTTGCATTTTCCCAAGGAGAAGAAGGCCGGCTAGTTCAAGGGGAAGCTTTCGGTTTTTGTGCTTGGGCTTGGAGGTGTGTGCGAGCGTCTAGGAGGAGGTGCATCTTGTTGCAAGGACCTTTGTTGCTATTGTGTTGTTTTCTCTCCATACAAGGTGGGTTTGATTTTCTTTATTTCTAATTAGAAATGATGCATGGAAAATATTAGTAAGAATACATTTTAATGGAAAGTTAGTTCATAAATTGATTGGTATGTTAATGAACAATTTGCATGTGGTTCTATTGTTAAATTAAGTTGTGGGTAAAATTCTCCATGCTTATTAGAATAAATGAATGATAGTGGTTAAATTGTTTAAGAATGATGCTAGTATTGATGCTTGAAAATACTAATAAGGATGCTAGTTTAATTAAAAATTGGAAGCATGAAATTGATTAAGAAAGAGCACGCTTTTTGAAAGAGTAACTTTCTTGAATGTTTGATGTGTGAGCATGTTAATTGATAAGTGGTTCTATATTTTGTGATGTACATGATTTGACTAGGAGCATATGTTGGTTTAAAGAAAATACATTTATTACCATCACTAATTGTATGTAAAAGTTAGTACTTTGTTAGTGCTAATTTATGTTTTGAAGAGATATTTTTGAGTTATTGTGGGGTTGGATAAATTTAAAAAAATGTATAGATTTGTATGTTGAATAAAAGATTAATATCAGGGAATTAGTATAAGAAATTGTGGATAAAAAGATTTGAAGACCTATTGTTATTCAATGTCGAAAATGAAAGATATAGTAGTTATAATGAAAAATTCATTGAATTGGGTGAAAAATATATTTTTATTAGTACATAAATTATTTTATACATGCTGATATGAAAATCATGTGAGGGGAAGTTAATCTGGAATTTTTCAGTAACTTCTACAAAGGCAATATGAAACAAAGATTAATTGAACATCGAGATGATTTTAACAACAGTGGCAAATGATTCAAAAAGGTTTTTGATTTATACTGTGACAACCTGAGCATGTAGCTCAGGCGGTCACTGTGTGCGGTTGTGTTCTCGGGGGTGACTGGTTCGAATCCCTTATGCAACATTGTTTTAGTTGTTTTGTTTAAAAACAATTAAACTGAAGGCCGAGAGCATTTAATGCTCTCAGCCGTAACCATAGCGCTAGCACAGATCGGCCTAGTGGCGGGTGCTCTTGGCTTTGTTCTCCGTATGCCTGGGTTCGATTCCTACCGTCGGCATCTTTGAAAAAATATATTTTTGGGGGGTTTCTAGATGTCCAAAAATTGTGAAAAAAATATGGTTATTCTCAAAAAAATATAAGGAATTTTATAAAAGTGATTTGGGCATTATTTGAATGAAATACACTATGGTTTGTGAACAAAAGACATAATTAGAACTATGATTCTAGATTATGTATTTGTAAAAAAGTATAGCTTATAAGAATAAATAATAATGATGTATTAGAAAGTGATTTGGCAAAATGAAACTTGGTGGTGTGACTTAATGCAATTTATTTCTCATTTGTGGAACAATATGAAGTATGCATATTTGATAATAAAGTGGAATTTGATTCGTTGTGATAATTGATAAAGTGCATGGAATTTATATACAGTTATGGACTTGTGAACAAATTAGGAATCATGAATTGAAAAGAGAATATACATGTGAGTATGAGAACTCAACATGGAGAATTTATGAGTTGAAGATTGTGAAATGAAAATTGAAATGGAGTAGCTAAGTCTCCCCCGGCATTGAGAAATGAAATGAAATTAGACCAAGGTTGGTCATGTTGAAATGAATAAATAAGTCCGGTTAGTGGAGAGGCTAACTCTAGAGATTAAATTTTTGTTCATGATTTTTAATAAAACTAAGGATCAGTATATAGTGGAGACGTGATGAAAGTAGAAGCAAAACACGAGTATGGGGGCCATCGGATAGCGGTGTGAGAGCGATCCACAGGCTGCCTGCTTGATGCATCAAGACATGGCGTGGGCGCTACTCCAGAATTATCGTCCCGGAGGCGACGCTCATGGGGTGTTCGAGTGGCTATGGGTGGTGCCATTGTTCCATGGCGGAGGCTGAATTATCCATAGGTTGCCTGCTCGATGCGTCGTGTCAGTGCGTGGGATTTCCCTCCAGGCTGCCTGGACATGGGCTCATAGATCATAGGACATCTAAGACACTACCGTAGTTACAGTAGTAGATTAAGTCATAATGAGGGATTGAACCCTACAAAGATGAAGAACGAATAAGGGCTTGCCCTCGGACCTATGTAGTATGGGATGCATAGAATCCGAACAAGTGCGCATTAGTGTCATGTAATATAAATAAATGCATTAAGGACTAAGTGCACAATCACAACACGACATCAATAGGGTAGTCCTTTTAGTTTGAAATGTGACAAGTTTGTATTTGCTAAATATGGAAAATTAAGTTATACTATTTCCGGCATAGAGAGGATGGCCGTGTATAATGATCGTCGGTTGAATAAACTGACGTACCCACAGTCTTATATGCAGGTAAATGGCATGTTAAAGATTAAAGAGGAATGGATGCTTAAAGATTATACCATGTTGTTGTACATTTATTTAATTGTTGTAAATTTTACTTCCGCTGTGCAAATAAAAAGTGTAATAATGATGTAAAGTCTGTTGTAAAGTGAAAAGTTTAAATTTCCTTGTAAAATTGTACTAAAGAAAGTGAAAAGATCCTGTAGAACATCTCGAATTCAGTGTATTTGGGATTCGGGGCGTTACAGAGTGGTATCAGAGCCAGATTTTTTACGCTTTCCACACTTGTACAAATTTATAAGGAACGACACCCTAGAAGTGGACATTAGAGTGTGTGTTTGAGTCTAGAGATTTAAATGTAAGTGACTTACATTTGTGTTGCTCTAAGATTTATGCTTCTTCCCCTCTATTTCTAAGATGGCTGATCACTTCGACCCTGCTGGAGATGACGACTGGCATATCATTGAGGAAGAGTACCATCCTGGACAGGCAGATTCCGAGGACGAGTACTACCCTGCACAAGCAGATTCTGACGGAGAAGAATGGCCTGAATCCCGAGAGATCACCCCACCTCCGGATTCATCTGATGACTTATCTTCTGACGAAGAAGAAGAACCAGTTCCAAATGGTCTCGTGACTTCTCTTCAGAGGCAGGTAGAGACACTGCGAGAGAGAGTCGGATTGTTGGAGGCTCAGCTGGCAAAATGGAAGGACGACTTTTCTGTTCTCAGTCACCGAGTATGGGAACTCGAGAAGAGGAAGAACCTGACTGATGTGCTAAAGGATGAAGTGGATGAACTACGGGAAGAATTTCGAGCAGCGAAGAGGACCCGTAGGAGTTAGATTGTTGTAGCTTCTACTATTTCCAGTCTGATGTCAAAAAAATATTTTAATTCGAATGTATAAACTTTGGAATTCAATGAAATGCAAGTTGGTTTAAATTCTTGTCTTATACTTCGAATTTGATGGATCTTTTGCATCAGAATATGTCGAGAAGAGGAGCTAGGAATGGGGAAGGTTTGGATCTGGAGACCGAGCTTGCAAGGGTCTACCAGACGCTTAATGCAGTGGCTATGAACCAAGGAAGGGGGCCGGCGAATCTAGTGCCCGAGGTGATTAAGCTGGTGGAACCGTTCAAACGAATGAAACCACCTATATTCGAGGAAAAGTCAGACCCAGATGCAGCTGACAACTGGATCTGTCAAGTGGAGACGATCTTTGAGGTGTTGGAGACTCCGGAAGGCAGCAAGGTCAAGTTGGCGACTCTGCAACTGGAGAAGGATGCGGCGGTTTGGTGGCAATCCATGAAGAGGACCATGGGAGGTATAGTGCTTGGCTGGAAGGAATTTCTGGAAGAAGTCCGCAGTCACTATTTCTCCTCCGACGTCCAGGAGAAGAAGGCAATGGAGTTTCTGTCGCTACAATAAGGCAGCATGTCGGTGAGAGCGTATGAGACCAAGTTTACTCAGCTCTCCAGGTATGCTCCAGAACTGGTGATGGATGAAGCTAAGAAGGCTCGTAAGTTCGAGCATGGACTGAGGCCGAGCTTGAGGTCCCGGATGATACCTCTTGGTATCAGGCGATTCGACAAGCTGGTCAAGAGGGCGGTAGCGACGGAGGCAGATATGGAGCAGTTCCAAGTTGTTCAGAACCGGAGGAACAACTGGCAGTCTGGAAAGAGGCCTGCACATTCTGGGAGTTTCAAGGGGCAACCATCTGCACAGAGGTTCAAACCGACATGGGCGAACGCTATTAGTGTGGCTGGAGGACCTGGAAACAATGTGGTGAGATCTCCTGCAGTGACTTGCTTCAACTGTGGTGAAACGGGACATTACCGATCTCACTGTCCCAAACTACGGAATGGTAATAGCAACGCACCAACGCAGCAGACTGGGAAGAGGCCGTACCAACCAGGGCGAGTATTTGCCTTGACAGAAGCTGATGCTGATGAGGCAGATCAGGTCATCTCTGGTACGAGGGCTGGTGTTTAGAGTTTTGTCATTTCTTTTCCCGCTTATATTGTGAAACTGTTATGTAATGGTGTATATTATATAACAGGCGAACTATATCTTAATGGAATGAAAGCTGTTGTATTGTTCGATACTGGATCCTCTCATACTTTTGTGTCTCCTAAGTTTGCTAAAGTGTTGGGAGTTGAACCGAAGATTTTTCTAGGCAAGATCTTAGCAGTAGCTACTCTATCAGGGGAAACTTTAACCACTGATCGGTATTACGTTAATTGCGAGATTGTGATTGGAGATAGAATCTTTGGCTTTGATCTGATCGAGTTGACTGTCTTGGGAGTCGATGTTATCATTGTCATTGATTGTATGTCGGTGTACAGTGCAAGCATCGAGTGTAAGACCAAGACAGTAACAGTGAAGGCTCCAGGTGGACCTGAAGTCACTTTCCAAGGGAAAACAGAAATGTTCTAAGCTGGTGGCAGCTATCCGCAAGGAAGAGACTCCTGTGGAAGTGCAAGGGATTCTTATGGTTCGGGACTATCCGACTATGTTCTTGGAAGATTTTCCTGGGTTACCCCCGCATCGTGATGTAGAGTTCAGCATCACTATCCAACCGGGAAGTGCACCCATTTCTAAGGCACCGTATAGGATGGCTCCAGTGGAACAGGATGGGTGAAACGGCAGATTGAGGAACTGTTGGAGAAAGGATTTATTCAACGTAGTGCGTCACCTTGGGGAGCACCAGTACTTTTGGTAAAGAAGAAGGATGGATCGATGAGAATGTGTATCGATTACCGGGAGTTGAATAAGGTCACTGTTCAGAATAAGTATCTGATTCCTCGAATTGATGATTTGTTCGATCGTCTACAAGGAGCAGCTGTTTTCTCCAAAATAGATCTTCGATCAGGTTACCACCAAGTTCGAGTGAAGGCTGAAGATGTGCACAAAACTGCATTTAGAACTCGGCATGGGCATTACGAATTCTTAGTTATGCCATTTGGAGTGACAAATGCACTCGCAATCTTCATGGATTTGATGAACAGAGTTCTGAGGCCGTTGATTGATTCTTTCGTCGTGGTGTTTATCAACGATATTCTCGTGTACTCCAAGTCAGAGGAGGAGCACACCGAGCATCTGGGAGCAGTTTTGAAGAAGTTGGAAGAGCAGAAGTTGTATGCCAAGTTATCCAAGTGTGATTTCTGGAAATCTGAAGTGGCATTCCTAGGTCACATCCTTTCTAAGGAGGGAGTGGCAACTGACCCTCAGAAGAAAGAGGCAGTGAGAGATTGGGCTAGGCCTACTACAGTGAAGGAAGTCAGAAGTTTTCTTGGGATGACTGGATACTACAGGAGATTCATTCAAGGTTATGCTCAGATAGCTGTACCGCTTACTGGACTGACCAAGAAGAATGTGAGCTTCAAGTGGACTGAGCAATGTGAGGCGAGCTTTCAGGAGTTGAAAGAGAAGCTGACTACTGTACCTATTTTGGCTTTGCCTAGAGCAGGTGTTGAGTATGATGTTTATAGCGATGCTTCACATCGTGGGCTTGGTTGTGTCTTAATGCAAGAGGGAAGAGTAATCGCTTATGGGTCTAGGCAACTACGACCGCATGAGAAAAATTACCCGACTCATGATCTAGAGTTGGCTGCGATTATCTTTGCCCTGAAGCAATGGAGGCACTACGTGTACGGTGAGAAATTGAACATGTACACGGATCACAAGAGCTTGAAGTATATATATCAGTAGAGAGATTTGAATCTGAGGCAGCGAAGATGGTTGGAAGTGCTGGAAGACATGCGACCTGAGATCAAGTATCATCCTGGAAAGGCGAATGTTGTTGCTGATGCACTTAGTCGCAAGAGCAGTTTAGCCAGTTTGATTACAACTCAGAAGCATCTGATTGAGGAATTGGATCGAGCAGGTATTGAGGTTGTCTTGCAAGGATTGGGAGTATCTTTGGCTCAGTTGAGGCTTCAGCCTACTCTGAATACAAGGATCATTGCAAGTCAAGTGGTTGATGCTGATATTTTGGAGATGAAGGAGCAGGTCAGTGCTGGCAGGATGCCCGGTTTTCAAATCAGGGATGGAGTGCTGTGGTTTGGAGATAGACTGTGCATTCCAAATCAGGCGGACCTGAAGGAGAGTATTCTTCAGGAGGCGCATGCTACTCTTTTGTCGGTACATCCTGGGAGTACTAAGATGTACAAAGACATCAAACAGCATTTCTGGTGGTCAGGTTTGAAGCGGGATGTGGCTGAATTTGTAGCGAAGTGTGAGGTTTGTCAGCAAGTCAAAGCCGAAAATCAGAGACCCGGAGGTCTATTACAGCCGTTACCTATTCCGGAATGGAAGTGGGATAACATCAGTATGGATTTCATCACGGGATTGCCTAAGAGTTCTAAAGGCAATGATGCGATTTGGATTATAGTCGATCGACTAACTAAGTTCGCTCACTTTTTGGCGATGAAACTCACTGCTTCGATGGACAAGTTAGTTGAGATGTATGTTAGCGAGATCGTCAGGCTTCATGGTGTTCCGTCAACTATTGTGTCTGATCGAGATGCGCGGTTTACTTCGCATTTCTGGAGGAGTCTTCAGACAGCTTTGGGTACCAAGACAGATTTCAGCACTGCTTTTCATCTGCAAACCGATGAGCAGACCGAGAGAGTCAACCGTATTCTTGAGGATATGCTTCGGTGTTGTATACTAGACTTTGGAGGCAGTTGGGAAAGGCATTTACCTTTGGTAGAGTTTGCCTACAACAACAGTTTTCAGGCTAGCATCGGGATGGCGCCGTACGAAGCTTTGTATGGCAGGAAGTGCAGAACACCTGTTTGTTGGTATGAAGTTGGGGAGCGTCAGTTGTTTGGTCCTGAGCTTGTACAGCAAACTTCTGAGAAGATTGATCTGATCAGAAAAAGGTTGGTGGAAGCTCAGAGCAGGCAGAAAAGCTATGCAGACAACCGGAGAAGGGACCTTGAGTTTGAGGTTGGTGACTTTGTCTTTCTGAAGGTATCACCCAGTAAAGGTGTGGTTCGATTTGGCAAAGGCGGGAAGTTAGCCCCGAGGTTTATAGGCCCGTATAAGATATTGAAAAGGATCGGGAAAACTGCTTACCGACTTGAATTACCGGAAGAGTTGTCTCAGGTGCACAATGTCTTTCATGTGTCTATACTGAGAGGTTATATTCCAGATCCGAGTCATCATTTGCCTGAAGTGCCGGAAGGTTTGCAGTTAGACCTGAATTACATCGAGTCTCCTGTCGAGATTGTTGACCGTCGAGAGAAAGTCTTGAGGAATAAGACGATACCGATGGTCAAGGTATTCTGGGGAAACCACTTGGTTGAAGAGGCTACTTGGGAGTCTGAGGAGAGGATGTTGAAGGACTATCCTGAGCTTTTTGCTTGATTGTATTTTTGTATCTTTTGTTCTTGTTTGAGTGTTGTATATTTTTATTTTATTTTGTTTTCCTCGCTCTTAAATGTAGTTCCGGGGACGGAACTATTCTAAGGAGGGAATGTTGTAATGCCCTGATTTTTCAATTAATGAAAAATTATTTATTTTGCACGTAGTGTGCACGTGGAATATTTTGGTTGAATTAAATCTTATAATTATTTTATTATGATGTGTATAAATATTTAAATATGTGTTCTCAAGTTATTTTATACAAAAGCCCTTTTCTTTAATGGATAGAAAGCCTTATTAAAATTAATTAAAGTGGGCTAAAACAATTAATTAGTGTTTTAGGCTTTTGGAAATTAGTTTATTTTAGAAAAATAAAGGAAAATAATTGTTCATACAAAAATGAGATTTCATACAAAATAAATAAATGATATACACATGAAGTTTGCACATGCACAACACGTGAAAAATAATGTTTTTATAAAAATGAAGTTTTAGGGTATTACATTAGTTTAGTCTTCAAAAATAAGAAAACATCAAGAAACGACACTTTGAAAAATCTGGAATTCCCAACATTGCTGTACGAAAACTGAAGTATCTCGCAAGCCATGAAGCGAAATCCAAATCCGCCAAAAGGGAATGAAAATAGAAAAAATATATTAACTTTCATATTTCATGAACATTTTTCATACAGTAAAAAGAATCATTGTGAAAATAAGGTTCTTTACAGATCAGCAAGCAAAGTACAGCACGTATAGAATTTAGAAATGAGCATGAAACATCACATAAAACTTATCAATAAAATTCACCAAAATTTTTGGTAATCCCTAACTTAATAAAGAAACACTAACCAAAGTTTCAAATCAAAATAATATGTATAGCATGGTTCGTGAAAATAGTTTGTTATCAAAATTACCCAAAAACAGAATCTAGAAAAGATCGACCCCTCTGTACTAAAACAGCCATAACTCAGTCATACGAAATCAAAATCAAGTAAGGTCAGAGGATTTTGAAAATAGAAGAAATCATCTACAACTCTCGTTTTATACCGGAATTAAGATATTGACTGTAACCCAGTCGAAAATAGCAAACAAAATAGAACAGTGCCAAATTACAGATTTTTCCTCTTGAAACAAAATCAACATAGATTCAAGAAAATTGATCCAAACACATCCAAATATGAAATCGGGTCTACCAAGTGTCTAAACATCATGAATTAGGGTTGTTAACTTTTCCACACCAAATATATCTCATGGGTCACAATGAAAACAAGAATTCTTCCAAAATCGCACATACATGATCAAAATCAAGAACGAGTAAAATCCTAGATTAGTTCATGTCCATATGGTGTCGTGATTCAGCTATGGTCAAGTTTTCACAATAGAGACAAAACCCATTAAGGAAAACACAATCAAGAGTTGTCTCTAGACCCAACTACACTATAGGTGAACTTTGGGACTTGTATCAAACAAATGAATTGGAGTAAAAGTTACTTGCCTGAGAGATGACGAATCCAACAAAGCAAAGAGCAAGAATAATGGGAACATATTCCCGGGCACGAACACAAAATTACGAACAAGCGAACACAAACAAGTTCACGAATCTAAAGAACAAATAACCCATGAACACGATCGAACGACTGAGATCATGAGATCAAGAGATCAAGACGATCGGATCATATCGGACGACTCTGATCAAAGATCAAGATCAGGATCGAGAAGTGATCAGTATCTTGATGATGATGATGATGATCGGGTCAGATCGACGATCGGATGGCCACCAATCAGAGTGATCAAGAACTCCGAGATGATGAGATTGCGATCCAACAGTCCATAATCAAAGTAATCATTAAGATGATGGATGAGATCACGATCCAAACGAACGGATCGCAATCAACAAGATCAAAACTCCAAGATCACAGCCAAGATCAAGAATCCAACAGCTCACATCAAAGATGATCAAACCAATATCAAACAGTACACCCATATTCTTCTCCGACGATTGGTGGCGGCAAGGCAGAGGATACTGGGTGGCAGCTGCAGGTGGCTGCAGCGGCGGAGAATGGTCGGGGGTCTGCTGGATCGGTGTTGCTGACTGGCTCTGTCGCGACTGGATGGCACAACACAGGTGGAGCTACGGGCTGCTAGCCTGTTGTGGAGGCAACTGGGGGTGGCGCGTCAATGAGACGCACGAGGAATGAGGGGTGCAGACAGGGGGGTGTCACTGGCTGTGCAGTGGGTGCACAGGGCGGGTAGCGTGCTGTCGCTGAGGGTGCGACATAGGAGGGCGGAAGGATAGCGACTGAAGGGTTGGGTTCGGGAGATGCAGGAAGAGGAAACGGCGGAGGTAGATGGAGGGGATGAAGAATAGGGTAGATGAAGCGACGGCTGGGGGTAGGGGAAGGGTTTAATATATAGGTAGGGAATATAATAGGGTTTAGGGAGAAGGGTGCTGTGCAGTAACGGGTTGGGGATTTCGGGTGTGGGTAGAGTTTAAGTAAATGGGTTTGGGTATTAATAGGATTTTAATGGGTTAATGGGTATTAAAAATCTATTGGGGTTTCAATAAAAATAATTCAAAAAAATAAAATTAGACTAATATTAAAAGTAAATAATTTATTCAACAGAAAATATACAATTAGAAATACCATAGTACAATAAACTAAATAGTATACACTGAGTTAATACTCAAATACTAGCAATTACAATAGGATTTTTAATATACATTCAAAATGTAATAACAATAAAAATAATGATACTAACAGTAGAATTTAATAATAATTATAAAAATAAAATAACAGTAATAATAATAATAATAATAATATTTGTATTAAAATACAAAATAATACAAAATAGTTACAAATACAATTATTGATCGAAAATAGATTTTAATAGGAGATCCCACAATACATTTTGATAAAAGAATTTGAAAACAGAAATAAAATAATTTGCAAAAATTTTTAAATACAGAAAATACACAAAATACGTTTTTGGGAAAACAGAGGTTACAGATTGCTATATGAGCAGGTTTTGGTGATCGCTTGCCTACTGGAGTTGGTGAGCAAAAGTTTTGAGCTGTGCATTGGCAAAATTTGCTTAAATATTTTGTGTTGAACTATTTTATTCATGCTACTGTATTGAGACTTGTATTTGGGCTTGTAGTCCCAGGATATTATTTTGTTTCAGATCTCGTATTTGTTTGGGATATTCATTATTGTTGCGAATAAATACTGTTGAATTATAATTGTTGATGCATGCCTGGTTGAGTATATTATTATATTTACTGTTGTGATGAGTCAAGTAGACCCGTACAGCTTATGGATGGTGAAAACTATCCACTGGGCTTAGTCGCTTACCGTATTCCATATTTCTTTTGGAAAGTGGGGCGTGACAGGTACCAAATTGAGGCAAAATCTGAATACTAGATATGATCATGTCATATTTTCTTGTTGAATTGAATGCATCCAAAGTTGTATCGCTTTCTAGATGATCCTTCTAAAGGAGGGAGATTATACCAAACATGTCTAATCTATTTACTTCGTATCTTATTTCTACTTGAGGGATCCTGAGGAAAAGAACTGGATTTTTGCCGACCTAAAACAACATGCCGTCCAATTTACTTCATTTCTTTTTCTTTGTGAGTATCGGGAGCCTCCTCATTCATAGGTCCGAGACCCACATCTATGAATTGAATGGTCTAAATGATCAACCCTGCAATCCATTGTTAGAATCAATAGGTGATCAAGGACCTTTCGTGTATAATCACGCATAATCTCGAATTTTATCATTTCTGGTATGTAGACCAAATGATACAATGCGAGCAAAAGTACCTAAATTATGCCTTTGCACTCGAGGGCCATGGGTAGGAAGATAGATTAAGCTAACAAAATGTACTTCTAAGTAATTTCCCTGAGTCTATTCTGCTTTTGATATTCGCGAAGAAAGAATTGCAATAAATGCAAAAAAAAAACATATTCAATCCAACATTGAAGGATTAGAACCAAGATTTGAAAATGTATGGGATGAGGTATTAGTATATCTGAGACATAATTTAAATGTGATAACTTGTCCTCTAAAAGGGAAAAAATGGAATGAATAGATCGTAAATTATGATATTTTGGTATTTCTATTTCTTTGAAATTAGATATTAATCACGGAGAGAATGAAATTCTACAATAATTCCAAAAGTTTCTGCTATTATTTGAGAATAATAATAAGAATAAAAAAACTGTTGTGCCAAAGGAGTTGATTTTTGTTAGAATCATGAACTGAAGAAATCAAAGAATTTTGTGGATAGATTCGAATAATTAACCGTTTAAAAAGTGGTAAATTAGATTTATTGTCATAACAAAAAACTTTCACAGTTTCATAAAAAAGCAAACCGTTTAAACAATGATCATGAGCAAGTGTATAAATATACTCCTGGAAGATAAGTTGGCATAGGAAGGGTTGTTGTTGAGATCCACATTTTCCTAAATATTCCTGTAATTCTTCCATTGACTTACATTTCTTCTTTAACCAGAAACAGTACGCATTTCTTAGGTTATCAAATTATACATAGTGCGATGTGGTCAAAACAGGGTATATATTATGTTATGTATAAATAAAAAAATAAATATATATATACCCCAAAAATTGGGAGTTCAATCAACAGATCTTTTTACTCTCCCCTTCTATCTGATGGGATTATCTTCATTATTATTATCAGAGAGTAAAAAATCTTTATTTTTTGCAATCGATCGCTCATTTGACTTTAGAACAATTTTTTTATCCGAATTTTTTTCTTCTACACATTGACTTCCAATTTATAATTTATAATTTTATAATAGAGAATAATAAGGATTTGTTAAAAAAGAAAAAAAAAGAATAAAGGTCCACTCACAGGAGAACCATTCCAGCATCAGGCACCAATTTTTTTAATGTATAATTAGATCAGATAATTATTCAAATAAATTTAAGATAAGTTAATAATAGAAGCTCGTTGCGGTTTTTTTACCATAATTAGAGCCTTAGGGCTCTATCCATTTATTCATTGGACCCAACTTTAAATGTGAATGTTTTTTGTCCCACTCAAAAAAAAAGTCAAAACAATTTTTTTAATGATCTGGTAAGATAAGTAAAAACTCAAAATTCTACTAAAAGGAATGAGAATATATTCAAATATCCTATTTTCTTCTTATTATTACGACATGCTGTGAATTAATGATTCAATAATGGGAATTCCTTGCCTAGCTATGTTCATTTGCACAGGTGTTATATCTATGTATTTCATACGTATGAACGGAGACGGAAGAATGAAGAGCATTTTTTTGACGCAAGTTCATTTTACAATATGTAAAAATGGAAAGGAATTGAAAAAATATTTCAAAAAAAAATTATGTCACTTACACTTATGGAGTCTTGTATAGTTGTATAAAATATCAAAATTTCTCCAATTTCTACTTATTATTATGATCATATTATGATTCAATGCGATGGGATACAAAAAATAAAATAAAATATGGGTTCAAGAAATTACTTACTAGCCGGTTTCTTTTTCCTTAGAAATGAAAGCTTTACCACATGGTTATCTAAATACATGGATAGGGACATAAAAAAAGTAGAATTTCATTTCTGACTATCTGTCAGAGAAAAAAAAAAGAATTGATCTTGTAGGATTACCAAGTAATTCTTCAATATCCACAGGTTTATTAGCTAAATAGAAATTGGCACATACAATTCGACCAGTTGCTTCTCGTTGATTTTCAAAACCTTGCTGCACAAAAATGGGAAGCGCATGATAAATACCGCCAAAGCCTAAAACTGTGGAGGAAATTAAATAAAGTACTCCAGATACAAAGTAAGAAAAGGTGTCTATAACCCCCCCAAACCCTATAGTAGCTAGGTGCAGAAGTATGATCCAAAACTAAAAACAACAATATTTACTAGCAACAACATCATGGAGGCAGTCAATCACATCCAGAGCCTATTACTCACTACTTCAAACAATTTCCATTAATGAAACCATGGAAATAATTCAGAATCTTCTTCTGTCCGAAGAAATGATTCATCGAAATAATGAGTCACTCGTTCCATTGATATAGGCACATCTGAGATCAAGAAATTCTCGGGAGTTCCTCTATTCAATCATTTTCCTTTTTCTTGTTGTTGGATATCTCGTTTGTATCCATCTTGTCTTTGTTTCTCGAGCCTCTAGTGAGTACGGACATATACCAATGAAAAAAAACAACTTGAGCAATGAATTCATAAGTCGAATACAAATTCTAGAAATAGAAAAGCATTTTTTGCTTTAGATATGCTAGAAAAAAGCATCAGAGTTATGCAATGATGAAAGTGAACAAGAATACTTGCCCAAAAAGTATCAATTGAGAGAATTCGCGCCTATTCTGACTTTAACGAGACATGCGAGAAACAATAATAAATCTTGTGGTTAAGTCGTTAATTTGATGGAATAAAAAAAGAATACAATAAATCATTCAAAGCAAAGATGGGGATATGCCCAT
Organism: Hemerocallis citrina; assembly: GCA_017893485.1. Lineage (NCBI taxonomy): Eukaryota > Viridiplantae > Streptophyta > Magnoliopsida > Asparagales > Asphodelaceae > Hemerocallis > Hemerocallis citrina. The sequence goes on from CM030361.1 coordinate 173,905,808, forward strand.
ACATATCTTTCTAAAGGAAGATACGTATGGGTATAGCCCCTTTACCGATTCTTAATACATTAAGATAGAAGTCTTGGTTCTATTTCATCTTTTCAACAAGTTTAATGATGAGCATAACGGCCCTATTGTTCTAATTAGAAAAAGAACATATAATTAGCTTCTCAGGTAACTTCCAAACGAACAATTTCAACGAAATCTTTCAATTTCTTATTTTACTATGTTCAGCTATGTATTCCTCTATCCGTAGAGTATATTGAATGTACAGAAATGGCTATAACAGAGTTTTTTTTATTCGTATTAACAGCCACTCTAAGAGGAATATTTTTATGTGGTGCTAACGATTTAATAAATATCTTTGTAGCTCCAGAATGTTTCAGTTTTTGTTCCTACCTATTATCTGGATATACCAAGAGAAATGTACGGTCCGGAATAAGGTTATGTACATTCTTATTATGAGAAGATGTCATTTGAGCATATGTAAATAGATACTATGTTTCCATATGGATCCCTATGCTGTTCCATTCTATTTAGGATTAGGAATAGGCGTAATCAGACCTGCTTTTGACATATCTATCATTATTTGGGTACCCCCACCATTCAATCTTAGTGTGAGATAGTGAATCACACATTTAGGGATAAGATCGATAACTTACTATCCTTAGGCATGCCTGCCATCCACATCAGAATAGATGGAGTTTTTCTAAAAATCCTGCTAGTGGAGGAAGACCTCCTAGGGATAAGAGTCATAGGGCTAAAGAGAGTCAGAAAAGGATCTTTCGTGTATAATCCTGCATAATCTCGAGTGTTATCAGTTTTGGAGTGTAGACCAAATGATACTGCGAGCAAAAGTTCCTAGATTCATGGAGATATTGAACATCATATAAGTTATCATGCTTGCATATCCATCATTTGATGGTGTAACCCCCGTTCCCGTAAATACATATTTTCTGAATATTTTTCTGCATTTCGATTATTTATAAATTTAGTTTGTGTTAAATTCATTTTTGGAATTTCTATTAAAATCTTTTATAATCGAAAATTATGTTTATTACGAACAACGGTGTGTTTTAACTATACTTTCCATTTTATAGTTGATCGACTATTTATATTTTAGCCAAATCAAAAATATTTTGATAACTTTAATAAATTTGTGAAACTCAATTCCTATTTCATTACATAACTTCATTATTATTATTTTCATTTATTATTATTATTGTTATTACTATTATTGAATTATTTTCGTGAAAGTGTTCAATCCAAACAATATTCCGTCATGTAATATTATTATTATTATTATTATTATTATTATTATTATTATTATTATTATTATTATTATTATTATTATTATTATTATTATTTATTAATTTTATTATTAATTTGTGTTGTTACTAATATTATTATTATTGTTACTAGTATTGATGTTGTTACTATCTTTATTATTATTATTTTTGTTAAAGCCCATTGATTTTGACATTATTTGATTTGAAGCCCGACCCAAGCCCATCTCTTATCGGATCCTAGCCTACCCTAAACCCAATAACCATTAACCCAATTCTCCCTCTAATATGTTATTGACCAGTCAGTCCCAGATCTTCTCCCCAACAATCCCCACAATCACACCTAACTGTATCATCCTGTAACCTCAAAATTGAATCCCTAACAATCAGCCCTACAAACTCTCCCCATTATTACACATTATATTTATTATATTTATTATATCATTAATATTTTAATAAACCCCCCTAAAACCAACCCAAACCCTAGCCGCTATAACCCTCAGCCGCCCCATTACTATTCAACCCTACCCTACCCCTTAACTGTTCACCTTCTCCCTCTCCCCTCCTTCATCGTCTCCATCATCCACCTTCGATCACTCCTACCTACAACCTCCCACTCGTCGCTCCCCTGTTCGCCTCCTCGTCAGCCAGTCGCGACCCCCATCGCAGCTCCGAGCATCCGTCTTCTTCTTCCTCTGGATTCTCGTCGAACCCATCGACTGCTGAAGCTCCGCCACCACCACCTCGAACACCACTGCTCGTTGCCATTTTCTTCGCCTTTCCATACACCCTGCAACCACTGAAGACCCCTTGCCCCATCGTCGTCATCGTTGAACTCTCGAGCGCCGCCGTAATTGCCTCCCCTATTTTTGGAGCGGGACAGAGCTCGCTCTAGCGCGCTGTCTTCGTCGCTGCATCGCTTCCTTACTGCCAGCATCCCTACCAGTCGTCTTTGCCCTCACCGCTAGCCTCGCCAACCGCCGCCGTGGTCGCTGCTCTCTCCTGCTCTCTCTCTGTCGAAATGAGGAAGGAGATGAAGTGGAATTGGGTTGGGTTGCTGTGTGGTGTTTTGTGGAGTTAGAGATCCCGATCCGCTGTTTAGGGTGTTTGGTGTTTTGGAGAGAGAGTTGCTATTTGCTATTTTGGGCATAAGCAATCCAGGCTCGCTGTTTGCTGTTCGGGTGGATCTGGTGTGGGGTTGTGTTGCTGTTTCGCTGTTGGATCGTGTTGCCGTGTTTTGTGATTTGCACGGGCTCGCACGTGTTTTGGATCTTCACCCAGGATCCTAATCCTATTATTCTGAATATATCAGATCTAATCGTCATCTAAAGGCAAGTCATCTTACTCTCGAATTGTATTGTACCGTATTCGAGATCGTTTATTGAATTCCGCAAGTAGATCCAAATTGATTATCGTATATTGTTTATTGTTTATTGTAATCCAAGTAGTAGTCTTGACTTTGTGCCGTCTTTTGCCTCCAACGTATAGAGATCTTGCATGCATTCATGTAGTTAATTATTTAAAATAGGAATAGAAATTATTATTGTATTTCATGTCGTGATATTACGCCACTATTGTAGATTGTATACTAGTATTGATTGTTTATATGAATGATGTTAGTGTGTTAGTTGATTGTGATTAGTAAGGTTATCTACATTATACATCTTAATACCATGTTCACCTAGATGTAACTTGCTGTGATTTATGTTGTCGACCCCTAACTCATCGGTCATAACATTCTAATCATTTTATGCATGAAAAATATATTGAGACCCTAAAATTTATTGCCAACCTGAACATTACCATGTTGTTCGACCTACATAATGTCATCAAAATCAATAACTTTATGAATATGAAATGTAGCCCCATGTTTCTAGTTTCTAGAACATCCGAAATTTTTGAATTCCGACTAATATTGCATGAGTTATGTCTTTTTTACTACTGTTGTGCTGTATTTTTAGATTTATGCACATACCATGTTAAACTAATAAATTAGGTGAACTAATGATCAAATATTACTATGATAATTTCCAGATTGATAGCCAACATGCTTAGGGTAATAAAAGTTATTTTTACTGATTTTTACAATGAATATTTACTACTTCTACAACTGAAACTAGTTGACATTGATAACCAGCCAGAAACAGTAACCTGTAAAGAAACATTGAAATTCACCTAGCTACTTTTGTTGGAATTTGGACTTTAAATCTTCGTTGGAACCAGGAAGGAGTCTTGTTTCTAGATCTTCTGACAGATCCACATTTTCTATCCTGTAGCTACGAGAATTCTGATTTCGGTACAGCAACCTACTGCTGTCCAGAATTGGATTTCTATATTTAATAATATATAATTGAATCTATAATGTTGAATTTGATGTATTTGATTGTATAGAGTACATTGCATGATCTTAGGATTGTGTTGTCATCATTCTAATGTCCCTTATTAATCGTATTATCGCTTTCCATTGATATTTCTGTCCCTATTGTTCCGTATTAGTATTGCATGTTATTTGAATAAAAAATATTAATTAAGCCGGGATTAAGGGTTGACTAGGGTAGTTGATAATATAGTGACTGTACTCGGGAATGTGGGCATTTTTTCCAAAAATATTGTGTCGGCTAGTGCTATCGATTTATTGTTTGATTACTGACCACAGTATCCCGATTCATCGTGTATTGTTTAAGGATTATTGTGCCGCCTATTGTTATGTTATTGGGCAAGAAATTGCTATTGTTATCGTTATCGTTATCGTGCCGAGTACATGACCTATAGAATCTACCACCTTAGTCTGAACGAAACTGATTGTATGCATCGAACCTGTAGTATGAGATGCAGTAGTACGTGCATTAGTTAGGATTAAAAATGAATAATAGACTTAAGACTTTATCGTATAGTCATTGCATTTTGTCATCGTCATCGAACAGTGTCAACGTTATTGCTTACCATTATTGTTATTGTTTATTGTTATGGTTATAAACCATCGTTATTGCACATGGTACTATTATCATTTTGTCACTGTTCAATACTATTGATTTCATCGTTATACTGTTATTGTCATTGTTTCTCTGTTGCTCTACTTGTTGTCCACAACTTGCTCTAAGGACATATTTTTCTCTCTTTTAGATGAACAACTTACAGGTAATCAAGGATATTTGCTTGATGGATTAGGAGAGCAACAATGGTGAAAGAATTGTTTTGTTGCGCCGCTCAAATAATTATTGTTTCTTTTTTTAGAACTTTAATTACTGAAGAATGTTTTTAATTCTTGTATTTGTGGGCTTTTGACCTGAATGATGTTATTGTTGATTCCAGATGTTGGATTGATATTTTATTGGTTAATTTATGCTTAAATTCCAAGTATGGTTATTCATGTGATTACTTGTTTTATTGCATGCGTGGTTGTTTTACTTCTTGTTTTATATTGTTGAGTTGAATCGATGACAGCCTATGAATGACGCAAGTCATTCACTGGGCCATGTCACGTGCTTGCATTACGTATTTTTTGGGAAGCGGGGTGTGACAAGGTTTTTAGTGGTATCAGAGCCAGGTTTGACTCTAACAAGTTTGGGGTTGGACCCTGATTAGTTTGGGTTTAACCGGTTTGACTCAACAATATGTACAACGCGTGAATCACATGGATAATTGATAACCAACATATATCTAGATTCTGATCTTTTTGATCCACTTTTTTCATTCCTTCATATTCAGTTCCTTCATTTCTTAGTTGTTTCGTCACTTCCATTCATTCACATTCATTGATCCCTTACTATGTATAATTTTATTCTTTTGTTCCCATGTTCTTTTAATTCTGGGTTATCCATTCTTCTTCTTCCTGCTCGGTTCATCAAATGGCATGGGTGGATCTACAACGACATGTCAGAGGCTTGGATCATCACCAGGAGAGGAAGTGTTGTATTTTGCTCCAAGATGTGCACGCAGAGTCCCCGGAGCTCAGGAAGTGTTTAGAATCTGAAGTTGCCAGTTGTTCGAACTTCATGTTAGAAAGGTGTCATTTGCACATGTCAAGGAAATGGTGAGCTATGAGGCAGATTGCTGTAGTTATTGGATACTGATGATGGAGTCTTTCCGATCAGAGTTGCGCAGCGGAGCGTGGTGGGCCCACAACCCAAAGGTCTCAGGATTCTCTTATTTCTTCTTTCTTGCATTGTTGCTTTCCCTCTGTTCCTTGTATTCAACTTCATCTGTCTCTGATTCCAGTTCTACCTTGCTTTGTTATCTTGTTGTTTTTTTTCCCTTTGATACTGTTTATTTTATTTCATGCATTCCATTTGACCTCATTGTTATCCATTTCCCTTCTTATTCTGGTGTTGCCACCGTTTTGACTTTTCCCTTGGATCCCTTGTTTTATTACCCCCATAAGTTTGTTTTTGCTTTGTCCTATGTATCGCCTAAGCAAATTTCGATGACGAAATTTTGTTATAAGGTGGGTGGGATTGTAACTCCCGTTCTCGTAAATACATATTTTCTGTATTTCGATTATTTATAAATTTAGTTTGTGTTAAATTCATTTTTGGAATTTCTATTAAAATCTTTTATAATCGAAAATTAAGTTTATTACGAACAACGATGTGTTTTAACTGTACTTTCCCTTTTATAGTTGATCGACTATATATATTTTAGCCAAATCAAAAATATTTCGATTACTTTAATAAATTTGTAAAACTCAATTCCTATTTCGTTACATAACTTCATTATTATTATTTTCTTTATTATTATTATTGTTATTACAATTATTGAATTATTTTCGTGAAAGTGTTGAATCCAAACTATATTCCGTCATGTAATATTATTATTATTATTATTATTATTATTATTATTATTATTATTATTATTATTTTATTGTTATTATTATTTTTATTATTAATATGTGTCGTTACTGAAATAATTATTACTGTTATTACTATTGATGTTGTTCCTATCTTTATTATTATTATTTTTGTTAAAGCCCATTGATTTTGACATTATTTGATTTGAAGCCCGACCCAAGCCCATCTCTTATTGGATCATAGCCTACCCTAAATCCAATTCTCCCTCTAAAATGTTATTGACCAGTCATTCCCAGATCTTCTCCCCCACAATCCCCACAATCACTCCTAACTGTATCATCCTGTAACCCCAAAATTGATTCCCTAACAATCAGCCCTACAATCTCTCCCCATTATTATACATTATATTTATCATATTTATTATATCATTAATATTTTAATAAACCCCCCTAAATGCTACCCAAACCCTAGCCGTTATAACCCCCAACCGCCCCATTATTGTTCAACCCTACCCTACCCCCTAACTGTTCACCTTCTCCCTCTCCCCTCCTTCATCGGCTCCACCATCCACCTTCGAGCAATCCCGCCTGCAACCTCCCCCTCGTCGCTCCCCCGTTTGCCTCCTCGTCAGCCAGTCGCGACCCCCATCGCAGCTCCGAGCATCCGTCTTCTTCTTCCTCTGGATTCTCGTTGAACCCATCGACTACCGAAGCTCCGCCACCACCACCTCGAACACCACCGCTCGTCACCATTGTCTTCGCTTTTCCATTCACCCCGCAACCACCGAAGATCCATCTCCCCTTCGTCGTCATCGTCGAACGCTCGAGGGCCACCATAATCGCCTCCCATATTTTCGGAGCGAGACAAAGCTCGCTCGAGTGCCGCTGTCTCCGTCGTGCTTCGCTTCCTGACCGCAAGCGTCCCCGCCAGTCATCGTCACCCTCGCCCTCGCCGCTAGCCTCGCCTAGCCGCCGACGTGGTCTCTGCTCTCTCCTGCTCTCTCTCTGTCAAAGTGAGGAAAGAGACGAAGCGGGATTGGGTTGGGTTGCTGTGTGGTGTTTTATGGAGTTAGAGATCCCGATCCGCTGTTTTGGTTGTTTGGTGTTTTGGAGAGAGAGTTGTTGTTTTCTATTTTGGGCATAAGCAATCCAGGCTCGCTGTTTGCTGTTCGGGTGGATCTAGTGTGGGGTTGTGTTGCTCTTTTGCTGTTTGATCGTGTTGCCATGTTTTGTGATTTGCACGGGCTCGCACGTGTTTTGGATCTTCTCCCGGGATCCTAATCCCGTTATTCTTAATATATCGGATCTAATCTTCATCTAACGGCAAGTCATCTTACTCTCAAATTGTATTGTATCGTATTCGAGATCGTTTATTGAATTCTACAAGTAGATCCAAATTGATTATCGTATATTGTTTATTGTTATCTATCGTTGGGATACTATGAATTTACACGAGCGAATCCAAGTAGTAGTCTTGACTACGTGCCGTCTTTTGCCTCCAACGTATAGAGATCTTGCATGCATTCATGTAGTTAATTAGTGAATATAGGAATAAAAATTATTATCATATTTCATGCCGTGACATTACACCACTATTGTAGATTGTATACTAGTATTGATTGTTTATATGAATGATGTTAGTGTGTTAGTTGATTGTGATTAATAGGGTTATCAACGTTATACATCTTAATACTAGATGTAACTTGCTGTGATTTATGTTGTCGACCCCTAACTCATCGGTCATAACATTCTAATCATTTTATGCATGAAAAATATATTGAGACTGTAAAATTTATTGCCGGCCTGAACATTACCATGCTGTTTTGACCTAGATAATGTCATCAAAATCAATGACTTTCTGAATATGAAATGTAGCCCCATGTTTCTAGTTTTCAGAACATCCGGCATTTTTGAATTCCGACTAATATTGCATGAGTTATGACCCTTTTACAGTTGCTACACTGTATTTTCAGATTTATGCACATACCATGTTAAACTATTGAATTAGGTGAACTAATGATCAAATATTACCATGATAATTTCCAGATTGATAGCCAACATGCTTAGGGTAATAAAATTATTTTTACTGATTTTTAAAATGAATATTTACTGCTGCTAGAACTGAAACTAGTTGACATTGATAACCAGCCAGAAATAATAACCTGTAAAGAACACTGAAATTCACATAGCTACTGTTGTCCGAATTTTGACTTTAAATATGCATTGGAACCGGGCAGGTGTCTAGTTTCTAGACCTTCTGAAGGATCCACATTTGCTATCCTGTAGCAACGTGAATTCTTATTTTGGTACAGCAACCTGCTGCGGTCCAGAATTGGGTTTCTATGTTTAATAATATATAATTAAATCTATGATGTTGAATTTGGTGTATTTTATTGTATAGAGTACACTGCATGATCTTAGGGTTGTGTTTTCATTATTATAGTGTCCCTTATTAATCGCATTATCGCTTCCTATTGATATTTCTGTCCCTATTATTCCCAACTAGTATTGCATGTTATTTGAATAAAAAATGTTAATTAAGCCCGGGTTAAGAGTTGACTAGGGTATTTGATAATATAGTGACTGTACTCGGGAATGTGGGCATTGTTTCCCAAAATATTGTGTGGGTTAGTGCTATCGATTTATTGTTAGATTACTGACCACAGTATCCCAATTCATCGTGTATTATTTTATGATTATTGTGCCGACTATTGTTATCGTTATTATGCAAGAAATTGCTATTGTTATCGTTATCGTTATCGTGCTGAGTACTTGACCTATAGAATCTATCACCTTAGTCTAAACGAAACTGATTGTATGCATCGAACTTGTGGTAGGGGATGCAGTGGTACGTGCATTAGTTAGGATTATAAAAAAATAATAGACTTAATACTTCATCGCATTGTCATTATCATCGAACAGTGTCATCGTTATTGCTTACCGTTATTGTTATTATTTATTGTTATGGTTATAAACCATCATTATTGCACATTGTACTATTATCGTCTTGTCACTATTCAATACTATTGATTTCACCGTTCATTCATGTCACGCCCCGCTTCCCAATAGAGAATACGGAATATGGATACGTGACTAAGCCCAGCGAATGATTTTCCATCATCCATAAGCTGTTTAGAATCTTTACAACATTTCAGAAGAATAATCAGATTTGGAAGCAAAAGAAGTCAACCAAGCATGCATATATGAGTCAAAACCAACAAGAATTTACTTGAAACCAAAATATTATAATCTCAAATAAATCAAATATGGACAAGTCAATATCTTGGGTCATATTGCCCAAATACAAATAAATCCAAGTAACAAAATACAATTGTTCAAAATAAGCAACAAGAAATAATAATAGCAAATTCTAACAACTAGTATCTCATGTCACCAACTCCATGTGGTAACTATTGTCCAAAATCTGCAATTTAATAAATTGCAGGAAGAAGAAAAAGAAAACAAACTCTTGTCAATGCAAGTTACGGGCCGCTTGTAGTGCAGGATACAAGTACATGGAAAGGATAAACAAATAGCATGGAAAAGACAGGATAACAAAATAGAATAACTAGCATGGCAAGATGAACAAGTGCAAGTGGCATGTATCAAGTATCAAGTAAACAAGTATCATGTAAACAAGTAACAAGTAACGAGTGTCAAGTATCAAGTATCATGTAGCAAGTATCAAGTGAACAATTATCAAGTATCATGTACAAGTAACAAGTAGCAAGTGTCAAGTGATCAAGTGTCATGTTCAAGTCTTGTATTTATTACTATCTAGGTAGGACTTCATGCATCCATCTTTATACTACATGGTTACTACATTCAACATAATTTCGTTTTAGAATTTATAGTGGATCATATAGGGCAGTGTACTCAGGGACAAGGCTCAAGAAATCAAGTAACAAGTATCAAGCCTCAAGTATCAAGTATCAAGCCTCAAGTGTGAAGTATCAAGTATCAAGCCTCAAGTGTGAAGTATCAACCCTAAAGTAATGAAATATCAAGCCTCAATTATGAAATATCAAGCCTCAAGTAATGAAATACCAAGCCTCAAGTATGAACTATCAAGACTCAAGTAATGAAATATCAAGCCTTAAGTATCACGTACCAAGCTTCAAGTGAAACATCAAGCCAAGTATCACATAGAATCTATAGACCCCCTTTCGAGTACACGTTTCTGTATTTTCCACTATTAGATCTTTTCCTTTAAACCCCGGCTTGGTTATTTATTAAAAGTGTCAAACAAGCATGTATGTGTCACGAATAGGGCAAGTATAACATGGTATAAACAAGTAACAAGTTCAGGTCGAAAGATAATCATGCACGGGTGAAAGACAACACACAAAAGAATAGAACAACGAGAATTTTAGTTCAGGACAGCAAGACAGTACTGCACTAAAACTGGGATTCCCGTTGCTACAAACATGCAAATCTGGATCCGTCAAAGAATCTAGAAAATAGACTCCCGGCCGAATCCAGAGAATATATATAAATTATATGTTATTTCACAACAACAAGTCTCAAAAGAGGTTTGAATCTAGAAAACACGTTCATCCAGAAATCAGAAGGTTGTATTCAAAGTCAGGAAAACAGCATGAAAACTCATTCATTAAATCCACGAAAAATCTGGGGTATTCCCCTATATGAGAAGCATCAGAATATAAAGTTTCATAATTTTTTTATATAAATAGTTTAGTCAATAAAAATTAGAAAACACCAAGATGCGGTAGTTTTGTAAATCTGGAATTATAAACATTGTAGTACGAAAACAGCAATATCTCACAAACCATAAATCGAAATCCAAATCTGTCCAAAGGGTGATAAAATAGACACAGTAGGCTAACTTTCATATTCACAAATATTTTACAAACAGCAAGTAAAATTAGGTCGAAAATCAGGTTCTTTACTAAAGAGTATGAAAATTCTACATGTATAGTAATTGTTTGGAAACATAGAACGGTTTGTAAAACTCATCAAATAAATCCATAGAAATTCAGGGTTAATCCCAATCAGGTCTAGTTGTACTGTGCAAAATATTGGATCAAAATAATACTCTGAACATCCGGATAAAAATTGATTACTCTTCAAAATTCATAGAAAACGAAATCTGGAATTCTCTCTATACATCTGTAGTAAAATAGACATAACTCACAACTCATAAAACAAAATTGAGATCTGTCCGAAGGGTTGAAAGTAGACAGAATTCTCTACAGTTAATGTTCACAAAATATTATCATGTATGATGAACCCAATAATATTCACATTTAGGAGCAATAATCTTAATGCAATTGGACATTTAAATGCTCTATATGTGGTATTTTACTCTTATTTTTTCTTTTCCATAGGAAACAGCCTAAAACATCAAAACGAAGCAGATTCAGGATTTTGAGGATGATACACAGAAACTGTAGAGCATAAGTCGACTAGTTCTTCAAACAGGCGACTGGACAGAGAGGTTGAAGCTGCTCGGTACAGTCGACTTACTACAAAGACAGTCTACTTGACTGATTAATTATGAATCTCCAGATGTCTCGACACAGTCGACTTACTCCAAAACCAGTCCACTGGTATTCAGCAGAGTTAGAAGATAAGAACAGTTGAAGATTCATCCTCATCCAAATCCGAAGCAAGATTAAGTTATCCAAACCCAGGTCGTCTGCGAATAACAACTCTTCATTAATCAAGTTAGAGAACCAGGATTGGCAAGTGAGAAGATCGATTCAGATCTATATTCGATGTGTAAAGAGATAGAATTGAAATCTGCAGATGTGGGCAAAAGAAATTATAAAAAGGCTGGAATAAGGAGTTGAGAGTATCACTTAATCTCTGAATCATCAATCGTCAACCAACAGGCAATATTCTATCAGCATTGAAGAAAGAAGGAGATCAAGTACACTGAAAGGAACGATCCAGTCGACTGAGTGACAGCAAGTCGACTTCTCGGGCCGAACATCATCAATTTATTTCTTCTCTTTCTAGTTTTTATTTTGATCATGTATTCGACACTGTTAGTCAATAAAAGTCTTATTATGTAGAACTAATTTCATAGTTGGGTAGATTGAAACCGTAGTCACGTAATGCTTATATTCTTCTCAATGCTACTCTATTACTTATTGATTAAACCTGATTGTATTGGTATAGAATTATAATATGAATCAAACTTGTTCAGAAGTTCTAAGAGCAGTCGACTGAGAGTGACAGCAAGTCGACTGCCATGCAGAACCTGAGATTATCAAGTTTGCGTATTATAAATCTGAATCTGTTATATGAGCATAGAGACGACCCGTATCTCGTGCTCATAGCTTGTAACACAGGAATCTTTAGGGGTTCTTGGTTTAATCAACTTGAAGGATCTAGATCTGATACCAATTTCTAGAATTTCGAGTGTTTGTTCGTTTCCATTGTTCCTATGTTTTCTTTAAGTGCAACTTAGTAGATACCATGCTAAATACTTAAGGAGAGAAACGAATTAGAGTAGATACCGTGCCTAATTCTTGGCCTAGGGAAACATGAACTTTAAGGAGTAGATACCATGCCCTTAAAGGAACAAACATGAGTAATTAGAGTGGTATAGAAGGTGACTTAGCATTATTGACTATAGGTGGAAATTAAAGCCCAACTACTTAATAGATATTTGTGATTCAGAACTACTTGATCTAGTTTAAATCTTGTCATTTCTTTTAGAACAAAACTTTAAGATTCTTATTTCTGTTTTATTGGTTAGTAAGTTAATTTCTACAATCTCTGTGGGATCGACCCTTGCTTGTCACTATGCTTCTATAAACGATTCGTACACTTGCGAGGTTTTAATTTGTGTCTAGTTTATCTATTTATTTAGATAGCTGGATTTCACAACAAGTTTTTGGCGCCGCTACCGGGGATTGTTTAGTATTTTAACTTACAAATCAGTAAAATCTTTTTCATTTTTCTTTTCTTTTATTAATAAATATTTTTCTTTTAGGTTACAGGATTTTGGTGAATGCACGGGAGATGATCACTTCACCCAGAACTACTACCTATTGACGAAGAAACAGAACACACTCTGCACAGACTAGGTCGGCTGTCTGCAACAAACCCAGTCGACTGTTACTAGGAACAAGTCGACTGCACAGAGACCCAATTCACAAGCAACAATGGGTGAGGAAGTACCAAATCGAGTACCAGTGCAGGACAAATTCACGCCTAAGAATATTGAGCAACCTTCCTGCATTGCTTATCAACCTAATGTCACAGGGAATATGCATCTATCTCCTCAATTACTTAGCATGGTTCCTCACTTTAGTGGCAAACCAGACGAAGAGCCTCACCTCCATCTGCAAGATTTCTTTGATCTTTGCAGACACAAAGCGTCCAAGGGCTTACCCCTGAACAAATCAGGTTCATCTTGTTTCCATTCTCTTTAAAACTTAATGCTAAATTGTGGTATAATTCTTTGGAACCAGGATCAATTCAATCATGGGAGCAATTGGCAACAAAGTTCTTGAAAGAATTCTTTCCAGCCCAGAAAACCAAACAACTAAAAAGGGAGATTCAACTCTTCCAACAAAAAGATGGAGATTTATTCTTTGAAGCATGGAAAGACTTCAAGAACAAGCTTCTCAAGTGTCCAACGCACAACATGCCTAAAGATGATCAGGTACAAGCATTTTATGAGGGTTTAAATGATACTAACAAGGCAATTTTGGATTCAGCTTGCAACGAAATCTTGATGAGGAAAAGTGGTGAGGAGGCCATCGAACTATTTGAAGAACTCAGTGAGAACTCACAGCAATTCTCAACAAGGGGAAGAGGCATTTCGAAAAAACAGGGAGTTTACGAAATTTCTAGTAGTAATAACATACAATTAGAAATGGTAAACATGAACAAAAAAATTGATATGCTTGTTAATGCAATGACGACGATGGGCGGTGTAAAAAATCAAACAAAAGAAATTTGTGCAATTTGTTCTCATTTTGATCATACGAATGACACGTGTCCCATGTCTTCTTTCACAGATCAGGAGCATGCAAACTATGTAGGACAGGAATGTTTCCACCAAAGAACAACCCCTTCTCGAACACAACCCAGGGTGGAGGAACCATCCAAATTTCTCATGGAGCAACAATCAAAACAATCAAGGCACTCAATCTTCGCAAGGACATGCACGGAACCTTCAGATGGGAAGTGGGTTTGATCGGCCAATTCAAGAACAGAAGAAGTTGGATTTTGAATCCACCGTTCTTCAATTGCTCCAACAGCAACATCAAACAAGCAACCAATAAGGGCAGGCGATTCAGAAATTGGAAACCCAAATCGGTCAAATCGCGAAGGAGTTGAGTGAAAGAAAGGCAGGAGAACTCCCATCACAAACTATACCAAACCCTAGAGGCCAAGAACAGCTCAAATAAGTGACAACCTTAAGAAGTGGTAAGATAATTGACAGCAAGGTTGGAACACATGCAGACGAATCGGATACACAACCATCAAAAGCTTTGGATTCCAACAAAGTAAGTGAAAAAGGAGGGGCAGTATTGCCACCATTCCCTCAAAGGTTAGTCAAGCAAAAGAAAGAACAACATTTATTTGATATCTTTGAAACTCTCAGAAAGGTAGAAATTAATATTCTCCTACTTGATGCTATTAAACAAATTCCTTCTTATGCCAAATTCTTGAAAGAATGCTGTGCTCACAAAAGAACATTTCAGGTTAGGGAGGATGTGGCTTTGACAGAGAAAGTGAGCGCCGTATTGTTAAGGAAATTACCTTCTAAATTGAAGGACCCAGGTAGTTTTACCATTCCTTGCAGGGTTGGTGAGCACTTCTTTGAAAAGGCACTGCTAGACTTGGGGGCAAGTATAAATCTTCTTCCATACTCTGTTTACGAAAAGCTAGGATTAGGGGAACTCAAACCAAAATCCATCACTTTGCAGTTGGCTGATCGTAGCATCAGGAGACCTAGAGGTATTTTGGAAGATGTCCTAGTTCAGGTAAACGACTTCATTTTGCCTGCAGATTTTGTTGTGTTGGATAAGGAGGACTCTTCAATGCCATCTTCTTTACCGATCATTCTAGGTAGGCCCTTTATGAGTACGGCTGATATAAAAATTTGTGTTAAAAAGGGTACCATAAGTATGAAAATAAATGGAGAAAAGGTTGAATTTAAAATATTTGATGCACTAAAATTACCACATGATAATCATGAATGTTATAATATTGATGTGGTACAGGAGATTGTCGATCAAACATTTCAGGTACATAGAATTGAACCACTACAAGCCGCAATTACACAATCTCTAACATTGTCTCATGTTGAACAGGAATACGATGAGTGGAGAATTGCAGAAACAGTACAATACCTCGAAACTCCAAAATCATATTCAGGTAAGCTTGCACCTGCATTTGAAAATCTTGTGTCTGATAACACTTTTGTTTCTTCTGTTACCAGGACACCAGACGTGGAGCTTAAGCCACTGCCTGAACACTTGAAGCATGCATATTTGGGTGAAAACCAGACGCTACCTATGATAGTTGCTGCAAACTTGAGTGCGCAAGAAGAAGATAAGCTGCTGAGGGTACTGCGAGAACACAAGGGTGCAATAGGATGGACCATTGCAGACATCAAGGGAATAAGTCCATCCAAATGCATGCATAAAATACTTCTTGAAGACAATGCAAAATCTAGTAGGGAAACACAGAGAAGGCTTAATCCACACATGAAGGAAGTGGTAAGAACAGAGGTCCTGAAGCTGCTAGATGTTGGCATCATCTACCCTATCTCAGATAGCAAATGGGTGAGTCCTATACATGTAGTGCCTAAGAAAATTGGAGTCACAGTGGTGAAGAATGAAGAGAATGAGCTCATCCCTACGAGGATGACCACAGGATGGAGGGTATGCATTGACTACAGGAAGCTGAATAACGAAACCAGGAAAGATCACTTCCCTCTTCCTTTTATTGATCAAATATTAGAAAGATTAGCAGGATATAGTCATTATTGTTTTTTAGATGGTTATAGTGGCTATAATCAAATTGCTATTGCACCAGAAGATCAAGAAAAAACCACTTTTACATGTCCTTTTGGTACTTTTTCATACAGGAGAATGCCTTTTGGATTGTGCAACGCACCAGCTATATTTCAGAGATGCATGATGAGTATATTTTCAGACATGGTGGAAAGGTTCATCGAGGTATTTATGGATGATTTCAGTGTTTTTGGATCTTGTTTTGATGAATGCCTTAACCATTTGCAGCTTGTACTTAAGAGATGTGAAGAATGCAATTTATTGCTGAATTGGGAAAAGTGTCATTTTATGGTACAACAAGGTATTGTCTTGGGACATATGGTGTCAAAAAGGGGCATAGAGGTGGACAAGGCAAAAATTGACATCATATCAAAGCTACCCCCTCCTACTACAGTCAAGGGTGTAAGGAGTTTTCTTGGACATGCAGGGTTCTATAGAAGATTTATAAAAGATTTCTCCAAAATCTCCGGATCCCTTTGTGGATTGTTAGCTAAGGATGTTGAGTTTGCATGGACAGAAGAGTGCACAAATGCTTTCATTACATTGAAAAATCTTCTCATTTCGGCACCTATCATCATAGCACCAGATTGGAACCATCCTTTCGAGCTTATGTGTGATGCAAGTGATTATGCTTTGGGAGCTGTTTTAGGTCAGAGAATAAATAAGGTACCCCATGCTATTTACTATGCTTCTCGAACTTTAAATGATGCACAGCTTAATTATTCCACTACTGAAAAAGAAATGTTAGCTGTCATTTTTGCTGTAGAGAAGTTTAGATCATATTTGATTGGATCTAAAGTCATTGTTTTCACTGACCATGCTGCTTTGAGATATTTGTTTGCTAAAAAGGATGCTAAGCCTAGGTTGATCAGATGGGTGCTGTTGCTTCAAGAATTCGATCTTGAGATTAGAGACAAGAAAGGAAGTGACAATGTTGTAGCAGATCACTTGTCCAGATTACTGCATGATGAAGAAAGAATTGTGCCCCCACTGAATGAGAACTTCCCAGATGAACATTTATTTGAACTAAATATACAACTTCCATGGTTTGCAGATATTGTAAATTATTTCACTGCTCATGTTTTCCCTCCAGGTATGACAAGTCAAGAAAGAAAGAGATTGGTGGCCATGTGCAAGCACTATTATTGGGATGATCCTTATTTGTTCAAATTCTGCCCTGATCAAATTATAAGAAGATGTGTGGCGGAAGAAGAGCAAATGAGTATTCTACAACATTGCCACCAATATGCATGTGGAGGACATTTTGGACCAAAAAGAACAGCACTTAAGGTATTACAATCTGGTTTTTATTGGCCTAATGTATTCAAAGATGCTTTTTCTTTTTGCAGGATTTGTGATAAATGCCAAAGGACAGGCAACATCTCTTCTAGAAATCAAATGCCACTGCAAAACATCCAAGTCATCGAGCTTTTTGATGTTTGGGGAATCGACTTCATGGTCCCTTTCCTAACTCATTTGGTTATTTATATATTCTTGTGGGTGTGGATTATGTGTCTAAATGGGTCGAGGATGTCCCCTCAAAAACTAATGATCTCAAAGTTGTTGTCAAGTTTTTACAGGAAAACATCTTCACCAGGTTCGGTACACCACGAGCAATAATTAGTGATGGAGGTAGCCACTTCAATAATTTTCCATTTGCTTCTTTGATGAAGAAATATGGGATTACACATAGAGTGGGTACTCCATATCATCCTCAAACCAGTGGGCAAGTGGAGATTAGCAACAGAGAGATCAAGAGCATTCTGGAAAAGACAGTAAATACAAGTAGAAGGGATTGGTCGCTACGCTTGAATGATGCATTATGGGCCTACAGAACCGCATACAAGACACCCATTGGCATGTCACCATACTGTCTGGTTTTTGGAAAAGCCTGTCACCTTCCAATGGAGTTGGAACACAAAGCTTATTGGGCCATTAAAAGGTTCAATTTTTATATGAAACAAGCAGGTGACAAAAGAAGATTGCAACTGAACGAGCTTGAAGAATTGAGGCACGACGCATATGAAAATGCAAAGTTGTACAAAGAAAGGACCAAGATATACCATGATAAACAACTAGCAAGGAAGGAGTTTTATGAAGGACAGAAGGTATTGATATACAACTCAAGATTAAGACTCTTTCCAGGCAAGCTTATGTCACGATGGTATGGCCCGTACATTGTTACAAAAGTCTTTCCACATGGAGCATTGGAGGTTCATAGCAAAGAGAAAAATCAAACATTCAGGGTGAACGGGCATAGGGCGAAACCTTATATTGAGATGAGTTTTGAGCCGCAAGAGGAAGATGTGAATCTTCAAACCATCCAATACATTGCATGAACTCATCAAGTTTAGCTGAAGAAAAGAAACACAGCGCTTATTGGGAGGCAACCCAATTTTCAGGGGAGTACTTACACTTTCTCTTTATTTCTTTTTATTTCTTTATTCATCTTTTATTTTCAGTTTCTTTCCTTCAAATTAGATGGTAACATATGCCTATTTTAAATTTTTATTTCAAACATTGAGGACAATGTTCCATCTAAGTTTGGGGGTAGTTATTCACATGTGGAGTCTCTTGATGTTGAGTCTATTCTAACAACAATGATGAGAAATGAGCTCAGTTACTATAGGTAGAGAGGGGAAAACAAGTATTAAGTGTGGTCTTTATCTTTAAAAATGTTAATAACTTATCATATGGATGATACTTGAAACTTTCATTCATTTGGCTATGTCAATTTAACGAATTGTGAAAGAGAATAGCAAGTTCAACTGTGAGTAAACTTAAATACACAAATTGTGAGTTTTTTAGCCTTATTTATTTCTTTTGAGAGAGTCATACACTTGAAGATCTCAGTTGATTGCATTCTTGAGATGATCTAGAACTTGTTTTTGCTACTTTTCGAAACTTATTTTTAGTTTTTGCATAAAAACTTGGAAATGATTAAGGCACCTAAGATTCTATCACCAAAGACAAATAGCCTACCCAACATCAATTATTCACTAGTTGCCCCTTTGAAGCCTATAAAAGCCTTATTTTTGTAAGACACATCATCCTTAACCAAAGACTAGATGAATAGGTCACCTTACCTATATCTATTGAGTTAGTAGAGCAAGAATTGTAAAAGAGATGTGGTATGTCAAGATGAAGGGGATGAAAATATAAAGAAGAGTTGGAGGATTTGTCATAAGAAAAAATGAAAAGTTGTAAATTTTTGAGTTATGGATGGGGAAAAGGTGTTGGTAGAAATAAAATATAGGCCTGTTATATATGGCCTTAAAATTTTGGAGGATGTGGAAAAAAAAAAAAAACTAAAAAACTAAAAAACTCTTAGAACAATGCAAGTTGCTCTACCAATCCTTTAGAATTTTGTATTCCTTTTCCCTTCAATTGTTTAAACCCTCACCCATGGCCCCATTACAACCTATAAAGACCTTTTGATCAGAGTAACATGCAAATCAATGGTGTGAAGATGTAGTAGCAAGATCAAGCATATGGTTTCATCCAAGTAATGATAAATTGTCACGAGATCTAACTTGAATGTCCCATGTCAATGAGAGCTATATTTTTTGTGAGTATATGCCATGGTGAGAATTTGGAGTTGAAATATAGTTGAGCTTGCTAACCTTAATCATGATTATGTTGCTTAGGCATTGGCCACACTACTATTTGATATTCAAGTTGAGTATTCGTGTGAATAAGTGATTAATATTTGAATTAAAACTTGTTTAGACCTATCTTAATGCTTGTTCTAACCTTAACACCTAATGTAGCAAGTTCTCTGAGGTAAATGTTGGAAGGGTCAAGATGTTCAAGAGATGCTTGTAGTTTAATTTTGCTTGAGGACAAGCAAAAGCTAAGTTTGGGGGTATTTGATGAACCCAATAATATTCACATTTAGGAGCAATAATCTTAATGCAATTGGACATTTAAATGCTCTATATGTGGTATTTTACTCTTATTTTCTCTTTTCCATAGGAAACAGCCTAAAACAGCAAAACGAAGCAGATTCAGGATTTTGAGGATGATACACAGAAACTGCAGAGCATAAGTCGACTGGTTCTTCAAACAGGCGACTGGACAGAGAGGTTGAAGCTGCTCGGTACAGTCGACTTACTACAAAGACAGTCGACTTGACTGATTAATTATGAATCTCCAGATGTCTCGGCACAGTCGACTTACTCCAAAACCAGTCGACTGGTATTCAGCAGAGTTAGAAGATAAGAACAATTGAAGATTCATCCTCATCCAAATCCGAAGCAAGATTAAGTTATCCAAACCCAGGTCGTCTGCGAATAACAACTCTTCATTAATCAAGTTAGAGAACCAGGATTGGCAAGTGAGAAGATCGATTCAGATCTATATTCGATGTGTAAAGAGATAGAATTGAAATCTGCAGATGTGGGCAAAAGAAATTATAAAAAGGCTGGAATAAGGAGTTGAGAGTATCACTTAATCTCTGAATCATCAATCGTCAACCAACAGGCATTATTCTATCAGCATTGAAGAAAGAAGGAGATCAAGTACACTGAAAGGAACGATCCAGTCGACTGAGTGACAGCAAGTCGACTTCTCGGGCCGAACATCATCAGTTTATTTCTTCTCTTTCTAGTTTTTATTTTAATCATGTATTCGACACTGTTAGTCAATAAAAGTCTTATTATGTGGAACTAATTTCATAGTTGGGTAGATTGAAACTGTAGTCATGTAATGCTTATATTCTTCTCAATGCTACTCTATTACTTATTGATTAAACCTGATTGTATTGGTATAGAATTATAATGTGAATCAAACTTGTTCAGAAGTTCTAAGAGCAGTCGACTGAGAGTGATAGTAAGTCGACTGCCATGCAGAACCTGAGATTATCAAGTTTGCGTATTATAAATCTGAATCTGTTATATGAGCATAGAGACGACCCGTATCTCGTGCTCATAGCTTGTAACACAGGAATCTTTAGGGGTTCTTGGTTTAATCAACTTGAAGGATCTAGATCTGATACCAATTTCTAGAACTTCGAGTGTTTGTTCGTTTCCATTGTTCCTATGTTTTCTTTAAGTGCAACTTAGTAGATACCATGCTAAATACTTAAGGAGAAAAACGAATTAGAGTAGATACCATGCCTAATTCTTGGCCTAGGGAAACATGAACTTTAAGGGGTAGATACCATGCCCTTAAAGGAACAAACATGAGTAATTAGAGTCGTATAGAAGGTGACTTAGCATTATTGACTATAGGTGGAAATCAAAGCCCAACTACTTAATAGATATTTGTGATTCAGAACTACTTGATCTAGTTTAAATCTTGTCATTTCTTTTAGAACAACACTTTAAGATTCTTATTTCTGTTTTATTGGTTAGTAAGTTAATTTCTACAATCTCTGTGGGATCGACCCTTGCTTGTCACTACGCTTCTATAAACGATTCGTACACTTGCGAGGTTTTAATTTGTGTCTAGTTTATCTATTTATTTAGATAGCTGGATTTCACAACAATGTACTAACCTTAATACGGTCTAAAATACTGATAGAAATAGGGAATCGACAAAACTGAAAATATCCTTCATGCACAAAATCAAATAGTTCATATAAAACTCTTCCAAAACACAACCAAACATTAAATATAGTGTACTAGATGTCCAAGCAATATGATATAGGGTATTTCACAAGTCCACGACAAGTCTACCACGAATAATACGAACGAGCACATGATATTATATGAAAAATACGCACATATACAACAAGAAGTGGTCAACCCTAGGTTATTTCATGTCATGTATGTCGTGAGGCAACTATGGTCCAGTCGACACAATAGAAACAATATATAACAGAGGGTTCACACATGAATTGTCTCTGAACCCAACTACACTACAAACGATATTTAGTACTTGTATTACACAAAGAAAAGAATACAAGTTACTCACCTGAGAGATGACGACGGGAACAACACAAGAGCGAGAATAACAGGAACGGATTCCTGGCACAACACAATGAACGGATCACGAACACAAACCAACGAACGAGATGATCACGAACAAGATCACGAACAACCGATCACGAACAAGATGAAGATGATCGAGATCATGAACACAAGCAGACGGCCAGATCTCCTTGATGATGAAGATGATGATGATGATGATGATCGATCAATCGAATGGTTGTGATCAAAAGAAGTTAATGATCATCATGATCTGATCAAGAGGAGAACGGACGGCCCACATCCAAGGCCATGATCAAGACCAAGGGAACATGATCATCAAGATGATCAAGAAGATCGGACGATCGAGATTCACTGGCGATCAAAACTAACCAAACAACACACCCATCAATGGTTCACTAGCTTGGCTCCAACGATGGCTCGGACGGCGGTGCTGGGCAAGGCTACCAGTGGACCGGGGGTGGTCGTCGTGGCTCGACGGGGAGTGCCAGGGCACATGGTGGCATCGAGGCGGAGGTCTGTTGGCACTATAGAGGAGTGCACACAGGCTGGGGGCTAGAGAGGGAGAGACATTGGGACATGCTGGCGGAGCACAGGGGCGCATATGAGGGATGTAGGCATCGCAATGTCGGGATCTCGATGCTGCTAATGTAAAGGAGGCTGACGTTGCTGGCTATCGACGAGCGAGAGAGCAGGATGGCGGAGCTAGGGGATGAGAGCAGGAGTAGGGCGGTGCAGCAAGCGAGGCACAGGAGCAAGGAGTAGGAGAAGGATGGCGCACTGGCTGCACCGGCTGAGGTGGAGACACCAGAAGGAAACATGGAGCAAGGGATGGTCTGGGGAAGATGAGAGACAGAGGGTGACAGCGGGATAGAAGATGAACCGGCTAATAAATGGCATATATATATATATATATATATATATATATATATATATATATATGTTAGAATATTAGGGTTTTAATGGGTTATGGGTGATAAATGGGTTTGGGTAGTGGATATTGGGTTTTATAGGGTTTTGGGTTTATTGGGTAATGGGGTGAAATAGGGTGTGGGTTTAAAACAGATGGGTATTTGGGATAAGGTAATGGGTTAAAGGGTTTTAAACACCAATAAGAGATTTAGGAAAAAAAATATATAAATAAATAAATACGATTTGTAATAACCAGTCAAAATTAATAACAATAATAACAATAATACTAATAACAATAATAAAATAAGAATAACAGTAATAATAATAATAGTGATAAAAATAATAATAATAACGACATTAATAGGGTATAAAATCATCGTAAATAGTTACAAAAGTTATTGATTAAAAATAACTTTAGTAGGAGATCCGACAATACATTTTAGGAAAAAGAATTTAAGAACGGAAAAAAAAAATAATTTACAAAAATCAAAAATCCAAACATATACAGAAAATACGTTTTTGGAAAAACAGGGATTACAAATCCTACCCACCTTACAACAAAATTTTTGTCCTCGAAATTTGCTTAGGCAGTACATAGGATAGGGCAAAAGTAAACTTGGGGAAAGGGTAGCAAAACAGAGTGTAAAAGGGAAAGGAACAAGGCAGTGGTAACACTAGAAAAAGAAGGAAGTGGATAACAATGATGATCAAATGGAATGCAAGAAAGAAAATAAACAGTATCAAAAGGAAGGAAACAATACAAGATAACAAAGCAAGATAGGGAGTAGGCAGAATTGAAATCAAAGAGAGAATGAACAGGAAGAATTTAATCAATTAATGTATTGGTGCATGATGAAAAGTTGGAATGCATGAAAGAAGTAACCGGTATCAAAAATGAAGAAGAAACAATACAAGATTTGCAAGATAACCAAGCAAAGATATGAAGAAATAGACTGAGCTAGAATCGAAAAAAGAATGGACAAGGAAGAGATGAACCAAGCAATGAGTCAACGGATGAAGACGAGTACAAGGGATGGAAAGAAGCAAACAATACAGGGAAGGAGAAACAACAAGATAATCCTAGGACCTGTGGGTTATGGGCCCACAACGCTTCCGTTGAGCCACTCTGATCGGGAAGACTCTGCCAATAGCATCCAGTAGCTCCAGCAATGCTAATCAATGAACCAAGCAAGAAGGAAAGAATGAATAGCACCAAAATTAGAAAGAATATGGGTACGAGAAGAATGAATTCATATCTAAGGAGAAATCAACAAATGAGGATGACTTAAAAAGACGGAAGAAAGGAATCAAGGGATTGAATAAGAATGAGTCAAAATGAACAGAATAAGACTTGTATCCAGATCAATGTTGATTATAATTCATTTATGCATGCATGGTCTGTGTACTGTTGTGTAGATCCCAGATCGAGCCAAGCTTGTCTCACATATTAGTCAAACTAATACATTAGCCACCTGGGCTCTGATACCTGTCACGCCCCGCTTCCCAAAAATACGGAATACGAGCGTGTGATGAAGCCCAGCGAATAATTTTCATCATTCATAAGTTGTAGGATCGACTAAGCATCATAACAAGAAATATGACAAGATATACACAACCACGCTTGCATGAATAATTTATTAATCAACAGAAATAATTGAAACAAAATAATAATATCCCAAATAGTTTTTAAATCTAGATCAAAAGCTAAAACTCGGGACTATAAGCCTGTTACAAGATTCAAGTAGCAAAAGGAATAAATAACTCAAAAAAACAAAATATTTAAAGCATGTCTTTTCTCCAAGCGAAGCCTAGAACGTCTGCTCACCAATTCCAGCAGGAAATTCGTCTCCAAAGTGTATATATATATATATATATATATATATATATATATATATATATAAAGAAAAAATAGAGAAAACAAGACAAACGCCCTTAGTGCAAGTTAGGACCGCAAGTAGTACAAGCAATGGTATGAAAACAAGTGCAAGAAATATGAAACAAGATTTGGAATCAAGAATGTATAACATAATATAATAGGAATGCAACAAGTAGGGAGATTCAAGAAACTAGCTAGTAAGAAAGACAACTCAAGTGACAAGATTGGGTAACAAGTTCTAGTAGTAGAACAAGTTGTAAGTGAACATGTAATGGTATCAAGAATCAGGTAACAAGTATCACGTACAAGTGTCAAGTAACAAGTAACAAGTCTCAAGTAATAAGTCTCATGTAACGAGCATTAAGTAGGGTATCAAGTGTGTATAAGTGACAAGTTAATCTTAAGTCTAATGTTTAATTCTATCTAGGTAGTACTTCATGCATCCATACTTTTACTACATGGTTGCTACATACAATCAGTTACGTTTAGGCCTAGTGGTGGATTTCATAAGGCGGTGTACTCAGTTATCAAGTATCAAGCAAGCTTAGTTCATGAATACAAAAATAAAGTAACAAGTTCACGAACCAGTTCGTGAATACATTAACAAGTTCAAGAACCAACAGTGGGTTCATGAATGCAAAACAAGTTCATGAACCAAGTAATGGGTTCATGAATACGGTCAAGATACAACAAGTTCATGAACCAAGTACTGGAAAACACGGGCCCCCTTTCGTGTACACTTACCTATATTGTCCACTACTATAGTCTTTCCCTTAAACCCCGACTTGTTATTTATTATTATTAACCAAGCATGAAAGTGTGCGAAAAAGGTCAAGTATACATGATCAAGAACATGGAACAAGTTTAAGATAATTATAAAGCATATTCGAGGGTCAAAACAAATTAAGATTATCAAGAACTACGAGAATTGTAGTTCTGGACAGCATGACGTTGCTGCACCAAAACTGCGATTCCCGTTGTTAAAAGATAGCAATGTGGATCCGTCAGAAGTCCTAGAAACTAGACTCCTGCCCAGTTCCAATGCATATAATTAAGACACATAAAAGTTGTAGCAATTGATGTCAAAACAGCAAACTATACAACATTTGTGTTCAGCCAGAATTTGTGAAACTGAGTTTATTCATATGAAACATGGTTGAAACTTCATTAATTAATTCCAAAAAAATTAAGGAATGTTCTCTAGTGTTTCCAGTATCAGCATGCAAAACTTCAAGTCATTTACTTACTAATAGAGTAGTTAAAATAATTGTAAATCAAAGGGGTGCAGCAGTTTTTGTGAATCTGCAATTACAGACACAGCAGCATTAAAACTGTGATATCTCCTAAATCGTAACTCGGAATTCAATTCCGTCAAAAGTGTGGTAAACTAGATGTCTGGTCCTAATTTTCATATTCAGGACTCAAGTTCAGGTTCTGATTTTATCGAGGTGGATACAGCAAGCCAAGACAGGACAGAAACCAAATAAGACACTTTTTTGCATGAAATGTATCAAAATTTTACTAGTTGTGAACAAGTGTACCAACGAAAGGTTGTAACTCTTAGATCATGTAATAGATAAGGCAAAATATGAGATCATCAACGATAAACAAAGAGGAGTCACATTTACAATCTACTTGAAGTATTTTCAAGGAAAAGCTTGTACTAGAAAATAAAATGTACAAGGAGATACTTGCCTTGAGGTGTAGACGATGAATTCGACGGAGGAATAACGGGAACGGATCCCGACATGGATCTTGATGGCGATCAAGATTAAACTAACAGACGGCTCAGATCAGATCATGATCAGATCTGATAATGGAGATGTTGGCTCGGATCTTGATGCGATCAGGTGCTGAGATTCAAACTACTTATCTGTCCTCCTTCACTACGTGATAAACCCAATGAGTGGCGGGAGCTTCTAACAGCAGCTATGGTGGCGTTGTGGCAGGAGTAACGGTGCTGGGCGGGGCGACGTCGGCAGGGGTCGGCGGTTGCGCAGGGCTGTAGTGGACGGTGGGGATGATTGGATGGGTTTGGAGGTGCTGGGCGTGGCTCGAACGGGAGGCACTCGGAGTGTGCAGGAGAACAGCGATTGAGGATCGCAGCGAGAGGGGAGCTCAACGGGGGTAAGGAGATGGCGCTCAGGGAACTCGAACGGCGATCGGAGGACGAGGAGGCGGCTACTCTGTTTGGAGAGGAACAGAGAAGGCGAAGCAATGGCGGGAGAGCTTCGGGGAGTTCTGGCTTGGACGACGACAGCAAGGGAGGTGACTAGGGGTAGGGGATGATGACGAGGAGAGGACGAGGCGATGGGGTAATGGGTTTCGGCAGCGGCGAAGTTAATAGGTTCGGGAGGAGGAAGATGAATGTGGAGGATTCGATTGAGGGAGATGATGGGTAATGCTGAGGTCAGGGGATACGGGGATGAAGACGACGGCAAAGACTCCAACAGTGGAAGGTGGTGAAACTGCAACGTGGAGGGGATGACGAGGATACGAGGTAGGAGGTAGTGTAACGGAAGTGGAGAAGATGCACAGAAAGAAGAAGGGGGGTTGGCAGCTGGTGTTTTGGGGTAGAACAGTAGGGTAATAGGGTTAGGGTTAGATTAGGTTAGGTTAGGGTTTAATTAGTATAGGGTTGGTTGTGGGTTATTGGATAGCGGGTTTGAGTAGGATCCAACAGGAGATTGAGTCCAAATTCACCATAATTAAGGAAAAAGGAGTAGATGAGATGGAACAGCCAAATCTCCATGAAGAACAGCAAATCAGAGCTGATAAGAACAATGCAATTGCAATAAATGTTGGCACAAAATTGAGTCGAAACAAAAGAAATGATTTTTTTATATTAGAACGGGAACAAAAATACAAATCTTGGATTGATAAAAGATTACATGGAAATGAAATACAGCAGAAATTACAAATACAGGAAACAGGGGTTACAATACCACTAAAAAAACTTGTCACGCCCTGCTTTCCAATAGAGAATACGGAATACGGAATACGGATACATGACTAAGCCCAGCGAATGATTTTCATCATCCATAAGATGTTCAGAATCTTTACAACATTTCACAAGAATAATCAGAGTCGAAAACAAAAGAAGTCAACCAAGCATGCATATATGAGTCAAAACCAACAAGAATTTACTTGAAACCAAAATATTATAATTTCAAATAAATCAAATCTGGACAAGTCAATATCCCGAGTCACATTGCCCAAATACAAATAAATCCAAGTAACAAAATAAAATTGTTCAAAATAAGCAACAAGAAACAATAATAGCAAATTTCAAGAGCTAGTATCTCATGTCACCAACTTCATGTGGCAACTGTTCTCCAAAATCTGCAATTTAATAAATTGCAGGAAGCGAAAAAAGAAAACAAACTCCCGTCAATACAAGTTACGGGCCGCTTGTAGTGCAGGATACAAGTACATGGAAAGGGTAAACAAAAATCATAGAAAAGACAGGATAACAAAATAGAATAACTAGCATGGCAAGATGAACAAGTGAAAATGGCATGTATCAAGTGTGAAGTAAACAAGTATCATGTAAACAAGTAACAAGTAACGAGTGTCAAGTATCAAGTGAAATATCAAGCCAAGTATCAAACAAGCATGTATGTGTCACGAACAGGGCAATTATAACATGGTATAAACAAGTAACAAGTTCAGGTCGAAAGATAATCATGCACGGGTGAAAGACAACACAGAAAAGAATATAACAACGAGAATTCTAGTTCAGGAAAACGAGACAGTATTGCACTAAAACTGGGATTCCCATTGCTACAAACGTGCAATTCTAAATCCGTCAAAGAATTCAGAAAATAGACTCCCAGCCGAATCCAGCGAATATATATAAGTCATATGATATTTCACAACAACAAGTCTCAAAACTGGTTTGAATCCAGAAAACATGTACATCCAGAAATCAGAAGGTTGTATCCAAAGTAAGGAAAATAGCATGACAACTAACTAAATAAATCGACGATAAGTCTAGGGTATTCCCCTATATGTGCAGCATCAGAATATAAAATTTCATAATTTTTCAATATAAATAGTTTAGTAAAAAAAAATCAGAAAACATCAAGATGCGGTAGTTTTGTAAATCAGGAATCATTAAAACTGCAGTACGAAAACAGCAATATCTCACAAACCATAAATTGAAATCGAAATCCGTCAAAAGGGTGATAAAATAGACACAGTAGGCTAACTTTCATATTCACGAATATTTTACAAAAAAGCAAGTAGAATTAGGTAGAAAATCAGGTTCTTTACTGAACAGTATGAAAATTCTACATGTATAGTATTTATTTGGAAACATAGAACGGTTTGTAAAACTCATGAAATAAATCAACAAAAATTCAGGGTTAATCCCAATCAGGTCTAGTTGTACTATACAAATATTGGATCAAAATAATACTTTTAACATCAGGATAAAAATAGATTACTCTTCAGAATTCATAGAAAACAAAATCTGGAATTCTCTCTACACATCTGTAGTAAAACAGATATTACTCACAACTCATAAAACAAAACTGAGAACTGTCAGAAGGGTTGGAAAGTAGAAAGAATTCTCTACAGTAAATGTTCATAAAATATTTTCATATACGAAACTTAATAGGGTCTAAAATATTGATCAAAACAGGAAATCGACAAAACTGAAAATATCCTTCATGCACAAAATCAACTAGTTCATATAAAACTCATCTAAAACACAACCAAACATGAATATAGCAACTAGATGTCCAAGCAACATGGTATAGGGTATTTCAAAAGTCCACGACAAGTCTACAACGAATAACACGAACGAGCACATGATATCATATGAACAACACACACATATACAACAAGAAGTGGTCAACCCTAGGTTATTTCATGTCATGTATGTCGTGAGGCAACTATGGTCAAATCAACACAATAGAGACAATATATAACGGAGGATTCAGACACGAATTGTCTCTAGAACCCAACTAAACTACAGGCGGTATTTAGTACTTGTATTACACAAAGAAAAGAATACAAGTTACTTGCCTGAGAAACGATGATGGGAACAACACAAGAGCAAGAATAACGAGAACGGATTCCCGGTACAACGCAACGAACGGATCACGAACCCATCATGAACACAAACCAACGAAAGAGATGATCACGAACAAGATCACGAACAATCGATCATGAACAAGATGAAGACGATCGAGATCATGAACACAATCGGACGGCCAGATCTCCTTGATGATGAAGAAGATGATGATGATCAAGATCGATCAATCAAATGGCTGCGATCAAAATAAGTTAATGATCATCATGATCGGGATGACCAAGAGGAGAACGGACGACCCACATCCAAGGCCATAATCAAGACCAAGGGAACATGATCATCAAGATGATCTAGAAGATCGGATGACCGAGATTCACTGGCAATCAAAACTAACCAAATAGCACACCCATCAATGGTGCACTAGCTTGGCTCCGATGATGGCTTGCATGCCGAACGGCAGCGTTGGGCAAGGCTGACGGCAGTCCGGCAGTGGTCGTCGTGGCTCGGCAGGGATCGTCGGGGCACGGGGTGGCAGGCGAGGCAGAGGTCTGCTGGCACTGCAGAGGAGCGCACACAGCCTGGGGGCCAGAGAGAGAGAGGAATTGGGAGGTGCTGGCGGAGCACAGGGGTGCACGGGAGGGATGCAGGCATCGCGATGTTGGGGTCGAGATGCTGCTGCCTTCGAGGAGGCTGACGTTGCTGGCTATTAACGAGAGAGAGAGTAGGAGGATGGAGCTAGGGGATGAGAGCGGGAGTAGGGCGGTGCAGCGGGTGAGGCACAGGGGCAAGGAGTAGGAGAAGGAGGGCGCACTGGCTGCACCGACTGAGGTGGAGCTGACGGAAGGAAACAGGGAGGAAGGGATGGTCAGAAGATGAGAGACAGAGGGTGACGGCAGGATAGAAGATGAACATGCTAATAAAGGTATATATATATATATATATATATATATAGGGAAAAATGGGTATGAGTAAGTTGCTCATTTAGTAAATAAGCAATTGATGATGTGGCATACATGTAATTGGTAATTCATTAAAAGGGTTAGTTGTCCAATGTATCACATGCATGCCATATAATCAATTGCTCATTTACTAAATGAGCAAGTTGCTCATATCCCTTTTACCTATATATATATATATATATATATATAGAGAGAGAGAGAGAGAGAGAGACAGAGAGAGAGCTTTCTTCCGTTGCAAACGGGTCGGAAGCGGGTCTGTTCGCACCGACCCGTGCGAACTTTGATCTGGAAAGATCCAACGGTCCAGATTTTTTTTAATAAAATTTTGCCTTAAACCGTTGCTGGGAAGGACGGGTTAAGACAAAATTTTATTTAAAAAAATAGCCTTAACCCGTTCTTGGGAAGGACGGGTTAAGACAAAATTTTATTTAAAAAAATAGCCTTAACCCGTTCTTGGGAAGGACGGGTTAAGGCTATCTATATTCATTTGTATTTCCATTCTGTTCGTCTTCTTCGACGAACCCAACGGAAAAAAAACCCTAATCCTTCGTCTAAACCCAAACCCTTCGTCGAAAACCCAAATCAATCCACTTACGCCCGCTTCCCCTCCTCCCAATTACAAAATTGAAACCCTACCTTCTCTTCCCCTCTTCGATACGAAATCGAAACCCTAGTTCTCTTCCAAATCGATTGTTTGGCTTGATTTGGACCTATTTTGTAAGGTATACACTATTTCTTTACCTCAATAATCTACATTTGTATTATTTTTTTGAATCTGTGTGTAATAAATTATTTAGAAATTGGGGAAAAATATATATGCCTTAGTAGATTTTAGATGTAGAATCGGTTTGACTTCAAGTATATTCAATTACCGAATTATGTTGCTTGCGTTAGTAATTTGTAGAATTAGAATTGTATATACGAAATTAGTTAGAAACTTTTCAGTGCGGTTATGGTTGAAAACCATGCAAACGACCGCAAAAAAATACGAAACTTTTCGAGTAGGTTCGTCTCACGTAGTACAAGCTACCCCAAGTTGTAGAAGCGAGTTTTGACTCACGGTTCGAGAGATACGGCCGCGTATCGCTTTCGGTTGAAAAAAAACCAAGTAAAGCGGTACACGGTCGTATCTCCCGAACCATGACTCGAAACTCGCTTCTACAAGTTCGGGTGGCTTGCCCTACGTGAATTGGACCTAGTCGAAAAGTTTTATAATTTTTGGATGCCGTTTGCGCAGTTTTGTTCAATTCCTCAAATGAGATGTTTTTGACTTAGAATTTTGTAAGTGCAGTTAGAGTTGAAAACCCTTCAACCGACCTCCAAAAAATACGAAACTTTGCAAGTTGGTTGCTGTCCACTATGAGAAGCCAACCCAACTTGTAGAAGTGAGTTTCGACTCACGGTTCGAGAGATACGGCCGCGTATCGCTTTTGGTTGAAAAAAACCAAGTATAGCGGTGCACGGCCGCATATCGCAAACCGTGACTCGAAACTCACTTCTACAAGTTCGGGTGGCTTTCCCTATGTGAATTCGACCAAGTCAGAAAGTTTTATAATTTTGGGATGCCGTTAGTGCGGTTTTCTCAACTTCTTCGCATGAGAGTTTTTTGACTTAGAATTTTGTAAGTGCGGTTAGATTAGATTAGAAAACCCTTCAAACGATATCCAAAAATTTTGAAACTTTGCTAGTTGGTTGGTGTCCCCTATGAAAAGCCAACCCAAGTTGTAGAAGAGAGTTTTGACTCACGGTTCGAGAGATACGGCCGTGTATCGATTTCGGTTGAAAAAAACCAAGTAAAGCAGTACAAGGCCGCATCTCCCGAACCGTGACTCGAATCTCGCTTCTACAAGTTCGGGTGGCTTGCCCTACGTGAATTCGACCAAGTCAAAAAGTTTTATAATTTTTGGATGCTGTTTGTGTGGTTTTCTTCAATTCCTCGCATGAGAAGTTTATGACTTAGAATTTTGTAAGAGCGGTTAGATTAGAAAACCCTTCAAACGACCTCCAAAAAATACGAAACTTTGCGAGTTGGTTAGTGTCCGATATGAGAAGCCAACCCAATTTCTAGAAGTGAGTTTCGACTCACGGTTCGAGAGGTACGGCCGCGTATCGCTTTTGTTTGAAAAAAAACCAAGTAAAGCGATAGACGGCCGTATCTCGCAAACCGTGACTCGAAACTCGCTTCTACAAGTTCGGGTGGCCTGCCCTACGTAAATCCGACCAAGTCGGAAAGTTTTAAAATTTTCAAATGTCGTTTGTGTGGTTTTCTCAACTTCCTCGCATTACAAGTTTTAGACTTAGAATTTTCTAAGTGCGGGTAGATTAGAAAACCCTTCAAACGACCTCCAAAAAATACGAAACTTTGCAAGTTGGTTGGTGTCCCCTATGAGAAACCAAACCAACTTGTAGAAGTGAGTTTCGACTCATGGTTCGAGAGATACGGTAGCGTATCGCTTTTGGTTGAAAAAAATCATTATAAAGCGGTATACGGTTTGTGTCTTGCAAACCGTGAGTCGAAACTCATTTCTACAAGTTTGGGTGATTTGCGCTACATGAATTCGACCAATTGGGAAACGTTTTATAAATTTTTGATGCCGTTTGTGCGGTTTTGTCACGTTCCTCGCATTATAAGTTAATGACTTTCAATATTTTTGTGCGGTTAGAGTTGAAAACACTTCAAACGTCGTCCAAAAAATACGAAACTTTGCGAGTTGGTTGATCTCACTCAAACACAACCCACCTCAACATGTAGAAGTGGGTTTGGTATTACGGTTCGAGATATATGGCCGTGTATCGGTTTATTTGGGTTTTTTACCACCTAAACCATCTTACATGCCCGTATCTCTTCAACCGAGATTTGAAACTCACTTTCACAATTTGGGGTGACTTATGCTACGTGAATTCAACCAATTCCACATTCAGTACTTTTTTTTATTTTCATTCGTGTGTTTTTCCCCACAATCTCGGTATGTTTGTTTTGTTGTCATTTGTACCAACCACATTTTAAATTTTTTGTCAGATAGATAAATGGCAAGAACAAGGCAACCGAGAATCCCGTCCCGAAGCACTAGTGGCACACCAACTACTGAGGTAAGATTGATTATTATTATTGGTTTTAAATACAAATATGTAACATTATTTCAATAATAACATTTATTACATTTATTCGTGTAGGTTGGTGGCCGTCAATCCATATCTGCTGAGGCAGGTGCGTCGTCCTCAGTTTCCAGTTACATCACCCGGACCCGTGGACACAAGCATACTCACCTTGCAACCCAAACACCGATCCGAAGCCGTGTGGAATGGGTCCGATAAAAAATGTAATTTCCGGAAGCACGCAGTTCTTCCTTTCGATCCCCGTATCATGCCGTATGTGGTGGAGTCCAGTTTCTACGAAGCTAGATTCATTCACTCAGTGAAGCTAGATCGGCCACTCCTTACAGCTCTAGTCGAGCGATGGAGCCCGGAGACCCACACATTCTACCTACCAGAGGGTGAGATGACTGTGACCCTACAAGATGTGGCAATGATAACTGGACTACCAATAGATGGGGTTGCCGTGATGGGGAACATGGACTTCGATCGAGTTGAAGTTGTTCGTGACTTACTCGGTATCGACCTGCAGTTGATAGTTAACAAAAAAAAAGGCCGTTGAAAAAGAAATCCGCGAAAATGTACCCACAAATTTTGATGAAGATTTATTGTCTGAACAAATAGAAGCTGCGAAAGATAAAGCGGAGGAAGAAGTGATGGCTGAAACTTTCGATGGTAAATCACTGTACATCAGCTGGTTAAAATTTCAGTTCGAGGAGGAATATTTGGCCGCCGATTCGGACGAGCAAAACCCGACGTACTATGCACGTGCATACATTTTTAGTTTGATAGGGGGACTTATCTTTCTGAACTCATCCGGATCAACCGTGCCGCTAATGTACCTACAGTTGTTGGAGGATTTCCGGTATGCGGGTCGTTTTAGTTGGGGGAATGCGGCACTGGCGCTACTATATAGGAATTTGTGCACATGTTCTTTAGGTAGCGTACAGATGGGTGGCCCAATGGTGCTACTGCAAATTTGGAGTTGGAAACGCATCCACATCTGACGTCCTCGTATTGTTGAGCTTACACTGGATTGGTTGGCCGCCCCGGGGACAGCGGAGTTGTTACCTCCTCTAGGAGCATATTGGGCGGGCCGGCACACGTGGGTCGATAACCCACGCCAATCTTTAACCTACTACAGAGATGAGTTAGACAACCTGCGGGACGAGTTCGTCAATTGGGAACCGTACTCGGCCGACAGGTTGCAACGGGTTCCTCCAGTTTGCGTAGACAGATCCCTTTGGTTGACGGTTGCACCTCTTGTGAATTTTGGAGTTGTCGAGTTCCAGTATCCTGATAGAGTCTTGCGGCAATTCGGATATCAACAGAAGATTTCCGAGGTCAGGTCTTATGATAAAAAGTTGCATGAGGTCAGGGGATCGGGACGAGTGCCCAACTTCGATTGGGCTGATTACCATCGCTACCATGTAGCCAACTGGAACACCATGCGGCAGCAAATGACACCGAATATAATGTACGTCGCGATACCATATGATGGCTCCCTCCAGCAGGCATACATGATGTGGTACAAGCGAATAACCCGGTTGTATATTTCTCCAAAGGCCGCCGTACCAACTGGTGTGCAACTTCCGATTTCCCCTACCCAGGCAGAACCACCTCCAGCATATTCCTCCTCCCAGCCGATGTACCAACCAAGGGCTGAGACATATCGAAAAACGGTCAGTCAAATTTCATATAGTTTGTACGCATGTACTGTATTTAATTGATGCCGCTAATTATGAATGATGTTTAAATTGGAATTTTTCACCAACTGTAGATTGAAAATGCATGGGAGGTTGTTCGAACAGCTGCTCGCGTCCTGAAGACTAGGATACCCGAGAGCTTCAAGGAGGTAATCCGGGAGATGCTAGCCCCGTGCCGTCGTACTCTGAAGGACGCGGGTGAAGGTCCACAAGTTGAGGCCTATTTGAGAGCCAACTTGCCATCAACAGGTTATAGGCGAAAACAAACTGTGAGTCGGGGAATTCGCATGACCGAGCCACAACAACTACAACCGCAACAACCACAAATTGAAGATGAGACGGAGCCTTGGGAAGATGATGACCCTCAATCTCCCGAAACCGAGGGTAGACGACGGAATCCTCAACGAAAGAGGAACCCACCTGAACATCTATCACCAAGTGGTCGCAAACCGTGTGGTCGTGAAAGGTAGTATTTAACAATAGGTTGGTTAAGCGGTATTTTATTGTTTGGTTTTTGATTTTATTCCGTTCAAATAACTAAGAACTACTGTTTGTTTCTCTATTTGTAAATGTTGTAGATAATTATCGGGCATCCGCGGAACTCAACCATCAAAATAGGTGAAGGGATCCAGAAATGTAGTCGAACGATTAAACAATTTGTATATCAACTGTTTGTTTATATTTTTTGTAGTGAATGGCTTGTAAGAGGTAGTTGTAAACAATACAGAAATGAAGTCGAACGATTTGGTGAGATTAGTATTTGCTAATGAATGTCCTATTTTATGTCTTCACATATATATTGTTGCGAACATGGATTTCTGAGTTGTTGTGGTACCGCTATATATATGTAGTTGTATTGTTGTGAACTGAGTTCTCAATTCTTGTGCTATGAATTGTTGTTGTGAGGTTGTATTGTTGTGAACTCAGTTTTAGTATTCTTGTGAGTTGTTGTGAGGTTGTATTTTTCACCAAGACACCTGTACTGATTGGGCCGAAATATCCCTACCTAACCCGTCATTGTAGATAACGGATTACCTACACCTAATCCGTCATCGACAATAACGGGTTAAGTAGACAGATATTGGCCGAAGTTTTTTAACCTACTGGCCTGTACATGATATAGTTCTGCCAAATAGGTAAACTTAACACGTTATTGTCAATAACGGGATAGTTGTAGATAACCCGTTATCCACAATAACGGGTTAAGAAGACATATATTGGCCGAAGTTTTTTAATCTCAGGTCTGTACATGATATAGTTCTGCCAAAATAGGTAAACTTAACCCGTTATTGTCAATAATGGATTAAGATCACCTAACCCGTTATCGACAATGACGGGTTAAGAACACATATAATGGCAGATGATTTTTAATCCCAGGTTTTTAGTTGACAAAGTTCTGCCAAAATAACTCAGCTTAACCCGTTATTGAGAATAACGGGTTAAGAACAATTAACCCGTCACCCTTAATAACAGGTTAAGTAGATATATATTGGCAGAAGAATTTTCATCTCAGCTCTGTAGGTGATCAAGTTCTGTGAAAATTGTTTTACGTAACCCGTTATTGTTAATAACGTGTTAGGATAACTTAACCCGTTATTGAGAATAACGGGTTAAGTAAGAAGATATTTTTATCCTTTCTGCAAATTTCTCTTCACTCTTTGCGAGAATTGTCTCCTGAACTGTGCAAAGTGACATTAATATGCCCATAAATTGTTTATATTTTTTATTAATTTCTATTTACTACCTCGTAACTAACCACTATAAATTTGTTACCATAATAAATGTTGTAAAAGTTAAAAAATTAAATTACGAGATTTTTGTACCAAGGGTTAGGGTTAGGGTTAGGTTAAGATAGGGTTAGTGTCGGGTTAGGGTTAGGGTTCGGTTAAGATAGGGTTATTGGTGAGTGTATGTTTTTTGTTTTGATTAATTAGGTTCATATTTGTGGATCCCCACATTTATATTTGACTTTGCAACATGTGGAACCACATGTACAACATGGCAAGTATCTTAATTTGTAGTACAAGTCGTTAACTTGTAGTACATTAACGGGCCGTTCTAAATTTCTAGACTAATGAATCCATCCATCCATCAGTCAATCAAATTGAAGCTTCAAATCAGGGCTAATCAAATATATCTTCCCCCACATGTCTTTATTGTGTTACTGCATGTGAACTTGTGCCCCCACATGTGATCAGATCCAGTTCTTGTTAGCCAAATAATTAGATCTGGTGGAGTGGCGCTCTAATAACGCGTTTGTGCTTTTCCATTAGGAATACCATCATCATCACAGTTGATCCAAATCTGTATTGGTCTTTTTGTACGTGGATGTGGGGGATCTACATGTGGTTTTTCCCACATATAGGCTACATGTGGGGATCTACATGTGGTTTTTCCCCCATATAGGCTACATGTGGGATCTACATGTGGTTTTTTCCCCATATAGGCTACATGTGGGAATCTACATGCGGTTTTTTCCCCATACAGGCTACATGTGGGAATCTACATGCCGTTTTTCCTCCATACAGGCTATATGTGGAAATCTACATGCGGTTTTTCTCCCATATAGGCTACATGTGGGATCTACATGTGATTTTTTCCCCATATAGGCTACATGTGAGATCTACATGTAGTTTTTTCCCCATACAGGCTATATGTGGGATCTACATGTGGTTTTTCTCCCACACAGGCTATATGTGGGGATCTACATGTGGTTTTTCCATCATATAGGCTATATGTGGGGATCTACATGTGGTTTTTCCATCACATAGGCTAAATGTGGGGTTGTACATGTGGTTTTTTCTCCATGTAGGCTACATGTGGGGATCTACATGTAGGTTTTTTTCCCATATAGGCTTCATTTCCACAATCATATAGGCTACGTTTTGACAATTTAGAGTGTACGCCGTTGTCTCCACCAAAGAAGTGGTGTTGTCATCTAAGCCAAGTGACCACCACAAGCTAGAAAACTTTGAACATACACCTAAGTGGAAAAAAGCACCAAGCTAAACAAGCAGAACTCAGCACCCGCTTACTATTATTGCAGACACTTCAATATGGAAAAAACCTAAACTACATAACCACATGTACATCCCCACATGTAGGTTATATATAGGAAAAACCCTATGTACAGATCAAGTTCTTGATGGCCAATTAATCTCATCTGATGACGAGATGCGGATCACGTGACGCATTTGGTTAGGCTTTTCCATTAGGGATATCAGCATGTGGGGATCTACATGTGTTTTTCCCATGTATACGCTATATGTGGGGTTGTACATGTATTTTTTTTATGTATAGGGTACATGTGGGGATATACATGTGGTTTTTTCCTCATCGGTTTTAGTCTCTATCTTCTTCGTGTTATCAATCGCTTCCAAAAAACCAACAAATGCTACATGTGGTTTTCTCTTTACATGTGGGGAATTACAGTTGGTTTTTTGTAGACACGTGGGGGATATACATTTGGCTATGTACTTTAGGTTATTCCCATTTTTGAACTTGTTCTAATACGAAGTGAAAAAGAGTGGAAACCCTAACCCTACATTAACCCTAACCCTAATCGCTAACCCTAACCTACTAACCCTATAATAACCCTAACCCTAACCTACAATTTTTTTTTAATTGTTTTTTATGAAACAAAATACTAAATTAATATGCGTTAATTTTTATATTCATTTGATGATATCGATTTTATATTGGTTAGTTACGTGGCGAGGAATTGAATAAATTAAAAACAAGATCTAACCAAACCCCTAACCCTCGCTAACTCTAACCCTGCCCTTAACCTACTGTAACCCTACTCTAACCCTACAAAGTACTCTAACCCAACCAAAAATTATATCATACATAATTTTTTAAACCGGACTGACTGAAATCGTGTAAATGATTTAAAAATTTTTGTTTACAAACAAAATTTGAAATCACGTAACGAACATCTATGGAAAGCAGATTATATAAAATTTTATGAGCAGTTTTTTTGCAGCAGGTTTTAGTAAGGTCAATGTGGTGTTTGAATAACCCGTCATAAATTGAGCTTATATAAGTGCACTACTTTATATGCTATATTTACAAACTTGTTTACACATTTTTTTACATGCGATTTAATAATTATCAGTACTGCCGATATAGGTACACTTAACCTGTTATTTAAGATAACGGGTTGTAAATACTTAACCCGTTATCGTCAATAACGGATTAAGTTAATATATATTGGCAGAACTTCGCCATCTACTTATGCATGTAGCCATAAACTTCTGCAAATTTAAGTGTACTTAACCCGTCGTTGGCGATAACGATCTTTGTTAACGTAACCCGTTATCCCTAACAACGGGTTACGTTGACAAAGATTGGCAGTGGTTCATCATGTAGAGACCAAGTTTTGGCATAGATCAAGTATACTTAACCCGTTCTTGGTACCGACGGGTTAACGGTAATTAACCCGTTGTCACCAACAACGGGTTATCCAGGTGTAATTTACAGACATGGTCTATACATTTTGAGATTTGTATCAATTTGTTGGAGACAATTGCTATCCTTGCTACTGTTTTTTGGAGACTTGTATCATACTTTGGTGGATATCAAGAATTTAACCTTCTTGTCTTCTTCTTCTTCTTGTTTTGATCCCTCCTTGTCTTCTTCTTCCACTTGTTTTGATTCATCCATATTGATGAGCATTGTTGTGTACAAGATTGCTGTCATATCATGCTCCCCTCCTTCTAATCTTCCCTATAACTGAGAGACTTCAGTTTATAACTCAAATGAGTCTTCTCTTCTTCTCTTCAAGATAACTCAGATGAGAGACTTCATTTCATAACTTAGTATATGAAAAAATATGAGGAATCAATCTTCTCTTCTTCTCTTGAAGATAATCTTTTCTTCTAAATAGGGAGGAAGAAGTTTGAGCCTATAGAAGAAATTTGAATTCAAAGATGGTCGCCTACAGTTGTGCTTGTGTATGAAGATGCAGAAGTAGAGAGACTTGTGCATGAACATTTCAGTGTACAAGTGCATGCTCGGTTTCTCTCAAGTGGTAGGGAGGGCCGCCGACTCTGCCTTTTTTTTACCTTCATTTCCCTCAATCTTCTTTCTTATAGCTTTTAGATGCATTTGCATAAGTAGCAATTGTCCTCCTTTCATACAGATTCGTTCTCTATTGTTACACAGAGTGTAAAAATTCTCTGCTTCGTAGGACGGAGTAGTGGTGGGTGCCACAGTGTATTCATGCTACTTTTCAACTTCTTGGCATGCACACCTCACAATCGTGCAACAAATAGTACGAATATGAGGAGTGCGTGTCAAGAAGTTGTCAAGTACTTTGAATATACGGTTACACCCACTACTACGCTATCCCACGAAGCGGAGAATTTTTACCTCTGTGTAATAGTAGTGAACTAAATTGTATGTAGGGGGGATAACTGCTACTTATGCAATCAAAAAAAGGCAGAGTCAGCAGTCCTTCCTATCACTTTGAGAAGAAACCGAGCATGTACTTGTATACTAAATTAATTTCAATTTTGGAGTAGAGTGTCAAAGGATGACTTTGTAATGTCAATTTGCTTGAGTTATGTACGCATTCTATGTATCTTCCCACAACTTGTTCTTGCCAGTTTGTAATGTTTGATATATGAATAAATTTGTTGTTGCAAATGGCTTGTTGTGAATGAACAATTTTGTATATGTATCAACAAAAGAAGATATATCCAACACAGACGAAAGTTCACTAAGTTATTTGTTGTGAATGAATAAATATGTATATGTATCAACAAAATAAGATATATTCCACAAAGTGGAAAGTTCTGTAAATAAATCTCAACCTAACCCGTCATTGGTAATAACGAGTTAGGTGATATAAAACCGTCAACGCCAATAACGGGTTAAGTGGAGATTTATTGGCCGAACTTCATCCCCTACATGTGAAGTATTGGTTAAGGACTGCCAATATCTATCTCCTTAACCCGTCATTGGTAATAACGGGTTAGGTTATATAAAACCTGTCAACGCCAATAATGGCTTAAGTGGAGAGATATTGGCCGAACTTCATTCCCTACATGTGAAGTATTCGTTAAGGACTGCCAATATCTATCTACTTAACCCGTTATTGAAGATGACGGATTAAGTTATCGTAACCCGTTATCTTCAATAACGGGTTTAGTAGAGAGTATCTGGCAGCATCTTTTCTTCAATACTGCGTACATTTTCACAATTTCCGACAATATAGATATATCATCCACAAAATACACAATCTCCCACACAAATAATAAATCTGTTCACATCGGCATCCAGACAATTTTCATTACCAAATAATTCACAAACAGATCGAGTTGCCCCAATGGCACGCATCTTCAAAATTCACAAATTTCGACATAAATAAACATTCTCTACCCAAATACAAGATAAAAATCCATAGCAACATATGTAGTTCACAAATACACAAAATAAACTGACATACAGAGATTACAATCTGATTAAATACATCATTAATTTACTTGTACCAAACAGATACATTCAATTAACCACATATATACAATCCAAAAGTAACGAATTTTTTTGCGCATTGCTTCTTTCCATTGGGCGCGTTTTTTTGTTTCATTCCGGACCTACACCAAAAAGTAAAAAAAATATAAGTTAATAATCGAGTCGAAATTAATAATTATCTGCACAAAAAAATATAAAATTCAGCAATTATTAGGTGATTATCAAAGTTTGATATGGCATACATATTAGATCAAAACCCCTAGCACGAACCTTCGCCTTCGTCATCATCACTCTTTACAGCATTTGGAGCTTCTTCATTCCCTACCAATCCACTAAATAAGGAAGAAGAATGACTTAGTACCGACTACAACAAGTTTACATTCATTGAGTCCAATTAACAAATACAAAATCTCTGATATAATACCTTGCTACATTTTTTGGGCAATTCTGTGAATCGTGACCTACGACACGAAGGCATGTCCTGCAAAGTCTTGGCCACTTCGTTTTTTGACCTTCTCTTATAGACTTCAACCATTTTCCTTTAGGCCTTCCCTTTGTGGTGTACTGCGCAGGGTCACCTACATGTGCATGTGCGTGTGCATGTCCACCACTCTCAGGTTGTGCGCTACCTTCGTGTGATATGCTGTTCACTGACTCAATGTTAGCAAAGCCTTTAATTCCTTTTAGCATGTGGTCGAGCATGTACTTGTATCCTCGCTCTGAAGAACAACCAAGATCGACCAAATGTCTTGAGTGCATAGTCAGTTCACAATAACGAGAGGAAAAATTGTCACCCATACTATTGGGAACTGGTATACTGCTTCTTCTCAGTTGATCCCTGGTCCATCGCCTACAAATATATTGTTCGGGTAGTGCGGTGTGATCTGTGAACCGAATAACTGCCAGTAGATATTTGCAGGGAATGCCTACGAAGTCGTACATTGAACAAGGGCATTTAACAATTTCAGTGATTTTACAATAAGAAATCACCATCCCTGGTTCTGAATTTTCACAAACTATTACAGAATAAGCTGCACTATCCGGTGTATCCATACTCGCAATTAAACTCACATTAAGTAATAAGCTTTTGACAATTTCTTGTTGAAATTTGTAGAAAATCTTCAAAGTGTATGTTCCTGCCATTTGTGACTCCAATGCCCATTCGGTATTCAATTTTGGCTGCTCCTCCCGATTACGATGTGTTTCTTTAAGTTCATCATGTCTTAGTTTTACTAAGAGTCGGTCAAAGATGACGGCAAATTCATGTAATGAGTACTTTTTATGAGTATGCTGCTTCAAGGATGAATGTAGTGATTCGCTACGTTGGGTACTCAACATGCCCCCCCCAAAATGAGTCTCTTGCGTACACAGGAGCCCATTTTTCGCGGATCTCAATTTTTTTTCTTCAACCATTTGATATTCTCCAGTTTGTACTGGGAGATCAAATTTTTCCACTTCTGTTCGAATTCTATTTTAAATTCCGCCGTATAAATGATAGTCTTCAAGGCATCCCTGAACTCATCAACGTTATTCGGCATGCACACTTCATGCAGTAGCTTATCCAAAATATGCCAAATGCAATATCTATGTGACGTGATTGGGAAAACTTTGGAAATTGCAGAAGTTATCCCACGATGCTCATATGTCACGATGTTGATCGGATAAAAGCCCATTGCTTCTCGCCACTTTTCAAAGAACCACTCAAATGAGGATGTCTTCTCATTGGGGATGAACCCACAACCTAGGAATATTGATTGCCAATGATGGTTGAATCCAACAAATGGTACGAACAATATCCCGTATCGGTTTGTGTTGTAGATAGCGTCAAAGCAGAGAACATCCCCGAATACTTCATAATTCTTTCTAGCGATACCATCCACCCAGATACAATGTGACAATCGCCCTTCGGGATCACATTGGTAATCAAAATAGAATAGAGGATCAGTCTCCTTTTTGGATTCAAAAAACTCAAGTAGCATTTGTCCGTCGTGTCCTTTTAAACCCTCCATCTCGTCTCTCCTGAGATTTCTGATATCGGTTTCAGTGAATCCAATTTTCTCATTACCTCCACTTGCACCTTCAAAGAATAGCATTTGTTTGCATACAAGGACATTAGCTTCGGTAAGTTGACCAATTACTCTTTTATCTGTCTTAGTCAATTCACAGTTTCGAGATAGCAAGTGACGTCTACCAGGTGAAGTAAATTCGTGATTATGTGCTTCATTTAACGAATAAAGAATCCACGAATTACTTTGTGAATTACTATGTGGGTTTAGTTTGACACGAACGAAAGTTTTGCAACCCGTTCTAGAAGTTGTACCTCGTCTAGTTTCATTATGATTATTCGGTGACTCCCCGGCTTTATTACAAACATAGGATTTATCCACTACATCGTTTTCCTTATATTTATTTCCACCCTTATGCATAGAGAATCCCGCACATTTGCAATATGATGAATAAAATTTTTCTGCTTCCTCAAGAGTGGAAAATGTCATACCAATCCTCGGTTTTAAGTGCTCGTCAACATGAGGAAGATACTAGCCAATTTGTTGTGCACGAATAAATTTCTCTCCGGCAACAGAACTTCCTTCGAAACTGTCCATACCTAAGAAACCGTGAAAAGGAGAACAGTTAGGGGTACTAAACCATTGTGCATGGTGTTTTTATAAGTGCGCAAGCCACAAAAACTTGTAAAAGTCAGTTTCCACTAACGGTTCGAGAAATACGGCCGAGTATTTTTTGGAGGTGGTTTGAAGTGTTTTCAACTCTAACCGCACTTAGAAAATGTTCTGACTCAAAAACTTCTAAAAAAATAAACTTGAGAAAACCGCACAAACGGCATCCGAAAATTATAAACATTTCCG
Source organism: Hemerocallis citrina (assembly GCA_017893485.1). Lineage (NCBI taxonomy): Eukaryota > Viridiplantae > Streptophyta > Magnoliopsida > Asparagales > Asphodelaceae > Hemerocallis > Hemerocallis citrina. The sequence continues at coordinate 173,950,730 of CM030361.1, forward strand.
ACTTGGTCGGATTCACGTAGGGAAAGCCACCCAAGCTTGTAGAAGCGAGTTTCGAGTCGCGGTTTGTGAGATACGGCCGTGTACCGCTAAACTTGGTTTTTTCCAACCGAAAGCGATACGCGTCCATATCTCTCGTACCATGAGTCGAAACTTACTTCTACAACTTGGGCTGGCTTCTCGTAGGTGACACCAACCAACTTGTAAAGTTTCATTTTTTTTGGAGGTCGTTTGAAGGGTTTTATAATCTAACCACACTTAGAAAATTCTAAGTCAAAAACTTCTCATGCGAGGAAGTTGAGAAAACCGCACAAACGGCATCCGAAAATTATGAAACTTTCCGACTTGGTCGGATTCACGAAGGGCAAGCCAATCGAACTTGTAGAAGCGAGTTTCGAGTCACGGTTTGCGAGATACGGCCGTGTACCGCTTTAGTTGTTTTTTTCCAACCGAAAGCGATACGCGGCCGTATCTCTCGAACCGTGAGTCGAAACTCGCTTCTAAAGCTTCGGTTGGCTTCTCGTAGGGGACACCAACCAACTCGCAAAGTTTCGTATTTTTTGGAGGTCGTTTGAAGGGTTTTCAACTCTAACCGCACTTACAAAATTCTAAGTCAAAAACTTCTCATTTGACAAATTGAACAAAACCGCGCAAACGGCATCCAAAAATTATAAAACTTTTCGACTAGGTCCAATTCACGTAGGGCAAGACACCCGAACTTGTAGAAGCGAGATTCGAGTCACGGTTCGGGAGATACGGCCGTGTACCGCTTTACTTGGTTGTTTTCAACCGAAATCGATACACGGCCGTATCTCTCGAACCGTGAGTCGAAACTCGCTTCTACAACTTGGGTTGGCTTCTCATAGGGGACACCAACCAACTAGCAAAGTTTTAAAATTTTTGGATATCGTTTGAAGGGTTTTCTAATCTAATCTAACCGCACTTACAAAATTCTAAGTCAAAAAACTCTCATGCGAAGAAGTTGAGAAAACCGCACTAACGACATCCCAAAATTATAAAACTTTCCGACTTGGTCGAATTCACGTAGGGAAAGCCACCCAAACTTGTAGAAGTGAGTTTCGAGTCACGGTTTGCGATATACAGCCGTGCACCGCTATACTTGGTTTTTTTCAACCGAAAGCGATACGCGGTCGTATCTCTCGAACCGTGAGTCAAAACTCACTTCTACAAGTTGGGTTGGCTTCTCATAGTGGACACCAACCAACTCGCAAAGTTTCGTATTTTTTGGAGGTCGTTTGAAGGGTTTTCAACTCTAACCGCACTTACAAAATTCTAAGTCGAAAAACATCTCATGCGAGGATTTGAGAAAACCTGCACAAACGGCATCCGAAAATTATAAAACTTTCGACTAGGTCCAATTCACGTAGGGCAAGCCACCCGAACTTGTAGAAGTCAGTTTCGAGTCATGGTTCGGGAGATACGGCCGTGTACCGCTTTACTTGGTTTTTTTCAACCGAAAGCGATACGCGGCCGTATCTCTCGAACCGTGACTCGAAACTCGCTTCTACAACTTGGGGTGGCTTGTACTACGTGAGACGAACCTACTCGGAAAGTTTCGTATTTTTTTACGGTCATTTGCAGGGTTTTTAACCATAACCGCACTGAAAAGTTTCTAACTAATTTCGTATATACAATTCTAATTCTACAAATTACTAACGCAAGCAACATAATTCGGCAATTGAATATACTTGAAGTCAACCCGATTCTACATCTAAAATCTATTAAGGCATATAAATTTTTTTCCAATTTCTAAATAATTTACTACACACAAATTCAAAAAAATAATACAAATATAGATTATTGAGGTAAAGAAATAGTGTATACCTTACAAAATAGGTCCAAATCAAGCCAAACAATCGATTTGGAAGAGAACTAGGGTTTCGATTTCGTATCGAAGAGGGGGAGAAGGTAGGGTTTCGATTTTGTAATTGGGAGGAGGGGAGCGGGCGTAAGTGGATTGATTTGGATTTTCGACGAAGGATTTGGGTTTAGACGAAGGATTAGGGTTTTTTTTCTGTTGGGTTCGTCGTAGAAAGAAGAAGGAGCGAAGAGCAATCGCCGAAGAAGATGAACATAATGGAAATACAAATGAATATAGATAGCCTTAACCCGTCCTTCCCAAGAACGGGTTAAGGCTATTTTTTTTAATAAAATTTTGCCTTAACCCGTCCTTCCCAACAACGGGTTAAGGCAAAAGTTTATTAAAAAAAATCTGGACCGTTGGATCTTTGATCCAACGGTCAAGATCAAAGTTCGCACGGGTCGGTGCGAACAGACCCGCTTCCGACCCGTTTGCAACGGAAGAAAGCTTATATATATATATATATATATATATATATATATATATATATATATATATATATATATATATATATAGATATAGGTTAGAATATTAGGGTTTTAATGGGTTACGGGTGGTAAACAGGTTTGGGTTGTGGATATTGGGTATTATAGGGTTTTGGGTTTAATGGGTAATAGGGTGAAATGCGGTGTGGGTTTAAAACAGATGGGTATTTGGGTATAAGGTAATGGGTTAAATGGTTTTAAAAACCAATAAGAGACATAGGAAAAATATATATATAAATAAATAAATAGGATTTTTAATAACCAGTCAAAATTAATAACAATAATAATAATAATACTAATAACAATAATAAAATAAGAACAAGAGTAATAATAATAATAATGATAAAAATAATAATAATAACAACATTAATAGGGTATAAAATCATCGTAAATAGTTACAAAAAATATTGATTAAAAATAACTTTAGGAGATCCGACAATACATTTTAAGAAAAAGAATTTATGAACGGAAAATTTTTTTTACAAAAATCAAAAATCTGAAAATATACAGAAAATACGGTTTTGGGAAAACAGGGGTTACAATTCAATTCATCGTTATACCGTTATTGTCATTATTTCTCTGTTTCTCTACTTGTTGTCCACGACTTGCTCTGAGGACATATTTTTCTCTCTTTTAGATGAACAGCTTGTGGGTAATCAAGGAGATTTGCCTGATGGACTAGGAGAGCAACAATGGTTAAAGAATTGTTTTGCAGCGCCGCTCAATAATTATTGTTTCTTTTTTTAGAACTTTAATAACTAAACAATGTTGTTAATTCTTGTATTTGTGGGCTTTTGATCTGAATGATGTTATTGTTGTTTCCAGATGTTGGATTGATATTTTGTTGGTTAATTTATGCTTAAATTCCAAGTATTGTTATTCATGTGATTACTTCTTTTATTGCATGTGTCGTTGTTTTACTTCCTGTTTTATATTGTTGAGTTGAATCGATGACAGCCTATGAATGACGCAAGTCATTCGCTGTGCCATGTCACGTGCTTGCATTCTGTATTTTTTTGGGAAGCGGGGCGTGACAGATGGACCCCCGAATTTGGAGTATCCTACTTTCACGTGATTCACAGGATTCAACAAGCAATCGATATTTCACGAGCAAAGGTATAGTACTACTTGTATTAGCGGTCCTTATATCTCGTATTAACAATCGAAAGCTTGTCGAAAGAAAAAAATCTGATTTGCTGATTTGAATCATATTGAATTTTATATAAATTTTGTAGTATACAAATGAACAGAACTATTACTATTTCAATTTCAAAAAAGTTGAATAACCAAGGACTTTTGGGCTTCCCGCTACCCGCTCCGCTCCACACTCCTTAGTCTACCTGGATCATAAATTAGAATATGCATTCTTTTTTTAATTACCTTAGATATCTTACATAGAATCTACAGAATAAAATAGGAATGAAAAGCGTCCATTGTCTAATAGATAGCATCCAATAAGAAGGGTTTCAATTTATTCAAATGAATGACTTGAACACCTATTTATTCTAACAACAGATTGCAGGGTTGATCATTCGGACCTTTCAATTCATAGATGAAGATCTCGGACCTATGAATGGGGAGATTCCCGATACTCACAAAAAAAAAGAAACGAAGTGACTTGGACAAAAAGAAACGAAGTGGCTTAGAAAAATCTTGTTTGTCGATAGCCTCAGACCAATCAATCGAATATTGATTAATATGATAAGAATTTGCAAATTATGAGTTGCGCGCTTTAACCATTCAGCCTTGGATGCTTAACAGGGATCATCGTACATCGTGATTAACCAAATTCCAATTGAAATGAAATCTTTAGGATGAATCAATGAAAATCTTTAGGATATGATGAAAAAATCACTTAACAGAATTTGTTTCGTTCTAATTGAAATCTCTTGATTCATTAGTCATTATAGATAGCAAGAATTACATAAATAGAAAAAAATTAAATTGTGACAGAGTTGAGAAAACTTCTGGATAGGTATCTTACATCTGAACTAAATTCTTTATTCTTTCTGGTTAAAGAATCTCTTTCACCCAATTCCTACAATGATGGATATAAGCGCAACTGAAATTCCTGGGGAGTTATACATTTGTGTATTGATAAGATCATTCACTATTTCTTGAAGCTTGATCTCCCCCACAGATGAACCATATAGTTAACAGAACCATGAACCAGGATAGAAGAGCTTGTCTCACCCATGAGTAAATATTTTGTAGTAACCTCATTAGATCGTACATCTCTTTTGGTATATAGTGAATAGATCTGCCATTTCTTGAAATCTCTCTTATGATTGAAAATCGTGGTATAATGTGTATCACACTCTGTTGTGGTCATGTAATAAATTTAATAAATCCAAAATTGGTTTTTTGTTCGGGCATATATGATCGATCGATAGAAATACTCCAACACTCCATCCACCTTTGTCATATATTCCATATATCACACTAAATAGATATCATATTCCATGAGCCTCTAGTTAGTTTCAGACAGAGTTAGAAAAGATCAAATCTTTGATGATTCCATCATACATGATTGAGTTGCAAAAACTTCTGGATAGGAAGGTCCGAATGATCAACCCTGCAATCCGTTGTTAGAATCAATAGGTGTTCAAGTCGTTCATTTAAATAAATTGAAATCATTCTTATTGATGATCATGATACTTCCCAAAGACTGAAAAGGTCGGAATGATCAACCCTTTATCGAAATAATAAATAGGATATAATAAATAGAAGACTAGGACATTGATGCCGTTCAATTACGATTCTTTCTTTTTCTATTGATCTTTTCCGGAATAAAAAAAAAGAAGAAGAAGACCAGGCTCTTGTCGTATCGAATATGAATAATAGGTAAAAAAAACTATTATTTTATTGTTTTTCCTAACATAAGATTTTGTAGCGAAATAGTTGTCTGAAACAAAGGTTATTTCCGATCTTATGTGTCGGGAGTACATTTTGAAAATTCAAAGATCTAATTTCAAAAGTTCTTATTCATCAGTTCTAATGTTTTTGAAATCATATTGAATCCTTAAATCTACTTTTGTTGATTTTTTTTTATTCTTTAAAAAAAAAATTTTTTTTTTTGAATCGGAAATAATTAAATAATTGAAGAAAAAAATTGTTTTTTTTATGGAACATGCATATAAATATGCATGGATAATACCCTTTCTTCCATTTTCAGTTACTTTTTTATAGGATTTGCACTTCTACTTATTCCGGCAACAACAAAAAATATTCATCGTAGGTGGGCTTTTCCGAGTGTTTTGATGCTAAGTATAGCTATGGCGTTTTCAGTGAATATCATTGGCCTCTATGGTAGAATAAGCCAGGGAGGCCTGAGAGGCGGTGGTTTACCCTGCGGCGGATGTGAGCGGTTTGAACCAAAATATGTCATTGCTATGGGAGCCTGTACTATTACAGGAGGGATGTTCAGTACACTTTTTGGGTAATATGAGTCGAAGCAATAACTAGAATATTTTTAGTGGAACATCTTTCACAATCCCTGGAGGACAATTGATTGATTTACCCATTCAAAGCAATTTACGTGAAGGACTTTCTTTGACAGAATATATAATTTACTGTTATGAAGCTTCTTGACAATAGCATGGGAATAGATTCGTTTTTGAAGCATTTTTCCTTTTCAATATTTTTCTATTGGAGCTTCCTTCATTCATTTCATCGAGCATAATGATGTGAATCGGGCTTTAATGAGTTCTAATACTGAGATCATTTGCCCTATATGTGCGAATAGAATTCAGATGGATCTTTCCCCGAAGTAGAACATGAACCTAAATGAAAAAAATGAAATGACCCATTCGGAGAAAGACGATCAAACAATTCCCAATCACGGTCCTTGCGGATCGGATCATCCATATAGGATTAAAAAAAAAGAAACTCCAGATATTTGCTGGCATTTCGAATAGCCAGAAAACCATTCATTCTCAAAAATTTTGGATTGTGATACATTAAGATTCAGTATCAGTTCGATACTAATGAGTTTTCCAAACATACCAAAACTAGTAGTTACTCCACCATTTGTAGGAGACGTAAGGATTGGTACATAGAATAACTTTTATTTGATTGATAATTATATGAAGCAAAAGATATTTTAGCCATTTGCATCAAGCTCAAACTTCCTTCTTGCATACGTGCCCCTCTGGAAGCTCACAATAATGACTAGCTAGATATCGGTTTTTAGGAGACTCGATCAAAGGAGTCTCTTCTCGCCTACTACAGATCACATACTATCTCCCATGAACTGAAAATCCACAACCCCAATTGCTGTGGGAATACCGTTTAGTTGACTTATACCTGTTTGAACAACTTCTGTTAAACATATCCTTCTTTGATAAGAATCGATACGATCTCTATAAGGCTCCTCCTCTGAATGAAATTTATTGGGGTCCGTAGAGACCATATCTTCATCCGTAGGATACCAAGTGCCCGGATCAATCAATAGTTTGATTCTATCTGAACTTCTCATTTTCAAGTGATATCCGCACTGTTCACAAATATTCATTTTTGACTGAATCCATTCAATTTCTAAAAAGGATTACTAATCCTTAACTTTTTTTAGGAATCCTTCATCAGTGGTTGTCAATGGAAGTGATTCCGATCTAGAGTATGCTCTTATTCACTGATTAAAGAAATGACTATTCAATAATATGGATGATTCCATCATCCATTCTAGTTCTATCATCAGCTATGAGTTCGAATCTAATAGAAATTATAGATAATGTTTGTTACCTTGAAATTTTCTTGTCTTTCTCGAATGATAAAGAGATAAAAAGATTGGCTCAAAAGGAAATGCTACTTTGGTGTTTTCTCAACAATTTGCTTGTGTAAGCAAGGATCCATCATTTTCTGAATCCTTATGTAGAGAATTAGAAAAGAAAATTTCAACAAAAATGTGAATTAGGAAGAACTGGTCGACGAAACATGAACCGCAGACTGAATCTTGATGTGCCTCAGATTAGTACATTTTTGTTACCACAGGATCTATTGTCTGATGCAGATCATTTGATCGGCAACAACCGTGACTTTAATATAAAAGGAAGATTTAATCATTTGGATTTGGATATAAATTAAAAAATCTAGAAATTTATGGTGTAACTACCGTTTTTGTAATTTTCAATTTTTCCCCTTTTGTAATACTTTTATTTGCAATTCTATAAAACCCTATTTCCCTCTTGATTATTATTTTAATTAAGACTTATTCATGATTCTTTGTTCTTTTTTATTGAGCCATTCATGTTGATCCTATTATCTCTTATTGAATTGTGGGTAATTTTGATTTGAATCCTATTGATTTTGATCTATCTCTTAATTGAACCCTAAAACCCAATTTCATTTGTTCTTAGCCCAAATCCACTATTATTGAGCCCTGATACCCAAATTGTACCCTATAAATACAACCCTAATGCGAACCCTAATTTTTGCACACAAATAGAAACCCTAGCCGTCTAATCTCTCTCCTATTCTCTCTCATCCCGTTCTCTCTCTCCTGGTTGGAGTTTTTCCCGCCAAAAAACCCTCTGCCCTTTTCGGGCGTCTTCCCCGCAGCTCCGGCCACCTCGTCGCTGCCTTCCATCGCCCAACCCCCCGTTGACGCCAGCATAGCCGCCCAGACCAACCCCCGACCTCCACTTCTCTGTCCTAGCCATTAACAAAACACCGCAACTGTAGCGCCCCGAATTTCTAATATAATATCTTAGAAAATACGTGGCACAATTCCTAGCATCAACTTCAAATGTAATATTAAACAAAGCCAACACCAATAAAAATTTCAACTTTCATTTCAGTAATCATTTTCATAGCACAGCGGAATACAGTACACCTTAATCACAATTCTCTTTTCTTTACAACACTTTCTTTTACAATTACATAAGTCATTACATCACTTGAACTCAAGCATCCAAATCCGAACTATAAGAAATCACCTGTAAAATATGAGGCTAGAGATAACCCTAACCCCCAAAACTAAAGGGGTCAGCCATAAAGGTGTGAGTGACATAAAAACAAACAACATAAGTTAAGCATAGATTCATAAACAATATGTAATAAACAAGAATACATAAAATGTGACGTAGCAAGGAAACATGAAAACATCAAGTGAAACAAACTAAGTGTCAAGTGTAGAACACAGAAAACCACATGCATAAAACCAAGTCAAGAAAACCTAAGTCTATATGCTGACTCTCTAATGCGTACTTGTCGGAGTCTATGCATCTCACTCTATATAGGTCCGGTGCAAGCCCTTAACGTCTCCACATTATAGGGTTTAATTCCCTGCTATGCAACTAATCCTAACACGATGACTAATACGAGATAAAGATAAACTGTGAGTATTAGCCCATCCCCCGATAATTTCGGAGGTCAATCTCTATCAACAGATAATTCCGAAGACTATATCACTCACACCTGGGAATCTTCGAGAATACCCCACACCGCAAGCAATGGCACCTCATCACACGAATACCACATGTGCGTCGCCTCGATCCTGATAATTTCGGAGATCAATCCCACACCACAGCTAATTCCGGAGACTATTTCACTCACACCTGGATAATTGTGGGGATTATCTCACACTGCAAGCCATACTGAGGTCCATAACCCATGTCCTCGTTCATCATATCACCGCTGGTGCCTGTCCTATCATTTTTAGGCTATTTAATTACTTGGCGAATCTCCTAGAGTTGGTGTACCCTACCGGACTTAACTCAAACAACTGATCAACTAAATGCCTCAACAGGCCCAAACATAAATATCTCAACTGCCGGTATACTAAGGTCACACGCACCCTCTAGAGACTCACACTCAAATATACAAACCAATCTTCCAATATGAATTGCTCAGTCAAAACAACTTGAAAACATATGTTCAGTAGAAGATAAAGTATAGAATAGTAAGTTATAGATTAAAATATTTAGAGAATAAATCATTTGAAAGAACATTCAAAAATATAAAGATACATCAGTACCAGTCGACTATAGACTAGCGTAAGTCGACTGTCCAGAAAGAGAATTCCATGGTTTTTAAGAAAATAATTCTAAGCATAGCAGTCGACTGTAAAGGGTATAGGTCAACTGTCCAGAGAGAAAAATTACAATAACTTCGAGAAAATAATTCTAAGTGGTACCAGTCGACTGTAAAAGTCATCAGTCGGCTGTCCAGAACGAGATTTCAAGAAAAAATAGAGAACATTGCGGCTGGGTCATGTCGGTCGACTGAGAAGTCATACCAGTTGACTGTCGACCTACAGACTGCATACTTTTGGTTGTGCACATTTCAACTGATATGTAGTTTTACTTCATGAAAACGATTTCTACGAAAAGCTTATTTCTTATATGATCAAATACAACTTGTAGGACATATAATAGTGCATAAAACTAAATCAAAACTACTTGAATTTATAAAAATAGAGATTTTGTTGATTTCTTTCGATTAAAACATGGATTGTGCATATAGTCAAAATAAAGTTTCTTAAAAAAATTTTATTGATCACTGAAATAGTTTCGTATTCAGATCCAAACCATATAAATTTCAAAATCTCAAAGAAAATCCCCAATTTGGGTATATTTCCTCAACTCAACTAAATTTCCAATTTCGATTTTCATGTCATGATCTCTTAATTCATACTTTTCCTTTCAAATTTCTCAAAACTGAATTACTACTACAACTCACAACTATAATCAATTCATAACATCACCATATCAAATTTGTATTCAACAAATACTCAAAAGTATTAAAAGTCTCATCTTTATTAGGTTTATGCATAAAATCCACCATATTCAATCAATCCAACATTGATCCAAAGAGATGGACTACCCATGATCTCCAATAGGTCATTCATCAATCTCGAATTACCCACATACAATTTTATTTACAAACATCTAGGGTTTCACAAGATCCAATTTTTCATCCATCCATCCAACTCATCATGTACATATTCATACTCAAACCCTAAACATGCTTTCTAGTAGATGAAATTCAACATCCAAGATCAATCAAAATAGTCATATCATTCACATAAAACATACACAAATCAAAAAGAAAACAAACAAGTCACTCACATACAACATGCACAAAAAAATAAAACACAACAAATCACTCACCTCGAATGAAGAAAATCTGGTAAGAAAACATTTCTTTTGCGAAATCCAAGATCCCTTCCTTAAATCTTCAAAAAATAATAAAACCCTTGTGTTGTGTAGCGAAAGACGGCTACACTTCTTTTAAATAAGCCGGAATTGAGGATTTTAGGGTTTTTTAAACCCATTTGCAAAATAACCCCTTGAAAATATAACTTTACATAAATAGATCCCTATACTTGGAAACTTGATATAAAACACTTAAATTGAGATTTAAAAAGTAAAATAGGCACCTTATTTCCAACCGGCACTGTTTGAAAAGTCCAGAAAATAGTTTTGCACTTTCACCCTTCAAAATAACAATTTTGCAAAAAGATCCTTCTTTTTCTTAATAGATCCAATAAATATCAGAAAAATCTAGAAAAATTACAATTAAATCCCAAATAATAAATGATGATTTTCCATGAAGAAATTCTGGCTATTGAACTTCTCAAGAAAATATTTGCACATGTTTTGCACGTGTAAAAAGATAATTCTTCAGAAAATATTTATTAAATCTCCCAAAAATTCATTTTAATAAATTTATAAATCTTTAAAATTATATTTAAAAATACGGGGTACTACAGAAACCCCCCCTCCTTCCCTCTTTATTTCGATCGGCGACGCCGCCAGTGTCGTCACCCTACCTCGCGCCTCCACCATCGCGCCGCCACCTGCGTCACCGGTGACCCCCTTGCCCCTCTCCCACTGGCAGTTGCTTTCTCTTTGAGTGGTTGCTGGTGTTGCTGTAGTCTCTTTGGGTGCTGTGTGTTGATTTCTTTGAGTGCACGTATATTGCACGTATTATTGGTGGGTTGAACTAATTCGTGAGTTCGTTACTTCGGGATCCTTATCCCGTTATTCTTGGTATTTATTTTCACCATCTAACAGGAAAGTCGCCGTTCTCTTGAATTGTTAATTGTATCAAATTCAAGTTTTGTTGAAACTCTTGCAAGTACATCTCTTTGTTATCGTATTACCCTTTGTTTATTTCTTCGTTGGGTCTATTGAGGGTTTACACGAGCTAACCCCAATATTCTTGACATCGTGCCACTTTTGACTCTAAAGTTTGGATCTTTCATGAGTGCATATAGAATTGACAATATAACCGTTCATATAATCGCAACACAAATAAATTATTGTAGAGACAATTGATAGGTTGTATGTTGTTTGATCGATTGATGATTGATTGATGATAAATTGATGTATGAGCGTGTTCTAGTTTTATTTATCATGTTTTGACACCCATCATGTTGATTACACAATTTATGGACTGGAGAATCGAAACACATATTGTTTAACTAATTTTTATTTCATGAAACTACCCTAAACCCTGTATATGCTTGCTGACCTGTATATTGACTGCTGTTTTTGAACCAGTAAACGATCTTAAAATGAAATAATTTCTAAATATGAATTGTAGCCTTATCTTTCTAGTTTGCAGAACATCTTGAATTATTGAATTCCGAGTTGTGTAGCAAAAGTTATGCCCGTTTTACTACAGCTGTGTTTTTATTTTCAGATTTTCAGATTATCGTACCCTTCATGTTTAAACAGTAAAAATGATGATCAAATGATAAAATTATAATCTGAAAATTCCAGATTGTTGCTTAACATGTTTAGGAGTCTAGATTATATTTTTACTGATTTTTTTTGTTGATAACGAGGATAGAATCGACCGATTCCAGCCCAATATATTAATAAAAAAATAGATACAAGCTGATCCAAGTTTACACAAACTTGAAAGGAAAAAATAAAGATCGAAGAAAAGAAATAAGGTTAAAGAGCAATTAAGCTAATTGCCCAAAAAAATCCGCAACACAAACTAAAATAAATAAAGCAATACAAAACAACCGATGTGCTGAAAAGACACCTCAACTGGACGCTCCCAACCTAGTGCTAACAAACCCACCGATCTGGAGCTAACAAGGCCGAGCCGAAAAAATGACAGGTAGCAGAAAAGGGGCGACCAACTTGGACAGCACAGAGCTGCAGCAGGCAAAAGCAAGTCACCTAGCCGAGTACCTGTATACATTGCAGCTGAACAAGAAAGAGGGAAAGGCGCAACGAGCTTAAAACGATGTTCTAAAAAAGTCTAAGAAACTAGAGAAGGAAATGTTGGGAAGAAATATAGATAAAAGAGAGCTGAAAATCAGGCTAGTAACTCTGGAACGCTGAGGTCAGGCCTAACACACCAAACGAAAAATGGCCAAACCCGACCAAGAAGAGTCAAATATGATATTAATGCCGATCTCAGACCTAACAGACCCTGGTAGATCACTACCAGGGAAAAGAGAAGGGACAGCTGGCATGAAATGCGAAGTAAAAAGAATCAAAATAGCCAGTTCTGGAAACAGATCGCAGCAACCGGAGCATGACTCAAACAATAACACAACAACAACGCGTCCAGAACCAACTGCATTTAAAAGAATTAACAAGAAGCCATACAATTTTGCTAGAAAACACCAACCTACAGAGATAAAGCCAGCATGGATAACAGCTAGGTAGAAACAAGAATCCAGAAAAGGAAACTTAGTTAAAAGCCAACATTACCACGGCCATAAAGAAGAAGCCCGGACAGAGAACCGTCGGCTCAACCACCTGAGGCGGAACCCAAACAAACAAAACTAAGCAGATGAGAAATGAGGGAGGAAACAAAAACACCATACACAACAGCCAGGCCAGAAGCCAACCAAAAAAAAATAATCATCAAACAGGTCGCCATAGGTAGCTGAAAACACACCCAGCAACGAGAACCGCACAAAGGAAACCAAAAGCCAACATCATCAAGAACAGTAAACAACATAACAACGGGGAAGAAACACAAAAATAATAGACAGTATTTAGGGGGGGGGGTAGTATATACAATTGAAATACAACCAAGAAACTGCATATACCAGAGGCAAAAAGACATCAGAACGAAAAGTAAAGAGGCATCAAGCTGAGCCAACACCACAAAAAACTCCCCACCAGCAGAGATATCTAGAGCAGGCTAAAAGTCGGGAATAGACCGCTTGATACCCAATTTGATATTCAAATTCACCTCAAGAACAATCAGATACTCAACTGACTATTTCTCCCAAGTTCATTGCTTGCATTCACTTTAATTGATAGAATAGGAATCAAATGTTCATGAACAACAGAGGAATTACAGAAAGGTCTGGAAACGAGAAGAAGGATGAAGTAGAGAAGTTTGTTAGAGATTTTAGAAGAAGACAAAGTTTGTTACAAATGCATATCCAGCTCACTCACACCCTATACCCTATTTATACCCTGCTGGTAGATCCTTTTCACACCTGCCTTGCATTTCCTGCCAAATCACCCTTCAAATATATGTTTGTGCACATGTACACTATGTAAGCAAATAGTATCTTAATCGACCAGGTATTGTCTTCCTTCTTGAGCTCTTCCTCACTCCAGTACTAGCCTTCTCCTGAGGTTTAGCTGCTATCCCCTCAACACCTGTATCAATACCCCCCTCTTCTAACAGAACCTTGTCCTCAAGGTTTAATTACAAATGTGGAAAAGCCTTTACAATGGATGCTACATCTTCCCAGCTATTATCTTCCTTTGATAATCCCTCCCATTGAACCAAAACTTGGTTTTGCAAAGTGTTCCCCATCTTCACCTTTCTTTTCCCTAGAACTGTAGCTGGTTGGAAATAGATTTTATCTCCATTTGAGTGAGGAGGAAGCATTGAAGGCACCACTGTAGCATGATCACCCAGGCACTTTTTCAACAAGGAGACATGAAAAACTGGGTGTATTTTTGACTCAGGTGGTAGCTGTAGCAAATAAGCGACTGTCCTAACCCTCTTTACCACCATATATGGACCATAATACCTCTTTGCCAGCTTTTGCCATTGTCTTTGATGAATTGATTGTTGCCTATAAGCTTGTAGCTTCGCAAACACCCAATCACCAACCTCAAATTGCCTTTCCACCCTGTGCATATCTGCTTTTTGTTTCATTCTCAGTTGAACTTGCAGGAGATTTGTCTTCAGCTTGTTCAAAATTTCTGCTCTACCATGGAGTTCTTCATCTACAGCACTATTTCTAATCATCCTTGGGAGGTAGTCTATCATGGAAGGAGGTTTTCTGCTATATACAATCTCAAAATGGTGTAAAGCCTGTGGATGAGTGGAAGGAAGTGTTATACCAATATTCTGCTAAATCAATAAATTTGGCCCATTGTTGTGGATGTTCACTGCAATATGCCCTCAGATATTGTTCAATGCATCTATTTACCACTTCTGTTTGCCCATCTGTTTGTGGATGGTAGGCTGTGCTATGCTTCAAAATTGTGCCCTGTGCTTTAAACAATTCCTCCAAAAATGACTTAGAAATATGGGATCTCTATCAGAAATTATTGATTTGGGTATGCCATGTAACTTGATAATGTTAGTAGCAAATAGGGCATCTACTTTTGCTGCTATGAAATTAGGCATTAAAGCTATGAAATGAGCATATTTGGATAATCGATCAACTACTACTAGCATGGCAGATTTACCTTGGGATAAAGGCAATCCAATTATGAAGTCCATAGAGATATCAGACCAGATTTGCTGTGGAATTGGTAGAGGTTGAAGTAAACCCTTAGGCTTCAAAGTACTATACTTAGTCTGTTGACATATAGAACACTCTTGGACAAACTGATGAATATCCTTGGCCATTCCCTCCCATACAAAAGACTCTTTGATCCTAGCCAAAGTCTTTTCAATGCCAGTATGACCTCCCACCGGTGATGAATGCCACTCGTGCATAATCAAACCCTTATGTTTTTGTGGAACCAGCACTCTACCTTTATTGAATAAGAACCCATCTCTGAAGGTTAACTGTGGTTTGGATGCAGGATTTAGTGTGATTTCTTCAATGAGTTTAGCCAATGCAGGATCCTTGATAGATTCTTCCCTAATTTGTGCATAAACCCCATGCTGTAGAATTGAAATTGAGGTCATCAAGGCACTGCTTTCTTCACTCTGAGATTTGGAAAGCCCATTGCAGCTAAGTTCACCTTTCTTGGTTTGTAAACAATTTTGAAATTGTATCCTGCTCGCATATAGACCCACCTCTTGTAGCGCCCCGAATTTCTAATATAGTAATTTAGAAAATACGTGGCACAATCCCAGCATCCACTTCAATGTAACAATAAACACAACCAACACCACTAAAATTTTCAACTTTATTACAACAAATCTTTTACAAATCACAGCGGAATTCAAAAACAAACTCAACTCATGATTTCTTTTTATTTACAACACAAAGCATCTCAAATATGTCTTTACAAATTTACACCAAACTCTTAATAATCCAATTTGCCTCAAAATGCATCCCACCTCCAACTCTAAGCAACAACCTGCATCATGTGAGGCTAGAGATGATCCCTAACCCCCAAAACTAAAGGGGTTAGCCATAAATGGTGTGAGTGACATAAAACAATCAACATAACTTAATTGTAAAATATAAGGTCATCAACAACATGTATTAACCACAATGATAAATGAATAAGGAATAACAAAGATGTAAAGCATGAAAACGTCATAGAATGAAAACAACAAGTGCATCTAGTATAAAGGTCAAGTGTAGGAAAACTGGAAGACACATGCATAAAACCAAGTCAAGAAAACACAATTGCTATATGTGGACTCTCTAATGCATACTTGTCGAACTCTATGCATCCCATTCTACATAGGTTCGGTGCAAGCCCTTAACCTCTCCACTTCATATGGGTTCAATCCCCGCTATGCAACTAATCTTAACACGATGACTACTACGAGATAAAGATAAACTGTGAGAATTAGCCCATGCCTGATAATTCAGGAGATGGATCCCACATCTCAGGTATTTTACCTGGATAATTCAGGAGATCATCCCACATCTAGACATAGACACACCATCGCATGATTACCCCATGTGTGTCGCCTCGACCTTGATAATTCAGGAGTTCAATCCCGCATCTCAAGCAAACCACTTGGATAATTCAGGAGATATATCTCACATCTCAGGTAAATTACCTTGATAATTCAGGAGATAAATCCCACATCTCAAGATAGTTACTTGGATAATTCAGGAGATCAAATCTCTCATCTAAAGCCGTATTGAGGTGCATAACTCATGTTCCCGTTCATCATATCATCATTAGTACCTGTCCTTATTATTTTTGGTTACTGAACAAATCTCCTAGAGTAGTGTACCCTACCGGCCTAAAAATTAGACTGAATAACTGAAAATGCCTCAATGGGCCTCAACAAATTAACTTAACAAATATCTCAACACCGGTATACTAGGGTCACGTACCTCTAGAGACTCAAACTCAAGAATCTAAACAAATTCCCACTAACAAGAGTGGCTCAACTGAAAATCTTAAGATCAAATAATGAACTGAATATCTCAAAATCAAATACTGAACTGAATAAGGTATAGACTGATTTATCTAAAACCAATCATTCGAAATAACACTAAAGATTACAAACATCCTTCAGTACCAGTCGACTGTACAGTAGACCAGTCGACTGCCCCGAGGACAATATCCCAAAAATTTCACAAGAATAGACTAAGTCATATCAGTCGACCTAAGGGGTCACCAGTCGACTGCATAAAGGCCAAGTCGACTGTCCCGAAGGGACTGAACAAATTTCACATAATAGAATTCTCAGTGAACCAGTCGACTGAACCATGGCTAAGTCGACTGTCCAGAAAGAACTGAACAAATTTTACTAAGAAGGTTCTCAGCAGACCAGTCGACTGACAGAAGTCTAAGTCGACTGTCCCGAACAATTTTCAAAGGTCTGAAGGTACAGCAGTAGGGTCGTACCAGTCGACTGCATAGTAGGCCAGTCGACTATCGGCTACAGTTTTCCATATTTTAGATCTGAATACAAAATCAGAACTGGAGTTTCTAAAGATTCATTGTTCACAAAAAGATAGTTGTTCTCAGGCAAATTAATCAACCTCAAATAATCTCTATTAAGGGTATATTACCTAATCATCCAAATATCGGAATTCAATTCTCAAGATCCATAATCACTAATCTTTCCATTAGGGTTTCTCAAAACTAATTTCTTTCACAACTATGATCAAAAATCTGATTTGTATACCCTAGATCCAGATGTTCACCATCCGATCACAACCATGATCAATTCTTAGCATGCTTTCTAACATTGTAATTTCATAAAACAAGATCTACTCAATGTCCACAAGTTTCACGACATGGTCCAAACAAATTACAATGGTTCACATACATACCACAATATAAGATCCATATCATTCATTTACAAAACAAGTAAACGATGTCATTCACATGATTCAAAACAACGATTTCATAACACCCACGAAATCAAACAATAACACAAACAATGTCACTCACCTTTGATTTTTAGAAGAATCCACGAAAAGGTCTTCCTTTTGCTAGATCCAAAAATCCTCCTCCCGATCACCAAGAAAAACAATAATATAATAAATCTGGAGTTGTGCAGCGAATGACGGCTGCACACCCTCTTTTATACAGGCCGGAATTAAAAGGAATTAGGGTTTTGAAGTACTTTTGCAAAATAGTCCTTTTTCAATTTATTACTTCACATATATAACCTTCTTTAGTTAAAATAAGTTAAATAAATCAAAACTAAATAAAATCCTTTTACCACTAAGTTTTCCAACAACCCAGCACTGCCCAGAGATAAGAAAATCCCGGATTTACACTCAGGGTGGCGATTTTGCACAAAAGCCCTCCTTTTTTGTAATATTTGCAAATACCTCATAAAATATTCATAAAAATCCAAAAAAATCCGAAATAATATCTAATAATACATATTATATTTTCCAATCAAAATATTTGACCTTTACCTTCCAGAAAAACATTTGCACTAGATTCTACATAAATTTCATATTTGCAAAAACACCCTTTTTGTTTAAATCTTCACCGAATCGACTTTAAATGAAATTTAAATATATTTAAATTTAAATGCTAACCATGGAAAACCAAAATATCAGTAAAAACGAATTTTCATAGTTTATTTAAGATCCAAACGACTTTTTACATAAAAGCCCCTCTCTTTCGAGATATTTGTAAAAATTGTTTCTTTATTCAGAAAAATCCCAAAATTTAGAATAAACTCCATAATAAGTATGGGAACTTATTAGAAATAACAAATTGTATATTTACACCAAAATTATTTGCACGTGTTTCGCACGTGTAAAAGGATAAATCTTTAGAAAATATTTTATTAAATTTCCAGTAAATCATGTTAATTCATTTTCAAATATAAAATTAATATTTGAAAATACGGGGTTCTACATCACTCCCTCCTTAGAAGAGTTCTGTCCTCAGAACTACTGCTAATGGGGTCCAAACCAATACATCAAGAAGGAATGAAAACTTATAGGTAGAAACATAATTTAAAGAAATACATTCACACAAGGGAATGCACTTCAACCAAGAAGTACAACATGCAGACGAAACACAATCATGCAAAAGAATTTCAGAAAAATCAAACTTCCGCCGCGCAACTCTGATAACTTGCCACCGGAAGCCATGCTGCAACAACTACTGAACTCCTGCATTCAACTCTGACCTTCCACATTTGTTCCAAGAACCAGTGGCCACTCCCTCCTTAGAAAGGACATGTCTAAAGATAACCACCTCAAGACCTTGCCTGGAAACACCTTAAGCTCCACACTTAAGACTAGCAATAAATGGGCGACACAATTGCATGCAAGACAACAGTATCAATAAAACTTTTGTCTTTATTCCATTAATCCAACTAAATCTTGTTACACGAAGAAAATACTCAATCTTCAATTATTCCAAATAGTAGTTTTATTTAATACAAAAGAATGAATTTCCAAGTTCTTGCACGCACAAGTCACATTCCTGAGTTATCTGCATTCTCATCAGTCAATGCGGGCTCTCGCCCCTTCCTCAGATCCTTTCTCTTCCTTGCATTCTCTTTCTTTAGCTGCGGACAGATTTGTCGAATATGCCCTTCCTGGCCACAATGAAAACAAGTCTGCTTTGCCAACTTCGGACATGCTGTTCTGTAATGACCTGCCTGCTTGCAGTAAAAACAAGTCACTTCCTTAGTCGCCGGGGCCTTCTGCACTGGATTGCTGAGCTTGATTTGCTTTGTCGACTTTGGACACGTTGACCGGTAATGTCCTACCTCCTTGCAGCAATAACAAGTTACTTTCTTAGTTGCTGGTGTCTTGTGTACTGGGCCACTGATCTTGATTTGCTTCGCTGGGGATTCCTTCCCTTCCTGATCTGATGTTGACCTTCTCCTCTTGTGAGACTCGTCCTGCTTGATGGGATCAGCGTTAATGAACACCAGTCCAATCCTATAATTCCGATCTTGGTTCCGAATCTGCGCCAGATTAACTACCATTAGCGCATCCAGAGTCTGATACACCTTGGTGAATTCAGCCTCGAGGTCAATTCCAGTTCCTCGAGAACTTCCAGATCCATCCTCATTGTTGTCCTCGTTCCGAGGTCTGGATGCAACCATACTGATCACTACAAAACGAGGGTAAAGTTAGAGAATCACACACACATTTCGCATTCTCATCCATACCCTATGGCAAAACCATAACCATACCCCAAACCAAATCATCATGTTTCAAACGGGATGAAATATATGCATAAGCGCAAATACAAATGTGAATGAGAAAATACATATGTAGTATCGCAAATTTACAAATGTAAAATGATATGCCTTGTAAGTATGTTGAAATATGTGGTACATATATAGGAATTTGCAGGAAGTACATGTAGTATTCAAGAATGTAATGATAATAAATTTTAAGCCAAAATATAAGTAGTGGGTGCACATAGTATACTCGAAAAGTATGAAGTAATAAATTTAATAAGTAGCTTTTAAATAGTGGAAAGAAATTATAACAAAAGCGGTCAACTATAAATAATAATAAAGGTATCGAATATTAGGTGCAAAACATAATTAATAATAAAGATTTAAATGTGCAGAAAACATATCATATTTATATGAGTAAAATATTGCAATCAAGTTTAAATGCTCCAAAATAGATAATACAAAATAATGGAAAATATGGTGTTGAAAAATCCAAGTATATATAATAAATTGAAAGTAGATATGCAAAACAAAATTTATAGTATAGCAAGACAATAATGAAAGAAAATAGAAGTAGCAATAATATCTTAACACGTAGTAATTCAAAACTTTAATGTAATATATAGAAGTAATATCAAAGTATGCGAGTAACGGAAAAAAGTGCATGAAAGTGAGATAAACAAGATGTCAAGAAAGAAACTGGTAAGAATCGCAAAATAGAATGAGCTTGTGGTATGCTAAATGATGCACTATTGAATTACAGCAAAAGTTGCCAAATAATAACTTGGACAAAAGAATGAGAGGTAAACCAATAGTACAGTCAAAGAAATAGTTTTAAAAGAAAACAAGACGATTAGTAAAAGTTTAATGTTTGCACTCATGCATGGAAATAACATAACTCTGTTGGAGATATAGAAAAAGAAATAAATTCAATTGCTGACAATAGAGAAAACCGAATAAAAGTAAAATAAGTTAATTCCACAAAAGTTATTTAGTGAGCAAACAAATATAAAACAGTAAGAGCGATAGGATACAAGAGTGAGCACGAAATATACAAGAAAGCAAATAATTAAAAGAATCTAACGGAAAATAATTAAATTTTATAGCTAGGAATAAATAAATAAATGAAAATTTCTTTGGCAAAAATCACATGATCCAGAAATTATATGCAGTGGGTAAGATAGCAAAACATATAGTAGTTCATGAATTAAGAAAAATAGGGATTATATAAGTTGAAAGGGTGATACCTTACATAAATAAATATCAAACACACAAAGCGAACAAAAGATGTCAAAAATAGCTAGTGAGAAAATAATTGCTTTATGCAAAAATAATCAATACTCTTGCGATAAAGAGATTTCATTCAAGTCTAAGCATACAATAGTCTGAATCTCATTACAGGTCTTCATGACCAAACAATCAAATCACACACATCAGATGTCCACCAGGGTACTCACACTTCTAATGTCCACCTAGGTACTCACGCTCTAGTGTCCACACCTAGGTTGGTTTTCATACTATGTCTATTATTACTATTGAAGCATGCTCTGATACCAATCTGTAGCGCCCCGAATTTCTAATATAGTAATTTAGAAAACACGTGGTACAATCCCAGCATCCACTTCAATGTAACAATAAACACAACCAACACCACTAAAATTTTCAACTTTATTACAACAAATCTTTTACAAATCACAGCGGAATTCAAAAACAAACTCAACTCATGATTTCTTTTTATTTACAACACAAAGCATCTCAAATATGTCTTTACAAATTTACACCAAACTCTTAATAATCCAATTTATCTCAAAATGCATCCCACCTCCAACTCTAAGCAACAACCTGCATCATGTGAGGCTAGAGATGATCCCTAACCCCCAAAACTAAAGGGGTTAGCCATAAATGGTGTGAGTGACATAAAACAATCAACATAATTTAATTGTAAAACATAAGGTCATCAACAACATGTATTAACCACAATGATAAATGAATAAGGAATAACAAAGATGTAAAGCATGAAAACGTCATAGAATGAAAACAACAAGTGCATCTAGTATAAAGGTCAAGTGTAGGAAAACTGGAAGACACATGTATAAAACCAAGTCAAGAAAACACAATTGCTATATGTGAACTCTCTAATGCATACTTGTCGAAGTCTATGCATCCCATTCTACATAGGTTCGGTGCAAGCCCTTAACGTCTCCACTTTATATGGGTTCAATCCCCGCTATGCAACTAATCTTAACACGATGACTACTACGAGATAAAGATAAACTGTGAGAATTAGCCCATGCCTGATAATTCAGGAGATGGATCCCACATCTCAGGTATTTTACCTGGATAATTCAGGAGATCATCCCACATCTAGACATAGACACATCATCGCATGATTACCCCATGTGTGTCGCCTCGACCTTGATAATTCAGGAGTTCAATCCCGCATCTCAAGCAAATCACTTGGATAATTCAGGAGATATATCTCACATCTCAGGTAAATTACCTGGATAATT
The DNA here is from genome assembly GCA_017893485.1 of Hemerocallis citrina. Classification (NCBI taxonomy): domain Eukaryota; kingdom Viridiplantae; phylum Streptophyta; class Magnoliopsida; order Asparagales; family Asphodelaceae; genus Hemerocallis; species Hemerocallis citrina. The sequence continues at coordinate 173,973,307 of CM030361.1, forward strand.
CAGGAGATAAATCCCACATCTCAAGATAGTTACTTGGATAATTCAGGAGATCAAATCTCTCATCTAAAGCCGTATTGAGGTGCATAACTCATGTTCCCGTTCATCATATCATCACTAGTGCCTGTCCTTATTATTTTTGGTTACTGAACAAATCTCCTAGAGTAGTGCACCCTACCGGCCTAAAAATTAGACTGAATAACTGAAAATGCCTCAATGGGCCTCAACAAATTAACTTAACAAATATCTCAACACCGGTATACTAGGGTCACGTACCTCTAGAGACTCAAACTCAAGAATCTAAACAAATTCCCAGTAACAAGAGTGGCTCAACTAAAAATCTTAAGATCAAATAATGAACTGAATATCTCAAAATCAAATACTGAACTGAATAAGGTATAGACTGATTTATCTGAAACCAATCATTCGAAATAACACTAAAGATTACAAACATCCTTCAGTACCAGTCGACTGTACAGTAGACCAGTCGACTGCCCCGAGGACAATATCCCAAAAATTTCACAAGAATAGACTAAGTCATATCAGTCGACCTAAGGGGTCACCAGTCGACTGCATAAAGGCCAAGTCTACTGTCCCGAAGGGACTGAACAAATTTCACACAATAGAATTCTCAGTGAACCAGTCGACTGAACCATGGCTAAGTCGACTGTCCAGAAAGAACTAAACAAATTTTACTAAGAAGGTTCTCAGCAGACCAGTCGACTGACAGAAGTCTAAGTCGACTGTCCCGAACAATTTTCAAAGGTCTGAAGGTACAGCAGTAGGGTCGTACCAGTCGATTGCATAGTAGGCCAGTCGACTGTCGGCCTACAGTTTTCCATATTTTAGATCTGAATACAAAATCAGAACTGGAGTTTCTAAAGATTCATTGTTCACAAAAAGATAGTTGTTCTCAGGCAAATTAATCAACCTCAAATAATCTCCATTAAGGGTATATTACCTAATCATCCAAATATCGGAATTCAATTCTCAAGATCCATAATCACTAATCTTTCCATTAGGGTTTCTCAAAACTAATTTCTTTCACAACTATGATCAAAAATCTGATTTGTATACCCTAGATCCAGATGTTCACCATCCGATCACAACCATGATCAATTCTTAGCATGCTTTCTAACATTGTAATTTCATAAAACAAGATCTACTCAATGTCCACAAGTTTCACGACATGGTCCAAACAAATTACAATGGTTCACATACATACCACAATATAAGATCCATATCATTCATTTACAAAACAAGTAAACGATGTCATTCACATGATTCAAAACAACGATTTCATAACACCCACGAAATCAAACAATAACACAAACAATGTCACTCACCTTTGATTTTTAGAAGAATCCACGAAAAGGTCTTCCTTTTGCTAGATCCAAAAATCCTCCTCCCGATCACCAAGAAAAACAATAATATAATAAATCTAGAGTTGTGCAGCGAATGACGGCTGCACACCCTCTTTTATACAGGCCGGAATTAAAAGGAATTAGGGTTTTGAAGTACTTTTGCAAAATAGTCATTTTTCAATTTATTACTTCACATATATAACCTTCTTTAGTTAAAATAAGTTAAATAAATCAAAACTAAATAAAATCCTTTTACCACTAACTTTTCCAACAACCCAGCACTGCCCAGAGATAAGAAAATCCCGGATTTACACTCAGGGTGGCGATTTTGCACAAAAGCCCTCCTTTTTTGTAATATTTGCAAATACCTCATAAAATATTCATAAAAATCCAGAAAAATCCGAAATAATATCTAATAATACATATTATATTTTCCAATTAAATTTTTGACCTTTACCTTCCAGAAAAACATTTGCACTAGATTCTACATAAATTTCATATTTGCAAAAACACCCTTTTTGTTTAAATCTTCACCAAATCGACTTTAAATGAAATCTAAATATATTTAAATTTAAATGCTAACCATGGAAAACCAAAATATCAGTAAAAACGAATTTTCATATTTTATTTAAGATCCAAACGACTTTTTACATAAAAGCCCCTCTCTTGAGATATTTGTAAAAATTGTTTCTTTATTCAGAAAAATCCCAAAATTTAGAATAAACTCCATAATAAGTATGAGAACTTATTAGAAATATCAAATTGTATATTTACACCAAAATTATTTGCACGTGTTTCGCACGTGTAAAAGGATAAATCTTTAGAAAATATTTTATTAAATTTCCAGTAAATCATTTTAATTCATTTTCAAATATAAAATTAATATTTGAAAATACGGGGTTCTACACCTCTGCTGTTCAGGGGTTTGGATTGTTTGAGTGACCCTATGGTGTAGACTTTGATGATCTGTGCATATAGTAAATTCTCTGCCCAATAAGTATTGCCTCCACTTTTTAATTGCCTCAGTAATTGCAAACATTTCTCTTGTGTAAGTAGATGCTGACTGCATTCTTGGAGACATCATTCTGCTAAAGAATGCTATTGGATGATCATCTTGTTGCAACATAGCCCTAATTCCCTTTCCCGACGCATTAGTCTCTATAGTGAACTGCTTTGAAAAATCTGGTAATGCTAGCACAGGTGTATTTTGCAAGGCTTCTTTGAGTTGAGAAAAAGCATACTCAGCTTCTGTGCTCCACTTGAATGAGTCTTTCTTCAACAAGTTTGTTAGTGCTGCAGCTTTGGAAGCATACCCTTTAACAAACCTTCTATAATAACCTGCTAATCCCAAGAATCCCCTAAATTGCCTTAATGTCTTAGGAGTTGGCCAATCTTTAATAGCTTCTACCTTTGAAGGACATGCTTGAACACCCTCTGCAGAAATCAAGTGCCCCAAATAATCTAGAGATTGCTTACCAAATTTGCATTTACTCTTCTTAACAAAGAACTGATTTTGTTCTAGAACTCTCATTAACATAGCCAGTTACTGCAAATGTGATGACCAATTTGCACTATACACCAATATGTCATCAAAAAATACAAGGACAAATTTTCGCAGATAAGGTTTGAACATGAAATTCATTGTTGCTTGAATGTTGATGGAGCATTAGTTAGGCCAAATGGCATGACTAGAAATTCGTAATGGCCTTCATGAGTGCGAAAAGCTATTTTCTCTACATCTTCAGCTCGAACTCTGATTTGATGGTAGCCAGCTCTGAGGTCTATTTTGCTAAAAAAAATTGCACCCTGCAGTTCATCAAAAAGTTCCTCTACTGTTGGAATAGGAAATTGATCTCTTATTGTGATTGAGTTTAGAGCTTTATAGTCGACACAGAATCTCCAAGTCCCATCTTTCTTCTTGACTAGCAATACTGGAGATGAAAATGGGCTTCTACTATGTCTAATTATCCCTTCTTGTAACATCTTTTGAACCTGCCTTTCTATTTCATTCTTTTAGAAATGTGGATACTAGTAGGGTCTGACATTGGTCAGACCCATACCAGGAATCAAATGCAAAGAGTGATCAAACTCTCTTGTAGGAGGCAGCCCACCAACTTCATGGAATAAGGAGGCATGTTGTTGTATTAGTGCTGCAATGTCGAGATGAATATGTTGGTCATGGCCATCTTCTTGCAATAATACTAGGTGAAAGAATTCTCCTATTGCATTTGTAGTGATCTCCCTCCGCAATGAATTGAGTTCTATTTGTGATGGACCTGGGCCATCTCCACCTTGGATTAAGACTTTCTTCTTACCAAATACAAACTCCATGGTCATTGCATCATAGTCATGAACGACTCTTCCCAATAGCCTTAACCATTGAATACCCAAAACTACATCTGAGCCATGTATAGGTAAAATATAGAAATCAATCATGAAAGAGTGACCTTGAATCTCAACAGGTACACCTAAACATTTCCTTTCACATTGCAGTGTTTCTCCATTACCCACAATCACTGTGAAATAGGGGGTTGGATGGATTGGCCAGTTCAAAAATCTAGCTAATGTTTCTTGCATAAAGTTGTTAGTGCTGCCATTATCAATCATAATTTGTATCATTTGATTATTGATAGAACCTTGCACTTTCAAGGTTCTTAGTGATTTATTGCCTAAAAAAGCATGAAAAGAAATCTCTGGGGTATCATCACTAGCAGCTTCATATGAACTATCATCACCTCCTGTGTGCTGCAACTCTACAGGTATAGCACCTTGTTCTTCCCCTTCTTCCACTAGCAACATTAAAAATTTGCATTGACACCTATGGCCAGGTACATACTTTTCATTACAGTTGAAACATAACCCCTTTCTCCTTTCTAGCTTCCTACTCAGCTGGTGGAATTCTCTTTGCTGCAAATTTGGATTGGAAGTTTGTGTTTAGTGTGTTTTTGGTATGTTCTGGACTTGGTAGTAGAGAAGGTAGGTTACTAGGTGGTCGCTGCCATGGTGGCCTTTGATATCCCCCACGACCACCTTGGTATCTTGGTTCAGCAATCTTATCTTGTTGGAGTCTGGCTAAGCCAATTGCATCAGCTAATGTAGTTGGTTTATGTGCTAGGACTTCTCTACGGATATCATGTTTGAGCCCCGAGATATAGTTGCTCAAAATGTGACTAGTGGATAGACCTTTGGTCTTGTTGATCAACATGTCAAATTGATCTTGATAAGCTGCTAGTGTGGTGGTTTGAGTGAGTTTAAACAACTTGCCTGTATGATCTACAAAAGGAGAAACCCCAAATCGGATATCTAACTCTTTCACAAACACCTCCCAATTAAGAAAATCACCATTTTCATACTTATATTGAAACCAAGCTAATGCTCTGCCATCGAGGTGGAATGATACAATCTGAAGTTTTTGTTACATAGGGGTTTTATGAAATGTAAAATATTGGTTAGCTTTGAATAACCATTCCATAAGGTTATTGCCTTCAAACCTAGGGAAATCTAGTCGAGGGTTTTTGAAGTAATTATCATGATGTGATGATGAGGAAGATGATCTTACAAAGGTTGGGTTCCCTGATGAAACAGTACACCTAAGTAGCTGATCCAGCTTCTCCTCAATAGTTTCAACTCGATTTAGCTTTTCCTCCATGGCTGTAAATCGCTCCATGTTGCTCTCCATGGCTGCAAATCACAGGAACATTTTGGAGAACAACTTCTTTTGTATATCAACATCATTTGTCAATGCCTGCAATTGCTCAGTCTGAATGCGAGCAGTTTCACGTAGATCTTCCAATGATCGCCTCCCCTCTGCCATTGCCAGAGCTCAAGGAGTGAAAGCACCGAATTGATACCCAATTTGATATTCAAATTCACCTCAAGAACAATCAGCTGCTCAACTGACTATTCCTCCCAAGTTCAATGCTTGCATTCACTTTAATTGATAGAATGGAATCAAATGTTCAAGAACAACAGAGGAATTACAGAAAGGTCTGGAAACGAGAAGAAGGATGAAGAAGAGAAGTTTGTTAGAGATTTTAGAAGAAGACAAAGTTTGTTACAAATGCATATCCAGCTCACTCACACCCTATACCTTATTTATACTCTGCTGGTAGATCCTTTTCACACCCGCCTTGCATTTCCCGCCAAATCACCCTTCAAATATATGTTTGTGCACATGTACACTATGTAAGCAAATAGTATCTTAATCGATCAGGTATTGTCTTCCTTCTTGAGCTCTTCCTTACTCCAGTATTAGCCTTCTCCTGAGGTGTAGCTACTATTTTTGTGGGACAAGTTGGACTCCGAACTTATCGTTTTATAAGTCGTAAGTGTGACTCAGGGAGATAGACATGAGGCCAATGCAATGATTTTAAAAAGAAAAAAAAAGCTAAGTTTTATTGAAACAAACTAAGTGGTTGCATCAATGGTGTGAGCCTTTATTACATGCTTTGGCCATATCGCTAGTGGCGACCTTATTAAAAACTGAAAACCTATTTCTATGAGAGGGTGTTAGGCAACCTCGTTGTACTTTATTTGATGGTCAGTATTCCAAGTCCGCCTTCCCCGAAGAAGGGGATCTCCTTGACTTCCTTAACTAGTTTGGGAGGGACATGACTGTTCCATTGGGGGAGCTCTAATGCTTCAAGTGGGAGGACCGAACCCCCCATTGTGGTTGTGTAGCACCTCCGAGCTATCTCTTGATTTCCTTTGACTTCTCCTACACCTGTAGAGGTTGGAAGCTTCATTCTAATGTGAAAGACTGAGGGTATGGTATGAAATACTGCTAGGCCTGGTTAGCCCAGGATAGCGTTGTAAGCAACCTTCACATCGACGACCATGAAGTCCATTGCCTCTATCCGGGTTGTCGGGATTTTTCTTGCGGTCACATCAAGAGTGACTTTTCCTTCGATTGGGACTAGCACCCCAGAGAACCCGTGGAGTATGTATCCGACAGGCTTAAGGCGATCTCGAGAAAGTTTGAGGCCTTGGAAGGCTTCCAAGAAGTGGATATTGATGGAACTATCATTGTCGACCAGGATTCGGCACACCTCGTGGTTGGCCATGTGGAGACTAATTACGAGCGCGTCACAGTGGGGCATTCAGACACCTTCCAGGTCTTTGTCTGAGAATGTCACCGAGACCCCAGGGTTCTTGGCTGGGGAAAGTTCTGGACCGAACTCACCTCTCGGATGAAGGCCATCCAGAAGAATTTTGGATCTCCCTGATTGGACCTATGTGGATAAGGTGGAGGATGGCCCCAGGTTTAGAGTCTTGGAATTTGGTGGGCCTTTCGGTTCTCTTATTAGCTCCTCGGGGGTAGAGGACCGGCCCCGTACTTCCTGATGAGCTTGGCCAAGTGTCCCTACTGTATAAGTTCTTCGATCTCCTCCTAGAGAGTCTGACAATCACGTGTCGTGGTCGTGGTCCTTATGAAAGCGGCACCACTTTTCTATGTTCCTCCTCTTCGTTGGGATATTCATTCTAGGGGGAGCGCAAAGTAGCCCTTCCTTATCCACCTCCATAAGAACTGCTGATATGCTGGCATTAAGGGGGTGAACTTCTCAAAATGAGGAGCTGGGCGATGCTGACCATTGTCATCTTTCTAGAATTTCTGAGACCCTTCTTCGTTTGTATTCTTCCGTTTGCTCCCAAAAAATGGCTCCTTTCGACTAGGTGGGGTGGGGGGGAGGGGGTGAGAGCCTCTTTGCTCGGATGTACTTCTCACTCCTAAACAGGAGTTCTGAGAAGTCCCGAGGAGGCTTCTTGGCAAGGAACTCCTTGATGCCAGCATCATTGACATTGTGTCTAAATGTTGCAGAGGCTGTTGATTGGTCAAGCGAGGCAATAGACCGGGCTTCGGCGGTAAAGCTCCGAACATAATCTCTTAGGCGTTCACCTTTTCTTTGGTTGAGGAATAGCAAAGATGCACTTATTTTGTCAGCTCGGCGGCTGCTAACAAAGTGGGTGAGGAAGAGCCCCTCAAACTGGTTAAATGAGAAGATGGAGGCTGGGGATAAACAAGAGTACCATTCTCTCATTGGTCCGCTTAACGTTGCTGAGAAGGCCTTCTAGAGGAGTGCGTTCGAGGTTTGGTTGATCATCATAAGGGTTTTAAAACTCTCAATATGATAAGCCGGGTCAGACTCCCCGTTGTAGGTTTCAAAATGAGGCGACTTGAAGGTTTCAGGGACACGGGCTTCCATGATGGTCCTGGAGAAGGGAGGTCGGCTCCGGCGGAAGTTCTTGGTCTATTGACCCTCTTCGGGATTGATCTTGCATTGCCTCTCCATCTCTAGAAGGAGACGGTGAATCGAGTCGTTCCTCTGGCCAGATCTAGTCAACCTTCAGTGTTGGTGTAAGACATAGAGACCAGTCGTGTATTGACATTACTAGTTTACATTGCATTATAAAATTTATTTCATATATGAGGCATTTTATTTATTGTGTTGTTTATTGTGATTAAAAGAACATAATAAAGTCCTTAGAATGGTAGGTTCAATACCATGGGCAATCAAGTGCATGACTTGATTATGAGAACCTATTGGTTGCAATAAGAACACTATTATTAAATGTCCCTAGTCAAGTATTATTGTGAATTAGGACAACAATAATATATAGAGGCTAGTATGTGCGTAGACTGATGACCATATCTCAGGGTCATGGATATGAGATATCAAGTCTTCACATGGGTACATATTAGAGTAATAATGTACTAGACTTACCCACAATGAGAACGTTGCATGGATCGTTACGTGAGTATCATAAGCGGTTCTCACAGTAACCATGGAGTAGGTAGTCCTTTCACTTGAAGTCACTACGGCTTCCTACATAAAAAGTTATATGTTTTAATGTCGTCAAACGTTGTCTGTAATAAGGTAATTATAATGTCGACTATTGGATATACTACAAATCATGCGGAGGGATGTGAGTGGCTTAGAAAGGATTTGTCCCTCTTACATAACAAGAGCGATATCTATGGGCCCCTTGATTGAGTGAGACTGCAAAATGCATGGTTGTGCTCAAATAAGTCAATATGAGATATTGAGCTCATTTATTTTAGTAAGTCGGACATCAAGAAATCAAAGATTGAACTATACAAGGGTGACACTCTTTGCCTTGTGGTCAATTAAGATATCTGGACAAAGGGAGTAGACTACATGGTAACATTGGTCACAGATAGGTTATGTCAGATCACTGATATTGTCATGCCCGCTTCCCAAAATACGGAATACGAGCATGTAACGTAGGCCTAGTAAATGATTTATACATCATCCATAAGCTATACTAGACTAATTCAGCAATAAGAAATAATCAACACAGCCACACAACAAAGATATAACCACATGAATCAAAGATAACTTCAATAATAAATGAAATAATCCAACAATAATAATATCCAACACAAAAATCCAACATCTGGGAATAAAACAAACTCCGGGAACATAAGCCCAAAACAAAGTACAAAGTCATAACAATGTTCAAGAAAATAATCTAGCAGTAAATAAATCTAAGCAGTGCATTTCAGCTCCATCTCTAGAATCGTTGCTCACCAATTCCTTCTGGTATAGCTCCTTCAGTACCTGTAAATTCTTGATCTAAAAAGAAAGAAAAGAGTATCCTTAGAGCAAATCGTGGACATCAAGTAGAGAAAAACAAAGAATAATAGGAACATGATATATCAAAAGAAAAGGAACGGGATCAAAGTCAAATAGCAAAGTCAAGGAAAAATGTCAAGGGTCTATAATTAATCACACGTGTAATGAGTGATGTCAAGTTAAGTTCAATACAGGATCAAGCATGAGATGATAAATGCAGGTTATTAATTATTTTATTAATCTATCTAGTACACATACTGCTGCATCCCATTCCACAGGTTCGGCGCAAATACACAGTGAACGCTTTAGATTGATGGCGAATTCACGGTTCGTGTACTCGGCCTAGTAATCAGTTTTTAATATTCAGTGTCAGTGATTATCAAGCAGTATTTTATGGCCATCAGTACAAGTCAGTACAGTTTTCGATTGTTCACTACCAAGTCATCCCATAATACCCCGGCTTGTTAACATTTTATTTGATCCTATGTGAGCATGCAAGATGTCAATATTTTATAATGCTAGGTGTGTCTAATTTCACTCGTTACAGATAAAGCAAGAAGCAAACAAGTCATTTAAACACACATCACATAATCAGGACATCATGATGTTGTTGTACTAAAACGCAGATTACCGCTACTAAAAAAAAGCAAACCTGGATCTGTTAGAAATTCTAGAAACTAGACTCTCTGCCGGTTCCCGCAACTATATACACGACATATGAAAGACACAGAAACAAGGGTGAAAATCCTATTCTTTTCAGATTTTATGTTCAAGCAGCAAGTTGTAAATTGTGTTCACCTATTTGTTTCAGATCAGAGAACTCCTCAAATAAATCTATAAAATTTCACTGTCATTTCTACACATGTCTACTCGTGGTTAGATTTATTTCAGATTTTTATTTCACTGTTAACATGCTCAAATAAATTATGGAATAGCAAAATACGCATGCATTTGTGAATCTAAAAATTCTGACACAGCTGTACTTAAATGGTGATATCTAACAGATTAAACATCAGAATTCAAATCCGTAAAAAGGTTAGTAAACCAGACATTTGGGGCTAAATTTCATGTTCCGAAAGTTATTTCAAAATATAACAGCAACATGGTCGAAAATTCGATTCAAAAAGGAACAACTAGAAATCCAGAATTTATTTTGACATGGATAGGCAATAATTAAATCACACAACCATATATTTCATGCAAATTCATAATCAAAGTGTTCTTAGGTGTTTAACATGCATAATTCCAGTTTTAAGATGCAATTTTACAGTCATGGTAATCAATTCCTTTAATCACATTCAATCTAACATGTTCAGTTCATTAAACGAGTCTGCAACATGGATCTAGTTATTTTTCATGTAATTGTGCATATGTAAGATTCAAGGGGGACTAGGTTTTAGATCAAAGATAATGGCACGATGTTAAGAATATCTCGGGTTAGCTCGTATAAACCCTCAATTGACTTATCATAACTTCAAATAACAGCATGATAAAGAAAATGACTAGATCTACTTGCAAAGATCAAGGGATCTTGAACATAACAAAGTACTAGTTCAAGAAGAGACATTCTTATTAATTAGTAGATTCGAATATTTTAGAATAACGGGATTAGAATCCCGGCGATGAACCACGAACACACGGAAACACGTGCGAGCCATGTGCAAAACACCAAAGCAGTTAATCAAGCACACACCGGATCCCAAGCAAAACACCAACAAAACACGGATCAAGACTCCTCTTTTGCCGAACACCAAACAGCCAAGATCAGATCCCCCCCAAACAACACAACAAACACCAAAATCCTCTCATCGTTCCTCCTTCTTCAACTCAACAGAGAGAGAGAGAGAGAGAGAGAGAGAGAGAGAGAGAGAGATATGGCGGGAGGCGCTGGCGGTGATTGCGGTCAGGAAGCGACGGCAGTGGCAACCACAACAAGGGCGGCGACGACCAATGACGGCGATGCAACGGTCGGGAAGCGACGTAGCGAGGGGGAACGGCGGCTGGATGGATGCTCTGTTTCTCGATGAAACAGAGGAGGCAAAGACGATGGGGGTTCGCGGCTTGGACGATGAAGACGAGGTAACAAGGGGGTCTACGGTGGTTGCGAGGTGAATGGAGAGATGAAGACGATGGCGATGAGGCAGAATAGAAGGTCGAGGCGGTGGGTTCTACGGCGAGGAATGGGTTCAGCGGTGGAGACAAAGGGGAAGAGAGGTGGTGATGGAGATGATGACGGCATGTGGATGATGACGGGGAGGAGAGCGAGAGGTCGATGGTGGACGGAGGGGCGATCGGAGCACGGGATGGCAGTTGGGTTCGATTGAAGATGAAACAGAGGAGAGGGAGAGAAAGTCGGGGTAGGGGAGAAAGAAAACGGCGGATGAGAGAGAGATTATAATTAGGTTTTAATAATGGGTATTTATAGGGATTAAGGAATTGGGGTTTTGGGTTGCGGATTTGTGGGTTTAGGGTACAGGTTTTGGCTGCAAAAAGAGATGAACAGGCATAAAAAAATGAGATGAACATATAGCGGAATAGCTCAAACTTAAATCACGAAGAGAAAAATTTGCAATGAGCAAAAATTAGAAGAAAAGAGAATGGAATGGTCAAAAGAAAATAGATGGACATAAGAAAAGCAAAATTATAATAAAATAGAAAGAATCCAGATACAATAATCAAGAAAGAAAATAAAAATACAATAAAAATCCAAAATAGGAAAAATAGGGGTTACAGACATTCCCACTACTTGAGTAGCAGTGATGTATTGCTAGATACCGCTCACTGTTTGTAATACTAGAATATGATTTTAGTATCACTGTCAGCGTAATGGGAACCTACAGGGTCACACACTTAGAATGGATTGAAGTTAGGATTTAAATTCATATGATGAATTTAATTGGGAACCCAAGTAAGACTAAGACACCTGACATTGGTTCAACATTTAATTAGATTAAATGGGCTGACTAAAGTTGAGAGGCCCACACACGAATCTGACCCAGGTCAGATTGTGATCCCAACAAGCTCGTTACTCTCTTAGAGTTGATTTTCTATAGGTATATATGTAATATCCCGATCGGATAATATATTTGTATAATTATTATTTTTAAAATTAAAATATTTTTTTATGGAAATTACTTGGTTTTTCACATAAAAAGTTATCTGGATATATATACTAGTAAGTGTATATATGTATTATATCAGTTTTGTGCACTTGTACAAAATCTTGAAAAATACATTTTTGAGAAAATGTCTGGAAAATCCCGGGCAGATATTAAAAACTATTATTTTATTATTATTTTATTATTATTTTCAGAATTGAAATATTTTTGGTGGATATCAACCGGTTTTGTTAATAAACATTATCTATACACATATACTAGTCTGTATACATCTGTTTTGTATCAAATTAATACTGGAATCTTCCGAGCCGGTAATAAAAATATTTTGTTTTTATTTCTCGGAATAAAATTATTTTTGTACAGATTGATTCGTTTTAACTAATAAAAATTATCTGTATATAAAGATAAATGTACTTATTTTGTACGAAATCATGTAGTATGTGATTTTGGAAAATTATCTTTTATTCTTGATTAATCATGATCAAAATAGAGGGTTGAGATTAGATTGGGTGTTGATTGCAAAATTATTGGGTTTGATTGTAAATTAAAATTACAAATGAAACCCAAATTGTGTGAGCCACAAAGAGACAGAGACAAGTGGCTCTCTCCCTACCACAAGCTCTCTCTCTCTCCTTCTACAAAGTTGCCGGCCACTTCCAAAAGGGCAAAGCCCTTTTTCATTTGTGTTCTCTCCATCTCTTTCTCATCTGACTCTCATCTCATATTTCTTCCTCTTCTACTTATATTTGTCTAGAAAAAGATTGAGAAGAAAAAAAAAGAAAAGAGAGATCAAATCAAAAGAAAAGGGTGGGTTTCTTCATGGGTTCTTGAAGAGGAGCAAGAACAAGAAGCAAGGAGAGAGCAAGTTCTTCCTATAACCGATTTGGGTGGAGGTTTCTCATTCTCATGCTCGTTTTTAGTTATTATTAGGGTTATTATTGTTGTACGTTGTTGTATTGAGTTAATTTCATGTGCATATGGACTAGAATAAAGGTCATGCATAGATTCAAGTGGTAGAACACAAAATAGAAGCATAAATATTCGGTTTTTGTAGTTCTACGGTTAGAATTATTTAACTAGGTTAAAGAAGGAATTTCGACCCCAAATTTATTTTAGAGGTCCTTATGGGTGTTATTACCATGCTCAAATTTTTGTGAATTTTTCGGAGTTGTTTGTATGGGTGAAACGACCATTTCCCTCAAAACAGCGAGTGTTGGGCAAAAACCGCAACTTGCTGTTTTGGGGTGAAGTTCGGCTTATGTTCGAGGGGCTGAAATTTGATGTTCCTTATGGAATTTGGAGAAGTGATCAACTAGGAAGTTGTATTATACGTTCTTACCTTTCCAAAACGCCCTATTTGGTTAAATTCTGGTAAGTGGTGCAAAAGTTATGGCCGGTACAAAACAGAGCAGTCAGCTTGGCTGAAAACTAACTGTTTTGTTTGTTCATTATTTTTGTACCCCTTACTCACTGAATTTGGCGAAGTGTTCAACTAGAGAGTTGTAGTAGACATTCTCACCTTTCCAAAATGTCCTATTTGGTTAGATTCCGATAAGCGGAGTAGAAGTTATGTGTGTTGAAAGTTTTCAGCTTGGATGCGTTTTTTGTTGTTTGGAATTGTGTTCAAGGGACGGTAGATTGAGTTCTATAAGGAATATGAAAAAGTCATCCACTAGTGAGTTTTAGTATATGTTCCCACCTTTATAAATTGTATTATTGGTTAAATTCCGATAAGTAAAGCAAAAGTTACAAGCTCTCAAAGTTTGCTGTAACTTTGGCTGTCTTTTGTTAGTTTTTGCGTGTGTTCAAGGGACAGTAGATTGAGTTCCATAAGGAATCTGAAAAAGTGTTCAACTAGAGAGTTGTAGTATACCTTTCTAAATTGTATGATTTGATTAAATTACGACAAGCGTAGCAAAAGTTATGACCTTTGCAAGTTTCAGCTTTTTTGTCAAAACCTGCTGTTTTTGTTAACTTTTGCATATGTTCAAAGGACGGTGGATTGAGTTCCATAAGGAATCTAGAAAAGTGTTCAACTAGAGAGTTGTATTATATGTTCCCACCTTTCTAAATTGTATGATTTGGTTAAGTTTCGATTAGCGGAACAAAAGTTACAAGCAATAGAAGTTTTCAGCTTTTGTTGAAATTCTGCAGATTGGTTAACGGTTTGCGTATGTTTAACAGACCGAATTTTGGAATTCCTTACAGAATCTGAAAAAGTATTCAACTAGAGAATTGTGGTAGATGTTCTTACCTTTCTAAAATGTCTATTTTTGTCGAATTCCGATAAGCATAGCACTGGTTGCTTCTAGGCTGTTGGAAGACTTTGATGTCGCTTTCGGGTTTTTCATGGTAGTATGCCTATTTTAGACTGTTAGTAGATTCTGCTGTTGGTTCTAATTATAGAAGATCAAGTTTTGCTTGTAAGCACGTTTGTTTGCTTCTAGGTTGTTAGAATACTTGTATGGTTGCTTTTGTATATTGTTGTCTTATACGCAGCTCGCCTGCCTCGTATGTAGTTGTTGAACTCATTCGTAGCTTATTTGGCTCGTATGTATATTGTTGTCTCATACGCAGCTTGCCTGGCTCGTATGTAGTTGTTGGTCTCATACGTAGCTTATTTGGTTCATATGTATGTTGTTGTCTCATACGTAGCTCGCCCGACTCGTATGTAGTGGTTGGTTTTATATGTAGCTTGTTTGGCTTGTATGTATTTTATTTACTCGTATGTATCTTATTAGCTAGTATGCCGTTCGTTGTGCTTTTCTAGGGTGATATTATTGCCTTAGGGGCCATCGACCATCAAGACGTGTGTTTTCCTTACTCCTAAAGGACTGTGGATGAGTCACTCATCGTGTACCATCATATCTTAACCGGTGTAGTTTGATCGCGGACCGGAGCGTAGACAAAATTCGAGTTCAGGGTAGTTGCATGCGAATATGTTCGTATTGCCGGGGTCTTGGATGGATAGGCTATGAACTGGATCCTTAAGGATTCTGGTAAGTCTAGGTTGAGCACCTATTAGAGTTATCTTGCGAAGTCTAACTTAAGACCTAGCATGTTGTGTTAGTACTGTTGTCATTCCTAGGTTTGTTTAGGGTTAATGACATCGTTAGGGTAGTAACTTATGGCTATTACTACTTAACCTTTATTTATTATCATTTTTGACAAAGGGAAGGAGTTGGTGTTAAAGGTGATACCTTATGATCCGCCATGTCCTATAGGCCGGCACTAGGTGGTGTTATTGGGTTGTACCCTTCTTTTCAAAGGAATACGGCCTGTGCCTTCTCACGGGTTGGGAGCACAGGACCCATATCTCTTCTGTTAATTTTTGAAGTGACATGATAAGGGCGGGCGGAGCTAGGGGATGGACCCCCGGAACTCCTTCATGTTCTATGCCGGGGAAGCAAACAGGCCATAGACTATGGTCTATGAGTTAGGGGGCCACAGGGGATGCTTCGAGCTAACCTGTGCTGCAGTAACTCTGAGGGTTCGTCTGGTTTTTAAGTGAGGTTCGGTACGCCGGGTAGTAGTGGATAACAGAGACACCATGATCTGACTGTGAATGGTGGGATTAGACCATTTCAGGGCAACCTCATCAGTCACGTTGTATCTTCAAAAACAAGCTAAGTACAAAAGTAGAATTCATTGCGCAGGTTCAAATCCCTATATAAGAAGAAACGACTTGAGATGGGGCATATGTAGTATGGGATGCATACTGTTCCAGAGACTTGCTTACATTAGAAAAGAGCATCCTTGCATTAGTAAGTCTTGCATTAGAGTCAAGTCACAGTATACACCGACACATCAATTATATATATACACGTTTCTCTTTTCATTAATCTGTTTGTTTAAAGTTGAGAATCGCTGCTAGTCATCAGCCTTAAAGTGTCAGTATACGTACTGACGTCCCCATTCTATAGGTACTGGATTACAAGATTACAGGTACTGGATTGCATAAGTATAGGTACAGGATTCAGGGGGACTCAGGGCAAGAGAAGCAGGAGTCGATTTTATTTAAGTTTTTCGTTGTAATATAGGTTGATTACTATTGTTTCATTTGTAACAATTGTTGTAATTTATTTATTTGTTGGAAAGCATCCAAGTGAAGTACCAAGTGTTGTTCTTTATTCATTGTACTCTGATGTAATTTGTTGAAAGTTGTAGCACTTGGGATTTTAAAGGTATAATTGTAACACTGATATAATGTATTGCAGTTTTATAACATTCAGACTTGTAATATATTTGTGTTGAATAAAAAGTTTTAAAATTTTCCTGTTTTCTGTGTATTGTGGATAATTGAAGGAACGATTCTGGCTAATGTCACGGTTTCCCAGTGTATGGAAATCAGGGCATTACAGAGTGGTATCAGAACCGACTTCAATTTACAGTCCAACACAGTAGGAAAATTAAACTTGGATGCCTTTTGGAGTCGGGTTTTAGCTAGTTGTAGACAATTATAATTCGTATTGTTGTTTCTTTCAACTTATGCTTTATAATATTTCTATATCCGGACTAATTCCAGTATATATGTGTTTTAAGGATGGTGTTCGAGGATATCCTAATCGAGGATGTGTTAATAGAAGCAAGTGAACCGATTTCGATGGATGATCCGATGATCTTGAGCGAGGAACCGAAGGAGATTTCACCACCGTAGAGGCTAAGTGTGGATCAATGCATGACGGCAGCGGCCAGCATATATCGAGAAATGAGGAAGCTAAGGAAGTACGTGACCAGGAAAGCTCGTCAAACTAAGCAACAGGAAGATGCTTGCAGAGCTACATTAGCAGGCCTAGCAGAGGAGTAGGAATACTTTAATTGCAGATTGGCACAACTACAACATGAATGGGAGCAAATCCAAAAGACCACCGAGGTTGTAGTATGTCATTTCTGTGAGAGATTTGGGCACAAGAAATCATTCTGTCCACGACGACAAAGGAAAAGATCTGCACCAGCATTAGGGTTCGAGAACCGAGGTCAGGAGCAGAAGACTCAGAAAACGTAGGGCAAACTTAGAGGCACCAAGACAGGAAGCTGTTTTATATGTGATGAGAAAGGTCATTCATGAGCCAGTGCCCGAGGAAGGACCCTCAGATAGATACCTAACACTCGGGACTCTCCTTCATGAGTGGTGGCATGGCGAGGGCTGTGCATTTTTCGGTCGGGATTTGGGGCTATGTTAAGGGCTTGCAGGATGTCATCTTTGAAGTTTCAGAATTCTGCTTGGGTGACTGGTGCCCCTCAATCATGGTGAACCCTTGGTGGTGATCTGCTCACAACGGTGTGGTTCCTTTGTTGTCAACTGGGAGGAGACCCCCTTCACCCCTTTGGGGAGGTAGACCTTCTGGATCTCGGCCTTGTAGCGCCCCGAATTTCCAGATTAATAACATAGAAATTACGTGGCACATTCCCAGTGATCCACTTCAACATAATATTAAACATAAACAACACTACTAAAATTTCAACCTTTATTATTACAACAAATCATTTACAATGCACAGCGGAATTCTAAACAACTCAACTCAATATTCTCTTCATTTACAACCCAATTTAACTCAATAACTGATATTACAAATTTACACAATCTCTAATATGTCAATTAATTCTCAAAACCAACTTAAGCATTCCATCTCCAACTCTAAGCACAACCTGAAACATGTGAGGCTAGAGATGATTCCTAACCCCCAAACTAAAGGGGTCAGCCATAAATGGTGTGAGAAATATAAAAATAAACAAACCAACAACATAAGCTCATACCTCATAAATTCTTAAACAACAAGGACTAAATGAATATGGAAAGTACGAAATGACAGGTAACATAAAACATCGAGTGGTACTAAACTAAGTGTCAGGTGTAGAAAACAAGAAAATCACATGCATAAAACAAATTCAAGAAAACACCAGTCTATATGCAGACTCTCTAATGCATATTTGTCGAAGTCTATGCATCCCATTCTACATAGGTTCGGTGCAAGCCCTTAACGTCTTCACTTCATAGGGTTCAATCCCCGCGTTATGAACTAATCCTAACACGATGACTACTACGAGATAAAGATAAACCATGGATAGTATCTCATGCCCGATAATTTCGAAGATGGATCCCACACCCAAGATATTTCACTTGAATAATTCCGGAGATCATCCCACACCGAAACATTGACATGTCACCACAATATACCACATGTGCTTCGCCTCGACCCCGATAATTCCGGAGATCAATCCCACACCACAAGTAGTTACCGTGATAATTCCGGAGATTGTCCCACACCACACGACTGTGATAATTTCGGAGACATATCCCACACCACCAATAATCTACTGTGATAATTCCGGAGATTAAATCCCACACCGAAAGCCATACTAAGGTTCGTGACTCATGTTCCCGTTCATCATATCACCACTAGTGCCTGTCCTTAAAATGTTGGTTAATTTGATTACTTAACGAATCTCCTAGAGTGATGTACCCTACGGGCCTAAATTCAAATCTCAATAACTGAAGTGCCTCAATGGGCCTTAACCAAATACTCAACACCGGTATACTAGGGTCATACGCCTCTAGAGACTCAAACTCAAAGTCTAAACTAAATTCCACTAAACAAAGTGGCTCAACTAAAAGTCTCATATGATATACTCAACTGAATATCTCAAGATCAATTGCTTAATTATATACTGAACTGGAAAACAAGTATATAAAAACTAATCATTCGAATTAACACTGAGGTTTACAAATGTCCTTCAGTACCAGTCGACTCGTACTGAGATAAGTCGACTGTCCAGAGGACCAAATTCAAGATTTTACAAAAATAAACTAAGTCTCATAACAGTCGACTTACAAAAAGGTCAGTCGACTTACCCGAGGTAATTTCCAATAATCTTCTCAAAAATATTCTAAGTATATAAGTCGACTTAAAGGACTATAAGTCGACTGTCCAGAATGACAATTAATTCTTTCAAAAATAATTTTTACAGTGGACCAGTCGACTGCTTATGAGCTAGGTCGACTGTCCAGAACAACTTTTCCAACAATTCTAAAATAAAGTGTCAGGCTCGTACCAGTCGACTGCACAGTAGGCCAGTCGACTGTCGGCCTACAGAAATTCCAAATTTGGGTCTGATTACAAAATCGAATTCTGAAGCTTCTAATGTATTAATGATTATGTAAATAGTTCTTATTCAGGGAGAAATAATGATCCTCAACGAATCTCATCAGGTATATGTGTATATCACTCAAAACATCAATAAGTCAAGATTTAAGTTCTCATATTCTAAATCAAAATTCTTTCATTAGGGTTTTACAAGATCTAAGTTTCTTTCACAAATCTAATAAAATTTGATTCATAAACTAATGTCCAGGTGTTCATACTCAAATCTCAACATGCTCTTAGCGAACAATTTTTAATTACAAAGATCTACTATTTCATCCACCATTTTTCACATGATTCATACCACATCGCAATATCTTTATTGTTCACATCATCCAATCATTACATCATGATATTGGTACACATAGATCAATCAACAAGTAGAATCATACCTCTCACAAAATCAAACGAACAAAACAAATCACACGGATAAAACAAACCACAAAACAATTTCTATAATTCTCACCTTGAATAGAGAAAAGTCCACGAAAATCTCCCCTTTTCTAGATCCAAAAGCTCCTTGCTCCACCAAAAGTAAATCTCCAAAATACAATATTTTATCAGCAATGACGGCTGGGGAAAGAAAATCTCTTAAATATGCCAGATGGTTAATTAGGGTTTTACCCGCAACTTTGCAAAACAACCCTTCCAAAAATACAATTTACATATATAGATCATTCTTTGGAAATTCCATCAAAACTCATTTAAGTTAGGTTTTATAAGAAAATATGCGTTCTAAATCTCAATTAGTACTGTTCAAAACGTCCAGAATATACGTTTTGCACTTTAACTCTTAAAAATGTCAATTTTGCAAAAAGGTCATTCTTTTCTCAAAAATTGCAAATAGCTCCAATAAATTGCAGAAAAATCTAGAAAAATACTAAATAAATCTCAAATAATAAATAAAGATTTTACATAAAGAAAACTAAATTTTCACACTTCTCATAAAAGTATTTGCACGTGTACAAAATATAAATTTTTCTGAAAATGTTCATTAATTCTCCAAAAATAAATTTAAATTCATTCCCAAATATAAAAATAATATTTGAAAATACGGGGTTCTACATCACTCCCTCCTTAGAAGATTTCTGTCCTCAGAACTACTACTAATGAGCCCAAACAACATGTCATCAAAAGAAATAATATCCAATAAATAGAACATAGTCCAAACAATATATCAACAAAGAAATCAATATCTCATAGTGAAAACATAGTTCAAACAATTGTATATCAAAATAAGAGAAGTACAACTCAAACCAAGTACAATCATTCAAAAGAATTACAATCACATAATAGAAATACCCTCATACAAACAGTCCGGGGAAATCCTTCTGCATGCGATCCTCAGGCTCCCATGTAGCCTCCTCAAACTGCTGATTCATCCACAATACCTTGACCATAGGTATCACCTTCCTCCTCAGAACTTTCTCTCTACGGTCAACGATCTCAACAGGCTGTTCCTTATAGCTCTACCAACTGTAATCCTTCAGGAATCTCTACCAACTGATGATTCTGATCTGGCACATACTTCCTCAATAATGACACATGGAATACATCATGCACTTGTGCCAACTCCTCTGGAAGCTTCAATCTATAAGCGGTCTTGCCAATCCGCTCCATGATCCTGTATGGACCAATATACCTTGGCGCCAACTTGCCTCCCTTACAAAACCTGATCACTCCCTTGGTCGGAGAAACCTTGAGAAAAACTGCATCCCCAACCTCAAACTCCAAGTCTCTTCGTCGAATATCAGCATAACTCTTCTGCCGACTCTGAGCCTCAACTAACCTCTTGCGAATCAGCTCAATCTGCTCGGATGTCTGCTGGACGATCTCGGGACCATACATCTACCTCTCGCCAACCTCATACCAACAAACAGGTGTCCTGCACCTCCTCCCGTACAAGGCCTCATACGGTGCCATCCCAATACTCGCATGGTAACTGTTGTTATAAGCAAACTCAACCAATGCCAAGTATCTCTCCCAACTACCACCGAAATCCATAACACAAGCCCTCAACATATCTTCCAGCACTCGATTCACCCTCTCCGTCTGACCAACGGTCTGTGGATGAAAAGTGGTACTGAAATCAGTTTTGGTGCCTAAAGCTGCTTGTAGGCTCTTCCAAAACCTTGAAGTAAACCTTGCATCTCTGTCGGAAACTATCGACACAGGAACTCCATGAAGTCTCACAATTTCCCCAATGTACAACTCAGCCAATTTCTCCATCGACCAAGTAATCTTCATGGCTAGAAAGTGAGCCGACTTAGTTAAGCGGTCCACAACAACCCAAATCGAGTCATTGCCCTTCGAACTCCTCGGCAAACCTGTTATGAAATCCATACTGATATTCTCCCACTTCCACTCCGGAATGGGTAATGGCTGTAACAAACCTCTAGGTCTCTGATTTTCTATTTTGATCTGCTGACAAGTCAGACACCTTGCCACAAAATCTGCTACATCCCGCTTCATACCAGACCACCAAAAGTGCTGTTTGATGTCCCTGTACATCTTCGTGCCTCCTGGATGAACTGACAACAATGTACTGTGTGCTTCCTGCAAGATACTCTCTCTCAAATCTGCATTATCTGGAACACACAACCTCTCACCCATCCAAAGAACTCCATCTTGGACACGAAACTCTGATAGCTTGCCTTCTGAAACCTGTTGCAGCATCTTCTGAATCTCTGAATCTGATCTCTGACCTTCCACAATCCTCTCTCTCAAAGACGGCTACAGCCTCAACTGAGCCAAAGATGCCTCTAAACCTTGCAGCACCACCTCGATACCTGCCTGATCGATCTCTGCTGCCAACTCACTGCGAGTAGTGATCAAACTCGATAAACTACTCTTCCTGCTAAGTCCATCAGCCACCACATTCGCTTTGCCCGAATGATACTTGATCTCGGGACGAATGTCTTCCAATACCTCCAACCACCTTCTCTGCCGAAGATTAAGATCCCTCTGCTGATAAATGTACTTCAGGCTCTTGTGGTCGGTGTACATATTAACCTTCTCACCATAGACATAATGCCTCCACAACTTCAAGGCATAAATGATAGCTGCTAACTCCAAGTCATGCGTTGGATAATTCTTCTCATGCGGACGCAACTGCCTCGAACCATAAGCAATAACCTTGCCTTCTTGCATCAAAACACAACCCAAACCTCTGAGAGATGCATCACTGTAGATATCATAATCCTTCCCTGCTTGCGGCAAAGCTAAGATAGGTGCAGTAGTCAACCTTTCCTTCAACTCAAGGAAACTCTCCTCGCACTTATCTGTCCACACAAATGCCATACTCTTCCGGGTCAAACCTGTCAAAGGGACTGTAATCTGAGAATATCCCTGGATAAATCTCCTGTAGTATCCAGCTAATCCCAAGAAACTCCTGACTTCCTTCACAGACGTCGGCCTGGGCCAATCCCTCACTGCTTCAACTTTCTGAGGATCAGTAGCTACTCCCTCCTTAGAAAGAATATGCCCAAGGAAAGCTACCTCAGACTTTCAAAACTCACACTTCAACAACTTGGCATACAAGCTATGCTCCTGCAATTTCTGCAACACAGCTGTCAAGTGCGTAGAATGCTCCTCCTCCGACTTCGAATACACCAAAATATCATCGATGAATACTACCACGAAGGAGTCAATAAATGGCCTCAAAACCCGATTCATCATATCCATGAAAACGGCTGGCGCATTCGTCAACCCGAATGGCATTACCAGAAACTCATACAGTCCATGACGAGTCCTGAAAGCTGTCTTACTCACATCTTCCTCCTTGACTCGAACCTGATGATACCCTGATCTCAAGTCAATCTTCGAAAATACTGCTGCTCCTCGAAGCCTATCGAACAAATCATCAATCCGCGGCAGTGGATACTTGTTCTGAATAGTCACCCTGTTCAACTCCCGATAGTCAATGCACATCCTCATTGACCCATCCTTCTTCTTGACCAACAATACTGGCGCTCCCCACGGAGAAGAACTCGGCCTGATAAGCCCTTTGCTCAACAGCTCCTCAATCTGCTTCTTCACTTCATCTTGCTCTACAGGTGCCATCCTGTACGGAGCCTTGGAAATCGATGCACTCCCCGGCTGAACATTGATGCAGAACTCCACATCTCTCTGCGGCGGTAATCCTGGAAAATCATCCAAGAACACCTGAGGAAAATCTCGAACAATCGGAATACCCTCGACTTCAACTGGAACTGCCATCTTAGATACCATTGCAGCTACCTTCGGAATCTTCTTCTTCCCTTGGAAAGTCATTGCAGGTCCACCTGGTGCTTTCACCAACACCTCCTTCAGCTTGCATTCGATTGTGGCATCATATATTGCCATCCAATCAATGTCCACGATGACATCCACACCCAATACTTTCAGCTCGATCATATCAATGCCGAACAACCTCCCACCGATCTCGATATCACAGCCCTCGTAATATCGATCCGCTATCAGCTCTTCACCTGACGGCGTTGCCACCGACAAAATCCTGTCTGGAAACAACTTAGGTTCCACACCTAAGGTCTTTGTAAAACTTGGCAATACAAATGTATACGATGAACCAGTGTCAAATAAAACATTGGCCTTTATTCCATTAATTAAAATAACTCCTGTTACAATAAGAATGATACTCAATCTTAAATTGTTCTCAAATAAAGGTTTCATTTATTACATTGATTCAAAATAAAAATTCAGAATTCTTGCATACCCGGTATTACATTTTCCGAGTTACCAGCGTCTTCCTCGATTAATGCAAATACTCGCCCTTGCCTCTTCTGAAATTTGCTCCCACCAGAACCATCCTTCTTCGATTGTGGACAATGAGACTGAGAATGTCCAGCCTGCCCACACTGGGAACAAACCTGCTTTGCCAACTTCGGACATGCTAACCTGTAATGTCCTGCCTCTTTACAGTAATAACAGGTCACCTCTTGAGCTGCAGGTGCCTTCTGCACTGGATCACTGAATTTGGCCTACTTCGCGGGGAATCCCTTCCCACTCTGGCCTGATGCTGGCCTCTTATTCCGGTTCCATGTATCTTGCTTCTTCTGGAACTGGTCCATATCCTCCTCAGTCATCGCTGCTCTCCTGACCAGCTTGTCGAATCTTCTGATGCCCAACGGAATAATCCTCGACCTCAAGCCCTGCTCAAACTTTTTGGCCTTCTTTGCTTCGTCAACAACCAACTTTGGCGCATACCGCGAAAGCTGAGCAAATTTGGTCTCATACTCCCGCACGGTCATGCTGCCCTGCTGAAGGTTCAAGAACTCAATCGCCTTCTTCTCCTGAACATCTAGGGGAAAGAAGCGATCTCTGAACTCCTCCAGAAAAGCTTCCAAGTCAACGGCTGATCTCCCAATGCCCTTTTCAGCGACTCCCACCAGACACCAGCGTCTTTCTCAAGCTGCATCGAAGCTAACTTCACCTTGCTGGCTGCCGGAGTCTCCAATACCTCGAAGATCGTCTCCATCTTCCTGATCCAATCATCTGCTGCTGTTGGATCAGCTTGCCCCTCAAAGACTGGTGGCCTCATCCTCTTAAAGGATTCAATCTGCTAAATAGGATCGGTGTTCACCAATCCATGCCCAACTCCATGATTCGGCTGCGGATTCTGTTGCTGCGCCACGTTGAATGCCATCAGCGTGTTTAGCATCTGGTACACCTTGGCAAATTCAGCCTCAAGGTCGATCCCATTTTCTCGGGAACTACCTGATCCATCCTCATTGTTGCCGCCATTTCTGCCCCTGGGTGCAACCATTTTGAATACTGCAAAACGAAGGTAAAGTTAGAGCATCACACACACAATTCAATTCACATCAATATTCTTTGGCAAAATCTCAATTGAATCCCCAAAGGTAAAACATCATATTCAATTCTATGTGATACTCACTCTTTAATGTCCACACCTAGGTACTCACACTCTAGTGTCCACACCTAGGTTATTTTTATGTCATGTTTAGTATTACTATTGAAGCGTCGCTCTGATACCAATCTCTGTAGCGCCCCGAATTTCCAGATTAATAACATAAAATTACGTGGCACATTCCCAGTGATCCACTTCAACATAATATTAAACATAAACAACACCACTAAAATTTCAACCTTTATTATTACAACAAATTATTTACAATGCACAACGGAATTCTAAACAACTCAACTCAATATTCTCTTCATTTACAACCCAATTTAACTCAATAACTGATATTACAAATTTACACAATTTCTTATATGTCAATTAATTCTCAAAACCAACTTAAGCATTCCATCTCCAACTCTAAGCACAACCTGCAACATGTGAGGCTAGAGATGATCCCTAACCCCCAAACTAAAGGGGTCAGCCATAAATGGTGTGAGAAATATAAAAATAAACAAACCAACAACATAAGCTCATACCTCATAAACTCTTAAACAACAAGGACTAAATGAATATGGAAAGTACGAAATGACAGGTAACATAAAACATCGAGTGGTACTAAACTAAGTGTCAGGTGTAGAAAACAAGAAAATCACATGCATAAAACAAATTCAAGAAAACACCAGTCTATATGCAGACTCTCTAATGCGTATTTGTCGAAGTCTATGCATCCCATTCTACATAGGTTCGGTGCAAGCCCTTAACGTCTTCACTTCATAGGGTTCAATCCCCGCGTTATGAACTAATCCTAACACGATGACTACTACGAGATAAAGATAAACCATGGATAGTATCTCATGCCCGATAATTTCGGAGATGGATCCCACACCCAAGATATTTCACTTGAATAATTCCGGAGATCATCCCACACCGAAACATTGACACGTCACCACAATATACCACATGTGCTTCGCCTCGACCCCGATAATTCCGGAGATCAATCCCACACCACAAGTAGTTACCGTGATAATTCCGGAGATTGTCCCACACCACATGACTGTGATAATTCCGGAGACATATCCCACACCACTAATAATCTACTGTGATAATTCCGGAGATTAAATCCCACACCGAAAGCCATACTGAGGTTCGTGACTCATGTTCCCGTTCATCATATCACCACTAGTGCCTGTCCTTAAAATGTTGGTTAATTTGATTACTTAACGAATCTCCTAGAGTGATGTACCCTACCGGCCTAAATTCAAATCTCAATAACTGAAGTGCCTCAATGGGCCTTAACCAAATACTCAACACCGGTATACTAGGGTCATACGCCTCTAGAGACTCAAACTCAAAGTCTAAACTAAATTCCACTAAACAAAGTGGCTCAACTAAAAGTCTCAAATGATATACTCAACTGAATATCTCAAGGTCAATTGCTTAATTATATACTGAACTGGATAACAAGTATATAAAAACAAATCATTCGAATTAACACTGAGGTTACAAATGTCCTTCAGTACCAGTCGACTCGTACTGAGATAAGTCGACTGTCCAGAGGACCAAATTCAAGATTTTACAAAAATAAACTAAGACTTATAACAGTCGACTTACAAGAGGGTCAGTCGACTTATCCGAGGTAATTTCCAATAATCTTCTCAAAAATATTCTAAGTATATAAGTCGACTTAAAGGACTATAAGTCGACTGTCCAGAAGGACAATTAATTCTTTCAAAAATAATTTTTACAGTGGACCAGTCGACTGCTTATGAGCTAGGTCGATGGTCCAGAACAACTTTTCCAACAATTCTAAAATAAAGTGTCAGGCTCGTACTAGTCGTCTGCACAGTAGGCCAGTCGACTGTCGGCCTACAGAAATTCCAAATTTGGGTCTGATTACAAAATCGAATTCTGAAGCTTCTAATGTATTAATGATTATGTAAATAGTTCTTCTTCAGGGAGAAATAATGATCCTCAACGAATCTCATCAGGTATATGTGTATATCACTCAAAACATCAATAAGTCAAGATTTAAGTTCTCATATTCTAAATCAAAATTCTTTCATTAGGGTTTTACAAGATCTAAGTTTCTTTCACAAATCTAATAAAATTTGATTCATAAACTAATGTCCAGGTGTTCATACTCAAATCTCAACATGCTCTTAGCGAACAATTTTTAATTACAAAGATCTACTATTTCATCAACCATTTTTCACATGATTCATACCACATCGCAATATCTTTATTGTTCACATCATCCAATCATTACATCATGATATTGGTACACATAGATCAATCAACAAGACGAATCATACCTCTCACAAAATTAAACGAACAAAACAAATCACACAGATAAAACAAACCACAAAACAATTTCTATATTTCTTACCTTGAATAGAGAAAAGTCCACGAAAATCTCCCCTTTTCTAGATCTAAAAGCTCCTTGCTCCACCAAAAGTAAATCTAAAAAATACAATATTTTATCAGCAATGACGGCTGGGGAAAGAAAATCTCTTAAATATGCTGGATGGGTAATTAGGGTTTTACCCGCAACTTTGCAAAACAACCCTTCCAAAAATACAATTTACATATATAGATCATTCTTTGGAAATTCCATCAAAACTCATTTAAATTAGGTTTTATAAGAAAATATGCGTTCTAAATCTCAATTAGTACTGTTCAAAACGTCCAGAATATACGTTTTGCACTTTAATCCCTTAAAAATGTCAATTTTGCAAAAAGGTCATTCTTTTCTCAAAAATTGCAAATAGCTCCAATAAATAGCAGAAAAATCTGGAAAAATACTAAATAAATCTCAAATAATAAATAAAGATTTTTCATAAAGAAAACTAAATTTTCACACTTCTCATAAAGGCATTTGCACGTGTTTTGCACGTGTACGAAAGATAAATTTTTCTGAAAATGTTCATTAATTCTCCAAAAATAAATTTAAATTCATTCCCAAATATAAAAATAATATTTGAAAATACGGGGTTCTACAGGCCTTCAGGGAGAACAACTCCTCTGTCTTCTCTAGTGTTCTAGATGAGGGACCTCATCACGAGCTCGTCTCTCATTCAAGCGGGTTCAGAGGTCGATCCCTTGTTGGCGGTTGACTATAATTTGGCGGAGGTCTCTTGACCCAGGAGGACCACGCGAGGCCATCGAGTTGGTGGAAGGATTATGGACCGAGATATGGTCATGAAGAGGATGCTGTTCTTGATGGCATCGACAGGAGCCCCCCGGCGCAGCCTCTCTGGGCATAGGGCGAGCATGTTGGGGAGGCGGCTGCTCAGGTTAAGGCTACTAAACTTGTTGATCCTTTTGAGGGGGAACATCCTCAATTAGAGGAGGTGGAGGAAGAGGGGTGGCTCTTCGGCTGGATACCGCCTCCTTCCCTCTTCCCTTCGTAGGCATGGCTGGAAACTAATTTCACCGATGAAATATGGTCGGATTGCTTTTTCTGTTTTCCACAGATTGTGCTAATCTGTTGCTGCTAATTTTTTGCATGGGAGCACACATATGATTTGTAGATTCCTGTAGAGACAATAAAAGAAAACCTGCTAACTCATTGCCGATGTTAACAGTTTCCCGATGTTGCTGCTGACCTGCAAAAAGTTCGAAAGACCGGGATTGTTCCCGGCGACGACCCTTCGACGCTCAAGTCAGTAATCAAGAAGAATATAAAAGAGCTTTTGTAGAGAAAATACTGATTTCCTTTTTTATGGTGGGGGTAGTGGGGTACTTATAGTCACCTTTGGAAATAGTTTTGAGATAATTACTTATCTCTACTTCCCAATGTTTTTGGATAAGAAATAGAGTTTGAATCATTTCATGATAAGAGATTTTGTTTAAACCGTCTCTTACAGATAATCATGAATTTGAATTACTCTTTAAATGTCCTGGGTTTGTTCATAATGGGCTATCACCCTGACCCAGTAAGACAGACCCATTTTTGGATTATTGGGCTTGGAGAAGACCCAGTTCCCATTTTCAGACCCGTTTGTAGTGAAAATTACCATTTTACCCCTGAGAGCTTTGAGATTTGCGCCCGACTTAAACGGTCCCAATTTAGTTATTTTTTTGGCCATATCAGGTTCAATGCAAAAATTGTTATGGATTAAATTATAAATATAAAAAATTAGGTCAAAAATGAATATTTGCGAATAGTGTGGATATCATTTGAAAATGAGTAGTTCAGATAGAGTCAAACTTTTAAATTCGATTAGCTAATAGAGTATTTCCTTTATATAACATGGCATACTATAATTTGTAATTTGGGTTTGGTAGATAAAAAAAGCCGAAAGATATATGCCTATGCTATCTTACATTCTAGTTCTGCTACAAGAAACCGATTTAATTATGTATCAATTTTGTGAATAATTAAATTATCATTCCTTTCTATCCAAAGAAAATTGCAAATTTGATTTGAATAAAATAAATACAAGAATTGTATATCAAGAAATCCATATTATTTGTGTACTGTACTAGATTTAAATAATTGGTATAATAATTATTATTTTTCCCGATCGGTAAAATCCATGGAAAAGAAAAAAAAATAGAAAATTTTGTTTTTTATGGTAAAAATTCATTCATCTCAGCTATTCCACAAGAAAAAGAAAAATAATTGTGGATCTGTTGAATTTCAAGTATTCATTTTCACTTATAAGATACGATGACTTACTGCACATTTGTAATTACATAAAAGAGATTTTTTATCGCAAAGAGTTCTACGAAAAAATCTAGGAAAACATCAATGAATGCTGGATTATTTGTCAAAGAAAAGTAGAGTACATTATAAGAAATTAATCGGTCAATGGGGTATTCGAGAGTCAACAATTCGATAATTTAAAGATTGGTTTGAATTATTTTTTCTTTAGTTATTCTTTAGTTAATAGTAATTATTAGATTTTTCATTTTGATGAATCTCATTTTGAAAAATTCATGGAATAATGAATAAGGAAGAAAAGATATGACTGTATCGCTACAAGAAAGGATCTTATGGTAGTTAATATGGGTCTTTCCATTTATTCATTCCAGACTTATAAATTTTCTTATTAGGCCTTGATTTGGAATAAATTATTCCTTGTGATGTACAATAATCTATGATTATTTCTCTAAGAAAGGGGCGAGTGTTGTGATATTGAAGTACAGCTTTCATTACGGATTTCAAGTCAACTTTTTCTCATTGAAAGGTTTATTATTTATTTGATTGTTAAAAATTGGTAATCATTCGTTACTGATAATCCGTACAACATAATAAGTAGATTGTTCATATAAAACCATATGAATATGCTATACACCTCGTTGGGATTGTAGTTCCCAAATGAACAAATTCAAACTCGAAAATGATCTTTCCGATTCTCGAAGAATGATGGGTAAAGGGATTGATCGAGAAAGATCTCTTGTTCTTATTATATTAGAGTTATTAGAATTAGAAGTGAAATATCCCATATGAGTATTATTTAGTATTTTTACCCTTATATTGGGAATCATAGTAATATTAGAAGAGAAATATTATTTTTACCCTTATATTACGAATCATATATGGGTACTAGTAACTGGGTGGTTAAAAAGACAAATATCCACAGCAATACAACAATGTATTGTGCATAAATATGTGTTGTTGTTGTATTGTGCATAAATTTATTTGCATTTGTATTAAGGTGTGTTTCCTCATTCAAAAATAGCCTACAGTTTTTTATGCTCTTTTGAATGTAAAATATTGGATTTTTCTCCCCAACACCAATATTTCAATTTCAAAAATTGAAACAAAATAGATTCTCATTTCTCTACAATGTCTGTGAGATATATTATTCTTGGGAACAAGAAAATCAAAATGATTTTTGTTTCTATTCGCGAGCATATTGCTGTGTCGTAAAATGAATCGATCCAAATTATTCTTAACAACATATTCAATTTTTTTCTTGTATTTTCTATAGTTTGGTGCTTATTCTTATCAGCCAAAGAAATACCTATGGTTTGATATATAATATATTTTTCATCCCTTTTCATAGATATACACATTGGTTCGATAAAATAAGAGTCTCCTTTTGAGTAATTCTACTAAAATGATTTTTTTTTGAATCTTCATTATATCTAGATCCAATTCTGCTTTTTGAATTGAGGATATAGTAATTTTCCTTGTATCTTCCAGTCTAAGTAGAAGACAATATACCTTCTTATTATCAAAATTTTTTTGATTCAAGGCATCTCTCCATCTTAATTGAAAAGGAATATTACTTTTTAGGAACAAATGCATCTCTCCATCTTAATTGAAAAGGAATATAACTTTACTTTTCAGGAACAAATGCATCTCTCCATCTTAATTGAAAAGGAATATAACTTTTCAGGAACAAATACAACTCGATAACTTTTCAGGAACAAATACAACTCATTTTCTTCTTCTTCTTCTTCTTCTTCTTCTTCTTCTTCTTCTTCTTCTTCTTCTTCTTATTATTATTATTATTATTATTATTATTATTATTTATACCCGGTTTCTAAAAGTTTCAAAAGAAAAAAAATGCATCACAAAAACAGTTATACTTAGAAACCTAATAATGAAAAAACTTGAAAAAATGAACTCCATTTTTATTCTTATTTAAATTTATGGAGGTAAAGGTATATGAAACAAATGAAAATGGAAAAAATTCCAAAATAAATAATAAAATTGTCCACGAATCAACTGTTCAAATCCAATCTATGAATTGGGTAACAACAATTATTCCGATAATTACATATCCAATTTGACCGATGGACGAATATGCAAGCATACATATCATGTTTGTTTGAGTAATAGCAATGAGACTCCCCAATATCATGCTAAGAATAGCTAGGATTTCTAAAAGAAGATGTCATTTGTTTGATGAGAATAAAAAGGAATATCGAAAATTTGATTGTCTGAAGCTGAAGTAGATACTTTCTAAGTACCAGAAAGAAAAGCAACGATTGGTGTGGGAGAGTCAGAGTCGAAAAGAGGATTTCTCGCTTCTTTCTCTCATTCAAAACCGTGCATGAGACTTTCATCTCACACGGCTCCTAAGTGAACTCATCTTCTTTCTTTTGTGATTACCTTCCTCGCGTATGTAAAAGACCAAACCCATTCGATTTCTAAAAAGATTACTAATCCTTAACTTTTCAAGGAATCCATCATCAGTGGTTTTGAATGAATGACTTTTTCAATCTTTCGACCTTGGTTCTGTAGGAGCAAGTTAGAAAGATTGAGAAATAGAACCATCTAATTTGATTCATTCTCAATAACGATGAGATGATCATCTTAGGGTGATCCTTTTGTCAACGGATGCCCCTATTACACTCGTAGTCTCTGAAGGATGAGCACCAACTATGTTGTAGGAGGGATACCCCTAGAAGGAGCAAAGCGGAGCGAAAAGGGTTTTCCATGAAATGGGAAATAAAAACTATTAGCCCCACATGAGGTTTGTGAATAAGTGATTTTTTGATAATGAGCAAGGAATATTAGTCTTTCTGCAACAATCTTCATTCTCCATATAAAATGTGGAATTATGGTGGGATACACCATTCATTTTCTTCAAGCTTTCATGGGAAACAAAATGAAAAGATCATTTTCTATTTAAACTCAGAGTGCTTCCGATCCTGCGACAATTCCCATTTCACAGCATAGATATGATCGATAGGAAACATAAAATTTCCCTAAGTAATTAACTTCAATATGAAATTTGAAGAAAGAATAGTGAATCAATTCCATTCTTCTCGTCAGACACTATAAATATACTTATAACAAATTCTAAAATTTGAATTAGTCCATGAATTTCTTAGATTTTCAAAAAGAATACTTTCTTTGTCAATGGAAGGATAACAATGTGCACTGTGAATGAATGATTCAATAATGGGAATTCCTTGTCCAGTGATGATGCTTGTTTTTGGGTGTGGCAGCAATAGATAATAAGAGTTCTTTTGGAGGAAGAGGAAACTAAGATCTCAGCCACTGATCTGACTCTGTTGTGAGGCTGATGTGATGGATATGGTGGATCGGGGTGGTTCGACCGTCATCGAAAACCTGCAAAAAAGTCTGAAACACCGGGATGATTCCAGGGCGACAGACCCTCAGAGACTTAAGTCAATAAACATATAATTAAGAATGGCTTAAGTGGTGAAAATTGTGATTACCTGCTTACTGTAGAAGAATGCTTGTATTTATAGGTGCGAGAACCTGATTAGGAAATATTCTCGTGTCCCCTAATTGGGGGATGCGACCTGGTCCACACTGGTTTGGATTTGGGTGATTGGTCAGTAGTTGGCCCACTGGCAGTTGTGAGATCTCTTCGAGATTTGTGCCAGGATCGAGCGGTGTAGATTTTCTACTATTTTTACCCTCATCATAAGCCCCCCACTATCGGAGGTGATCTTTCAATCATCTTCGAGGAGTAGTTGACCCATCGAGGGTATTGCGTAGATAATGACGATCTGCACGTGTCAGAATTGGGAGTGTCCTGCTGCGGTGTGAATCTACGTGAAGGAGTGAGTCTCCCCTGCTCGGGGTCTCTGAGGGGTCGGCCTCAGATATCATGCTGAGTGTACAACAAGGTGAGGCTTCGTGAGCTCCTCATGAGGTTCAGCTTCGGATGCCATGCCGATGGCGCATCGAATTTAAGGACCTAAGAATTTATGAGGGTCAGCTTCGAATGTAACGCAAAGCCGCAACATATTGAAGCATTATGAAATCCGCTCATGAGGTTCGGCCTCGGATGCCACGCCAAGGGTGCAGAAAATTAAGGCAATGTGAAAGCTCCTCATGAGGGCCGGCCTCGGATACCCGCTAAGGGCTCAGCAAAATTGAGGCCTTGTGAAATATTCTTATGAGGGTCAGCCTCGGATGCCCACCGAGGGCTCAGCAAAATTGAGGCCTTGTGAAATATTCTTATAAAGGTCAGCCTTGGATGCCATGCCTAAGGCGCAGTGAAGTTGAGGCCTTGTGAAAGCTACTCATGAAGGTCAGCCTCGGATGGCATGCCGAGGGCGTAGCAAAATTAAGGCCTTGTGAAAGCTCCTTATGAAGGTCGGCCTCGGTGCCATGATGAGGACAGAGCAAAATTGAGGCCTTATTAAAGCTCCTCATGAGGGTCGGCCTCGGATTCCATGCCAAGGCCGCAGCGAAATTGTGGCCATGTGAAAGCTCCTTATGAGGGTCGGCCTTAGATGCCATGCCTAAGGCGCAACAAAGTTGAGGCCTTGTGAAAGCTACTCATGAGGGTCAGCCTCTGATGCCACGCCGAGGGCTCAACGATATTGAGGCCTTGTGAAAGCTCCTCATGAGGGTCAGCCTCGGATGCCACGTCGAGTTCTTAGCATAATTAAGGCCTTGTGAAAGCTTTGATCTAGTCGCCACGTGGCACTACCTTCCCTAGCGGTATTCCGCATTCCTTCGCGGTTATCGGAGGGCATCATGTATCCTATTAATCGAGCATTCACTCTTTCCTTTATAAGTCTCCCTACCCTAATTCTTCTGGGACCACTTTTTCTTTCTTCATCATAAAATTTCTGAGTTCAATCAAACATGCATGCCAGCCAATCCAGCAGCTCGGCTTCATCCTCGGGAGGTGATGGGTCTTCGTCCTCAGGGGCCTCTGCTCGCTCCTTATCGAGGGCAAGCAAGGCCAAACAACAACCCTCACAGGCCCCCACATTGGAGGAGGTCGATATCAAAGGGGTGAGCACGGAAGTGGAAGACCCCTGGGTTGCCAATGGAGGGGGCTGCTATTGAGGTGATGAGCGGAGGTCCGGAGTTTTTAGATATGGGGACTCAAGAGGAGAGTCCCTTGGTGCTAGTGAAGGTAGATGAAGAGTGGAAAGAGAGTTATAACGTCCTGACCGTGAGGAGAACGAGGCTTTAGGGACTTCTTCTGTGCAAGGAGTGAGGGTCATAGCATTGGACAACATCATGGACGCCCATCATCCTCGCGGTCATCGTCATGCCAAAAGGAAGAGTCAAAATCTCTCTCCTGACGACGACCACGCGCCGCTGCGCTATCGGGACGATCCTGCAGGCTGTGTGTCTTTTTGGGTTTGTCCAGAGAACTTGCAGGATCGGGTTTAGTTGGGCATACTCCCATCTTTGCCAAATAAACCTAAGATGGAGGCAGATGAGAAATTGAATACTCATTCAGAGAATGACCTTGCTACCATCCAGCATAAGTTCTTTATACCCTCGAAGTATGTTTTGATACTCCCAAAACCTGGTCTTCGTCCGAACGATAAGCTGGAGGAAAGGTTTTGTATATTCCCTCCAACCGTTTATTAAGCAGGTTCTGAACTAGGCAAGGATGAGCCCGATGCAGTACTCACCTTTGGTACATTTCTCCTCACTCCAAGCTGTGTGTGGTGCCCAACCACCCAGACTCCATAAAGGATTGGCGATCCATGTACCTTATCATCTATTGTAATATCCCTAGCAGATATTAATAATATTTTCAGAATTGAAATATTTTTGGTAGATATTACTCAATTTAATTAATAATCATTATCTGTATATATACCAGTCTGTATGTATATGTATTGTATCAATTTGGTACTGAAACATTCTGAGCCGATAATAGAATTATTTTTATCATTATTTTATTTTATTCTTGGAATTAAATTATTTTTGTACAGATTGTTCGGTTTGACGAATAAGAATTATCGGTATATATATTAGTATATACGTATACGTATTCTATCGATTTTGTACCTTGTACAAAATCATGTAGTATGTGTTTTTGGACAAAAATATCTTTATTTTGTCACGATCGACCAAAAAATGAATGGTTAGGATTTAATGGGGAGGGATAAATATAGATATTAAGTATTATAAATTGTATTAATGTTTGTTTCCTTCACACTTAAGCTAACTCACATACACTCACCCCCCCCACTCCCCCATCTACTTGGCCGGCCAATTTTCCCAAGGCAAAAGGGTGCAAAAACCCAAATTCACTCCTTCACCCTCTCATACACTCACTTTCTCATCTTTCCTATAAATACCCCTTCCCTTCAGCCTTGCTTCATTTGCTAGAAAAAAATAAAAAGATAGAGAAAGTAAAAGAAAGAGAGAAGTTTTAACAAGAGAGTTCTCATTTGTAGATTCAAATAGGAGCTAGGAGGAAGGACAAGGAAGCTAAGGCTAGTTATTCCTACTTGGTAAATCAAGGTGGGGGTCTTCTCTAACTTATTTTCTTTGTATGTAGAACTTAAAAGTACTCTTTTGGTATATGTAGAACTTCTAATTCACATAAGAGTAGTTTTTGTCATATGTAGAACTTCTACTTCATAAAAGAGTGGTCTTTTGTAATATGTAGAACTTCTAATTCACATAAGAGTAGTTTTTGTTGTATGTCGAACTTCTGCTTCATAAAAGAGTATTCTTTTGTAATATGCAGAACTTCTAATTTGTAAAAGATTAGTTTTTGTTGTATGTAGGACTTCTACTTCATAAAAGAGTGGTCTTTTGTAATACGTAGAACTTCTAATTCATATAAGAGTAGTTTTTGTTGTATGTAGAACTTCTACTTCGTAAAAGAGTAGTCATTTGTAATATGTAGAACTTCTAATTCAAAAAAGAGTAGTTTTTGTTGTATGTAGAACTTCTACTTCTTAAAAGAGTAGTCTTTTGTACTATGTAGAACTTCTACTTCATAAAAGAGTTGTCTTTTGTAATAGGTAGAACTTCTAATTCATAAAAGAGTAGTTTTTGTTGTATGTAGAACTTCTAATTAATAAAAGAGTAGTTTTTGTTGTATGTTGAACTTCTAATTCATGAAAGATAAAGTCTTTGTTAGTTTGTTGTAGGTTTACTTTCATACTTGTTAAAAATCAAGTTTTTGGTAATCCTAGTTTATGAAAGATTAAGCTTTTATTTACTTCTAGGTTGTGAAATATTAAGCTTTTATTCTAGGTTATAAAGGATTTAGTTTTTTTTGCTTCTAAGTGTAAAAAGGTCAATTCTTTAAGTAATGGGTTTCATGTTACTTTCATGTTGATTAAAAGTCTTAGTTTTTCTTCTATATGTAGAAAGATCAAATCTTTAGTAGTATGCTTATTAGCCTTCTATGTGGAAAAGATTAGTTTTTATTAGTTGTCACGCCCCGCTTCCCAAAATACGGGAATATGAGCACGTAACTTAGGCCCAGCGAATTATTATACATCATCCATAAGCTGTACCAGTCTAACTCAACAATATACATGAGATACAACCACGCAGGCAAAGAATAAAATCACATAAATAATAAATAAACTCAAAGATAATCATGAAATAAATTCACTGAATGATAATCCAACGTCAGGGATAAAAAATAATACGGGTCATAAAGCCTAAGAATACAAAGTATGATAAAAAGAAAATACAATAAGCAAATAATGAAAGATAACTAAGTAGTCTAAAGTCCAGCACCAATCTTCGGAGAGTTTGCTCGCCAATTCCTTCTAGTATTGCTCCTTCGGTACATGTTAGTGCTGGATCTATAAAAAAAAAAGAGCCCTTAGAGCAAGTCGTGGGCAGCAAGTAGAGAAAATAAAGGATAATAGGAAAACTTGAATATCAAAGAAAAGGGACATGGTCCAAGTCAAAGAACAAAACAAAGAGCAAGCTATAATATCAAAAGGATTACAATAATCACACATGTAATGCATGATGTCAAGTCAAGTTCAGTGCGTGATGTCGAGTCAAGTTCAATACAAGATCAAGTATGCAGGTTGTTAAGTATTTTATTAACCTATTGAGTGCACGTACTACTGCATCCCATACTACAGGTTCTGCGCAAGCATAGTGATCGTTTTAGACCGATGGTGAATTCATGGTTCGTGTACTTGGAGTAACTAGATAATGTGATACACAGGATAACGAGATATCGAGAAAGCGAGATAGTGAGATAGCGAGATAGCGAGACAATATCCTCCCGAGACAGAATCCTCCTTCTATGTCAAGTGTTCGTGCAAGTGAGAAGGTCTTACTGAGTACATTTTCCGATCGTTCACAACCAAGTCTACCCATAATACTCTGGCTTGTTATTAAGTCATTTTCATCCTATGTGAGCATGCAAGAGGGTGCCAATATTGTACATTACTATGTGTGACTAATTCTAAGCATTACAGACAAAGTATGAAGCAAACAAGTCAAATCAACACACATCACATGATCAGGACAGCATGACCTTGCTGTACTAAAACATGGACCACAATCACTACAGAATAGAAAAACTGAAACCTGCCAGAAGATCTGGAAAATAGACTTCCATACGGTTCCAACGAGTATAATTAAGGCATATAAAAGTCATAGGAACTAGGGTGAAAGTTCTAATCAAATCAGGTTTTAAGTTCAGTCAGCATGCAGTAGTTATGTTCCATTAATTAATTCGGGACTGAAAACTCATGATTAAAATCTACAAAAATTCAGAGAAGTAGCTATATATGTCTAGGTTCAGCATGAATTAGTTTAGATTTTTCATTTACTGATAACATGGTCAAATAAAATAAATAGCAGCAGAATACGCATGAAATTATGGGTCTGAAAATTGCTAACACAGTTACAGTAAAGTGGTGATATCTAATAGATGGAAAATTGAAATTTAAATCCAGGGTAGGAAAAAATTACCTAGACATCTAGGGCTATATTTTATATTTAGTAAGTTTTCTCAAATTATGTCATTAACAGGGCTAAAAATATGATTTGAAGTGAAACATACAACAGTCCATAAATCAAATTAATATAAAAAGATAACAAATAATTCACACAGCCACATATAGCATGCAAATTGGCAATCTAAGCAATCCTAGGTTTCAACATGCAATTCTAAGGGTTAAGATACATTTATCATGGTCATGGTGTCAATTCATCAATTAGATTCATTCTAGTATGTTCAATTTCAATATCCAATCTATCAAGCAGTCCTAAGAATGAATCTAGCTGTTTAATGTGCAAATGCATGAAACATTGGGGACTACGTTTAGATCGAAGAGAAGCACGAAGTTAAGAGTATTTCGGGTTAGCTCGTGTAAACCCTCGATGATCTTAACAGAATTGTTAAAGCAGTTTTTGATAGTAAAAGGACAGGATCTACTTGCAGGAGATCAAAGAAATCTTGAACATAAATAAAAAGAAGGGTTCAAGAAGAGACTTGCCTGCTACTCGGTTAATTCGAATAGTAAAGAATATCGGGATTAGAATCCCCGGCGAACTCCCAAAGAAGCACGTGTGATGACTGGCGAAGAAACCAGCAACACAGCAACAATTCCCCACACCAAATCTGACCCAAAACAGCGAACATCAAAACAGATCTGGCATGGCAGAACAGTGAACAGCGGATCCAGCCAATTAAAACGTGACCTCGCACCGGATCTGGCCGAACAGGGGACAGAAGGATCGGATCCGCTATGGCCGAACACGAAACACCAAAATCGTCCACTCGCACTCCTTCTCCAAAGCGACAGAGAGAGAGGCACATGAGTTACTTGGCGACGCGATGCGGCGGCACTGCAGTGGGGCTCACGACACTGGTGGTGGCGACTGGTCGGGAAGCGAGGCAATGCCGGCAATGGCTTCAACAGCAATGCAATCTCTATTTCACGCTCAAAACAGAGAAAGTCGACGTCGTGGCTTGGACGGGACCTGGATGGCGACGACGAGAACGATGGGGGTTCTCCGGAGGTTGCGGGGTGCACGGAGAGGGCGAAGAAGAAGTGGGACGGTGCGGAGGGGTGCAGGCGAAGGGAAATGCGGTGGAGTCAAGCGAGGACGGCCCCTTAGAAAGGATATGGCCAAGAAATGCAACTTTCGGCTTGCAGAACTCACACTTGGATAATTTGGCGTACAATTGATGCTCTTTTAGCTTGCCTAATACTGTGGTCAAATGTCCAACATGTTCTTTTTCTGTCCATGAGTACACCAAAATATCGTCGATGAAGACCACTACAAATGAGTCGATGAATGGTCGTAAGATTGTTGGAGCATTGGTTACTCTGAATGGAAACTCGTAGTGCCCATGCCGAGTCCGAAAGGTTTTCTTGGGTACATCTTCTTCCTTGACTCGAACTTGATGAGAACCGGACCGTAGGTCGATCTTGGAAAATATAGCTGCCCCTTGAAGCTGGTCAAACAAATCATCGATCCTGGGAACCGGGTACTTGTTTCGAACAGTGACCTTATTTAATTCCCGATAATCGATACACATTCTTGCAGACCCATCCTTCTTCTTAACAAGCCAAACCGGTGCTCCCAGAGTGACGCACTCGGTCTGATGAGTCCTTTCTACAATAGCTCTTCAACTTGTTTCTTGACTTCATTCTGCTCCACTGGTGCCATCCTGTAAGATGTCTTTGATACTGGAGCACTGCCTGGTTGGATTGCTGAATTCTACATCTCTGTGTGGGGGCAGTCCAGGTAATTCTTCCAGGAATACGAGTGGAAAATTCCTCTCCACTGGTATCTCATTCACTTCTTCAGCTACCTTCATTTTCGTTGTACCTACAATAATCATTTCTCTTGGCCTCTTCTTTCCGTGAAACACGAGCTCTGTTCCCTCAGTTGTGATGGCTACTTTCTTCACCTTGTAGTCGATATTTGCTTCATACTTCGATATCCAATCCATGCCAATAATTACATCTGTTCCGGCGAAACCCAACTCTAACAAATCAATACTCAGAGGTTATTCATTAATCTGAAGTTTACAGTCTTTATAGCATCGATCTGTAGTGAGAGTTGCCCCTGATGGTGTAGCTACCATTAAGACTAACTCTAGAGTTGCTTCTTGTGTGCACTTTAACTTTCTTGAGAATGATTTAGACACAAAAGAATGAGTTGAGCCACTATCAAACAAAAAGTAGCCAAAATTCCATTTATATATACTTCCTATTACAAAAGAGTTATAACCTTCATTATACTTCTTCAAAATGAATTTCAAAATACAACTAAAACTTATTACAATGTTTCTTCACATACCGGTAATTACCCCCTCATTATCTTCTGCATCTTCTTCGGTTAAAGCGAATACTCGACCTTGGCGGACGGTTGCTTTCCCTTGCTAGTGGTTCCCAATACTGCCTTGTTGCTATTCTTCAGATATTGGGGACAATTCGGCCTGATGTGTCCTTCCTTCCCACAATGATAATATTTCTGAATAGTTTTTCCTTCGTTCCTTGGGCACTGATCTCTGAAATGCCTCTAAACATAGCCATCATCCCCTACCTCACCTCCCTCCTCTATCTCTTTTCGAAACCCAACAGCGCATCCGCATCCCCATCTCGACCACCACTCCTGACTGCCTCATCCACCTAAACACAGCCATTATTCCCTACCTCACCTCCCTCCTCTATCTCTTTTCGAAACCCAACCGCACATTCGCATCCCCATCTCGACCACCACTCCCGACTGCCTCATCGCCCTCGTCCTCATCTC
Source organism: Hemerocallis citrina (assembly GCA_017893485.1). Lineage (NCBI taxonomy): Eukaryota > Viridiplantae > Streptophyta > Magnoliopsida > Asparagales > Asphodelaceae > Hemerocallis > Hemerocallis citrina. The sequence goes on from CM030361.1 coordinate 174,014,786, forward strand.
CCTGTCTCCGATCGCAACCACCACCGACTGCTACCTCCACCGTCATCCACTGCCTTCAACCTCATTGCAACCACCTACAACCGCAAGCACCCATCGCCTCTACCATCGCCTTCATCCTCTACGATCCTCACCATCTCCGATCATCTCGTTGCCCCCTACCTCAAAACCACCCTCACCACAGTCACCCACCGCCATGCATCGCCATTGCCGTCATTCTTCCTTCCTCTGTTTCGTGCTGAAACCCATCCCCTGCACCACCTTGACCATCATCGACCTCCACACCCCATCGACGTCAGCGACCACCGCCCTGTGCACCGCCGCTAGTCGTTGTCGAAGCTGAAACCAAAGTCCCCGCATTAGTGTTCTTGCGCTGTTGCTGGTGTTGATTTGCTGTTTGCTGTTTGGGATTCACTATTTTTTGTTTGCTACATTTGCTGTTAGAGGTCTGTTGTTCCATGTTTGCACGTGCTCTGCCTATAGCTGCACGTGCTATGCCGTCGGGATCCTAATCCAGTTATTGTTTTATTCTGATTAATCTTATAAGGCAAGTCCTCTTGAACCAATTTATTATTTGTGTTCAAGAATTCTTTTGATCTCCCGCAAGTAGTTCACATTCCACTTATCTTATATATTTACTTAATATTTGTTCAAGAGATTATCACGGATTCATCGGCGAAACCAAGTGATAATTCTCTTTTTCATGTCGTTGTCTTTGACTCGAACCCATGCCCTGATATACATTGCATATGCACGTAATACATGAAAATAATTAGAATCATGCTATAGAATTGATTGATGATTGAAATGTTCCCGATTGAATATGATTTTCGTGAATTAATTGCCATGATTATGAAATACCTCGTTAATGTTGAAATTGCATGCTGATAACTAAATAGAACTTTTGTTAATTAATTTCCATCAAATTGCATGCTCATGTGTCGAAATTATTGTCGATTCATGTTAATTTATTTTCTGGCCTGCTGAATGCCTCTTTTCGCATTACACTTTTGAACCAGTTGCTGTAGGAATTTAATTGAACTTTGTAAATAAAAATTGTATCTCTATGAGTTTACTTTTCAGAACATTCGATGGATCTGAATTCCGATTCTTAATCTGCTAGATATCATACTTTTAGTACTGCTAGATCTGAATTTCTAGATTCACAATTATATGTCTATCAACATGAATGGTTAATGAAAAGAAAATAATAACAGTAGAATTCAAATATGAAATTTACCTAGTTGAGACTAGACATGATTTGGAGACCCTGATCTTTTGTGAAATTATTTGATGAATATTCAGACCCGATATGTACATATAAAGATGACTCTAAGTTTCTGTCTGAACATAAAACCTGTAAAGAATAAGATTTTACAACCAGTTTCTGTAGTCATCATATGTCGTTTGTATATGCATTGGAACCGAAAGAGAGTCTAGTTTCTAGAACTTCTGACGGATCCAGTTTGATTTCCTGTAGCAACGAGAATCTCTATTTTTGTACAACAACGTTTTTGCTGTCCAGAATGTATGCTTTGTATTGATTTAGTGTAAACACTTTTTTCCTTGCATGTAATGAGTAGATTTAGTCACACCTTGCATTACACAACCTTGACATCTTCTTTCATGCTCACATTAGGATGTAATAAAATATTAATAAGCCGGGTATTAAGGGTCGACTTGGTAGTGAACAATCGAAGACTGTACTCGGTAGGACCCTTACTGCTTGACTGATTACTGTTACGGACTGTTGGCCATGGATTACTGTTTACTGACTATTAACTATTGTTTACTTCTAGTTCTTGTTAATTACTATTTACTGTGCCGAGTACATGATCTGTATAGTTCACCATCACAGTCTAAAACGATTATTGTTTGCATGCACCGCACTTGTGGTATGGAATACAGTATTACGTGCAATTGATAGATTAATAAAATTAATAATAACCCTAGATTGACATTGCATGCTTGATCTTGTATATTGTCATCGATATTGATCATGAATTGTAATTATTGATTATTGCATAATTAAATATAGACCCTTGACATTATTGGCAACCGTTGTTTTTGTTCCTTAACTTTGATCTAGTCTTTTATTCTTGATATACCATGCTTTTATTGTTCTCTGTTCCCCACTACTTGCTGTCCGTGACTTGCACTAACGGATATTATTTTTCTATTTTAGATCACGAGTTTGCAAGTACTCAAGGAATAATACCCGAAGGACTTGGTGAACAATGATTCTAGAGAATGGAGCCCAAAAGAATAGACTGCTTGATTTATCTATTTATGCTATTTTTCCTTGAACATTGTTATTATCATCTTACTTTGTTTTTGGGATTTTATGACCCGAAGTTTGTTTTCTCAGATGTTGGATATTATGTTTTGGATTATTTCATTGATTATTGAAGTTATTCTTCGTTTATGTGATTATTTGCTCTTGCATGGTTGTGATTACTTTTTATATTGTTGAGTTAGACTGGTACAACGTATGAATAATGCTTACATCATTTGTTGGGCATTTGTTACACACTCGTCTTTTCGTATTTTGTCAAGCGGGGCGTAACATATTTTTAGTGGTATCAGAGCACAGGTTTGGCTAATGTGTTAGTCATGTTTGGCTGATATGTTCGTCAAGTTTGGCTCTAGCCAGGTTAACTCAATGATATGCGCACCACATTGATCACATGAATATATAATAACCAACATATAATCTGGATACTGACCACATTTTGATTTTGTTTCAGGCTATGGCTCGCGGAGGTTCTTCCACATCCCGTCCGAGGGATGAGAAGCCAGATAATGCTGCTATCCTCCAGACTATGCAACAACTGTTGGCCCTTTAGCAAGAACATAATGAGTTGATGAGGGCTACATTAGAGGCGGCCAACCGAACTGCCGCTAGACTACCACCAAGATTCGGCACAGTAGCAGACTTCATTAGGCTACACCCGGACAAGTTTTCAGATACAAAGACACCACTGGAGGCTGAGCAATGACTTATTTGGACGGAGCAGTTGTTGATTGCAGCCCGGATCTCCGATGTCGATCGTGTGGATGTGATAAGCATCCAGCTGGTGGACCTCACCCATATCTAGTGGCGGACCGAGACTGAGAGGCTCGAGAGACCCATCACCGGGGCTACTTTCACGGAGAGCTTCATGGCGAAGTTCTTCCCCAGTGTTACCAAGGTTGAGATGGAGCGACAGTTTGTTTTCTTAACTCAGGTCAGTCAGATTATGTTATTTAATGTCACTTGTTGTTGCCTACTTCACATGTGACCATATTAATTTAAACGTTGTCATGACTCACGGGAATCGTTCCGTGGACGAGTATGCTATAGAGTTTACTTGGCTTAGCCGCATCGCTGCTGCCCTGGTAGCCACTGATGAGGACAAGACTCAGAGGTTCCTGATGGGCTTGAACTTCCTTATTCAGGAATGTTTGGCTGCCCATCAGCACTGCACCTATGTAGATGTTCTGGATGCTGCCATGATCCAGGAGCAGACTCTTAGGAGGTTGGGTGCCACTTAGCGGACTGTACAGCACCCTGTTGCAGCTCGGCCAACTGGAGGGCCTATTCGCAGGCTAGTTTCGACCCCTCCAACGACGGCGCAGCCGTATCTGCCTGTTGCCCCGAGGACCATTCAGATTTGTGACTACTGTCATAAGGTTGGGCATTCGCGGCATGACGGCAGAGTAGCCAATCGGCTATTCCTTGTGTGTAGGAGCAGTTGTCACATGGTTTGTGACTGTCTCTTGAGCAGGGCCTGTGCACCGGTTGGAGGTGCAGCTCAGCCGGGAGCACTGGCTCGAGGTCAGGGCAGATTGCCTCTTCCACCGCAGAGGCAAGTCTTTGATCATAGGAGAGTGGCCCCGAGGGGAGGTCAGACCGGAGGCCATGGTCAGGCCTATAACCTGACTGCTGAGTAAGTAAAGACAGCTGTTGAAGTGGTTGCAGGTATATCACAGTAATTGTATTATTTATTTTCTTTATTAAATTTTTGTATGTTATTCCTTTTCTTTTGTGCAATTATTCGTGCATTTATCTTGCTTTCACCTCATTCCTATTCTTTGATCATCTTTTAGGTGTCATCTTAGCTTTCTCTCTTCCTGCTCATGTTCTGTTCGACTCCGGTGCTACCCACTCCTTTGTTTTCTCCCACTTTGTTGATCAGCATCATTTGGTAAGCGAAGCCATGCCCGCATCTTGGGACATCACCACAGGTGGTGTCATTGTCTGCTCTAGGGTGTGCAAGCAAAGCTCGTTGCTGATAGGTGGTGTGGATTTCAAGGCTAATCTAATTGTGATCCTCAATTCTGGCTTTGATGTTATTCTGGGGATAGACTGGCTGGGTGTTACTCATGCCGTGATTGGTTTTCGAGAGAAGAAGATGACTTTCAGGCTTCCAGGACACCAAGAGTTCGAGTTTCATCCGTGTGAGACACTACTTGGACGTGTCAAGAGCCCGATGAACCCGACTGCTGCTACACTTGAGTCGTTGTGCATAGATGGAGATGTTGCCTTGGTTGTACGGAACTTCCTCGATGTCTTTCCTGAGGAATTACCCGGATTACTGCCAGACCAAGATATGGAGTTCAGTATTGATGTTCTGCCGGGTACGGCACCTAAGAGTCTGTACTGCATGGCACCAGCTGAGTTGGTGGAATTGAAGGTGCAACTCCAGGAGCTATTGGATAAGGGTTTTATCAGGCCGAGTTTTTTCGCCTTGGGGAGCCCCCATTTTGTTCGTTAATAAGAAGAATGATAGTCGCCGACTCTACATTGACTATCGAGAGTTGAATAATGTCAATGTGAAGAATCGGTACCCATTGCCGAGGATTGACGACCCGTTTGACCAACTGGGGGGTGCTTTAGTTTTCTTGAAGTTGGATCTTCGTTCTGGTTATCATCAAATGAAGGTGAAGTCAGAGGATGTTCAAAAGACGGCGTTCCAGACAAGGTACGTGCATTACGAGTTCATAGTAATGTCACTCGGAGTTACCAATGCACCAGTAGTGTTCATGAGTTTGATGAACAGGGTGTCCTTGCCATTTTTGGACAAGTTTGTTGTGGTCTTCATTGATGGTATCTTGGTGTATTCTCAAAATCGGGAAGATCATGCCGAGCATTTGAGGGTTGTCTTCCAGACTTTTAGGGAGAACCAGCTATATGGGAAGCTCAGTAAGTATGAGTTTTGGCTGGACCATTTTACCTTGGTGGGTCATGTTATCTCTGGTGATGGTGTTTCTGTTGATCTGTCGAAGATCTCTGCGGTCAAGGATTGGCCGGTTCTGAAGTCAACATCGGAATTGCGAAGCTTTCTTGGATTGGCAGGGTATTATGGGAAGTTTGTTTAGGATTTCTCAAAGATAGCTGGACCCTTGACCAATTTGACGAAGAAAGAGCAGAAGTTTGTTTGGGATGGGGCTTGTGATGAAGCTTTTGTGGAGTTAAAGGGTCGGTTGATGTCAGAACTCGTACTGACTATACCTGACAGTTCGGTCGATTTTGTGATCCACTGTAATGCTTCGAGTAAAGGTTTGGGAGCAGTGTTGATGCAGCGAGGCCGAGTTGTCGCCTATGCATCCAGGCAGTTGAGGCCTCACAAGAAGAATTACCCTACGCATGATCTGGAGCTTCCAGCCGTGATTTTTGCTCTGAAGTTGTGGAGGTATTATCCGCTTGGGGATAGTGTAATACCCCGGATAATATAATACTTTTTTGTATATATATATATATATATATATATATATATATATATATATATATATATATATATATAGTGCAGTATTTGCTTGATTATATATGTATGAATGGTGAAGTGCGTTTATGTTTGCGGGGCGGTTCGTGGTGGTTGCGTTCTAGATGGTGCACGAGAATGAGAAGGACCGATACTAGTACATGCACTAGTTTTGAGTGCGGTGCATATGCAAATATGTAATTGTATGGTACTACAATGGATATTCTTTGCATGCACTCAAATCTAACCTCTCATCTCTCATCTAGAGCTTGATCAAGAACAAAAATTTCAGCTAAGCCTTGTCCCCAAAAACAAGGGGCTAGAAACAATGGTTTGGGGAAAAAACCACTTGCCACCTCACCCCTGACCCCCCCCCCCTCTCTCTCTCCCTCAGTCCTCTCTTGATAAAACCCCTCCTTCACACCTCTTGAGCTCTGGAAATTTCAGAAAAGAAAAAAAAAAGAAGAAGGAGAGAGTGAAAAGAGCCAAAAAGAAGAAGTGTTCTCAAGCTTTTGGAGAAGGATTTGGAGAAGGAAGCTCAAGACAAACCTCTTCTTCTCAAGCCAACTAAGGGTGGGGAGTTCTTTGAACTTGTTCTTGTTCATTCTTGTTGAATTTCTTGCATGCAATGAGTAATAGTAGTATGAGATTGTTTGATTAGGAGTAGAATGTTAGAATCTGGAAATGGAAACAGAAAACATGATTTGCATGTCATTTTCCCAAATTTCTAGAAAACAAAATAATTGGATTTTGATCTTGAAATTTATACAGAATGATCTCATATATTTCTAGAAGCAAAATGATTTATTTCGGAATTTTCTGATGATATTTGATATTTTAATAAAATCTATTTTGAGAACTGAGTTGTAAGGCAGAGACTGGGTTTGTCTATTGTGATAACTGAACTTGTGGGAATTCTTAGAATTAATTGACACATGATCTATTTCTGAAATTTTTACCATGTTATCTTGCATGCATCTGGACTCTCCAAAAAAATCATGAAATTATTTGTATGAAATTTGATGCATGCTCAAAATTCATTAATCAAGGATAGTCAAGACAGTAACTGAAGAACAGCAGAACTTTTATGCATATTTACAACAGGTAGAACTTCTTGATTACTTGGAATTTGGATGTGAAACTTTTTGTATGTTGTACATGATGTCTAGTTTCTGGAATACAAATTTGATGACCATTTGATAAGCATGTGATTTATGATGAATATTTTAGCATGTACTGTGCAAAACACAGTCAGTTTTGACACTCTGATAAGATTGTACTTTTGTGGCTCTGTAAGGGCAGAATTTAAGGAAGTATTCTACTAGGAAATTGTAGTAGACATCTAGAGCTTTCCAAGAAGCCCTATTTGAAGAAATTCCTGTGAGTTGATTAATAATTATAATTTTTGCAAGTTTGGATAGAAACCAGATTTCGAGCTGAATGCTCTGTTTGAGTAAGGCCTTGTGTTTGGTTTTGTATACCTGAGAGAAATGGCTGTTTTAGGGTAATCAAATGAAACAATTTGGATTGGTGATCAACTAGGAAGTTGTATAAGACATTCACACCTTTCCACAGAATTTGGATTTGTACCATTCCGATGAGCAGGTAGAGTTTTATGCTATCGGTAAGGTGCAGCCAGTGTACAGGAAGTACACAGGTTGAGGTTTGTGAGGCTATTTTGAGGATTTAGATGACTGAATATGAGGTGATGATCAACCAGAGAGTTGTAGCCTAGGTCTTTACCCTTCCAGATTGGGCTTGAACACCCAAATCTGAGTTGTATTGTGGGAGTTATGACCTTTTTAAGTTTCAGGCAAAAACACCGTAGTTGTTTAGTTATGGTTTTGACTAAGTATTGGGAGAACCTTTTCCCTTTGTACCTAAAAGTTGGTGACTCGTTGTTTGGGGACGAATGGTGACTATTTGCTGGTCTTGTTGGTGTTGACTCCTGTGGAGGATTATTGTGACTCGAGTTAGTCACTAGGGTAGGGTGATACCCTACATTTATCGATCCTAGATGTGAACTTCCGCCGAGGCATTGGACGTCCAAGTTGGTGCCGTCGAGTTGTATTAATGCCGGTTAAGGATGAACGTGGGCCATGGTGAGGGACGAATTCCATGCTAGGGGAAGTGGCGAGCAGGATATTGTGTCGTCGATAGGCAGGATTGTGGGAGGACCCCTTTATCTCACCTGAATGGTTAGAGTAAGTCTTGGATTAGAGTGGCGTATTAGGGATATGTACATTGCATTAGTACTAGCAGACCATAGTCGGGTATTGTACTTTTCCTATCGTAGGGATAAGGATTTGCTTCTCAGGTGTTGAGTTCGCGGGTCTCGTATCTCGATCTGTTAATTCCGAAAGAGCCGGGGTAAGGAACGGGAGAGGAGATCCTGCCGGATAGGGACGATTTGACCCTTGAGGCCGTCATGTTCATATGCGCGTGGGTTTTGTGTTATATATGGATCATTGACGTCATTGGGTACATGGTTTTGTACCGGAAGGTTTGACACTGCTTTTTGAGTGAGGTCCATATGTGGGTACTAAGTGGCGAACGCGACCACCACTTTAGGGACTGCAGTACGGGACTAGACCGAAGGATTGCAACCTCCTCAAACACGAAAATCTATTGGGAACAGGTTGAGTACAAGAGTAGGATGTATGGTGAGGGTTTGAATCCCTAAAATGTGGAGAAAGACGGCTAGATTTGGGGGCGTATGTAGTATGGGATGCATGCATTCTCCAAAGTCTTGCTTGCACTAGAAGTAGACATGTGATTGATGCATCTAGTTGTAGAATCATGGCATACAACAACATTATAACCCGAATTCATTAACCCCTAGTTGTCACATCACTTTTCTCTTTTGTACAAATTATGATTGTGATTGTTAGCTTGGAGATCGCTATTATTATCAGCATTGCTTCAGTTGAATTACTGACGTTCCCCACCTTGTAGGTATCTGGAGTCGTTTCACAGGTACAGCAGAGCTCGAGTTGGTCCAAGCGTCCAAGGGACATATTCAAGTGTTATTATATTATTTGTAAATCTTGTAATTTTATTTGGATATTGTGACACTTGTAAATGTAACATTTATATTGAATAAAAGTTTTAATTTTCCTGTGTTTTTCTGTGATTGTAGCTATTTTGAAGTTCGACTCCTGGAGTAGGGTTTCATATTTCCAATATGGAGATTTGGGGTACTACAGATAGAATCAAGATTTTCACAGATCACAAGAGCCTTAGGTATGTGTTCACCCAGAAGGAGTTGAATATAAGGCAAAGGAGATGGTTGGAGCTGATGGCAGATTATGACATCAACTTGCAGGATCGCCCGGACAAGGTGAACATGGTACCAGATGTTTTGAGCAGAAGACCTGCTGCTATGTTCCTTACCAAGCAGAAGGAAATAGTGGAGGATATGAGAAGGCTGGAGTTGGATGTGATACTTCCTGGTTCAGTACAACAGTGCATGATGTTGCTGTAATGCCCCAATTTTCGGTAACTGGGAAACCGTGACATAAGCCAGAATCTTTTCTTTAATTGGCCACAATACACAGAAAAATAGAAAATTTTAGAACCTTTTGCTCAACACAAATGTATTACAAATCCAATTGTTACAAAATTGCAATACATTACAACAGTGCTACAATAATACATTTACAATCCCAAGTGTTACAACTTTCAACATATTACATCAGAGTACACTAAATAAACAACAACACTTGGTATTTCACTTGGATGCTTTCCCACAAATAAATAGATTACAAAAATTGTTACAATGGAATAATAGTAAACAACATATGATGCAGCGGAAATAAAACGACTCTTACTTCTCTCGCCTTGAGTCCTTCTGAATCCTGTACTTGCACTTCTGCAATCCGGTACCTATAGAAATGGGGACTTCGGTACATATACTGACGTTTTTAAGGCTGATAACTAGCAGCGATTCTCCACTTAAGCAACCAGATTGATGAAAAGAGAAACGTGTATATATAATTGATGTGTCAGTGTATGCTATGCCTTAGACTTTAATACCCGATTAACTAATGCGATTCTGCACTTATTCTAATGCAAGCAAGTCTCCGGAACAGTATGTAGCCCATACTACATACGCCCCTTATCATGCCGTTTCTTCATATATAGAGATTTGAACGCACGTTAAGAATTCTACATTGCACACAATCCTGTTCCTGATAATACAAAGTGACTGTGAGGTTGCAGGTGGGTCAAGTCCCACCAATGCAGTACGATTATGGTGTCCCCGTTTGCCACTACTACCCGGCATGCCGGACCTCACTCAAAAATAAGGTTGCAGGTACAGTCTAGTTCTGTTAGTGCTGTCAGATAGTGGTGTCCATGTTTGCCACTATTGCCCAGCGTATCGGGCCTCATTCGAAAATCAAAAGAATATAGGGTCTCGCATGTGCAGGATAGCGCGAAGCCTACCCTGTGGCACCCCTGGGGTCTCGCAAGCGCAGGACTGCACATTGCATCCTGTGGCACCCCAAGCCACAGTATTTCAGGAATTAACAGACGAGATACGCAACCCGTGCTCCCAACTCGTGAGATGAAAACGTACGTATCCCTTTGACGGGAAGTTACAACCCAATAACACCGCATAGTGTCGGCCTATAGGACAGGTTGGATCATAAGGAATCACCCTTAACACCAACTCTTTCCCTTCGACAAAAATGATAATAAGTAAAAGTTAAGTATTAATAGCCATAAGTTACTACCCTAACGATGTCACTAAACCCAAACAATCTCACGGGATTTTCAATAACTTTCTTATGATTATCCCGATCCAGCTCATGGTCTATCGATCCAAGACACCAGTGACGGAAATCTCTCTTACTCATCATTACCCCTAACTCGTATCTCGTCAACATTCTTGGCCCACAATCAACCCACATCAGTAAAGATCCGTCGGTGCTCGAGGTGTGATTTATCCACAGTTTCTAAGGTGGTAAGATGCGATTCTTGATGGTCGATGGCCCCTACGGTAACTATGAGACCTTGTACTACCCCTAACTCGGATCTCGTCAACACTTTCGGCCCGCGATCAACCCACATCAGTTAAAATCTGTCGGTGCTCGAGGTGTGACTTATCCACAGTTTCCAAGGTGGTAAGATGCGAGTCTTGATGTTCGATGACCCCTAGGCTAGCTTTTATCTAGCTAACAATACTAGTGACTTTCCCAACCATTATTTACCATATATTGAAGATGAAGCATGTGCACATCATATGGTCCAATTTCAATTAGAAACGTATACAACTAGAACTCATGTGTCTTTTCCCAAATTTGAACTAGGACAATATGCGACTAGGTTCATGGATTCTTTCTCAAAGTTGAGCTAGAATCACCTAATGGGTTCCTGGCCAATTCGAGCTAGAACTATCATGGAGCCAGTTTCATGGGTTTCTTCTTAAAAATTGAACTAAAACAACTATGGAACATGGGTTCATTTCAATAATTCAATTGGATTAGCATGCAAGCTAAACTCATGTGTTTCTTTTAGGATTTAACCGAAACCACTACAATCATATAACTCAAACATGCATGGATTCTTTTGAATCTAAAATAACTACACAACTCAAACATGGGTTCTTTACTAGAACCACTACAATAACACAAGCATGATGGGTTTCTTACTACAACAATCTACAACAACTCAAGTATGGTATTTTTCTATAATCAACCTACAACAACTCAAGCATGGTATACAACTTAAGTTTGGGTTTCTTACTACAACAACTCAAGCATGGTATCTTTCTATAATCAACCTACAACAACTCAAGCATGATATATTTACTATAATCAACTCAAGCATGGGTTTCTCACTATAATCAACCTACAACAACTCAAGCATGGGTTTCTCACTATAATCAACCTACAATTACTCAAGCTTGGTATACTTACTATAATCAACTCAAGCATGGGTTTCTCACTATAATCAACATACAACAACTCAAGCATGGATGTATCCTAGACTGCGTGGCTATTGCTGAACAAGTTATTCACCACTGCCACAAGAGCAACTTCAAGAATTTCCTCCTCAAGCTGGACTTTGAGAAGGCATATGACTCCGTTGATTGGGAGTGTTTGCTAGAGGCTTTTGGGGGCAAATGGATAAGATGGATCAAACAATGTTTACAATCTAGCAAAACGGCAATTTCAGTGAATGGGAGACCCGGTCCATCGTTCCCTTGCAAGAAGGGACTCAGGCAGGGGGATCCGCTATCCCCACTTCTATTCACTATTATAGAGGATGTGCTTAGAGGAATGCTAGAAAACTGTCACAGAAAAGGTTGGATAACGCCTGTAGCCAGCAACACTTCTAATCAGGGGTGCACGATCCTTCAATATGCCGACGACACCCTAATCTTTGGAAATGGGACTAGAACTGAAATGATATGCTTTAAAGGGGGCCTTTACTGTTTTGAAGCCTGGTCAGGCCTTAGGATTAATTTCCACAAGAGCGCGCTGGTGCCAATTTCACTTTCAGAAGTAGAAACTCGGGAGCATGCCACCATTCTAAATTGCGCGAGAGAAAAATTCCCAATCAAATATTTAGGGCTCCCACTCCGACCAGGGAGACTCACTATGGCTGACTGGTTGCCTATTATAGACAGGGTGGAGGATAGACTATCTGGATGGAAAGGTAAATCACTTTCTCTTAGGGGCAAAGTGGTGCTCATCAACTCAGTTTTATCCAATCTGCCCATATACTATATGTCATTTTTTGAACTCCCAAAGTGGGTGATCCAAAGGATTGACCGAATCAGAAAAAGATTCCTTTAGAAAGGTGCAGACTCAAATAAGGGAGGCTACCACCTTATTAAATGGAATATTGCATGCATGAAGAAGAGGCATGGAGGGCTGGGGATCATTGACCTCAGAGATATGAACCTGGCCCTCCTGGAGAAATGGTGGTGGAAAGTGTTTCATCACTGCGGGGAAGGATGGCAAGAGTTTATTCAACCTTACCTTCGAGGAAAAGGGACAAGAAGTTTAGGCTTTCGAGTTGGGTCGAAAGTCTCTCGCTTCTGGAAAGGAGTTGCCAAAGCCAGCGGACCTTTCAACTCAGCAGTTTCTTCTATTATTGGTAATGGTCGAACCACCAGATTTTGGTGGGACAAATGGTGCGGTCCCCATACCCTTAAGGACAGTTTCCCAGAGTTGTATGATAAAACAACTCGACCGAACATCTCGGTGGCGGAAACCTGGAAAAGGGGGACTTGGAGGCCGTCGTTCCAAGGAATCCTTTCTCCAGGTTTGCTTCAGCAACTGCATGAACTACAAACGCGCATCTTCTAGTCCGGGGTGGTGTGTGCCCAAGGCCCAGATCAGATGCGTTGGGGACTCGAGAACAAGGGAGTGTTCTCGGTTAGATCACTTTACCACCGGATTCACTACCGCGGATGCAGACCCAACTGGGCAACGGTATTATGGAAGGCAAAAACACCTCTGAAAATTAGAGTCTTCCTCTGGCTGGTGCTCAATAATGCTATACTCACTAGAGAGAACCTAGCCAAGAGGCAACCTCACATTGCGACCAACTGTGGGTTCTGCAAAGAACACGTGGAAAATCTGAACCATCTGTTTATTCACTGCACAAGAAGCAAGGCTGTCATGATAGAGGTACTAAGAGCCCTAGGAACAAGTGACTATCTAAGAGAGTATGAGGAACTATGGGTTGGCCCCAGATTTGCATCAACCCGACACGACATGAAAGATGCATGGTTTATTGCCATTGCGGCAACCACATGGGTGTTATGGCTAGATAGGAACAATTTTTATTTCCGTGCTTCATGTAATTCTATTTCTAGTAACCTTACTCGTATCATGCATCTGATTTCCTTTTGGGCTACAGCTGCTGCTTCAGGAGTGAGAGGGAGGATTGCAGGGGTATTTCAGGTGGAAGAATTTGACGACGAGGAGATAGAGTTCGGGCCAACTCTGGATTGAGAAGTGGGCACCCTCCATACTATCTAGTTTTTCATTAGTTGCACGCTCAGTTTCTATGTATTTTGTATCAAGCATTTGTATTTTGGTTGTCTAAGGTTGGATGATGTAACCCACCCCCCAGGGTTCTGTTGGGGGTTATGTTTTATTTCCTGCACTGTACTTTTAATTTTCCCGGGATGTCGGGGTTGTTTATTAATCTCTTATTAATGAAACAGGGTGGCGTTATTCCACCTTTTACCTCAAAAAAAAAAACAACTCAAGCATGGTATACTTACTATAATCAACTTAAGCATAAGTTTCTTACTATAATCAACCTATAACAACTCAAGCATGTGATACCTACTATAATCAACTTAAGCATGGGTTTCTCACTATAATCAACCTACAACAACTCAAGCATGGTATACAACTTAACATGGATTCCTACAACTACTTAAGCATGGTTCTTCACTAAAAATAATTAGCAACTCAAGCATGGGTTTCTTACTATAATCAACCTACAACAACTCAAGGCTGGTATACCTACTATAATCAACTCAAGCATGGGTTTCTTACTACAACGACTCAAGCATGGTATACTTACTACAATCAACCTACAACAACTCAAGCATGGTATACTTATTATAATCAACCTACAACAACTTAAACATGGTATATGGATTCTTTTTGAACTAGAATTGTAATGCCCCAATTTTTATTTATGAAAATTATGTATCAATTTTTATTATTTTCTTTTCTCACGTGTTGAGCACGTGCGAAGTTAATAAACATACTATTTATAAGAATCTCCTTTTTGGCATGAGCAATTGTTTTCATTTATTTTTCTAAAACACTATTTTTCTCTAGACCATTTTAATTAACTATTAATTTTGTTGTTTTGGCCCATGACCTAAGCCCACTATTTATGAAGCCCACAATTTAATTAATCAATTAAAGGACTCACACTTGTCATGTAGAGATAAAATGTGACAAAATTGATTTAGTAAAATTGTACTTTTTATATGGGGACTAGGTGGCACGTGCTTGCACTATGGTGTGCAATGCACACTCTTTCAATGGGCCGGTTTGTGCATGGAGATGTGGGTAGTTATTTGAGTGTGTGGGTAGTTACCACAACTCCCTATTTCATCCTAGCCCTCCATCCTATAACTATCTACTAAATCCTAGCCCTCCGATCCACCCAAAATTGTGTATAAATACCCCCTCACTTACTTGTATTCTACACTAAATTTCATTGTGAGAAGAAAATATATTTTTAAGAGAGTTGAGAGCGAGTGCTTTTGGAGGCCGGCCATCACTTCAGAGGGATCTTTCGGTGTGTGGCAAGGAGCAAGGAGGAGTCATACTATCACACTAGGAGGCTTTACGGGATTTTGTTTATTTCTTCAAAAGGTGGGTGTTTCTCATGACTTCTAGTATAGAGATCATGCTAGGATTAATATTGATTGGTTATCGTACTTGTGAAAAGTGGATTGATAGGATGATCGTTATGTTGAAATGCTCTTTGCTATACATAATGTGGAAAATGTGAATGAATGAAAAAGAACTAAAGATGTTTAGAGAACTGGAAATTGCCTGTACAGTCGACCGATCATGTGAACCGTCGACTGGTACAATGAAATAAAATGTGTACAGTTCGAAATCTCATGAAATGATGTTTTTAATGTGTGTCATATCTTGACTTTCCTAGTATGTTAAATTCGGAGTTGATATCCATCTCCGTAGACAAATAATGAGTAAAAGTTGAATGTACGACTAGAAATTGTATTTGGATGAAAGGAAATACTAGCTATGTGAAATTTACATTTAATCGTAAACTATATTGTGATGTTTGGTAAATGAATAAGAATCACGTGTTTGTGCTGACATTGAACATACTATAGTGCAATAAAAAATGCTATGTGCTATTTGAAGAACAGAAGAAAGAGATAATTCCTTAATTTGAAATTTAACGCTATTCAGTCGACCAAATATATGTAGCAGTCGACTACACCGAATATGAAAAGTTGTATAATTGAATTACCCAGAACAGTCGACCGGTATGAACGACAGTCGACTTCTCCGTAATTTATATTTTAAATTCGAATGCTGCGGAACAGTCGACTGGCCATGTGCAGCAGTCGACTCTTCCGAGCGATTATTGAAGAACTTTCTTTGGCTGAACAAGTCGACTGGATGAGTTCTAAGTCGACTGTTCAGAGCACTTTTTGACATCTCAGAAAATTCTATGAATTGTTTTATGATAAAGATTGTGAATCTTATGTTGAATATTGGGTGTGACAGTAGACTCTATTTGTCTTTGCATGAATTAATATGGAGTGAACCATTTATTTGAATTTATGAAAGTTATAATTGTGGGACTATGAACATGAAAAAGAAAATCCATGGTGATTATGAAAAAAATGAACTCATGAGCTGGAAGTGCTCAGATTATTTTTAGTAATTGTGAATTGGAATTGAAACAAAAGAGTAGCTAAGTCTCCCCCGGCATTTGGAAAGAAATGAAATGAAAATTGAAATGAGAGACCAAGATTGGTCATGTTTGAACGAATGAATAAGTCCGGTTTAGTGGAGAGGCTAACTTTAGAGCTTTGATTTTGTTCATGATTCTAATAAAAAACTAAGGATTAGTACATAGTGGAGACGTGATGAAAGTAGGAGAAAAACATGAGTATGAGGGCCATTGGATAGGCGGCGTGAGAGTATTCACAGGCTGTCTTCACAATGCGTCGTGACATGACGTGGATACTGCTCCAAAGTACCGTCCCGGTGGCGACACTTGTGGGATGTTTGGTGACTGCAAGAGGATCGTGTGCCATGAAGGAAGGCTGAATTGCCATAGTCTGTCTTCACGATGCGTCGTGACATGACATGGGATTCCCCTCCAGGTTTTCTGTACACGTGCTTGTACTCACAAAACATCTACGATACTTACCGTAGTTACCGTAGTAGATTAAGTCATAGGCGAGGGATTGAACCCTATAAAATGAAGTACGATTAAGGGCTTGCCCTCGGACCTATGTAGTATGGGATGCATAGAATCCGAACAAGTGTACATTAGTGTCATGTAACATAAACAGCTGCATTAAGGATTAAGTGCACAATCACAACACGACATCAATAGGGTAGTCCCTTTAATTTGATATGTGAACAAGTTTGTGATTTGTTAAGAAATGAGAATCATTATACTGTTTCTGGCATAGAGAGGATAGCCATGTATAATTATCGTCAGTTGAATAAACTGACGTACCCACAGTTTTATATGCAGGATAATTGGTTTGATAAAGGTTAAAGGAAAGCCAATGCTTGAAGATCATTATTTATTGCTGCAACTTTTGTATAAAGTTATAATTGCTTCCGCTGTCATTACATGTGAATTATGGATGTATATGCTTCCGCTGTAAAATATAAAGTGTAAAATCTTTTGTAACCCTGATGAAAAATGGAAAGTTTTCAATTCCTTATAAAATTGTACCGAATGAAATGAAAAGATCCTGTAGAACTCTCGAATTCAGTTGTATTTGGGATTCGGGGCGTTACAAGAATAAGTACGAATGGGTTCATGGGTTTCACAAGCATGGTTCATGGGTTTCATGAGCATGAATGGATTCTTTTTAATCTAGGATTACTACATAACTCAAACATGGCTTCTCTAGCAACCTAGAATAATTTAGGACATGCTACAAAAGACTAAAAATAAATTATTACAAGACTACTTCTTTAGGAAATTACAAGTCCTATATATTACAAAGACTACATTTATTTAGTCTACAAATTTCCACATACTCACTACAAGAATAACAGTCCTTACCGGCATTTTTTTCTACATTCACCGACGTTTTAAAACCCCGTTGTAGATACCACCGGCGTTTTATAAATCGCCGGTGCAAGTGTCGCTGAATCATGTGTTACTGTAGCTTAGGGACATTTCCGACGTTTGTTAAGAACGCAGGTATAGGTTAAAACTACACCGGCGGTCAAAAAATGCCGCCGAAAGGGTGGTCTCGTTTGGGAGTAACTTTTTCGACCATCACCTACACCGGCATTTTTAAAACGCCGGTATAGACTGCCAGATTTTCCTGAAAGCTACCCTGGCGCTTGTAAAAACGCCGGGGTAGATATTTTTTAAAAAATTTTTTTTTTTAAATTAAAAAAAAAACCTTGAGCACTCTTGCAGTCAAAACCAATTTCAAAGCAAAAAGAGCCCCAATAAAATATGAATGAAACCACAACATAAGTTCAAACAGGATTATTTCATCACTAGTCACTCCTTTATAAATCATAGTATGCAACTTCAGTTACATAATCCATCTCATCATCACTTAAAACCAATGAGAAAGAACAATCTCATTTTCAAACCCAAGCAACAACCATGAACATTATCTTAGAAACTGATACTCATCTAGACATCATGATATAATTGTATATAAAGTTTAGATAAAAAAATTTCCATCACTAGTCACTGCTAGAAAAATCATAGTGTGCAACTTCAGATACATTATCCATCTCATCTCCAAATTCAGACAAAAAAGCAACTCGTGAAGCTACAATTCTAGACAAACCATTGCTTAGTTCTAAACAAAACAGCCCCAAACAAGTAAGGATCAAATGGTTTTAACAAGTATCAAATAAGGATCAAAACAGCCCCATGTAATAATCAATTGATCAAATGGTTTTAACAAGTAAAAAAGAAAAAAGTAAGGATCTCCACGCCAGGGTTACTTAGTAACTCTAGGCCAGATCAAGAACTCAAGTTCACAAAGGACATGAGTGACATCTACACCATATCATAAAACCCGTGAGAAACCCATCTTCACAACACAAAACCACAAACAATATAAAAAAATTTGCAAGCATATAGTTCAGACAAACCACAAGATAGTTCAGACAACTGAACATGAAGGCAACTAAACATGAAGCAACTGAACATGAAGCAACTGAATGTGGTTAATTTAACTGAACATGAAGCAACTGAACATGAAGGCAATTTAAGTTATCTCACTTCTAGTCCATTGAGGCATCTCACTTCTAGTCCATTAAGATAGTTCAGACAAACCACAAATTAATGTTCTACATCTAATAGAGCTTAACCAAGCAACTGAACATGAAGCAACTGAACATAGCCTTGAAGTAATATTGTCGGCATGATTCATTTATATGAGTGAAGGGTGTTGACAGTAGAGAGCTTGCTGCTGCTTCAAAAGTTGAAGATGGAGTGAACTTTTATCAAACAGCTAGCCCAGATTGGATTCAAATCAATTGTTTTCATATGCAATTTAGACCCATCATTCAACTGTAATTTTGCATCAGTGTCTTTAAATTATCTCGCTTTAAAACTCTCATCTTATATTTTTTAAGATGTACCATATTTTTCTAATTGTATGGTGCCAAGAAATAGTATACTTACTTCGATTAAGAGTATTTTCATCTGAAAAGTACAATTTTAACTCACATATGCAAAGAAAAAAAGCATAAGTTGTAAGAGATATGTCATCCAACTTGGGGTCTCAACTAAAATAAGCTTATCACCTCTCATTCTCAGCTTGGCTCTCCTATAAATTAACTCCTCCACTTCAATTCTTGCTCTCATCTGTCCCTCATTTAGTGAAAGAAATCTTAAAGCTCATGAGGGATAGCGTCATGAGTTGACAATGAGGCTCTGCTAACTGTTTGATATATATATGGCGCTAGATATCTATCCTGAGCATTATGCTTTCTTCTTACTACTACTACTACTATGTTCTTTTTCTATCAGATTATTGCAAGCGGGTTTGAAATATTTGTAGGCTACACTCCACAAAACTCCAGTTATCATTAACTGAACTACATTTCCAACCACACACTCAACCAAACCTAAAATGCAAACAACAACGAAAACAACAATCAAACAATTCACACATTCCATCACAGTCCTCATCCAATCCACTAAAATTCCGAATCTCAAAGCAAAACAATCTCACCTTCCTCTTCTCTGCCGCGATGTACCTGTTCACCCCCGGCACCGACCTGCATCCCAAAAAACCACCAAATCTCAATCTAAAACCCTAAAATAATAATAATAATAATATCCGAAAAAAACTCACTTCACGACGCTCATCACGAATCCGATCACCGCCACTGGGGGAAGGGGCGACGGCGGGAAGGGGGGCGGCATGGGGGAAGGGGCGACGTCGGAGGAGGGGGCAAAACATATTTTTAAAATCACATACAACATTAGTATGTATATCGAGCAGAACAAAAATAATAATAATAAGAAGAAAGCCATGATAAATCACCTAAAATAATACAAAATTGAAACCACCAAAATGAAGAACACTGATATGAAGAGAAAACAAATCAAAGAAGAAAGAAAAAGAAAGGGGCGACGAAGATTCTCATCTAGACATCTATACATATGCACAAATCTCAAAGCAACATTAACCAACTCCTATATCATATACTAGTTATGAAGACCAAATACAAAGTCTACTAACCCATTCAGCAATACAAAGGTAATCCAGCAGAAAACCAACCAACCCATATATCAAAGAATAGAAATAGCAAACCGAAAGAATGTATTTGAGTGAGTTTCACAAACACCAAATTAACCAAATGATACAACATAAGTTCAAAATATTGTAATCTCATAAACATAATAATGTGATCTCATCACATTCATAACCAAAATATGGAGTTCAAAATATTGAGTTACAAAGATTATTTCATCACTAGTCAAATTCAAGCAAACAAGATAGTAACTGATATGAAACTTATACACTTATAATACTCATGAGATAACTGTCAATTGAAACCACAATATAAGTTCAAACAGGATTATTTCATCACCAGTCACTTCTCTGTAATTCATAGTATGCAACTTCAGTTACATAATCCATCTCATCATCACTTAAAACCAATGACAAAGAACAATCTCATTTTCAAACCCAAGCAACAAGCTTGAACATTATCTTAGAAAATGATACTCATCTAGACATCATGATATAATTGTATATAAAGTTTAGATAATAAAATTTCCATCACTAGTCGCTCCTATATAAAAAAATCATAGTGTGCAACTTCAAATACATCAAATTCAGACAAAAGACAAAAAAGCAACTCGTGAAGCTGCACTAACCTGAAACAAAAGTTTCAAATCATACATTATTGACCTCTACTTCATCTTCTAGAGATTATCCAAGGAATCCCCATCAAAAGAGGGGGCTATGGAAATATCTGAGCATGGCCTGCACCATGCCATCCACTTGAAAAATAAAAGAGGAGACGATGTTTTTCAAACAGAAAAAATTTGGTGGATCTCCCTCATTTTATTATCAGCTCATCATCCACATCAACCACATTATCGACCTCTACTTCATCTTCTAGAGATTACCTTCTTAACTTTGGTCATGCCAATTTAATACCATGAGCAACATCCTCCTCAATTTCCCATGAAGCAAAAATGACAATTCTGAGTACTTGGTGGCCAAATTAGGAATTATGCCCTCATTTATTCTCAAACTTCTATGGAAGTTGCATTCCATATACTATATTAATCTGGAATATAGTATACAAGCATACCTAGTCATACAAGCATACAAGTATACCTTCAAGAACATACAGGCAAGCTAAATTAGAGAGTTGGGAAAAATTGTAGAACCAATCTCAAGAACATACCAACTACATCATACCTAGGGTTTGTGTAGAAATTTCAGAAACAAAAATTTAAAAATAAAACGATTCAGAAATTTCAAGAACAAACCAAGGGTTTGTGGAGAGGAAGTGCCGATGATGGGGGGATAGGAGGACGGCGGGGGAGGGGGGCGACGATGGGGGGGATAGGGCGACGGCGGGGGAGGGGGCGGCGATGGGGGAAGTGCCGATGGCAGGGTAGGGGGAAGGGCGATGGGACAGCCATAGGGGAAGGGTGGCGACGATGCGAGTGAGAGAGAGGAGGGTTGGGGAGACTTGCAGCGACGACGACAGTGAGAGAGGTTGAGAGAGTGGACGACGGACGACGACGGAGCGCGGGGACGACAGTGAGAGAGGTTGCGAGTGAGAGAGGTCGCTAATGGGAATAGCAACCTATGTTTTAATTTTTATGAATTTTTATTTGCCGTCGCTATTCCCACTAGCAACCTTAGTATGTATAAGGTCGCTAATGGGATTAGCGACCTTTACTGAGCTGTATTCTAACACTTAGCAAAATTTAGAGCGCTTTTGCTCTCTGAAAAATGACAATCAATTTAATTTTAAAACTAAGGTCGCTATTCGGAATAGATGTAACACCCTGATTTTCGGTAACTGGAAAACCGTGACATAAGCCAGAATCTTTTCTTCAAATAGCCACAATACATAGAAAAACAGGAAAATTTAAAATTTTTTATTCAACACAAATGTATTAAAAATCCGAATGTTACAAAATTGCAATACATTACAACAGTGTTACAATAATACCTTTACAATCCCAAGTGTTACAACTTTCTATTAGGGTTATATACTGAAAGCATCACTTTGTATTAACTTTATTTCCTTATTTTTTTGAATGAGAATCATATGGGCATATGTTTGCATATTGTGTTTATTATAATATTAATACAAGTATCTGATATTATATAAGGTTGATAATATGGTGTGAGGTGACACACAGAAGATCATATTATCAGTTCCCTATGGAATATATAAATAGTTCACAACCTAGACGGACTTGGATAATCTATTGGAAAGGTTGTAGTGTAATCTGGTATTAGTCTATCTTGACTATAGGTTTACACTAGTACACTTTGTATGTATTGAACAGGACCACTTGAGGTTGTTCT
This sequence comes from Hemerocallis citrina, assembly GCA_017893485.1. NCBI lineage: Eukaryota > Viridiplantae > Streptophyta > Magnoliopsida > Asparagales > Asphodelaceae > Hemerocallis > Hemerocallis citrina. Next base: position 174,037,292 of record CM030361.1, read on the forward strand.
CTTTGTACTGACTACAAAAGAGAACAAACACCTCTGTTATTATGGATGCTTATGCTCTTAATCCAGATATAATAACAGACATATATATGCAGTGTGCATTACTTTGACTCATAAAAGAGTGAGATTCATTATGGATCAACAACCTCTATGAATTGGGTAATAGCATTGTATGTATGATGGGCTGTTGATTGTAAAAGGAATCCATGTCCGGATACGTCGGGTTGATGATGTCCCCTTAAGGAGCTCATAAGGATTGTCATGTAAACCCTGCAGGTGGATTACATCCGACATGACAAATAAAGTTGAGTGGTACTACTTAAGGATAAAAGATGTTGATCAATATAGTTGTCAGTAACTTAATTTGATCGACGGACATTCGATATCTTAACATGGGGAGCTCAACGAGCATATAATAAAAGGAGCCCATAAATATAATTTGGGATTAGGAAGGTAGTGCAACAATAGCTCCTTAGTGGACCGAGCTATTGTTAATGGGCCTGGGTTGTGTGTTCGGGCTGAACACGGGATACCCAGATTCGTTAGGAGACCTAACCCTAATTTCTCCTCATGGTCCCTGCCGTAGCCTTATATATATCCTCTATTCTCTGGCCGTCATGATTATTATCAGAGCTAAGAAGTTTTCTCTAAATTCGTGATTCACGTAAGGAGAGAAAGAGAGGTCAGCCAAGGAGAAGAAAGGTTGGTAGACCGTCGCCCACACGACGTCCAACCCGAGAAAGGAATACGTGCAGAAGATCTTGGGGTCGCAGACGGCTCGAGGTTGCTAGAAACTATCGTCTTCTTCTCATTGCAGGTATAATTCGTGAACCCTAGATTCCGCTATAAAGGGTTAGATCACGCATTAAATCTGTTAAGCTTTTATGATCGATACACACACCAATCCGTGTTCCTGGGACTCATCGTAGTTCCATCACTTTCAACATATTACATCAGAGTACAAATGAATAAAGAACAACACTTGGTATTTTGCTTGGATGCTTTCCAACAAATAAATAGATTACAAAACTGTTACAATGGAACAATAGTAACAACATACAATGCAGCGGAAATGGAAACGACTCTTGCTTCTCTCGCTTTGAGTCCTCCTGAATCCTGTACCTGTACTTCTGCAATCCAGTACCAATTGAAATGGGGACGTCAGTATTCACTGACGCTTTAAGGCTGATAACTAGCAGCAATTCTCCACTTAAGCAAACAGATTAATGGAAAGAGAAACGTGTATATATAATTGATGTGTCAGTGTATGCCATGCCTTAGACTTTAACACAAGATTGACTAATGCCAAGATGTTCTTATTCTAATGCAAGCAAGTCTCCAGAACCGTATGCAGCCCATACTACATACGTCCCATCTCAATCCGTTTCTTCATATATAGGGATTCGAACCCTCGTTAAGAATTCTACATTGTACACAATACTGCTCCTGACAATACCCCATGACTGTGAGGTTGCAGGTGGGTCAAGTCCCACCAATGCAGTATGATTATGGTGTCTCTGTTTGCCACTACTACCCGGCATGTCGGACCTCACTCAAAACAAGGTTGCAGGTACGGTCTAGTTCTGTTACTGCAGTCACATAGTGGTGTCCATGTTTGCTACTATTGACCAGTATATCGGGCCTCATTCGAAAATCCAAAGAACATAGGGTCTCGCATGTGCAGGATAGCGCGAGGCCTACCCTGTGGAACACCTAGCGCGTAGCATCCTGTGGCACCCCAAGCCACGGTATTTCAGGAATTAACAGACGAGATACGCAACCCGTGCTCCTAACTCGTGGGATGGCACCGTACGTATCCCTTTGACGGGGAGGTACAATCCAATAACACCGCCTAGTGTCGGCCTATAGGACAGGTCAGATCATAAGGAATCACCCTTAACACCAACTCTTTTCCTTCGGCAAAAATAATAATAAGTAAAGTTTAAGTAGTAATAGCCATAAGTTACTACCCTAACGATGTCACTAAGCCCAAACAATCTCACAGGGTTTTCAATAACTTCCTTATGATTATCCCAATCCAACTCATGGCCTATCGATCCAAGACACCAATGACGGAAATCTCTCTCACTCATCATTACCCCTAACTCGGATCTCATCAACATTCTCAGCCCACAATCAACCCACATCAGTTAAGATCCATCGGTGCTCGAGGTGTGATTTATCCACAGTTTCTAAGGTGGTAAGATGCGATTCTTGATGGTCGATGGCCCTTACGGCAATTATGAGACCCTATCACTACCCCTAACTCGGATCTCATCAACACTCTCGGCCCGTGATCAACCCACATCAGTTAAGATCCGTCGGTGCTCGAGGTGTGATTTATCTAAAGTTTCTAAGGTGGTAAGATGTGAGTCTTGATGTTCGATGACCCCTAGGTTAGCTTTTATCTAGCTAACAATACTAGTGACTTTTCCAACCATTATTTACCATATATTGAAGATGAACCATGTGCACATCATATGGTCCAATTTCAATTAGAAACGCAGGTTCATGGGTTCTTTCTCCAAGTTGAGCTAGAATCACGTAGAACCTAATTGCATGGGTTCTTCGCCAATTCGAGCTAGAACTATCATGGAGCTAGTTTCATGGGTTTCTTCTTAAAAATCGAACTAGAACAACTATGGAACATGGGTTCATTTCAATTGGGATATCATGCAAGCTCAACTCATGGGTTCCTATTAGAATTTAACCGAAACCACTACAATCATATAACTCAAACATGCATGGATTCCTTTGAATCTAAAATAACTACACATCTCAACATGGGTTCTTTACTAGAACCACTATAATAACACAAGCATGATGGATTTCTTACTACAATTTACAACAACTCAAGCATGGTATCTTTTTATAATCAACCTACAACAACTGAAGTATGGTATACAACTTAAGTATGGGTTTCTTACTACAACAACTCAAGCATGGTATCACCTACAACAACTCAAGCATGGTGTACTTACTAAAATCAACTCAAGCATGGGTTTCTCGCTATAATCAACCTACAACAACTCAAGCATGGTATCTTTCTATAATCAACCTACAACAACTCAAGTATGGTATACTTACTAAAATCAACTCAAGCATGGATTTCTCACTACAATGGTTAGCACCTTAAGCATGGATTTCTACAACTACTTAAGCGACTCAAGCATGGTATTCTTTTGACATAAAACAATGAAAACTCAAACATGGTAGGTTCATGGATTCACAAGTATGAATTGGTTCATAAGCTTGAAAATGGGTTCATGGTTCACAAGTATGAATAGGTTCATAAGCATTAATGGGTTCATGGGTTCCACAAGCATGAATAGGTTCTTTTTAATCTAGAACTACTACATAACTCAAGCATGGTATCTTTTACTACATCTCAAGCATGATGGGTTCTTTCTTCAACAACTTAAGCATGGTATCTTTTACTATATCTCAAGTATGATGAGTTTCTTTCTACAACAACTTAAGCATGGTATCTTTTACTATATCTCAAACATGATGGGTTTCTTTCTACAACAACTTAAGCATGGATGGGTTCACAAGCATAAATAGGTTCTCTTTTTGACATAGAACACAAACATGGTAGGTTCATGGGTTCACATAAGCATGGATGGGTTCTTTTCTACAACTCAAGCATGAATATGTTTCTAACAACCTATAAAAGTTTAGAACATGCTACTAAAAGACTAAAATAAATTATTACAAGACTACTTCTTCAGGAAATTTCAAGTCCTATATATTACAAAGACTACATTTATTTAGCCTACAAATTACTACATACTACAAGCCACTTTTCTTCAATCCTACAAGTTCTCACATACAATTAGAGCAACCTTTTATGAACAAGGGTTAGCAAAGAATGATTTCTTAACAAAGTAGAGAGCAACATATAACAAAAATTTATCCTTTAAAAAGCTAGATGAGTTCTACAACTCTAGAATGGGTAAGTAAACATTTTTACCACACTAATCTTTATATGCACATAGTTATAGTCCAAGTGGTCATTTGTGTTAACAAAATAACCATAATAACAACAATAGTCATAACAAGGTAAAAACAACCTTTATGTGTTTTATTTAAGTTCCACCACCCAATTTTTTCATGGGATCCTTTTGATCCCTACAACCACCTTATGCTTAATACTTAGTCCAAGTCATTTTTTAGAACACACATACAACAAAAGTGGATAAGAATCCACATAAATAAAAAGAGAGAACTTCATCTTGATTTTCCACCGTTCTTATGCACAAATCTTAGTCCAATTAGTCCAAAATAATTATCACAACAATACTAACCATAAAAGGTCTCAAAAATCAACATTTATGCCATTTGATTAGGTCTTACCATCCATCTTTCTCATGGGATCATTTTGATCCCTACAAACATGCTTATGCTTAGGAAATTAGTCCAAGTTATTTAGGAACACAAAAACACAACAACACATCATAAAGATGGGTTCTTTTTAACCTATAACCATTTATATGCTTAGAAAAAAATAGTTCAAGTTATTTAGAACATACACCTACAACATCCACTTTCAAAAAGATGTGTTCTTTTTATCCTACAACAACCAACCATCAAAGATGGGTTCTTTACTCACATAGAACTAAAAATAACCCTAAAAAATGAGTTCTTTTCTACATACATAAATAATTAAGAACAAACAACTAAAATTAGAAGCAGAGAATCCCCACCTTGTGATTTTTGTAGGAAGGACTAGCTAGCAAAACCTTCTCCTTCCTCCAGGCTTTCTACTACAACTTGAAGAATACTCATAAAAACCCCAAATGAAGAAATTTTAGGGTTTCTTCTCTTTCTTTTCTTCTCTCTTTTTTTTCCTTGTAAAATGAGGCAAAAGGTGAAAGGGAGGGGTATTTATTGGACAAATGAAGGGTGGAAAGTGCAAGATACCCAACACAAATGCACAAAACCCCTTGGGGATATGTTTGGCCGGCTAAATAGGGTGAGGTGGAGGGGGTGAGGTGGAGGGGTGAGGTGGAAGGGAGTCTTCTAGTAGAAGATATATATAAATACTCTTATGTAACCCTAATTATTCTTAACCCTAGGTTTAAACCTCCAAACAAATCCTATCCCTCCAAATTTGGTTAATCATGACAAAAATAAGATAGTTTTGTCCAAAACACATACTACATGATTTTTATAAACGTACGAAATCGGAACAATACGCATACGTATGTATATATCTATATACCGATAATTTCCGTTTGTAAAACCGCACAATCTGTACAAAAATAATTTAATTCCGAAAAATAATAATAAAATAAATTTTATTATCATTCCGGAAGATTCCAGTACCAATTTGATACAATACAGATGTATACAGACTGGTATGTGTACACAGATAATACTTATTAACAAAACCGGGTGATATCCATAAAAAATATTTTATTTCGGGAAATAAAAATAAAATAATAATTTTCAGTGTCTGCACAAGATTTTCTAGATATTTTTCTCAAAAATGCGTCTGTCAGGATTTTGTACGAGTGCACAAAACTGATACAATACCTGTATATACTTACCAGTATATAGGTCCCGGTAACTTTTTATGGGTGAAACCAAGAAATTCCCATTTAAAAATATTTTAATTTAAAAATAATAATTTATACAATATAATATCCGTCTGGGATATTGCAATAGAGGCCTTTATTGTACTAAGGTCGCTATTCCGAATAGATGTCTTAATTGTATGACTGTTTTGTAAATTTTAAAAAGAATAAGAAGATTGTGTTTCCTACTGAGGTCGCTATTGGGAATAACGAACTTAGTATAAGGTCGCTATTTCCAATAGCGACCTTAATTTTAAATTTTTGAGAAAAGCTCTTTAGGAATCGCTAAGTGTCTTAATACATTCATTCGAGGTCGCTAATCCCACCAGCGACCTCATACATACTAAGGTCGCTAGTGGGAATAGCAACAGTAAACAAAAAATTCAAAAATATTCAAAACATATGCCGCTATTCTCATTAGCTTTATTCAAAATGAATAAGTTACTAATGAGAATAGCGGCCGCTGCTGACGTGACACAAATTAGTCCACGAATGCTAAGAGCATCCACAATGGCGTTTCTTATTTTTTGACAAAATGGCAAGTATAGAAATAGAATAGATCGAAAGGTCTGCAGTCGTTGTTTTCGATATTTTGCTAAAATTTGAGTAGGACGAGACAAGTTGTCTCGTCCGTTAATTGTTCCTTTTTGAAGATTAAATTAATTACCAATTAAGTATTAAAATATGTTAATTAAATAAATTCAATATTAAAATATTAACCTAAACCTATTTAATAATCTACTAAACCTACTTAAACAACCTAATCCTACTTTAAAAAATCCCCCAAACCTGGACGGGACATCATGTCCCGTCCGTTTGGTTTTTACTTTTTTTTTTTTTTTTTTTTCTCATAAGATCTCAGCCGTTGGATTACTTGAAAAAAAAGGGAAAAAAAAATTAAAAAAAACAAAACCAAAAGGAACGGGACGGGACATCATGTCCCGTCCGATCCTATTTTTTTTATAAAAAAAAAAAATTTTAATACGGAACGAGACAACTTGTCTCGTCCGATTATATTAAAAAAATTAAAAATATTGAGACGATACATGATGTCTCGTCTTCTATAATTTGAGATTCGCAACTTCGTTTCTCATATTTGAGAAGCCACTGTAGTTCGTTTGCTATTTTATAAGAAAATCGCAAACGACTGCAGTGCTTCTTTCTTATAAAATTCTCAAAAAATGAGAATATGGGAAATATAGCAAACGACTGTGGATGCTCTAATAGCTTCGAAACTGGTCTATAATCGCAAATATTTTCAAAAAGTGGTCTATGACGGCAAAAAAAATCGAAAAATAGACACAAGACTCAGGAGCCGTTCCATCCACGTCATCACCGACTTCCCTTTCACTCCGATAAACTCCCCAGGCGTAGCTTCCAGTTTTAAGAAGAAGAATAAGAAAAAAAAGAGGAAATGGTGGAGTGGGAGGGAGAGGAGGAGACATCAGGTGGTGGGAAGGAGAATCTGACGGTCGACGATGATCTGAGAGAGATGGCCAAGAAAGCGGCTTGGAGTGTGAGCTCTTGCAAGCCTGGGAATGGACTTGTATTCCTCCAAAGACGACAACCTCGATACCTACTGGCAGTCTGACGGTGGACAGCCCTACCTCGTCAACATCCAGTTCCAGAAAAAAAGTCAAGCTCCTTGTAATAATAACTAACTCAATTCATCTTCCAATTTGGAAGGGGATGATGTTCAAACTAGTTGTTAATGTTTGGTTGTTTTTAGTTGGTGGTTCTGTATGTGGACTTCAAGCTTGATGAGAGAGCTACACTCCTAGCAAGATCTCTGTCAGAGCCGGCGATGGCTTCCCCCCCCCCCCCCCCCCCCCCCCCCCCCCCAACCATGTTTTTCTGGCCTCATTACATTAATGTCTAGTGTCTAGTCATTGTTGATGCATTTTGTTTACTCTATGCTGTCTTGTTTCTTGCCAAATAGGAGATTTAAACTGTGGAGCTTGTCAAACCCTCTGGATGGATCTACATATCCCTCTCAGAAACTGATCCCCGGTAATAATTCTATTTGCATCTTTTTTTTTTTTCTTTTTTTTTGTGAACGTTCAAGTCAATGGACAAATATATCACTTGCTAATTCTATGTAGAAATATTTGGGAACTCAGGAATAATACAGTGTGGAATATGACAAATATACACATTTGCAGCATATTCATTGTACCTAGCTATGACTGGAAAGTTGGGCACTGAATCTGGACGATGGAGATTTTTCACTTTCCTTTTGGTGTCCTGTACATAAACTAAGAAGCGTAGATACGGACATGGGACATAGAGACATTGTGACACGCGACACACCGACACAAGGATTTTTTTGTAAAACTACTCTAGTATGACGGTTGTTGTGTCCAACACGTGTGCAACACGACACGGTTACCGAATAGAACTATATGTGCTTCCAATCAATGAAAACAATGTGAACCTATGGAAACATAAAGGGAGAGAATTCATTGGCTTTGCTTTACTGGAATGAATATTTGCTGATAAGGATTCTAATATCAACTAGAATCTTTATCTTAAAAGTCCAATTTGGAATAGATTCCAAGCATAGTTGTTTGAGTCTTTTCTATCAATGAGCAAGTTGTTAGATGGGCCCTATTCTTTTTATGGATCCCGATCTGACACATCTTAATTAAAGGAAGGCAGTGTACGTCCTAGGCAGTCGATGAAGTTTTCATAAAAGATTTTATGAATTGACTCGGGTTTTGACAAGTTGGGGTCCAAGCATCTGATCCCTCATTCCTTTCTTTAGATGTAATGTAGTATATTTCTCATTTACATTCTGTAAAGTCGAGCTCCATAGAGTCAAAATTAGCTTTAAGATTTATCTCGACGGCACATTACCTTATCCAGATACTTATGATAAAAATATAGATACTGTGTGGTTGGAAACTCCATGCATATCATAACCTTTAAATCTTCGTGTCCTCATATTTAAAATGTTAAAAAGATTACTGTGTTGCTTCAGTTAAATGTAATTTGTGACAATCTATGTGTTGTAATGTAGTCTATGGCTCGATTTAGTAACTGGCCACAAAATATCTACCAAATTGTGTACGGTGTTCATTTTAGCAGTGATACTTTTTGCAAGCTACCTTTTGCCTCATATTGATTCTGAAACAGGATTGTCTGCTCTTCTCTTTCCTGTCCAATTTTGCGGGAGCTAAACTAATGAAAATTACCTGTAGGGTACAAGCTAAAGGACCATCAAGTTGCAGGGAGAGGATCAATTTGGTCCCATGTCTGAGGTTCTCCACACCAACTTGTTATGGGACATATATGAATTCTGAAGGTCTCTGTCTGTTTCATTGGTTATAGAAATTATTTGAAGGATTAGCTACCAGTAAGGTCGAGCACAGTTACAAGTTGCAATGCCCAATTGCCCATGATGATTTTAGGTCATACGAGCTCTTCATAAAGTCATTCCTGCCTTTTTTTTATAATAATCAAATAGATTGTTCAAATAGTTTTGAGATATTTTGATCTTTTATAACAATTTGCTTGACCAAAGGTGAATTGGACAATGCACTTCTCTGTCTGTTGGCCCAGAACGTCCTTTATATTCATATATGTAAAGTTGAACTTTGTATTAACCATGGTTTGAGCGTGTCATCTGTATTATATCATAAGGGAACCACAGCAGAACTGAATCAAAATTTGTCTGAGTGATGCCTAGCGAATTCCTGAAAGTGTCCAAATTTAATCCTAATTAAAGAGTGCACTATGATGAGGCATGTGGCTGCCTTTAATTGCTTTTATGCAGTTGCTGGATATTGCTTTCAATATTATGCGTTTATTAGATGTGGAACACTAGTATTAGAACAAAGACACAGATATAAGGGATGAATGTTGGGTTTATGTCTTGCATACTAGATTGGATAAAGAAAACGATGAGACGATGGAGGAATCGAGAAGATTGAAAACAGAGTGGAGGCAAGGAAACAGTCAGCTGACTGTATTTGCAGAAGTGGCAGTCGACCGGTCGAAGGGTGCGGTCGACCGGTCATAGGGTGTAGAAGTCCCAAAATGGGACAGTCGACCGACCTTGGGGGTGCGGTCGACCGGTCGCGGCGTTGATGGGTTTATTGGGTCGGATCTTAGTGATTCGTGAGAAGCCCAACTTGTTCTTCAAGTCAGATCTAACGGCTCCTATCGTAGGGTTGTCTCTTCAGGAATATCCAATGGTTACTATATCAAGATATCAAACTAGGTTTTCTCTAGATCTCTATATATTGTTGTTATTGGCCTCCATTGAGAGCCAAGAGAGAGAGAGTACTTCATTGAAGGAGAGATTGAGTGATTCTCTAATTGTAAACAACTAGTACTTGCTGGTGAGGCTTGAGAGAGGGTCGTTGTGAAAATTATAATATTCTTGTATCTTCTCTAGTTGAATAACATCTTGGGTTTTTTCTCCTCCGGATTAAGGCAAAAGTCCCAACCTGGACAAATTTGTGTATTTTGGTGTGTTTGGTATGATCTCATGTGTGTTTGGTAGTTTGTTGCATCGAATAACTCAACAAGATCATGAAAGAGGGGTTTCTAGTGGGAAATCCATAACAATTGGTATCAGAGCTTCCGGTTCAAGGGTTTGTTCGAGTTCATTGGAAATGATGGCAGATCAAATCATGAAGATCAAGCGGTTCAAAGGCAAGATCGACTTTAATCTCTTGAAGGTGGACATGTATGAAGCATCGGTTCAACAGGACTTGGATCTAGTCCTAGAAGGAGATAAAGGGAGACCAATCGGCACAAAGCAGGAGATATGGAAGCAGATGTGTTCAAAAGTCTTGGATTTAATCCGGTTGTCATTGATGAACGAAGTCAGGTATAAGAGAAGTACGGCGAGTCTTTGGGAAAGATTCAGAACTGACTACTGGGGATCGTCGTCATAAGTTCGGATGCACCAGCGAAGAAAGTTGTGGGGTTTCTCAATGAAGGAAAGTACCGCTCTTCTAGATCATGAAGTGGAGTTCAATATGGAGTTATCTGAACTGAGGGCGTTCAACGCAGATGATCTAAGGGTTTCCAATTCAATATATTCACCATCAAATCCATCCAACATGATAATCGTGTTAGGCGAGAAATCTACCAAGGAGAAGTTTTTCATAGCAGGTATGATCAAGGGGTTGGAGGAGGATGCACTTAGGAAGGAGAGTCAGAAATCGGCGTCAACTTCTGTGAGTTGCTTGGAGGTGGATTGTACTTTGATTGGAAGGAAAAGTGTATGTCGGGGTAAGGTCCGTGTAACGCCCTGAATCCCAAATACAACTGAATTCGAGAATTCTACAGGATCTTTACACTTCATTTAGTACAATTTTACAAGGAATTTAAAAGTTTTCACTTTACATCAGAGTTTACATGAAACTTTACACTTTACATTGCACAGCGGAAGTAAATTTACAACATTTAAAAAAATGTACAATAACATTGAATAATCTTTAAGCATATGTTCCTCTTTAATCTTTATCATGTCATTACCGTGCATACAAAACTGTGGGTACGTCAGTTTATTCAACCGAAGAACATTATACACGGCCATCCTCTATATGCCAGAAATAGTATAACTTATTTTCCATATTTAACAAATACAAACTTGTCACATATCAAACTAAAGGGAATACCCTAATGATGTCGTGTTGTGATTGTGTACTTAGTCCTTAATGCAATTATTTATATTATATGACACTAATGCGCACTTGTTCGGATTCTATGCATCCCATACTACATAGGTCCGAGGGTAAGCCTCTTATTCGTTCTTCATCTTTGTAGGGTTCAATCCCTCGTCATGACTTAATCTATTACTGTAACTACGGTGAGTATCCTAGATGATCTATGAGTACAAGCTCGTGTACAGAAAACCTGGAGGGGAATCTCACGCCATGTCTTGACTCATCAAGCATGCATTCTGTGGCAATTTAGCCTCCTTCATGGCACATGATCCTCTTGCAGTCACCAAACATCCCACAAGCGTGGCTAAAGTCCGATCATTACTGAGTAGTGCCCACACCATGTCTTGACTCATCAAACATGCATTCTGTGGCTCACACCCGCACCGTAAACTCTAGTTCTCATACTCGTGTTTTTCTCTCACTTTCATCACGTCTCCACTATGTACTAATCCTTAGTTTTTATTAGAATCATGAACAAAATCAAAGCTCTAGAGTTAGCCTCTCCACTAAACCGGAATATTCATTCATTCAAACATGACCAACCTTGGTCTTTCATTTCAAATTTCATTTCTTTTCTTTCCAATTGCCGGGGGAGACTAAGCTACTCTTTTGTTTCAATTCCAATTCACAATTTCTAAAGTTGAGCATTTCCAACTCATAAGTTCATTTCATAATCATAACAGATTTTTCTTTTTCAATGGCATGATCTCTAAATTTATTCATGAGTTCATAATCATACATGGAATTATAGATTTCATCAAATATCAATTTCACATTTAAATCACATCACTAAATGAATATTCACATCTCCAAATTTTCACACTATTCTCCAATGAGAATAATTCACATCACATCACTACATATAATTTCTATCTTTATTACACTTCTTTTCTAGCATTTTATTTCAAGTCATTTTTTGCAAAGTGTAATTTTCATAACATACAAGTGTAGGATACTTATTCTCAAAACATACCCCATTTCATGTAAATAATTACCAAATTATTTTTCATAAATCCCCCATATTTTTAGAATAATAAATATATTTTTTTCATAATTTTTCAATCATCGAAAACACCAAAAAAAATATTTTTTTCCCCAAAGTTTAATACTGGCCGAGCCCCAGATTCGAACCAGCAACCACCAAGAAGCAAACCGCACGCTCTGGCCTCTAGGCCGTGTGTGCCAATCGATATGAAGAGGTGGAGAGCTTTAAATGCTCTCGATTGTAGCATTTATCCTTTTTCAAAAATACAAAAAAGTATGGTGCTAAGGGGATTCGAACCAGTGACTCAAGAGAACACAGCCGCGCGCGCTAGCCATCTGGCTACTTGCGTTCATGTTGTCATATTCCAACCCGTAGTCTAGTTAAATCTATCCTCTCTGTTTAGTAAATATTTCGATGTTCAACAATCTCTCATTTCATTTTGCCTTTACTAAAGTTGCTGTAAATGTCTAAATTGACTATTCCCAACCTAAATTATACTCCAGTATAATAAAAATAATTTTTTTCAATAATTAACACATCATTTTTATATAATTAATTCGAATTAAAACTACCACCACCACATTTCTTTTTCGACATTTCTTATCAAGTTTAACGACCCTAATCTTTTTATTAGCGATCAATTTTCTGTTTTTAATCATTTCCCAATCATACAACCTATAACTTAATTCATCCATCACAACATTATCACAAAAAGTCCATTTAAGCACATAAAGTAATATTGCCAATCTACTAACTCTTGCATATAATTTTTAATGCTAATAATGAAGTTTTCTTTACACAATCCATAGCCATAATCATTTCGCACACAACTTGAATTTTAATAATAGAACCACATACAATTGCATATCAACATTTCAATCAATCAATAGGTCATTTTTTCAATTAAATGTGTACTCTTATTAGTCTTTTTCATGCATCATTCTTTCAAATCAAATCTAGCATGCTCCCTAATTAGAAATATAGAAAATTTACCCACCTTAATTGGAGAGACTACACTTAGCAACACCTCCTAAACCAATGTCCTTGCAAAAAACGATGCGCGCACACAAGCCTCCACAATGCCAACCGAGCCTCCTCCAAGCCAACCCGAGATCTCCTATTGATGCCGGCCTTGTTGCAAGCACAAACCCCTCACAAACTCTCAATCTTTTACTCACTTGTTACTACTAAATAATGTATTTTAGACTATAGGTTTGGAGGAAATAATAAGCACAAGAATAACTAGGCTAGGGGGGGGGGGGTATTTATACTAAAAATTTAGGAAAATGGAAGGCTAGGATTAACTTAGGAGTTAGGATTAAAAGGCTAGGTTTCAAGGAGGAGTTACAATAACCAACCATGATCAAGTAACCACCACCCATGACTCCACTCAAATTTTCCCTTTTCCCTCCAAAAGCTCCAACCGGCCATGTTCATCATGTGCATTTTGCACGTGTACGTGCAATGCACGTGCATGCAACTTGGTACCATTTAAAAATTGTACATTATATTTTTATATGAAAATAATCTTTAAAATGCATTCTACACTACAAGTTATATTTAAAAATAAAATAGCTCATGGGCTTTAGTTTATGGGCCAGAATAATAATTAGAAAATATAACAAATAAATTAGATTTGGGCTTTTTAAAAGAAAGGCTTTTGTCTATTTGAAAAAGGGCTTTATATAAAAATAATTAAAAAGCACATATTTAAACATCTATACTCATCATAATGAAAATAATTACCAAAAATATTGCACGTGCACATTACGTGCAAAAATAAATAATTTTCATTAAATGAAAATCGGGGCGTTATAACACTCTCTCCTTAGAATAGTTTCGTCACCGGAACTACAGTCAAGAGTGAGGAACAAAATACAACACTCATAACAAGCACGAGAGGAAGAAAATACAAAGATACAAATCAAGCAAAAAGATCAGGATAGTCCTTCAGCATCCTCTCCTCAGACTCCCAAGTAGCCTCTTCAACCAAATAGTTTCTCCAGACTACCTTGACCATCGGTATCGTCTTATTCCTCAAGACTCTCTCTCGACGATCAACAATCTCGACAGGAGACTCGATGTAATTCAAATCCAACTGCAAACCTTCCGGCACTTCAGGCAAATGATGGCTCGGATCTGGAATATAACCTCTCAGCATAGACACATGAAAGACATTGTGCACCTGAGATAACTCTTCCGGTAATTCCAGCCGGTAAGCAGTTTTTCCGATCCTTTTCAATATCTTGTATGGGCCTATAAATCTCGGGGCTAACTTCCCGCCTTTGCCAAATCGAACCACACCTTTACTGGGCGATACTTTCAAAAAGACGAAGTCACCGACCTCAAATTCAAGGTCCCTTCTCCGGTTGTCTGCATAGCTTTTCTGCCTGCTCTGAGCTTCTACCAACCTTTTCCTGATTAGATCAATCTTCTCAGAGGTTTTTTGTACAAGCTCAGGACCAAACAACTGACGCTCCCCAACTTCAAACCAACAAACAGGTGTCCTGCACTTCCTACCATACAAAACTTCGTACGACGCCATCCCAATGCTAGTCTGAAAACTATTGTTGTAGGCGAACTCTACCAAAGGTAAATGCCTTTTCCAACTGCCTCCAAAGTCTAGTACACAACACCGAAGCATATCCTCAAGAATACGGTTGACTCTCTCGGTCTGCCCATCGGTTTGCGGATGAAAAGCAGTACTGAAATCCGTCTTGGTACCCAAAGCTGTCTGAAGACTCCTCCAGAAATGCGAAGTAAACCGCGCATCTCGATCAGACACAATAGTTGACGGAACACCATGGAGCCGGACGATTTTGCCAACATACAACTCAGCTAACTTTTCCATCGAAGCAGTGAGTTTCATCGCCAAAAAGTGAGCGGATTTGGTTAGTCGATCGACTATAACCCAAATCACATCATTGCCTTTAGGACTCTTAGGCAATCCCGTAATGAAATCCATACTGATGTTATCCCACTTCCATTCCGGAATAGGTAACAGCTGTAATAGACCTCCGGGTCTCTGATTTTCGGCTTTGACTTGCTGACAAACCTCACACTTCGCCACAAATTCAGCCACATCCCGCTTCAAACCAGACCACCAGAAATGCGGTTTGATATCTCTGTACATCTTAGTACTCCCAGGATGTACCGATAAAAGAGTAGCATGCGCCTCCTGAAGAGTACTCTCTTTCAGGTCCGCCTGATTCGGAACACATAGCCTCTCTCCAAACCACAACACTCCATCCTTGATTTGAAATCCGGACAACCTGCCAGCACTAACCTGCTCCTTCATCTCCAAAATATCAGCATCAACCTCCTGACTTGCAATGATCCTTGCATTCAAAGTAGGATAAAGCCTCAACTGAGCTAAAGATGCTCCCAATTCTTGCAAGACAACTTCAATACCTGCTCGATCCAATTCCTCAATCAGATGCTTCTGAGTTATAATCAAACTGGATAAACTGCTCTTACGACTAAGTGCATCAGCAACAACATTAGCTTTCCTAGGATGATACTTGATCTCAGGTCGCATGTCCTCAAGCACTTCCAACCATCTCCGCTGCCTCAAATTCAGATCCTTCTGCTGATATATGTACTTCAAACTCTTGTGGTTCGTGTACATGTTCAATTTCTCACCATACACGTAGTGTCTCCATTGCTTCAGGGCAAAGATAATCGCAGCCAACTCCAGATCATGAGTCGGATAATTCTTCTCATGCGGTCGTAGTTGCCTAGACCCATAAGCGATTACTCTTCCCTCTTGCATTAAGATACAACCAAGCCCACGATGTGAAGTATCGCTATAAACATCATACTCAACACCTGCTCTAGGCAAAGCCAAAATAGGTGCAGCAGTCAGTTTCTCTTTCAACTCCTGAAAACTTGCCTCACATTGCTCAGTCCACTTGAAGTTCACATTCTTCTTGGTCAGAACAGTGAGCGGCACGGCTATCTGAGCATAACCTTGAATGAATCTCCTGTAGTATCCAGTCATTCCAAGAAAGCTTCTGACTTCCTTTACTGTAGTAGGCCTAACCCAATCTCTCACTACCTCTATCTTCTGAGGGTCAGTTGCCACTCCCTCCTTAGAAAGGATGTGACTTAGGAATGCCACTTCAGATTTCCAGAATTCACACTTGGATAGCTTGGCATACAACCATCCTGATCTGCAATTAGTAAATTTGCAGGAGAAGAAAAGAGAAAACAAGTACCCGTCAATTGCAAGTTACGGACCACTTATAATGTAGGATACAAGTACATGTGAAAACTGACAAATAGCATGGAATGATGCATCAACAGTAATAACTAGCATGAATCAGTAAAACAAGGTTGATTAGCATGGTATACTAACAGTACAGGTGCTTATGTCAAATGCAGTGTCATTTGGCAACTAAAAGTGTCCAGTAACAGTATCATATAACAGTATCAGTAGCAGTATGTTCAGTGTATCAGTATAACAGTATAACAGTATAACAGTGTCAGTGTAACAGTATAATAGTGTCAGTGTAACAGTATCAGTCTAACAGTATCAGTCTTATATTCTTACAGTCTTGTGTGTATTACTAGCTAGGTAGCACATCATGCGCCCCAAAAACATAACACATGGTTGCTACAACAAACAGTTTCGCTTATAGATTTCATAGGGGATCATATAGGGCAGTGTATTTAGGTATCAGTAACAGTATCAGTAGCAGTAACAGTCAGAACCTAGTGGTCCTCCTCCGATTACACCTTCTATAGGGAAGTGTGCAATCAGGTTATCAGTAACAGAAATCAGAAAGTCATAATCTATTGGTCCTCCTCCGAGTACACGTTCCTATAGGGAAGTGTGCAGTCAGATAATCAGTATAACAGTATAACAGATGCCCAGTATGGGAAACACGGACCCCCTTCCAAGTACACATTTCTATGCTTTTCTACTACTAGATCTTTCCCATAAATCCTGGCTTGATTACTTTTATTATGGTTATCAACATACATGAATACGTACGGAATGATGTCAAATTAACATGGTATAATAAGTATTAGGTTCAGGGAAACAAATAAACATGCATAGATAATTTACAATCACATAAACGAGCAAAACAGTGTATGTTCATATTCAGGACAGCAAGACGTAAAGTACCAAAACATTGAATCCCGTCGCTACAGAAATGCAAATCTAGATACGTCAAAGGATCTGGAAACTAGACATCCACACGAATCCAGCGAATATAATTAAGTAATATAGTAATTCACAACATCATAGCTCCAAACAGGTTTGAATTCAGAAAACACGTTCAGTCAAAAATCAGGAAAACAAATTATCAGTCAGGAAAACTGTATCAAAATCTTTCAAATAAATTCAGGAAAAATCTGGGGCATTCCCCTATATGTCTAGCATCAAAATATAAAGTTTTATAATATTCCAGTAAAATTAGTTTAGTCATAAAAAATAAGAAACCATTGGCAAATCTGAAGTTCCCAACACTGCTGTATGAAAACTGAATTATCTCGCAACCAGTGAAACGAAATCCAAATCCTCCAAATGGAGGTAAAAATAGATAATATATACTAACTTTCATATTTCACAAACATTTTTCATACAGTAAAAGGGTACATTGCGAAAATAGGGATCTTTACAGATCAGCGAGCAAATTACAGCAAGTATAGATTTCATAAGCGAGCGTGAAACAACACATAAAGCTCATCGATAAATTTCACCAAAATTCTGGGTAATCCCTAACTAGATAAAGAAACACTGACCAAAGTTTTGGGTTAAAATAGTACATGTAGCATAGTTCTTTAAAATGATTTGTCATCGAAATTATTGAAAAACAGAATCTGGAAAAGATCGACACCTATGTTGTAAAACAATCATAACTCAGTCAAGCAAGGTCAGAGGGGTTTGAAAATCGATGAAATTATCTAAAACTCATGTTTTATACCGAAATTGAGATACTGACTTTAAAATAGTCAAAAACAGCAAACAAAACAGAACGGCGAAAAAATACAGATTTTTCCCTTAAACACGAAATCAACATAGATTCAAGAAAATTGATCCAAACACACCCAAATATGAAATCGAGTCTACCAAGTGTTTAAACATCATGAATTAGGTTTATTAACATGTCCGCACCGAAATTATCACATGGGTCTCAACCAAATCATGAATTCTTCCAAAATCTCACATACATGGTCCAAATCAAGAACGAGTAAAATCCTAGGTTAATTTATATCCATATGGTGTCGTGAGTCATATATGGACAAATTTTCACAATAGAGACAAAACCCATCAAGAAAATCACAAACAAGAGTCGTATCTAGACCTAACTACACTATATGTGAACTTTTTTACTTGTGTCAAACAAATAAATTGGAGTACAAGTTACTTGCCTGGAAGATGACGAAAACAGTGAAGCCGAAAGCAAGAACAACGGGAACGAATCCAGGGCACGAACTCAAACGAATAAAATGAAACCAACGAACCACACGAACGAATCACAAATCCACGAACCCACACACAAAACAACTACGAATCCGCGAATTCAAAACGAGCACATGAATTCAACACCCACAAACCACGAACAAGAACCCGACGATCAAGAACTCAAAGCAACCCACAGCAAGAGCACAAACGAGGGACGGACAAAGAACAATAGCTCGAGTGCTCACGGCGAGAGTACGAAGGCAACGACCTCGGAGAGAGAGAGCGGGCTGGCGGTGCTGCCGGCGCCGTCAGCTGCAGCTGCGTTGTGATTGCCGAATAGCGCAGGGATAGAGAGCAGGACGGAGAGCCACAGAGGTGCACAGCGGATGCACAGGAAGAGGTGGAGACGCGCAGTCGCACTGGCGGCGCTCGGGAGAGCACAGCCCAGGGCTTTACGCTGGCTGGCTGACAGAAGGAAGGCCAACACAGGGGGTAAGCACTGATGGTGTGGCGTTGCACAGCAAGGGAGGCGCGGTAGGGTCTGGCACTGTGTGGGATGCTACTGGACTGCAGAGGTTGCTGCGATTGGAGGGGAGCACAGCCAGGGAAGAGGTTGAACGGGAGAGAGAGATTAACGGGAGGGAAGGTGAAGAGTCGGAGATAGAGTTTTCCAAAGATGAAGAGGTGGCTCAGAAGATTGCAGGCATCGGGGTTTTAATATATATAGGTGGAGGTAGGATGCATTAGGGTTTTAGGTTGATATAGGGGTGTAACCGGGTGTACTTGGGTTTTGGGTATATGACTGAATGGATAACGGGTCTGGGGTAAGTGTAGTTGGGTTTTAATTGGTTAAATGGGTTATTGGGTAAAGTATGAATGGTAGATGAGTTTAGGTAAAAAGTAATTGGGTTATAGGGTTTTATTAAAGATCCAATAGGGTTTAAAAATTCAATAAAATAATGGGTTTAAAGCAAAAGATCCAATAAGAACAGAGATAGGGTTTTGGGGAAAATAAAACCAATAAAAATATACAATTAGGATTTTATAGAAATACTAATACTAATAATGAAACAATATCAATAGCAATAATAAAAATAACAGTATTAAAAATAACAGTAATAATAATAATAATATTGACAATAATAATAATAAGAAAAGTGATAAAAACAATAATAGTAGTAATAATAATAAAAACCCAGGAAATGATGAAAATAACAAGATTGGTATTATAATATAATTTCATTGGAAAATAGTAGTAAATAAAACCATTGATTAAAATAGATTTTAATAGAAAGTCCAATAATACATTTTAACAAAAATAGTTCGAAAGCGGAAAAGAAATTTACAAAAGTTTGAAATACGGAAAATACACGGAAAATATATTTTTGGGGAAACAGGGATTACAATCCTACCCACCTTACAACAAGATTTCGTCCTCGAAATTTACTTAGGCGGTACATAGGACAAGAAAAACAAACTAACTGGGGGAAGGGTAACAAAGCAGAGGGCTAAAGGGAAAGGAACAAAGCAGTGGCAACACCAGAATAAGAAAGAAGGGAATAGCAATGAAGTCAAATGGAATGCAAGAAAGAGAACAACTAGTATCAAAAGGAAAGAATCAACACAAGATAACAAGGCAATAAGGGAATCGACAGAACTGAAATCAAAGAAAGAAAAGACATGGAAGAATTGAATTAAATAATAAGTCAACAGATGAGAACAATTGCAAGAGATAGGGAAAAGCAAACAGTACTAGGGAGGAGAAGTAGCAAGAGGATCCTGGGACGTGGGGGTTATGGGCCCACCACGCTTCTGCTGCGCCACTCTGATGGTGACGTTCCAAGCTGCAGACAAGTCGTTGTAGACCACGCGACAACAAGCGACGATCTGAGTAGGAAGAAAAAAGTGAGACACCAGATTTAAATAATCAGGTCAAAACTAATGGGTGTTAACAAAAATAATATTAATAATACAAAAATCAACACATATTAATAATAAAATAATAATAAAAAAGATAATAAAAATATTCATAACAATAATAATAATCATAATCATATTGGTAAAAATAATAATAATAATAATAATAAAATATTAACAATACTGGTAAGGATAATAATACAAGACAGAAAATAATTTGAGGTTCATCATTTTGGTGAAAATAATTCAATATCAACATCAAAAATAAAATAGTAAGAAAAATACAATAATAATAATAACAATAGTAATAGTAATAACAAATATAATAATAATAATACTAATAATGATAAGGAAAACAATAATAATAATAGTAGAAATTCTTTGATGTGGGTTCACCTAATTTATATCCATCTGTAGACTTGCCTTCTCGACATCAAGTTGCAACAAAATGAAGAATGAGATGATGCAATCTTCCACACATACTTAGATATTGATTGCTCAATTTAAGTACAAAGTTACGTTTCAAAATTTGTGATATTAAAATACACAATTATTCGAAATAACAAAATTTTCATTTTAGAAAACAATTTTATAAAAGATCCAAAATATAACAAATAATAATCGAAATACACAAAATATTCAAATATATATATATATATATATATATATATATATATATATATATAAAGAAAATATAGGGAGGAGAAGAATGAATTTTATACTCAATAAAGAATCAACAAGGGAGGACGACTACAAGGGACGAAAGAAAATAAGAAATCAAAGAATCGAATATGAAGGAAGAGGAACGAGGGGACACAAGAAGAATTTCAAGAGAATATGGTAGGGAAGGAATATCTAGCATGATACTCAAAATGAGTTAACAAATAAAGATGAATGAAAGAATCAAAGGAATATGGGTACAGAAAGAACGAAACTATACCAAATAAAAAATCAACAAGTGAGAACGACTAAAAGAGACGGAAGAAACAAAGAATCAAGGAAATCGAATAGGAAGGGATCAAATGAATGGAATAAGACTAGTATCAACATCAATGTTGATTATGATTCATTTATGCATTCATGGTTGGTGAAATGTTGAGCAGATTCTAGATTGAGCCAAGCTTGTCTAATATATTAGGTAACTAATATATTAGCCAAACCTGGTGCTCTGATACCACCAAAAATCCTGTCAAGCCCCGCTTCCCAAAAAAATACGGAATACGGATACGTAACGAAAGCCCAGCGAATGATTTTCATTATCCATAAGCTGTTCAAGAATCTATACAACATATCACAGAAATAATCAGAGTCGGAAGCAAAAGTATCAACCAATATGCATAATTGAAATAAGATACCAACATAAATTACTTGAAACGAAAATAATAATCTCAAATAATCAAATTCTGAACGAGTCAAATATCCTGGGTCAAATCGCCCAAATACAAATAAATATCCAAGTAATCAAGTACATTTTATTCAAGTTCAAGCAACAAATAATAATAATAATAAAGCAGAAAATCCAGCACTAATACATCATCTCGCCAATACCATCTGGCAGTCGACCATCCTGATCTGCAATTAGTAAATTTGCAGGAGAAGGAAAGAGAAAATAAGTACCCGTCAATTGCAAGTTACGGGCGACTTATATTGTAGGATACAAGCACATGGGAAAACTAACAAATAGCATGGAATGAAGCATCAAGAGTAATAACCAGCATGAATCAGTAAAACAAGGTTGATTAGCATGGTATATTAACAGTACAGGTGTTTATGTCAAATGCAGTGTCATATGGCAACTAACAGCGTCCAGTAACAGTATCATATAACAGTATCAGTAGTAGTATGTTCAGTGTATCAGTGTAACAGTATAACAGTATAACAGTGTCAGTGTAACAGTATCAGTCTTATGTTCTTACAGTCTTGTGTGTATTACTAGCTAGGTAGCACTTCATGCGCCCCAAAAACATAACACATGGTTGATACAACAAACAGTTTCTCTTATAGATTTCGTAGGGGAGTCATATAGGGCAGTGTACTTAGGTATCAGTAACAGTATCAGTAGTAGTAACAGTCAGAACCTAGTGGTCCTCCTCCGATTACACCTTCCTATAGGGAAGTGTGCAATCAGGTAATAGTAACAGAAATCAGACAGTCAGAACCTATTGGTCCTCCTCCGAGTATACCTTCCTATAGAGAAGTGTGCAGTCAGGTAATCAGTATAACAGTATAACAGATGCTCAGTATGGGAAACACGGGCCACCTTCCAAGTACACATTTCTATGCTTTCCCACTACTAGATCTTTCCATTAAATCCCGGCTTGATTACTTTTATTATGGTTATCAACAGTCATGAATGTGTACGGAATGATGTCAAATTAACATGGTATAATTAGTATTAGGTTCAGGGAAACAAATAAACATGCATAGATAATTTACAATCACATAAACGAGCAAAACCGTGTATGTTCATATTCAGGACAGCAAGACAGTAAAGTACTAAAACAGTGAATCTCGTCGCTCCAGAAATGCAAATATGGATCTGTCAAAGGATCAAGAAACTAGACATCCACACAAATCCAACGAATACAGTTAAGTAATATAGTAATTCACAATATCATAGCTCAAAATAGGTTAGAATCCAGAAAACACGTTCAGTCAGAAATCAGGAAGATAAATTCTCAGTTAGGAAAACTGTATCAAATCCTTTCAAATAAATTCAGGAAAAATCTGGGATATTCCCCAATATGTCTAGCATCAAAATATAAAGTTTTATAATATTCCAGTCAAATTAGTTTAGTCATCAAAAATAAGAAAATATCAAGAAACAGAAGTTTGGCAAATCTAGAGTTTCCAACACTGCTGTACAAAAACTGAATTAACTCGCAACCAGTGAAACAAAATCCAAATCCGCCAAAGGGAGGTGAAAATAGATAAAATATACTAACTTTCATATTTTACAAACATTTTTCAAACAGTAAAAGGGTTCATAGCGAAAATAGGGTTCTTTACAGATCAACGAGCAAATTACAACAAGTATATATTTCATAAGCTAGCGTGAAACAACATATAAAGCTCATCAATAAATTTCACCAAAATTCTGGATAATCCCTAACTAGATAAAGAAATACTGACCAAAGTTTTGGGTCAAAATAATACATGTAGCAAAGTTCTTTAAAATGATTTGTCATCGAAATTATTGAAAAACAGAATCTGGAAAAGATCGACACCTATATAGTAAAACAATCATAACTCAGTCATACAAAAACAAAATCAAGCAAGGTCAGAGGGGTTTGAAAATAGACGAAATTATCTAAAGCTCATGTTTTATACCGAAATTGAGACACTGACTTTAAAATAGTCCAAAACAGTAAAGAAAACAGAACATCGACAAAATAAAGATTTTCCCTTTAAACACGAAATCAATATAGATTCAAGAAAATTGATCCAAACACACCCAAACATAAAATCGAGTCTATCAAGTGTTTAAACATCATGAATTAGGGTTATTAACACATGGGTCTCAACCAAATCATGAATTCTTCCAAAATCTCACATACATGGTCAAAATCAAGAACGGGTAAAATTCTAGGTTAATTTATGTCCATATTGTGTCGTGAGTAATCTATGGCCAAATTTTCACAATAGAGACAAAACCCATCAAGAAAATCACAAACAAGAGTCGTCTCTAGACCCAACTACACTATAGGTGAACTTTTTGACTTGTATCAAACAAATGAATTAGAGTACAAGTTATTTGCCTGAAAAACGACGAAAAAAATGAAGCCAAAAGAAAGAACAACAGGAACGGATCCCGGGCACGAACTCAAACGAACGAAACGAAACCAACGAACCACACGAACGAATCACAAATTCACGAACCCACACACAAAACAACTACGAATCCGCGAATTCAAAACGAGCACATGAATTCAACACCCACAAACCACGAACAAGAACCCGACGATAAAGAACTCAAAGCAACCCTCGACAAGAGCAAGAATGAGGGACGAACAAAGAACAATACCTCGAGTGCTCACGGCGAGAGCACGAAGGCAACGACTTCGGAGAGAGAGAGCGGGCTGGCAGTACTGCTAGCGCCGTCAGCCGCTGCTGCTGTTGTGATGGCCGAACGGTGCAGGGATAGAGAGCGAGACGGAGAGACGCAGGGGTGCACAGCGAATGCACAGGAAGAGGTGGAGACGCGCAGTCGCACTAGCGGCGCTCGGGAGAGCACAGCCCAGGGCTTCGCTGGCTGGCTGACGGGATGAAGGCCAGCGCAGGGGTAAGTGTTGTATATCTCAGCTATCTAAATAAATAGATAAATAAGACACAAATTAAAACCTCGCAAGTGTACGAATCGTTTATAGAAGGGTAGTGAAAAGCAAGGGTCGATCCCACAGAGATTGTAGTACTTAACTCACTAATCAATGAAACAAAGAAAAAAAATGCAAATCATACAGTTTGTTCTAAAAGTTTATTTGAAAGGAAATGAAGAGATTAAAAAACTAAATCGAGTAGAATCACAAATTGAGTCACAAATATCTATTAAGTAGTTGGGCTTTGACTTCCACCTGTAGTCAAGAATGCTAGATTACCTTCTACACCATTCTCATCACTCATGTTGTTCCTTTAAGGGCATGGTATCTACTCCTTAAAGTTAATGTTTCCCTAGGTCAAGAATTAGACATGGTATCTACTCTAATTCGTTTCTTTCCTTAAGTATTTAGCATGGTATCTACTAAGTTGCACTTGAAGAAAGCATAGGAACAATGGAATCGAACAAATACTCAAAGTTCTAGAAATTGGTATCAGATCTAGATCCTTCAAGTTGATTAAACCAAGAACCCCTAAAGATTCCTGTGTTACAAGTTATGAGCATAGGATATGGGTCATCTCTATACTCATATAACAGAGTCAGTTTTACAATGAGAAAACTTAATAATATCTGGTTCTTCAGATCAGTCGACTGTGTTAGCGCTCAGTCGACTGGCCCTAAGAGCTTTTTAACAATTGCTGCTTCATATTATAATTTTGATCAAGATAACCAGGTTCAATCAATAAGTGATAGAAGTAATGTTTAAAAGAATATAAGCATTACATGACTACGGTTTCAATCAGCCCAACAATGAAATTAGTTGCGCAGAATAAAACTTTTATTGACTAACAGTTTTGAATACATGATTCTAATAATTAAAATAAAACTAGAAAGAGAAGAAGTAACACTGGTGATGTTCAGCCCGTGAAGTAGACTTGACTGCTTCTAAGTCGACTTGATCTTGCCCTTCAGTGCACTTGATCTCCTTCTTTAATGCTAATAGATTAATGCTTGCTGGTTGATGATCGATGATTCAGAGATTAAGAGATATCTCGTGTATGGTTCCCCCCTCTCTTCTTATAGTTTCTCTTTGTTTATCTGTAGATCTTTAAACTTCAGATTCTTATCTCTTCACGCGCCTGTTATGGATTGAGTCGATCTTCTTACTTGCCAAACCTGAGTCTCTAACTTGATTTGTTGGGAAGTTATTATTTGCAGTCATCCATATCTATTCCCTAGATTTGGCAGCTCACTTTGATTCGGATTTGGATGAAGATGAATCTTCAACCATCTTTATCTTTTAACATCCCGCTGAATGCCAGTCGATTGGTTTTAGAATCAGTCGACTGTATCGTGATTTCTGGAGACTCAAAATCAGTCAGTCAAGTCGACTATTTTCTCGGAGTAAGTCGACTGTACTGTGCATCTTCGGAGCTCATCCTTCTCTGGCCAGTCGACTGATTTGAAATACCAGTCGACTTGTGCTCTGCAGCTTCCTGTGTATCATCCTCATAGTCTGGAGTAAATCTTGAATTTTGTTTCGTTTAGTTGCTTTCAGGCTGTTTCCTCTGGAAAAGAGAAAAGAATAATAAATTACCACATATAGAGAATTTAAATGTCTAATTGCATTAAGATTATTGCTCCTAAATGTGGATATTATTGGATTCATCAAATACCCCCAAACTTAGCCTTTTGCTTGTCCTCAAGCAAAATAAACTACAAGCATCGCTTGACAACTTAACCTTCCCAACATTTACCTCAGAGAACTTGCTACATTAGGTGTCAAGGTTAGAACAAGCATTAAGATAGGTCTAAAAAGTTTTAATTCAAATGTTAATCACTTATTCACAAGAATACTCAACTTGAATATCAAATAATAGTGTGACCAATGCCTCTGCAACATAATCATGATTAAGGTTAGCAAGCTCAACTATATTTCAACTCCAAAGTCTCACCATGGCCTACACTCCCAAAAAAAAATAATAGCTCTCATTATCATGGAATTTTCAAATTAGATCTTGTGACAATTTTCATTACTTGGATGAAACCATATGCTTGATCTTGCTACTACATCTTCACACCATTGATTTTGCACATTACTTGGATCAAAAGGTCTTATATAGGTTGTAATGGGGCCATGGGTGCGGGTTTAAACAATGAAGGAAAAGGAATACAAAAATCTAAAGGATTAGTAAAGCAACTTGCATTGTTCTAAGAGACTTTTTTTTTTTTTTTATATTTTTATTATAAGTATGAGGCCATATATCGCAGGCCTATACTTTATTTCTACCAACACCTTTCACCCATCCACAACTTAGCAATTAACAACTTTTCATTTTTTTTCTTATGACAAATCCTCCAACTTTACTTTATATCCCAACCCCTCACCTTGACATGCCACATCTCTTTTACAATTCTTGCTCTACTAACTCAATAGATATAGGTAAGGTACCCTATTCATCTAGGCATGGTTAAGGATGATGTGTCTTACAAAAAGAAAGCTTTTATAGGCTTCAAAGGGGCAACTAGTGAATAATTGATGTTGGGTAGGCTATTTGTCTTTGGTGATAGATTCTTAGGTGCCTTAATCATTTCCAAGTTTTCAGGCAAAAATCAAAACAAGTTTCGAAAAGTAGCAAAAACAAGTTCTAGTTCACCTCAAGAATGCAGTCAACTGAGATCTTCAAGAGTATGACTCTCTCAAAAAAAATATAAGGCTCAAAACTCACAATTTGTGTATTTAAGTTTACTCACAGTCAATCTTGCTATTCTCTTTTCAAAATTCGTCGAATTGACATGACCACATGAATGAAAGTTTCAAGTATGATCCATATGATAAGTTATTAACATTTTTGAAGATAAAGACCATACTTAATACTTGTTCTCCACTCTCTACCTATAGTAACTGAGCTCATGTTCTCATCATTGTTGTTAGAAGGATATATATATATATATTTTTAAAATGCGAGTAACTACCCCCAAACTTAGATGAACATTGTCCTCAATGTTTGAAACAAAAACTTTAAAATAGGCATGTGTCCCCATCTAGTTTGAAGAAAAGAAATAAAAAGAAATGAATAAAGAACTGAATAAAGAAAAATAAAGAGAAAGTGTAAGTACTCCCCTGAAAATTGGGTTGCCTCCCAATAAGCGCTGCGTTTCTTGTCTTCAGCTAGACTTGATGAGTTCATGCAATGTATTGAATAGTTTGAAGCTTCACATCTTCCTCTCGCGGCTCACAACTCGTTTCAATATAAGGTTTTGCCCTATGCCCGTTCACCTTGAATATTTGATTTTTCTCTTTGTGATGAACCTCTAACGCCCCATGTGGAAAGACCTTTGTAACAATGTACGGGCCATACCATCGTGACATAAGCTTGCCTGGAAAGAGTCGTAATCTCGAGTTGTATATCAATACCTTCTATCCTTCATAAAACTCCTTCCTTGCTAGCTATTTATCATGGTATATCTTGGTCCGTTCTTTGTATAGCTTTGCATTTTCATATGCATCGTGCCTCAATTCTTCAAGCTCATTCAGCTGCAATCTTCTTTTGTCACCTGCTTGTTTCATATCAAAATTGAACTTTTTAATGGCCCAATAAGCTTTGTGTTCCAACTCCACTAGAAGATGACATGCTTTTCCATAGACCAAACGGTATGGCGACATGCCAATGGGTGTCTTGTATGCAGTTCTGTATGCCCATAATGCGCAACGACCAATCCCTTCTACTTGTATTTACAGTCTTTTCCAGAATGCTCTTTATTTCTCTGTTGCTAATCTCCACTTGCCCACTGGTTTGAGGATGGTATGGAGTGCCCACTCTATGTGTAATCCCATATTTCTTCATCAACGAAGCAAATGGAAAATTATTGAAGTGGCTACCACCATCACTAATTATCGCTCGTGGTGTGCCGAACCTGGTGAAGATGTTATCCTGCAAAAACTTGACAACAACTTTGTGATCATTAGTTTTTGAGGGGACAGCCTCGACCCATTTAGACACATAATCCACACCCACAAGAATATATAAATAACCAAATGAGTTAGGAAAAGGACCCATGAAATCGATTCCCCAAACATCAAAAAGCTCGATTACTTGAATGTTTTGCACTGGCATTTAATTTCTGGAAGAGATGTTGCCTGTCCTTTGGCATTTATTACAAGCCCTGCAAAAAGGAAAAGCATCTTTGAATACATTAGGCCAATAAAAACCCGATTGTATTACCTTAAGTGTTGTTCTTTTTGTTCCAAAGTGTCCTCCACATGCATATTGGTGGCAATGTTGTAGAATACTCATTTGCTCTTCTTCTGCCACACTTCTTCTTATAATTTGATCAGGGTAGAATTTGAACAAGTAAGGATCATCCCAATAAAAGTGCTTGCACATGGCCACCAATCTTTTTCTTTCTTGACTTGTCATTCCTGGAGGAAAAACATGAGCAGTGAGATAATTGACAATATCTGCAAACCATGGAGGTTGTATATTTATTTCAAATAAGTGTTCATCTGGGAAGTTCTCATTCATTGGGGGCACAATTCTCTCTTCATCATGCAGTAATCTGGACAAGTGATCGGCAACAACATTATCACTTCCCTTCTTGTCTTTAATTTCAAGATCGAATTCTTGAAGCAACAGCACCCATCTGATCAACCTAGGCTTAGCATCCCTTTTTGCAAACAAATATCTCAAAGCAGCATGGTCAGTGAAAATAATGACTTTAGATCCAATCAAATATGATCTAAACTTCTCTACAGCAAAAATGACAGCTAACATTTCTTTTTCAGTAGTGGAATAATTAAGCTGTGCATCATTTAAAGTTCGAGAAGCATAGTAAATAGCATGGGGTACCTTATTTATTCTCTGACCTAAAAGAGCTCCCAAAGCATAATCACTTGCATCACACATAAGCTCGAAAGGATGATTCCAATCTGGTGCCATGATGATGGGTGCAGATATGAGAAGATTTTTCAATGTAACGAAAGCATTCGTGCATTCTTCTGTCCATGCAAACTCAACATCTTTAGCTAACAATCCACAAAGGGGTCTGGAGATTTTGGAAAAATCTTTTATAAATCTTCTATAGAACCCTGCATGTCCAAGAAAACTCCGTACACCCTTGACTGTAGTAGGAGGGGGTAGCTTCGATATGATGTCAATTTTTGCCTTATCCACCTCGATGCCCTTTTTGGACACCACATGTCCTAAGACAATACCTTGTTGTACCATAAAATGGCACTTTTCCCAATTAAGCACTAAATTGCATTCTTCACATCTTTTAAGCACAAGCTGCAAATGGTTAAGGCATTCATCAAAACAAGATCCAAAAACACTGAAATCATCCAGAAATACCTCGATGAACCTTTCCACCATGTCTGAAAATATACTAATCATGCGACTCTGAAATGTAGCTGGTGCGTTGCACAATCCAAACGGCATCCTCCTGTATGCAAAAGTACCAAAAGGGCATGTAAGAGTGGTTTTTTCTTGATCTTTTGGAGCAATAGCAATTTGATTATAGCCACTATAACCATCTAAAAAATAATAATGACTATATCCTGCTAATCTTTCTAACATTTGATCAATAAAAGGAAGAGGGAAGTGATCTTTCCTGGTTTCGTTATTTAGCTTCCTGTAGTCAATGCATACCCTCCATCCTGTGGTCATCCTCGTAGGGATTAGCTCATTCTCTTCATTCTTCACTACTGTGACCCACTTTTCTTAGGCACTACATGTATAGGACTCACCCATTTGCTATCTGAGATAGGGTAGATGATACCAACATCTTGTAGCTTAAGGACCTCTGTTCATACCACTTCCTTCATGTGTGGATTAAGCCTTCATTGTGCTTCCCTGCTAGGTTTTGCATTATCTTCAAGAAGTATTTTATGCATGCACTTGGATGGACTTATTCCCTTGATATCTGAAATGGTCCATCCTAATGCACTCCTGTGTTCTCGCAATACTCTCAGCAGCTTCTCTTCTTCCTGCGCACTCAAGTTCGCAGCGACTATCACAGGTAACGTCTGGCTTTCACCCAAATATGCATACTTCAAGTGTTCAGGTAGCGGCTTTAGTTCCACATCTGGTGTCCTGGTAACAGAAGAAACAAAAGTGTTATTAGACACAAGATTCTCAAATGCAGGTGCATACTTACCTGAATATGATTTTGGAGTTTCAAGGTAGTGTACTGTCTCTGCAATCCTCCAATCATCATATTCCTGTTCAACATGAGATAGGGTTAGAGAAAGTGTAATTGTAGCCTATAATGGATCAATGCTATTTACCTGAAATGTTTAGTCGACAATCCCCTGAATCACATCAATATTATAACATTCATGATCATCGTGTGGTAATTTTAGTGCATCAAACATTTTAAACTCAACCTTTTCTCCATTTATTTTCATACTTATAGTACCATTTTTAACACAAATTTTTATATCAGCTGTACTCATAAAGGGCCTACCTAAGATGATCGGTAAAGAAGATGGCATCGAAGAGTCTTTCATATCTAAAATAACAAAATCTGCAGGCAAAATAAAATCGTTTACCTGAACTAAAACATCTTCTAAAATAACTCTAGGTCTTCTGATGCTGCGATCAGCCAACTGCAAGGTGATGGATGTTGGTTTGAGTCCCCCCAATCCTAGCTTTTCATAAACAGAGTATCGAAGAAGATTGATGCTTGGCCCCAAATCTAACAGTGCCTTTTCAAAAAAAATGCTCACCAACCCTGCATGGAATGGTAAAACTTCCTAGATCCTTCAACTTAGGGGGTAATTTCCTCAACAACACAGCACTTACTTTCTCTGTCAGAGCCACATCCTCCCTAACCTGAAATGTTCTCTTGTGAGTACAACATTCTTTCAAAAATTTGGCATAAGAAGGAATTTGTTTAATAGCATCAAGTAGGGGAATATTGATTTCTACCCTCCTGAGAGTTTCAAAAATATCAAGTAAATGTTGATCTTTCTTGTGCTTGACTAACCTTTGAGGGAATGGTGGCGATACTGCCCCTTCTTTTTCACTTACCTTGTTGGTACCCAAAGATTTTGATGGCTGTGTGTCTGATTTGTCTGCGTGGGTTCCAACCTTGCTGTCAATTACCTTGCCACTTCTTAGTGTTGTCACCGATTTGAGCTATTCTTGTCCTCTAGGATTTGGTATAGTTTGAGATGGGAGTTCTCCTGCCTTTCTTTCACTTAACTCCTTAGCAATTTGACCAAATTGTGTCTCCAATTTTTGAATGGCTTGCTCCTGTTGGTTGCTTGTTTGATGTTGCTGTTGGAGTAATTGAAGAACGGTAGATTCGAAATCCAACTTCTTCTGTTCTTGTACTAGCCGATCAAACCCATTCCCTATCTGGAAGTTCCGTGCATGCCCTTGTGCAATTTGAATGCCTTGATTGTTTTGATTACTGTTCCATAAGAAATTTGGATGGTTTCTCCACCCTGGGTTATACGTGTTCGAGAAGGGGTTGTTCTTTGGTGGAAACAATCCTTGTCCTACATAGTTTGCATGCTCCTGATCTGTGAAAGAAGACATTGGACATGTATCAGTTGTATGGTCAGAATGAGAGCAAATTGCACAAATTTCTTTTGTTTGGTTTTTTACACCACCCATTGTCGAAATTGCATTAACAAGCATATCAATTTTTTTGTTCATGTTTACCATTTCTAATTGCATGTTATTATTACTAGAAATTTCGTAAACTCCCTGTTTTTTCGAAAGGCCCCTTCCCCTTGTTGAGAATTGTTATGAGTTCTCGCTGAGTTCTTCAAATAGTTCGATGGCCTCCTCACCACTTTTCCTCATCAAGATTCCGTTGCAAGCTGAATCCACAATTGCTTTGTTAGTGTCATTTAAACCCTCATAAAATGCTTGTACCTAATCATCTTTAGGCATGTTGTGCGTAGGACACTTGAGAAGCTTGTTCTTAAAGTCCTTCCATGCTTCGAAGAATAAATCGCCGTCTTTTTGTTGGAAGAGTTGAATCTCCCTTTTTAGTTGTTTGGTTTTCTGGGCTGGAAAGAATTCTTTCAAGAACTTTGTTGCCAATTGCTCCCATGATTGAATTGATTCTGGTTCCAAAGAATTATACTACAATTTAGCATTAAGTTTTAAAGAAAATGGAAACAAGATTAACCTGATTTGTTCGGGGGTAAGCCCTTGGACGCTTTGTGTTCTGCAAAGATCAAAGAAATCTTGTAGATGGAGGGGCGGATCTTCGTCTATTCTGCCACTGAAGTGGGGAACCATGCTAAGTAATTGAGGTGATAGATGCATATTCCCTGTGACATTAGGTTGATAAGCTATGCAAGAGGGTTGCTCAATATTCTTCGGAGTGAATTTGTCCTGCATTGGTACTCGATTTGGTACTTCCTCACCCATTGTTGCTTGTGAATTTGTTTGCTGTACAGTCGACTTGCACCTAACAACAGTCGACTGATTCGTCGCAGACAGTCGACCTAGTCTGTGCAGAGTGCGTACTGTTTCTCCGTCAATAGGTAGTAGCTGGGGATGAAGTGATCGTCTTCAGTGCATACACCAATGTCTTGTAGCCTAAAAGAAAATAATTAATAATAAAAAAAAATAAAAGAAAAAGACTTTTATTGATTTGCAAGTTAAAATACTAAACAATCCCCGGCAACGGCGCCAAAAAATTGTTGTATATCTCAGCTATCTAAAAAAAAAGATAAACTAGACACAAATTAAAATCTCGCAAGTGTACGAATCGTTTATAGAAGCGTAGTGAAAAGCAAGGGTCGATCCCACAGAGATTCTAGTACTTAACTCACTAATCAATAAAACAAGAAAAAAAATGCAAATCATATAGTTTGTTCTAAAAGTTTATTTGAAAGGCAATGAAGAGATTAAAAAACTAAATCGAGTAGAATCACAAATTGAGTCGCAAATTTCTATTAAGTAGTTGGGCTTTGATTTCCACCTGTAGTCAAGAATGCTAGATTACCTTCTACACCATTCTCATCACTCATGTTGTTCCTTTAAGGGCATGGTATCTACTCCTTAAAGTTAATGTTTCCCTAGGTCAAGAATTAGGCATAGTATCTACTCTAATTCGTTTCTTTCCTTAAGTATTTAGCATGGTATCTACTAAGTTGCACTTGAAGAAAGCATAGGAACAATGGAAACGAACAAATACTTAAAGTTCTAGAAATTGGTATCAGATCTAGATCCTTCAAGTTGATTAAACCAAGAACCCCTAAGGATTCCTGTGTTACAAGTTATGAGCATAGGATATGGGTCATCTCTATACTCATATAACAGAGTCGGTTTTATAATAAGAAAACTTAATAATATCTGGTTCTTCAGATCAGTCGACTGTGTTAGCGCTCAGTCGACTAGCCCTAAGAGCTTTTTAACAATTGCTGCTTCATATTATAATTTTGATCAAGATAACCAGGTTCAATCAATAAGTGATAGAAGTAGTGTTTAAAAGAATATAAGCATTACATGACTACGGTTTCAATCAGCCCAACAATGAAATTAGTTTCACATAATAAAACTTTTATTGACTAACAGTTTTGAATACATGATTCTAATAATTAAAATAAAACTAGAAAGAGAAGAAGTAACACTGGTGATGTTCAGCCCGTGAAGTAGACTTGACTGCTTCTAAGTCGACTTGATCTTTCCCTTCAGTGCACTTGATCTCCTTCTTCGATGCTAATAGATTAATGCTTGCTGGTTGATGATCGATGATTCAGAGATTAAGAGATATCTCGTGTATGGTTCCCCCCCTCTCTTCTTATAGTTTCTCTTTGTTTATCTGTAGATCTTTAAACTTCAGATTCTTATCTCTTCACGCGCCTATTATGGATTGAGTCGATCTTTTTACTTGCCAAACCTGAGTCACTAACTTGATTTGTTGGGAAGTTGTTATTTGCAGTCATCCATATCTATTCCCTGGATTTGGCAGCTCACTTTGATTCGGATTTGGATGAGGATGAATCTTCAACCATCTTTATCTTTTAACATCCCGCTGAATGCCAGTCGACTGGTTTTAGAATCAGTCGACTGTATCGTGACTTCTGGAGACTCAAAATTAGTCAGTCAAGTCGACTGTTTTCTCGGAGTAAGTCGACTGTACTGTGCATCTTCGGAGCTCATCCTTCTCTGGCCAGTCGACTGATTTGAAATACCAGTCGACTTGTGCTCTGCAGCTTCCTGTGTATCATCCTCATAGTCTGGAGTAAATCTTGAATTTTGCTTCGTTTAGTTGCTTTCAGGCTGTTTCCTAGGAAAAGAGAAAAGAAGAGTAAATTACCACATATAGAGAATTTAAATGTCTAATTGCATTAAGATTATTGCTCCTAAATGTGGATATTATTGAATTTATCAGTAAGCACCGGTGGTGTGGCGTCACACCGTAAGGGAGGCGCGGCAGGGTCTGGCGCTGTGTGGGATGCTGCTGGACTGCAGAGGTTGCTGCGATTGGAGGGGAGCACAGCCAGGGAAGAGGTTGAATGGGAGAGAGAGATTAGTGGGAGGGAAGGCGAAGAGTCGGAGGAAGAGTTTTCGGAAGATGAAGAGGTGGCTCAGAAGATTGCAGGCATCGGTGGTTTAATATATATAGGTGGAGGTAGGATGCATTTGGGTTTTAGGTTGATATAGGGGTGTAACCGGGTGTACTTGGGTTTCGGGTATATGACTGAATGGATAACGGGTCTGGGGTAAGTGTAGTTGGATTTTAATGGGTTAAATGGGTTATTGGGTAAAGTATGAATGGTAGATGAGTTTAGGTAAAAAGTAATTGGGTTATAGGGTTTTATTAAAGATCCAATAGGGTTTAAAAATTCAATAAAATAATGGGTTTAAAGCAAAAGATCCAATAAGAATAGAGATAGGGTTTTGGGGAAAATAAAACCAATAAAAATATACAATTAGGATTTTAGAGAAATACTAATACTAATAATGAAACAATATCAATAACAATAATAAAAATAACAGTATTAAAAATAACAGTAATAATAATAATAATAATGAAAATAATAATAATAATAAAAGTGATAAAAACAATAATAGTAGTAATAATAATAAAAACCCAGGAAATGATGAAAATAACAAGATTGGTATTATAATATAATTTCATTGGAAAATAGTAGGAAATAAAACCATTGATTAAAATAGATTTTAATAGAAAGTCCAATAATACATTTTAACAAAAATAGTTCGAAAGCGGAAAAGAAATTTACAAAAATTTGAAATACCAAAAATTCACAGAAAATACATTTTTGGGAAAACAGGGGTTACAAAGCCATTGAAACGAGTTGTTTGCAAGAAGAGAAGGAAGAGAGTCTAGAGCGTTTTAAATCACACTGGTGTAGATTCATGAGTAGGCAATCCAAGGTGGAGATTGTTTGGTTTATGTCTTGCAGTAGATTGGATAAAGAAGACGATGAGACGATGGAGGAATCGAGAAGATTGGAAACGGAGTGGAGGCAAGGAAACAGTCAGCTGCTGTATTTCCAGAAGTGGCGGTCGACCGGTCGAAGGGTGCGGTTGACCGGTCAAAGGGTGCAAAAATCCCGAGAATGGGACGGTCGACCGACCTTGGGGGTGCGGTCGATCGGTCGCGGTGCTGATGGGTTTATTGGGTCAGATCTTGGTGATTTGTGAGAAGCCCAACTTGTTCTTCAAGTCAGATCTGAAGGCTCCTATCATATGGTTGTCTCTTCCGGAATATCCAATAGTTACTGTATCAAGATATCAAACTAGGTTTTCTATAGATCTCTATATATTGTTGTTATTGGCCTCCATTGAGAGCCAAGAGAGAGAGAGAGAGTACTTCATTGAAGGAGAGATTGAGTGATTCTCTAGTTGTAAACAACTAGTACTTGCTGGTGAGGCTTGAGAAAGGGTCGTGATCTTTTCTAGTTGATTAACATCTTGGGTTTTTTCTCCCGGAGATTAAGGTGAAAGCCCCAACCGGGGTAAATTTGTGTGCTTTGGTGTGTTTGGTATGATCTCATATGTGCTTGGTAGTTTGTGTTGATTGCATCGAATAACTCAACAAGATCCTGAAAGAGGGGTTTCTAGTGGGAAATCCATAACAATTGGTATCAGAGCTTCCGGTTCAAGGGTTTGTTCCAGTTCCTTGGAGATGATGGCAGATCAAATCATGAAGATCAAGAGGTTCAAAGGCAATATCGACTTTAATCTCTTGAAGGTGGACATGCATGAAGCATCGGTTCAACAGGACTTGGATCTAGTCCTAGAAGGAGATAAAGGGAGACCAATCGGCACAAAGCAGGAGATATGGAAGCAGATGTGTTCAGAAGCCTTGGGTTTAATCCGGTTGTCATTGATGAACGAAGTCAGGTATAGGAGAAGTACGACGAGTCTTTGGGTAAGATTCAGAACTGACTACTCGGGATCATCGTCACAAGTTCAGATGCACCAGCGAAGAAAGTTGTGGGGTTTCTCAATGAAGAAAAGTACCGCTCTTCTAGATCATGAAGTGGAGTTCAATATAGAGTTATCTGAACTGAGGGCGTTCAACGCAGATGATCTAAGGGTTTCCAATTCATTATATTCACCATCAAATCCATCCAACATGATAACCGTGCTAGGCGAGAAATCTACCAAGGAGAAGTTTTTCATAGCAAGTAGGATCAAGGTGTTGGAGGAGGATGCACATAGGAAGAAGAGTCAGAAATCGGCGTCAACTTCTGTGAGTTGCTTGGAGGTAGATTGTACTTTGATTGGAAGAAAAAGTGTATGTCGGGGTAAGGTCCGGGGCCACTAGTGCAAAGAAATTGAGCATTACATGAGAGACTGTTCCAAGCGATTGAGTCAGAGGGATGCCAAATTCAGTGCTGCTGAATTAGGTGAAGGCTTAAACAGTCCTTTTGTTTCAAGTTCTTTAGATGTGATTTCTTATTGTTCTTTTGATTCGGTTAGTTCTTCTCAAGTTTGCTCCGAGATGGAGATGGTTTCTACTTACAAGTCTGCATCATATCGTTGTGTGGGAACGAAGTTTGATAAGATTTGTGAAGTAATGGTATCTACTTACAAGTTTGCGTCATGTCGTTGTATGAGAACGAAGATTGACAAGACTTGTAAAGTTAGATTTGAGAAAACAAATGAGTCGAAGATGACAGGCAGAAGAGGATACACACTAGAGGAGGGCATGCATATTCCTTTAATGAAGCGGAGCCTTATTTCTATGAGAACTCTAGATGTTCAGGACTGCAGGTACACAGATCTAGGTGGAGTTCGTTCAGTTTGGGAAAGTTATCGTAAGGTGATGAAGGGTAAGAGGGGAATTAGGCGGATTCAGCACAACCTCTACCAGCTTTGTGGGAATATGAAACATTGGCCAAGTAGTTTGAAGCCCATTGTTCCTAAAGCACTATCTAGTAGCCATCACTAGCATCATCTGAGCGAGACTGCGACGTTCGAATATCGTCGGAAGATGGAAAGAGCCTTGAGGTAGGTAGATTTCGTGTGGAGGGTGGCACCTTCATGATTACATCTACTGGGGTGTGCCCTTGAGGGAGCATACAATGGGAGAAAAACAAGTGGAGATATATTCAACTAGCAGAGAAAGCCATTGAAACGAGTTGTTTGCAAGAAGAGAAGGAAAAGAGTCTAGAGGGTTTTAAATCACACTGGTATGGATTCATGAGTATGCAATCCAAGGTAGAGATTGTTGGGTTTATGTCTTGCATACTCGATTGGATAAAGAAGACGATGAGACGATGGAGGAATCGAGAAGATTGGAAACGGAGTGGAGGCAAGGAAACAGTCAACTGCTGTATTTGCAGAAGTAGTGGTCGACCGATCGAAGGGTGCGGTCAACCGGTCATAGGGTGCAGAAGTTCCGAGAGGGGGACGGTCGACCGACCTTGGGGGTGTGGTCGACCGGTCGCGGCGCTGATGGATTTATTGGGTCGGATCTTGGTGATTCGTGAGAAACCCAACTTGTTCTTCAAGTCAGATCTGACGGCTCCTATCGTAGAGTTGTCTCTTCAGGAATATCCAATGGTTACTATATCAAGATATCAAACTAGGTTTTCTCTAGATCTCTATATATTGTTGTTATTGGCCTCCACTGAGAGCCAAGAGAGAGAGAGTACTTCATTGAAGGAGAGATTGAGTGATTCTCTAATTGTAAACAACTAGTACTTGCTGGTGAGAG
This sequence comes from Hemerocallis citrina, assembly GCA_017893485.1. NCBI lineage: Eukaryota > Viridiplantae > Streptophyta > Magnoliopsida > Asparagales > Asphodelaceae > Hemerocallis > Hemerocallis citrina. The sequence goes on from CM030361.1 coordinate 174,076,344, forward strand.
TTGAGAGAGGGTCGTCGTGATAATTGTAATATTCTTGTATCTTCTCTAGTTGAATAACATCTTGGGTTTTTTCTCCTCCGGATTAAGGCGAAAGCCCCAACCGGGACAAATTTGTGTGCTTTGCTGTGTTTGGTATGATCTCATGTGTGATTGGTAGTTTGTGTTGAATGCATCGAATAACTCAACAAGATCCTGAAATAGGGATTTCTTTTGGGAAATCCCTAACAATGAACATATCAATGTATGTGTTCTATTTCACATAATTTCTTTATGGGACATGAACAAAATTATTATATATAGGAGCCTAATACTCCAAAGTAGTTAATTGTGATCTAAAGTATTAGTATGTAAGGTAGCAAGTTTCAGTATGAATGAACCTCCAATTTTGTGTCTTTGGGTTGGAGAAATTATTGTATCTGTTACATGAGTCAAAATTAAAAGTAGAGATGTGAACAACCAAAAGAAGTTTTACCCCAGGTAGAATGACACTCAATACCTGGAAATTTATTTGATTTTCCTTTCTTTTGGGTGGTTGGAGGATCTATTGAGGAGCCAAAATTATTGTCGACTTTGTCTAGTATCAGTTTAGTTGGGATTTTTAGCATAGCGTTATGAAGTACCTAACAGTGTGGAGGATAACAAGCATTAGAAGCTTGATATGTAAAAAATAACATGCCACTGAATCGATAAACTGGTTTTATTATGCTTATAATTCTTGAGAGAGTTTCTTCTTCTAATTGTCAGATTGATCATACAGGAAATCATTCAAGATGTGAACTGAATGATGGATAAATGTAATGAAAGCTTAATGTTAATTTTCTTGAAGCATAATTTTCAAATAATCTGATCTCACGCAATTGGTCAAATTTATCTTAAGACGCTGATGTCATTAAGAACGCTGAAATTGGTTGTTGATAGAGTGTACATAGACCTGTATCGTTGGGTATTTCTTCATCTACATGAACTAAAGTTAAGACATAGGTGGCTTAATGTTTAGGCTAAGGTCAGAGGGAATCTCACAGTAAGACCAATCAAGAGGAGCTGTGCGGTTAAGAGGGGGAGAGCATAGATGGTTTGAGATGTGACAAGAGATCGCATACTAAAGGATCCATGGGCGAAGAAAATTAGATAGTTCTTCCTGATGGCGATGTACCACCTGCTTGCTCCCCAAATTCAATAATCACCTAACTCCCTCCCAAATTTCAACAACTACCTACCCCAATTAGATGGATAGGCACCGGCCAAAAATAAAAAATCTCCTTTCCTTGACTATAAATTGAGATCGGGGAAGGGATATGTCGCAGTAGAAGGGAGGAAGAAAAATAAATAGTGATTAAGAGAAGAATAGAGTATTATAAGAGTGTTTTCAAGATAATATTGTCTCCTTAGAGATAGTTTGCCTACTTTGTATTTTTCCTCAAATTTGTGAGAGTTGTTTCTCCTACTATAAGAGAGGGTAAAATTGTTCTCTCCTTATATTTAGAAAGATTGTACTGTAATTGCTACTTTCAATAGTGTAATTCTACTACACTTGCCCGTGTTTTTTACCCCATCTTCTTTGAGATTTTTCCATGTAAAATATTTATGTCCACTTTATCTTCACTTTCTCAATTTTGTTTTAGTTGTGATGTAGCTTCTACCCATAACGTTCCTAACAGTGGTATCAGAGCTTTGGTTGCAGGGTGTGAAGCAGAAATATCGACAACAACGAAGTTTGATGTTGAGAAATTCAACGAGAGCAATTTCTCGTTGTGGAAAATGAAGATGAAGACAATCTTAAGGAAGGACAATTGCTTGGCGGCAACTGGAGATAGATCCGCGGAGATCACCTACGACAAAAAATGAAACGAGATGGACGGCAACACAATTGCTGATCTGCACTTGGCACTAACCGATGGAGTGTTATCCTGTGCGGTGGAAAGGAAGACGGCAAAGGAAATTTGGAATACTCTGACAAGGTTGTACGAGACCAAGTCACTTCATAACAAGATTTTCTTAAAGAGAAGACTGTACACTCTTTGAATAGCGGAATCGACATCGATGACCGACCACATCAACACCCTGAATACTCTATTTTCGTAACTTACAACACTGGGTTGCAAAATAGAGACAACCGAATGTGTGAAACTTCTACTTGAAAGTCTTCCTGACTCATATGATCAACCCATCATCAACCTGACCAACAATATCCTGACGGACTATCTAGTCTTCGACGAAGTTGCAGCTGCTGTTTTGGAAGAAGAAACCAGGCACAAAAATAAGGAAGAAAGACCTAGAAGTTCGAGCAAGTGGAAGCTTTGACTGAAATGAGAGGGAGAACAAAGGAATGTGGCCCCAGTGGGAGTCAGAATCATGATAGATCAAAATCCAAAAATAAGAAGATTTACAAGTACCATAACTGTGGCAAGAAAGAGCACTTCAAGATGAATTGTTGGTACGAGAAGAAGAGTGAAGATCCCGAGTCATCAAATGCTCAAGGGAATGTAGCGAGTATTTAGTATGATGGTGAAGTTCTATATAGCGAGGCAACATTAGTGGTTGGAGGCAGAAAATAGTTCTCTCACGTCTAGTTACTAGACTCAGGAATAACATGGCACATGACTTCTCGGAGAGAGTGGTTCCACACATATGAACAAATCTCAGGAGATTCTGTACACATGGGTGATGATCATGCTTTGGAAATCACTGGTATTGGTACTATCAAGCTAAAAATGTTTGATGTCATCCAGGATGTACGACACATGAAGGGCTTGAGGAAGAATATATTGTCTTTAGGGCAAATAGATAGTCTTGGATGCAAGACCTATGTCAAAATGGGGTCATGAAAATTGCCAGAGACGTGCTTGTGGTCATGAAGGCAGAAAAGATCGCAACAAATCTATTCATGTTTAATGGAGAAATATTGCAGGAAGATGATGTGTGTGTTGCATCGACCAGCAAGGGAGAAGAGTTGACAATGATGTGGCATCTTAAACTAGGTCATATGTCTGAACGCGGCTTGAAGATTCTCTCCGACTGGAAGCTGCTTCCCAGGCTCAAATCAGTGAATATACTTTTTTGTGAGCATTGTGTTACAAGTAAGCAGTATAGATTGCAGTTTAGCGGATCTAAAGCTATTAGTAAATGCATTTTAGACTTGATACATTTGATGACTGGGAATCACCAGACTTGTCTCTAGGAGGAGCAAAGTACTTTGTGTCTTTCATTGATGATTACTTCAAGAGATTGTGGGTGTATCCAATCAAGAAGTAGTTAGGTTTGTTTCCATGATTCAAAAACTTCAAAACACAGATGGAACTTAAATTTGGGATGAAGATCAAGTGTTTGAGGACAGATAATGAAAGGGAGTATACAGATGACGATCTTGCACTTTGTAAGTGAGAAGGTATCACAAGATAGTTCACAGTTACATACACACCTCAACAAAATGGCACGACAAAGCGAATGAACTGGACTATTGCAGAAAGGATGAGAGCCATGTTGTGTACTGTAGGTCAACCCAACTCTTTTTTGGCAGAAGTTGGCAAAACTGCATGTTATGTTATAAATCGATCGCCATCAACGACAATTGAGCTAAAGACATTGATAGAGATGTGGACTGGCAAGCCAGCAGATTACTTTAGTTTACATTGGTTTGGGATGTCCGCATACGTGATATGCTATGCCTAAGAAAGAACGAAGCTGGATCTAAAATCCAGGAAGTGCATTTGGGGTATGCTAACGGTGTGAAGAGGTATCGCCTATGAGATCCCACTACCCGCAAGGTTGTTGTCAGCAGGGATGTGATCTTTGTAGAAGATCAGCTACGTAAGAAAGATGAAAGCGATAGCACGTCAAAGGAGAATCCAGAGACTACTACATTTCAGGTGGAAGATAAGCCAAATGAGGATCCATTTTCTTCTGAAGTAGCACCAGAGCATGAGGTACAAGAACCAGTCGAGCTGAGACTCTAGATCTTCGTCGGTCAACTCGTAAGAGAAGACCGCCAGCTTGGCACTCAGAGTATATTACGAAGAGCAATGTTGCATACTGTCTTTTAACAGAGGATGAAGTGCCATCGTCTTTCCAGGAGGCAATCAAAAGGCTCGGATGTATCCCTTTGGATGACAACATGCATAAAAAAATTGAAGTTCTACACAAGAAGCATGTGATCTTATTACGCTACCACAAGGAAGAAAGTGTTAGGTTTCGAAGGCAATCTCATATTAGATACACAGCAAAAAAATTACAAAAAAATATCGAAACCTAGCCATAGATCCATGCAAAAACCATAAATCGTGTTTAGGAGTTATACCTTAAAGATGGATCTGCTGTCTCCACAGTATGCCGATCATACCACTGCAATATTACGGTGCCTCTATGGTATCTACACGAATGGAATGAAAATGGCTCTCCCTCAGACTGCAGTGCTAACTGCGGGAAGGGGATGTTCCTTCGCACGATCTCTCTCTTTCACTTTCTGTGACGGCTAGGACTTTTTACGTGTCACTTTTCCACATATACATATCATATATATAGGTGCAGAAAACCATCTCAAAGAGAGTAATGAGGTTGTTGAGCTCACAATCTGACCTGGATCAGATTCGTGTGTAGGCCTTTGAACTTTAGTCAATCTATTTAATTTAATTAAATATCCAACCAATGTCAGAAGTACAAGTCTTAATTGGATCCCTAATTAAATTCATCTTATAATTTTAAATCCCAATTTTGATCTATTCTAAGTGTGTGACCCCGTAGGTTCCCATTACGTTGACAGTAATACTAAAATCATATTTGAGTATTACAAACATTGAGTGGTATCTAGCAAGACATCACTGCCACTCATGTAACGGGAATGTCAGTGATTAGACATAACCAATCTGTGACCAATGTTACCATGTAGTCTAGTTCCTTTGTCCAGATATCTTAATTGACCATAAGGCATAGAGCGTGTCACCCTTGTATAGTTCAATCTTTAGTTTCTTGTTGTCTGAGTAGACTTACTAAAATAAATGAGATCAATATCTCATATTAATCATTTGAGCATGACCATGCATTTTGTAGTCTCACTCAATCAAAAGGCCCGTAGATATTGTTCCTGTTATGTAAGAGGGACAAATCCTATCAAGTCACTCACATCCCTCCTCATGATTTGTAGTATATCCAATAGTCAACTTTATACTCACTTTATTATAGACAACGTTTGACGACATTAAAATATATAACTTCTCATGTAGAAAACCATAGTGACTTCAATTCAAAGGACTACGTACATCATGGTCACTGTGAGAACCTCTTATGACACTCACGTAACAATCCATGTACATTATTAATCTAATATGTACCCATGTGAAGACTTGATATCTCATATCCATGACCTGTGGGAATGGTCATCAGTCTACGCACACACTAATCTCTATGTATTATCGTTGTCCTAATTCACATAATACTTGGCTAGGGACATTTAAGAACAGTGTTCTGATTTCAGCTAATAGGATCTCACAATCAAGTCATGCACTTGATATCCCATGACATTGAACTTACTATTCTAAGGACTTCATTATGTTCATTTAATTCACAATAAATAACACAATAAATAAAATACCTAAATATAAAATAAATATCATGATACAATGTAAACTAGTAATGTCAATACACAACTGGCCTCTAGGGCATACACCAACAGAAAGACCATCGGCAACAAATCGGGTTTACAATATCAAGTGCAATGGTAATGACCAAGTGGAGTGGTATCGTGCAAGATTAATGGTAAAATGATATGCTCAAAAAGAAGGCATTGACTTCAATGAGATATTTTCACCTGTGGTTTGACTTTTGATAGTCAAAGTAGACTTGGTGATGTTGCTACGCTTGACCTACATCTAGAGCAGCTAGATGTGAAAGCTGCTTTCTTCATGGAGATCTTGAAGAAGAAATTTTTATGCTCCAACAAGAAAATTTTGCTGAAACAGGCATGGAGAACTTGGTTTGCAGGTTGAATAAATCTCTGTACAGTTTCAAATAGGCACCGAGGTGTTGGTACAAGAGATTTGATTCATTCATTATTATCCTTGGATACAACAAACTCAATTCAGACCATTGTTCGTACTACAAAGGGTTTGATGGTAATGATGACTTCATTATCCTACAATTGTATGTGGATGACATGTTGGTAGCAAGCCCCAACAAAGAACGAATCCAAGAATTGAAGACACAGTTGGCTAGGGAGTTTAACATGAAGGACTTGGGACCAACAAATAATATTCTAGGGATTCAAATTCACCGAGACAAAAATAATAGAAAGATTTGGCTTTCCTAGAAGAACTACTTCAACAAGAACATGCGGCACTTTAATATGCAAGATTGCAAGCCAATTTCTACCTCACTTCCTATTAATTTTAAGTTATCCTCCAAAATGTGTCCTAGCAATGAAGCAAGGAGGAAGGAGATGTCTCGAGTACCGTATGCATCAGTAGTAAAAAAATTTATGTTCGCTATGATATGTACAAGACCAGCCATTACACAAGCAGTGGGAGCGGTTAGTCGATACATGAAAAATCCTGGTAAAGAGCATTGGAGCATAGTGAAAAGAACTTTGAGATACATCAGACGAGCCCCAGATGCTGCATTATGTTACAGAGGACAGAATTAATTGTCAGGGGCTATGTGGACTCATATTTTGCAGGCGATCTTGACAAAAGCAAATCCACTACGGGCTATATGTTTACACTTGCAGGAGGAGCTATAAGTTGGGTTTTGAAACTGCAGACTGTGGTGAATCTATCTACAGTGGAAGTAAAATACATGGCAGTTACATAAGCTTGCATGGAAGCAATCTGGATTCAAAGGTTATTGTAGGAGCTTGGGCACAAATAGAAGAAGATTGTTCTGTTTTGTGCCAGTCAAAGTGTCTTACACATCGCAAGAAATTTAACCTTTCATTCACGAAAAAAATATATAAGAGTCCAGTATCACTTCGTTCAAGAAGTAGTGGAGGAAAGAAGTGTGGATATGCACAAGATTCACACTAACGAGAACCTAGTAGATGTTATGACCAATCCAATCAACACTGGTAAGTTACAATGATGTAGATTCTCATATGGTCTAGCATTAACATAAGCAGCATAAGAATGACAATGTTGGAATGATGGTGTAGAGACATGATTAATCCTTAATCAAGTCTCCAAGTGGGAGAATGATGGGGATGTACCACCTACCTGCTCATCACACAATCACCTAACTCCCTCCCAAATTTCAACAGCCACCTACCCAAGGTGGGGTAGGCACCCGCCAAAAATCAAAATCCTCCTTCCCTTGGTTATAAATTGAGATCGGGGGAAGAGATACATCGCAACAGAAGTGAGAAAGAAGAACAAATAGGGATTAACAGAAAAATATAGTATTACAATAGTGTTCTTAAGAGATATAATATTGTGTCTTCTTAGAGATAGTTTGTCTACTTTATTTTTTTCATCAAATTTGTGAGAGTTGTTTCTCCTACTATAAGAGAGAATGAACTGTAATCCATATTTCCGATAGTGAAATCTTACTACACTTGCCCATGATTTTTATCTTGTCTCCTTTGGGGGTTTTTCCCGTAAAATATCTGTGTCCACTTTCTCAATTTTGCTTTAGTTATAAGGTAGTTTCCACTCATAATTTTTCTAACATTCCCTTAGAAGATATCGGGGATGGGGGGTGGGGGTATTTCCCACCTTTGTTCGCAAAAGTTTAACACATGAACACTGTAGCTAGAAAGGAAGTTTGACAACAGCTAGATATATGCCTAGGCTTTAAATGGCTCTAAATTAACCACTTAATATCTAGATCCAAATTCAATAAGAATGATTAGATTGGTATATATGTGATTTTTACTTAATAAAATGTATATTTATATTGAAATTTCTACTGTTTGTCTGGTTAGGATATGGTATACTCAAACCCCTTCCGATAAGATTTTCATGTTCAATTCTTCAATTTGAACCCATAAAAATATCCAATTAAATTTAAGTGATTATCATTTACAACCCTAACCTGGCCTCAGATTAACCCGTCCTTGTAATTCGTGCATATCATGTTTATATCACCTAACATTCATGTCATGATTTTAAGGTGCTCTAAATTCTAAAAATGTTAAGACTCCTCCTTTATGGATCCATACCTCTTCCTAGGAATGAAAGCTTCAAAGAGGTTGATTAGATACAATGTTTCTCTTTAAATTGGAAATATGCCCCCTTAATCTTTGTTATTTGTTATAAGTTGATGTGTATAACTCTGATAATTAATTGAATGGTAGAAGCTATAGTGTGATATAAAGACACCATTCAAATGGGAATTGACTGCAGGAGGTATTCATGTTTGGCATATGTCTGCCCTAACCGAAATTTCTGGAGATGATTCCATACTACAGTTCGGTGGAGGAACTTTAGGACACACTTGGGGAAATACGCCTGGTGCGGTAGCTACTACGGTAACTAAAAATTTGTGGTCGTATATATGTATGATTAGCAACCTGCTTTAGTGAACTAGACGCCAGTCAAATGGGAATTCCAATCCTTTAACAAACAAAATGAATTCACTGTTTTCACTAACTTGTTTATTTGGCTACAAATTAATATCAAATAGAAACCTATATAGAGTTCAACAATGAATTAATCAAACAAAATTGATGATTGAAATTATTAAGAAGAAAATAAAAAGATCACACCTGAAAAGTGAGTTACATTAACAACCATCTTTTGGAACCTGTTGATAAAAGCAAAAGTAAGTTATTTTGAGTATCCCCAGTCATAAAGGTGTTAGAACTTGAATTTCAGAAAACAGGAAAATGCTAACAATAATTGTGAAGAATTACAATTACAGGAAATAAAAGAACAAACCATATAGTACAGTACAGAGTCGAGATTTTAGATCTCTGTCCTTAAAGCAAAATTCGCCCCGTAGTTTGATGGTGGTTGACGAATTGCCTCCCAAGATACAACTGTATTACCTTTTCCTGAAGAGCAGCACCCTAGCTTCAGAGATCTCAGCAAACCGGTAGCTGTGTTGTATTCTCAGACTGTGACTCAGAGGAAGAAGAAGAAGAAGAAGAAGGAGATTCGGAATGTTTGAAAAATGTGTGTACTGGCAGACAAAAGTTGCTGTTCTTATAGGAGAAAGGGAGTAACTGAATGGGCCATTACTCTAACAGTAGAGTAATGGTTCAAAAACGTAACTGATGAGCCATTACTCTGGTGTTACAGAGTAATGGCACCAGCAGTTACCGAATTTGAAAAGCCTCAATAGTAACTGGGGAAAATTTTGGAGCGGGGCAAAAAAAATATAGGCCAGAGCCAAGCAAAGCCAAGCCAGACCGAGCTGAGCCAAAGCCGAAGCCGAGGCCGGGCACGCGCGCGTGTGTGTGTTTGTTATTTTGGCTAGGTCCTCTCTCTACTACATGTTAGTGGTAACCCCAGGGCTATGCCCTTTAGTCCATTTCTTTAGCTTATATACTAGAGAAAATCTTTCCCATCTTCCGATGTGGGATTATTCATTCCAACTGTCCAAGTTAGTACATTTCGAGTACCCAACTTTGGACCTATATTTCTCATTCATACGGAAACAGTTTTTGGCAAGTGAGTTCAATACAGAATATTAATCGATGAGATAAACATGATCCAATCAATTTCCGACGCCGCCGGTGGCCGGAGCCCACCGGAATCCGACCTGTAAAATATGCAAAAACTTTTTCCAACCAAAGGTTCGCCTCCTTCCATTGCCTTTGTTTATAATAGTATAACCCTGATACTGAACATAAAAGTTGACCATAAATTTGTGTAATCTCTAATCTCTAATCCCTAATCTCTATTTCTAATCAATCCTAATACAAGAAAATATTTGCAGTCACCGAAGCTCAAGACACCCATCTAACTATTGAACTTATCAACTCATTCCATCCAAATTTTGTACACCCTACTTGACCACAAACCAACTTAAATAAACTCAATCACATTATCCCAAAACACAGCTCAAACCCTAACCTTACTAGGAATTGGAACAACACTGTCATTACCGTTGCGACGTAGCGGCTGCGTGGTGAGGCAGCAATGGCGGGTGTTGGAGCTACGACGCGGTGAAGTGGTGAGGGTGGAGCTATGATGCGATGAAGCGGAGGGGAGCGAGGGGCGAATCGACAACGCGGTGAAGCGGGGATGGGTGGATCGACGGCGTGGAGTATCGACGGTGGTGGGTGGCGAATCGACGGCCCAGGGAGAGGAACATACAGGGTGAATTTGCTGGGTATTAAGAGGGGGGGGGAGGAACAGTCGGTGTTTTTTTTTGGAAGAGAAAGATATTGATTTTAATGCACGGAAAGTTTACAAATTTCATGAGTTTATATTGGTGGTTTTTGTTGTATGTGCATTGCACGGGTTGGTAGATGGACAAATTACACTAAGCTCTTCTCCCATTATAGTAGTAGAGAAATTTGCCACTAACAAAGTTCCTTCCTTTAGTTCCTTGTCCTGTTGGAAGATTCATTAGGTCTTAATTAGCAAATGTCTCTGAGCTGAAAACAGTTTATGACACTCATAACCATAATGGACAAGGTCCCCTAGCTAACTAATCACAAATAACTTTATGGGTTGCTGATTTTATCCTTGAATATAGCCTATTAGTTTATATTCATTTTACCTTGGACTCGTTAAGGAAATTCAATCTTGAGCTAAACAACTTTGAGTCCTGGGGAATAGCTAGGATCCACTACAATCCGCGAGGGCTTTAGCGACGTTTTCTTAGACTATCCCAAGATTTTTCAATGTTAGGATAGATAGTAACGGCTTTTCCAATAGCGCCGCACGAAGCACCGTTGTATCGAGCGTCGGGACAACTATAAGGGATATCGTAGCGTTTTAAGGAGCAGTCGCTATAGGTGTATAACCTATGTCGGCGTTTACCAAACGCCAGGATAGATGGATTTCCATTCTAGGTTTAGAGGAGAATAAGCTATAGCATATAAAACGTCGCTATAGGCGTAATTTAGTTTTATTTTGTAGGAAAAATAGCAAACGCGCGTCGAAGAAACGTCAGGATAGGAGGAAAGGGGCATTTTAGGTTGGTTATCTATCCTGGCATTTTTTCTAAAAATGTCGGGATAGATATATTCAGTTTTTTGCATATTATTTCAGAATTTCAAATAGAAAAACCTAGAAATTAATCACATATTACAAATTCATGTAATCACATCAAACTTAGCAGTTTAAATCTTAAAATCAGTAAGAACATCATAACAAACACCCAAAATTCACGTATCACAATAGCTCAATAGAATACAAAATAATCTAACACACATAAATCACAAAAATTGTCAATGCAAAGAGTTACAAATATATATATATATATATATATATATATATATATAGAGAGAGAGAGAGAGAGAGAGAGAGAGAGAGAGAGAGAGAGTAATTCTATTAAGAGCTGGGAAGCTGAGATTCTTAACGAGAGCTGAGATTCTTAGCCGTTCGATTGCGATCCGATGGTCAAGATTTGATCTGCTATTAATTGATATGTTGAAAGGCAAAACAGTCATTTCTCAGCTCTCCTCTTTCTCATCTGAGCTACTCTCTCCCGTTCTCTCTCTTTCTCTCCTTTCACGAATCCGAAGAAATCCTCCCGCCCCAATCAAAAACCCTAGCTTCGAAGGCCCATCTCACCCGTTCTGTCTCGCTCTTCGATGCGTCGCTGTATTTCCCCCGTTCTCTCTCTCTCTTCGATGCGTCGTCCATCTCAGTTCCTGAGCATTTCGATGCTAGGGTTTTTGATTTCGGTCCATTTTAATGGCAAATGGAGGGTTGGGGTTTTGAGGGGTTTGGCTGCTATCGAAACCCACATGATCGTGATCTCTTTCTCTTCGATGCATCGCTCATCTCTCCCGTTCTCTCTATCTCTTTCGAAGCTAGGGTTTTTGGTTTTTGATTTTGGTCCATTGATGGGTTTGGCTGCTATCGAAACCCACCCATTCGAAATCCTAACTCCACCTTTCTTCTTCACCCCGACATCTTCGAATCAAGTATAATTTTGTGAACTTTTTTTTCCCCAAATTTTTTTTTCAAATCCCTTATTTTGTAAATTAATTGCTTGCTTTGAATCCCAGGAAAGTATTCGATTCCCATTTATCCATTTTGGGGTTTGGTTTTTCTATATTTTAGGTTTGACTGTTGATAGTTCGATTGGTGGTGGTTCACGATGTGAAACAAATCGGTATCATTCTATTTTATGTTTGGTTTACTATTAACCATGACTTTATTATGCTATAGTAGTCTACTAGTCTATTATATTCATGTGATTGTCAGTTTGCTTCCTCGTTGGAGGACTTGGATTCTTGTTTTACAAGTGATGTTGAGATGGATTATGTTTCTGAAGTTGCACACTATGAATCATTTATTTAATGATTTGTAGGGGTGACTAGTGATGAATTAATCCTATCTGAGCTTTATTTTTCCTCATTGGTTATAAGTGATGATGAGATGGATTATGTTTCTGAAGTTGCACACTATGATTTAATGATTAATAGGAGTGAGTCTATTATGAGATGGTGAGCTAAGATTCTTATCGTGAGCTGAGATTCTCAGCCGTTCGATTGCGATTCGATGGTCAAGATTTGATCTGACCATCAACTGATATGTTGAAGGGCAGAATAGTCATTTCGCAGCTTCTTTCTTTCTCTTATTCATATATATATACTAACTCATATGGAGTTAGTCTATTATGAGATGGACTTATTTAGGGCTTGTAGCTATTTAGTTGAAAAATTCATAACCTGAGATGATGTGGATTTAGGTGTTACGGTTGTGTTTGATTACTTGAAATTATGAAACTTGATGGAAGCCGAGCTCCGAGAAGAGGGGTTTGGTGTTTGTTCTGAAGTTTGGGTTTTGGTGGGTTTTGAGTTTGGTGGAAACTGCTTATCGAGGTTGGAGAGATCGGAATGATATTTACAAAATGGAAAGAAGGGTTTAGGATGTTTTTTAAAACTATTTGAAACTCGAGTTTCATGGTTGCAAGTGGTTTCGATGGTTCTTATGTACCCAAACATAGCTTGTATCTAAAACAATGCTTTTAAATTTGTAGAAACTGCCTTTTGTTGTGTGTATTGGTATAGGCGATGATGACAATCACTACTTTGATTTATACTTGATTTATTAGTAGGCAGTGATGAAAACTTTATGCATGATTTTGTTTATTCATGATTTCTTGGCAATTGGTATACAGAATTTTTTTGGTGGTGTTCAGCTTCATGTTCAGTTTCTGTTATTCTAAGCTGGGGCACCAAAAATTTTTGGCGGTGTTCAGCTTTTTGTTAAGTTTCTGTTGTTCTGAGCTTACACATTTTGAACTTCATGTTCAAATTCTCTTGTACTGAGCTTACACATTTTGAGCTTCATGTTCAGTTTTTCATGGTGTTATTCGGAGCTTACAGATTTTTGCATGTCTTGTTGTTGTTCTGAGCCTACAAATTATTTTGCTGTTGTTGTTGTTTGAGCGTACAGATTTTTTTGCTGAATTTTTTTTTCGTTGTTCAAATACCTGTCTATCCTGAATTTGATGGATACTACCCAGTTCATCAAAAGTGGTATGTGGTTATATCTCTAAGTCAAAAGTTTACCTGCAATTCATTATAATACATATATTTATGTACTTGCTTCTTTATTTTTTGGTGAATCACTTTGTTCAGGAATTCAAGACGAAGAACAAGAAGGATGTTAGTGGAGAACCTGAGAGCCTTGAGAACATTTTCTTCGACAGCCCATTTTTGACCCATTGAGAATGTTTCGACTGCCAGGAAGTTTAAATGTCTTAGTATGTTGGTCATGTATGGATTGTAAGGGAAATAATGGAAGTTGAAAGTTAAAACTAGTTTGTGGTTACAAATCTGTTTTTAATCCTTTTGTATAATCTTTATTTGGTTTCCAATGTTTTCGGCAATTGGTGTACATATTGGTTAGTGGTTGGTGGTGTTCAGTTATGTTGTTCTGAGCTGACACATTTTGAACTTCATGTTCAGTTTCTGTTGTTCTGAGCTTACACATTTTGAACTTTATGTTCAGTTTATGTTGTTCTGAGCTTACACATTTTGAACTTCATGTTCAGTTTATGTTGTTCTGAGCTTACACATTTTGAACTTCATGTTCAGTTTATGTTGTTCTGAGCTTACACATTTTGAACTTCATGTTCAGTTTATGTTGTTCTGAGCGTACACATTTTGAACTTCATGTTCAGTTTATGTTGTTCTGAGCTTACACATTTTGAACTTCATGTTCAGTTTATGTTGTTCTGAGCGTACACATTTTGAACTTTATGTTTAGTTTATGTTGTTCTGAGCTTACACATTTTGAACTTCATGCTCAGATTATGTTGTTCTGAACTTACACATCCTCAACCAAGCCCAATAACAGAACACGAGAAATTAATATGTTAAATATACAAGTACATCAAAAACATTACAAGAAGCATAAGTATACAAATTTTACAAATACATACAAGTAGTATATATTTTACAAATTCTACATCAAAAACTTTTACAAAAAATATACAAGTACAAATTTTACAAATATACAAGTATTCATCATAGCACAAGTACATCAAAAACTTCACAAATTTAGCAACTATACAACTTTTATCACCAAATATACAGGCTTTTTTGCTCCAAATGTCAACTGCTGTCGAGTAGTGAGTAGCACCAAGAAGCACTTCAAGTTGAAATCAACCTGAAATCAAAATTAAACAGAGCTCATTCAGCCTGGAAACAACAAAATATTTATTTAAAAAATATAGTAGGCTCAGAACACAAAATATCATTCACCAATTATAGTAGGCTCAGAACAGAAATTATTTAGATCATAAAGTTAAAAACACAATTGTAACCACAAACTGTTTTAACTTTCAACTTCCATTATTTCCATTACAATCCATACATGACGAATACAGTAACACACATTTAAACCTCCTAGCAAAAAACTGACTGACATCAGACCAAACAAATTCAAACATGAAGAGGATCAGAACAACACCACCAAAAACTGAACATGAAGCTCAGAAAAACAGAAAATTGAACAACGGAAACTGAACATGAAGTTCAAAATGTGTAAGCTCAGAACAACAAAAACTGAACACCACAAACCACCAAACAAATATTTTCTTTGCATCTCCACCTCTTCTCACGTTCAATCGACCTCCTCTCATAATAGACTTACTCATGTATATATATAGATTAAAAAAAACCAGTAGGCTCAGAACACACTATTCAAAACTAGGGCTGCATTGGGGTGCCGTGCCAACTAGAATATGATAGATAAATAATCAAACATAAATACAATAAGATGAAAAAATTATTTAGATCATAAAGAGTTAGCAACAAAACAAACAATCAATCATAAAGCTCAGATAGGATTATTTCATCACTAATCACTTCACTAAATCTTTAATTAAATCATAAAAGAATCATAGTGTGCAACTTCATAAACATAATCCATCTCATCATCACTTTTAAAAAATAAGGGAAAATTGCTTGCTACTAATGCAAAACAAACTATTCAAGTATACTCAAAGTCTAATTTTGACAAATTCAAGTATCGACACTACAAAAGAAAAGGCCTTCACCGGCGCTTTTTTGGAGCTTCACCGGCGTTTATAAACGCCGGTGAATAACCTACCGGCATTTGGAAAAGCGCCACAACAAGCGCCGGTGGAGTGCGTGCCGGGGATTGTTTGGCCGCCTACACCGGCGCTTTTGAAAACACCGGTGTTAGGGTAATATACCCCGGCGTGTAGGAAACGCCGTTGTATATATATATTTTTTTTATAAATTTTTTTTTTTGGGCTAAATCTTCCCCGGCGTTTTTCAAAACGCCGGGGAAGGTAAACCTTTTTTTTAAAAAAAATATTTTCCAAAAAAAAATTTTTTTTCAAAAAAAAAAAAATAATAAAAAATTTTAAAAAAAAAATGAATCAATAGTGATCACCATCTTCCACCACTTCCACCATTCCCTGATCTTTCTACTCCTTCTCTCATCCACATTCCGAGTTTTAGTCTGATATGAAACCTGTCCTTGGAACGAAAGATATCGATATACTACCTGATAATTAGTGAAGGCACTTCTAAGTTGTGGAGGGTCATCAAGATCAAGTAGGCTTGCTGCAGTTGCAGCAGGAACTATTTTATACCCTGTAGGATTCCCTACAAAACTCGATGTCTTTCCTGGGTTCACGATGTGGAACTCCCAAGGGTCAGAGAGCTTCAGGTTGATCTGTGCCTCTTTCTCCGTCTTTGCCACGTGCTTTTCGACTTTCATATAACTCTTCCGAGGCGATTTCCCTAAAGTCTCTTGCTTCACCATGTGAAGCTTATGGAACGAGTTGGTAGGGCCATCAACATCCATGTCTAAGTAGAATGTGATGAAGTGATCATGAACTACTCCGATGAGGTTCTCCGAAAGCAGAGTTACGTATAGCTCTTCTTTTTCAGGAACTTCACTTACGTTCTTGTATACGGTGCCTTTCACCATTAGCATGCTAGTAAGACTGACCTGAAAGTTTCATTCTTCGTTAACTATATTTTTGTGGTTAACGAAATGTACGTTCTTCCATACATGATTTTTTGAAATTTGAGGAAATTTGAGGAAATTATACAAACCTTGATCCTGATAAGTCCATCATCTGAAACTCCCAATCCACCATAACCGGAAATGAGACAGATGTTCCTTGAAATGTCTTGCAAGCATAAGACTGTGAAATTGAAGCAACGTAAGTATGCAACAAGCCAAACCCAAGAGGAACATCTTACAATTTGATGCATTTAGACTTCTTACAGTAGCAAGTTCTGCTGATATCATAGGGAAGTCTCATATGCCTGGATAACTCAGCATTTCATAAAGAAAAGTAAAGGACGGGTTATACGTTAAAGTTCATTTATGAAATTTAAGAAAAAGAGAGACATACTCTTGCTTTGCCAATATAAATTTTTCTTGACCTGACTCCTCGAAAGGTACTGAAGGTATTCCTAGATCTTCTGAAGTTGATATGCTTCCTCTATTCATCTGTTCTCCAAAAGGAGTAGTTGGCAATTCCAAGAATCCGCCGCTCATCATCTGTTTACCTTCATCCTGAAACTGAAATACATCCCCAAGTCAAGACTTCTATGAAAATCAGAAAATTTATACTTGTAGGGAAAAAAAAACAACCCCTTTCTAATCAGTAAATATATACATAGATGATAATATAATTTCCTTATATACCTGACTGTGAATGTTGGAACCAGTAAGAAGCGCATCAGGGCGATGTGAAAAAATCGGGGGAGGTCTGACATTGCTACTGCCTCCCAACATGGTCCTTGCGAGATAGACATTTCTGGAAGGAAAATAAATAAATAAATCATTTTACCAAATAAAGTTAAATAAACAACTGAGAAGAGGGGAGAAGGTGATGTTGATTCACCAAAGGATACAAATCAATAATTGATGAGTAATACTCATTTGGTGCATTTGCAAGAGTTGAAGTGAACTCTCTTGGGTGCAATGCAGGTTGAAGTGAACGACCCTAGAATTAATTATCAACAACATAATCATGTCCCGCTAGGTAGATGAGAAATGGGTTAAAAATTTTGTGAATAATCTTTCTTTTTAAGTAGAGAAAATAAATTATTATAACAACAAAAAAGGTTTTAAACCCAAATCTGGGGATAAGTACATGAATCCATTTCCCCATGCTACTCTGTTAAAGGCCATCTTAATACACAAATTAACAACTACCACATCCATCTTAGTTGTCTGTCCTAATATGTTTAAGTCTACCACTAATTTTTCTTTTCTTCAATAACTTCAACGCTGTAACTATAAGCTATCCAGTATCAGTACTCTCCATAACTCAGGTTAAAACCATCTCATCCGGTTTCCCTTCTTTTATACATTATCACTACTCTCTCCATAACTCCATGGTAGAAGTTAAAATCATCCCACCTTTTGTTGAAATCATCCTAAGAGAGTTGAAGTGAACTCTCTTGGGTGCAAATACTCATTTGGTGTATTTGCAAGAGTTGAAGTGAACTCTCTTGGGTGCATAAGGTCACTAAAAATTTTCCAAGAAAAAAATAAACAAATATTTAAAGAGTAAGACACTAAACAATATGATCAAAAAAAAAGACACTAAACAATTTTTTCTACTAAATGATCAAAACAATCCGTGAAGATTTAACTCAACAATTATTTCAGCTAAAATGCTAGTGTACATTTATATACCTCACAGTTTGTCTGATAGTTGAAGGCAGCAGAAATGGGGACACCGCGACCTGAAGAAGTATGATTAAGTCTGTAATAACTTGTTCCTCCCAACACGGTCGACCTCATTCCTCCTGACACGGTCATCATATGATGGCCATTTCTGAAAACAGACATCAATTTAACCAAACAAAACTGTACAAACAAGAACTAATAAAGGGGGAGAAATATGAATTATAAAACATAAACGAGAAATACTCATTCGTTATATATGCAGGAGGTGCAGTGAGCACTGATTGAGGAAATGCAGGTTCCTGCAATTTTTCAAGGAACACAACATAACATCATTAAAAACTGCAACTAGTTGTTCCAAGCGATCTTTTGAAAAGAGAGAAAGATTAGAGCAATTTTTGTGTACCCCAAATAATCGTCTGCTCATAAGAATGTCATCAAGATGAACAGAAGAACTCGGGGAAGTTCCATTGTAGGTAACAACATCATTGTAATCACACATGTAATTTCCAAAATCATCCAGACCGTAGAGGTCTTCATATTGAGAACAACTTGCTTCCAAATTTGCAAAAAGACTCTCAACCAAACTTGCTTTTTATTTGTGAGGTATCAACTTTAAATCATCTGATAGTTTTGAATCCCTCGATTAATTTTTGTTTGTGAGAGATTAGTTGCTCATAAATCAATCCCTTGACTGAACAAATTTTAGAGAATTCGAATGAATCTCTCAGCCCATGACACAGACAACTAGATATAGGAGCATTGCACAGATATAACATAACAGACTAGTATATGAATGCAAAAGATGGAAAATCCATTACTTAACATTTGCATCTACAAATACAATTAAGCTCAAGTTCTTGCAAGCAATGACTGAAATGCCTCATGTTCATTTCTTTCCCACAATCAAACAAACCATAATTTTCCCCCAATTCCACAAACTCGAATTATTCTTCTGACAATACCAAATTCTCAAATTCACAAATCCATACCTAATATTTGTTAACTCTTTTCTTTTCTACTTTTACAAAAATCCTACAATATGCAGGGGCATTAAAAAGGAGGCTTTTTACACATACAAGGGATGATCAACTAACTACTCACAAGAATAAAAAAAGCAAGTTTTTTTTCCTTTTCTTGAAACCCCTTTCCCAAAATCAAACCCTAATTTCACACTTTTCACATTAGGAACCCTAACAAACAATTCAAAAAATCTACAACCTATTCCTAACAGTTAGGGTTACATGTAAACAAACAGCAAATTGGATACAATCAAACAAGAAATCTTGAAATTACAGTCGAACTCACCGGATCTGAAGAATCTAGCACCGCAGGAATTTTTAAAAGGATGGGACTAATGGTGGGGAGGACGCCGGAGAGAACGGCGGTGGGGAGTACACCGGAGGGGACGAGGGCGGGGATCACCGGCGGCGGGCTTTACGACGATGGGCTAGGCCGCTAGGGCTGCGAGAAAGAGAGAGAGAGAGAGAGAGAGAGAGAGAGAGAGAGAGAGAGAGAGAGATCGAAAGGGGGCTAGGGCTGCGAGAAAGAGAGAGAGAGAGATAGAAAGGGGTCAAATATAAAAGAAAAGGTTGGGGTTAGCTGATCCAATAACCCGGCGTTCCCTAAAAAAATGCCAGGGTTTATAACTATACCCCGGCAGTGTATACGAACCGCCGGGGATTATAAAAAATTTATCTAACTGCAAAAAAAAACACCCTGCCCCGGCGCTTTGGAAAAGCGCCGGGGGTAAAAATGCTAGTGTAGACTTATTTTATTGTAGTGCGAGAGCTGAGATTCTCAACCGTTCAATTGCGATCCAATGGTCTAGATTTGATCCGACCATCAACTGATATGTTGAAGGGCAAAATAGTCATTTCTAAGCTCAGATCTTCCTCATCTGAGCTACTCTCTCCCGTTCTCTCTCTCTCTCTCCCCTTGACGAATCCGAAAAAAACTCAGCTCTTCCGAAAAAACAGTCATTTGAAGTAACAATCGTAAAGCTCAAACAGGATTATTACATCACTAGTCATTCCTATTAATCATTAATTCATAGTGTGCAACTTTAGAAACATAATCCATCTCATCATCACTTATAACCAATGAGAAAAAATAAAGCTCAGATAGGATTAATTCATCACTAGTCACTCCTACAAATCATTAAATAAATGATTCATAGTGTGCAACTTCAGAAACATAATCCATCTCATCATCACTTGTAAAACTAGAATCCAAGTCCTCCAACAAGGAAGCAAACTGACAATCACATGAATATAACAGACCAGTAGACTACTATAGCAAAATAAAGTCATGGTTAACAGTAAACCAAACATAAAATAGAATGATACCGATTTGTTTCACACCGTGAACCACCACCAATCGAACTATCAACAATCAAACCTAAAATATAGAAAGACCAAACCCCAAAATGGATAAATGGGATTCGATTACTTTCCTGACATATTGTAGCTGATCATCTTGTTCTACACACTATTCTTGAGATGCAAACATTACCTGAAAAATTAATTTTCAAAGCAAGCAATTAATTTACAAAATAAGGGATTTGGAAAAAAAAAATTAGGAAAAAAAAAGTTGATAAAATTATACCTGATTTGAAGATGTCGGGGTGGAGAAGAAAGGTGGAGTTAGGGTTTCGAATGGGTGGGTTTTGATAGCAGCCAAACCCATCAATGGACCAAAATCAAAAACCAAAAACCCTAGCTTCGAAAGAGATAGAGAGAACAGGAGAGATGAACGATGCATCGAAGAGAGAGAGAGAGATCACGATCGGGTGGGTTTCGATAGCAGCCAAACCCCTCAAAACCCCAACACTCCATTTGCCATTAAAATGGACCCAAATCAAAAACCCTAGCATCGAAATGCTCAGGAACTGAGATGGGTGACGCATCGAAGAGAGAGAGAGAACGGGAGACATACAGCGACGCATCAAAGAGAGAGAGAGAACGGGTGAGATGGGCCTTCGAAGCTAGGGTTTTTGATTGGGGCGGGGGGATTTCTTCGGATTCGTGAATGGAGAGAAAGAAAGAGAACGGGAGAGAGTAGCTCAGATGAGAAAGAGAAGAGCTGAGAAGTGACTGTTTTGCCATTCAACATATCAATTGATAGCGGATCAAATCTTGACCATCGGATCGCAATCGAACGGCTGAAAATCTCAGCTCTCGTTAAGAATCTCAGCTTCCCAGCTCTTAATAGACTTACTATATATATATATATATATATATATATATATATATATATATATATAAGTTGTACAACACAGTTATTATGAAACATACATAAAGTTCTAACAAAATATAAGAAAAAAAAGGTCATTTGAAATACAACAAACTAGGGTGGGGGAGTCTCCTCGTGTGGCGCATTGTTGCTTCCAATTCCATCGGTATTTTTCCGAAGTGTATGTGCGTGACTGGAAACTAATGGAACTCGCTGATCCTGTAGAAAAACATAGCTGTTTGATCTTCAGCTTTCAAAACGATGGAAGAAAATATATAACCCACTTGCAAATAGAGATTATTTCGATAATGCTAGTACAAGCATGTTTTGCATAAGAATTGTGTCTAATTTATAACCCACTTGCAAATGTTTAGATGTTAAGAAATTATGTTATTTGATTCTGAGCCGAATTTCTCCCAGAGAAAAGCTTTAAGTACTAAGAGTTGGTTTTTAAGTCTCTTTTCACCCTCAACAATTTCTTCTAACAATATAGCAAACTATAAGAATGATTGTATTTTTGAAAAAAAACCTTGATATGACGATCATCTGACATTCTAATCACTTAGAATTGCAACATTTGGAAAAAAAGCATTATTGAACTTATTCTAATCGTTTGGTTTGTTCCAAAAATATTTTACTTCAAAGTTATATATTCCGATAGCAACAAAAAATATTCGTCGTATGTGGGATTTTCCGAGTGTTTTGATGTTAAGTATAGCTATAGCGTTTTCGTATAAAAAGCATTGGTTTTAAGCACAGATGGGCTGCCTAAGCTTCATGACCCAAATGAAATGATACTTGGAGTTACTTAGTTAGTGTATATATTTTTTTGTTAATATACATTTGCAGATATATATATATATATATATATATATATATATATATATATATATATATATATATATATATCTACTATTTTAATGGGAGAGTTAGGATTTGTAACAAACAAACCCTAACTTTGTAACTATATAAACACATATAATAAACGTCCAAACTATATCCAACAAAAATAAATGTGCACCGCACGTGTAGCCCATATCAAAACATTCAAATATAAACTATTTTTTTCTTATTCAATATATATTTATTTAATTTGATGAATTTACTTTTTTTAGACGTGCATCGCACGTACAATATACTAGTAATATTGTAAGACAAGGATAACTTGAGAGAGTTTTAATGGTCTCTTAGATTTTCTTCCAATGTATTTAGTCCAACCAGACAACCTTATATAAATAAAAAGGCTAAAATAAATTTGAGGAGGCTTAAATAATGATTATGGTAAAATATGTACAATGGGAAACCTACAAAACCACAATGACACTATGCTTTCTCATTTCTTAATTAATCTTCATAGTATCAAATATCATCAGCTTTCAAGTGACTAGTTTAAAGAACTTAAAGGATACGAAGAATTCAACTAATATTTCAACTACATTCAGTCAGACGAATACACATACAAAAACACAGGAAAATATCAGGTGCAAGCCTTGCATTCACAAACAATTACAAACAATCACTCTTCTTCTATGACTAGGCGATTTCTTTTCAATGACAGCATATATCGGTTTTTTATTAGAAAAAAAAACAGCTACAGATTGGAATATATGGCTCCACATGTATCTGATATATTTATCTTTACAACCAAGCATATCTCATGTCAAAATCCATGAAATCTGTGAGCTTTTGTATTACCAAATGAGAACAACTATATGGCTCCACATTAGCTTTTGTATTAACAATTATATACATACGTACATATATATATATATATATATATATATATATATATATATATATATATATTTACACACACACAGTATGTAGTTCACTCTCTACCATTATTATGTTATCTCCTATTATGTTATCTCATGGTAAACATGTTGATGCAGGGAGTGCATTGAGTGTTGAGTTGTATAATTCTAACCGGTAGTTGCCCATAAATTCCTTGTGACTGTTTCCCAATTAACGTGGCCATTTCGGTCATTTGGGTTGCAGCAGTTCCCCTGTTGCCCTCAACTATCCACCTCGTCCTTTGTGGCCCCACTGGAAGAACATGCATGAGAACCTAAGACACTGGAGGGTGTCGGTCCTATCCCCATCCCACACACAGGACCAGGACGCTCTCATCCCCTCAATTCGAAGAGAATTTCATGTTGTAGCGTCAATGGATCGGCAGAAGAAGAAGATCATCTCTCCATAATCTTTGCTCTGGCATCTTTCTACGAAAGATACCAAAGACAATTAATTTTAAAAATTATTTTAGTTAAAAAATTAAATACCAAATTAAAATTAATTTGAAAGCTTCATACTTACCACTATCTCGGCTGCAACGTCAAATCTAAACTTTCCATCCTTACCCGTGTGAGTAGTTTCAAAAAAATCTACATCATCGATGCCCTCTCCCTCGTTTGATGCTTCTTATATATAAGTGATATCAGTATTTAAAACTATAATAAAATAATTCAAATAAAATGAAATAAATGTCTTAGTCATAAAATCGAAATTTATTATCCTTATTGCTAATTGGAATTGATGTCTATATACCTGAGATATGAGATAACATGTTATGAAACTTCACCACATAATCTAGGCTTATGTTCATGTATATAGCTATAATAAAAGAAATAACTTGAAATAACTTGTGTGAGATTTCCTTTATATTGGACTATGTATATAACTGTAATAAAAGACTTTAGATAAAAAGAAGCGCGGTTTTACCAGCTCATCTCGAACTTCCGCAAAGCTGGAGCTCCTAGTAGTATGCTTCAGTTTCAACATCTTTCGGCTTTTGTCACCGAAGTCAGCATTCCTCTTTTAATGATTATAATTAGCAACATCAATGAAGTATATCATCAAAGAAATACAAAAGACTGGAAGTTGCATTAGTATATACCTTTCCCGTATCATTTCTCCAAAAATTGACAATTTCGTGTCGTCACACCTATGGGAACCTCCCTCGCATTCTCGGCCTCTGTCCTCTCCGGCATATAGTACTTCTCTTATAGGAAGCTCTTATGGTCTCTCCATTTCTTAGAGACGGATTTATTTACCCATCCGTTAACAAAGTTAGTAAGAAAATTTTTGCTACAAAAAGTCATTAATTAAGTCAATTAACTAATAATTTAAGATTTCCCACTATCAAGAGGAAACAAAGATATAATAGTCAAATACAATCACATTTCAAACTAAATTCTGAATGATTACATATTCGATCAAATATTAAAGATATGCGATACTCCTAATCAAATATTAAAGAAATGGAATGAAAGTTGTTCCGTTTGTCCACAAGTTTCCTACATTGACAGTTATAGTTTGAAAGAGTTCTCTCCTTTGAAATTAAAGTTTACAAATAAGCCCTTAAGCAATTAAAGCTGAAGAGAACTAGAAGATGGGTTACTGGGACAATGACGGCATCAGTTGACAACTGATGAACAAAATCTTGCCTTGTCTTCTAAAAAAGATTCAGCAACAAACACCGATCTAAAGCAAAGTAACTTTAGGGTTGGCAAACCGGTCGACCGGGCCGGGTCGGGTCAAACCCGTCCGGGTTGGACCCCAACTAGGGCGGGTTAGGGTCGGGTCTGAGTGGCAACCGGGCCGGACCGGGCCGGGCCAGGTCGGAATTGAAAAAACTCGACCTACCCAACCCGCAAACCCATTCGGGTCCAACCCGGGTCGGGTCGGGCGCGGATTGGCCTGTCTATTTTTTTTTTTAACTTAAAAAAATGTAATTTTAATAATAATAAAAAATGTAATAATAATAATATAAATCAAAGAGTGAAATTGCCAAAAAAAAATGTATATATTATTAATATGATATCAATTTATACAAGTTTTCCAATTTGTAATAAGAAACAAAGATTTTCTACAAATTTGTTTTATACAATTACAAATTTCTTCGATACAATTTTAATTTTCGTCAATTATCCTAATTTTTATAACAAACAAATATTTTATACAATTTTTTATACATTTACAATTTTCTTCAATTTGTTGGTCTTCAATTTGTTGTTGTTATTGGTCTTCAATTCTTCATGTCAGTTGCTATTGCTGTTGTTGTTCTTCTGACGAGCTAGTTCCACTTGTAGACGTGTCGAACTTTTTTTCCTTGAGTCCTATCTTTGGCCTTCATCCAGTCTTCCGTGCAGACGAGCATCTCCAACGATTGGGGCTTCAAGCGATTCCTGTAATCGGTTAGAACCCTGCCACTTGTAGAAAATGCACTTTCTGAAGCAACTGTAGAAATATGAGGTGTTATCAGATCTTTAGCCATATATTTAAGAATACTATAAGTATGTTCATGATCTTTCCACTATTGTAAAATATCAAGTGTAGAAGTAAAACTTTCAGAATCTTGTTGATTATACCAATGTAATTCATTTAGTTGATTAGTCCTAGGTTTTTTTTATTGAAGTTGTGCAAGTAAATTAAATGTGGCCCATCTAATTTGTTCTTACTCTTACCTCTAGAAGTAGCAGAAGAAGAACTAACTAAACTAGTAGTACTACTAGATAAAAAACTTATATCATAAAAATCATACAAGTTATTTAATGTCGCTTCAAATTTAGCTAAAAATGTTTCCAAATCAATTCCAATATCATCTTTCCCAAGTAAATTAAAAAATATTTCAATCAAATTCTTCGTACCATCTAATTTGATACGAGGATCTATCACAGTAGCAATACAATACAATAGAGGAGGAGGATTAAAATACTTCAAAAATTTGGTGTATGCAGGTTTCACAATATGACCAATAAAAGCATCATCGATCATTTCTTTGAAAGTTTGCATCATAGTAACTGTTGAAATAAAAATGCTACTAGAAGTAGATTCATAAGATTTTGAAAATTTGAATGTTGCGGTTTTAAAAGGTTCTAAAACTTTTAACAAAGATTCGCCATAAAACCAAGCTTGGGGAGTCATTTCAAAATTTGGCATAATTTTTGCCATACAAAATTATTTATACATGCTTTATATTCAGTAACAATATGTAGCAAATCAAAAGTAGACTTTCATCGGTGTTTAACATCCTTTGGAAATTTTCT
Organism: Hemerocallis citrina; assembly: GCA_017893485.1. Classification (NCBI taxonomy): domain Eukaryota; kingdom Viridiplantae; phylum Streptophyta; class Magnoliopsida; order Asparagales; family Asphodelaceae; genus Hemerocallis; species Hemerocallis citrina. The sequence goes on from CM030361.1 coordinate 174,102,865, forward strand.
AAAATGTATATTTTTAAGCCTACACTAAGCTTTCTATTCTTGAAATATAGGGTCACTTAATGCAATAAAATATACACAATTTTTAATGTTAACTATATACGGTTCAGCTATTTTTAATGCATCTTGAACACATAAATTTAAAATATGACATGCATATCTAACATGAAAAATATTGTCAGGTGGAGGGTGTAATATGGTTTTTAATATACTAATTGATGCATTGTTGTAAGATGAATTATCAAAACTTATACACATAATTTTATCACGAATATGAAGAACATCACAAATTTCTAAAATACGAATTGCAATTTTATTACCACTATGGGGATAGGGCAACACTGCAAGTGATATTATCCATTTTTGAATAATTCAATCACTGTCGATTTAATGACAAGTTATTCCCATCATTGGAATATTGTTGCAACCCGTCCAACAATCGGAAGTTAAAAAAACTCTACAAGTTAAACTCCATAAAATGGCAATCAAAGCTTCTCTTATTTCATTGTACATTTTAAAATAATCAGATTTCAAAGTGTTCCTAGGGATTCTTTTAAAATGCGGGTTTAATGCGGTTTGATTAAAAGTTTCTAAGTCCCTATTCTCGGAATAGAAAAATGGTAACTCTTTCTTAATTACTAGTCGGGCTATTTCCCGATGAACAAGTTCGGGATCATAAGGGTGACTATCAACTAGACCGGTCCTAGAGTGGATTTTTTGTTGGCCGGGTAAGTCTAAAAGAAGTTCATTGTGTACATTTTGGATGTGTCGTTTTATTATACATGTTCCCTCACCCTTCTTCCATTTTTTTGCTTTCGAACAAGTTTTACAAATTTTTATACCTGCACCGGATTTTCTTCGTCCGGAAGATAATCATAAAATTTATGCCAATCACTAGTTTTCCCTCTAGTTTTCCTACTACTACCCGGTTGTGTTATTTCGGTTGCTTGCGTTTGTTATTCTTCTTCTATGTCTATGTCTCCCACAAACACATCGTGTGTACCAATGTGTTGGGGTCATAGGGTACTGTTCTGCGGGCTCATTTTGTGGGACAATAGGAGGCCTATGAGAAGTGCCGGTGGAATCTTGTCCACTTTGGTTACGACCGCTACCTCGTGATCTAGACATGTTGATATAGTAGTGTATGTGAAAAAATTAAATACAATCTAGGCGAGATAAGTTGAAAAAAAAAACTAGAAAACAATAGGAGGGTTGTGAGAGAGAAGATAAAAAAACCAACAAACAAATATGATAAAAAAAATTATAACTACAAAAAAATATCAAGAAAATAAGTGGGTTGTGAAATTTTGATACCGTACTTCGTGGATACTCGTATATAGACCGAGAGTGAAAATAAAAGTAAAAGTAAAAGTCGATATCCGGACTCGTATATAGATAGAAAGAGAGCTTCTTTGTTGGAGCTTTGGAGGAGTTGAAGACTTGAAGACATAGTTGAATGTTGAATTCGATACGATCGGAATTTGTCGCTTCTATGTTACTAACTTCTTTGTTGACAAAATTTCAAAAAATTGAGATTGAATCGAGTAGTAGTAGTAGAGAGAGTAAGAGAATTAAGTGTAAAATTTTTAGATTGGGTTTAGGGGGTATTTATAGGGAAAAAATAAAACAAAATAAAACGAAAAATAAAAAACCAAAAAAAAAACCAAAAAACCGGCTAGAATAACCAACGGACTTTTTTTCGTCCGTTCGACCTGCGCGGCGAACGTTTGGCTTGTACGGGTCTAACGGTTCGAAACCCGCAGGTTGGTGGGCGAGTTCGTCACTGTTCAATGGGTTCACGGGTCGGAAACCCTTATTAGACGACCCGGGTCGACCCTCTTAGACTCGCGGGTTCGACCTGGACCCGAACCGTATTTGAACGGGCCAGGTTTTGGTGGACAGGTCGCGGGTCAGCCCTGCCCGGTTGCCATCTCTACCTCCTAATTTTAAAAATATACCTTTTCTCACTCCCAATAATCCCACACAATTGCCCAAACACAAAACATATTCACTAAAATCAACAAAATTCCAGAAATGTATTACCTAGGCACAAAAAAAAATGAAAAGAAGAAGCTCATATTTCAGTAAATATGCACATTGGTGGACGGAATGTCTTCCTTGACCATATGTACACACATGGGGGAAATATATATATATATATATATATACACTCATAATTAGCAATTTGCACTGCATGGCATCTAAAAGCCATAGGTAGCACTGTTTGCAACCAATGCAAAATTTGTGACAGCTTCAGTTTTCCAATTGTGGCAAAGGACCCTACATTGCCTTGTTCTGTAATGCCTAACCAATTTTGGTGACCCTATACGTATGTAGAGATATGTTAATGTTTTAAAGTCACATATCAAACCCTAAGAGATAGTAGTATTAATGGGATTACTTTACTAAAACGTGAAATGGACATATGCTAGTTATATATATATATATATATATATATATATATATATATATATATATATATATATATATATATATATATATATATATATATATATATATATATAGGGCTATCTTCCGTTGCAAACGCAAATATCGTACAAACACGTGCAAACACCTTAACCCGTCATCGCCAATGACGGGTTATGTCTTTTGCCTTAACCCGTCATAGCCAATGATGGGTTAAGGCATTTGCACGTTTGCAAACGCTACAGTAGCGTTTGCAACGGAAGAAGACCCATATAGAAATGCTCCATTGAAAACGCAAATATTGTGAAAACACGTGAAAATCACGTAGGCCGTTGGCCATTGTTTCCAACAATGGCCTAGGCTTGTTTTCACGTTTTCCACGCTACAGTACGTTTTCAAGGGAGCATTTGCCATATATATATATATATATAGGGAAAGCTTCGGTTATGCACTCTTCTAGTGCACACAGCCGTCCGATCGACCACATGATCATGGTGCAGATCTAATGGCTCGATTCTCTCCCGCTCTTCTCACACTTACGGAAGGGTATTTTGGTCTTTTCCTCAACCCTCACACTCCACCCTCTCTTTCTCTCTACCTTTTCGATCTGAAGCAAGTGCCCAAAAAAGGGAACCCTAATCTACTAATCTCTCTCTCGAGCAACCTCTCTCTCTCCCCGTCGACGCCACAAAAAAACGAAACCCTAATCTCCTAATCTCTCTCTCTCGAGCGACCTCTCTCTCTCTCCATCACCGCGAAACCCTACTCGCGTGCTCCACCTCTCTTTCTGTCTCTCTTTCTCCATCGACACCGCTCTCTCTTTCTGTTTCTCAGCCCCAATCCCGACCTTCCTCTCAGATCACTTCTTCTTCGCAGATCGCTATACCTCCCAGGTGTTCACAGTTCACCTCCACCTCTCTCTATCTGGCTCGCTTGGCCGACGAATCTGCCCCTCTCTCGATCGATGTTGCAATCTCAAGAATCAAAACCCATGGTATAAAATTTTTCCTACAATTGAGTTAAATTGAAACCCTAGTTTCTTCTTAGGTTAATCTTATTAAAAACAATTTTGGTAAATTGAAACCCTAGTATAGAATTTTTAGATTTTGGTAAACCCCACTGTGATAGTAATTTTCCCTTCAATTGAGTTAAATTGAAACCTTAGTTTCTTGTTAGATAATTCTTGTTTAAAAAAAACTAGGGTAAATACACTTTGTAGATAATGGTAAAAAAATCTTCAAGAGGGTGATTTTATGTTCGATACCTATTTGATTATATACTATGATAGATATTTGATTATATATTAGATAATAATTTGCAGACGTAGACTGTGATAGTAATCTGATTATATATTAAAATTATATATTGGATAGTAATTTGAAGACGTATACTGTGATAGTAATCTGATTATATATTGGATTTATATATTGGATAGGAGAGTGGGGAAGGTTGCTCACAACTCGATGATAATTTATATCAATTGTTATTAGCTGACTTAAGATCATTAAGTTTGCCTGAATTCATGTATTTCGGTAGTTAACTGTGATGATCATGCTTTTAAAACTTAGATTTATACCAAGCTTTGATTATGTTTGATATGTGAAATGTGCAGGTTTTTCCGCAAATCATTGTACATTGGGGGAAAGATTAGGGATTGTCAGTTGGAAGATTATACATTCATTACTTATATTTGGATTACTTGGATAATTAGAAAATCGTTATAATTTTCAAATATGCTAATCTGGATATGCATCTCTCACTTTGAGTATAGTTTAAATTATGAAGTGACCTTAGACCTTACAGTTTCTTATTATTTGTTTTTCTTTTGTGTCTACTAACAACCGAAGCTTTTCCTATGTTTTTATATAGTTGGAGCTTTATTTTTATATAGCTGGTGCACACAGCTATGTGCTTCTCTGTTTTTATATGTCTGGAGCTCTGTTTTTATATAGCTGGTGCACACAGCTGTGTGCTTCTCTGTTTTTATACATCTGGAGCTCTGTTTTTATATAGCTGGTGCACACAGCTGTGTGCTTCTCTGTTTTTATATAGCTGAAGCTCTGTTTGATAGCTTCGGCTGAAATTGAGCTCTGTTAATATTTTTTTTTGAATGAACTTAAAATTTGATATAGGTTTACATTTGTTTGGTTATTGAGCTCTTCAAATATTAGCAGTAGCACAATTTCATTTTGAACTGTGTTTCACAATGAGCCCTGTTTCAAAATGGGGCAGACGTGCAGCATGGCTGTGTTGTTTTTTTTAGAGACTGCATATATTTGATTTTGGAAGAGGTGGGGGTTTGTGAAGGTTGCATCTATTAGGCGTGGCAATCTAATGCAGCCGTAGTGCTAAACCTATACACTTTTTGAGAGAATACTTGATACACTTATACACTTATGAAATAACCTAGTGTTGTGAATTCATGTGACTTCTGAGCCTACTTCATTTCATGTTATTAGAATAAACATGCTCTCTGTTATCTAAATTTATGTTCTGACCTTTTCTTATGCCTAATTGATAATAAATTGCGGAGTATGCAGAAAAGATAAAGAACAAAATTGTGATGATTCACACGTGAGCTGAAGAGAAAAGAGCAATCGCCGAGGCCAAAAAGGGTGAAGAGCTGCTAAAGGCAGAGGAAGCTGCTGCTAAGTATAGAGCCACAGGAGTTGCACCTAAGAAACCCGGTTGCTTCGGTTGTTAAAGCTTTTTATTAGTCCAATTTGTTATATTGTTCGTATATCTCCATTATGGTATGAACCGAGTTGCTGAGTAGCTACTATTTACAGTGTTTTTGGTAAAATTCATGTTTGTTTTCTGCGAGAAACAGTGGTCAAATGTTGGTGTGTTATCTGGTAAATAATTTGTAAAGTGGGTACAGATAATCTTGTGATTGCAGTCACCATTTATGTGTAAAAATTCCCAAGACTTCAAGTCCATTATACTGCTTGTTTTTCTTTATTCCATGTCCATTTCTGACTGTCCAAATATGTCTCTCCCGGAAGAGGCCTTATGCAACCTGAATTCACTTGAAGTACTAACAGTCAGTGGCTGCAAAGACCTCAAATCGCTCAATTTTCAGGCTCTTATCTCCCTAAAGCGATTGACAATTGAAAATTGTCCTGTCTTGAAATCATCTTCAGAGCTTCCATCCTCATCACTTGAATATCTTGAAATTAGCAACAGTCCAGAAGTTTCGGGACTTCTCCACAATCTTACCTCTCTCCTGTCTTTGCGAATCCACACTTGCACCCAACTCACATCCTTTGTTATGGACGAACAAGAGTTGCAAAAACTTGCATCACTACAGAGTTTACATATTCTTGATTGTGTTAATCTTCAGTCTCTACCAGCTGCCAGCAACATTGCATTGCCTTGCCTCTCTGGAGCGACTTTATATACAGAATTGCCCGGAGATCAAGACACTACCTGACAGTGGTCTTCCTGGCTCACTCACTGTATTGGATATCAGGCAGTGTCCAAGGTTAGCGGTTTGGTGTAAGAAAGATGGAGGTCCTGATTGGCTCAAGGTTGCTCATATCCCAAGCTTATATATAACGGGTATTGAATCAGACATGGAGATAGAAGAAAAATTGCTCTCCCTCATTTTAAGCATTATCAGTATGTTAAATCCTGATCTTGCCAAAAAGTTTTTAATAGGCTTCTTCAGAACTATAATGCATAGCAATCATTATGAAATCTAACCATAAAGGATCTGAAAATAAAGCACTCACAAATCATAAGAAAGGTGTGATTTCTGTACATGATGCATTAGAGTTACAATTTGTATTTGTTACTCTTTGACACATTTATTTGACTTACTAACAAAAAATTAACCAAGTTCATGAATGACTAAAGGCAACAAAACCTGCCCTGTATACAATAACCAAAATATAAATTATCAACTTTTAAATAAGCATTACAAAATTCATACTAACTTTCTACTTATAATTAAACATTACAAAATAGAAGAAACAACATACCAAAATACATCACCACTACAACATACCAAAATGAAACTTTATACTTCAACGGACACAATCACCACCACACCACCACCACCACCACCACCGCACTACTACTTCAAGAACAGAAGAAACAACACCATCGACACCAGTACACCACAGAGAAATCCTAACACCGAATAATGGTCCTGAACTGACTCTGGAAGACCGGGAGCTACTACCATAGTGATTGTGGATTTGGTTGGAAGAGTAGTTCGATGCCATCCTACAATATTCTAACAGGTTTAAGCCACTAAACACATTATCAAGTCACAATTTATTATTATACCAACAACAAAAAAATTGTAAGGTCTAAGGTCACTTCATAATTTAAACTATACTCAAAGTCAGAAATGCATATCCAGATTGGCATATTTTAAAATTTATAACGATTTTCTAATTCTCCAAATAACCCAAATATAAGTAATGAATCTATAATCTTGCAACTGACAATCCCTAATCTTACCCCCAATGTACAATGATTTGCGGAAAAACCCGCACATTTCACATATCAAACATAATCAAAGCTTGGTATAAATCTATGTTTTAAAAGCATGAAAATCATAGTTAACTACCGAAATACATGAATTCGAGCAAACTTAATGATCTTAAGTCAGCTAATAACATTTGATATAAATTATCACCGAGTTGTTAGCAATCTTCCCATTATATAATCAAATATCTATTAATTATCTATCAAATATATAATCAAATATCTATCACATTATATAATCAAATAGCTATCGAACATAAAATCACCTTTTTGAAGATTTTTTTTACCATTATCTACAAAGTGTATATTAGGGTTTCAATTTACCCTAATTTTTTTTAAACAAGAATTATCTAACAAGAAACTAGGGTTTCAATTTAACTCAACTGAAGGGAAAATTACTATCAGAGTGGGGTTTACCAAAATCTCAAAATTCTATACTAGGGTTTCAACTTACCAAAATTGTTTTTAACAAGATGAACCTAAGAACAAACTAGGGTTTCAATTTAACTCAATTGAAGGGGAAATTTTATACCTTGGGTTTCAATTCTTGAGATTGCAACGTCGATCGAGAGAGGGGCATATTCGTCGGCCAAGAGAGCCAGGTAGAGAGAGGTGGAGGTGAACTGTGAACACCTGGGAGGTATAGCGATCTGCGAAGGATAAGCGATCTAAAAGGAAGGTCGGGATTGGGGTTGAGAGAGAAAGAGAGCGGCGTCAATGGAGAGAGAGAGTGGTGGAGCACACGATTAGGGTTTCGTGGTGATGGAGAGAGAGAAAGAGGTCGCTCGAGAGAGAGATTAGGAGATTAAGGTTTCGTTTTTTGGTGGCGTCGATGGAGAGAGAGAGAGGTCGCTCGAGAGAGAGATTAGGAGATTAGGGTTCCATTTTTTGGGCACTTGCTTCAGATCGAAAAGGTACAGAGAAACAGAGGGTAGAGTGTGAGGGTAGGGGAAAAGACAAAAATACCCCTCCATAAGTGTAAGAAGAGCGGGAGTGAATGCGAGCCATTAGATTTGTATCATGATCATGTGGTCGATCGGACGGCTGAGCGCGAGTGCACACCGCCGTGTGCACTAGAGGAGTGCACAGCCGAAGCTTTCCCTATATATATATATATATATATATATATATATATGCAGATCGGACGGCTGAGCGCGAGTGCACACCGCCGTGTGCACTAGAGGAGTGCACAGCCGAAGCTTTCCCTATTCGGCTGTGCACTCCTCTAGTGCACACGGCGGTGTGCACTCGCGCTCAGCCGTCCGATCTGCATATATATATATATATATATATATATATATATATATATATATATATATAGGGAAAGCATCGGCTGTGCACTCCTCTAGTGCACACGGCGGTGTGCACTCGCGCTCAGCCGTCCGATCTGCATTTTGATCATGATGCAGATCTAACGGCTCGCATTCTCTCCCACTCTTCTCACACTTATGAAGGGGTAATTTGGTCATTTACCCCTCCCGAAAGACTCTACCCTTCTTTTCGATCTGTCCCCTACCCTCTCCTTCTCTCTACCATTTCGATCTGCTGCCCCTTTTCCCCCAAAAAAGGAAACCCTAATCTCCATTCGAAGAGCGACCTCTCTTTCTCTCTCCATCGACGTGATCTGTCCCCTACCCTCTCTTTCTCTCTACCATTTCGATATCCTGCCCCTTTTCCCCAAAAAATAGAAACCCTAATCTCCATTCGAAGAGCGACCTCTCTCTCTCTCTCCATCGACGCGATCTGTCCCCTACCCTCTCTTTCTCTATACCATTTCGATCTGCTGCCCCTTTTCCCCCAAAAAAAGAAACCTTAATCTCCATTCGAAGAGCGACCTCTCTCTCTGTCCATCGACGTGAATTGTCCCGTATCTTCTCTTTCTCTCTACCATTTCGATTTGTTTCCCCTTTTCCCTAAAAAATAGAAACCCTAAAGCGACGGATCTGCCCCTCTCTCTGTCTCTCCTGGTCGACTCTCTTGGTCGACGGATCTGCCCTTCTCTCAAGCGACGCTCCAATCTCAAGAATCGAAACCCCGAAGGTATAAAATTTACCTTAGTTTCTTCTTTTTTTAATGTTGTTTGAAAAAATTAGGGCTAGATTAAATTAGGTAGATTGGGAGATAGATTAGAGAAACCAATTTGCAGACGTATACTGTGATTAAGTTTTGTGTATTGAAGATTAGCTGACTTAAGATCATTAAGTTTGCTCAAATTCATGTATTTCGGTAGTTAACTGTCATTTTCATGCTTTTCAAACTTAGATTTATACCAAGCTGTTATTATGTTTCATATGTGAAATGTGCGGGTTTTTCTGCAAATCATTGTTCATTGAGGAAAAGATTAGGGATTGTTAGTTGGAAGATTGAAGTTTCATTACTTACCTTTGGATTATTTGGAGAAATAGAAAATCGTTATAAAATTAAAATATGCTCATCTGGATCTCCATTTCTGACTTTGAGTATAGTTTAAATTATGACATGATGTTCAACTTTACATGCATTATTTTGGTTAGTTAATAAATTGTGATTTGATAAAGTGTTTAGTGTCTTAAATAAGAAGGTGCAAAGCATTTTTCGGTGTTAGGATTTGTCGGTGGTGTACTGGTGTCGATGATATTATTTCATTTGTTCTTCAAGTACTAGTGCAGTGGTGGTGGTGGTGGTGGTGTGGTGGTGGATGTGTCCCCTGTAGTATCAAGATTTATATTCTTATGTTGTACTGCTGATGTATTTTGGTGAATGTATATATGAACTACTCTTGGTATTTTGGTATGTTGTAGTGGTGGTGGTGATGTGTTTTGGTATGTTGTAGTGGCGATGTGTGTTGTTTAATCTACTTTGTGATGTTCAATTATAAGTGAATTTGTCAAGGGTATGGGTTTTGTATTGCCTATTTCAAATTTGGGTACTTGAATACCATTTTGTATATGTACACTCCTATGGTGTGTTATTTAATATTTTATGAGTTAAAATTCCTTTGTCTTATAGTTTTGTAATCTAACTTATTCAGCTATTCTTATTTACTTGCAATTGAAACCATATATTTTTCATCAATTTCATGGAGTATGGTAGAAGCAATAAATAAAGCTTGTATACTTTTTGCTCTTCTTCTATGGTGTAAAACTACACAGTCAAATGCCTAATTTTATGAGCATATATAGCAAAACTAATGAGGGGATACTTATATTGCCATCATGGAGTGTGTTAACAATGTGTAAATTGCCATCATTTTGGCCTTAGTTAAATACTATTATACATAACAGCTGTGATTTTCAGGCTTTGTTGGTTTGTGATTTTGTATCATTCTCTAAAACAAAGATGTATATAGTTAAAGGATTCACAAACTCAAAGCATTTCTCTTAGAATTTCTGCAATACATATGGATATAGTTAAAGAATTTCTGCATTTCTCTCAGACTTTCTCTCAGAATTTCTGCATTTCTCTCAGGATTCACAAACTAAAGGATTCACAAGCTTCAGCCATATATATAGTTAAAGGCTTTGTTGGCCTTAGTTAAATCTGCAATACATACTCAAAGTCTCTCTCTCAGAATTAACAACTCTGAAGAATTGATTCATAAGCTTCAACTCAAAGTCTCTCTCTCAGAAGGATTCACGAGCTTCAACTTTGAAGAATTGATCATACACAAGCATACATACTCAAAGTCTCTCTCATCAATACATACACAAGCATTTCTCTCCGAATCCACCAATACATACTCTGAAGAATTGATCATGCAAGACAGTTAATTCAGAATACAAACAGTTCAATTTTTTGAATGGAAGCAAAATTCTTCCAACAAGTTAAAGGATTCACAAACAGTTAATTCAGAACAACCAAACTGATTGCAAAAATATTGCACAAATTGATATTAGAACATAACGAACATTTATCTCAAAGCATTTCTTAAAGCATTTTTCTCAAAGCTTCTCATAAAGAACATATTGCAGAAATAAAGTCATAACACCCTTCGTACCCAAAAATTTACAGGTGTGAATAGTACAAATGATTACAAGAATAGATAAATAGTACAAATGGTTACAAGAATATAACTTTACAACTCGACCCTCATCCACAAAAATATCACACTGCTACTGCTGCTAATGCTGCTACTGCTAATGCTGCTACCGCTGCTGCTGTATTCTGATTGAAAATATCATCAATCAGGCATTAGTGTAGTCTCAGAACAGAAATTTAGATGATGGAGAGCATGTTTTTGCTAATAACATGAAATGAAGTAGGCCTTAGAAATCACATGAATTCACAACACTAGGCTATTTCATAAGTGTATAAGTTTATCAAGCATTCCACCAAGAAAAGTGTACAGGTTTAGCACTACGGCTGCATTAGATTGCCATGCCTAATAGATGCAACCTTCACAAACCCCCACATCTACCAAAATCAATAAATTCATGCAGTCTCTTAAAAAACAACATATATAGCCCTCAGGAGATTAGGGGACAGATCAAAAAGGAAGAGATAAAGAGAGGGTATTCTGAGGGTAGGGGTAAAATAAGTTTACTTCAAAGTATCACACTGCTACTGCTGCTATAAAATGTACAAGTTTGAAGTAACTATCACTCAGTTCATAAAATGTACATAATATGTATAGGTTTGAAGTACATAAAATGTGAACTCAAGGTCCTTGTTTGGTCATAAGTTTACTTCAAAGTAAAGTTCACAATTTTATACATGTAGTCTTACAACTTTATAAATTCAAAAGTAAACTTCACAATTTTGCATTAGGGTAAATAAATTGCATCATGGAAAAATATCACACTGCTATTGCTGCTATTGTTTCATGCTCCAAGTTTCATGTTCTCACATATACCAAAATCAAATATATGCGGTTTCTAAAAAAAACACAGCCATAAAAGCGAAGCAAACCCATTTTGAAACAGAGCTGAAGCATATCAATTTTGAAACAGAGCCATGCTATTTTGAAACAAAGCTCAATAACCAAACTAGATTGTAAACCCATATCAATTTTTAAGTTCATTCAAAAAACAAATCCCATCAGAGATCAAACAGAGATCAGTATCTACATAGCTGAAGCTATCAAACATAGCTGAAGCTATGAAACAGAGATCAAACTTAAGTGTGAAATGAGTGGGAGTGTTGCAAGCCCAGTATGTATATAAAAACAGAGAAGCACAAAGATATATTTGACTTGGTAGGTGGGGAAAACAATAAATTGAACTTGACCATTTCATGCATTCATCACTGCCTATTGATTCATCGATAAAATAAAAGACAGTAAGGCATCAAATTTACCAAATTGTTCGCGAATCAAATACCTCCCTCAATTCATATAGTCATTACCATCCACGGAATTATCTTCTGTTGAAGAATTCACATCTTCTTCAATGATTGCACTGCTGCGATTGAAAAGATGAAGGCAAAGTAAGTTCAAATGGAAATGTAAACAAATAATAAGAAAGTGTATGCTAAATGTAAACAAATTTCAATATATAATCAGATTACTATGACAGTATACGTCTGCAAATTAATATCTTATTTACTAATCAAATATCTATCACAGTATATAATCAAATAGCTATCCAGTAAAACATCACCTGCTTGAAGATTTTTTTTACCATAATCTAAAAAAGCTGCAAATTAGTTTCTCTAATCTATATCCAAATCTACCTAATTTAATCTAGCCATAATTTTTTCAAACAACATTAAAAAAAGAAGAAACTAGGGTAAATTTTATACCTTCGGGGTTTTGATTCTTGAGATTGGAGCGTCGCTCGAGAGAGGGGCAGATCCGTCAACCAAGAGAGACAGAGAGAGGGGCAGATCTATCGCTTTAGGGTTTCTAATTTTTGGGGAAAAGGGGCAACAGATCGAAATGGTAGAGAGAAAGAGAGAGTAGTGGACAGATCGCGTCGATGGAGAGAGAGAGAGGTCGCTCTTCGAATGGAGATTAGGGTTTCTTTTTTTGGGGGAAAAGGTTCAGCAGATCGAAATAGTAGAGAGAAAGAGAGGGTAAGGGACATATCGCGTCGATGGAGAGAGAGAGAGAGGTTGCTCTTCGAATGGAGATTAAGGGTTTCTATTTTTTGGGGAAAAGAGGCAGCAGATCGAAATGGTAGAGAGAAAGAGAGGGTAGGGGACAGATCGCGTCAATGGAGAGAGAGAGAGAGGTCGCTCTTCGAATGGAGATTAGGGTTTCTTTTTTTGGGGGAAAAGGTGCAGCAGATCGAAATAGTAGAGAGAAAGAGAGGGTATGGGATAGATCACGTCGATAGAGAGAGAGAGAGAGGTTGCTCTTCGAATGGAGATTAGGGTTTCTATTTTTTGGGGAAAATAAGCAGCAGATCGAAATGGTAGAGAGAAAGAGATGGTAGGGGACAGATCGCGTCGATGGAGAGAGAGAGAGTGGTCCTCTTCGAATGGAGATTAGGGTTTCTTTTTTGGGGGAAAAGGGGCAGCATATCGAAATGGTAGAGAGAAAGAGAGGGTAGGGGACAGATCGAAAATGAGGGTAGAGTCTTTCGGGAGGGGTAAATGACCAAATTACCCCTCCGTAAGTGTGAGAAGAGCGGGAGAGAATGCGAGCCGTTAGATCTGCATCATGATCAAAATGCAGATCGGACGGCTGAGTGCGAGTGCACACAGCTGTGTCCACTAGAGGAGTGCACAACCGAAGCTTTCCCTATATATATATATATATATATATATATATATATATATATATAATTTTTATTTTACCTTAATAGCAAAGAAGGCTTCCACCTTGGTCGATTTTGGAACTTTTGACCAAGTCTCATAGCATAATGGAAGCATGTGAGGATTTCTTACCACTACCCAGCAGAATTTACCGAGCCTGCTCCAACCTTCTCCAATCGGCTAGCCGACGCTGTTGACGCTCACCAAGATCTTCTCATCATTTTGGAGCTTCCATATCTCCTTCATCTTGGTCGGTCCTCTCCTCCTCATGGTGGTGGGTGTGCTACCCTCACCCACGTCGACTATAGTGGCATCTGTATGTGCCACACCCCCACTTTCTCCCGTAGGGTGCTCAGTCGAAGGTCCCCTATTGGGAGGATCTACCACCTCCTCCTGCCTAATTGTGACCACCTTTCTCTTTGTTCCTGCCATCTTTCACATGTTTACAGAAAATTAAGATAAATTATTAAATTGAGATAAACCATCAAATTAGAACAATGACATAAAAAATTAATACTTAAGGAAACTTACATGAAACAATGAATAATTAAGGATATATGTACAATAAAATCATTAAATTGAGAGAAGTCATTTGAAATAAATTTATAACAATACAAAATTTATGAAAATGATTGATACTGAATGGAACAGACAAAAATCTCTAAATATTATAAGATACTATATTGTAAGATACAAAATGAAGTTAGGGTCAGGAGAATTCTTCTGTGCAATGTTAAATTAGGATACTGATTACCAATAATATATTCCATTCCTCAACCTCACAATAATTAAATTAGCATACCGATTACCAATAAACAATTTGTATTAATTATTTTTGATATAGATCGATACATGTACTGTTTTGTCTCATAGTCATATATTAATAATAATAGAAACCATAATACAGTTTCTGATTCACAAGGATGAATATATATACAATATTAGTTAGGGACTGATATGTCATCCCCGTCTCCTTTTCTAATATGATCTTTTGATTAAAATAGTTTGCTATAATTATTTACAGGGGCAGGTTGCTCTCTTATGACAGGTTCAAACTATCTTTTACAATCCTCTCTCGAGACCATAGGCTTTCCCAAGTGGTGATGCAGGAACCACTAGCAGCTTGGACCCCCAAAACCACGTAGTTGTCTAGTTTTCCTACTACTACCCGGTTGTGTTGTTTCGGTTGCTTGTGTTTGTTATTCTTCTTCTATGTCTATGTCTTCCACAAACACATCGTGTATATCAATGTATTGGGTCATAGGGTAATATTCGGCGGGCTCATTTTGTGGGATAATAGGAGGCCTACGAGAAGTGCCGATAGAATCTTGTCTACTTTGGCTACGGCTGCTACCTCGTGATCTAGACATGTTAATATAGTAGTGTATGTGAACAAATTAAATACAATCTAGGCGAGATAAGTTGAAAAAAAATATAGAAAACAATATGATGGTTGTGAGAGAGAAGATAAAAAAACCAACAAACAAATATGATAAAAAAAATTATAACTACAAAAAAAATTTCAAGACAATAAGAGGGTTGTAAAATTTTGATACCGTACTTCGCAGATACTCATATATAGAATGAGAGTGAAAATAAAAGTAGAAGTAAAAGTCCGGACTCGTATATATATAGAAAGAGAGCTTCTTCGGCCTTGGAGGAGTTGAAGACTTGAAAACGTAGTTGAATGTTGAATTCGATATGATCGGAATTTGTCGCTTCCATGTTATTAACTTCTTTTTTGACAAAATTTCAAAAAATTGAGATTGAATTGAGTAGTAGTAGTAGTAGAGAGAGTAAGAGAATTAAGAGTATAATTTTTAGATTGGGTTTAAGGGGTATTTATAGGAATTTTTTTTTATAAAAAAATAATTAAAAAAGAAAACAAAAAGAAAAACCGGCTAGAATAGCCAACAGTCCATTTTTCGTCCGTGGGACCCACGCGGGTTGAACGGTCGACCAGCGAACGGCTAGAGTAGCCAACTATCCGTTTTTCGTCCGTTGGACCTGCGGGTCGAACGTTTGGCCTGTACAGGTCTAACAGTTCGAAACCTGCGGGTCGACCCTGCGGGTTGGTGGACGGATTTGTCACTGTTCACCGGATTCACGGGCCAGGTTCAACAGGTTGGAAACCCTTATTAGATGACCCGAGTCGACCCACTTAGACTCGCGGGTTCGACCCGGACCCGAACCGTATTTGAACGGGCCGGGTTTTGGCAAGCGGATCGCGGGCAAGTCGCGGATCAGCCCGGCCCGGTTGCCATCTCTACCTCCTAATTTTAAAATATACCTTTTCTCACTCCCAATAATCCCACACAATTGCCCAAATGCTAAACATATTCACTAACATCAATAAAATTCTAGAAGATGTATTACCTAGGCACAAAAAAAAAATGAAAAGAAGAAGCTCATATTTCAGTAAATATGCACATTGGTGGACGGAATGTCTTCCTTCACAATGGTGGACGGAATGTCTTCCTTGACCATATGTACACACATGGGGGAATATATATATATATATATATATGTGCATTAGAACGGAATGTCTTCCTTGACCATATGTACACACATGGGGGAATATATATATATATATATATATATATATATATATATATATATATATATATATATGTGCATTAGAAACCAAGTCTTACAGAAACACTCATAATTAGCAATTTGCACTGCATGGCATCTAGAAGCCATAGGTAGTACTGTTTGCAACCAATGCAAAATTGGTGACACCTTCAGTTTTCCAACTGCGGCAAAGGACCCTACATTGCCTTGTTCTGCAATGCCTAACCAATTTTGGTGACCCTATACGTATGTAGAGATATGTTAATGTTTTAAAGTCACATATCAAACACTAAGAGATAGTAGTATTAATGGAAGTTCTAAGGGATAGTAGTATCGATGATCAATCTATACAAGTTTAGGTTTACTTAACTCCAAAGTGAAATAGATATATACTATTTCTATAAATTGATATATAATAATGAAACTAAAGGGATTACTTAACTCAAAAGTGAAATGGATATATACTAGTTCTAGATTATATATATATATATATATATATATATAGGAAAATGCTCGGTTGAAAAC
This sequence comes from Hemerocallis citrina, assembly GCA_017893485.1. Taxonomy (NCBI): domain Eukaryota; kingdom Viridiplantae; phylum Streptophyta; class Magnoliopsida; order Asparagales; family Asphodelaceae; genus Hemerocallis; species Hemerocallis citrina. Next base: position 174,119,560 of record CM030361.1, read on the forward strand.
GGATCCGTTTTCAACCGGGTTGGAAAACGCGATTCTGGGCCCTCCGATCGCTCATGATCTTGATGAGCAGATTAGATCAAAACCCCTTAAAGTCTCCCACTAACGGCTCTAAAAGCGGAGGGGTAATTTCGGAACACGCCAAAAAACGTTTCACACTTAGCGCTATTTTGGCTTGAAGTTTTTTTTTTTTTTTCAGTTGCCTATACTTAAGCTATTGTTGGGAACAACGGCCTAAGTTATTTGAAGTTTTTGTTTGAAGAAAATTGCACTTAGGCCGTTGTTTGGAACAACGACCTAGGTTGTTTTTTTTTAACAAAAATTTCAACCTAGGCCGTTGTTCCCAACAACGGCCTAAGTATGTACAAGTATTTTCCAAACACTTGTACATACTCAGATCGCCATCTCTCTCAGAACTCTCTCTCTCGCTAGTGGAGCTCGAGAAACTCATTTCCCCAAACCCTAGCTCTCTCTCTATCGATCTGAAAACCCTAGCTCTCTCTTGCTCGTTGCTTCTCACTGAATCTCTCTCTATTCTCACACTATTGCCCTCTTCCTTTGAAGATCCCAATTACAAAAAAATCCTAACCTATACGAAATCTCCCCAACCCTAAAATCCTAATCCTAAAGAAATTAGCCAAACCCTACTTCCCTTCCTTTCTCTACAACAGCGCGCAAGGGCCTCCTCTATCTCCTTTCCGAACACCCTCATTGTGAAAGGTATTAATTTGTTCATACTTTAGTAGATCTAACTAGGTTAATTGATTGGAATTTTTTCTCCAATGTTTGAGTGTACAATTTCTATATTATGCGTGGGTATTTATAGAGTAGGTAATTCTAGTTTTATTGTGGATGTAGATGTAGTATTAGTTGTTGTTAGTCGTTGTTCGATGTTAGTAATAGCCCACAAAGAGATGAAAAAAAATTATGCAACTTTGCGAGTACGTCGGGCTCGCCACGCACAAGCCAACGCAACTTATAGAAGTAAGTTTGGATTCACGGTTTGAAGTGTACGGCCGTATATCGCTTTTGAGTATTTTCCGTGAGTGAAAGCGATACATCGGCGTATATTGCAAACCGTGAGTCGAAACTAATCTCTACAAATTTTGTTGGCTCATGTGTTTTGCGTTCGTCCTACTCCTAAAGTTTCGGAATTTTTTGATCTCGCTTGTGCAGATTTGCACTGTATATCAAACAACAACCTTAATTAATGTTTGATTTCTGTCGAGGGTACTTTTCAGTACGAAATGACATCCAAAAAAAAAGAAATTTTGTGAGCATATTGGGCTTACTGCTCGCTACCAAATGGTACTTATAGTTGAGAGTTCGGACCTCCGGTTTGAGGCCTACGTCAATGTATCGCATTGTTGGCATTTTTCATAAATGAATGCGATACACGGCTGTATCTTACAAACCGTTGGTCAGAACTTGCTTGTACAAGTTGCGTTGACTTGTGTGCGGGGAGCTCGACCCAATCATAAAGTTTTTTTTTTTTCTGTTGATTGTGCAGTTTTCTCATAAATTTTGTTATGTTTAGAGGGAATTTTCAATAGAGAACCCACTTGAAAAATTCGTAATTTTGTGAGTAGGTCAGTCTCGCCACTCACAAGTCATAACAACTTGTAGTTGCGAGTTGTCACCCACGGTTTGATATATGCGTTCGTGTATCGCATTTCCCTCATTTCCAAGAGTGAAAGCGAGCGAGACACGGCCGTATCTTGCAAACCGTGGATCCGAACTGGCTTATACAAGTTTTGTTACCTTGTGTGTGGCAAGCCAGACCCAATCGCAGAGTTTCGTATTTTTTTGACGTCGTTTTTGATGTTTACTCACTTTTTTTGTTTCGTATGTATATATATCACAATCGTTTGTTAAAAAGCTGTTTTATATATGATGTGTGTATTAATTTACCAATAATATATTTTTACCCTAGATGAACAACGATATGGAGAGTTCTACTGCCCGCAATAATTTTGTGCGGGTTTAACCAATCATTGATTTCATGCCGTTAGTCGAAGAACATCTAAAACCAAAGTTAGGTATGATGTTTCCCACTTTAGCTGAGGCTAAAAAGTTTTATTCTTCATATGTTCGTTGTGGGGGTTTTGCAATGCGTAAGGGTGAGAATAAACTAAAGGGAGGAGTGGAAGTAGATAAGTCATATCTTTGTAACAAAGCTGGGTCGTCGCCGAGTCAACATAGTAATGGTAGACGGGGAACAACTTGTAGAACAGATTGCAAGGCTTGCGTTCGTGTAAAATTGAACAAAGCAAGTAATACGTGGATGGTATATTCATTTCATGAAGAATACAATCACAAATTCACCTCACCAGGTAGAAGGCATCTTTTGCTCCGAAACCATTCTGTATCAAATACGGATAAAAGGATAATAGAGCAATTTAACCAAGCTAAATATCCAGACATGTCGACAAATGCTCTTCTTCGAAAGTGCTGATGGTGGTCACGATCAAGTAGGATTCACCGAAAAAGATGTTAGAAATTTACTTAGAGATTCGCAAAAACCATTGAAAGGACATGTATCTACAATGCTAATTGATTTTTTTGAATCTAAAAAACAGACGGATCCTTCATTTTTTTATGACATTCAAGTAGATCTCGTAGGGCGGTTGTCACATTGTATGTGGATTGATGGTATTTCTAGGATGAATTATCAAGAATTTGGCGATGTACTTTGCTTTGATGCCACATACAATACGAACCGGTATGGAATGTTATTTGTTCCCTTTGTTGGAGCGAATCAACATTGGCAAACAACTTTCTTAGGAGGTGGGTTCATTCCAAATGAGACGGCCTCTTCGTTTGAATGGTTCTTTGAAAAGTAGTTAGGGATTATGAATCGTGCTCCATCCGGTATCATCACCAATTAAGACTGTGGGATTTCCGTCGCAGTTAAGAAAGTTTTCTCCCAGACTCGGCAATATTTTTGTATTTGGCACATTTTGGATAAGTTACCGCAGGAGGTGCGTATGTCGAACGATGTCGACAAGTTTAGGGAATCTTTGAAGAATGTCATCTACAATTCTGAATATGTACATGACTTTGTAGGAAAATAGAATTTTTTTATTTCGCAATACAGATTAGAGTGTAACAAATGGTTGAATGATCTATTTGATATCCGTGAAAGTTGGCCACCCGTCTACACTAAAGATTCTTTTTGGGCCAGCATGTTGAGTAGCCAACGGGTTGAGTCAGCGCAATCTGCCTTGAAGCATCATACAGAAAATAAATATTCCTTGCATGAATTTTCCGTCATCTTCGACCGTTTTTGGGAAGGCAAAGACACGATGAACTGAAAGAAAATCATTGTAACCATGATAAGAGACCGAAGTTGAAGAGCGAATAGGCTTTGGAGGCACAAATGGTGAAAACATACACTTTAAATTTTTTTACAAATTCCAAAATGAAGTTACAAAAAGCTTCATGTACAATGTGAGTTACGTTGGCAATCTTGAGACATCGGCTAGTACAGCCTTCTATGGGATACTCTGTGGAGAATCTAAACTGGCTCGCCTTCTTCAATTATGCAAAATCAACGGAATTATTACATGTGCATGTCACTTCTTCGACTTCGTTGGCATTCCGTGCATGCATATTTTAGCCGTTCTTCGGTTCAGCCATCACACTTCCCTTCCGGATGTATACATTAAAAGAAGAGGGATCCGAGATGTGATGAGAAAAAGTTATACATCTGTTCCATCCGAACCCAATACCGAGAATTTTGTTTCTCGATATTGTGAGTTGAGCTACCATGCAAAACAGATTGTCGATCTCAGTTGTTCCTCCAATGAAAGTTAAAAATACAAGTTGGAGAATTTGCAGAAGATCATTGACGGCGTCTCTCGGATACAACTCGGATTGGGTGAACAACCAGTACAGGCCTCACAACCACATGACAGTGTAGAACCAGGAGGTAGTTCACAACCGCATGGTAGTGCACAACCTCATGATGAAGGCAATGGACACATACCTACATGCGTAAGTGACCCACAACAATGCACGACAAAGGAAAGGCCTCACGCCAAAAGATTGATGCCGATAAGAAAGCAACTCCACATAAAAAAACCGAGACGGTGCCGAAGATGCGTCATTGTGCAAATGAATCATGATTCAAGAAATTATCCAACATTATTTGAGGGATAAGACTCGTACTTTCTTTGTTTATCCCTCTTTTAAATTTATTATACTTCATTTGTGGTAAATGATTTTCTCACTAACTAAAACTTATCTTTCAATGAAGGCCTAACAATCCACAAGAAGTGATTCCATCCGATGAAGAGAGTTCTGACGAGAGATATGATGATTCATTGTGATTTGGAATTTTTTTAATGTAATGTTTCAGTATATTACATATTGATGCAAGTGTTATTAATTACTTTTTGTTGTTAACTGTATATGTTATTGAGACTCAAGTGTTGTTGGCTTGTGTCGATTGTTAATATTGTTGTTGTTGTTGTTGGGAGATTGTAGCTGATAGGGTTGTATATAATTTAGCTTCAGTGTAAAAGTGTTGTTGAGAGATTGTAGCTGCAGTGTGAAAGTGTTGTTATTTTTTTTTTCTTTTTCTTAGGTCGTTGTTGAGTTCTATGTGCAAAATTATTCTTTGGATCAGTAGCTTTCTATATTGGCCTATTGGGAAGGAGCCAATTTTTTTATACCTTAGGCTGTTGTCCTAGGTTATAGGCCAAAAGTTGAAATTTTTGGGGGTGCTCTCTGACTTGGCCAAGTTAAAAAGAGCAACAAGTCAAAGAACAACACCCCTATTTTTTTTATACCTTAGGCCGTTGTCTCTAACAATGACCTAGGTTATAGGCCAAAAGTTGAAGTTTTTGGGGTGCTCTCTGACTTGGCCAAGTTAAAAAGAGCAACAAGTCAGAGAGTAATACACCTATTTTTTTATACCTTAGGCCATTGTCTCCAACAACGGCCAGCCTAGGTTATAGGCCAAAAGTTAAAGTTTTTGGGGTTCTCTCTGACTTGGCGAAGTTAAAAAGAGCACCAAGTCAGAGAGCAACACCGCTATTTTTTTATACCTTAGGCCGTTGTAGGTTATAGGCCAAAAGTTGAAGTTTTTGGGGTGCTCTCTGACTTGGCCAAGTTTAAAAAAGCAACAAGTCAGAGAGCAACACCCCTATTTTTTTATACCTTAGGCCGTTGACTAGGTTATAGGCCAGAAGTTGAAGTTTTTTGCTTTTTACAACTTTCTCTTAACTCTTACGAACAGTGTCTCTGGAACTATATACCAAAGACAGATAATCTGTGCTTGTATATCGTTTATATTTTTTATTACTTTCCAAATTTTTCCACCTATCTAACCAATATAAAATCATAAAGGTAATATGTTTAAAAATTATTCCAAAAAATAAAATTTGATCTTTTCATTTGTAAAAAACAATTCCCTAAATATATTCTTACCCCTAATATGTAAATTCTTCTGCAATGCATACATCTATCCGGTTACTGTTGAGTGTAGGGTTTCAACCCAAGTATTAAGGGTTATTGTAGGGTTAGGGTTAGGGTTAGGGTTAGTGTAAGGTTAGGGTTAGTGTTAACAGGGGTTATGGGTAGGGGTAGGGGTAGGGTAAGGTAGGGTTATGGCAGGGTTAAGGGTTATTGTAGGGTTATGGGATCGGGTTAGGTTTAGGGTTAGTGTTAGAGTTAGTGGATATAAAAACATTCCAATTTTCAAACCCATCTGAATTTTCCAAAAAACGGCTTATTAACCCTAATAACCCTACCCTTACCCTACTCATAAGTACGAATATGGTAGGGTTATGGCAGGGTTAGGGTTGAGTGTATGGTTATGAATAGGGTTATGGTTAGTTCTTTAATTAGGTTAATATTTGTAGTTGGAGGTAGTACATCGCACTGAATCTTTTCCTTATTGAGTTATACCTGTGGGTTTCTGCATGTGGTACCCACTTTGTAGAGTGAAATATAATAGTAGGCAAGTTAGGGACTTTAGGTTTTTCCCGTGTTGGATTTGATGACTCTCCATTCTAAAGCGCACTGAAACTTTACCCTTATTGGGTTATACATGTGGGGATCTACATATGGTGCCCACTTTGTAATAAAAAATGTAATAATAGGCAGGTTATGGACTTTAGATTTTTCCCATGTTAGATCTGATGACTATCTGCTCTACAGCGCACTGAATCTCTTTCCTTATTGGGTTATACATGTGGGGATTTACATGTGGTGCCCACTTTGTAATAACAAATGTAATAGTAAGCAAGTTATGTACTTTAGGTTTTTCCCATATTGGATCTACTGACGGACCGCTCTAAAGCGCACTGAATCTTTTCACTTATTGGGTTCCACATATGCGGATCTGCATGCGGTGCAACTTATGGAATCCATGAGTTGATAAAACTCCATTCCATTCTCATTCACATGATCCATGTAATACAGATCTTTGTACTTGTCACAGATTTTGCATATATTGGCCACAAAGAGCATTATAACCACTAACCCTAACCCTAACCCTAACCCAAACCCTAACCTATAACCCTACTCTCCTAACCCTACACTAACCCTTAACCCTACGATAACCCTAGCTTACCCTAACCCTACCCTAAATATCATATTTTATTGATTTTTACGAATGGAAATATCATATTTTATTTTTTCTAATTTTTTTTTTACATTTAACCTTAATGATTTTATATTGGTTAGTCAGGTGGCTATAAATGGAAATTAATAAAAAATATAAACGATGTACAAGCATATGAATGTCTATTTTGTAGAGTTCAGGAGACAATGTTCATAACGAGTGGAGAGACAGTTGTAAAAAACATAAAAAACATAATCCTGACCCTAACCTTACCTTAACCCTATCCTTAAACAACCTAGAACTTACTACTTGGGTTGGAACCATACACTCACCAGCAAAAAGTTTTAGGTGTACGCTATGCAGAAGAATTTACATAGTAGGGGTAAGAATATATGTAAGACATTGTTTTTTACAAATGAAAAGATTATGTTTTATTTTCTGGTATTTTTTTGTAAACATCTAACCATCATGATATTATATTGGTTAGTTAGGTGGAAAAAAATGGAAATAAAAAAAATATATAAACGATATACAAGCATAAATCATCTGTTTTTGGTATAAAGTTCCACAGAGACTGTTCGTAAAAAGTGAAGAGAAAGTTGTAAAAAGCATAAAACTTCAAACCTAGGCCGTTGTCTCCAATAACGGCCTAAAGGATTAATATAAAGGGGTGTTCTCTGACTTTTTGCTCTTTTCAAGTTGGTCAAGTCAGAGAGCAACACAAAAACTTCATATTTTTAGCTATAACCTAGGCCGTTATTGGGGACAACGGCCTAGGCTATAAATAAAAGGGGTATTGCTCTCTGATTTGTTGCTCTTTTTCACTTGGCCAAGTCATAATGCACCCCAAATACTTCAAAATTTTCCCTATAACCTGGCCTCAATATAAAAAAAATGGGGTGTTCTTCTTTGACTTGTTGCTGTATTCAACCTGACTTAAAATTTTTGCCTATAACCTAGGCCATTGTTGGAGACAACGGCCAAATGTGTAAAAAAAATGGGGTGTTGCTCTCTGACTTGTTGCTCTTTTCAACTTGGCCAAGTCAGAGAGCACCTCAAAAACTTCAAATTTTTTTTCATATAACCTAGGCCGTTGTTGGAGACAATGGCTTAGCTTAAACATAAAAGAAGGCATTGTTCTCTAACTTGATGCTCCAATACAGAGAGTAATTGATCAAAAAAATAAAATTCAACAAACAACCTAGGCCGACAACGGCCTAGGTTAAAAAAAAAAATTACAACTCCAACAGCAGCTACAGCTGCTACAATTCAATCACCCCCAAAATAATAATTTAAATACAGCCACCAAAATCACCAACATAATTGACAATTACCAAGTAATAACAACAATATCAACAACACTTAAACTGGCAAATACCAATTATCACATAATAAGATACATTAGAAAAACAAATATAATTTGAATAAAATACTACAACAAAAAAATTGTATCGGGTATTAGCTAAGAACCGGGCGTGTATGGTTGTGGTGCTCGCCTCTTCCGAGCAGGATTTCGTCTCTGAAGCGGGGATGACGCCTCAGGAATTTCTTCTTCTTCTCCCTCCTCTTGTACGTCTCCAACAACCCTTTCTTCATTCTCATCTTGTTGCTCTTCTTCTTGAGGTGGAGGTGAAGAAGTAGCTTATTGTTCTCTGAGTTTTTGTTCTCGTTGTTGCCCCATCACTGTAGCTGGCTTACCCCTCATGCTCTTACGTCACCCTCTCTGTGAGCTTAATGCTCTATCCAAATGTTCAGCCTCTTCCAAAACATCCAAATTGGTACGACATGAAGAGAGCATCTTCTGAGCGAACTTCTTCATAGGCATGCCAGCATTACTTTTGATTACCTCCACACATTCTTTTGCCATGTCCATCGCATTATCAATCTAAAATAAAAAACCAAAAAAATATAATTAAACACATTCGGAAAAGTAAACATTTAACAACTGCGGAAGGACTCTTTCCAGCCGCGGATGCTCCACTACACCAAAGTTGATGAGTGGAGCCATCGTTATCCACAACTGCGACCCGGTCACTACGATCAGTGGTAGTCTTCCAACCCGCTCGGGTGTATACAGCACCCAAAGCACGAACTCTTCTCGTAGTTGGTCGAGCTCGTCTCTGTAGTACGTTAGTACACCTTTTGGGTTGTCTTTGTAACTCTGACTACCTACCCAATATATCCCTACGGGTGCTAACATATGAGGATTTGGTGGTTCGGCCATCCAACCGTCCGCCGGTCTCCTAATTCGGGGACGACCCAAGTACAGTCGCTCCCATGACCAAATCTATAACAAAACCATCGGACCGGCCATCTCGGCCCCATTTAGTGCTACAGAACACAACGACTTGTATAACATTGCCAACGCGCACTTTTCCAGCTGTACTGGCCAGCTAAGCCTAGGTTGGCGAGCAATCGTAGATACATGAGGTGCACCGTATCCCCGGATGAGTTAGGCAAGAGAATGTACCCTCTGGTGTAGGACTGTACATAGTGGTCGGGCGATGCATCGGTCAACGTCCCTTCAACCAAGATAGTCGGACTGATTGTCCGACAAAAATATCCTTATCTTTTGCGACCTCCTCATCAAACTCTGTACCGAGGAGTTGATTACACAGCTCTATTTTATCAAATTTTATATTACCCGTCACGGCCAACCCATCTATTGGAAGACCGGAGATCATCACTATATCCTGTAGCGTCACCGTCATCTCTCCGACCAGTAAATGGAAGGTGTGTGACTCTAGCCTCCATCGCTCCGCAAGTACTGAAAGAAGTGCTCGGACGAGTTTAACCTGACCCATCATGCTGATTCTGTAGAAATCGGTCGGAACTAGGTACTCGACAATACGTGGGTGCACCGGCATGGTCTCGTGGGTGCGGAAATTATACCTCCGGATCGTCCCACCTCACACTACTGCGGATCTGTGGCGGTCTTGCAAGGTCAGTTCACCGACATATATTGGTCCTGGACCACGATGTGGTGCCATCGAAGAGAATGCACCAACCAACATGAATACAAAACACAATTATTATTAGTATACTAACAATATCATTAAATACAAAATGCACAATACAAATTAACAGTTCTCTTACTTTAGTGAAATGTTTCCCCTGAGCACTAACAGATGTCCTTCCGGTTCCCCTCATTTTAACCATTTCTCTGTAAGAAAGTTTGCATATATAAAACAAATTGTTCACCAAAAATACGCAAACACAAGCCAACGAGATGCAAAAATTTCAAAAGTTCGCATATACGCATCAAAACAACACAAACGAGATGCAAAAACTCAATTTGGCCGTCAAGTCTGGCACACCAAATACAAGCCAACACAACTTGTAGAAGCAAGTTCCGACCCACTGTTTGAAAGATACGGCCGTGTATCGCTTTCACTCTTGAAAAAAGAGCTGAAAGCGATACATTGACGTATCTCGCAAATCGTGGGTCAGAACATGCAAATACAAGTTCCGTTGGGTTGTGAATAGTTAGCCCAACCTACTAGCACAGTTTCGTATTTTTTGAACTTAGTTTAAGCATTTTTCTATTGAGACCATACTAAAAAAGTTCCGAGGTATATTGAAATTTTTTCATATATGCATCAAAACAACACAAACGAGATGCAAAAATTCCAAAATTTGGCCGTCAAGTCTGGCACACCAAATACAAGCCAACACAACTTGTAGAAGCGAGTTCCGATCCACGGTTTGAAAGATACGGCAGTGTATCGCTTTCACTCTTGAAAAAAGAGCGGAAAACGATACATGGACGTATCTCGCGAACCGCGAGTTAGAACTCGCAAATACAAGTTGCGTTGGGTTGTGAATGGTTAGCCCAACCTACTCGCACAGTTTCGTATTTTCTGGACTTCGTTTAAGCATTTTTCTATTGAGAACGTACTAAAAAAGTGCCGAGGTAGATTGAAGTTTTTTGATATACGCATCAAAACAACGCAAACTAGATACAAAAATTCCTAAATTTGGCCGTCAAGTCTGCCACACCAAACACAAGCCAATGGAACTTGTAGAGGTGAGTTCCGACTTTCGGTTTGAAAGATACGGCCGTGTATCGCTTGATATCCATTTTATTGAATAAAAGTTATAAATGGACGTATCTTGCAAACCGTGAGACGAAAATTGCCTCTACAAGTTCCGTTCCCTTCTATGCGGTGAGTCTGACCTACTCGTAAAATTTGGAAATTTTTGGATCTCGTTTGTTTACTTTTCCTATATTCTACAAGTACAACTAACACTACATCTACAAAAATATCAACAAAATATATACAACATAAATGATCCGAGCTAATTGTATACTCTCTAAATTATAGACTACTACGCATAATACAAAAAATCAAACTCAAAAATTGAAAAAATAAAAAATCAATAAATTAACATAGTTCATTATAGTAAATTGTGATTAAGTAAATACCTAGTCCAAAGAAAGAGAGAGAGAGAGTGAGAGAGTTGGCGAAGATGTGAGAAGCCGCTACTGTAGATGAACAAGTTGTAGAGGCTAGGGCGTTGGAAAATATGTGCTAGGGTTCAGGTAATTTGGGATATCGGGTTAGGTTAGGGTTTGGGGTATTCAGGAGAGGGAGAGAGAGATAGAGAGGCTTCGACAAGAGGGGGAGATCGAGAAGGCAAAGAGATCGAGAAAAGGAGTTTGGAGAGAGAACTAGGGTTTGGGAATGGGTTTCGGGAGCTCAAGAGAAAGAGAGAGAGAGTTTGTGACGAAGATAGAGTGAGGGAGATCTGGGTATGTACAAGTGTTTGGAAAAATACTTGTATATACCTTGGCCATTGTTGGAAACAACGACCTAGGTTGTTTTTTTATTTTTAAAAAACAACCTAGGCCGTTGTTTTTCAACAACGGCCTAAGTGATTTTTTCGACAAAAAAACTTCATGCCAAAAAACCGAAGCATTTTTTTGGCGTGAAGTACCAAAAAATACCCCTCCTCTAAAACACTAAAAAAACTCTTCGATCAGAGCGGAGCGAATCTGACCCACTCATCAAGATCATGAGCGATCGGAGGACCCAGAATCGCGTTTTCCAACCCGGTTGAAAACGGATCCGTTTTCAACCTAGCATTTGCCATATATATATATATATATATATATATATATATATATATATATATATATATATATATATATATATAATTTGTATTTTACCTTAATAGAAAAGAAGGCTTCCTCCTTGGTCGATTTTGGAACTTTTGATCAAGTCTCATAGCATAATGGAAGCATGCGAGGATTTCTTACCACTACCCAGCAGAATTTACCGAGCCTGCTCCAACCTTCTCCAGTCGGCTAGCCGACGCTGTTGACGCTCACCAAGATCTTCTCATCATTTTGGAGCTTCCATATCTCCTTCATCTTGGTCGGTCCTCTCCTCCTCACGGTGGTGGGCGTGCTACCCTCACCCACGTCGACTGTAGTGGCATCTGTATGTGCCACACCCCCACTTTCTCCCGTAGGGTGCTCAATCAAAGGTCCCATGTTGGGAGGATCTACCACCTCCTCCTGCCTAATCATGACCACCTTTCTCTTTGTTCCCGCCATCTGTCACATGTTTACAGAAAATTAAGATAAATCATTAAATTCAGATAAACCATCAAATTAGAACAATGACATAAAAAATTAATACTTAAGGAAATTTACAGGAAACAATGAATAATTAAGGATATATGTACAATAAAATCATTAAATTGAGAGAAGTCATTTGAAATAAATTTATAACAATACAAAATTTATGAAAATGATTAATACTGAATGGAAAAGACAAAAATCTCTAAATATTATAAGATAGTATATTGTAAGATACAAAATTAAGTTAGGGTCAGGAGAATTTTTCTGTGCAATGTTAAATTAGGATACTGATTACCAATAATATATTCCATTCCTCAACCTCACAATAATTAAATTAGCATACCAATTTCCAATAAACAATTTGTATTAATTATTTTTGATATAGATCAATTAATGTACTGTTTTGTCTTATAGTCATATATTAATAATAATAAAAACCATAATACAGTTTCTGATTCACAAGGATGAATATATATACAATATCAGTTAGGGACTGATATGTCATCCCCGTCTCCTTTTCTAATATGATCTTTTGATTAAAATAGTTTACTCTAATTATTTACAGGGGCAGGTTGCTCTCTTATGACAGGTTCAGACTATCTTTTACAATCCTCTCTCGAGATCATGTTATGTTTATTTACTCCAATTTGTAAAACCATAGGCTTTCCCAAGTGGTGATGTAGGAACCACTAGCAGCTTGGACCCCCAAAACCACATAGTTGTCCCAGTTCACCCATTCCACCCAAAAATATAATAAGGCATGGAATCCTTAGAACTGAGCACTCAGAGGCCATGCATTAACAGTTCTTTCAACAAAGGTGTCGCAAGAAGAACATCACGAAGATAAAGCAGTTCTTTCAACTTACAAGCACAACATTTACGAAATCGAGAATTTTATTTGAGTATACTTATGGGCACTATTGACAAGATTTGGAGGATCCAAAGTCGCTCGATCTTTTTCAAAGAATGATAGGTTTCTTATGACCCTTTCGTGCATAAAATTTGTTAATTTTCTTCACCCAAACCCCAGACAACAATCTTAAGTTTATCTTCTTCATCCAAATTCCAAACTCCAAACTCAATTCTATTATCAACCAATATCACAAGTGTAATTGTAACCCCAGTTTTCCCAAAAATGTATTTTGTGTATTTTCTGTATTTAAAAATTTTCGCAAATTATTTTTTCGGTTTTCATGTTCTTTTGTCCAATTGTGATATCTGATATCCTATTAAAACCTATTTTGATCGATAATTCTATTTGTTTTCGATGATTATTATTATTATTATTATTATTACAAAATCATATTGTATTTGCTAGCATTTGAGTATTAACTCAATTTATACTATTTGATTTATTATTGTATTACTAATTGTTATACTTGATTTAATTATTTACTATTGATTATTTTATCTATACTTTTGGATATTAAACCCAAAACCTATTTTAAAACCCATTAAACTCCTTTATAAACCAATACCCATTAAATAACTACCCTATTACCCTATTCTATCTCCATACCTGTTTCATATATTAAACCAAACCCAACTAAATCCATTATACCCAACCCGTTCACGTCTACCAACCCGAAACCCACCCAAATAAACTACAGCCTATATATATCCCCATCAACCTACTCCGCCTCTTCACCTTCCTCACACCTTGCGCCGCTTCACCTTCCCTCCCCATCCATCTCTCCCGTCTCCCTCGGCATCACCCTCGCAACCCCCCAGTCGCGCCGCACCACGACTGCACCCCATCCGCAGCCACCTGCGGCAGTGTCACACCGCTGCACCCCCCCGACCTTCACCAGTCTCCCTCCCTATCCATCCTCTTCCTGTCTCTCCTCCTGGCGCCACAATGCCGCAGCACACCACCGCATGTGCACCCCCGCAAGCAGCAAGCACAGCCCAGCAAGCCATTGCGCCGGCAGCCCTGTCCCACTACCGTCGTGTCCCCTGGCCGCTGCCAGCCTCCCAGCGCGCCGCTGCCATGTCCCCTGGCTACCGTACTCTGCCCGTTCATTGTGCCGCCGCCAGTTGTCGCCAAGTCAGTGCACCCCTTGCCATGAAGTGGCTGTTTGGGTATATGTGTTTTGATCTAGTTGATTGTGAGCCATTGATCGCATCATGATCATCATCATCTTGGTTTTGATCCCTTGATTAAGAGATGTTTGTTGGATCATGATTATCATCCTGGATTATGGACCGTTGGATTGCTTCATCATCATCTTGGAGTTCCTTGATCACTTTGATTGGTGGTCATCCGATCGTCCATCTGACTCGATCATCGTCCTCATCATCAAGATACTGATCACATCTCGATCTTGATCTTGATCTTCGATCAGAGTTGTCCGATCTAATTCGATCACCTTGATCTCTTGATCTCATGATCTCAGCCGTCTGATCGTGTTCGTGGGTTATTTGTTCTTTGGATTCGTGATCTTGTTCGTGATTTGTTGCTATTGAGTTCGTACTCGGGAATCAGTTCCCATTATTCTCTTTTGTTCGTTGGATTCATCATCGTCTTCCAGGAAAGTAACTTGTACTCCAATTCATTTGTTTGATACAAGTCAAAAAGTTTACCTATAGTGTAGTTTGGTCTAGAGATGACTCTTGTTTATGTTTTGCTTGGTGGATTTTGTCTCTATTGTGAAAACTTGACCATAGATGACTCACGACACAATCTTGACATGAATTAACTTAGGATTTGCCCGTTCTTGATTTTCATCTTGTATATGAGATTTTTGTGAGAATTCGTGATTTGGTTGAGAACCATATGAAATACTTGGTGTGGACATGTTAGATACCCTAATTCATGATGTTTAGACACTTAGTAGACTCGATTTCATGTTTGGGTGTGTTTGGACCAATTTTCTTGAATCTATGTCGATTTTGTTTTCAAGGAAGAATCTGTAGTTTGTCGCTGTTCTGTTTTGGTTGCTGTTTTGGACTATTTTAAAGTCAGTATCTTGATTTCGGTATAAAACATTAGTTTTAGATAATTTTGTCTATTTTCAAAACCCTCTAATATTGCTTGATTTTGATTTCGTATGACTGAGTTATGACTATTTTAGTACAGAGGTGTCGATCTTTTCCAGATTCTGTTTTTTCAATAATTTTGATGACAAATCATTTTAAAGAACTATGGTAAATATATTATTTTGATGCAAAACTTTGGTCAGTATTTTTTTATCTAGTTAGGGATTACCCAGAATTTGGGTAGATTTTATTGATGAGTTGTATGTGTTGTTTCATGCTCATTTATGAAAACTATACTTACTGTATTTTACTCGCTGTCCTGTAAGGAATTGTGTTTTCACCCTGATTCTTTTTACTGTATGAAAAATGTTCGTGAAATATGAAAGTTAATATATTTTATCTATTTTCATCTCCCTTTGGCGGATTTGGGTTTCGTTTCACGGTTTGCGAAATATTTTAGTTTTCGTACAGCAGTGTTGGTAATTTCAGATTTTCCAAAGTATCATTTCTTGATGTTTTCTTATTTTTGATGACTAAACTAATTTTACTGGAATATTATGAAACTTTATATTCTGATTCTAGACATTTAGGGGAATACCCCAGATTTTTCCTGAATTTATTTGAGAGATTTTGATGCAGTTTTCCTGACTGAGAATTCGTTTTCCTGATTTCTGACTGAACATGTTTATGTTTTTAAACCTGTTTTGGGTTATGATGTTGTGAATTACTATATGACTTATTTATACTCGCTGGATTTGTGTGGAAGTCTATTTTCCAGATTCTTTGACGGATCCAGATTTGGATGTTTGTGGTAGCGGGAATCACTATTTTAGTACAACACCATCTTGCTGTCCTGAATTAGAAAACTAGTTGTTTTACCCTGCTATGTGTTATCTTGTACCTATACTTGTTTATCTTTCACCTTGAACCTGATACATATTTATATCCTGTTATCCCTGCTTTGTTTTGCGATACATACATGCATGTTTGACATTAATAATAAAATAACCAAGCCGGGGCTAAGGAAAAGATCTAGTTGTAGATAATTCAGAAATGTGTACTCGGAAAGGGGCCTGTGTTTCCCATATTTGGAATTTGGTATATGATTTGGATTATTTAGAATTTGGTATATGATTTGGATTAGTTGGAATTTGGTATATGATTGGGATTATTTAGAATTTGGTATATGATTTGGATTATTTGGAATTTGGTATATGATTTGGATTACTTGTCCCTGAATACACTACTCTCCATGGTCCACTATGAAATCTAAATCGAAATTGTTTATTGTAGCAACCATGTGTTATAATATGGAGCGCATGAAGTGCTACCTAGATAGTAATAACTACAAGATTAGACACGTGAGACCTGAACATGCTACTTGACTACATGATACATGAGACTCGATACGTGACACTTGGTTACTTGATACCTGATACTTAAAACATGTTTACATGATACTTGTTTACTTGAATCTTGATATATGCTACATGATACTTGATCACATTACCATGCTAGTTGTTTATGTTGACATCACACTTATACCATGTTGCTAGTTAGTTTTTCCCATGTGCTTGTATCCTACATTATAAGTGGTCCGTAACTTGTAATTGACGGGTACTTGTTTTCTCTCTTTTTCTCTTTCCGGCATTCGTTGAATTGCAGATTTTGGAGAACAGGTTCCAGATGGTATCGGTGACATGAAGTATTAGTGCCGGATCTTGTTATTATTATTTCTTGCAGTTTGCTTGAACAATAATTATATTTATGTGTTTGGATTTATTCTTGTATATGGGCAATGTGACCCAGGATATTGGTTTTATTCAGATCATGACAATTTGAGATTAATATATTTTATTTCAAGTATTCTTGTTGGTATTTGGTTCATATGTGCATGTGGTTGACTTTTCTGGCTTCCGACTCTAATTATATTGTGATATGTTGTAAAGATTCCTGAACAGTTTATGAATGATGAAAATCATTCACTGGGCTTTTGTCTCGTATCCGTATTTTATATTCTTTTTGGGAAGCAGGGCGTGATAGTAATAGTACTAAACCCTATCAATATTACTAAATCCTAATAATATGATCAACAAGATTGATAATCTTTACCGAAATGAGGAGGCAAAGGCGGTGCAAAAGAGTGGCAGCAAGGGTGGTGTGGTAGCGATGGATAGGAGGAGGCGAAGGGGGTGCGGCGAAGTGTAAGGAGGAGCGGCTGTGAGTGGTGAGGGACAAAGAGTCCCCGGCGAGGAGAGATAGCGGCGAGGATTGGGGCGGGGGTTTTGGAATTTGGGGGTTGGGGCAGGGGTTTGGAAATAGGTTAAGGTAATTTGGGGTTAAATTAATTTGGGAGGAAATGAAAATGAGGCGGGGGGTTGGAGCGGGGTTTTGGAAAAAATTACCCGAACCCTATCCCGGCGTTTTTCATAAAAAAACGCCGGTATAGGTGCATTATAATTTTAAAATTCGAATTATCTTCTATCGGTTCAACTCATTAATAAGTCTAAATCTACATTCGAACAAACAACAATATTTTCGAAAAAACTATATAGTTCTATAATTTTTAATTATTCTTCTCAAAACCACAAATTCTCAAATTAAAAAGTTAACTAATTCTCAAATTCATTTTTACATAGAGTTTAACAGAGAGAAGAAAATTATCCATGATGACATGAGAAAGGTGATAATGACTGTAGAGCCCCGATTCCAATACTGGGAAAACCGAGACACGAGCCAAGACCTTTTCTTCAATTAGTCACAATACATGGAAAAACAGGAGAATTTAAAACTTTTTATTCAACACCCAATGTAATACAAGTCTGAATATTATACAACTGCAATACCTTACAATAGAGTTACAATATTACCTTTACATTCCCGAGTATTACAACCTTCAACATCTTACATCAGAGTACAAGGAATGAAGAACAACACTTGGTAACTCTCACTTAAGTACTTCTCAACTAATAGATAATCAACACACATATTACAGCGGAACTAAATATGACATTGACTACTTGCTTTCCTTGCCTTGAGTCCTCCTGAATCTCGCCCTTGTACTTTGGCAATCCAGTACCTATGGAAGTGGGGACGTCAGTATTCACTGACGCTTAAAGGCTAATAACAAAGCAGCGAATCTCCCAAACAACATACAAAACATGGCAATGGTGTTGGTGTAGTTTAAGTGTTCGTGAGTGCTATGACTAGACTCTAATGCGATATTTAACTAGAACTAGGATGCTTCCTATCCTAATGTCAGTAAGTCTCCGAAAGCAATATGCAGCCCATACTACATGCGCCCCATCTCAAGCCGTTTCTCCATATATAGGGATTTGAACCCACGTTATGAATTTCTAATTGTACACAACCTGTTCCTGACAATACTATGTGACTAGTGAGGTTGCAGAAGGGGTCAAGTCCCCCTATGCAGTCTGCTTATGGTGTCTCTGTTTGCCACTACTATCCGGCATGCCGGGCCTCACTCAAAACTAGACGATCCCAGTGTATCGGGCCTCGTTCCAAAATCCAAAATCATAGGGTCTCGCAAGTGCAGGGTAGCGCGAAGCCTATCCTGTGGCACCCCTGGGATCTCGCAAGCACAGGACTGCACAATGCATCCTGTGGCACCCCCAGCCACGGTACTTCAAGAATTAACAACGCGAGATACGCAACTTGTGTTCCCAACTTGTGAGAGGCCACCATACGTATCCCTTTGACGGGAAGGTACAACCCAATATCACCACCTAAGGCCTGCCTCAAGGGACAAGTTGGTCGTAAGGCGCCCCCTACCACCAACTCCTCTCTTTTCGGCGAGGGTCTAAGTAAAATGATCTTTATAAATCACTACCTTAATGGTGTCCCTGACTCGAACAATCCTAGGGATGACAATATTATAAACACAACATGCTAGGCCTTAAATTAGACTTCGCAAGACAACTCTACTAGGCTGCTCAACCTAGACTTACCAGAACCCTTCAGGATCCGGTTCGTGGCCCATCGATCCAAGACCTCGGCCGTGCGAACATACATTCATGCCGCTACCCCGAACTTGGATTCCGTCTATACTCCGGTCCTCGATCAACCTACACTGGTTAAGATTTGACGGTACACAAGGAGTGACTTCTCCACAGTTTCTTAGGGGTAAGAAAACGTGTGTCTTGATGGTCGATAGCCCTAGGGTAGTAATATTACCCTAGATGAGCACAACAACTGTGTACTGCTAAAACGCTACATACGGATAACTAACCACATACGAGCCAAATAAACTACGTATGAGACAATAGCTACCTACAAGCCAGGCGGGCCTCGTAGGAGATAACAATGTACATACCAGCCAAATAAGCCGCGTATGAGACCAACAGCTACGCACGGGCCGGTCGAGCCGCGTACGAGACAACAACCTACATACGAGCCAAATGAACTATGTATGAGACCCACAGCTTTACGGGCCAGTCGAGCCACGTACGAGCACAACCATATGCAAACAACCATACAGGTAATCAACCTAGAAGCAACCAATCGTGCTTACTAGCAAACTTGATCTTCTATTATTAGAAGCAACAGAAGAATCTACTAATAGTCTATGATCGGTATTCTACCAATGAAAAACCGAAGGCGATATAACAACCTTTATCAAACTAACTATTACTAGTGATCTTCCCAATCCTTATTACTTCAACCTATAGCACTTTAAGCATGGCATACAATTGCAAGTATCTACCTACGACAATCTAATTATGGTACATAACATAACCACCCACCACAATACTCCTAAGTACGAATATGATTTAAGCATATGCTTATATCAAGCTTAAGCATGAATAATCACTATGGTCTAAACATGAAGTTTACTATAGTCTAGCATAAGTTACAACTTGAGCGTGAATGCTTACTACTTTAGAGTATATATCTCTACTACCACTTACACATGAATCTTCATTACTTTAAGCATGATTAATTACTATGATCTAATCACGAAGACAACTTAGTGGAACATCTACTATTACGATCTAGTATAGGTAGAACATAAACATAGAATTGCTACGACTAAGCATGATATGTATTCCAAGTAGAGACCTACAACATTCTAACCATAGTATGATAATTCCTACCATGTATGTACAACATAAACATGGTTCCTTTCTACATTAAACCCACAACATGGCATACACCATAAGCATGGTTCCTACAATTATTTAAACATGAATGTCTACCATCTTTAGCATGAATAATGACTAAGCATGATCATGTACTAACTTAGCATAAACAATACTTAGCATGAACAACCATTAAGTATGACATCCACTAACTTAGCATGAGCAATAATTAGCATGACATCTACTAACTTAACATAAACAATCATTAGCATGGTCATCTACTAACTTAACATAAACAATAATTAGCATGACATCTACTAACTTAACATAAACAATCATTAGCATGGTCATCTACTAACTTAACATAAACAATAATTAGCAAGACATCTACTAACTTAACATAAACAATCATTAGCATGGTCATCTACTAACTTAACATAAACAATAATTAGCATGACATCTACTAACTTAGCATGAATATTTAGCATGAACGTCTACTATGAATGACATTTAGTATGAATATATACTTACCTAAGCATGGGTATCATCTAAGCATGAATATTTATTTAATCTAGCATGGTATACAACTTTCCTACAATTAATCTAGCATGGTATACAACTTTCCTACAATTAATCTAGCATGGTATGCAACTTTCCTACAATTAATCTAGCATGGTATACAACCTTCCTACAATTAATCTAACATGGTATACAACTTTCCTACAATTAATCTAACATGGTATACAACTTTCCTAAAATTAATCTAGCATGGTATGCAACTTTCCTACAATTAATCTAGCATGGTGTACAACCTTCCTACTAGCATGTAAGCATGGATAAATTAATCTAGCATGATATCCACTTTCCTACAACTATCTAAACATAGCTAAATTAATCTAGCATGGTATACAACGTTCCTACTAGCATGTAAGCATGGGTAAATTAATCTAGCATGATATCCACTTTCCTACAACTATCTAAACATAGCTAAATTAATCTAGCATGGTATATAACCTTCCTACTAGCATGTAAGCATGGATAAATTAATCTAGCATGATATCCACTTTCCTGCAACTATCTAAACATGAATACCATTAAGCATCTACTAAAACTTTACACAACATACACATCTACAACTACTTTATTTAACCCAACATCTACTATAAAACACCTACTAACTTCTTTATTTAACACAAGCATCTACTACTATCCATATAACCATCCACTAGAGCCTCTTTATTTAACAAAACATCTACTCTACTTCATATAAACATCTACTTCTACTACTACTTTACTTTGACCATAAACATCTACTAACATTTTACATAACATAACCATCTATAACTACTTCTTTTTAACATAAACTACTACTACTTTATTTAAACATAAAACATCTACTACTTAAATATCTACTAAATCTTTATTAGCATCGATTTCTTATTATTACTAGTGATCATAAAAAGAGATCTTTTTAGCCATTCTACAACTAGTGATTTGAGATTAGTTTCTTTTTCATAATTAGAATTAATATCTACAATGGTTCTTTCTTACTTAAGATTATAAAAGAAAATAACAATAATAAGATAAAGTAAGAACCCTTTATTTTTTGGTCCATCCAACATATGCTTTCTTTTTAGTCCAAGTCCAATGTGTGTCCTACAACCAAATTGGTTGTATACAAGTCCATATGCTTTATGTATGAGTTCATATTCAAGTCCTACAACCAAAGATGGTTGTATATACAAGTCTATATGCATATGTTTATTTTAGTCCCATTTCATAACACAAAACAACAACTAAAACTATAAAGATTTAATCTTTATGTTTATTTAGCACTACTACTTGTTTCCATTTTATTTCTTATGATTATTAATTTTAACATTCACAAACATACAAAATAAGAACCACATACAACAATACTATCACAACAAACCACCCCAAAAAGAACCAAAGAAAACAAAACAAGGAAGGTAAGGAGAAGAAGAAACCAAAACAACAACTCAATAAACAAAAAAAAAATGGAGAAACCCCCACCTAATTTCCTTTGTTGGAAGGACTTGCTTGCTTATACTTCTCCTTCCCCTAAGCTCCTATGAAGGCTTCTAAACCTACAAAACAAAACTCTCAAGTTAAAGGTGGGTTCTCTCTTTCTTTTCCTTTCCTTTCTTTTGTTTTATAAAAATGAGACAAGTGGAGAAGGATGGGAAATTTATAGGTGGAGAGAATGGTGGAGAGTGCAAAAGTGCACTTCACATTTTGCACAAAAACCCTTGGAGAAGGTGAGGCCGGCCATACCATGTAGGAGGGTAGGGGTGAGGTGGAGGTAAGGTGCTAGGGTGAGTTGGAAGCATGGTGAAGGGATAAGGTTTCTAGAAGGGGTTTTTACTTAATCTCCTCATGCATACAAAAACCCTAGATTAAGCTTCCTAATAAAACCCTAATCATCTAATTAGGTTGTCATAACAAGAATGAGTACATTGTCCAAGAGTACATACTACATATTTTGTATAATGTACTAAGTATAATACAAATGTATGTATGTGTACATGTATGTGTATACAAAAAAATCCTTATATAATCCCCATAAATATTTTAATTTGAAAATAATAATAAAATAAGTTTTTATTATCAATTCGGAGGATCGCGCTACCAATTTGATGTACTTCGGATGTACACCGACCGATATATGCGCGTAGACAATGTTTGTGGACAAACCGGCGAAAAATCACCAAAATAATTTGATTTTGGAATTAAAACAAAATAATAATAAAATAATAGTAAAATAGTGATTTATACGAGGTAATATCCGTCCGGGATATTACAATGACTGGAATGGCAACGTGGGGACACGATGGTAGGTGTTCGGGCTTGGGTTTTTGGAAGACTAAGATGGTCGTTTGTGCGCTTTTTCCTCAGCTCTATTTTAGTTATAAAATAAAAATTAAACGACTTGCAAGTGATACATGGTTGTATCTTGATAATAATATAGAATCAAAATTGTTTTCATTCTTCATAATAATATTAGATAACTAAATTTCGTGTTATCTACATATAAAATATTATAAAAAGAATACATATAACAATATAAAAATATTTATAGAAAAAAAGAAAAAAATATATGTACAAACCCTATCCCGGCGTTTAACAAGTAAAATGCCGGGATAGATATCTAATTTATTTTAAAAAATAAAATTAAAATAGATATCCCGGTGCCTATTAACCAAACGTCGTTATAGTACACCCTACCTCAGCGTTAATCATATAACACGCCGAGATATCTATTTAATTTTTTTTAGAAATAAAATAGCGGCCTATGAGATAGAGAGGGGTTCTCCCGGCGTTTATTTGTATAATGTTGTTATAGTTTGGTCCAATAGCGGCGTTTATTCCAAACGCCGCGATAGGGAGTATGTTTTTAAAAAATTAAAATTTTCCTCACCTATAACGGTGTTTCTTAGAAATGCCGCAATAAGAATGCCGCTAAAGGCCAAGTGATTTGTAGTGATCTGCCTTAAACTGCTTAAAACTCATCTAATTACTGTTGGATAAGTTAACAAACTAAGAAAACTCTGTATAGCACTTCTCAAAACTATAACTACTATAAAGAAAAATGAAATATAGTGAGTCTATATATAATTTTTCATGACTATTACATTACTACCGTAAGAAAAATATCAAATATGGATTTTCATGTATCTGGCCTTAACTTGCATAAATGTTCCTGAGAGAGTTTACTCTATATCTTTAGAACCCTCATATATTTTGCCGAAAAGAAAATTTTTATAATTGTGATGAGGGCACGTATTCATCAGAAAGTGTTGGCTGGCTGTTAGTTATTATAGAATTATCTCCATGGCTACTTTTCGATTAGGGACTAGACTAGTCATATCTGTTGATGCGGCTTGTTTTGGGTATGGGGGCAACAGGTATGAGTTCTTATAATTTGTGAAGCGGAAGGCACAACACTGGCATTGATCCGAAGCTAGGCTATAGGACTGGCTCGGGAGTAGCAGGAGAGAGATAGAGGCTGGGTTCTCGGCTTGGATCTCATAGCTCGACTTGGATCTGCGTACTTGCTCACTGCCTAGAAACCCCGGGAAATTTCCCGGAGCCAGACCCTCCGATGATCTAGTCAGTCACCGAGAAAGTAACAGTAGCTAGGGTTCAGGGGAGAAAAAGTTTATTACCTCTAGATGGAAGGAGGGGATCTGATATTTATAGGCAGGGCTAACGGGTCTGGAACTGTATTGGGTCGGGTTGGACTCGTCTGCCAGTGGGCCTGAATGGGCTGAAGTCCGTTGGTCCTATCTTGACTTGATGATCATAGGGGAACGATATATGAGGAGATCTGATGGACCAAAAGGGCCATGCCATCTATACCATCTCAGGATCCCCCCACTCCTGGAGGGTTGTGTAAGCCAGCTGTGGAGGAGTAGTTTTTGCCCATGTAGAAAAAGCGGAGGGGAGTATCTGGTGAAGGAGGATCATCGAGTCCCTGAAGAGTAATAGGGGTTGGCGCCTTGCCGAGCGTCAGTAGAGTCGTGGTATAGAGCGCCGAACGAGGCCTCTCTCTCTCGAGAGTGGTTACAGTGGTGGGATGTAACATCCCGTATAAAAATTTTTAAATAAAAATACATTTCTTATTTTTACACATGCAACGCACGTGCAATTTCATCTTATGATTTTTTTATTCTCAAATTTATTTAAAATTTATGCACAATTTTCTTTCATTCATTTTTGTTGCATATTAGAACCCATAGGCCTAATAGAAGATTCTAAGCCCATTAAACTAAATTAAATAAATAAAAATAGACCAAACCCACAAGAGGAAGCTCACTAAGAAAAATCCTACAATTAGTTGTACACTTGTCATGTAAACAATATGTACAAATAAATAAATAAAAACTAACAAATGAGAGTGTGTGCTTGTGGGTTCCACGTGCACTAGCGCAACCCAAAAGTCACAAAAAGAGTTAGCCATGCATAAGAATAGGAAGAGTTGGGAATTTGTGAGAGTAATGGTGAGTGGGAAATTAGTGAATGGGGTTATGTAGGTTATGAATTAGAACACTTAATTTGAGTAGTAGAAGAACCTTCTCAAACCCTATAAATACCACCCTCTTTACTTCATAATTTTGCACCAAAGATCAAAAGAAACAAAAGATAAAAATAAGAAAGAGAGGAAAAGAAAGAGGGAATTGTTTGAGTTTGTAACGTCCCGATCCCCATCACCTGACATCCGTGACGCAACCAGAATCTTTGCCTTCAAATGCATCTCAACACAGTAATAACATGGGAATTTAAAAATATTTTATTACTAAATAAAGTCATTTCATCATTGATTACAACCAATGTCTTGTTCTTGAACAAGAATACAAATTACATTAACTCATTACATCTTGTTACATATAAATATCATCTCCTCTTGTAAAGTTAACAGCTGTCTCCCGGAATGGCAGTCGACGGCTTACTTCTCGCAGAACGGTCAATCTGCTTCCCTGGGGTTTGCTCCTCGCTTGAGTCTTCTGCTGTGATGTTGAATATTTGCAACTGTACAAAATCGCACAAGTAATATAGATAGGTGAATAGAGTGTCGAACCCATAGGGACTAGATATTTTATTAAGTACCGATATTACTAGATTAATTACTATTTGGAAGATCGAATTTTTTAAATAATAAAACAACTAAATTAACTTAATCTAATTAAAACTAATTAAATTTGTGAAGAGGGAGAGGGCTGTGAATCAGTGAAGCTCTTATTTGTTAATGGTAAAATTAGTTCTAGGGCTATTGGTTCACCTCGTTTATCACACACACAAATTATAATTCCTTATAAATAAAAATATAATCTTTCCAAGTTGTCGACCAAAATCCTAAAGATATTAACCACTCTATCCACGTAGTCTAAAAATTATTCTCAACTAATTCTTCGCCTATCCATAAAATTATTAATTGAAAATTTGGATTTCTTAACGGTCACGTCCTCCAATATACGGTGTTAATTTTTATTAATCACAAATAACCTGTTCGGTCTCTTTATGATTTGACAAATCATACAAATGTCTATCCACCATGTTGTACGAATAAATAATAAAAATTAAAACACAACCAGGAAAAATAGAGTAATAATAAGGAATTAAAATTTGTGTTCCATAAAACTCGGCTACATCTTAGCCTCTAGAACAATAAATTCAGTTCATGTTCGATTTGCAATTAAATAATAAAAATGTTTGAGATTGCATCAAAAAAACATAAAGAAGAAGATGAGATACAAAAAGAATACAAAATTTAAAGCAAACTCCTCTTCTGTCTCAAAATCTGAAGCTAAAAGCGTCTCCACGTCAGCTGTAGTCAACCGAGTCAACACCTCTGTCACAAGTGCTGTCGTGTCGAGCGGTCGCTATCGTCAAAAGTAAGCCACGTCACCTGCTCTGGAACCCGCGCCGAGTCAGAAGGAAAAATAGCTCTGTGCCGCTGTCGAGTCGTGTGGGTCCCGCGCCAGCTGTCACCTTCAGCACGTCACCGCTCTTGTCGCACGTCAGATCGCTGTTGTGTTCTTGAGCCACACGCCTGAAGATGGGGTGGCTCTCCCTTTTTTCGTTTGCTTCTTCTGAGCGGAAAGCAAGAGAGAGAGGCTGATGACTCTCTCTCTTACTTTTTGTTAATTCTTATTATTTTTTTTATTTTTATTTTGATTTAATTGGCAGCCGTCACCTCTTGAATTGTACTCTCTCCCTTTCGTTTGTATTTATAGAGACGGGAAGAGAGTTAGGGTTTGCACTTTTTGCATATAGTCCTTCTTCTTTTGTTTATTTCCTTCCTTATTTGATCTGAAATTTATTTCTTTCTCTTTTCTCCTTTTATTTCCTTTTCTTTCAACCACGTGCTTCTGCATATACAAAATAATATCAGAAATTAGGATTTTTAAATAAAATAAAATAAATTAGTTTAAAATTAATCAAACTAACTACAAATCATATTAGCTTATAAAAATCCTTTTAAAATTATTTGTCGCACTTTTAAATCAACAAAACAATAAAAATTGATAAATCCATTATTTTACTTTGTTTGTTGGTTTTTTCCACAAATCTTTATTTTTTGCATCAAAAATATTATTTCTTTAAAAATAATTAATTAAATGAAATTCTATAGAAATAAGATGAATTATAGACAATATCAACGAAAACAAGCACTTTTAATTGGTAAATGAGTACAAATATTTGTATATAATTTAGACACATCAAATACCCTCAAACTTAAGATTTTGCTTATCCTCGAGCAAAAAGTAGAATCATAAACAAGGGAATAATAATAGTAGACTCAACCCATCACACTAAGAATTCTTATCATGCAAGCATCAAAATTTCAATTAAAAATATAAACAATAGCAAATAAAGTAAAACCAAGCATACCCACTTTCTCCAGTGCAAATATTTATTCATAATTTCCAACCCAATCATATTTGTCATGCAATTAATGTAGTTATAGTATGTAACACTCAATCTGTGATTATCCCTTCTCACTACTACAAACCGAGTAGCAAACTAGAGGTTTTTTTTTTTTTTTAAATTTATTTTTAAATAGTCCCTTCTTTAAGTTGTCACTTTCCTTTTGACGCGAATGCAAAACATTTGTGATGAATTCACCCGGTTACTCAACAAGTCACAAACTTAAAATACTTTGCATACTCATATTTCAAGTTGCCGTTTGACGTAAGTGTAAACATTTGTGATGAATACCCCTAGTTACTAAGCAACTCAAAACATTGGAGTAGATTGACTTTATTCATTTTTTTTTTCTTTCATTATTACTCTATTTACTTAAACTCTGTTTAGGACTAGATCAAAGGGGATAATCACAAGAAAAGCATCACATTTGTCTTTTATGTATAATAGCATGACTCACACAATTTTGTAAGGAATTTTGAAACTCAATAATCCTAAAGTAAATAAGTATGCTTACTCTTACATTATAAACAATTGTTTATCCCAAAAAAAAAAAATTATTTCAATGCTTATCACAATAAAGAACTCAAAAGTGTAAAGGTAAGCCTAATTATAATCCCTGTTTACTTTGTTTTTCTTTTCAAAAATAATAAAAATAAAAATGAATTTGTAAACCTTCCCCCCAAACTTAAATATCACATTGTCCTCAATGGGAAAGGAAAAAGAAAAACAAAAAGAATGCAAAAAGTTTACAATTTCTCCCCTGATTCGTCTTTAAATTTCTGCACGCGCAGCGTTCAGTATTTTGGCGATATCTGGAGTTGTAGTTGTCCAAATGGGCTGATTTTTTCTTCTTCTATAAAGCTAAGAAAGTTGTCTACAATTTCTCTTGGAATCACTTTTCCAGGTTCTGACTCCATACTACTCAAAAATAGCCATCAATGAAGGTGTTCAAAACAACTCCGCCCGGCGACTTCCAAAATTTATGCAATCCTACAAGATAAAATCAAAAATTAAAATAAAATAAACTAAAAGATAAATAAAAACTAAATGCAATAAAAGAAAACATGGGTTGCCTCCTAAGAAGCGCTAAGTTTTAAGTCTTCAGCCAGACTTTCTTCATCTTTTCATTATTGTTTGGCCTTCTCGATGTGCATGATTTCCTTGCCAACTTCATTACCCATGTATGGCTTCAACCGCTGTCCATTCACCTTGAATGTCCCTTTTTGCTCATCATAAATTTCTATTGTTCCATATGGAAACACTCGTGTGACAACAAATGGACCCGTCCACCTAGATCGCAATTTTCCTGGAAAAAATTTAAGTCTTGAATTAAATAACAACACTTTCTCCCCTTCCTTGAATTCTCTTCTCAAAATATGCTTATCGTGCCATCGTTTAGTCTTTTCTTTATAGATCTTGGCATTTTCATAAGCATCATTGCGAAACTCATCCATCTCATTCAGTTGCAACATTCTTTTTCCGCCAGCATCTTTCATGTCAAAATTTAGTGTCTTTATTGCCCAATAAGCGTGATGCTCAAGTTCAACTGGTAAGTGACATGCTTTACCATACACCAATCTATATGGGGACATTCCAATTGGTGTTCTAAATGCCGTCCTATAGGCCCATAATGCATCATCCAATTTTCTTGCCCAATCCGTTCGTGCCATATTCACTGTTTTCTCAAGTATTCGCTTCAACTCTCTATTTGAAACCTCCACTTGACCACTTGTTTGAGGATGATATGGTGTGGCCACATGATGAGTAACTCCATACTTAGCAAGTAAAGCATCAAATTGACGGTTGCAAAAATGTATTCCTCCATCACTAATAATTGCCCTTGGAGCTCCAAATCGTGAAAAGATATTTTCTCTAATGAAGTTCACCACTACTCTTGCATCATTTGCTGGTAGTGCAACAGCTTCCACCCACTTGGAGACATAATCTACAACAACCAAAATATATTTATTAGAAAATGATGATGGAAAAGGACCCATAAAATCTATCCCCCAAACATCAAATAATTCAATCACTAAAATATTATTTAGGGGCATCTCATGTTTCCTAGAAATATTTCCCACCCTTTGGCAATTATCACATAATTTAACAAAATTAAAAGCATCTTTAAAAATTGAGGGCCAAAAGAATCCTGATTGTAAGATTTTTGCTGCTGTTTTTGTTCCACTAAAATGGCCACCACATTCCAATGTATGACAATGTTTAAGTATGCTTTCCATCTCCTCTTCAGGCACACATCTCCTTATTACTTGATCTGCACAATGGCGAAATAAGAAAGGTTCCTCCCAAAAATAATATTTCAAGTCAGAAAAAAATTTCTTTTTTTGTTCATAAGTAAAATCAAGAGGTAGAATTTTCGATACCAAATAATTTACTATATCGGCATACCATGGAGGATTTTGTATCGTCATTAAATACTCATCTGGAAATTCTTCATTGATTGGTGTAACTTGCAATTTGTTTTCATCTTTTGGTTCAATGCGAGATAAATGATCGGCAACCACATTTTCCACACTCCTTTTGTCTTTTATTTCCACATCAAATTCTTGTAAAAGTAAAATCCAACGAAGCAATCTAGGTTTGGCTTCCTTCTTTGCAAGCAAGTACTTGAGGGCTGAATGATCCGTGTACACAACCACCTTTGAACCTATCAAATAAGATCAAAATTTGTCAAAAGCATATACAACAGCTAATAATTCTTTTTCAGTAGTAGCATAATTAAGTTGTGCTTCTGTCAAAATTCTACTTGCATAATAAATGGTGTGAAAAAATTTATCTTTTCATTGCCCCAAAACAGCACCTATTGCCACATTACTAGCATCACACATTAATTCAAAAGGCATATTCTAATCTGGTGCAATAATAATAGGTGTTGAAATCAATTTCTTTTTCAATGTTTCAAAAGCGTACAAGCAATCATGAGAAAAATTAAAAGGTGTGTCTTTATTTAAAAGTCTGGAAAGAGGTTTAGTGATTAAAGAAAAATCTTTTATAAATCTTCGATAAAATCCTGCATGACCCAAGAAACTTCTCACTCCTTTAACATTAGTTGGTGGTGGTAGCTTTTCAATGACATCAATTTTAGCACGATCCACTTCAATTCCCTTAAAGAAAACTTTGTGCCCTAACACAATTCCTTCTTTCACCAAAAAATGACATTTCTCCCAATTTAGAACCAAATTTGTTTCCTCGTAATGCTGCAAAACCGAAGATAAGTTAGATAAACAATTATCAAATGAATAACCAAAAACTGAAAAATCATCCATAAAAATTTCAATAAAATTTTCAACCATATCAGAAAAAATTGACATCATGCATCGTTGAAATGTGGCAGGGGCGTTACAAAGACCAAAAGGCATCCTTCTATATGCAAAAGTTCCATATGGGCAAGTAAAGGTTGTCTTTTCTTGATCTTCTGGTGCTATGGCAATTTGATTGTAACCCGAATACCCATCAAGAAAACAATAATAAGAATGACCTGCAAGTCTTTCAAGCATTTGGTCAATAAAAGGTAATGGAAAATGATCTTTTCTAGTTGCATCGTTTAGTCTTCTATAATCTATGCACACTCGCCATCCCGTGACTGTTCTTGTTGGTATTAGCTCATTATTATCATTTTTTAGTACATTTATTCCTCCTTTCTTTGGCACAACATGTATACGACTTACCCATGCACTATCTGAAATTGGATAAATGATACATGCATCTAAAAGCTTCACTACCTCCTTATGCACCACTTCTTGCATTGATGGATTTAATCTTCGCTGTGGCTGCACAATAGGTTTAAAATCATCATCCATTAGAATTTTATGCATGCAAATTGAAGGACTAATCCCTTTTATATCAGAAATGTTCCATCCCAAGGCAGTTTTATGTTTTCTCAAAACTCTCAGCAATTTTCCTTCTTCAAAATTATTCAAAGAATCATTGATAATAACAGGAAAAGTGGAGTTTTGGCCTAAAAATGCATACCTCAAACTCGATGGGAGTTGTTTAAGATCAAGTTGTTGCGGTGATGAAAAAATAAGTGGTGTATCTTCCAAATTTTTTTCATAATCACAAATCTCTTCATTTTCTAATTCAAGTGTTTCTGAATTTGTTAAACATTCTTCTAAATGTAATTTAGCAATTTCATCCAAATGTGTTTCTTCCATGACTTCACTTACTTGAAAACATGCATGAACTTCTGAGGGAAGCTCCATGGATTTAAATACATCAAATATTACCTGTTCGTTGTCAACCCTTAGAATAAGTTTACCTTGTTGCACATCAATCAATGTTCTCCCTGTTGCAAGAAAAGGTTTTCCCAAATCAAAGGGATTTGTTCATCTTCCTCCATGTCAAGTACAATAAAATCAGCTGGAAATATGAATTTGTCAACTTTCACTAAAACATCTTCAACGATCCCTCGTGGATATTTGATTGACCTGTCCGCCAATTGCAAGGAAATTGTAGTAGGCTTTGCTTCTCCAATACCTAGTTTCATGAAAACAGAATATGGCATGAGATTAATACTCGCTCCTAAATCACATAGTGCTTTATGAAAAGAAGAATTTCCAATAGTGCAAGGAATTGTAAAACTCCCTGGATCTTTAAGTTTAGGTGGCAGCTTCTTTTGCAAAATTGCACTACTTTCTTCAGTTAACATCACCATTTCATGATCTTCTAGCTTCCTCTTGTTTGATAGAATGTCCTTCAAAAATTTAGCATATTTAGGCATTTGTTCTAAAGCTTCAATAAGAGGAATATTAATATGCAATTGCTTGAAAATATTTAAAAAATTTGCAAATTGATTATCAAGCTTATTCTTTTTAAGTCTTTGTGGAAAACGAATAGATTGATCATAAGGAGAATTAGTACAAGTGTTAGAATTTAACTCCCGTGAAATGGTTTGACTTGACTCTCCTTTGTGCTGCATTTGTTCTTCCATTGTTTGTTCATTCTCACATTGTTTTTCATCCACATCTTGTTCTACATTTTTGGTTTGTGGCTGCCCAATTGTTGTCCCACTTCTAAGTGTTATTGCCTTTACATGCTCCTTGGGGTTTACAACTGTGTTGCATGGTAATGTTCCTACAGCTCTTTCATTAAGAATATTAGAAATTTGACTAATTTGTACCTCGAGATTGTGGATGGAAGCTGAAGTTGAATTTGCAACATTTTGAATTGCTTGATCTGTCTTTTGCATATATTGCTTGAACATTTCTTCTAATGTTGGCTTCTTTTTTTGTTGTTGAAAATTTTGTTGTGGTCTAGCTCCTCCTTGATTATTGTTCCAAGAAAAATTGGGGTGATTTCTCCATCCTGGATTGTATGTGTTTGCATAAGGGTTGTTTTGCTTTTGAAAATTTGACACATAATTTGCTTGTTCTGCATTTGATGGAGCAAAAGGATTCCCCACTTGGCAATCTGCACTAGAATGAGCTCCTGTACAATGATCACAAATGAAATGAGATTGAATAGCATTAACATTCATATTACCTATTTGCTTAGATAAAATATCAATTTTTGCATTTAAATTAAAAATAAGGTCAAGTTCAAAAACTTCCGCCACTTTTCTTTGCATTGTTCTTTCTGAGGACCACTGATAATTATTAGATGCTATTTCTTCTAAAAGGTCATAAGCTGCTTCATGTGTTTTTCTCATTAAGGCACCTCCAGCTGCTGCATCTACCATGGATCGATTTGTAGCCCCCAAACCGTTATAGAAAGTTTGCACTTGTAGCCATTTTGGAAGTTCATGATGAGGACACTTTCTTAATAGATCTTTGTACCTCTCCCATGCATCATATAATGACTCTGTCTCAAGTTGAGTGAATGTTGTGATGTCATTTCTTAACTTTGCTGTTTTTGCTGGGGGAAAATACTTTGTCAAAAATTTTTGTGCTAAACCTTCCCAAGTTGTAATAGCTCCCTGTGGTAAAGAATTCAACCAAGCCTTTGGCCTATCTCTAAGTGAGAAAGGAAAAAGTCTCAATCGAATAGCATCATTCGAAACTCCATTGTGTTTGAAGGTATCACATATTTTGAGAAAGTTTGCGATGTGAATATTTGGATCATCATGTGCTAGTCCTCCAAATTGAACTGTTTGCTGAATCATCTGAATAATTGCGGGTTTGATTTCAAAATTGTTTGCTTCAATTACCGGCCTTGTGATACTTGATAGCGCTCCTTCAACTGAGGGCATTGCATAATCCCTCAAAGCTTTGTTCTCCTCTCTGTTTGCCATGGATAAAGAGGATGTGGTCTTTTCTTTCTTTTCCTTTCTAATTTGTCGTAAGGTTCTTTCAATTTCTGGGTCAACAAGTTTAGGCTCCAATGGGTTAGATCTGGGCATACACACCTAAACCCTAAAAAACAAGTAAATAAAGAAAAAAAATAAATCAAAAGGATAAAGAAGTAAGAAAAATAAAACAATAAAAAAAAATCCTAAGTCCTAAAATATAAAAATAGAAAACTAAATACAAATAAAAATAAAATAAAAGTAAAGGTTAGTAAAAAGAAAATAAAAGATGTAAAATAATAATAAAATAAAAATAATTACAAAAAATCCAAACTAGCAATAATCTAGCAATTTTCAACATCACTAAAAGAATAACTAATCCCCGGCAGCGGCGCCAAAAACTTGATGTCGAATATTTGCAAGTGTACAAAATCACACAAGTAATATAGATAGGTGAACAGAGTGTCGAACCCACAGGGACTAGATATTTTATTAAGACCGATATTACTAGATTAATCACTATTTGGAAGATCGAATTTTTTAAATAATAAAACAACTAAATTAACTTAATCTAATTAAAACTAACTAAATTTGTGAAGAGGGAGAGGGCTGTGAAACAGTGAAGCTCTTGTAATTTGTTAATGGTAAAATTAGTTCTAGAGCTCTTGGTTTACCTCGTTTATCACACACACAAATTATAATTCCTTATAAATAAAAATATTATCTTTCCAAGTTGTCGACCAAAATCCTAAAGATATTAACCACTCTATCCACGTAGTCTAAAAATTATTCTCAACTAATTCTTCGCCTATCCATCAAATTATTAATTGAAAATTTGGATTTCTTAACGGTCACGTCCTCCAATATACGGTGTTAATTTTTATTAATCACAAACAACCTGTTCGGTACCTTTATGATTTGAAAAATCATACAAATGTCTATCCACCATGTTGTACGCATAAATAATAAAAATTAAAACACAACCAGGAAAAATAGAGTAATAATAAGGAATTAAAATTTGTGTTCTACAAAACTCGGCTACATCTTAGCCTCTAGAACAATAAATTCAGTTCATGTTCGATTTGCAATTAAATAATAAAATTGTTTGAGATTGCATCAAAAAAATATAGAGAAGAAGATGAGATACAAAAAGAATACAAAATTTAAAGCAAACCCCTCTTCTGTCTCAAAATCTGAAGCTAAAAGCGTCTCCACGTCAACTGTAGTCAACCGAGTTAACACCTCTGTCACAAGTGCTGTCGTGTCGAGTGGTCGCTGTCGTCAAAAGTACGCCACGTCACCTGCTCTGGAACCCGCGCCGGGTCAGAAGGAAAAACAGCTCTGTGCCGCTGTTGAGTCGTGTGGGTCCCTGCGCCAGCTGTCTCCTTCAGCACGTCACCGCTCCTGTCGCACGTCAGATCGCTGTTGTGTTCTTGAGCCGCACGCCTGAAGATGGAGTGGCTCTCCCTTTTTTGTTTGCTTCATCTGAGCGGAAAGCAAGAGAGAGAGAGGCTGATGACTCTCTCTCTTACTTTTTGTTAATTCTTATTATTAGTTTTTTTTTTATTTTGATTTAATTGGCAGCCGTCACCTCTTGAATTGTACTCTCTCCCTTTCGTTTGTATTTATAGAGACGGGAAGAAATTTACGGTTTGCACTTTTTGCAGAATAGTCCTTCTTCTTTTGTTTATTTCCTTCCTTATTTGATCTGAAATTTATTTCTTTCTCTTTTGTCCTTTTATTTCCTTTTCTTTCAACCACGTGCTTCTGCATACACAAAATAATAGCAGAAATTAGGATTTTTAAATAAAATAAAATTAATTAGTTTAAAATTAATTAAACTAACTACAAATCATATTAGCTTATAAAAATCCTTTTAAAATTATTTGTCGCACTTTTCAATCAACAAAACAATAAAAATTGATAAATCCATTATTTTACTTTGTTTGTTGATTTTTTCCACAAATCTTTACTTTTTGCATCAAAAATATTATTTCTTCAAAAATAATTAATTAAATGAAATTCTATAGAAATAAGATGAATTATAGACAATATCAACGAAAACAAGCACTTTTAATTGGTAAATGAGTACAAATATTTGTATATAATTTAGACACATCAAATACCCTCAAACTTAAGATTTTGCTTGTCCTCGAGCAAAAAGTAGAATCATAAACAAGGGAATAATAATAGTAGACTCAACCCATCACACTAAGAATTCTTATCATGCAAGCATCAAAATTTCAATTAAAAATATAAACAATAGTAAATAAAGTAAAACCAAGCATACCCACTTTCTCCAGTACAATTATTTATTCATAATTTCCAACCCAATCATATTTGTCATGCAATTAATGTAGTTATAGTGTGTAACAACTCAATCTGTGATTATCCCTTCTCACTACTACAAACCGAGTAGCAAACTAGAGGTTTTTTTTTTTTTTAATATTTATTTTTAAATAGTCCCTTCTTTAAGTTGTCACTTGCCTTTTGACGCGAATGCAAAACATTTGTGATGAATTCACTCGGTTACTCAATAAGTCACAAACTTAAAGTACTTTGCATACTCATATTTCAAGTTGCTGTTTGACGTAAGTGTAAACATTTGTGATGAATACCCCTAGTTACTAAGCAACTCAAAACATTGGAGTAGATTGACTTTATTCAATTTTTTTTTCTTTCTTTCATTATTACTCTATTTACTTAAACTCTATTGAGGACTAGATCAAAGGGGATAATCACAAGAAAAGCGTCACATTTGTCTTTTATGTATAATAGCATGACTCACACAATTTTGTATGGAATTTTGAAACTCAATAATCCTAAAGTAAATAAGTAAATAAGTAAACTCAATAATCCTAAAATAGATCTACGGTCGGGTTGTCACCAGGTCTGAGTAAACGAAAAAGACATGCACAAGACGGCGTTCAGAACTCGACATGGCCACTATGAGTTCCTAGTCATGCCCTTTGGAGTAACCAATGCACCTGCTATTTTCATGGACATGGTGAATAGGGTCCTGCGGCCGTTCGTCGATTCTTTCGTCGTTGTGTTCATCGACGACATACTAGTCTACTCCAAGACAGAGGTAGAACATGCCGAACACCTAGCAAAGGTACTGAAGAAGTTGCAGGAGGAGAAGCTATATGCAAAGTTGTCTAAGTGTGACTTATGGAAAACTGAAGTCGCCTTCCTGGGTCACATCCTTTCTAAGGAGGGAGTGGCTACTGACACATAAAAGATTGAAACAGTAAGAGATTGGCCAAGACCGACAATAGTGAAAGCGATCGGGAGCTTTTTGGGGTTAACAAACTACTACAGAAGGTTCATTCAGGGCTACACCAAGATAGTTGTGCCGCTTACGGGGAATATAAAGAAAAACATGAGTTTTAAATGGTCAGAATAGTGTGAGGCTAGCTTTCAGGAGTTGAAGGGGAGGTTGACTACCACTCCCATCCTGGCTTTGCCAAAAGCAGGAGTCGGCTATGATGTCTACAGCGATGCTTCCCATTGCAGATTGGGCTGTGTGCTGATGTAGGAAGGGAAGGTAACAGCTTATGGGTCTAGACAGTTGAGGTCTCATGAGAAGAATTACCCAACCCACGATCTGGAGTTGGCAGCAATCATCTTTGCACTAAAGTAGTGGAGGCACTATGTATATGGGAAAAGGTTATCATGTACACGGATCATAAGAGTCTAAAGTACATCTACCAGCAGAAGAACTTGAATCTGAGACAACAGAGATGGTTGGAAGTGTTGGAAGATATCCGATCCGAAATCAAGTACCATCCAGGCAAGGCCAATGTGGTGACTGATGCGCTCAGTAGGAAGAGCAGTTTGTCCCGATTGATCACAACTCAGGAGAAGTTGGCAGAGGAACTTGATCGAACAGAAATTGAGGTGGTGTTGCAAGGATTATGGGCTTCATTAGCTCAGTTGAGACTTTAACCCACATTGAGGGACAGGATTATCAACAGTCAGAAGACCGATCTGGAGATTCAGGAGATGAGAGAGTAGGTTGATACCGGCAGGCTGTGCGTGCCAAATCAAGAAGAACTAAAGGAGAGCATTCTACAAGAAGCACATGCCACTTTATTATCCGTACATCCAGGAAGTACCAATATGTACCGGGATATAAAGCAGTATTTCTGGTGGTCGGGAATGATAAGGGATGTGGCTGAGTTTGTCGCCAGGTGTGCAGTCTGTCAGCAGATCAAGGCCGAGAATCAGAAACCAGGGGGTTTGTTGCAACCATTACCCATTCCGGAGTGGAAGTGGGATAATATCAGTATGGACTTCATTACAGGATTGCCCAGGGGTTCCAAGGGCAACGATGCAATTTGGGTGACAGTGGATCGACTCACCAAAATGGCTCACTTTCTGGCGATGAAGCTTACTTGGTCTATGGAGAAGTTAGTCGAGTTGTATGTCGGGGAGATCGTGAGGGTACATGGAGTTCCTTTTTCGATTGTATCTGACCGAGATGCACGATTTACCTCGTATTTCTGGAGGTCTTCAAGCAATTTTGGGGACGAAGATTGATTTCAGTACTGCTTTCCATCCTCAGACTGATGGACAGACCGAGAGGGTCAACCGGGTCCTAGAAGATATGCTAAGATGTTGTGTTGGATTTTGGCGACAGTTGAGAGAGGCATTTGGCTCTAGTGGAATTTGTCAACAATAATAGTTTCCAGACAAGCATTGGGATGACACCTTATGAGGCTTTGTATGGAAGGAAGTGTAGAACACCGGTGTGTTGGTATGAGATGGGGGAACGATAGCTGTATGGGCCAGAGATTGTGCAACAAACCTCAGAAAAGATTGAATTGATCAGGAAGAGGTTAGTCGACGCTCAGAGCAGACAAAAAAGTTATGCCGACAACTGGAGGAGAGATATGGAGTTTGAGGTAGGTGACTTTGTCTTTGTGAAGGTGTCTCCAACCAAGGGAGTGATTCGGTTTGGAAGGGGAGGGAAATTAGCCCCGAGAAGCATAGGTCCTGTCACGCCCCGCTTCCCAAAAGGAAATACGAAATAAGGATACGTGACTAAGCCCAGCGAATAATTTTCATCATCCATAAGCTGTGAGGATCTTTACAACATTTCACAAGAATAATCAGAGTCGGAAGCAAGAGAAGTCAACCACGCATGCATAATTGAATCAATATACCAATAGGAATTTACTTGAAACCAAAATATAATAATCTCAAATAAACCAGATCTGAACAAGTTAATAATCCTGGGTCACATTGCCCAATACAAAATAATCCAAGTAACAGATACATTATTCAAAAGCAACAGGAAATAATAATAGCAAAACTCCAGCATATAGAATCTCGTATCACCTACACCATCTCACAGTTGATCTCCTAAATCTGCAATTTAATAAATTGCAGGAAGAGGAAAAAGAAAACAAAATGCCCGTCAATGCAAGTTACAGGCCGCTTGTAGTACATGCACAAGTACAGAAAAATGGTAAACAAATATAAAATAACAGTAGAAACAAACATAGTATGGAATAGACATGATAACAAAGTAGAACAACTAGCATGAATCATGAACAAAATCAAGTAACATAATGTGCTAACAGGGTATAGGTAACATGTATCAGGTGTCAAGCAAGCAAGTAAACAGGTATATAGATGAACATGTAAACATGTAGCAGGTACAGGTAAGCATGTAATAGGTATCATGTAATGTCAAGTCGTGTATTATTACTATCTAGGTAGCACTTCATGCGTCCCAGGTTCTTACCATATGATTGCTACATTCAAATAAGTTTCGTTTAGATTTCGTAGTGAATTCCATAGGGCCGTGTACTCAGGGATCAGGAAAAATAGGATTAGGAATAGGTAGAACCTAGTTGTCCTCTTCTGAGTACACCTTCCTATAGGGCAGTGTGCAGTCAGATAATCGGTAAACAGGTATAGGTAGAACCTAGTGGTCCTCTTCCGAGTACACCTTCCTATAGGGAAGCGTGCAATCAGGTAATCAGATAAACAGGATCGTGTATCATGTAGTCATGAACACGTAACAGGTGAAAAACACGGGGCCCTTTCTAAGTACACATTTCTATATTTTCCACTACTAGATCTTTCCCTTAACCCCGGCTTGATTATTTATTATTATCAAACAGGAAATGTGTCATAAAACAGAGCAAGAATAATATGGCATGAACAAGTAACAGGTTCAGATTGAAAGATAAACATGTACAGATGAAAGACAACTCATAAAAGGATTAAACAACAAAAATTCTAGTTCAGGACAGCAAGACAGTACTGCACCAAATTTGAAATTCCTGTTGCCACAAACTTGCAAACCTGGATCCGTTATAGGATCTGGAAAATAGACTCTCGGCCGAATCCAGCAAATTTATACAAGTCATATGGTATTTCACAACAACAAGTCTCAAAACAGATTTGAATCCAGAAAACATGTTCAGCCAGAAATCAGAAGTTTGTATTTATAAACAGGAAAATATCATAAAAACACACCGATTAAATCCAAGAAATGTCTGGGGTATTTCCTAGTATGTTTAGTAAAAGAAAAAAAAGTTTCATAATTTTCCAATATAGATAGAATAATCAAGTAAAATTAGAAAGCCGCAAGATACAGTAGTTTTGTAAATCTGAAATTATAAACACAGCAGTACCAAAATAGAAATATCTCACAAAATATAAATCAAAATGCAGATCCGTCAAAAGGGTGATAAAATAGATACAGTAAGCTATAATTCATATTCACAAAGTTTTTATAAACATCAAATGGAATCAGGTCGAAATTATGTTTCTTTACTGAACAGTATGAAAATTCTGCAAGTAAAGTAGTTGTTTGCAAGTATAGAATAGTGTATAAAAGTTATCAATTAAATCCACAAAAATCAGGGGTTAATCCCAATCAGGTCTAGTTGATATCAACAAAATATTGGATCAAAACATTATCTTTAACATCAGTAGAGAAATAAATTACCATACAGAATTCATATAAAACTGGATCTGGAATTTTAAACATATCTGTAGTAAAATAGTCATAACTCGTAACTCATAAATTGAAACTGAGATCTGTCAGAAAATCTGGAAAGTAGACAAAATTTTTTATAATTCATATTCACAAATAATTTTCATATACTGACCTTAATAGGGTCTAAAATATTTGTAAAAAAATGGGGAACCGGCAAAACTGAAAATATCTTTCATGCACAAAATCAACTAGTTCACATGAAACTCATCCAAATCATTACGAAACATATAATATAGTATACTAGATGTCCAAGTAACATGGTATAGGGTATTTTCCAAGTTTACAACAAGTATACTACAAATAACACAACCGAACACACGATATCATACGAACAACATGCATATATACAATAAGAAGTGGTCATACCTGAGTTATTTCATGTCATGTGTGTAATGAGGAAACTACGGACGGGGTGAACACAATAGAGACAAGATATAATAAGGGTTTCACACAAGAAATTGTCTCTAGAACACAACTACACTACAGGCGGTATTCAGTACTTGTATTTGCAACAGAAATTAATACTAGCTAGTTGCCTGAGAGACAACGATGGAAACGAAGAAGAAAGAGCAAGAATAACAAGAACGGATTCTCGAACATGAACACAATACCAACGGTCACGAACGAGATGATCACGAACAAGATGAACAACCAATTGCGTACAAGATGAAGACGATCGAGATGATCGAGATGATCAAGGGCTGAGATCTAGTATGATCGATCGATCGGACGGTCAAGATCTCAAGATCATGGCGATGATCAAGATCAAATCAAACGGACGGCTCAGATCTGATCAGATGATGAAGATGATCTGATTATCAAGATCTTGATGATGATCAAGATCCAATCGGACGACTGAGGTTTAACATGATCAAAACTCCATGATCACACAACAGCCTATCAAGTAGAACAGCCGTGGGGGGGGGATGTGTGCACTGTGGTGGAAGGCAATGGCTGCCAGGGGTGATGGCAGCATGACGATGTCGCTGGTGCTGCTGCTGCTGTGGGGTAGCATCGCGACGAGGAGAGGCAGGGTGGAGTGGCTGGTTGGCATCGCTTGGGCGGAGCACAGGGAGAGTTGGCTGTCGACTGGGTTGGGGAATGACTATGCGACAGGAAGGAGGCAGCAGGGACGATGGGCTCTACTGGCGTTGCAGTCGGAAGGAGCACTGGGGTGGCGGATTGGCAGTGCTGCAGGAGGGTGCTGCGGGGCTGTGGTCGACGTAGGGAGCACAAGGGCACTGGAGTTAGGGCTGTTGAGTTGTAGCCGCAATCGGGAGGGAGTTGCTGGTGTCGTCTAAGCAATACAGGGGGAAAGAGAGCGCGGCGCTGCGGATGGCTGAGGACATAAGAGCAGGAGGACGGGGACGACAGGGTGCTATGGTGCACAGGCGACAGTGTTCAGGGAGCATGGGACCAGGGGGTGTCCTGCTGAGGCGTCGGAAGGGTGTAACACCCCGAATTCCAAATACAACTGAATTCGAGAGTTCTACAGGATCTTTTCACTTCTTTCGTACAATTTTACAAGGAATTTAAAACTTTTATTACAACAATGATTACATCAGAGTCTTTTACATCAATAAGCAGCGGAATCAATAAAATACAACAATATTGAATGTACAATTGTTACAACTTTAACATTTAAGTAATCAACAGCATCAATCATCTTTATATCTTCATGTAACTCCACATCCTGCATATAAAACTGTGGGCGCGTCAGTTGCTTACAACTGACGAAATATTATACACGGCCATCCTCTCTATGCCGGAAACAGTACAACGATTCTCAAATGCTTTAGCAAACACAAACTTGATCACAAACAAAGCTACAAAGGGACTATCCTGTTGATGTCGTGTGGTGCGGTGCACTTAGTCCTTAATGCAGTTATTATATTACATGACACTAATGCACACTTGTTCGGATTCTATGCATCCCATACTACATAGGTCCGAGGGCAAGCCTCTTAATCGTCTTCATTATTGTAGGGTTCAATTCCCCGCCATGACTTAATCTACTACTGTAACTACGGTGAGTATCCTAGATGGTCTGTGAGTACAAGCACGTATCCTGGACCCTGGAGGGGAATTCCGCGCCATGTCTTGACTCATCAAGCATGCATTCTGCGGTAATTCAGCCTCCTCCCTGAACACGATCCTCTTGCAGTCACTAAAACATCCCACAAGCGTGACTAAAGTCCGATCATTACTGAGTTGTGCCCGCGCCATGTCTTGACTCATCAAGCATGCATTCTGCGGCTCACATACCCGCACCGTACCCTAGCTCTCATATTCATGTTTTTCTCTCACTTTCATCACATCTCCACTATGTATCTATCTGTAATTTCAGCAAGTGTCATAGACGTTCCATGATTACAAGCACGTGTCCAAGACCCTGGAGGGGAACCTCGCGCCATGTCTTGACTCATCAAGCATGCATTCTGCGATAGTTCAGCCTCCTCCCTGAACACGATCCTCTTGCAAGTCACCAAACATCCCACAAGCGTTGCCAAGATCCCGATCATTCTGGAGTATATTGCCCACGCCATGTCTTGACTCATCAAGCATGCATTCTGTGGATCACATCCGCGTCGTAGACCCTAAGCTCCCATACTTATGTTTTTCTCTTACTTTCATTACAGCCTTACAATGTATTAATTATTAGAATCATGAATAAAATCAAAGCTCTAGAGTTAGCCTCTCCACTCAACCGGACTTATTCATTCATTACAATACCTGACCAACCTTGGTCTTTCAAATTCTCATTTCATTGCCGGGGGAGACTTAGCTACTCTTTAGTTTCAATTTCCCATTCACAATTTCCAATTGAGCATTTCCAGCTCATAATTCAATTTAGAGTCTCACAGACTTTCTCATCATGATCTTAGCCTTTCATATTCATTTAATTCTCAATTCAAATCTATGATTCATCTCATGTAAATTCTCAATTTAACTATGATTCATTTCATATAAATTTATGCAGCAACAAATAGAGTTTACCAATATCCAGATTCACAATCTTTACCACAAACAATTCACAAGATTTCAGATATATCAAAAAAGCACTCTGGACAGTCGACTGGGAACTCTTCCAGTCGACTTGTTCCGTCAATTCACATTCTTCATAACCACTCGGAAGAGTCGACTGCTGCACACGGCAGTCGGCTGTTCCGCAGTGTTCCAATTTAATTTCTTTGTCAATTTCATCTTTCATAACCTTGTGTACATTCAATCAAATCTTAACAATCATAAAATCTTGTATTCAAAACTTATTTAACTTTCATTTGTCAAAATCAATTTCAAACTCAAGAACCAGAAAAACAGCTCGGTTCAGTCGACTGGTGGCAGTATCAGTCGACTGTCCCGCAAATATCTTGAAAACTCAACATCAAATTTATGATAGCAGCAGTCGACTGTAATTGTATTCAGTCGACTGTCCCGCTGATGAAAACCAACTTTTTAACGCATACCAGTCAACTGTGGAAGTAATCAGTCGACTGTCAAATCCATAATTTGCAACTTTGCATACATTTTCGACCCTTGATTCGATTTGTACTTCCATATACAAAATATAATTTATTTCCAGAATATATTCCTTTTAAAACATTATCATATATATTATCAATTCCCAAATTTCTCATTTTTCAATGAAGTCCTTTCAATCGTATCAAAAACATGTTTTCCAAATAAACTACTTTCTTTTATCAAAATTTACTTTACAAAAATCTCTATACTTGTATAAATAATATTTTGAGGTTATAAATCATACTTTTTGCCACATTTCGCATTATTCCAATAATGTCTCA
Organism: Hemerocallis citrina; assembly: GCA_017893485.1. NCBI lineage: Eukaryota > Viridiplantae > Streptophyta > Magnoliopsida > Asparagales > Asphodelaceae > Hemerocallis > Hemerocallis citrina. Next base: position 174,164,304 of record CM030361.1, read on the forward strand.
ATATGCATCAATTTCATTCAATCACTTCAATTCTAGCAATTCAACTAGCAATCGTAACAAGCATAGCAATTTGCATTTACCATAATCAATTTCATGCAATCAATTCAATTTCAACCAAGTAAATCACGTATCATCTATCATGCAAATTATATTCCTAAATTAGAAAGCATTTAAGAAACACCCACCTAAAGTTGAAGAATTGATACCAAAATGAACTCCTAGAATTAGGAGCTCCTAAAGAAAGCTCCAATTGCAACTCCTCGAAATCCGTGCCTCCAAGCAAGCCTCCCACTCCATTCCAAATTCAGCAAGCATCCACCAAGAGCATCCCCATCTCCATTCGGCAATCATCAAGAACAACTCCCATCTCCCTTCATGTACACATACTATGTATGTACATATATATACATTAGTATATGTCTATAGGTAAGTGGAATGGTGATTTAGGTGGAGAATGGACAGAGCTTTGCTGGTTTTTGGTGGGTTTCTTTCGGCATGGGCAGGAGAGAAAAGAAAAGAGATGAGAGAAAGAGAGGCTAAGAGTGCATTTTTATAAGAAAGCTAATGGGTAGTTAGTATAACCACCTCCACATGAACACCACTAACCCATTATAAATTTTGTAACTTACTTTCCCTCTTGTTTTCAAAATCAAAACTCCAGAATTTCCCTCTCCTCATGAGCAGCCCGGTCCCCAAATTGTGTGCACATCGCACGTGTGCACGTGCACGTGCTTGTGTACAAAACAATTTATTTAATCCTTTTAAAATACTTATTTAAATTTGTAATAAATATACAAAATTAACTTTAAATTATACTTTTCATGCACAATAAAATGGAAGAAACATTTCATGAAAATTTATTTTGAAGGAAGAACGCGCTTACAACACGTGCACCAAAACACGTGCGTCGCCCGTAAAATCTCAAAAATACAAAAATTGACTTTATGAACCGAAAAATATTTATAATCAATTGGAATGCAATAGAAAGTATATTTAACATACATATTTGATAATATACTCAAACGTACAGAAAACACGTGTATTGCACGTAGAAAATTTATTTTAATAAAGATAGTCAAAAATTGAATTTTCGTTTACAAAACAAATTCAAACATGTTTATAAAGATAAATAATTGAAATCCATTGAAAACTTTGCACGTAACGGTGGAATACCCGAAATCGACACGTGCATCGATAATACGTAAAAAGCACGTAAAACTCAAAGATTGAAATATAGCATTTGAGTTGTCTCAAATGTGATTTTAAGAATACGGGATTGCATAAATAATTGGAATTCAAAATACATATCAAAAATGCGTTATGGATATAATCAATAACCGTACAAAATGCACGTGCGTAACACCCGAGGGCAAAATTGTCATTTAAATTTTGCGGGGTATTACACTCTCCCCCCCTTAGAACAGTTCCGTCCCCGGAACTCACTATGGTAAAGGTTGTATTTTGTACACACTAAAGAAAATATCAGTATAACATATAGAAAACTACGAACATCAAGGAAATACATATAGCATAAAAGTAAGCAATGTGGAAAATGAGACAAAAATCTATTTAAGAAAATTTATGAGCATCAAAATTTTACAAGAACTAACCAAGAAAATTAGGAAAGTAGCATAAGAAAACAAACATGACAATAGAGGATAGTGTATTTTGAAAAAGTTTACATACAAATTACTATCAAGTAAATCATTAGAAAAAATGATAAATAAACTTAGTCATTAATCGTGGAATAATTTCATAAAACAATGCAATAAAGGAAAACATGGTTAATGGGTACCTTATAAATAGATTCAGTATTTAAAATTTATCAATGTAATAAATGGTAAAAGTCGCAAACCAATTTGATACTATATGACAAAAATTAGCAATTTAATAGTTTGAGAAATATATGAGAAAGAAATATAGCAAAAGTATAGAAGACATAAAATGATCCTGTATACCAATTAATATCATAAAATAATTTGTAAGATAATTATATATATACATTTTGAAAATTAGGCATACGTCGAAATACTTTTGAATTATTCAGTAGAGCGAGAAAACCAACTTATAAAAATCACATAGACGAAAAATTATAGAGGTGAAATAAATAGCATGATATGAAAATTATAAATAATTTGTAGCAGTAAAACAAGACATCGTAGTAGTGAAAACGTACTGTTGAAAGTAGTACGAAGCTAGTTATATAAAAAGTATAGACAATGAAAAAAATGATTTTGTATATAAATTGATATCATAAAGTAATTTGTAAAGTAAATACAATAATCATATATGTATGATAACAATAAAAAGACAAAAATCCAAATAATTTCGATTTGTCAAGTAGACCAAGAAAATTAGCATACAAAATTATGTATATACATAAACGGAAATTATAGGGCAAAACAAAAACATCATGATACAAAATTTATAGATGATGTGTAGGAGTAAAATAATACATTATGGTAGTAACAATGCAAAGCTAATTATATAGAAGTGAATCATGAATTATAACAGAAGTATAATAAATAAAACTGTTAGGTGAGTAGCCACCAAATTAAAAATAGCAAAATACAATAAAGTTGTATGAAATACTAACTCACATAAAATACAAAGTACTACGAAGAAGACGGCAAGATAGTTGAGATTAAGCGGTAAATACACAAAAATAATGAAATCAGTATAAACAGCATAATGCTAGTTTGCAAAATATTATAAAATAGTATAAGATAGTATCAATGAAATAGTTATAAGTGAATATTATAGAAAACAAGGTTGGAGTTATCTAAGTACAATATTTCCTTCTGGTTTAGGTTCGTCTCACTGGTATCCAACAGCAGACTTGCCTATCTTGATCTCAAGTTGCATAATTGCTCCTATGATATCCGGTTGCAATTTGCCTTCTGGGCACTCGGTTGCAAACTTTGCCTCACCGACATCCAGTTGCAGTTTGCCTTCTGGATATTCAGTTGCAAACTTTGCCTCCCCGACCTCCAGTTGCAGTTTGCCTCCAATGATGTCTAGTTGCATATTTGCCCTCTCGACATTAAGTTGCACCAAAAATGGAAGATGGAAAGATGCAATCTCCCATGTATACTTAGATATGGGATGTTTAATAAAGTATGGGGTTATGTTTGAAAATCAATGATACAGAAAAGATTTTACACAATGAAATATCAAAATAGGTGTATAGGATATATCAAACATAGAGGGTACTAATTAGCAGTAATGAAAAATTTATTTATAACACTTAAAATAATGTAAAATATATGCACATGTTGGTAGCACAAATGAAAACATTAATGAAGTAATGCAGCAAATTAGGGCTATAGACACAAACAATTATACAAAAAAAAAAAATAAAAAAAAAATAATAATGTAGTAATTTGAGAATGGTGAAATTATATGTATAGTAAGTATCTTGAAATACATATAAAATTTCAATGGAAAACATATGTGGTAATCAAGAATGTAAAGACAATTTGAAATTAGAGGATAGAGTAAAATACAAATAGCAAGTATATGCATTATATTTAAGAAACGTAAGTTACAAAATTAACAAATAAATTAACATTGAATGCAGACAATAAATCAAATTAGTATGTTGTATCTATATGGATAAAATATCTTGTTAAAATATATTGAAATATATAAGACAATACGAGATAACGAAAGAATATCGTATCACAAAATCAAATCATGCAAAATGAATACACATAAGCAAAATTCCCAAACAAAAATTCAAAAATGTAATAATGAATGAAAATAATAGTTGTAATATAAATCTAATAGAATGCATGAAGTAATAGCGAATATAGACGGATGATCATAAAGTGACATAAAATACGAAAGACAAAGCTTTAAGATTGGGAGACAATTAAAACAAGTTCAACAAAATCAAGACTAAGGAAAATAGACAAAATACTAGGCATTAATATGATTTAATAGTATAGGAAAATATTTATTTGGAAAATATTAAATATTGAAAGGTACTATGGTGAAAATCCACGGAAAATAATTTGAGTGGGAAGTGTGTCCATGTGTAAGGTATCATGAACGACGGTTCAAAGCCAACCACGCTTCCACTGCGCCACTCTGATACCCAGGAAAAATGAGCTCGCATACAATCTCAAATCAATGTATACGAGGAGAGCATCATGAATGAATGTAAATTCAATAACAATTCCCATTCATGACTCCAGCCATCCAAAAGGGAAAAGGGGGAAGAAAGACATCAGCCTATAGAGCAACACAAATGCAAATCACTTACATTTAAATCTCTATAAGCTGAACTCACACTCTAATGTCCACTTCTAGGGTGTCGTTCCTTATAAATTTGTACTACTTAGAAGCGTGGCTCTGATACCACTTGTAACACCCCGAATTCCAAATACAACTGAATTCGAGAGTTCTACAGGATCTTTTCACTTCTTTCGTACAATTTTACAAGGAATTTAAAACTTTTATTACAACAATGATTACATCAGAGTCTTTTACATCAATAAGCAGCGGAATCAATAAAATACAACAATATTGAATGTACAATTGTTACAACTTTAACATTTAAGTAATCAACAGCATCAATCATCTTTATATCTTCATGTAACTCCACATCCTGCATATAAAACTGTGGGCGCGTCAGTTGCTTACAACTGACGAAATATTATACACGGCCATCCTCTCTATGCCGGAAACAGTACAACGATTCTCAAATGCTTTAGCAAACACAAACTTGATCACAAACAAAGCTACAAAGGGACTATCCTGTTGATGTCGTGTGGTGCGGTGCACTTAGTCCTTAATGCAGTTATTAAATTACATGACACTAATGCACACTTGTTCGGATTCTATGCATCCCATACTACATAGGTCCGAGGGCAAGCCTCTTAATCGTCTTCATTATTGTAGGGTTCAATCCCCCGCCATGGCTTAATCTACTACTGTAACTACGGTGAGTATCCTAGATGGTCTGTGAGTACAAGCACGTATCCTGGACCCTGGAGGGGAATTCCGCGCCATGTCTTGACTCATCAAGCATGCATCCTGCGGTAATTCAGCCTCCTCCCTGAACATGATCCTCTTGCAGTTACTAAAACATCCCACAAGCGTGACTAAAGTCCGATCATTACTGAGTTGTGCCCGCGCCATGTCTTGACTCATCAAGCATGCATTCTGCGGCTCACATACCCGCACCGTACCCTAGCTCTCATACTCATGTTTTTCTCTCACTTTCATCACATCTCCACTATGTATCTATCTGTAATTTCAGCAAGTGTCATAGACGTTCCATGATTACAAGCACGTGTCCAAGACCCTGGAGGGGAACCTCGCGCCATGTCTTGACTCATCAAGCATGCATTCTGCGATAGTTCAGCCTCCTCCCTGAACACGATCCTCTTGCAAGTCACCAAACATCCCACAAGCGTTGCCAAGATCCCGATCATTCTGGAGTATATTGCCCACGCCATGTCTTGACTCATCAAGCATGCATTCTGTGGATCACATCCGCGTCGTAGACCCTAGGCTCCCATACTTATGTTTTTCTCTTACTTTCATTACAGCCTTACAATGTATTAATTATTAGAATCATGAATAAAATCAAAGCTCTAGAGTTAGCCTCTCCACTCAACCGGACTTATTCATTCATTACAATACCTGACCAACCTTGGTCTTTCAAATTCTCATTTCATTGCCGGGGGAGACTTAGCTACTCTTTAGTTTCAATTTCCCATTCACAATTTCCAATTGAGCATTTCCAGCTCATAATTCAATTTAGAGTCTCACAGACTTTCTCATCATGATCTTAGCCTTTCATATTCATTTAATTCTCAATTCAAATCTATGATTCATCTCATGTAAATTCTCAATTTAACTATGATTCATTTCATATAAATTTATGCAGCAACAAATAGAGTTTACCAATATCCAGATTCACAATCTTTACCACAAACAATTCACAAGATTTCAGATATATCAAAAAAGCACTCTGGACAGTCGACTGGGAACTCTTCCAGTCGACTTGTTCAGTCAATTCACATTCTTCATAACCACTCGGAAGAGTCGACTGCTGCACACGGCAGTCGGCTGTTCCGCAGTGTTCCAATTTAATTTCTTTGTCAATTTCATCTTTCATAACCTTGTGTACATTCAATCAAATCTTAACAATCATAAAATCTTGTATTCAAAACTTATTTAACTTTCATTTGTCAAAATCAATTTCAAACTCAAGAACCAGAAAAACAGCTCGGTTCAGTCGACTGGTGGCAGTATCAGTCGACTGTCCTGCAAATATCTTGAAAACTCAACATCAAATTTATGATAGCAGCAGTCGACTGTAATTGTATTCAGTCGACTGTCCCGCTGATGAAAACCAACTTTTTAACGCATACCAATCAACTGTGGAAGTAATCAGTCGACTGTCAAATCCATAATTTGCAACTTTGCATACATTTTCGACCCTTGATTCGATTTGTACTTCCATATTCAAAATATAATTTATTTCCAGAATATATTCCTTTTAAAACATTATCATATATATTATCAATTCCCAAGTTTCTCATTTTTCAATGAAGTCCTTTCAATCGTATCAAAAACATGTTTTCCAAATAAACTACTTTCTTTTATCAAAATTTACTTTACAAAAATCTCTATACTTGTATAAATAATATTTTGAGGTTATAAATCATACTTTTTGCCACATTTCGCATTATTCCAATAATGTCTCAATATGCATCAATTTCATTCAATCACTTCAATTCTAGCAATTCAACTAGCAATCGTAACAAGCATAGCAATTTGCATTTACCATAATCAATTTCATGCAATCAATTCAATTTCAACCAAGTAAATCACGTATCATCTATCATGCAAATTATATTCCTAAATTAGAAAGCATTTAAGAAACACCCACCTAAAGTTGAAGAATTGATACCAAAATGAACTCCTAGAATTAGGAGCTCCTAAAGAAAGCTCCAATTGCAACTCCTCGAAATCCGCGCCTCCAAGCAAGCCTCCCACTCCATTCCAAATTCAGCAAGCATCCACCAAGAGCATCCCCATCTCCATTCGGCAATCATCAAGAACAACTCCCATCTCCCTTCATGTACACATACTATGTATGTACATATATATACATTAGTATATGTCTATAGGTAAGTGGAATGGTGATTTAGGTGGAGAATGGACAGAGCTTTGCTGGTTTTTGGTGGGTTTCTTTCGGCATGGGCAGGAGAGAGAAGAAAAGAGATGAGAGAAAGAGAGGCTAAGAGTGCATTTTTAGAAGAAAGCTAATGGGTAGTTAGTATAACCACCTCCACATGAACACCACTAACCCATTATAAATTTTGTAACTTACTTTCCCTCTTGTTTTCAAAATCAAAACTCCAGAATTTCCCTCTCCTCATGAGCAGCCCGGTCCCCAAATTGTGTGCACATCGCACGTGTGCACGTGCACGTGCTTGTGTACAAAACAATTTATTTAATCCTTTTAAAATACTTATTTAAATTTGTAATAAATATACAAAATTAACTTTAAATTATACTTTTCATGCACAATAAAATGGAAGAAACATTTCATGAAAATTTATTTTGAAGGAAGAACGCGCTTACAACACGTGCACCAAAACACGTGCGTCGCCCGTAAAATCTCAAAAATACAAAAATTGACTTTATGAACCGAAAAATATTTATAATCAATTGGAATGCAATAGAAAGTATATTTAACATACATATTTGATAATATACTCAAACGTACAGAAAACACGTGTATTGCACGTAGAAAATTTATTTTAATAAAGATAGTCAAAAATTGAATTTTCGTTTACAAAACAAATTCAAACATGTTTATAAAGATAAATAATTGAAATCCATTGAAAACTTTGCACGTAACGGTGGAATACCCGAAATCGACACGTGCATCGATAATACGTAAAAGGCACGTAAAACTCAAAGATTGAAATATAGCATTTGAGTTGTCTCAAATGTGATTTTAAGAATACGGGATTGCATAAATAATTGGAATTCAAAATACATATAAAAAATGCGTTATGGATATAATCAATAACCGTACAAAATGCACGTGCGTAACACCCGAGGGCAAAATTGTCATTTAAATTTTGCGGGGTGTTACAAAGGGAGACAGGCGCAGTGCAGGGAGCACGAGGGTTGGACGGGAGAGAGAGGTAGGGGATAAGGGTGTTGGTAGATGGGGAGAGAGATAGGGCGGGAAGAAGATGGGTTAGTGAGCTAGGGTTAGACGGCTGAGAGGGTAATAGGGAGTAGGGAAGAAGCACAGGGTATATGTAAGTGGAATATAGGGTTAGGGTTTAGGTGACGGGTTGGGGGGGGGGGGGCGGGGGGGTAAACAGGTAATGGGTATGGGATTTTAAATGGGTATAATGGGTTTAAGGGTTAACTGAGAGTGGCTAACGGGTGTGAGTTATTATTGGGTTTTGGGGATAATGGTTATTGGGTTAAGTGAAAGGGTAATGGATCCAATAGAACAAAAGTGTTTGGGTTTAAAATCCAATAAGAAAACAAAATTACCAATAAAAGGTAGGATTATATAACAAAAATATATTTTGTACTACAATATGGAAATTATTTGAAAAAACTACAAATGCGATTAATGAATAGAAAATGAATTTTTAATAAACAATCAATAATAATAATAATAATAATAATAATAATAATAATAATAATAATAATAATAATAATAATAATAATAATAATAATAATAATAATAATAATAATAGCAGAAATAATAACAACAGTAATAATAATAATAACAAGAATAATAGGGTTTGTATTAAAATATAAAAATCATAGAAAATAGTTACAAATGAAATTATTGATCAAAAATAGATTTTAATAGAAGATCCAACCATTCATTTTGACAAAAGAATTTGAAATCGGGAAAAAAAAATAATTTACAAAAATCAAAAATCCGAAAATACACAGAAAATACGTATTTGCGAAAACAGGGGTTACAGGTCCTTATAAGATATTGAAGAGAATTGGGAAGACGTTTTATCAGTTAGAACTACCGGAAGAGTTGGCCCAGGTACACAATGTCTTCCATGTGTCTATGCTGCGAGGCTATATTCCGGATCCGAGTCACCATTGCCCGTAGTGCCAGAAGGTCTGTAGTTGGATTTGAGCTACACTGAGCGTCCAATAGAGATTGTGGGTCGACGGGAGAAAGTCTTGAGGAATAAGACTATACCTATGGTCAAGGTCATTTGGGGGAACCAGCTTGTTGAGGAGGCCACTTGTGAATCTGAGGAGAGAATGATGAAAGATCACCCTGAGCTTTTCAAATAAAAAAAATTATAATTTTTTTTTTCTTCTCACTTTCTTCGTTTTTCTCACTATTTAAGTGTAGTTCCGAGGACGGAACTATTCTAAGGAGGAAGTGTTGTAACATCCCGTATAAAAAATTTTAAATGAAAAATGCATTTCTTATTTTTTACACGTGCAACGCACGTGCAATTTCATCTTATGATTTTTTATCCTCAATTTTATTTAAAAATTATGCACAATTTCCTTTCATTCATTTTTGTTGCATATTAGAACCCATAGGCCTAATAGAAGACTCTAAGCTCATTAAAATAAATTAAATAAAAAAAATAGACCAAGCCCGCAAGAGGAAGCCCACTAAGAAAAATCCTACAATTAGTTGTACACTTGACATGTAAACAATGATATGGCAAAAAATGGGGTTAAATAGGAACCGTTAAAATTGGGCACGAATCTTAAAGTACAGGGGCAAGATGGTAATTTTCACCTACGGACGGGTCCGAATTGGGAACCGGGTCTCTCCTCTTAGACCCGCTTACCCGTGAATGGATCTGTTCAAACTAAGAATGTGTCACAACCCGTTAAGGACCAGTTCAACGAGATATGAGGAAATCCTAGTTCGTCCTTATCTACTGGAGGTGGTTTTAACCACTTCTGTCCAGTCACACCGGGAAGTAGAGATTTATTCTTATCCCGAAGCAGATCCCTACGGCGACTATAAATACCCCCTATCTCCTACCGTTACAAGGTGATCACTCTTTGTCTACCTAAGCTCTTTCCCTTTCTTTTCGAGTATTGACAAGAGCGTCGGAGGGTTCGTTGTCGGGATCCATCCCGGTGTTTCGAACGTTTGTTTAGGTCCACCGTAGCACCAAGGAGTCAACCTACCACCAGCAGAAGAGGTCAGATTTGGCCCGTTCCCACAAATTCTATCTATTGCCCCCACACCAAATTCAGTGGCAACAGATTGGCACCGTCTGTGGGAAATCTCGAATAGCAATCCGACCTTCCTCCTTCAACCAAAGCTACTCCTAGCCATGCCTCCCAGGAGGAAGTCCGCAACCTCCAACCATAGAAAAACCTCCACTGTTACTCCTCCTCCTCCACCGGAGGATCTCCTCTGCCCGTCCAACCGACCCTACAGCTCGAGCAGCTGGTTACTCAGTCTAATCAGCAGCCCCTAGGGCCCCAAGTGACCGTGGGGGAGCCTTCTCAGCGAAGCCGCTAGAAGAAACCCCTGCATCAAGTTCGTGTCTCCATCCATAACGCCTCCACAGATTCCATGGCTTCCCATAGCCCTCAAACACCAAAAGATCTGCGGATGTGCTCAACAACCGGCAGAACGAGCACGAGCCCGACCTGCGGATCCGTTTTCGGACGAAAGGAGGACCCACCAAAGAAGAAGCTGCTCCCCGGCTGGCCGTCCTGCACATCGAACCGAACGGGAGCAGGAGGCCCCCGTCACGAGGGCAGAATTTCAACAATTCCAGGAGACGGTCCTCAGGACGCTTAACGCCGCCCCCATCAATGCCCAATGAGCTCCCAGTCCTCAGCTGGCTCCCAGCCATCGCCGCCCTCTCCTGATCATCGCCGCTGCTCTCGATGTCCACGGCCAGCTCCGAACCATTGCCACTGTTCCCTAAGTCCTAGGCCGGTTCCGAGCCATCGTCGTCCCTCTCCCAGTCCTCGTCCAACTCAAAGCTACCGCCGTAGCTGCAGCCCTCTTCGACACGAGAACGAGTCTCGAGGTTCAGCGAGACAGGATCGAAGGGAGGACTCAGTCTACCGCTGTCTCCACGAGATGGAGAGGTGCTTGGGCCAGCTCGACCGAGAAGAAGAGCAATGGGCGAGGAACCTCCGCCTGAGCAGGTCCCCTATTCTCCCGCACTATCATGGAGGCCCCTGTCCCGGACAACTTCGGGCCTCCACACTTCGAGATTAATACCGGGGTGCCAGATCCCGCAGATCACATTGAGAGTTTCAAAACTCTCAAGATGATCCATCATGCATCTTACGCCCTCCTCTGCAAGACCTTTCCGGCCACTCTCAAGGGTCCGGCTCGAGAGTGATATTTCCAACTTGCATCGGCATCCATCTTCTCCTTCGACCAGTTCGAAGGCCTCTTCCTCACACATTTCGTAAGCAGTCACTGCTCCGACAAGATGAGCACCTCAATGCTCTTCCTCAACCAAAAGAAGGGCGAACCGCTGAGGGACTACGTCAAGCGGTTCACTGCAGAAGTCAGGTCCATCGCCTCCCTAGATCAGTTGGTAGCTTCGACTGCCTTCCAATCCAATGTCATCAAACCCGACCTCAGGGCTTTCCTGGCCAAGAAGCCTCCTCGGAACTTCTCCGAGCTCCTCCTTAGGAGCAAGAAGTACATCCGAGCTGAAGAAGTTCTTAATTGCCCCACTCTGGAGGGGTCTTCTTTCGAGAACAAACGGAAGGCTGCAGAGGAAGAAGGAGCTAAGAAGCTCCGAAAGGATATCGGAGGTCAGCGACGCCCTCTCTCCCGCTTTGAGAAGTTCACTCCACTCAATGCGACTGTTTCTGCTATCCTGATGGAGATTGGGAACGAAGGTCTCCTACCTCCACCTCCGAAGATGAACACCCCCGGGATGAAGAGAAACCGGGACAAGTGGTGTCGCTTCCACCGGGACCATGGGCATGGCACTGATGATTGTCGAGCCCTGAAGGACGAGATCGATGCCCTTATCCAGAGGGGGCATCTCACTCGATTCGTAAGAAGGGACAGAGCCGATTTGCCTCCACCACCCAGGGGAGCTAACAGGCAGATAGAACAGCACGTGGAGGCCCCGGATGTCGAAGTAGAGGCCATCTTGCGCCTTATACACGGAGTCCCAATGGGGGTAGATTCTAACTCCTCCTGAAAAGCCTTCATCAGGGAAGTCAACTTCGTGCAGAGCCATCCTCTCCCCAAGGGCCTCGGAGACCCTATCACGTTCTCCGATAGAGACTTGGAAGGCATCCGCACGCCCCAATGCGATGCCCTCGTCATTAACCTCCAAATGGCCAACTTCGACATACGTCTAGTCTTGGTGGACAATGGCAGCTCGGTCAACATTGTAACACCCCGTATTGTACGATACCTGAATATATATGTATGTATGTACATTTTCCGTATGCGTGCACATGATTTCAGTATTATGGGTTGATTTTGCTATCATGGTGTGTGGTTAGGATTATGGGATGGTTCATGGGAGGATTGCATTCTAAAAGATGCACGAGAACGAGGAGGACCGATACTAGTATAAACGCTAGTTTTCGGTACGACGCCTATGCAAATATAATACTGTATGATACTACAGTGGATATATATTGCATGTACTCGATAAACCTCTCGTCTCACACTCTTAGGGACACATTTAACCTTAAATAGGCTAGCCAACACAACAACCACAAAACAAGGGGCTACAAGTCATGGTTTGATCAAAACCACCCTACTAGCCTACCCTACCCCCCCTAGCTCAAAACCGGCCCATATCCCCCTCTCTTCTCCTTCATTTCTCCACTCCATCGCACCTCCTTGCTCTGGAAATTTCAGAACTCCTCCAAGAGAAAAAAAAGAGAGGAAGAAGAGAGAGTGAAGAAGAAGGTCTCAAGGAAGGATTTTCAAAGGAAAAGGCTCAAGGAGATCAATTCCTCTACAGCAACCAAGGGTGGGGAGTTACTCTAAACCTTCTTTTATGTTTCCTAATTGATTTTCTTGCATGCATGTATGATAGGAAGTGCTAGGATGAATATCTAAGAGCTTGAAAGATGAAATCAGAACTGAAACTAGAAAACTGGTTCAGAATGCTATTTGGTAGATTTTTCTGAGAGCAAACTACAAAGAATTAGGCCATGAAATTTTCAGATATTGTTCATATGTATGTGTAGTTAGTTGATGATTTATTTTGGATTTTTCTGAGGTAAGTTGATATTTTAATAAAATCGAATGGTAGAACTGTGTCGTAAGGCAAAATCAGCAATTGGTTAACAGAATGACTGGTGTTGTCGAAATTTTCCTAATTTATTGGAGCATGTTATCATTCTGAAATTTTTACCCTATATTCCTACATGCATATAGATTCTATAAAAGAATCAGAAAAATATTTGGATGAATTTATAGGCTTGAGAAAAATTGATCTTTATTCAGTAGCTGAGCTGAACTGAAGAACATGATGACTTTCTGTGCTAAATTGAAATAGAGAGAACTCACAGTATACTTAGAGTTTTGAAATGAAATCTTTTGAATTTTGTTTATTATGATCTCTAGTTTCATCAATATAAATTTTGTGTCATTTAGATAAGTACGGAATTTAATATGATTTTATAAGTATGTACTGTGCTGGTTTCAGCCAGTTTGGATACCCTATAGAGATTGGATATTTGAGACTCATTAAGAGCACAATTTGAGAACCTGATTCATTAGAGATTTGTAGTAGACATCTAGACCTTTCCAACAAGACCAATGTGAGATGATTCCAGTAAAGGGTTGATTTACTGTGATTTTTGTAATACTGGACAGAGACCTAGAGTGGATTTGAGTGCTCTGATTTAGAAAGACCTAGTGTGTGACTTGGTGCAATTGTGAGAGGTGTGTGTTAGGATGATCTATAGGTATAATTTGGACTCATGACCAACTAGAGAGTTGTTGAGGACACGCACACCTTTCTATAGAACTTGGGTTTGTGACATTCTGATGAGTGAGTAACATTTTGTGCTACCAGTAAGGTGCAGCCCGTGTAGAGGAAGTACACAGGCTGAGGCTTGAGAGGCTATGTTGGGGATCAAGATGATTGAATTTGAGTTTATGATCAACTAGAAAGTTGTAGCCTAGGATTTTACCTTTCCGGATTGGGCTCTTACACTCCAATCGGAGTTGTATTGAGAGAGTTATGACCATTTTAAGATTTGGGCAGAAACCCCGTAGGTTGCTTAGTCTTGGTTTTGACTAAGTATTGTGAGGACATTTCCCTTGTGTATTATCACAGTTGATGACTCTTGTCTAGAGATGGTTGATATCTGTTTTTGGTGTGGTTGACTCCCATAGTGGGAGGCGTGACTCGAGTTAGTCATTAGGATAAGGGATACCCTGCACCTGTCAACCCTACATTATAAACTTCCGCCGAAGCGTAGGACATCAGAGCGTGCCATTGAGATAAGTTCATAGCCCGGGTCAGGGGTGAACATACATTCACAGCCGGGGAAATGGCGAATGTAGGCTGTAATGCTAGACAACTCCAAGCCGGGGAAGTGGCGAACCGTACCAGCATCGCTAGGGCCAGAGGTTAATAGGCGAGTGTGGAAGCAAATTTCATCTTCACCCAAAGTGATAGAGTAAGGGCGGGGTTAGAATGGCATATTAAGGGGTTAGGAGATTGCATTAGTCCTATTAAACCATAGTCGGTGTTGTACCTTCCAGTCGTAGGGATACGTTTTCAGCACTCATGGATGAGTCCTCGGATTGTATCTCGATCTGTTAATTCCCAAAGCTTTGTCGGAGTAAGGTGCGGGAGGCTAGGAAGATTTGACCTCCCAAGGTGCTCACATCCCTATGCACGGGGGTTTTGTGTTTTGGTATATATATAAGTTCATAACCCGGTCAGGGGTGAACACGCATGCGTCAGTCCATAGGCAGACATGGGGAATCAATCGGTCAGGCGAACGGATTCAATGCAGCTTTCTGAGAAGGTCCGTACGCGAGTACCTAGTGGTGGCTACCACTTAGGCACTGCAGTGGCGGAACTAGACCGACCTACTGCAACCTCCTTGGGCAATGGACAATCTATTGGGAACTGGTTGAGTACAAGAGTAGGATGCATGGCGAGGTTTCGAATCCCTAAATTGTGGAGAAAGACGTTTAGATTTGGGAGCATATGTAGTATGGTATAGCGCCCCGATTTTTGTATACTGGGAAAACCGAGACACGAGCCAAGACCTTTTCTTCAATTAGTCACAATACACAGAAAAACAGGAGAATTTAAAACTTTTTATTCGACACCCAATGTATTACAAGTCTGAATATTATACAACTGCAATACATTACAATAGAGTTACAATATTTCCTTTACATTTCCAAGTATTACAACCTTCAACATCTTACATCAGAGTACAAGGAATGAAGAACAACACTTGGTAACTCTCACTTGAGTACTTTTCAACTAATAGATAATCAACACACATATTACAGCGGAACTAAATATGACATTGACTCCTTTCTTTCCTTGCCTTGAGTCCTCCTGAATCTCGCCCTTGTACTTCGGCGATCCAGTACCTATGGAAGTGGGGACGTCAGTATTCGCTGATGCTTAAAGGCTGATAACAAACCAGCGAATCTCCCAAACAACATACAAAACATGGCAATGGTGTTGGTGTAGTTTAAGTGTTCGTGAGTGCTATGACTAGACTCTAATGCGATATTTAACTAGAACTAGGATGCTCCTATTCTAATGTCAGCGAGTCTCCGAAGCAACATGCAGCCCATACTACATGCGACCCTTCTCAAGCCGTTTCTCCATATATAGGAATTTGAACCCGCGTTATGAATTCTAATTGTACACAACCTGTTCCTGACAGATACAACGTGACTGATGAGGTTGCAGACGTGGTCAAGTCCCACTAATGCAGTCTGCCAGTGGTGTCCATGTTTGCCACTGCTACCCGGCTAACCGGACCTCACTCAAAAACCAGACAAACCCAATGTATCGGGCTTCATTCCAAAATCCAAAATCATAGGGTCTCGCAAGCGCAGGGTAGCGCGAAGCCTACCCTGTGGCACCCCTAGGGTCTCGCAAGCGCAGGACTGCACAATGCATCCTGTGGCACCCCAAGCCACGTACTTCAGGAATTAACAGCGCGAGATACGCAACCCGTGCTCCCAACTCGTGAGATGCCACCGTACGTATCCCTTTGACGGGAAGGTACAACCCAATATCACCACCTAAGGCCTGCCTCAAGGGACAAGTTGGTCGTAAGGCACCCCCTACAACCAACTCCTCTCTTTTCAGCAAGGGTCTAAGTAAATGATCTTTATAAGTCGCTACCTTAATGATGTCCCTGACTCGAACAATCCTAGGATGACAATATTATAAACACAACATGCTAGGCCTTAAATTAGACTTCGCAAGACAACTCTACTAGGCTGCTCAACCTAGACTTACCAGATTCCTTCAGGATCCGGTTCCTGGCCCATCGATCCAAGACCATGGCCGTGCGAACATACATGCATGCAGCTACCCTGAACTTGGATTTCGTTTATACTTCGGTCCTCGATCAACCTACACTGGTTAAGATCCGAAGGTACACAATGAGTGACTCCTCCACAGTTCCTTAGGGGTAAGAAAACATATGTCTTGATGGTCGATAGCCCTAGGGTAGTAATATTACCCTAGATGAGCACAATAACTGTGTACTAGCTAATAAGCTACATACGGGTAACTAACCACATACGAGCCAATAAGCTACGTATGATGACAACGTACATACTAGCCAAATAAGCCGCGTATGAGACCAACAGCTACGCACGGGCCGGTCGAGCCACGTACGAGACAACTATATGCAAACAACCATACACGGTAATCAAACCTACAGTAACCAAACATGTATACTAGCAACTCGATCTTCTATCATTAGAAGCAACAGAAGAATCGACTAATAGTCTATGATAGGCATTCTACCCATGAGAAGCCCGAAAGCGACTTAATAACCTTTATCGAACTAACTATTACTAATGATCTTTCTAATCCTTTTTACCCCTACGGATGGGGAATGTCCCCATGGCATGGTCAAATTTCAACTAGGACCTCCCACAACTAGAGTCCATGGGTTCTTTTCGAAGTTGACTAGGACAACCTAGAACATACGTCCGCTTCCTTATTTAACTAGGATGCCACCCTATGCCCCTCAAGCACGTATGGCTCCTTACTAACATTAACTACCACAAGGTAGTCGTCATTACAATTTCAACATGATTCTTTCCTTATTACTTCAACCTATAGCACCTTAAGCATGGCATACAATTGCAAGCATCTACCTACGATAATCTAATTATGGTACATAACATAACCACCCACCACAATACTCCTAAGTACGAATATGATTTAAGCATGTGCTTATATCAAGCTTAAGCATGAATAATCACTATGATCTAAACATGAAGTTTACTATAGTCAAGCATAAGTTACAACTTGAGCGAGAATACTTACTACTTAGAGTATATATCTCTACTACCACCTTAAGCATGGATCTTCATTACTTAACATGATTAATCATCACAACCCAAGCATGGATATATAATTAGTATTAACCTACAATATTCCTAAGCATGTATTAACCTCCTACAATATTCTAAGCATGAATTATAACTCCTACAACATTCTAAGCATGAATTATAACTCCTACAACATTCTAAGCATGGTAGATTAATTCCTACCTTAATCTAAACATGGCATTTGTTAAACATGAGTATCTTCTAGCTCGATCTTGAACAATATTTAGGCACCAACATACACTACTTACGCATGGATATCATCTAAGCATGAATGTCTACTAACTAAGCATGAACATCATTATGCATGAGCATCTACTATCTTAAGCATGAGTGCCATTAAGCATGAACACCTACTAACTTAAGCATGAATATTTAGCATGAACGTCTACTATGAATAACATTTAGTATGAACATATACCTATCTAAGTATGGATATCATCTAAACATGAATGTCTACTAACTAAGCATGAATATTTAGCATGAACGTCTACTATGAATGACATTTAGTATGAACATATACTTTTCTAAGCATGGGTATCATCTAAGCATGAATGTCTACTAACTAAGCATGAATATTTAGCATGAACGTCTACTATGAATGACATTTAGTATGAACATTATCTAAGCATGGGTATCATCTAAGCATGAATGTCTACTAACTTAAGCATGAATGTCATTACCTACTAACTTAAGCATGAGTATTTACTTAATCTAGCATGGTATACAACTTTCCTACAATCATCTAAGTATAAATAAATTAATCTAGCATAGTATACAACTTTCCTACAATCATCTAAGTGTAGATAAATTAATCTAGCATGGTATACAACTTTCCTACAATCATCTAAGTGTAGATAAAATTAATCTAGCATGGTATACAACTTTCCTACAATCATCTAAGTATAGATAAATTAATCTAGCATGGTATACAACTTTCCTACAATCATCTAAGTATAGATACTTACTTCAATATAAGCATAACCATCCATTTAATATTCATATGCATCTACTACAATTTAATTAAACACAACATTTACTACAACATAACATCTACTACTAAAACTTCTACTAAAATCTTTATCTAAACATAAACATTTACTACTAAACTACTTTATTTTAACACATAAGCATCTACTACCACTTTTATAAAAACATAAATATTTCTACAATTTTGTGTAGACATCTACTACAACTATTTTATTTGGAACATATACATCTACTACTACTACTTTATTTTAACCATAAGCATCTACCAAAATTTTGCATAACATAACATCTACGACTACTTCATTTTAACATCCACTACTACTACTTTATTTGAAACATACGCATCTACTACTACTACTTTATTTTAACCATAAGCATCTACCAAAATTTTACATAACATAAACATCTACAACTACTTCATTTTAACATCCACTACTACTACTTTATTTGAAACATACACATATACTACTACTACTTTATTTAAACATAAAACATCTACTACTAATATATCTACTAAATCTTTATTAGCATCTATTTCTTATTATTACCAGTGATCATAAAACGAGATCCTTTTTTAATCATTCTACAACTAGTGATTTAGATTAGTTTCTTTTTCATAATTAGAATTAACATCTACAATGGGTTCTTTCTTACTTAAGATTATAAAAAAAAATAAACAATAATAAAATAAAGTAAGAACCCTCCATTTTGGTTCAACCAACATATGCTTTCTTTTTAGTCCAAAGTTCATTGTATGTCCTACAACCAAAATGGTTGTATACAAGTCCATATGCCTTATGCATAAGTTCAGATTCAAGTCCTACAACCCCAAATGGTTGTATGTACAAGTCCATATGCATGTGTCATTTTAGTCCAATTAATAACCACAAAAACAACCACTACTACTACAAAGATTCCATCTTTATGTTCATTACTACTACTTATCACATTTCTTTTTCATGTGGTATTTACTTTTAACCATCCACAAACATACAACAACACTATCACAAATAACTACCCCAAAAGAACAAAAGAAAACAAAACAAAGAAGGTAAGAAGAAGAAGAAACCAAAACATCAATTCAAACAAACAAAAAGAAGGTGGAGAACCCCCACCTTAATCTCTTTTTTGATGGAAGAACTAGACTAGCTCTTCTCCTTCTTTTAGCTCCTAGGAACTCCTATGGATCCTACAATGGAAAACTCTCAAGTTAGTATGGGGTTCTCTCTTTCTTTTCCTTTCTTTCTTTTTGTCTTTCTAAAATGAGACAAAGGTGAAGGGAGGGGGTATTTATAGGTGGAGAAAAGGGTGGAGAGTGCAAATTTGCACACACAAACTTGCACAAAAACCCTCCCACATATTGGGGCCGGTTTTGATCTAGGGGAGGTGGAAATTGGTGGAGGTATGGTGTGGTGGAGGTGCTAGTGAGGTGGAGGAGATAAGGTTTCTAGAAGAATACCTCCTAATTCTCTTATGCATACATCTTAATCCTATGTTTAATTCTCCTACAATCTTAACTATCTAATTTGGATTGTCATGACAAGGAGAACAATTTTATCCATAAAATACATACCACATACTTTGTACAATGTACTAATCGACATACTACACGTATGTGCGCATATATGTATGTATACCAAAAATCTTCGCATAATCCGTATAAAAATAATTTAATCTCGGAAATAATAATAAAATAAATTCTATTATTAATTCAGAAGATCACGGTACCGATTTGATACAATACGGATGTATACTGACCGGTATATTGGTACAGATAATGTCTATGAACAAACCAGGTGAAAATCACCAAAATATTTCAATTTTGGAATTAAAACAAAATATAATAAAATAATAATAAAATAATAATTTATACAAGGTAATATCCGTCTGGAATATTACATATGGGATGCATTCGTGCTCCAAAGTCTTGCTTGCATTAGAGTCAGGCATGTGAATTTGCTGCATCTAGTCATAGGGTCATGTCATACCACTGTACTAGAACTCGAATCCATTAAACCCTTGTTTTGGCACAACACCTTTCTATTTTGCATAAATTATTGGTTGTGATTGAATTTTAGAGGATCGCTGTTTTCACCAGCTTTGCGTCAGTCGAAGTACTGACGTTCCCCACCTTGTAGGTATCCGGAGCCGATGTACAGGTACTACAGAGCTCGAGTTGGTCCAAGGATCCAAGGAACATATGCAAGTGCTGTTATATTTTGTAAATCTTGTAATTCTTATTTGGACATTGTAACACTTATAAATGTAACATTTATATGGAGTAAAAGTTTTAAATTTTCCTGTACTTTCTGTGATTGTGGCTATTTTGAAGTTCGACTCCTGGAGTAGGGTCTCAGGTTCCCGGTATGGGGATTTGGGGCGCTACAAACATCCTCTTCTTGGAGGCGTTCAAAGGCCTCCAGCTATCAAGGGACTGGCTCAAACCAGCTGGCCACACCCTTCATGGATTCACCGGGGTGCCAGTAAAGATCGAGGGAGTCATAACCCTCGATGTCACCGCTGGCAAAACCCCGGTCATCCTCATGGAACCGATGGATTTTATGGTGGTGGACGTGAAGGCCGCCTACAATGTTATCCTGGGTCGACCAAGTTTGGCCGTACTCCAAGCTATCCCGTCGGCCTACCACATGAAGATGAAGTTCCCCACACCCTCAGGAGTGAGAGAAGTGAGAGGGATTCAGAAGGCGGCTTGTAAGTGTTATATGACCTTAATGGGAGGCCCAGTCCTCTCCCTAGAAGCCCTCGAGCTCCCACCGGAGAGTAGCCAGACCATTTCCGAGCCAGTGGACGAACTAGAAGAAGTGGCATTCTCGGAGGAAGACGCCACCAAGATGTTCCGGGTCAGCAAGGCTCTTTCCCCCTCCATCAAAGATGACGTCTCCCAGTGCATAAGGGAGAACCGTGATATCTTCTCCTGGACCACAACCGATATGCCTGGGACTCTGAGGAGCTCCTAATGCACCACCTCAGCCGTTGCCTCGGGTGTCAAGCCCGTTCAGCAGAAGAGATGCAAGTTCGCTCCCAAGCATCAACAGGCAATCAAAGAAGAAGTTGAAAATCTCCTTAACGCCCGATTCATCCAGGAGGTGAACTATCCCGAGTGGCTATCCAATGTGGTGTGGTCAAGAAAGCCAACGGGAGCTGGAGGCTATGCATCGATTTCACCGATCTCAATAAGGCATACCTAAGGACTCTTTTCCCCTTCCCAGCATCGACGCCCAGATCGATGCGACCTCTAAGCACGAGCTCCTCAGTTCCATGGATGCTTTCTCGGGGTACAGCTAGATTCGAATGTTCCCTCCCGACATCCCAAAGACCTCGTTCGTGACGGATCAGGGCCTGTATTACTACCGGGTTATGCAGTTTGGTTTGAAGAACGCGGGAGCTATTTATCAGCGCCTCGTGAACAGAGTCTTCCGAGAGCAGATTGGCCGAAACATGGAAGTCTATGTAGACGACATATTGGTCAAGAGCACCTGAGGGCAGGAGCATGTTCTCGACTTCCAAGAAGCCTTCGGGGTGCTCAAGAGGCACAATATGAGGCTGAATCCAAACAAGTGTGTGTTCGGAGTCTCATCTGGCAAGTTCTTGGGGTTCTTGGTCAGCCAGAGGGGCATAGAGGCCAACCCCGAGAAGATTCAGGCCATTCTCAAAATGGCTCCCCCCTCCAGTGTGAAAGATGTACAGAGGCTCACTGGGAGCTTCACGGCAGTTGGGCGATTCCTCTCCAAGTCTGGGGAGATGAGCCTCCCCTTCTTCAAAGCCCTCAGGGGGGCTAAAGGCTTCAAATGTGGGTAACAGCAACAAGAGTCCTTCGACAAGCTCAAGGCATACTTACTTAACCCCCCACTCTTGAGCAAGCCAGCGCCTGGGGAGGTCCTCTACCTATATCTCGCCGCTTCGAAGCAGACCCTCAGCGCGGTCCTTGTAAGAGAAGAGGATAGAACGTAGAGGCCCATCTATTTTGTGAGTAAGGTCCTCCGGGACACTGAACTCCATTACCCGAAGCTGGAGAAGATGTCTCTCGCCTTGGTTATAGCGGTCCGAAAGCTCCGCCCCTACTTTCAGTCTCATTCGGTGGTCGTTCTTACTGACCAGCCACTCAAACAAGTTCTCCACAAGCCTGAGACCTCCGGGCACCTTATGAAGTGATCCATCGAGCTAATCCAACATGATATCAGCTACCAGCCCATAAGAGCAATTAAGGCCCAAGCTTTGGCAGACTTCATTGTGGAGAGCACCATCCCCGACCCTTCTGAGTCATTTGCTGACCCCCTGGTCCGGACCGTTTATGTGGATGGATCTTCTTGCACCGACAGAAGTGGGGATGGCATCATCTTAACCGGCCCAGATGCTTTCGTCCTCCAATACTCCCTCCACCTAAACTTCCCGACATCAAACAACAAAGTAGAGTATGAGGCCCTCATAGCGGGGCTCTGTATGGCTTGCAAAGCAGAGGCCAAGCGCGTTAGAGTCTTCAGTGATTCACAGTTGGTCGTCAACCAAGTGTCAGGAGAATATGAGACAAGGGACGAGCGTAAGGCCAAGACTTGGCAAAGGTTAAGGAGCTACTAGCCTTATTCAAAGACGTTCAACTCCAGCGGGTTCCTCGTGGGGAAAATGCACAGGCGGACGCTCTCTCAAAGCTCGCCTCTTCGTCCCTCCAAAGTCTAGAACGGAACGACTTGATAGAGGTCCACCTCAGACCAAGTATTGATGAAGATAGCCCGGAGTCGATGGAAGCCTACCCCCTAACACTTGGGAAGAACTGGATGAAGCCCCTCCTCGAGTACCTCGGAGACAGAGTCCTTCCCGAAGACCCGAAAGAGGCGAGGAGGATCAGGACACGAGCTGAGCGGTACATACTCCTTGACGAAGCCATGTACAAACGCTCTTACACTCAGATTGATGGCCGGCCCTATCTGAGGTGCCTCTCCCCGTAGGAAGCGCTCGATACCCTAAAGGAGGCCTATGACGGTCTGTGTGGCGTGCACTTGGGAGCGAGATCTCTCATCCGTAAACTCTTAAATTATGGCTGCTTCTGGCCCACACTACTGAGTGACTCAGAGGAGTACGTCCGCCACTGCGACTCCTGCCAGAAATTCACCCTGATCCGTCGCCTGCCTTAAGCACAACTCACCTCCTTAGCGAGTCCAATCCCTTTTGCAATGTGGGGAATGGATTTGCTCGGACCCTTCCCTCCAGCGCCGGGCCAGCTGAAGTTCTTAGTCGTTGTGATAGACTACTTCTCAAAATGGATCGAGGCTGAACCTCTTTCGACGATTACCGAGCACAAGGTCCAGAAGTTCTTCTGGAAGAACATCGTTTGTCGGTTCAGGGTACCTCGCATCCTCGTAACCGATAATGGGACTCAATTCGTAGGAGCAACCTTTCGCAACTTCTGCGCTGACCTCGGCATCCAGCAACAGTTCTCCTCGATAGCCCACCCTCAGTCCAATGGCCAAGTGGAGAACGCCAATTGACAGATACTCTCCGGTCTGAAGAAGAGGCTCGACAAGTCCACCAAGGGGTTGTGGGCCGAGCAACTCCCCAACGTGCTTTGGAACTATTGCACCACCAAGAGAGCTCCGACAGGGGATTCCCCCTTCAACCTCACCTATGGTTCCGAAGCTCTCATCCCCTTAGAAGTGGGCCTACCTTCACCTCGACTGATAGCCTACAGTGAAGCACAGAATGCGAACCAACTTCGTAACTGCATAGACCTCATAGATGAGGTCCGTAAGAGAGCTGCTATTCGACAAGAGACCTACCGCCGTAGGATCACTCAGTCTTACAACAAGAATGTATGGCCAGCTAATCTTAAACAGGGAGACATAGTACTCCAAAAGTTTTCGATCTCCTATATGAGTAAAAAGGGCAAGTTGGAACCCAATTGGGAAGGACCATATAGGGTCTCCAGAGTTATTCGCCCAGGCGCGTATCAACTCGAAGACCCGGGGGGCAGGAGAATATCGAGGGCATGGAATGCGGAGCACTTGATGAAGTACCAAAATGGTGTCTAAACACCGCTCCAAGCAACTTTCCCAAGAGCGCTAGCACTTAATGAAGTA
The DNA here is from genome assembly GCA_017893485.1 of Hemerocallis citrina. Lineage (NCBI taxonomy): Eukaryota > Viridiplantae > Streptophyta > Magnoliopsida > Asparagales > Asphodelaceae > Hemerocallis > Hemerocallis citrina. The sequence goes on from CM030361.1 coordinate 174,188,952, forward strand.
CCAAGAAGGTGTCTAAACACCACTCCAAGCAACTTCACCAAGAGCGCTCCATAAAACATGTTAAAAGTTTTATTTTGTATTTTCTTTATCAAAGTGTAAGAGCGGCTCGCAACTTAGAAGCGGCCGCCTAATTGTTTTCAATAAAAGCCATATTTCCCCGTAAGTTCTCTACTTTTGAGCAGTCTAATTGTACTTACAAAAAAAAATTGTGTTAAAACGGCATGCTCAAAGTCCACCACTTGGTTCGAATCTGCTTCAAATACTTGCTTTTAAGCGTGTACGAAGTGGTTCACCATTCGGAATTGCTCCTACAGCTGCTGAAATTCTTCAAACGACATGCTTGGAGTCCAACACTTGGTTCGACTCCGCTTCAACTACTTGCTTCTAAGCGAGTACGAAGTGGATCACCATTCGGAATTTCTCCTACAGCTATTGATATTCTCTAAACGACAAGTTCGGAGTCCAATACTTGGTTCGATGCAACTTTTGCTACTTGCGAACGAGTGAGTACAAAGCAGCCTACCATTCGAATTGCTCCTAAAACTGTTGACAATTGCAAATGCTAGCAAAACACACAAGTTCACGAAATAAGTACTATTTCATTAAAGTTTAATATACAAGTCTAATTACAGACCAACGACTCATCTTTATATCGAGATACAAAACCTGTGAAACCAAGATTACAAGATTATAGAAAGCTACTTCAGTCCTTCAAGGGGTGGGGATACTTCTGTTAAGAGACACACGTGGGCGACGAATGCCGTGCTGCCAATGCCTTACTTCGACGGACGTCCCTGGGCTGGCGAGCCGAGAAGCATCGTCTGCACCCGATCTAACGGTGGCCCCAACAGATGCTTCGCTCGATGAAGCTTCCACCCCACTTTGCTCATCTCCAGGGTTTCGATGTATAAGGTGTGAGCGAAGCGTGAACTCGCGGAATGTTATCCCCCTATCATACTCCTCCCGAGTACAAGAGGTAGTTATGACAGTGCTTCCCTCAGATTGCCATCGAAGACAAGCGTTCTCCGCCTCAAGCTCGACAATTTGCTCTCTAAGCGAGTCATCCTTCACAGTTATCTTCAAACACGGCAGTCACATCGAGCCTGCACCACGAGAGGCGTCAGTGATTGTCCGCCGAAGATGATCAACCTCCATGCTCTTATCGAGAGCTACCTTCTTCAATTCGTCCCGCTCCGCTATCGCCTCAAACAGAGAGCGACGAAGGTGCTTAAGTCTCAGCTGACAGCCATCGATGGACACACTTCATCGCCTTCGGGGGTCATCTCGTTAATCCTCTCTTCTAATCGTCTCCTCTCTATGTCACGACAAACTAAGATCAATCTCAGATGACTCAGCTCCCACTCCACTTTACGAACCCGTTCTTGGTTCCTAGTGAGCGCCAACTTAGCGACGCCGAGCTCTGCGCGAAGACGGGTGGCGCTGCTATCCTGAAGGAGGTGAACAAAATAGGCAAATGTCTTAGGACCTATAAGCAAGTCCACAAAGATAACCAAAACTACGAGGCAACCCAAAAACAAGACAAACATGGCTTTGAAACTTCACCAACACTTGTTCAAAAAGATTCTTTCATTGAGTAATCAAAAAGTACAAGCGGTGGCCAATCCGTGGTTCGGCACTACATAGTCAAAAAACAAAAAAGAAGCAAAATACAAGACAAATCAAGGGTTGAACTCTTTCACACGATCCGATGCTGAAGACGCCTCCTCAGAGGCCACGATAGCCAGGGGTGTAGCCTCCGACATAGCTCCATCCTCGACTTCGGTGACTCCTACCTTGACCTCCTCGCCATCTTCTTCTTCTCCTTTGCCCTCCTCGTCCCCTTCCGAGATGTCGTCGAACCCAGGGACGGGGCCCGGAAAGAGATGCCAGCTGGCACAGTCCACTTCAGGGAACTTCTCCCTCACCTGATCGATGGCTAGAGCATACGCCTTTGCCATGTTCACAACAAGGAACCCCTCTACCTTTTCCATGGCCTTCTCCTTAGCCATCTTCACCGCCTCTAGCTTCGCTGTAGCCACTGCATCTGCCTTGTCCGTAGCCGCCACCTCGGCAGCCTTAAGGAGCTGAGAGTTGTCAGCCTCCAGCTTGGCGACCACGGCTTCGAGGAGCCCCAATCTCGAGTTCTTCGACTCGGCTTCAAACCTCGCCTGCTCGAGGTCCTTGGCGACCCGGACGTTCTCCGCTCGAGCCTTGTCTACCTCCAGCTTCAGCTCCTTCTCCTGCTCAGCCATCTTCTCCATCAGATGACCGAAGTGGCAAGTAATCTAAGGGGAGTAGAACTTGAGTTATAAAAAAGGGGGGGGGGAGAGAGATTAAGTGCTCAACAGAAAGAACTGTCTTCAAAACTCATCGACATCGCCGAACGAGCGACCTCAAGTGCATCGTCTCCTACGCTCCCTACCTCCATGGCTACTTTGTCCTTCGGCATTGCAAGATGCCGAATTGCCTGCATGCACGTTGACGAGTCTCCTCAGAATCTGTCGAGCTTGCAAACCTGCCAGTCCGGGACGAATATCATCTTGTGTTCCTCAGTTAGGAACACATCGGCATCGGCGGTTAGCGGCGGGGACTCCAGACCTAAGGTTGCCGATAGGGGGAAGACTCCCATGTCGGTAGAGGCCGACGCCACCACCGGGGTCAACGGCTTCGGAGCCAATGGCCACCTCGCTAATTGCTCCGCGACGATACGATGCGCCTTTACCCCTGGTGAGGTCGCCTTCGAAGCAACTCTCTTCCTCTTCTTTGGGGCTTTGCTGCCTAGGGCACCCCTCATCGTCAACAAGTCGTCGAAGTCCATAGACTCTGCAAGAAGATAGAAGGAAAAAAGTTAGAAAATATGGCATACTTTGCAATTAGCGCCGATCCAAAAAATATATATATATATAAAAGAGACAATTATAGCAAAACCATAGTGAGGTTTATCGAGCTAAGCCCCCCCCCCTCCCCCCGCCGCCGCAAAAGAGCACCTCCTCGGTCAGGTCCCTCCAATCAAACTTCGGGCGGTCGAGTAGCGTCTGAACCATGTTCTCTTCCTCGGAACCAAGTGTCGGAATCTCCTTGACTCTCTTCGAGACCGCCTCTACCCAAGTTGTAGGGATCTCCCAAGAGCCCGGACTTCGGATTAAGAAGTATTTATCCCTCTAATTTTTTATTGAGTCCGGACAGGTTACCAGCTTCACCCCATACCTCGGAGCAAGATAGAAACGATACTCCTTCTTGTGTTGTTAGTGAATCCGGTACACTTCCGGAGAATGCTCAACCTTGGCACAAAGCCGGCCGCTTGGCAATGCAAGATAAATCTGTTGATTAGTCGCCACACGTTCGGCATATACTGAACGGGGCTGATGCAGAACCACCTCAGCACTTCGATGACGAAGGAGTGGAGTGGGAGCCGAACCCCCGCCAAGAATGCGTCGACAGGCTAGAAGCACATGTCAACTGGCATCGGTGAGTTGGCCCTCATTCCCGACCCAGGGAGCATTAGGTCGAACTCCTTCGAAATTTGGAAGCAGTCCCGAATCCGTCACAAGTCCTCCTTGGTGAGGATAGAAACTGTCTCATCTGCCTTTGTCGTCTCTCTAGCTTTATTTTCCTCGAAACTATGACCCATCCTGTACATAATCCGCTCCGCCTGGTTCCCCAAAATTTTTTGAACCCTCTGCAGTCCGGTTAGAACCCCTGGCAACCTACCGAACTCTCCCATTCTTCGCTCCTCCTCAACCCTCATCTCCACAATTACCGAAATAGGCTCTACTACGTTCTTGCCCTTATTTTTTGGGAGGACCTGACTAGAGGAGGCCTCGGCGGCAGGAGGAAGGAAGGGCTCTTGCCTTACTGGGTCGATAGACATTCTCTAAAGGAAGGGAATAAGCTAAGTATAAATTACCTTGAATTGACAGCAACGGTCGGAAAACACACCGAAGCACCGTAAAAACTCGCTGTAAGCTATCGCTAGTGAGAAGTCTCGCCTGAGTAAAAAATGAAAATAGAGGGCAAATGAGAGTGGGGGTGGAGACTTATAGAGATTGGGGTAGTTGGCGCACTTTCCAAGCATAAAAGGCCCCCAACAGTCCAAAGGCCTGGCCCATTTAGCAGGAACGACAAAAATATATCTGAGCAACTCGAGAGACGTACGAAATTGCCAAGTGATACTCATGTATTCGTCCCCGAAGTCATTTGCAACCGACGTCCAAATGCAAACAATTATGTTGACCGGTCAACGGAGAAAGGGACGCACTGGCCACGTGTCGCTCTCCCATTCGTCCCCAAAGTTGATTGCCACCGACGGCCAAAACAAGATGAAACCGGGACCCACTGGCCATGTGTCGCTCTCCGATTTGTCCCCGAAGTCGTTTGCCACCAACGTCCACACACAAACAATTGCGTTGACTGGTCAACGGTGAAAGGGACCCACTGGCCACATGTCGCTCTCCCATTCTGTAATGCCCTGATTTTTCAATTTATAAAAAATATTTATTTTGCACGTAGTGTGCACGTGCAATATTTTTGGTTAATATCTTCATCAAGATGAGTAAAGATATTTTAATATGTGCTTTTAATTATTTTATACAAAAGCCTTCTTTCAATTAGACAAAAAGCCTTTTCTTTTAAAAGCCCAAAGTTAATTAAATTTATCATTTTTTTTGCCCATAAACTAAAGCCCATGGATTAATCTATTTTTTATACGACTTGTCATGTAGAATACAATTTAAAGACTATTTTATTTTTATACAAAAATTTTATGTACAATTTTTAGGCCTAGTTGCATGCACGTGCACTACGCGTACACGTGCAAAATGCACTCTCCTATGTAGGCCGGTTGCATTCTTTGGAGGGAAACCCAAATTTTTGAGTGGTGATCATGGTGTGGTGGTTACTTGGTTGTGGGTAGTTATTGCAACTCCGACTTGCATCCTAGCCTTCCATCTTACAACCAACCAATTGATCCTAGCCCTCAATTCTCCTTGATTTTTAGTATAAATACCCCCCCCTCCCTGGCTAGTTATTCTTGTGCAAAACTATCCTCATCCAAACTTATAGTCTATTATACATTATCTAGTAGTTATTTTTGTGAATTAAAAGATTGAGTTGTGTGTGGGAGTTGTGCTTGCTTTCAATCAAAGAAGGAGAGGCCGGCAAGCAAAGGAGGAGCTCACGGTTTGGGTGCTCGGGCTTGGCTTGTGTGCGCACTTCTAGGAGGAGAAGTATTCGGTTGCAAGGACTTTTGTTTAGGGAGTTGCTAATTGTGTTTTCTCTCCATACAAGGTGGGTAGATTTTTCCTATTTCTAAATTAGAAATGCATGTTAGATATGAATGAATGAAGCATGAAAATGATTAAGAAGAGCACACTTTAATTGGAAAAAATGACTTCTTGAATGATGGAAATGTGGATATACAAATTTAAATGTGGTTCTATTATTTAAGTTGCATGTGAATTGATTAGAATCATGGATTGATTGATAAAAACACATTTATTACTATCAAGAATTACACACAAAAGTTAGTAGTTTGATAATACCATTTCTTGTGTTAAATAGATCTTTTGTGTTAATATGGGCATGAATAATTTAAAATATGTGTTGTATGTTAGGGTAAATGGTTAAAGACAGAGAATTAAGGTGAAAATTTATTGATAGAGAGATTAGAATGCTAAATGCGAAGAAATATCGAAAGAAGAAGAAATGTAGTATTATAATGTGGAATTCGAATTAGTTACATGAAAATATGTTTTAATTATTACAAAAATTATTTTGCTCATACTGGTATGTAAATTATGTGAGGAAGAATTAATCTGGAGTTGTACAGTAATTTTTATGAAAACCAAATGAAATAGGGACTAGTTGAACATCGAAATGTTCTAAATAACAGAGAGTATGGGTTAAATGAAATTGGAATTATACTAGTGACAACTTGAGCATGTAGCTCAAGTGGTCGGGGGTTTTCTTCCGCTGCAGTGTGCGGCTGGGTCTCATGAGGTTGTTGGTTCGAATCCCTGGTCGCGATACTTTTAGTTCGTTTTTTTTTAAAACAAGAATAGCAGCAGTCAAGAGCTCTTATGGCTCTCAGCGTCTCTTTATGACGCCAGTAGCATTCGGCCTAGTGGTTGTGGCTTTCGGTTGGGTTCTCTGTGGTGCTGGGTTCGAATCTTGTCCTCGGCAAGATTGAAAAACATTTTTTTTTTAGGGTTTTAGTTCTCAAAAAATTATGAGAAAAATATGGTTATTCTTCTAAAAATATAAGGAACTTTATAAAAATGATTTGGGAATTATTTGCATGAAATAAACTATGCTTTGAGAATAAAATACATACATAGAACTATGGTTCTATATGTATACTTTGTGAAAAATTATGCCTTGCAAAAAGAACTTGAAATGAAGGATTAGAAGATTAATATAGTAAAGATTGAAGTGATATTATGTGATGGATGCGATTTATTCCTAATTGAGAATAGTAGGAAAAATATGAATGGTGAATATTCGTTAGTGATGTAAAGTATTTCTCATTTGAGAATAATGTGACAACTATGAAATGTGAATTATTCTCGTTGGAGAATAGTGCGACAAATTATGATGCGTGAATATCCATCTTGATTGAATACTAGTGATGTGGGTTTTAATGTGAAAATAACAATTCATGAGTTTCATGATGAATAATTAAAATTCATGTATAGTTATGGACTATTGAACAATTTAGAAATCATGATTGGAAAAGAGAAATGCTATTTGAGTATGATAACTCAACATAATGAATTTATGAATTGGAAATGCTCATTTTGGAAATTGTGAATTGGAATTGAAACGAAAGAGTAGCTAAGTCTCCCCCGGCATTTGGAAAGAAATGAAATAAAAAATTGAAATGAAAGACCAAGGTTGGTCATGTTGAATGAATGAATAAGTCCGGTTTAGTGGAGATGTTAACTCTAGAGCTTTGATTTTTGTTCATGATTCTAATAAAAACTAAGAATTAGTGCATAGTAAAGATGTGATGAAAGTGAGAGAAAAACACGAGTATGAGAACTAGGGTTTACGATACGGGTGTGTGAGCCACAGAATGCATGCTTGATGAGTCAAGACATGGCGTGGGCACAACTCAGTAATGATCGGACTCTAGCCACGCTTGTGGAATGTTTGGTGACTGCAAGAGGATCGTGTGCCATGAAGTGAGGCTGAATTGCCACAGAATGCATGCTTGATGAGTCAAGACATGGCGTAGGATTCTCCTCCAGAATTTTCTGTACACGAGCTTGTACTCATAGATCATCTAGGATACTCACCATAGTTACAGTAGTAGATTAAGTCATGGTGAGGGATTGAACCCTACAAAGATGAAGAACGATTAAGAGGCTTGCCCTCGGATCTATGTAGTATGGGATGCATAGAATCCGAACAAGTGTGCATTAGTGTCATATTATATAAATAACTACATTAAGGACTAAGTGCACAATCACAATACGACATCAATAGGGTAGTCCCTTTAGTTTGAATGTGACAAGTTTGTGTTTGCTAAATATGGAAAATAAGTTATACTATTTCCGGCATAGAGAGGATGGCCGTGTATAATGATCGTCAGTTAAATAAACTGACGTACCCACAGTCTTATATGTAGGTAAATGGCCTGATACAGATTAAAGAGGAACAAATTCTTAAAGATTATTCAATATTGTTGTACATTTGTTTCATTGTTGTAAATTTTACTTCCGCTGTGCAATGTAAAGTGTAATATTGATGTAAACTCTAATGTAAAGTTAAAAGTTTAAATTTTCTTGTAAAATTGTACTAAAGAAAGCGGAATTCAGTGTATTTGGGATTCGGGGCGTTACAGAGTGGTATCAGAGCGATGCTTTCCACACTTGTACAAATTTATAAGGAACGACACCCTAGAAGTGGACATTAGAGTGTGTGTTTGAGTCTAGAGATTTAAATGTAAGTGACTTACATTTGTGTTGCTCTATGACTTATGCTTCTTCCTCCTTATTTTTTAAGATGGCTGACCACTTCGACCCTGCTGGAGACGACGACTGGCATATCATCGAGAAAGAGTACCATCCTGGACAGGCAGATTCCGAGGACGAGTACTACCCAGGGCAAGCAGATTCTGACGGAGAAGAATGGCCTGAATCCCGAGTGATTACCCCACCTCCGGATTCATCTGATGACTCTTCTTCTGACGAAGAAGAAGAACCAGTTCCGAATAGTCTTGTGAATTCTCTTCAGAGGTAGGTAGAGACACTGTGAGAGAGAGTCGGATTATTGAAGGCTCAGCTGGTAAAGTGCAAGGACGACTTTTCAGTTCTCAGTCACCGTATATGGGAACTTGAGAAGAGGAAGAATCTAACCGATGTGCTGAAGGATGAAGTTGACGAACTACGTGGAGAATTTCGAGAAGCGAAGAGGAACCGTAGGAGTTAGACTGTTATAGCTTCTACTATCTTTCATTCTGATGTCAAGAAATATTTTTCAATTCGAATGTATAAAGTTTGGAATTCAATGAAATGCAAGTTGATTTAAATTTTTGTCTTACACTTCGAATTTAATGGATCTTTTGCATCAGAATATGGCTAGAATAGGAGCTAGAAACGGGAAAGGTCTGGATCTGGAAACGGAACTTGCAAGGGTCTACCAGACGCTCAACGCCGTGGCTATGAATCAGAACCAAGGAAGGGGACCTGTGAATCCGGTGCCCGAAGCGATTAAACTAGTGGAATCGTTCAAGCGAATGAAACCACCTGTATTCGAAGGGAAGTTAGACCCTGATGCGGCTGACAACTGGATTCGTCAAGTGGAGACAATCTTTGAAGTGCTGGAGACCCTTGAAGGCAGTAAGGTGAAGTTGGCGACTCTACAACTTGAGAAGGATGCGGCTGTGTGGTGGCAGTCGATGAAGAGGACCATGGGAGGTATAGTGATGGACTGGGAGAAATTTCTGGAAGAATTCCGCAGTCACTATTTCCCCTCCGATGTTCAAGAGAAGAAGGCTATGGATTTTCTGTCGCTACAGCAAGGTAGCATGTCTGTGAGAGAGTACGAGACCAAGTTTACTCAGCTCTCTAGGTATGATCCTGAATTAGTGATGGATGAGGCTAAGAAGGCTCGTAAGTTCGAGCATGGATTGAGGCCAAGCTTGAGGTCCTGGATGATACCTCTTGGTATCAGAAGATTTGACAAGTTGGTCAAGAGAGCAGCAGTGACGGAAGCAGACATGGAGCAGTTTCATGTTGTTCAGAACCGGAGGAACAACTGGCAGTCTGGAAAGAGGCCCGCCAATTCTGGGAGTTTCAAGGGGCAACCATCTGCACAAAGGTTCAAACCGATAGGGGCGAACGCTATTAGTGTGGCTGGAGGACCTGGGAACAATGTGGTGAGACCTCCTGCGGTGACTTGCTACAACTGTGGTGAAACGGGACATTACCAATCTCAATGTTCCAAGCCACGGAATGGTAGTCGCAATGCACCAACGCAGCAGACTGGGAAGAGGCCGTACCAACCAGGGCGAGTATTTGCCCTGACAGAAGCTGATGCTGATGAGGTTGATCATGTCATCACTGGTACGAGGGCTGATGTTTAGTGATTTTTGTCATTTCTTTTTCCCGTTTATTAAGCGAACTATTACATAATGAGTGTGTATTATGTAACAGGAGAACTTTATCTTAATGGAATGAAAGCTGTTGTTTTGTTCGATACTGGATCCTCTCATACTTTTGTGTCTCCTAAATTTGCTAAAGTGTTAGGAGTTGAACCGAAGATTTTTCCAGGCAAGATCTTAGCAGTAGCTACTCCATCAGGGGAAACTTTAACTACTGATCGGCATTATGCTGATTGTGAGATCGTGATTGGTGATCGAATATTTGGCATTGATCTAATCGAGCTGACTATCTTGGGAGTCGATGTTATCATTGGCATTGATTGGATGTCGGTGTACAGTGCAAGCATCGATTGCAAGAACAAGACGGTAACAGTGAAGGCTCCAGGTGGACCTGAAGTCACTTTCCAATGGAAGAAGAAGTGTTCTAAGCTGGTGGCAGCTATCCGCAAGGAAGAGACTCCTGTGGAAGTGCAAGGGATTCTTGTGGTTCGGGACTATCCGACTGTGTTCTTGGATGATTTTCCTGGGTTACCCCCACATCGTGATGTAGAGTTCAGCATCACTGTTCAATCGGGAAGTGCACCCATTTCTAAGGCACCGTATAGGATGGCTCCAGTGGAACAGGATGAGGTGAAACGGCAGATTGAGGAACTATTGGAGAAAGGCTTTATTCAACCTAGTGCGTGACCTTGGGGAGCACCAGTGCTTTGGTTAAAGAAGAAGGATGGATCGATGAGAATGTGTATCGATTACCGGGAGCTAAATAAGGTCACTGTTCAGAATAAGTATCCTATTCCTCGAATTGATGATTTGTTCGATCGTCTACAAGGAGCAGCTGTTTTCTCCAAAATAGATCTTCGATCAGGATATCACCAAGTTCGAGTGAAAGCCGAAGATGTGCACAAAACTGCATTTAGAACTCGACATGGGCATTACGAATTCTTAGTTATGCCATTTGGAGTGACGAATGCACCTGCAATCTTCATGGATTTAATGAACAAAGTTCTGAGGCCGTTCATTGATTCTTTCGTCGTGGTGTTTATCGAAGATATTCTCGTGTACTCCAAGTCAGAGGAGGAGCACACCGAGCATCTGGCAGCAGTTTTGAAGAAGCTGGAAGAGCAGAAGTTGTATGCCAAGTTATCCAAGTGTGATTTCTGGAAATCTGAAGTGGCATTCCTAGGTCACATCCTTTCTAAGGAAGGAGTGGCAACTAACCCTCAGAAGATAGAGGAAGTGAGAGATTGAGCAAGGCCTACTATAGTAAAGGAGGTCAGAAGTTTTCTTGGAATGACAGGATACTACAGGAGATTCATTCAAGGTTATGCTCAGATAGCCGTGCCGCTTACTGGATTGACCAAGAAAAATGTGAGCTTCAAGTGGACCGAGAAATGTGAGGCGAGCTTTCAGGAGTTGAAAGAGAAGCTGACTACCGCACCTATTTTAGCTTTAACTAGAGCAGGTGTTGAGTATGATGTTTATAGCGATGCTACACATCGTGGGCTTGGTTGTGTCTTAATGCAAGAGGGAAGAGTAATTGTAATATCCCGGACAGATATTACTGTATATAAATTATTATTTTATTATTATTTTGTTTTAATTCCAAAATTAGAACATTTTGGTGATTTTCATCCGGTTTGTCCATAGACATTATCTGTATCCAGATATCGGTCAGTATACATCCGTATTGTATCAAATTGATACTGTGATCTTCCGAACTGATAATAAAATTTATTTTATTATTATTTCCAAGATTTAATTATTTTTATACGGATTATGCAAAGATTTTCCGGTATACGGACATATATGCGCATGTACGAGTAGTGTGTCGATTAGTACATTATACGAATTGTGTGTTGTGTATCTTGGACAACACTTATTTTGCTATGACAAAACCTAGTAGGGATGGTTAAGGGTTTGATTAGGAGGTTTAATCTAGGTTAAGTATACATAAGAAGGTTAAGAAAACCCTTCTAGAAACCCTCATATAACACCTCCCCCCACATATCACCTCCCTCCACCTCACCCCTACCTCTCCTAGGGTATGGCCGGCCTCACCCCATCCTTGGGTTTTTTTGCAAATGTGAGTGCACATTTTGCACTTACCCCCTCCTATCCCCTCCTATAAATACCCCCTCCTTCTCCTCCTTCTCTCATTTTAGAAAACAAAAGATCAAAAAGAAAGAAAGAAAGAAAGGAAAAGAAAGAGAGAACCTTAGGTTAACTTGAGAGTTTTGTTTTGTAGGGTGTTAGAAGACTTCTAAGAGCTAGGGGAAGGAGAAGGTTGAGCTAGGCAAGTCCTTCCACCAAAGAAAAGAAACAAGGTGGGGGTTCTCCATTTGATTGTTTGATTGTTTGTTTGTTTGTTTGTTTGTTTGTTTTGATTGACTTCTTCTTCTTATCTTCTTGTTTTGTTTCTTTTGTTTGATGGGTGTATTGTGGTTGTTGTGAATAATGAATAAAAGAAAGAAAGTGGTAGTAGTACCTACTAAAATACATAAAGATCAAACCTTTATGATTATAGTTGTTGTTTATGTATGTTGTTGGACTAAAAAGGCACATGGCATATGACTTGAACATACAACCGATTGTTGGTTGTAGGACTTGTAGGACTTAGTATACATAAAGCACATGAACATTTTTACAACCATTGTTGGTTGTAGGACTTTGATTGAACATTGGACTAATAATAATAAGCATATGTTTCATTGTAATTTTTCTTTCTTGAAATAAAAAGGGATCTTTTCTTTAGTTAAACACTAGTTGTAGAAATAATTAAAAAGATCTTTTCTTTATCGCTAGTTGTAGAAATAATAAAAAGGGATCTTTTCTTTATTAAACACTAGTTGTAGAAATAATTAAAAAAAGATCTTTTCTTTATCACTAGTTGTAGAAATGAATGAAAAAGATCTTTTTCTTTCATATTTACTAGTTGGAGAATAAAATAAAAGAAAAATAATCTTTTCTTTTATCACTAGTAATAATAAAGACTAGTAAGCAATTAAGTAGTAGGTTGATTAAATAAGGTAGTAGTAGTATGGTTGATTAAATAAAGTAGTAGTGGTATGTTGTTAAAATGAAGAAGTAGTAGTAAGTAATTATAGATGTTTTATGTCCATAAAGTAGTAGTAGTAGTAAGTTGTATATTGTGTTCTTGATAAGAATGAAGTAGTAGTAGTAGTAGATAGTTGTGTGTATGTTTTGATTAAAATAGGAGTAGTAGTAGTAGTAGAATGTTGTAGGATATTTTCTAAAAATATCCCTTCATGTTTTTATGCTTAGATAGTTGTAGGATGTTTTCTAAAAATCTCCTATCATGCTTTTATACTTGAAATGTTGTAGGATGTTTTCTAAAAATATCTAGCATGCTTAATGATGTTTAGAATGTTGTAGGATTATTTCTAAAAATATCCTATCATGCTGTATGTTTAGAATGTTGTAGGATTATTTCTAAAAATATCCTATCATGCTTTATGTTTAGAATGTTGTAGGATTATTTTTAAAAATATCCTATCATGCTTTATGTTTAGAAAGTTGTAGGATTATTTCTAAAAATATCCTATCATGCTATCATGTTTAGAATGTTGTAGGATTTCTTCTAAAAATATCCTATCATATTTTCATGCTTAGTTAGTTGTAGGATTAATTCTAAAATTCCTACCATGCTTAGATTAATCTATTTATGCTTAGAATGTTATAGGATGCAATCTAAGAGATTCCTACCATGCTTGGATTAATTTCATTATGCTTAGGATGTTGTAGGATTAATTCTAAAATTCCTACCATGCTTAGATTAATCTATTTATGCTTAGAATGTTGTAGGATGCAATCTAAGAGTTTCCTACCATGCTTGGATTAATTTCATTATGCTTAGGATGTTGTAGGATCCATAATAAATTTACCTACCATGTTAGTTTAATTGTAGGTATGCAACATACCATGCTAGTTAATTGTAGGTATGTATACTAAGTTCAATTGTAGGCAAGTGATATACCATGCTAGTTTTATCTATGCCATGCTAGCTTAATTACAAGTAAGTTGTATGCCATACTAGCTTAATGGTAATTAAGTTGTATGCCATGCTAGATTAAATGAATACTCATGATACCCATGCTTAGATAAGTATTTGTTCATGCTATGTTAGTAAATGACCATGCTTAATCATTATTCATGATAAGTAAGTAGGTGTCATGCAAATTATTGATCATGTTAAGTTAATGATATCCATACTATGATATTCATACTTAGATTAAAGAAACTACCTATGGTTAGTTGTAGTGATTTCATGTTGTGTTCTATACCATGCTAAAGTTCAAATACATGCTTAGAATGTGGTAGGGTTAGTGTTAGAATACCTACTATGCCTTGGAATGTTGTATGTTCATACTAGTTATATATCCATGCTAAGGTTATGGTGATTAGTCAAGATAAGTAGTAAGCTTTCACGCTCGCTTGACTATAGTGGACTTCATGTCTAGGTCGTAATGATTTTCATGCTTAAGCTCGATGTAAGCACAAGCTTAATCATATTCATACTTAGGAGTATCATGATGAGTGGTTGTGTTATATGATTAGATTGTCGTAGGAAGATGCTTGTAATTGTATGCCATAATTAAGGTGCTATGGATTGAAGTAATAAGGATTGGGAAGACCACTAGTGATAGTTAGTCCGATAAAGGCTGTTATGTCGCCTTCGGATTCTTTCTTAGTAGAATACCGACCATAGAATATTAGTAGACTCTTCTGTTGCTTCTAATAATAGGAGATCAAGTTTGCTAGTAGCACGTTTGGTTGTTTTTAAGATTGATTACCTGTATGGTTGTTTGCATAGGATTGTTGTCTCGTACGCGGCTCGATTGGCCCGTACGTAGCTGTGAGTCTCATACGTAGCTTATTTGGCTCGTATGAAGGTGGTTGTCTCGTACGCGGCTCGACCGGCCCGTGCGTAGCTGTTGGTCTCATACGCGGCTTAATTGGCTGGTATGTACGTTGTTGTCTCCTACGAGGCCCGCCTGGCTCGTAGGTAGTTATTGTTTCATACATAGTTTATTGGCTCGTATGTGGTTGTTACTCGTGTATAGCTTGTTAGCTAGTACACAGTTCGTTGTGCTCGTCTAGGGTGATATTACCACCCTAAGGGCTATCGACCATCAAGACATAGGGTAGCGACTTGCATGTATATTCGCACGGCCGAAGTCTTGGATCGATGAGCCACGAACCGGATCCTGAGGGGTTCTGGTAAGTCTAGGTTGAGCAGCCTAGTAGAATTGTCTTGTGAAGCCTAATTTAAGGCCTAGCATGTTATGTTTATAATATTATCGTCCCTAGGATCGTCGAGTCAGGGACATCATTAGGGTAGTGACTTATAAAGGTCATTTTGCTCAGACCCTTGCCGAAGAGAGAGGAGTTGGTTGTAGGGGGAACCTTACGACCAACTTGTCCCTTGAGGGAGGCCTTAAGTGGTGACATTGGGTTGTACCTTCCCGTCAAAGGGATACGTACGGTGGTGTCTCACAAGTTGGGAGCACGGGTTGCGTATCTCGCTCTGTTAATTCCTGAAATACCGTGGCTGGGGTGCCACAGGATGCATGGTGCAGTTCTGCGCTTGCTAGACCCCAGAGGGTGCCACAGGGTAGGCTTCGCGCTGCCCTGCGCTTGCGAAACCCTATAGTTTGATTTTGGAACGATGCCCGATATACTGGGATCGAGTCAGGTCCGGCGTGCCGGGTAGTAGTGGAAAACGGAGACACCATAAGCAGACTGCATAGGGGGGACTTGACCCCTTCTGCAGCCTCACAGAGTCATGGAGTATTGTCAGGAACAGGTTGTGTACAATTAGAATGCGTAACGCGGGTTCAAATCCCTATATATGTAGAAACGGCTTGAGATGGGGTCGCATGTAGTATGGGATGCATGTTGACTTCGGAGACTTGCTGACATTAGAATAGGAAGCATCCTAGTTCTACCTTCCCGTCAAAGGGATATGTACGGTGCCGTCTCACAAGTTGAGGACACGGGTTGCGTATCTCGCGCTGTTGATTCCTGAACTACCGTGGCTGGGGTGCCACAGGATGTATTGTGCAGTCCTGCGCTTGCGAAACCCTAGAGGGTGCCACAGGGTAGGCTTCGCGCTACCCTACGCTTGCGAAACTCTATAGTTTGATTTTGAAATAACGCCCGATACATTGGGTTCGTCTATTCTGAGAGAGGTCCGGTTAGCCGGGTCGCAGTGGCGAACATAGACACCACTGGCGAACTGCATTAGTATGACTTGACCACGTCTGCAACTTCATTAGCCACGTGTAGATGTCAGGAATAGGTTGTGTACAATTAGAATTCATAACGCGGGTTCAAATCCCTATGTTTTTGCACTCACGAACACTTAAACTACACCGACACAATTGCTATGTTTTGTATGTTGTTTGGGAGATTCGCTGCTATATGATCTGCCTTTAAGCGTCAGTGAATACTGACATCCCCACTTCCATAGATACTGGATCGCCGAAGTACAAAGGCGAGATTCATGAGGACTCAAGGCAAGGAAAGCAAGGAGTCAGTGTTATGTTTAGTTCCGCTGCAGTATATGTATTGATTATGCATTAGTTGAGAAGTACTCTGATGTAAGATGTTGAAGGTTGTAATACTTAGAAATATAAAGGTAATATTGTAACTCTATTGTAAGGCATTGCAGTTGTATAATGTGCAGACTTGTAATGTATTGAGTGTTGAATAAAAAGTTTTAAATTCTCCTGTTTTTCTGTGTATTGTGACTAATTGAAGAAAAGATCTTGGTTCGTGTCACGGTTTTCCAGTATATGGAAATCGGGGCGCTACAGAGTGGTATCAGAGCTAACTTCAATTTACAGTCCAACACAGCAGGAAAATTAAACTTGGATACCTTTTAGGAGTCGGGTCTTAGTTAGTTATAGACAATTGTAATTCATATTGTTGTTCCTTTCAACTTATGTTTTATGATTATCCTATATCTGGACTAATTCCAGTAGGTATATTTTTGGATGGTATTCGGAGATACCCTAACTGAGGATGTATTGATAGAGGAGAGCGAGCAAATTATAGGAGAAAATCCTTGAAATCGGAAGTAATGTCCATAGGTCATGTCATATTCTAAGGAGGGAGTAGCTACCGAATTGCGTAGGTTAGGTTCTTTGGAGAACCAGTTCGTGAACGAGCAACTTGGGAGCCGGAAAGCAGCATAAGCTTTCTTTCCCCGAGTTATTAGGGTATGGAAGTTTGCCTGTTTTCCTAACTTAACGTAGTTCTGAGGACAGAACTATTCTAAGGAGGGAGTATTGTAATATCCCGGACAGATATTACTGTATATAAATTATTATTTTATTATTATTTTATTATTATTTTGTTTTAATTCCAAAATTAGAACATTTTGGTGATTTTCACCCGGTTTGTCCATAAACATTATCTATATCCAGATATCGGTCAGTATACATCCGTATTGTATCAAATTGAAACTGTGATCTTCCGAACTGATAATAAAATTTATTTTATTATTATTTCCAAGATTTAATTATTTTTATACGGATTATGCAAAGATTTTCCGGTATACGGACATATATGCGCATGTACGAGTAGTGTGTCGATTAGTACATTATACGAATTGTGTGTTGTGTATCTTGGACAACACTTATTTTGCTATGACAAAACCTAGTAGGGATGGTTAAGGGTTTGATTAGGAGGTTTAATCTAGGTTAAGTATACATAAGAAGGTTAAGAAAACCCTTCTAGAAACCCTCATATAACACCTCCCCCCACATATCACCTCCCTCCACCTCACCCCTACCTCTCCTAGGGTATGGCCGGCCTCACCCCATCCTTGGGGTTTTTTGCAAATGTGAGTGCACATTTTGCACTTACCCCCTCCTATCCCCTCCTATAAATACCCCCTCCTTCTCCTCCTTCTCTCATTTTAGAAAACAAAAGATCAAAAAGAAAGAAAGAAAGAAAGGAAAAGAAAGAGAGAACCTTAGGTTAACTTGAGAGTTTTGTTTTGTAGGGGGTTAGAAGACTTCTAAGAGCTAGGGGAAGGAGAAGGTTGAGCTAGGCAAGTCCTTCCACCAAAGAAAAGAAACAAGGTGGGGGTTCTCCATTTGATTGTTTGATTGTTTGTTTGTTTGTTTGTTTGTTTGTTTGTTTTGATTGACTTCTTCTTCTTATCTTCTTGTTTTGTTTCTTTTGTTTGATGGGTGTGTTGTGGTTGTTGTGAATAATGAATAAAAGAAAGAAAGTGGTAGTAGTACCTACTAAAATACATAAAGATCAAACCTTTATGATTATAGTTGTTGTTTATGTATGTTGTTGGACTAAAAAGGCACATGGCATATGACTTGAACATACAACCGATTGTTGGTTGTAGGACTTGTAGGACTTAGTATACATAAAGCACATGAACATTTTTACAACCATTGTTGGTTGTAGGACTTTGATTGAACATTGGACTAATAATAATAAGCATATGTTTCATTGTAATTTTTCTTTCTTGAAATAAAAAGGGATCTTTTCTTTTGTTAAACACTAGTTGTAGAAATAATTAAAAAGATCTTTTCTTTATCGCTAGTTGTAGAAATAATAAAAAGGGATCTTTTCTTTATTAAACACTAGTTGTAGAAATAATTAAAAAAAGATCTTTTCTTTATCACTAGTTGTAGAAATAAATGAAAAAGATCTTTTTCTTTCATATTTACTAGTTGGAGAATAAAATAAAAGAAAAATAATCTTTTCTTATATCACTAGTAATAATAAAGACTAGTAAGCAATTAAGTAGTAGGTTGATTAAATAAGGTAGTAGTAGTATGGTTGATTAAATAAAGTAGTAGTGGTATGTTGTTAAAATGAAGAAGTAGTAGTAAGTAATTATAGATGTTTTATGTCCATAAAGTAGTAGTAGTAGTAAGTTGTATGTTGTGTTCTTGATAAGAATGAAGTAGTAGTAGTAGTAGATAGTTGTGTGTATATTTTGATTAAAATAGGAGTAGTAGTAGTAGTAGAATGTTGTAGGGTATTTTCTAAAAATATCCCTTCATGTTTTTATGCTTAGATAATTGTAGGATGTTTTCTAAAAATCTCCTATCATGCTTTTATACTTGAAATGTTGTAGGATGTTTTCTAAAAATATCTAGCATGCTTAATGATGTTTAGAATGTTGTAGGATTATTTCTAAAAATATCCTATCATGCTTTATGTTTAGAATGTTGTAGGATTATTTCTAAAAATATCCTATCATGCTTTATGTTTAGAATGTTGTAGGATTATTTCTAAAAATATCCTATCATGCTTTATGTTTAGAATGTTGTAGGATTATTTCTAAAAATATCCTATCATGCTTTATGTTTAGAATGTTGTAGGATTATTTCTAAAAATATCCTATCATGCGATCATGTTTAGAATGTTGTAGGATTTCTTCTAAAAATATCCTATCATGTTTTCATGCTTAGTTAGTTGTAGGATTAATTCTAAAATTCCTACCATGCTTAGATTAATCTATTTATGCTTAGAATGTTGTAGGATGCAATCTAAGAGTTCCTACCATGCTTGGATTAATTTCATTATGCTTAGGATGTTGTAGGATTAATTCTAAAATTCCTACCATGCTTAGATTAATCTATTTATGCTTAGAATGTTGTAGGATGCAATCTAAGAGTTTCCTACCATGCTTGGATTAATTTCATTATGCTTAGGATGTTGTAGGATCCATAATAAATTTACCTACCATGTTAGTTTAAATGTAGGTATGCAATATACCATGCTAGTTAATTGTAGGTATGTGATATACCATGCTAAGTTCAATTGTAGGCAAGTGATATACCATGCTAGTTTTATCTATGCCATGCTAGCTTAATTATAAGTAAGTTGTATGCCATACTAGCTTAATGGTAATTAAGTTGTATGCCATGCTAGATTAAATGAATACTCATGATACCCATGCTTAGATAAGTATTTGTTCATGCTATGTTAGTAAATGACCATGCTTAATCATTATTCATGATAAGTAAGTAGGTGTCATGCAAATTATTGATCATGTTAAGTTAATGATATCCATACTATGATATTCATACTTAGATTAAAGAAACTACCCATTGTTAGTTGTAGTGATTTCATGTTGTGTTCTATACCATGCTGAAGTTCAAATACATGCTTAGAATGTGGTAGGGTTAGTGTTAGAATACCTACTATGCCTTGGAATGTTGTATGTTCATTCTAGTTATATATCCATACTTAGGTTATGGTGATTAGTCAAGATAAGTAGTAAGCTTTCACGCTCGCTTGACTATAGTGGACTTCATGTCTAGGTCGTAGTGATTTTCATGCTTAAGCTCGATGTAAGCACAAGCTTAATCATATTCATACTTAGGAGTATCATGATGAGTGGTTGTGTTATATGATTAGATTGTCGTAGGAAGATGCTTGTAATTGTATGCCATAATTAAGGCACTATGGGTTGAAGTAACAAGGACTGGGAAGACCACTAGTGATAGTTAGTCCGATAAAGGCTTTTATGTCGCCTTCGAATTCTTCCTTAGTAGAATACCGACCATAGAATATTAGCAGACTCTTCTGTTGCTTCTAATAATAGGAGATCAAGTTTGCTAGTAGCACGTTTGGTTGTTTTTAAGATTGATTACCTGTATGGTTGTTTGCATAGGGTTGTTGTCTCGTACGCGGCTCGATTGGCCCGTACGTAGCTGTGAGTCTCATACGTAGCTTATTTGGCTCGTATGAAGGTGGTTGTCTCGTACGCGGCTCGACCGGCCCGTGCGTAGCTGTTGGTCTCATACGCGGCTTAATTGGCTGGTATGTACGTTGTTGTCTCCTAAGAGGCCCGCCTGGCTCGTAGGTAGTTATTGTTTCATACATAGCTTATTGGCTCGTATGTGGTTGTTACTCGTGTATAGCTTGTTAGCTAGTACACAGTTCGTTGTGCTCGTCTAGGGTGATATTACCACCCTAAGGGCTATCGACCATCAAGACATAGGGTAGCGACTTGCATGTATATTCGCACGGCCGAAGTCTTGGATCGATGAGCCACGAACCGGATCCTGAGGGGTTCTGGTAAGTCTAGGTTGAGCAGCCTAGTAGAGTTGTCTTGTGAAGCCTAATTTAAGGCCTAGCATGTTATGTTTATAATATTATCGTCCCTAGGATCGTCGAGTCAGGGACATCATTAGGGTAGTGACTTATAAAGGTCATTTTGCTCAGACCCTTGCCGAAGAGAGAGGAGTTGGTTGTAGGGGGAACCTTACGACCAACTTGTCCCTTGAGGGAGGCCTTAAGTGGTGACATTGGGTTGTACCTTCCCGTCAAAGGGATACGTACGGTGGCGTCTCACAATTTGGGAGCACGGGTTGCGTATCTCGCTCTGTTAATTCCTGAAATACCGTGGCTGGGGTGCCACAGGATGCATGGTGCAGTCCTGCGCTTGCTAGACCCCAGAGGATGCCACAGGGTAGGCTTCGCGCTGCCCTGCGCTTGCGAAACCCTATAGTTTGATTTTGGAACGATGCCCGATATACTGGGATCGAGTGAGGTCCGGCGTGCCGGGTAGTAGTGAAAAATGGAGACACCATAAGCAGACTGCATAGGGGGGACTTGACCCCTTCTGCAACCTCACAGAGTCATGGAGTATTTTCAGGAACAGGTTGTGTACAATTAGAATGCGTAACGCGGGTTCAAATCCATATATATGGAGAAACGGCTTAAGATGGGGTCGCATGTAGTATGGGATGCATGTTGACTTCGGAGACTTGCTGACATTCGAATAGGAAGCATCCTAGTTCTACCTTCCCGTCAAAGGGATACGTACGGTGCCGTCTCACAAGTTGAGGACACGGGTTGCGTATCTCGCGCTGTTAATTCCTGAATTACCGTGGCTGGGGTGCCACAGGATGCATTGTGCAGTCCTGCGGTTGCGAAACCCCAGAGGGTGCCACAGGGTAGGCTTCGCGCTACCCTACGCTTGCGAAACCCTATAGTTTGATTTTGAAATAACGCCCGATACATTGGGTTCGTCTATTCTGAGAGAGGTCCGGTTAGCCGGGTCGCAGTGGCGAACATAGACACCACTGGCAAACTGCATTAGTGGGACTTGACCACGTCTGCAACGTCATTAGCCACGTGTAGATGTCAGGAACAGGTTGTGTAAAATTAGAATTCATAATGCGGGTTCAAATCCCTATATTTTTGCACTCACGAACACTTAAACTACACCGACACAATTGCTATGTTTTGTATGTTGTTTGGGAGATTCGCTGCTATATGATCAGCCTTTAAGCGTCAGTGAATACTGACGTCCCCACTTCCATAGGTACTGGATCGCCGAAGTACAAAGGCGAGATTCATGAGGACTCAAGGCAAGAAAATCAAGGAGTCAGTGTTATGTTTAGTTCTGCTGCAGTATATGTATTGATTATGCATTAGTTGAGAAGTACTCTGATGTAAGATGTTGAAGGTTGTAATACTTAGAAATATAAAGGTAATATTGTAACTCTATTGTAAGGCATTGCAGTTGTATAATGTGCAGACTTGTAATGTATTGAGTGTTGAATAAAAAGTTTTAAATTCTCCTGTTTCTCTGTGTATTGTGACTAATTGGAGAAAAGATCATGGCTCGTGTCACGGTTTCCCAGTATATGGAAATCGGGGCACTACAGTAATCGCTTATGGGTCTAGACAACTACGACCGCATGAGAAGAATTACCCGACTCATGATCTGGAGTTGGCTTCGATTATCTTTGCCTTGAAGCAATGGAGACACTACGTGTACGGTGAGAAATTGAATATGTACACGGACCACAAGAGTTTGAAGTACATATATCAGCAGAGGGACCTGAATTTGAGGCAGCGGAGATGGTTGGAAGTGCTTGAGGACATGCGACCTGAGATCAAGTATCATCCTGGGAAGGCTAATGTCGTTGCTGATGCACTTAGTCGCAAAAGCAGTTTAGCCAGTTTGATTACAACTCAGAAGCATCTGATTGAGGAATTGGACCGAGCAGGTATTGAAGTTGTCTTACAAGGATTGGGAGCATCTTTGGCTCAGTTGAGACTTCAGCCTACTCTGACTACAAGGATCATTGCAAGTCAAGAGGTTGATGCTGATATTTTGGAGATGAAGGAGCAGGTTGGTGCTGGCAGGTTGCCCGGATTTCAAATCAGGGATGGAGTGCTATGGTTTGGAGAGAGGCTATGTGTTCCGAATCAGGCGGACCTGAAAGAGAGTATTCTTCAGGAGGCACATGCTACTCTTTTGTCGGTACATCCTGGGAGTACTAAGATGTACAAAGACATCAAACAGCATTTCTGGTGGTCAGGTTTGAAGCGGGATGTGGCTGAATTTGTGGCGAAGTGTGAGGTTTGTCAGCAAGTCAAAGCCGAAAATCAGAGACCCGGAGGTCTATTACAGCCGTTACCTATTCCGGAATGGAAGTGGGATAACATCAGTATGGATTTCATCACGGGATTGCCTAAGAGTCCTAAAGGCAATGATACGATTTGGGTTATAGTCGATCGACTAACCAAGTCCGCTCACTTTTTGGCGATGAAATTCACTGCTTCGATGGACAAGTTAGCTGAGTTATATGTTGGCGAGATCGTCCGGCTTCATGGTGTTCCGTCAACTATTGTGTCTGATCGAGATGCGCGGTTTACTTCGCATTTCTGGAGGAGTCTTCAGACAACTTTGGGTACCAAGACAGATTTCAGCACTGCTTTTCATCTGCAAACCGATGGGCAGACTGAGAGAGTCAACCGTATTCTTGAGGTTATGCTTTGGTGTTGTATACTAGACTTTGGAGGTAGTTGGGAAAGGCATTTACCTTTGGTAGAGTTTGCCTACAATAACAGTTTTCAGACTAGCATCGGGATGGCGCCGTACGAAGCTCTGTATGGCAGGAAGTGCAGGACACCTGTTTGTTGGTTTGAAGTTGGGGAGCGTCAGTTGTTTGGTCCTGAGCTTGTGCAGCAAACCTCTGAGAAGATTGTTCTGATCAGGAAAAGGTTGGTAGAAGCTCAGAGCAGGCAGAAAAGCTATGCAGACAACCGGAGAAGGGACCTTGAGTTTGAGGTTGGTGACTTCGTCTTTCTGAAAGTATCACCCAGTAAAGGTGTGGTTCGATTTGGCAAAGGCGGAAAGTTAGCCCCGAGGTTTATAGGCCCGTACAAGATATTGAAAAGGATTGGGAAAACTGCTTACCGACTTGAGTTACCGGAAGAGTTGTCTCAGGTGCACAATGTCTTTCATGTGTCTATGCTGAGAGGTTATATTCCAGATCCGAGTCATCATTTGCCTGAAGTGCCGGAAGGCTTGCAATTGGATCTGAATTACATCGAGTCTCCTATCGAGATGTTGATCGTCGAGAGAAAGTCTTGAGGAATAGGACAATACCGATGGTCAAGGTAGTCTGGAGAAACCATTTGGTTGAAGAGGCTACTTGGGAGTCCGAGGAGAGGATGTTGAAGGACTATCCTGAACTTTTTGCTTGATTGTATCTTTGTATCTTTTGTTCTTGTTGTTGTGTTGTATTTTTTTCTCACTCTTGACTGTAGTTCCGGGGACGGAACTATTCTAAGGAGGGAGTGTTGTAATGCCCTGATTTTTCAATTTATGAAAAATTATTTATTTTGCATGTAGTGTGCACGTGCAATATTTTTGGTTAATATCTTCATCAAGATGAGTAAAGACATTTTAATATGTGCTTTTAATTATTTTATACAAAAGCCTTCTTTCAATTAGACAAAAAGCCTTTTCTTTTAAAAGCCCAAAGTTAATTAAATTTATCATTTTTTTTGGCCCATAAACTAAAGCCCATGGATTAATCTATTTTTTATACGACTTGTCATGTAGAATACAATTTAAAGACTATTTTATTTTTATACAAAAATTTTATGTACAATTTTTGGGCCTAGTTGCATGCACGTGCACTACGCGTACACGTGCAAAATGCACTCTCCTGTGTAGGCCGGTTGCATTCTTTGGAGGGAAACCCAAATTTTTGAGTGGTGATCATGGTGTGGTGGTTACTTGGTTGTGGGTAGTTATTGCAACTCCTACTTGCATCCTAGCCTTCCATCTTACAACCAACCAATTGATCCTAGCCCTCCATTCTCCTTGATTTTTAGTATAAATACCCCCCCCCCCCCCCCATGGCTAGTTATTCTTGTGCAAAACTATCCTCTTCCAAACTTATAGTATATTATACATTATCTAGTAGTTATTTTTGTGAGTTAAAAGATTGAGTTGTGTTGTGTGTGGGAGTTGTGCTTGCTTTCAATCAAAGAAGGAGAGGCTGGCTAGCAAAGGAGGAGCTCACGGTTTGGGTGCTCGAGCTTGGCTTGTGTGCGCGCTTCTAGGAGGAGAAGTGTTCGGTTGCAAGGACTTTTGTTTAGGGAGTTGCTAATTGTGTTTTCTCTCCATACAAGGTGGGTAGATTTTCCCTATTTCTAAATTAGAAATGCATGTTAGATATGAATGAATGAAGCATGAAAATGATTAAGAAGAGCACACTTTAATTGGAAAAAATGACTTCTTGAATGATTGAAATGTGGATATACAAATTTATATGTGGTTCTATTATTTAAGTTGCATGTGAATTGATTAGAATCATGGATTGAATGATAAAAACACATTTATTACTATCAAGAATTACACACAAAAGTTAGTAGTTTGATAATACCATTTCTTGTGTTAAATAGATCTTTTGTGTTAATATGGGCATGAATAATTTAAAATATGTGTTGTATGTTGGGTAAATGGTTAAAGACAGAGAATTAAGGTGAAAATTTATTGATAAAGAGATTAGAATGCTAAATGTGAAGAAATGTCGAAAGAAGAAGAAATGTAGTATTATAATGTGGAATTCGAATTAGTTACATGAAAATATGTTTTAATTATTACAAAAATTATTTTGCTCATACTGGTATGTAAATTATGTGAGAAAGAATTAATCTGGAGTTGTACAGTAATTTTTATGAAAACCAAATGAAATGGGGACTAGTTGAACATCGAAATGTTCTAAATAACAGAGAGTATGGGTTAAATGAAATTGGAATTATACTAGTGACAACTTGAGCATGTAGCTCAAGTGGTCGGGGGTTTTCTTCCGCTGCAGTGTGCGGCTGGGTCTCATGAGGTTGTTGGTTCGAATCCCTGGTCGCCATACTTTTATTTCGTTTTTTTTTAAAACAAGAATAGCAGCAGCCGAGAGCTCTTATGGCTCTTAGCGTCTCTTTATGATGCCAGTAGCATTCGGCCTAGTTGTTGTGGCTTTCGGTTGGGTTCTCTGTGGTGCTGGGTTCAAATCTTGTCCTCGGCAAGATTGAAAAACATTTTTTTTTGAGGGTTTTAGTTCTCAAAAAATTATGAGAAAAATATGGTTATTCTTCTAAAAATATAAGGGACTTTATAAAAATGATTTGGAAATTATTTGCATGAAATAAACTATGCTTTGAGAATAAAATGCATAAATAGAACTATGGTTCTATATGTATACTTTGTGAAAAATTATACCTTGGAAAAAGAACTTGAAATGAAGGATTAGAAGATTAATATAGTAAAGATTGAAGTGATATTATGTGATGGATGTGATTTATTCCTAATTGAGAATATTAGGAAAAATATGAATGGTGAATATTCGTTAGTGATGTAAAAGTATTTCTCATTTGAGAATAATGTGACAACTATGAAATGTGAATTATTCTCGTTGGAGAATAGTGCGACAAATTATGATGCGTGAATATCCATCTTGATTGAATACTAGTGATGTGGGTTTCAATGTGAAAATAACAATTCATGAGTTTCATGATGAATAATTAAAATTCATGTATAGTTATGGACTATTGAACAATTTAGAAATCATGATTGGAAAAGAGAAATGCTATTTGAGTATGATAACTCAACATAATGAATTTATGAATTGGAAATGCTCATTTTGGAAATTGTGAATTGGAATTGAAACGAAAGAGTAGCTAAGTCTCCCCCGGCATTTGGAAAGAAATGAAATGAAAAATTGAAATGAAAGACCAAGGTTGTTCATGTTGAATGAATGAATAAGTCCGGTTTAGTGGAGAGGCTAACTCTAGAGCTTTGATTTTTGTTCATGATTCTAATAAAAACTAAGGATTAGTGCATAGTGAAGATGTGATGAAAGTGAGAGAAAAACACGAGTATGAGAACTAGGATTTACGATGCGGGTGTGTGAGCCACTGAATGCATGCTTGATGAGTCAAGACATGGCGTGGGCACAACTCAGTAATGATCGGACTCTAGCCACGGTTGTGGGATGTTTGGTGACTACAAGAGGATCGTGTGCTATGAAGTGAGGCTGAATTGCCACAGAATGCATGCTTGATGAGTCAAGACATGGCGTGGGATTCTCCTCCAGAATTTTCTATACACGAGCTTGTACTCATAGATCATCTAGGGTACTCACCATAGTTACAGTAGTAGATTAAGTCATGGCGAAGGATTGAACCCTACAAAGATGAAGAACGATTAAGAGGCTTGCCCTCGGACCTATGTAGTATGGGATGCATAGAATCCGAACAAGTGTGCATTAGTGTCATATTATATAAATAACTGCATTAAGGACTAAGTGCACAATCACAACACGACATCAATAGGGTAGTCCCTTTAGTTTGAATGTGACAAGTTTGTGTTTGCTAAATATGGAAAATAAGTTATACTATTTCCGGCATAGAGAGGATGGCCGTGTATAATGATCGTCGGTTGAATAAACTGACGTACCCACAGTCTTATATGCAGGTAAATAGCCTGATACAGATTAAAGAGGAACAAATGCTTAAAGATTATTCTATGTTGTTGTACATTTGTTTCATTGTTGTAAATTTTACTTCCGCTGTGCAATGTAAAGTGTATTATTGATGTAAACTCTGTTGTAAAGTGAAAAGTTTAAATTTCCTTGTAAAATTGTACTAAAGAAAGCGGAAAGATCCTGTAGAACATCTCGAATTCAATGTATTGGGATTTGGGGCGTTACACATTCGTCCCTGAAGTTGTTTGCCACCGATGTCCAAATGCAAACAATTGTGTTGACCAGTCAACGGCGAAAGGGACTCACTGGCCACGTGTCGCTCTCCTATTCGTCCCCGAAGTCATTTTCCATCAACATCCAAATGCAAACAATTGCGTTGACTAGTCAACGGTGAAAGGGACCCACTAGCTACATGTCACTCCCTTACTCGTCCCCGAGGTCGATTGCCACCGACGACCAAAACGGGAAGAAACTGGGGCCCACATGCCACGTGTCGATCCCCTATACTTCGGCAAGCTTTCCAAAGTCATTTGCCACCGACATCCAAAATGCGAAGAAATAGGGGCCCACATGCCAGCATCGCACCCCTAAACTTTGCCGAGCGTCCCGAGGTCGATTGCCACCGACCTTCAAACGGGCAAAATTCGCCCTCTTCACAGTCGTTGGATTACTCCGAAAAGCATGCCACGGTATGATCAACGTCTCAGATTATGCCACGTCGATTTTATTTGATAAATCCTTTTATTTTAATTATAAATTTAAATTAATTATTTAAAAATTGCGAAAAATAATTTAAAATTCAGGAAAATTAATTAAAAATTCTAAAAAATAATTATAAATTTAGGAAAAATATTTTGGAGCTCTGAGTAAGGAATTATTTATTAGAATAATTAAGTGATATTTCTTGGAGACAAATTGTTGCGTCGCAAAATTAAATAACTGATCTGAATAATAGTTAAAAATTTTGAAAAAATCACTAAAATTCCTGCAGAGCCCGAGAACGATTCTGAGCATGCTACCAACTCAGA
Source organism: Hemerocallis citrina (assembly GCA_017893485.1). NCBI lineage: Eukaryota > Viridiplantae > Streptophyta > Magnoliopsida > Asparagales > Asphodelaceae > Hemerocallis > Hemerocallis citrina. The sequence goes on from CM030361.1 coordinate 174,217,382, forward strand.
AAAGTATTGTTACGCCTTAAGAAAGGCCCAAAACCCCTTTTTGAACTGTGATAAAACCCCGTACACCATTAAAACAGTAAAACTACTCCTCAAAGGCTGATTAAATTCAGTCTTCGGGAGTGGGGGGCTCGTGATATGGCTAAAATGGGGTTAAATCGGAACCGTTCAAATTGGGCACGAATCTTAAAGTTACAGGAGCAAGATGGTAATTTCACCAACGGATGGGTCCAAATTGGGAACCGGGTCTCTCCTCTTGGACCCGCTTACCCGTGAACGGATCTGTTCAAACTGAGAATGGGTCACAACCCGTTAAGGACCAGTTCAACGGGATATGAGGAAATCCTGGTTCGTACTCATCTACTTGAGGTGGTTTTAACCACTTCTATCCAGTCACACTGGGAAATAGGGATTCATTCTTATCTCGAAGCAGATCCCCTCAGCGACTATAAATACCCCCTACCTCCTACCATTACAAGGTGATCACTCTTTGTCTACCTAAGCTCTTTTCCTTTCTTTTCCGAGTATTGACAAGAGCGTCGGAGGGTTCGTCGTCGGGATTCATTCCGGTGTTTCGAACGTTTGTGTAGGTCCACCAGAGCACCAAGGAGTCAACCTACCAGCAGTAAAAGAGGTCAGATTTGGCCCGTTCGAGTCCTGCGAATCCACAAATTCTATCTGTTGCCCCCACACCAAATTCAGCAGCAACAAACAACATGTACAAATAAATAAATAACAACTAACAAATAAGAGTGTGTGCTTGTGGGTTGCACGTGCACGTAGTGCTGTAATGCCCCGATTTCCATACACTGGGAAACTGTGACATAAGCCAGAAATCTTTTCCTTCAAGTAGCCATAATACACAGAAAAACAGGAAAATTTAAAACATTTTATTTAACACAAATGTATTACAAGTCCGAATGTTATAAAACTGCAATACATTACATCAGTGTTACAATAATGCCATACAAGGCCAAGTGTTACAAACTTTCAATAAATATTACATCAGAGTACAATGAATAATACATAACACTTGGTACTTTCACTTGGATGCTTCTCAACATAAATGAATTACAACATATATTACAATTGAAATAAATCAACACTTTGCTTCTTTTGCCTTGAGTCCTCCTGAATCCTGTACATGTAGCTCTGCAGTCCAATACCTGTACTTTTGTAATCCAGTAACTATTGAAGTGGGGACGTCAGTACATATACTGACGCTTTAAGACTAATGACTAGCAGCGATTCTCAACTTTAAACAACCAGATTGATGAAAAGAGAAACGTGTATATATAATTGATGTGTCAATGTATGTTCTGACTTAGACTCTAATGAAAGATTAACTAATGCAATGATGCACTTATTCTAATGCAAGCAAGACTCTGGAACAGTATGCAGCCCACAGTACATACACTTCATATCAAGCCGTTTCTTCATATATAGGGATTTGAACCCGTGTCATGAATTCTACTTTTGTACCCATCCTATTTCTGACACAATACTACATGACTGATGAGGTTACAGGTACGGTCTAGTTCTGCTACTACAATACAATAGTGGTGTCTCCGTTTTCCACTATTGCCCGGTGAATCGGACCTCGCTCAAAGGCCAACACGAACCACAAGATACTAGCTAACCTTCATCCATGCCCTCAACTCGTCATGAGAAGGCATAGAACGTGATGGTATTGTAGGGTCTATTTCCTTAGGAAAACCTCCCGTTCTTATCATGGCAGTTTAGGAATTAACAATAGAGATACGGATCCCGTGCTCTCAACTCGTCATGAAAAAGTACCGCCCGTATCCCTTTGATAGGAGAATACATCCCAATAACATCACCTAGTGCCGGCCTATAGGAGAAGTCGGATTATAAGGTATCATCACTAACACCAACTCTCACCTTTCAGCAATTCATAGATAAAAATGGTTAAGTAACAGTTACTACCCTAACGATGTCACTAATCCTGACCAATCAAATAGGGCCGTACGAGCTACAAGGTACTTTCAACCTGGAGTTGTACTCTCAACTTGCCATGAGAGGGCACCAAAAGATTAAAACAAGTGAGACATGTCACTGTGCTTCCAACTTATCATAAAAAAGCACCACACATGTCCCTCTTCAAGAGAGTGTAACAATTGTTGACACTATCTATCAAGACTCAACCTAGACTTCACAAGATCTCCTCGGATCCACTCATCGCCTATCTCTTCAAGATAATTACTCCATACGAGTCCAATGAGCTATGCATGAACAAACAACTATATACGAGCTAGGTGAGCTATGTATGAGATGGACCAATACTTATTACATGACTTATGAGCACAAGGAATACTTCTTACTCATAATCAAGTGCATGTTTCAAACTACAAACAATTCATTACAACTCTAGTTAACGTGAACAAGAATTTTGTGTATAAGCTTACTAACAAAAACTTGATCTTTTATAATTAGAAGCAACAGAAGAATCTTCTAACAGCCTAATATAAACATATTGCCAATGAAAACCCGATCTTCGTACGCAAAAGCGACATAAGAAGCCTTCTTACAACCTAGAAGCAAATAGTGCTACGCTTATCGGAATTCAACAAAATTAGACTTTTTAGAAAGGTGAGGACATCTCCTACAACTTCCTAGTTGAACACTTTTTCAGATTCTGTAAAGAATTCATAATCCGGTCCGTTAAACACATGTAAACAGTTAACCAATCTGCAGAATTTCAACAAAAAGCTGAAACTTCTATAGCTTGTAACTTTTGTTCTACTTATCGGAATTTAACGAAACTAGACAATTTGAAAAGGTGGGAACATATACTAAAACTCTCTAGTGAACAATTTTTCAGATTCCTTATGGAATTCAATTCCCCGTTCTTTGAACATACACAAAAGTTAATGAAAACAGCAGGTTTTGACAAAAAGTTGAAACTTGCAAAGGTCGTAACTTTTGCTACACTGGTCGGAATTTAACCAAACCATACTTTCTGGAAAGGTGGGAACATATACTACAACTCTCTATTTGAACACATTTTCAGATTTCTTATGGATTTCAATTCACCGTTCTTTGAACATACGCAAAAGTTTACGAAAATAGCAGGTTTTGACAAAAAGCTGAAACTTGCAAAGGTCGTAACTTTTGCTACACTTGTCAGAATTTAACCAAATCATACTTTCTGGAAAGGTGGGAACATATACCACAAATCTCTAGTTGAACACTTTTTCAGATTCCTTATGGAATTCAATCCACCGTCCTTTGAATACGCGCAAAAATTAACCACCAGCAGATTTCTTAACAAAAGCTGAAACTGTGAAAGCTTGTAACTTCTGCTCTACTTATCGAAATTTACCAAATTATACTTTCTGGAAAGGCGAGAACATATACTACAACTCTCTAGTTGAACAATTTTTTAGATTCTTATGGAATTCAATCACAATACAAAGACAACAAAAAACAGCCAAAAGCTACAACAAAGCTGAAACTTGTAAAGCTCACAACTTTTGCTTCGCTTATCAGAATCTAACCAAATAGGAAATTTTGGAAAGGTGAGCTGTTCTATATCTCCATGAATCTAGGAACATTTCGAGGACTGACGGAAATACCTCGACTCTACTACAACTCTCTAGTTGAACACTTTATCAGATTCTATCAATAAGAGGTACAAAAACATCAAGCAATCCAAACAGCAAGCATTTAGCCAAAAGCTGGCTGCTGCGTTTTGGAACGGTCATAACTTTTGCACCACATATAGGAATCTAACCAAATATAGCATTTTGGAAATGTGCGAGACTCTACTAAAACTCTCTATTTGAACACTTTATCAGATTCAATCAATAAGAGGCACAAAAACATCAAGCAATCCAAACAGTAAGCATTCAGCCAAGAACTGGTTGCTTTGTTTTGGAACGGTCATAACTTTTGCACCACTTATCGGAATCTAACCAAATATGGCATTTTGGAAAGGTGAGAATGTCTAATACAACTTTCTAGTTGAACACTTTATCAGTTCAATCAATAAGAGGCACAAAAATATCGAGCAATCCAAACAGCAAGCATTCATCCAAGAGCTGGCTGCTATGTTTTGGAACGGTTATAACTTTTGTACCACTTATCAGAATCTAACCAAATAGGGCATTTTGGAAAAGTGAGAATGTCTAATACAACTTTCTAGTTGAACACTTTATCAGATTCAATCAATAAGTGAAACAAAAACATCAAGCAATCCAAACAGCAAGCATTCAGCCAAGAGCTGGCTGCTGTGTTTTGCACCACTTATTGGAATCTAACTAAATAGGGCATTTTGGAAAGGTGAGAATGTCTACTACAACTTCCTCATTGATCACTTTTCCAAATTCCACAAGGAACACCTGATTTGGTCCGTTGAACACCAAACAAAACCTAATCTAAAACAGCAAGTTGCTGTTTTGGCTTAAAAACCCACAGTTTTGGGGAAACGATTTGTCTGGCCTATCAAATTAACCCCAAAAATTCTACAAAAAATTGAGCATGGTAACAACGCATATTAGAACCCCTCCAATTAATTTCGAGTCAAAATTTCACCTTCAACATGGGTAATTAATTCTAACTATATATTAGTTAAAATCGATTCTTTAGTGCTCTATTTGAGTTCTACCACTTCAATCTTCGTATTCCTTTTATTCTAGTCCATAAAATTCCATAATCACATGATTTACTTCAAGTTATAACAACATGCAACAATAAATAACTAAATAAAATAAACAAACTTAAGAGTTGAGAACCCCCACCCAAATCGATTGGAAGAACTTGCTAGTTTCCTTCTCCTCCTTGCTCCTTGTTCTTGATCCTCTTCAAGAACAACCACAAGAGATGAAACCGATGAAACCCTAACCCCTCTTTTGATTTTGATCTATCTTTTCTTTTCTTTTCTTCTCAATTTTTTTCTAAATAAAACTAGTAAAAGAACTATAAGAGAAGAAGAGAAGGAGATGGAGGAAACACCAAATGAAAAGAACTCTTGCTCTTGGTAAAGGGTGGCCGGCCAATGGGGTATGGCGGGGTTTTTATAGGATGAGAGGAAGGGGTTTGTGGTTAAGAATGAGTCCAAGTGTCATTCCATTTCATGGTTAAAACAATTGATGTTCAATTTGCAAAAAAATATTGCAATCAAACCCTACTCATCCCTAACCCTTTATTTTGATCATGATTGATCAAGAATAAAAGATAATTTCCCCAAATCACATACTACACGATTTCGTATAAACGTACGAAATCGATACAATTCAAATACGTACATATATCTGTATATACAGATAATTTTTATTAGTTAAAATTTATCAATCTGCAAAAAAATAATTTAATTTCGAGAAAGAAAAATATTATAATTTTATTACCGGCTTGGAAGATTCTAGTATCAATTTGATACAAAACAGATATATACAAACTAGTATATGCATCTAGATAATGTTTATTAACAAAACCGGTAATATCCACCAAAAATATTTCAATTCTGAAAATAAAAATAAAATAATAATTATTTATATCTGTCAGGGATTTTTCAGACATTTTCTTAAAAACATATTTTTCAAGATTTTGTACATGCGCACAAAACTGATACAATACATATATATATACTTACTAGTATATACATCAAGATAATTTTTTATTAGAAAAACCAAGTAATTTCCATAAAAATATTTTAATTTTAAAAATAACAATAATACAAATATAATAGCCGACCGGGATATTACATAGCGCAACCCAAAGGTCACAAAAAGAGTTAGCCATGCATAAGAATAGGAAGAGTTGGGAGTTTGTGAGAGTAATGGTGAGTGGGCAATTAGTGAAGGGGGTTATGTAGGTTATGAATCAGAACACTTAATTTGAGTGGTAGAAGAGTCTTCTCAAACCCTATAAATACCATCCCCTTTCCTTCATAATCTTGCACCAAAGATCAAAAGAAACAAAAGATAAAAGTAAGAAATAGAGGAAAAGAAAGAGAGAATTATTTGAGTTCTTGCTTGGAGGAAGGAGAGCTTCCTAGGATAAGAAGAAAGTCTCATTCTTGGAGCTAGGAGCAACTTCTAGAAGTCTTCTTCTACTTTAGAATCTTCATTTGAGGTGGGTGTCTTCTTGAGCTTTCTAATTTATAGTATCATGTATATGTAGGTAAATTGATAGATAAACTTAATATGCATATGAGTAGTGATTAAATTACATGCTAATTGAAAAATTTTCATGAAGATAAGTTGAATTGATGTTGTTTAGTTGCATGGTAGTACATCTTGATGAGATTAAATGATATGAAAATAGATTTGTACACAAAGTTACTAATTCATGCAAAGAAAGTTACTGTTTTAAATTTTGTTTACACTTCAGAGAATCATATCTAATAAAATATTTGGAATCTGGAACTAAAACTTGTTGGGGAGCATCTTGTATATGTCAGTAGCATCCCTTAAAATTTCATAAGATTTGGAGTTTGTTTACTATTTTAATAAATTCTAAACTCAAAACCGGTTAGTAGTTGGCTGGTTGTAGGAATTCTGCACACCTTTTGGTTTTTGATTAATTCAGCATTGTAAATGTAATAATTTGAGAAAAGTCAGAACAAAGAAATTATAGTAGACACATTAACCTTTCTGAAAAACCCAAGAACTCAAATTTTCATAAAGAATTGGATTCTATAAGAATTTTACAAGACTATACAGTAGTAGTATTTCAGTATGTCGACCCCACTGTATATTTTGAAGAATTCAGGGTTATAGATATGGTATTTTGAGAAAACTTATAACTACAAAATGAAATTAGACTTGTATACCTTCAGTTTGATATAAAGAACGCTAAGTTTCGTGAAGTATATAATTTTCTATGATTTTTACAAATAGCATGAAATGCAGTTTTCTAACTTTGAATTTACTGTTTTGCAATGTTACTTAAACGACTTGATTGAAAATATATTCTTACTATTTTAAGTTATATTTTGGGAAAGTAAAGATCATATTATTGAGTAGATAAAATGTGAACATAAGAAAGACATATATATATATATATATATATATATATATATATATATAGGATTAAGATGTTAAGATTAGTTCAAAATAAATCAAAGAAAGATGATCAGATTGATTTTCAAAGATAAATTTTAAAGAGATTATGTCTTAATCTTAATTAACTTGATTCAAGAAAGTTTTGGATGAATATGAAAGGTGTTTGTGAAAATGAATAGGTTGAGATTGTACCTATTGATGAATGAATAAGAATGCATGAAAGAATTTGAATAAATTATGAATACATGAAATTTGAGAATATGAATTATAAGGTGATGAGTACCCCAAGTTGTTGAACATGGAAAGATGTTGATTCTAGAGGGTTAGTGATACCCAGGTATCGACAAAAGTAATGGTAATGAATAAGTGATTTTTGATAAGTGGCCAATAAGGATGTCGTTCTCGGTATTTTGTGTAAGACCGGCAGGAGGGTGGACTAGTTCTTGGTAGTATTATTTATTCATATTCAAAAGTGAAGATGTAATAAACTTAGGCAAACGTAAGTGGAGGGCCTCTATATAGTCGGACGATGGATTCCGAGACTATAGACCCAGTCGGGCGGTGGATTCCGGAACTGTGGTTGCTTGCGATGGAGGCGAACCTTAATTAAATCCAGGATTATGATTGATCGGGCGGTGGATTCCGGGATCATGAATAGTCCGGCGATATTATGTCGTACTCCAGTGTATATGTGTATAGCAAGGTTAGAGGGACACTTGCGGGATGTTCGCACGATGAGGATTTTGTATAGTCGGGCGATGGATCTCCGAGACTGAATCCGTACTCGTGGAATGTCTAAATTTTATTTTATTACTGGGTAGTTATCATGGCGAGGGATTAAACCCTTTAATGTAGAGTACGTAGGTGCTTGCCCTCAGACCTATCTAGTATGGGATGCATAGAATCCGAACAAGTATGCATTAATGTCATTATAGTATAACACCTGCATTAGGCATTAAGTCATGTCATACACTAACATATCTAGGGTATTCACACTTTACACTTTTATATGCATTCAAGTTTGTGATTTGTTCAAGTAAGAGATTTCGTTATAATATTGCATAGAGAGGATCGCTGTTTGTAACATTGTGTCGGTTGTAAGCAACTGACCTGCCCACTATTTCATATACAGGACTTGGATCTTACAAGGAGATATAGAGATGAATTTGATGCTGATGATTAGTTACATGTTCAAGTTGTTGAAATTGTATATTTATCATGTTGTACTTTATTTATTTTCTACTGCATTATTGATGTAAAAGAACAATGACGTAATAAAAGTTTCAAATTTCCTTGTAAAATTATACGAAGTGAAGTGTAGATCCTATTGAGCTACGAATTATCATATTTTAATATTCGGGGCATTACATGGGATGGAAAATTCCCTGGAGAGTTGACATGTCGAGCATCGAGCGTCAAGCTACCCATATTTTGAGTAAGCTGGTGCATTGCTCGAAGTGCATGCTGAGCGTTGAATGTCGTACATCGAGCGTCGAGCCCCCAGCCAGTGACAGCTAGGGTGTGGCTCGAGACACATGCCGAGCGTCGATCCCCCTGCCAGTGAAAGCTAGGGCGTGGCTCGAGGCACATGCCGAGCATCGAGCCTCCCGCCAGTGAAAGCTAGGTCATGGCTCGAGGTGTGGGCCGAGCGTCGAGCCTCCCAGCTAGTGAGAAAAGCTAGGGGGTGGCTCGAGGCACATATCGAGTGTCGAGCCCCCTAGTCAGTGAAAGCTAGGGCGTGGCTCGAGGTGTATGCTGAGCGTGGATCCCCCCCCAGTTAGTGAGAAAAGCTAGGGCACGACTCGAGGCACATGCCGGCATCGAGCCCCCTAGCCAGTGAAAGCGAGGGCATGGCTCGAGGCCCATGCTGAGCATCGAGCCCCCCCAGCTAGTGAAATCTAGGACGTGGCTCGAGGTGTATGCCGAGCGTCGAGCCCTCCATCTAGTGAAAGCTATGACGTGGCTCGAGGTGAATTTCAAGCGTCCTTAATGCTTGTGAACAGTTAGGGCGTGGCTCGAGATACAAGCCGAGCATCAAGATCCTATAGCTTGTTGGAAAAGCTAGGACTGTGCTCGCTGTATCTGTCGAGCACCGATCCTTTGAAACTTGTGAGAAAGCTATGGCATTGCTTCAGGTACATGCCGAGTGTCAAGCCCCCCCGCAGCTAGTGAGAAAAGCTAGGGCGTGGCTCGAGGTGTATGCTGAGCGTCGAGCCCCCTAGCCAGTGTGAGCTAGGACATGGCTCGAGGTGTATGCCGAGCGTCGAGCCTCCAGCCAGTGAAAGCTAGGGCGTGGCTCGAGGCACATGCCGAGCGTCGAGCCCCTATAGCTTGTTGGAAAAGCTAGGGCTGTGCTCGCTATATCTGTCGAGCACTGATCCTTTTAAATTTGTGAGAAAGTTGTGGCGTTGCTCAAGATACATGCCGAGCGTCGAGCCCCCCCAACTAGTGAGAAAAGATAGGGCATGTCTCGAGGTGTACATCGAGTGTCGAGCCCTTGAAGCTTGTGAAAACTACTGTGGGGTTCGAGGTTCATGCCGATCTTTGAGCCCTCCAGTTAGTGAAAGCTAGGGCATGGCTTGAGGCACATGCCGAGCGTCGAGCCCTTGAAGCTTGTGAAAAGTTAGGGCATGGCTCGAGGTACAAGCCGAGGGTCGAGCCCCTATAGCTTGTTGGAAAAGCTAGGGTCATGCTCATTGTATCTGTTAAGCACTGATCCTTTTAAACTTGTGAGAAAGTTGTGCCATTACTCGAGGTACATGCCAAGCATTGAGCCCCTTTATCTTGAGAAAACTGTGGTGTTACAAATGTTATGCTGACGACATGGGGGGAGAATCGAAGCATTTGAAATCTTTTCAGTCGTTAGATCTTGATGATTAATATTTGATGGTTAGGATTCTTTTGCGTAATTTGAGGCATCGTCAGTTGCTCTATAAAACTTCCACCCCCTCCTTATTTTTCACTTTGCTTTCTCTTTCTAAAAAATTGGAGCTTCTCTCTCTAACTACCGGCAACGACTTTTCCGGTGACATCCCATTCACAAAACCCAGGTTAGTATCACTTTTGTTATGTCACGGTCTCAGTCTGGTTCCGAGGCGAGCGCTTCAGGTAGGGGTGAAGAGGATCGTTAGTCGACCTCCACGTCTTGGGATCTCGACGACCGGATCTTGGACGTAGTGCCAGTTCGTAGTCGTAAGCCGTATGTGGTGGAGTCCAGTGATTCCAAAGATAAGAAGGAGGTACACGCGAGGGAGTCGAGGAGGGCATGGTGGACAAGAGCACCGAGGGTGAGGTAAAGGTACAGGGTGAGGAGGAAGTTGGGGATGAGGGAGCCGAGGGTGATCTTTATAAGGGTAGTGGGGACGATGCAGATGAGGTTCTCCCCATTCTCCCACCTTTGGCGACACCGTCTCCTCTGAGGGCTCCTCGTATCAGAAAGAGGACGAAGAAATGGCACCTTCCGGACAGTCCAGGGTCACCAGAAGAGTTTGCGCCCAAGCACGGGCTCGACGTTCCGTATGTCAAGAACTCCCGATCTATCGGGATGTACCCTGATGACGTCGAGAATTTGGTTAGATTCGAGGCAGAATTATCTTTGCCAACCCGGACCTAGACCCAGACCCAGATGAACAAGGTTCAGTGCTGTCGTTGCACCCGTTTATCAAGAGGGTGCTGTGATGGGGGACCCTCTGCCCGATGCAGTATGGTCCCAGCCCTTGGAAGCAGTTGGTTTGCTTCATCTTGAAATGTGAGGAGAAGGGGTGCCTCTGAAACTGAAGTATTTCTGGGAAGTTCTAACGGTGAGCTCGTTGGGAGAGAAGGAGGGCATTTACTACATATCGCCTCTTCCTCACAAGAAGGTGATGCATGGGCATCCAGACTCAATCAAGGGGTGGAAGGCTAAATACTTCGTGGTCCAAAGAGAGGTGCCTTGAAAAATCCCTACTGCTTGAAATTTTTATAAGCCGAACCACAAACCTCCAAAGCGGCGAGACATGTCGGAAGCAGAGTGGGCCGATGTTGAGCGGATCGTCGTGGGCCACAGCATTGGCTGGCCGAATGTGACTGAGTTGCACTTGGCCCGGATTGGACTGAGCCCAGACTACCCTTGTATGTTTCATTTCTTTTTATTTAAATTTCTAACTTCATGTTAACATTCTTTCTTTTTCCTTGTAGCGATGGACCAGGAGAAGCTTGATGCAAGGAAGGCCCTGAAGGACTTGGCCGAGAAGTCTAAGCTGAAGGTGGTGTCCGCTCAGGGGGGTGCCGAAGGTCCCTTGGAGCAGCCTCCAAAGAAGGCAAAGACCCTCTCCGTTAGAGGAGCGCTAGAGCCGGAACCAAGTTCCAGCAGCTGCAAGGTGGCAGAGGTTTTCAAAGGGCTGGACTCCTCCCTTACGCCCAGATGCCCAGGCGATGGTGGGCAAAAAGGGGCTTATGCCATGGGCCCCTAACTGGTCGGTGAAGGAGGCTGACACTCTGGCCGAGGGTCCCATATCTGTCGAGGTGGTGGACAGTCTTGCTATGCCCCGCGATCGGGCTATCCTGGCGACTGAGACGGTCGAGACGTATTACATGACGTGGGCTCAAGCACACACGATGATGAGGTTCTGCCCATCCGTTAGCTTTGCACTTAGTGCTATTTTTCGAGTTTGAAAGTTACAACTCTTGGTTCCTCGTTCGCAGGCGTCCATGACTGTGGTGCAGTTGAAAAGGTGCTATGAGAAGGAGGTGAGGAACAAGGCGAGGAATTCCGACAGATTCTTGCATGAGGCGAAGGATCTGAAGATCGAGCTTGATGCAACTCAGGGGCAAGTGTAGGCCCTTCGAGCCAATCTCGCTACCAGGTAGCACGATCATCTCCTAGCTCTAGTGCGGGTCAGGGTGGAGGAGGAAATGAAGTCAAGGGCCTGGAGGCCGCCACCGGGGATGAGGTACTCGCTGCCCAAGATGAGGCTTACGACCGGGCCAAGGAGCAATTCTTGTTCTTTTACCCCCAAGCCAAGATCGACGAGCTTCACTGTGGCTGGGAGACGCCCGTCCATCCGAAGATGCCTACGGGAGAGGGCGAAGAGGTGGAGGTAGCGCCGACCCTCGAGAAGGAGGTGGGAAGAGCAGCAAGCGCCGAGACTCAGGGGCAGACAAACAAAGAGGTGCTGCTCTCTTCTAAGAAGTAAGTTCTTCCCCTCTTCCTTTTTGTACTTGCCGATTGCGAACTAGCCACCGCCTTTTGTAATGATTTTTTGAAATGAGAGATATATATGTATATTTTTGTTTTCGTCCGAACTTGTATGACTTGTTGTTTTGAGAGTTTGGAGTGAAACCTTGTTCTTTTTTTCCTTGTATCAGATGGATGAGACATTCGGAGCCGCTCTTAGCTCGGCTGAGGTCAAGCAACTTCAAGACAAGCTGGAGTCTAAAGAGTCTGTCTTAATCTGCTATCGCAAACAGGCCCATGATCGAGAAGCTTCTGTTAACTATTTCATCAACAAGTCTAAAGAGCTGAGTGTGGAGGTGGCTCACCTGAAGAAGGCCATCGTCGACCATGACTGGGGGAGTGCTGGGACAGCATGGTCGTTGTCCGATGCCGCCACCAGACGGCCGATCTCTGAGTACTTCCTTCGTGAGGTCGTGGTGGAGGAGCTGGAGATTCAGAGGATGAAGATTATGTTGGGCGGAGGCCGACCCCGTCCTTTCAGGGGAGATCGATCGTCCGTCGCGGGTCCATACCCAACCCTACATCTGGACATGGTGAGGTCGGGAGACGCACAGAGTTCTATTGTCGGAGCGTCTACTTTAGTGATGCCAATAGGGCCAGACGAGCCCGTTGGAGGACAAACACGCTCAGTGGGGTTCAAGTTAGCCGACGTTAGCCTGAAGAGCCTCTGAGGAAAACTTAGGCTGAGGTGATAACCATTTGTAATAAAAAACTTGTTGTACCATGGCCCTTCAAGGCATTATAATAAAAATGATTCTTTCTATCTGTCTTGAATTTGTTCCTTGAGAATGGCTATCAAGGGCTAGGGAAAGGACGAGAGATTGAAGAATCTCTCGTCTGTCGCTCCATTCGTCTTGGTAGGCAAGCCGAGGGTTGAGAACTTGGAGATTTCTCAAATTCCTATTTGTTTCTTGTAGTCCTTGCCGAGTAGAGGTGACATGGGGCCGAGTAGCTTCGTTCGATTTAGGAACCGAGCCCCTTCAGCTTGTGAGGGAGCTAGGATTTCCGATTTCTGAGGACAGGTCCTTGATATCCAGGTCGATGGTGTTTGAGCCCAAAGGGTGGCGATGAGGGTGAGGCATCCTAAATGCCTGGTAATGGAGGAAGTTTCGTCTGCCAAGGTCGTTAATGACTATCAAACGTTTCGTTTTCCTTTGTTCATTAATGCGCCTAACCTGAGGGCTATATAACCCTCACCCTCTCATTAAAAATTTTCTCACTTCACCGTGAGTTCTCGTTGCCGGTGACTTTCCTGCCACCCTCTGACAATTGGGGGTAAGCAGCTATGAGTACCGTTTTATCCCCAGTTGCCAGCGGGTGAAAGGAGGGTCGATCTCGGAGTACAGGGCTCGGGGTGCTTGCCATAGGCCAGCACCCTAAATGAAACTTCTGCTCGAGAGTCCTGGACCAGTGGCTCTCCTCCCACCCTCTGACAAATTGGGGTAACGTCTATAAGCGTTATTTATCCCCAGTTGCCAGCGGGTGAAAGGTGAGTCGATCTGTGGTTCGGGAGTCAGTGGTTCTCGCCATGGGCGAGGGCCATAAATCTGAACAAAAATTTTGTGTACCAAGATCATCTGAAGTTTCGACCGAATGTTTAAGACTTGGCTCATTTTGATGAATCCCCCCTAGGTGCTTGATTTCCAAGCTGAGTGGCGAGGACGTACGCGGGTGTAATCTGAGCCGAGTGCTAGGAGTTGAGAGATTGAGGAATCCCTCGTGGTTGCTCGAAGTCCATGCCGAATAGCGAGGATGTGCGTGGGGGTAGTCCGAGTCAAGTGCTAGGAGTTGAGATATTGAAGAATCCTTCGTGGTTGCTCGAAGTCCATGCCGAACGGCGAGGATGTGAGCGGAGGTAGTCCGAGCCGAGGGCCAGGAGTTAAGAGATTGAGGAATTTCTCGTGGGTACTCGAAGTCCATGCTGAATAGCGAGGACATGAGCAGGGGTAGTCAGAGTCGAGGGCTAGGAGTTGAGAGATTGGGGAATCCCTCGTAGGTGCTCGAAGTCTATGCCGATTGGCGAGGACATAAGCGGGTGTAGTCCAAGCCGAGCGCTAGGAGTTGAGAGATTGGGGAATCCCACGTGGGTGCTCGAAGTCCATGCCGAGTGGCGAGGATGTGAGCGGGTGTAGTCCGAGCCGAGGGCTAGGAGTTGAGAGATTGAGGAAACCCTCGCGGGTGCTCGAAGTCCATGCCGAGTGGCGAGGACGTGAGCGGGTGTAGTCCGAGCCGAGGGCTAGGAGTTGAGAGATTGGGAATCCCTCATGGGTGCTCAAATTCCATGCCGAGTGGTGATGATGTGGGCGGGTGTAGTCCGAGCTGGGGGCAAGGAGTTGAAAGATTGAGGAATCCCTCGTGGGTGCTCGAAGTCCAAGATGAGTGCCGAGCCCCCCAGCTTGTGAGAAAGCTAGGGCATTGCTCACAGGCCCATGCCTAACGTCGTGTAACGCCCCTGCCCCTAGCACAGATAATTTATAGAATTTATAAGACAAATTAAATACTATGTAGTATAACTGCCCACCATGAGCCGCCTCTCAAAAGTTGGTTAACCGATTAGGTGACTCTTGATCATAGGCTTAGTTATTTATAGTTATTTTTATTCAAGTTAATTACCGATGTGGGATATTAATCATCTCTTCTCTCTCTTTTGTTCATTCCCTGGCGGGCCCCCCACAACCAGGTGACACATCACCATCACATACACCAGTACAACCTGCTGTTAACACACAATGGTGAGGGCCCCCACCCATTTACAACATTTCATATATATACCATGACCATGAATGCCATAGTACATTTATAACATATAGCCCAACTTCTTTTCAACCATTACACACACACACACACACACACACACACACACACACACACACACACACACATATATACACACATATACTATTTAGAAATTATACGGGGTGTTACAGACACCCCCCTTCAGAAATCAGCATCCTCGCTGAGCACGGGCATGCACAATCTAGTGCAGGATCTCCTTTCTAGCCGATGTGGAGTGGAGTACCCTGATTCTGCTAGCTACATCGTACCCTGATTCTGCGTGTGGCCCACTATTTCAGGCCGCCACCTCGCTCCCTCTCAGGCATACCCATATATCTGCTAGCTCTATCTCAGGCATACATCTCGCCCACTCTTACCCACACTCGGTGTCAAAAGTCGGCTCTGATACCATTTGTAACGCCCTTGCCCCTAGTTCAGACAATTTATACAATTTATAAGACAAATTAGATACAATGTAGTACAACTTCCCACCACAGGCTGCCTCTCAAAAGTTGGTTAACCGATTAGGCGATTCTTGATCATAGGCTTAGTTATTTATAGTTATTTTTATTCAAGTTAATTACCGATGTGGGATATTAATCATCTCTTCTCTCTCTTTTGTTCATTCCCCGGCGGGTCCCTCACAACCAGGTGACACGTCACCACCACATACACCAGCACAACCTGCTGTTAACACACAATGGTAGGGCCCCCGCCCATTTACAACATTTCATATATACACCATGCCCATGAATGCCATAGTACATTTATAACATACAACCCAACTTTTTTCAACCATTACACATATATATTATATATACACATATACTATTTAGAAATTATACGGGGTGTTACACGTCGAGCCCCCCAGCTTGTGAGAAAGCTAGGGCGTTGCTCGCAGTGCATGCCAAACGTCGAGCCCCCAAGCTTGTGAGAAATCTAGGGCGTTGCTCGCAACGCATGCCGAATGTCGAGCCCCCCAGCTTGTGAGAAATCTAGGGCATTGCTCGCAGCGCATGCAGAACGTCGAGCCCCCAAGCTTGTGAGAAAGCGAGAGCATTGCTCGCAGCGCATGCCGAATGTCGAGCCCCTCGGCTTGTGAGAAAGCTAAGGCGTTGCTCACAGTGCATGTCAAATGTCGAGCCCCCCTAGCTTGTGAGAAAGCTAGAGAGTTTCTCGTAGCACATGCCGAATGTCGAGCCCCTCGGCTTGGGAGAAAGCTAGGGCATTGCTCGCAGCACATGCCGAATGTCGAGCCCCTAGCTTGTGAGAAAGCTACGGCGTTTCTCACAGCGCATGCCTAATGTCGAGCCCCCCAGATTGTGAGAATGCACAAAAAATTGAACGAAACAAAAAAATCGGGAAGAAACAAGATTACACTTTATTCTTTCTACTATTTTATGTTTACACAAGAAGAGTGGCACATACTGCCAATTACAGGGGTTCGGTTGCATAAGTTCGGTTACAAAAGGAGTCTAGTCCTCCCATTCGAGAAACTTGATGAGGTGCTCCGCATTCCAGGGCCTCTTCACTACCCTGCCCCCCAGGTCTTCGAGTCGGTACGTGTCGGGGCGTACCACTTTGGAGACCATATATGGGCCCTCCCAGTTTAGGGCTAGCTTTCTATTTTTGCTGGGGTCGGATACCACTAGTTTTCTGTGCACGAGGTCACATTGCGTGATGTCGGTGGGTTGGACCATCTTGTTATAAAACTCTCGATTCTTTGTTGTATATGCTTCTTCTGACGGCGGACTTTTCTCTGACCTCGTCGATCAGATCCAAGTTGGCTCTAAGGTCTGTTGAGTTGTCTCCTCGTTGAAGCCCATGATCCTGGGCGAAGGGTGTTCGATTTCTAAGGGGATGACTGCCTCAGTATCGAAGGTTAGATTGAATGGTGATCGCCCGTGGGGATCCTCTGAGTTGTCCGGTGCACCCAAAGGATGCTCGGTAACTCATCGACCCACATTCCCTTGGGAGAATTGTCTAGCCGCTTCTTGAGCCCATCAAGGATTTTTCGGTTCGCATTTTCTGCCTGGCTGTTTGACTGGGGATGAGATATCAATGAGAAGCGCTGCTGGATGCCAATGTCTTCGCAGAATTTTTGAAAGTTCTTGCCAGGCAAATTTTGTTCCGTTATCGGTGATAAGCACATGTGGGATCCCGAACCGACATACGATATGTTTCCAAAATAATTGCTGAGTCTGATGCTCGGTGATCATGGCTAGGGGTTCGACCTCGATCCACTTGGTGAAGTAGTCGATGGCTACCACCGGGAATTTTCTTTGGCTGGTCGCCTTCGGGAAGGGGCCGACCAAGTCCATCCCCCACATGGCAAAGGGGGTTAGGCTGGCGAGTGATTTGAGGTTGGCCTAAGGAAGTCATTTTACCGAGGAGAATCTCTGGCAAGGATCGCACCTTTTGACGAGGTCTTGGGCATCTTGTAACATGGTCGGCCAGTAATAGCCGTGGTTTATGGCTTTTCTAATGAGCGACCTGCTCCCCATGTGCCATCCCCCGATCTCCTTGTGTAGTTCCTTCAGTGCGTACTTGGCATCATCGGGGGCCACACAGCGAAGGTAAGGTCTTCCGTCTAACCATGTGTATGAGGGCTTGAAGAGTGTCCAATCGATCATGGTGAATCTCTCTGAACGAATTTTGGTCCTCCTCGCCTCAACCCAATCTTGAGGAAGTTTGCCCTCCGTTAGAAACTTTCGGATTGGAGCCATCCAAGTGTCCAATTGAGCCTCAACAGCAAGGCAGAGGACCTCGGGGAGGTCGATGCTAGGCTTGAGGAGAACTTTAATTAGGACGGTGCGGTTGAGGCCTTCAAAGGAAAAAGAGGTGAGCTTGGACAATGAGTCAGCTTGAGAGTTTTGCTCCCACGGGATCCGTCCCACCAAGGCAGAATCGAAGGCGGTTAAAAGCCGCTGGACTAGTGCCAAGTATTGGACCATACGAGTGTCATGAGCCTCATACTCCCCTATGATCTGGTTGACCATGAGCTGGGAGTCGCTAAAGGCTTGAATTTGCCTTGCCCCCATCTTATGTGCAAATGTGAGTCCTGCAATCATCGCCTCGTATTCTGCCTTGTTGTTAGAGGCGAGGAAGTTCAGGCATAGGAAATACTAGAGGACGAAGTCGTCGGGACCTTTGAGGATGACACCTGCACCGTTTTCGACTTCGCAAGACTAGCCATCGACATAGACCTCCGAAATCGGATCCCCTTCCTAAATATCAGAAGGTTCAGAGATGGTGCACTCTGTGATGAATTCAGCGAGGGTCTGCCCTTTAATGGCTATCCTGGGTTTATAGCTGATGTCGTACTAGCTCAGCTTGATAGACCACTTGACTAAGCAGCCAGAATTTTCTGGCTTGTGGAGGATAGCCTTGAGGGGTTGGTCCGTGAGGACCTGAATCAAGTGGGCCTGAAAATACAGACGGATCTTCCGTGCGACCATGACCAGGGCGTAGGCGAATTTCTCCATCTTTGCGTAGCGGGTCTTAGCCGAGAGCAGGACTTTGCTAACATAGTAGATAGGCTTCTGAACCCCATTTTCTTCTCGGACCTGCACGATGCTCAATGCGTTTTCTGAGGCTGAAAGGTAGAGCAAGAAGGGTTTGCCCAGCTCAGATTTGCTTAGAAGTGGGGTGTTGGCGAGGTAAGTCTTTAGTTGGTCAAATGCCTGTTGCTGAGAGTCTCCCATTTCGGAGCCTTTCGCTCCTTGTAGAGCCTTAAAGAAGGGGAGTGACTTCTCTCTAGAGTTGGAGAGGAAGCGGCCGATGGCCGCCAGTCTTCTCATGAGCCAATGAACCTCCTTAATATTTCTGGGAGGGGCCATATCGATTATGGCCTGGATCTGCTCGGGGTTTGCCTCTATGCCGCGCTGGCTGACGACGAACCCGAGAAATTTTCCCAAGGAGATGATGAAGGCACACTTAGCGGGATTGAGCCTCATGTTGTGGGAACGAAGGATGCCAAAGGCTTCCTCGAGGTCGGCCACATGATCCTACCCTCGTCGACTCTTGACGAGCATGTCGTCGACGTACACCTCCATGTTACGACTGATCTGTTCTTCGAAGACCCGATTGACGAGCCTCTGGTAGGTTGCATCGATGTTCTTTAGCTCGAAGAGCATGACCCGGTAACAGTAGAGACCTGGTCAGTTACGAAGGACGTCTTGGCGATGTCCGAAGGGAACATCCAAATTTTTTTATAGCCCAAAAAGGCATCCATGAAGGTCAGTAGGTCGTGACCTGACGTTGCGTCGATCAGAGCGTCGATGCTTGGGAGAGGGAACGGATCTTTGGGGCATGCCTTGTTGAGGTCCGTGAAGTTTATACATAACCTCCAATTCCAGCTTGCCTTCTTAACCATCATGATGTTGGCCAGCCACTCGGGATAGCTTATTTGTTGTATGAACCGGGCGGATAGCAGTTTTTCCACCTCCTCTTTCACTACTTGTTGCCTCTCGGGAGCGAACTTACGTCGCTTTTGATGGATCGGCTTGCAGTCCGGGTGGATGCTCAGTTTGTGCATAATGAGGTCCTTAAAAATCTCGGGCATGTCTGACGAGGTCCAAGCGAAGAGGTCGATATTGTGGCGAATACACTCAATGAAGGTCGGTCTCAGATCGGGGGACAAGGAGCGGCTCACGCGGAACCACTTAGACTTGTCTTCTGCCTCGAATGAGACCTCTTCCAATTCATCTGCGAGTTCCGACTCAGACTAGTTTTTTTCAAGTGGAAGTTTTACGGCATCAAGGGGGAATACCCCATCCCCTACCGTGGTCATGTAGCACGAACGTGCGGACTCCTAGTTTCCTCGAACGACACCGAACCTGAGGTCGGTGTGGAACTTCAGTTTCAAGTGGTAGGACGAAGGGGCTGCCTGAAATGAGCAGAGGTCGGGCCGACCGAGAATGGCATTGTACGCAATCTTGACATTGACTACCATGAAGTCCATTGATTCGGTCTGGATGATAGGGGTCATCCCGGCGGTAACTTCCAGTGTGACGATCCCCTCAATTTGGACGGGAACGCCCGAGAATCCGTGAAGGCTGTACCCAGCCGGTTTTAGCTTCTCGCAGGGGAGCTTGAGGTTTTCAAATGCTTCCAAAAAGAGGATGTTGACCGAGCTTCCGTTGTCCATGAGAATTCGGTGGACTTCGAAGTTTTCCATGAGGAGGTTGATGACGAGGGCGTCGCAATGCAGGAGCCGAATGGCCTCCAGGTCATCTCCGAAGAAGGATATTGTCCACTGTTGAACCCGGGGGGAGGGATGGTCGTGGACCGAATTTACTTCTCGCAATAAGGCCTTACGGGAAATGTTGGATTCCCCTCCCATGGGTACACCATGGACGCAGTGTAGGATGGCCTGCCCCTCGGTCTCCTCAGTCTCAGGATCCTGCTCGGGTTGCCGGTTGACCGTTCGAGGTGGGAGCAAAGGCCTCAGATTCCTCGAGTCCCTCCGGTCTCTTGGGTTGGCTCGAGTGAACTCCCTTAGGTACCCTCGCTGGATGAGGGCCTCGGTCTCGTCTTTAAGGGTGCGGAAGTTGTCTATTTCGTGCCTATGGTCTCGGTGAAAATGGCAATAAAATATTTTGTCCCGCTTCTTGTTGTTGCTCAGTCGGGGAGGGAGTCGGACGATTCCTTTGTCCTCGATCTCTAAGCCGATGGCTGGCACGTTCTGGGTCAGCGATGTATATTTTTCAAAACGGGGGACCGGAGGCCTCTTCAGACCAGCCGCATCTTTCGTGGCTTTTTAGGCGGGCTCGGTGTCGTCGGCTTTGCGCTTCCCTTTGGTTGTGGCTTCTTCTTTGGTGCCCTCGGGGTGTAGAGCCTCCTCGGCCCGAATGTACTTCCCAACCCTATCGCGGAGTTCAGGGAAGTCGATGGGTGGTTTCTTGGATAAGGAGGCCTTTAGCTGGCCGTGGCGAACATTGTGCCGGAAGGCTGCGAAAGCGACGCCCGCGTCGAGAGAGGAGACCGACCTCGCCTTGACGGTGAACCTTCGAACAAACTCACAGAGTGGTTCCCCTTCCTTCTGTTTGAGGTCCAGAAGTGACGTCCTCGTCTTCTCGACCTTTCTATTGATCACGAAGTGGGCTAGAAAGCTTGCTTCTAGCTGGTCACACAAGAATACCGAGCCGGGGGTGAGTTTTGAGAACCATTCCCGAGCTGGACCACGCAGGGTAGAAGGGAAGGCGCGACACAAGAGAGGATTCGAGGCGCTGTGAATCAACATGAGGGTTTCGGACCCTTCCATGTGATCAGTAGGATCACCCTCGCTATTGTAAGTCTAAAATTGCAGAGGCCTGAAATTTCTAGGGATCTCGGCTTCTAAGATTTAAGAGGAGAATAAGGGTCGATTCAGCCTGTATACTTGCCCCGATAGTGATCCACCCTCGCCGAGATGGGCGAGGCAGGTTCTCCACCTCCTGGAGGCATCGAAAGATGACGTCATCTTGTTTCGGTGGGCGGGTCAAACCGTGCGGTTCACTGCCTCGGGCTTCTGACTGAGGGTAGGACTTGTTACGCGCCTCTGTCCTGGGACCGCCTCGGATAGCCTGGAGGACCTCATTCCTAAAGTTTTAAAACTCGGCCCTCGTGACTGGGTTCTACTCTACTTGGCCACACGAAGGCAGAGGCCTCCTGGGCGAGTGGTTGTATGCTTGTTCCCATTCTTGGGATGGCTGTCTGCCATGGTTCGGGACTGAGTTGGAAGCGGCCCCTCCCCTAGACCGGCTGATCTTCCGGTTTTGGATTACATGCCATAAGTCGGGAGTAGTGACCGAGCATGAAGCGCTCAGTTCGGTTCCTGCCGCACCATTGGGTCAAGGCTGATGAGGGCCATGGGCATTCGCATGGCTATGGGAGGAAGGAAGATCTGGACGACGTCCAGAGGTGAAAGCTTTTCTGGCTTTGGGAGCCATGGGAAAGTCTGGCTTTGAGGTGACGTCCTCGGATAGGATCGAACCAGTGTCACTTTCGCGCTTCCCACAGACTGCACCAACCTGATGCTGCTTGTTTTTGGGTGTGGGGGCAACAGGTGTGAGTTTTTGTAATTTTTGAAGTGGAAGGCACGGCACTGTTGTTGATCCGATCCTAGGCGGTAGGACCGGCTCGGGAGTAGCAGGAGAGAGGTAGAGGCTTGGTGCTCGGGTCAGATTTCGTAGCTCGGCTTGGATCTTCGTAACTCGGCTCGGATCTTCGTACCTGCACACTTCCTAGAAACCTCGGGAGAGTCTAGGAGATAGGCCACCCGAAGATCTAGTTATTCACTGAGAAAGTAATAGTAGCTAGGGCTCAAGGGAGAAAAAGTTTATTACCTCTAGATGGAAGGAAGGGGTCTGGTATTTATAGGTGTAACACCCCGAATTCCAAAACAGACTGAATTCGAAGTTTCACAGGATCTTTACACTTCTCTTCATACAATTTTACAAGGAATTAAAAACTTTTGTTACATCAGAGTTACATTTACATTACATATTTACAGCGGAAGCAATTTACAACAAATTGCATAAATAGAAATGTACAACACTTGAATCATTCTTTAAGCAGCATGTAAACTTTAGTCTTGTTAATCACTTTATCCTGCATAGAAACTGTGGGCACGTCAGTTGCTTACAGCCGACGAAATATTATACACGGCTATCCTCTCTATGCCGAACAGTATAACGATTTTCAAATACTTAAACAAACCAAACTTGATCACAAACAAAACTACAAAGGTACTATGCTATTGATGTCGTGTTGTGCGGTGCGCTTAGTCCTTAATGCAGTTATGTATGTTACATGACACTAATGTACAATTGTTCAGATTCTATGCATCTCATACTACATATGTCTGAGGGCAAGCCCTTAACCGTTCTTCATCTCGTAGGGTTCAATCCCTCGTCATGACTTAAACTACTACAGTAACTACGATAAGTATCCTAGATGTTCTATAAGTTACAAGCTCATGTCCAGACAGCCTGGAGAGAAATCCCACGTCATGTCACGACACATCGTGAAGAACCTATGGACAATTCAGCCTCTGTCATGGGACATGACATTACCCGCAGTCACCAAACACCCCACAAGCGTCGCCTGCGGTATGGACTCCTGGAGACATATCCACGTCATGACACGACGCATCGTGTAGACAGCCTGTGAATATTCTCACGTCGTAGCTCTGAGGCCCTCATACTCGTGTTTTTCTCTTACTTTTGTCACATCTTCACTATGTATCGAGTCCGTAGGTATTTGAATCATGAACAAAATCAATTCTCTAGAGTTAGCCCTTCCACTATACCAGTCTTAACCATTTATATAATACGACCCAAATCTTGGTCTTTTCATTTTAAATCTCATTTCAACAATCTCTTTTCAATGCCAGTATGAGGCTTAGCTACACTCTAGTTCTCAATTTCACTTCATAATCACAAAATCGAGTTTTCATACTCATATAGTCTTTTTCATAGTTCAATTAATTTTTCCATTTCTTTTCTATAAGTCAATTTCTTACATAAGTTCAATTTCGATTTATAACATTCTCATTCAAGAAAATAAGTCTCAATAATTTCTTTTAATTCTTGCATTATTATTTCTTTTTCTCCAAAAATCACAATCATATTTTTCATTTGACATTCAATGCATACATTACCCAAAATAAAGTATAAAATTCACAAATGAACATACTTCCAGTTCTTTTTACACAAGGTTCTCTTTTATAATTTAGTATGGATTAAATCTCTTTTTATACTTATACAAATATCAATTTTATAGAGTTCTACTCAATTTTTACTTCTCAACTCTATAATTTAAGTCAAAACAGTGTGCAATTTTTTTTTCATAAAGTCCGTATATTTTTATAATAATTATCATAATTTTTCCCGAATTTTAAAAGTCAAAAAAATCAATTTAAACCATAAAAAAATGAAAAGCTGTTTTAAAAACCGAACTCAGGATTTGAACCAGCGACCCACAGCCAAGCCCACGCTACGGTGCAGCGCATTGTGGCACACGCGCTAACCAGAGGGACAGGGCGCAACCACGTCAAAGGAGAGGGGTTAAATCCCTAAAAACTCGCCTTTCAGTTATGGGATTTTTTTCAAAAATAAAAACAAGGCTACTGCCCAGTTTCAAACCCGAGACCCAAGCCCAGACCCACGCTACAGTAGAGCGCACCCGAACTCACCCATTAGCCAATAAGTCCAAGTGACTAACCTGATATGGTTTGGGTTTTTATGGGTTTTGATCCAAATTTCGGTTCAGTTCGAATTTTTATAAAAACGACTAATTTCAAACTCTTTTCTTCTCCAATTTCATTCTAAAATTTCAGAACATAATTTTTAAGCATTTCTAATAAATCAGTAAATTAAAACTTTATTTTTGACATAAAAGTTGTAATTTTCTCTCTAAATACGCTGTCTTACAATTTCGAAATTGCACATACAAAAAAGTAGTTTCTTTATAATTTTGTATCCATAACTTCACATAGATTCTTTTATTATTTTTATATTTATTAACCAAACATTTCAGTAATAATTATCTCTTTTTTATGCCATTAACCAATGAATTAGTAGAAATCACATTTTTGCATGGTGATCATTTCAACTAACTAAACATACAATCATGTCTTCTTAATTTAGCACAATCAAACAATTAAAGCATGGTAGCATGGTTAATTCTAAACTAACAATCATAATTTGCAATTAACTAGCATTCTTTTAACTTACAATCAATCCATTGCAATTTGTCTCATTTTCATAACACATGGCTAAAATAGATAAAGTTTCTTCTCAATTTTATCAGCCATACCCTAGCATGATATCTAATTAGAAGTTTAAGAAAATCACCCACCTCTAATGGAGAGAAAATCAAACAAAACTCCTAGGGATCTCCAACAATTAACAAGTGGAGCCTTCTCCTCCTAGATCGAGCCACCAAATTGACTTCTCCTCCTAGATGCAATTCAACCGGAGCCTTCCCCTTTGTCCTTTGAAAAATCCGGCCACCTCTAGGTTGAAGAACACACTAGCACTCTCACAAACTACTCAATCTTTTTGTCTCACTAATTTGTTTTTCTTTTCTTTCTTTCTATTCTTTCTTTTCAAAATTTTTAAGTGTGTCAATGAAGAGTGTGGGGGGGGGGGGGGGGGGGGGGTATTTATAAAAATTTTGAGGGTGAATGGAGGGCTAGGATGAGATCAAATGGTAGGGATCAAGGGTCTAGATGAACTAGGGAGTTATAGAAACTACCGATGATGAAGCAACCAACTCTCCACCATTTCCATCTCTCCCACTCTCCTATGCATAATCCGACCTATGGTAAAAGGGTGTGCATTGCACACTCTAGTGCATGCACGTGCCAACTAGTACCCCCTTTTTACAAGTTGTTCATATGAATTTAATTAATTGTTCACTAAACTTGTCTACACTACAAGTTAGATTAATAAAAAGAGAAATTAAGTTAAATGGGCTCACTAAGGGCCAATTAACCATGGGCTCTACTAATTTAATTAATTAATTAATTAATTAAGATGGGCTAAAAAGAGACAATTAGGCCTAGAATTTAATTAAGCTTTTAAAAATAGTGTTTTTGGAAAATAAAGAGAACAATTACTTGCTCATGCTATTAAGAAATATTTTTATAAAAGAAAAAAATATACATATAAAATTATACGTGCAGAACACGTAAAATCACGAACTCTTGATAAATAGAAATTTAGGGTGTTACAACACTCCCTCCTTAGAATAGTTCCGTCCCCGGAACTACACTTAAAGAGCGAGAAAACAGGAAAACAACAAAGAGAAGAAAAGAAAAGAAAAGAAGATACAAATCACACAAAGAGCTCAGGATGATCTTTCATCATCCTTTCCTCAGATTCCCAAGTAGCCTCTTCAACCAACTTGTTTCTCCAAACTACTTTGACCATCGGTATCGTCTTGTTCCTCAAGACTTTCTCCGGACGATCGACAATCTCAACCGGAAGCTCAATGTAACTCAGATCCAACTGCAAACCCTCCGGTACTTCGGGCAAATAGTGAATAGGATCTGGAATGTACCCTCTCAGCATAGACAGAAGAAAAACATTGTGCACCTGATACAACTCTTCCGGCAACTCCAACCGGTAAGCAGTTTTTCCAATCCGCTTCAATATCTTGTACGGGCCTATGAACCTCGGGGCTAACTTCACACCCCTGCCGAAGCGAATCACACCCTTGCTAGGTGAAACCTTCAGAAAGACAAAGTCACCAACCTCAAACTCAATATCCCTCCTCCGATTGTCTGCATAGCTCTTCTGCCTACTCTGAGCATCCACCAACTTCTTCCTGATCAGATCGATCTTTTCAGAGATCTGCTGTACATCTCAGGCCCAAACATCTGCCGCTCCCCAACTTCGAACCAACAGACAGGTGTTTTGCACTTCCTGTAATACCCTGATTTTTCAAATACATGAAAGATTATCTATTTTCTGCATATGGTATGCTTGTATAGCATGTTGACTATTATTTTTCAACAAGATGGAACAGAACATTGTTTTTATAAAGTATTTTTCCCTAAAGCCCAAATGTTAATTTATTTTATTTATTTTTCTTCTACAAATAACGATTTTGGCCCAATTGATTTTTAGCCCATGAAATTAATCTTTTATTATTTTCTACAACTTGTATGTGTAACATTTTCTTCTAAAAAGACTTATTATTTTGTATGCACAAGTTTTGTAGGGGGGGATTGGTGTACACACGTGCATATTGCATACACGTGTGGAGCACACTCTAGCTTGGCCGGATTATGGTGTAGTGGGTAGGAGATCATGGGTGGTTTCTTAAGGTATGGGTAGTTTTCTTAACTCCCTTATCAATCTCAGCCCTTGATTTTCCAACTTCCTAGTGCATCTCAACCCTCCATCTCACTCTAGTTTATGTATAAATACCCCTTCTCATTCCCTATCTCTTTTACACTAAGATTATTATTGTAAGAGAGTTATTTGTGAGTTTGTGTGTGGGAGCTTTTCTGTGGATACGAGCAGCATTTCTGAGGAGCTCGGTGTGGAACAAAGGAGCAAGGAGTGCAGCACCGTATCGAAGAGCTTTTGCGGGATTTCGTTATTTCTTCCGGTAGACTTCTAATGTAGGAAATATACTATGATGATTATGATTGCTACCATATTGTGAAATGTGAATTCAATGTAGTAGAATTGCCATGAACATGCTGTTGATAATAAGATAAATTGGGTCGGTACAGTCGACTGTCGTATAGATAAGTCGACTGGTACGAGACAATTTATTTATGATGTGGTGATAAACATGTATGCAAATAGACATAATGGTGTGAATTATTAGTTTGTATTTTCCTATGACACATATGATGGAGGGAAGGTAAATGAATGAAAAGAGCTAGCGATGATTAATAACTTAAGAATTGTCGGAACAGTCGACTGACACTGTGTTCAGACGACTGGTACCTGTACTTCAAGAATGACTATTTGGAAATTCCAGGAAACAAGATATTTTGTTATGTTGACCCAGTATAATGACTTGAGATTTATATCTTCATCATCGTAAGAAGTTATGAGCAATGTGAACGCATGTTTAAGTATCGTTTCTAAAGAGAAGAACATATTAGTAACTTGAATTTTCATGCTTCGTCGTTACTGAACAAATAAGAAGTGTGGTGTTTATAAAATATGGAATGTGTGTATACTGTAAGGAAAATGCATGTGAGAACGGTTAAAAGAATAATGTTTATTTTGAATTATGGAACTGATCAGTCGACCGAATGCGTGTAGCAAGTCGACTGAGCTGAACTTAGAATTGTGCTGTTGAAAATCTCAGGACAGACGACTGATGGATGAACAGTCGACTGTCATGTGGTTGACACTGTGAACATGAAAAGTTGCGGGACAGGCGATTGGTTATGTACAGCAGTCGACTATCCCGAGTAATTATGATGAACTTGTATTTGACTGTATAAGTCGACTGGTGTTCTTCCAAGTCGACTGTACAGAGTGGACTTTGATATGTGTGAATTTCATTTTATTTGCTGTTGGAAGTTGTGAATTTTATGATTGAAGTCTGTGGACTCTTTTTATGACTGTGTGGATCATGTAAAATGAATTACAGATGAGAATTGAGACTCAAATGAATATGATAGGTTGAGATCATGATGAGGAAGTCTGTGAGACTCTAATTGAATTATGAGCTGAAGTGCTCAATTGGAAGTTGTGAATTGTAAATTGAAACCGAGAGTAGCTAAGTCTCCCCCCGGTAGTGAAATGAATGAAATGAAATGAGAATTGAAAGGCCAAGGTTGGTCATGTATCGAAATGAAATGATAAGTCCGGTTTGGTGGAGAGGCTAACTCTAGAGCTTGATTTATATTCATGATTCTAATATTTAGTGCATAGTGAAGAGGTGATGAAGGTGAGAGAAAAACATGAGTATGAGAGCTAGGGTACGGTGCGGGTGTGTGAGCCGCAGAATGCATGCTTGATGAGTCAAGACATGGCGCGGGCACAACTCAGTAATGATCGGACTTTAGTCACGCTTATGGGGTGTTTTGGTGACTGCAAGAGGATTGTGCTCAGGGAGGAGGCTGAATTGTCGCAGAATGCATGCTTGATGAGTCAAGACATGGCGCGAAATTCTACTCCAGGGGCCAGGATACATGCTTGTACTCATAGAATCATCTAGGATACTCACTGAAATTACAGAAGTAGAGTAAGTCATGGCGAGGGATTGAACCCTACAAAAATGAAGAACGATTAAGAGGCTTGCCCTAGAACCTATGTAGTATGGGATGCATAGAATTCGAACAAGTGCGCATTAGTGTCATGTTAATTAAATAAATTGCATTAAGGATTAAGTGCACAATCACGACACGACATCATTAAGAGTTCCCTTTTGATTTACATGCTTATATTGAACAAGTTGTGATTTGTTAAGAAATGAGATTCATTATACTGTTACTGGCATAGAGAAGATGGCCATGTATAATTATCGTCGGTTGAATAAACTGACGTACCCACAGTTTTGTATGCAGGATAAATTACATGTAAAGAGGAATGGATGCATAAAGATCTTATCATGTTGTTGTTCATTTATGTAAATGTTGTATATTTTGCTTCCGCTGTGTAAAATTTAAATGTAATATGTTGTAAACTCTGATGTTAAAAGAAAAGTTTGAATTTCCTTGTAAAATTGTACTGAAGAAAGTGAAAAGATCCTGTAGAACATCTCGAATTCAGTGATTTGGGATTCGGGGCATTACAGAGTGGTATCAGAGCCACGCTTTCTACGCTTTCACACTTGTACAGATTTATAAGGAACGACACCCTAGATATGGACATTAGAATGTGTGTTTGAGTCTAGAGATTTAAATGTAAGTGACTTACATTTGTGTTGCTCTATGATTTATGTTTCTTCCTCTCTATTCTAAGATGGCTGATCACTTCGATCCTGCTGGAGGCGACGACTGGCATATTATTGAGGAAGTGTACCATCCTGGACAGGCTGATTCTGAGGATGAGTTCACCCTGGGCAAGCAGATTCCGATGATGAGGAGTGGCCCGAATCTCGAGAGATCACTCCACCTCCAGATTCATCTGACGATTCTTCTTCCGATGAAGAAGAGGGATCAGCTCTGAGTGGCACTGTGGCTTCTCTGCAGAGGCAAGTTGAGACCCTGAAGGATAGAGTTGGAGCTTTGGAAGCTCAGTTGGCGCAGCGGAAGGCCGATTTCTCCGTTTTCAATCACCGAGTGTGGGAACTTGAGAAGAGAAAGAACCTGACGGATGTGTTGAAAGATGAAGTGGATGAACTGCGGGAAGAACTTCGAGCAGCGAAGAGGACCCGTAGGAGTTAGATTGTCCTAGCTTCTATTTTCTTCATTTCTGATGTCAAAAATGTTTTTAATTCGAATGTATAAACTTTGGAATTCAATGAAATGCAAGTTGGTTTAAATTCTTGTCTTATACTTCGAATTTAATGGATCTTTTGCATCAGAATATGTCGAGAAGAGGGGTAAGGAATGGTGAAGGTTTGGACCTGGAGACCGAACTTGCAAGGGTTTACCAGACGCTGAATGCAGTGGCTGCGAACCAAGGAAGGGGACCGGTGAATCCAGTACTCGAGGCAATTAAGCTAGTGGAATCGTTCAAGAGAATGAAACCACCAGTGTTCGAGGGAAAGTCAGACCCAGATGCGGCTGACAACTGGATCCGTCAAGTGGAGACGATCTTTGAGGTATTGGAGACCCCTGAGGGTAGTAAGGTCAAGTTGGCGACTTTGCAGTTGGAGAAGGATGCGGCTGTTTGGTGGCAGTCGATGAAGAGGACCATAGGCGGTTTATTGCTTGGCTGGGAGGAATTTCTGGAAGAATTCCGTAGCCACTATTTCCCCTCCGACGTCCAGGAGAAGAAGGCGATGGAGTTTCTGTCACTTCAGCAAGGCAGCATGTCAGTGAGGGAGTATGAGACTAAGTTTACTCAGCTCTCCAGGTATGCTCCAGAACAAGTGATGGATGAGGCGAAGAAGGCTCGCAAATTCGAGCATGGTCTGAGGCCAAGCTTGAGGTCTCGTATGATACCTCTTGGTATCAGGCGATTTGACAAGCTGGTCAAGAGGGCGGCAGCGACGGAGGCAGATATGGAGCAATTCCATGTTGCTCAGCACCAGAGGAACAACTGGCAGTTCGGGAAGAGGCCTGCACAATCGGGGAGTTTCAAAGGGCAACCATCTGCACAGAGGTTCAAACCGATAAGGGCGAACGCTATCAGGGTAGCTGGAGGACCTGGAAACAATGTGGGGAGACCTTCTGCAGTCACTTGCTTCAACTGTGGTGAAGTGGGACATTACCAATCTCGATGTCTCAAACCACGGGCTGGCAATCACAATGTGCCAATACAGCAGACTGGGAAGAGGCCGTACCAATCAGGGCGAGTATTTGCTTTGACGGAAGCTGATGCTGATGAGGCGGATCAGGTCATCTCTGGTACGAGGGCTGATGTTTAGTAGTTTTTGTCATTTCTTCTTCCTGTTTATATTGTGAAACTGTTATGTAATGGTGTGTATTATGTAATAGGAGAACTCTATCTTAATGGAAAGAAAGTTGTTGTATTATTCGATACTGGATCCTCTCATACTTTTGTGTCTCCTAGATTTGCTAAAGTGTTGGGAGTGGAACCGAAGATTTTTCCAGGCAAGATCTTAGCAGTAGCTACTCCATCAGGGGAAACTTTGACCACTGATCGGTACTATGCTGATTGCGAGATTGTAATTGGGGATAGAATCTTTGGCATTGATCTGATCGAGCTGACTATCTTGGGAGTCGATGTTATCATTGGCATTGATTGGATGTCGGTGTACAGTGCAAGCATCGAGTGTAAGACCAAGACGGTGACGGTGAAGGCTCCAGGTGGACCTGAAGTCACTTTCCAAGGGAAGAAGAAGTGTTCTAAGCTGGTGGCAACTATCTGCAAGGAAGTGACTCCTGTGGAAGTGCAAGGGATTCCTGTGGTTCGGAACTATCCGACTGTGTTCTTGTAAGATTTTCCTGGGTTACCTCCGCATCGTGATGTAGAGTTCAGCATCACTGTTCAACCGGGAAGTGCACCCATTTCTAAGGCACCGTATAGGATGGCTCCAGTGGAACAGGATGAAGTGAAACGGCAGATTGAGGAACTGTTGGGAAAAGGCTTTATTCAACCTAGTGCATCACCTTGGGGAGCACCAGTGCTTTTGGTAAAGAAGAAGGATGGATCGATGAGGATGTGTATCGATTACCGAGAGCTGAATAAGGTCACTGTTCAGAATAAGTATCCGATTCCTCGAATTGATGATTTGTTCGATCGTCTACAAGGAGCGGCTGTATTCTCCAAAATAGATCTTCGATCAGGATATCACCAAGTACGAGTGAAAGTTGAAGATGTGCATAAAACTGCGTTTAGAACTCGGCATGGGCATTACGAATTCTTAGTTATGCCATTCGGAGTGACAAATGCACCCGCAATCTTCATGGCTTGATGAACAGAGTTCTGAGGCCGTTTATTGATTCTTTCGTCGTGGTGTTTATCGATGATATTCTCGTGTACTCCAAGTCTGAGGAGGAGCACACCGAGCATCTGGCAGCAGTTTTGCAGAAGTTGGAAGAGCAGAAGTTGTATGCCAAGTTATCCAAGTGTGATTTCTGGAAATCTGAAGTGGCATTCCTAGGTCACATCCTTTCTAAGGAGGGAGTGGCAACTGACCCTCAGAAGATAGAGGCAGTGAGAGATTGGGCTAGGCCTACTACAGTGAAGGAAGTCAGAAGTTTCCTTGGGATGACTGGATACTACAGGAGATTCATTCAAGGTTATGCTCAGATAGCTGTACCGCTTACTGGACTGACCAAGAAGAATGTGAGCTTCAAGTGGACTGAGCAATGTGAGGCGAGCTTTCAGGAGTTGAAAGATAGGCTAACTACTGCACCTATTTTGGCTTTGCCTAGAGCAGGTGTTGAGTATGATGTTTATAGCGATGCTTCACATCGGGGGCTTGGTTGTGTCTTAATGCAAGAAGTTAAAGTAATCGCTTATGGGTCTAGGCAACTACGACCGCATAAGAAGAATTATCCGACTCATGATATGGAGTTGGCGGCGATTATCTTTGCTTTGAAGCAATGGAGGCACTATGTGTACGGTGAGAAGTTGAATATGTACACAGATCACAAGAGCTTGAAGTATATATATCAGCAGAGGGATCTCAATCTGAGGCAGCGGAGATGGTTGGAAGTGCTCGAGGATATGCGACCTGAGATCAAGTATCATCCTGGAAAGGCTAGTGTTATTGCTGATGCACTTAGTCGCAAGAGCAGTTTGGCCAGTTTGATTACAACTCAGAGGCATCTGATTGAGGAGTTGGACCGAGCAGGTATTGAGGTTGTCTTGCAAGGATTGGGAGCATCTTTATCTCAGTTGAGGCTTCAGCCTACTTTGAATGCAAGGATCATTGCAAGTCAGGAAGTTGATGCCGATATCTTGAAGATGAAGGAGCAGGTTGATGCTGGCAGGTTGCCCGGATTTCAAACCAGGGCTGTGGTTCGGAGATAGGCTGTGTGTTCCAAATCAGGCGGACCTGAAAGAGAGTATTCTTCAGGAGGCGCATGCTACTCTTTTGTCGGTACATCCTGGGAGTACTAAGATGTACAAAGACATCAAACAGCATTTCTGGTGGTCAGGTTTGAAGCGGGATGTGGCTGAATTTGTCGCGAAGTGTGAGGTTTGTCAGCAAGTCAAGGCCGAAAATCAGAGACCCGGAGGTCTATTACAGCCGTTACCTATTTCGGAATGGAAGTGGGATAACATCAGTATGGATTTCATCACGGGATTGCCTAAGAGTCCTAAAGGCAATGATGCGATTTGGGTTATAGTCGATCGACTAACCAAGTCCGCTCACTTTTTGGCGATGAAACTCACTGCTTCGATGGACAAGTTAGCTGAGTTGTACGTTGGTGAGATTGTCAGACTTCATGGTGTTCCCTCAACTATTGTGTCTGATCGAGATGCGCGGTTTACGTCGCATTTCTGGAGGAGTCTTCAGGCGGCTTTGGGTACCAAAACAGATTTCAACACTGCTTTTCATCCGCAAACCGATGGGCAGACCGAGAGAGTCAACCGTATTCTTGAGGATATGCTTCGGTGTTGTATACTAGACTTTGGGAGCAGTTGGGAAAGGCATTTACCTTTGGTAGAGTTTGCCTACAACAACAGTTTTCAGGCTAGCATTAGAATGGCGCCGTATGAAGCTTTGTATGGCAGAAAGTGCAGGACTCCTGTTTGTTGGTATGAAGTTGGGGAGCGTCAGTTGTTTGGTCCTGAGCTTGTGCAGCTGACTTCTGAGAAGATTGATCTGATCAGGAAAAGGTTGGTAGAAGCTCAGAACAGGCAGAAAAGCTATGCAGACAACCGGAGAAGGGACCTTGAGTTTGAGGTTGGTGACTTCGTCTTTCTAAAGGTATCACCCAGTAAAGGTGTGGTTCGATTTGGCAAAGGCGGGAAGTTAGCCCCGAGGTTTATAGGGCCCGTATAAGATATTGAAAAGGATCGGGAAAACTGCTTACCGGCTTGAATTACCGGGAGAGTTATCTCAGGTGCACAATGTCTTCCATGTGTCTATGCTAAGAGGTTATATTCCAGATCCGAGTCATCACTTGCCAGAAGTGTCGGAAGGTTTGCAGTTAGACCTGAATTACATGGAGACTCCTGTCGAGATTGTTGACCGTAGGGAGAAAGTCTTGAGGAATAAGACGATACCAATGGTCAAAGGTAGTCTGGAGAAACCACTTGGTTGAAGAGGCTACTTGGGAATCTGAGGAGAGGATGTTGAAGGACTATCCTGAGCTTTTTGCTTGATTGTATTTGTTTGATTGTATCTTTGTATCCTTCGTTTTGTTTTCTGTTTTCTCGCTCTTGGCTGTAGTTCCGGGGACGGAACTATTCTAAGGAGGGAGTGATGTAATACCCTGATTTTTCAAATACATGAAAGATTATCTATTTTCTGCATATGGTATGCTTGTATAGCATGTTGACTATTATTTTTCAACAAGATGGATAAGAACATTGTTTTTATAAAGTATTTTTCCCTAAAGCCCAAATGTTAATTTATTTTATTTATTTTTCTTCTACAAATAACGATTTTGGCCCAATTGATTTTTAGCCCATGAAATTAATCTTTTATTATTTTCTACAACTTGTATGTGTAACATTTTCTTCTAAAAAGACTTATTATTTTGTACGCACAAGTTTTGTAGGGGGGGATTGGTGTACTCACGTGCATATTGCATACACGTGTGGAGCACACTCTAGCTTGGCCGGATTATGGTGTAGTGGGTAGGAGATCATGGGTGGTTTCTTAAGGTATGGGTAGTTTTCTTAACTCCCTTATCAATCTCAGCCCTTGATTTTCCAACTTCCTAGTGCATCTCAACTCTCCATCTCACTCTAGTTTATGTATAAATACCCCTTCTCATTCCCTATCTCTTTTACACTAAGATTATTATTGTAAGAGAGTTATTTGTGAGTTTGTGTGTGGGAGCTTTTCTGTGGAGACGAGCAGCATTTCTGAGGAGCTCAGTGTGGAACAAAGGAGCAAGGAGTGCAGCACCGTATCGAAGAGCTTTTGCGGGATTTCGTTATTTCTTCATATAAGGTGGGTGTTTCTCAGGACTTCTAATGTAGGAAATATACTATGATGATTATGATTGCTACCATATTGTGAAATGTGAATTCAATGTAGTAGAATTGCCATGAACATGCTGTTGATAATAAGATAAATTGGGTCGGTACAGTCGACTGTCGTATAGATAAGTCGACTGGTACGAGACAATTTATTTATGATGTGGTGATAAACATGTATGCAAATAGACATAATGGTGTGAATTATTAGTTTGTATTTCCCTATGACACATATGATGGAGGGAAGGTAAATGAATGAAAAGAGCTAGCGATGATTAATAACTTAAGAATTGTCGGAACAGTCGACTGACACTGTGTTCAGACGACTGGTACCGTACTTCAAGAATGACTATTTGGAAATTCCAGGAAACAAGATATTTTGTTATGTTGACCCAGTATAATGACTTGAGATTTATATCTTCATCATCGTAAGAAGTTATGAGCAATGTGAACGCATGTTTAAGTATCGTTTCTAAAGAGAAGAACATATTAGTAACTTGAATTTTCATGCTTCGTCGTTACTGAACAAATAAGAAGTGTGGTGTTTATAAAATATGGAATGTGCGTATACTGTAAGGAAAATGCATGTGAGAACGGTTAAAAGAATAATGTTTATTTTGAATTATGGAACTGATCAGTCGACCGAATGCGTGTAGCAAGTCGACTGAGCTGAACTTAGAATTGTGCTGTTGAAAATCTCAGGACAGACGACTGATGGATGAACAGTCGACTGTCATGTGGTTGACACTGTGAACATGAAAAGTTGCGGGACAGGCGACTGGTTATGTACAGCAGTCGACTATCCCGAGTAATTATGATGAACTTGTATTTGACTGTATAAGTCGACTGGTGTTCTTCCAAGTCGACTGTACAGAGTGGACTTTGATATGTGTGAATTTCATTTTATTTGCTGTTGGAAGTTGTGAATTTTATGATTGAAGTCTGTGGACTCTTTTTATGACTGTGTGGATCATGTAAAATGAATTATAGATGAGAATTGAGACTGAAATGAATATGATAGGTTGAGATCATGATGAGGAAGTCTGTGAGACTCTAATTGAATTATGAGCTGAAGTGCTCAATTGGAAGTTGTGAATTGTAAATTGAAACCGAGAGTAGCTAAGTCTCCCCCCGGCAGTGAAATGAATGAAATGAAATGAGAATTGAAAGGCCAAGGTTGGTCATGTATCGAAATGAAATGATAAGTCCAGTTTGGTGGAGAGGCTAACTCTAGAGCTTGATTTATATTCATGATTCTAATATTTAGTGCATAGTGAAGAGGTGATGAAGGTGAGAGAAAAACATGAGTATGAGAGCTAGGGTACGGTGCGGGTGTGTGAGCCGCAGAATGCATGCTTGATGAGTCAAGACATGGCGCGGGCACAACTCAGTAATGATCGGACTTTAGTCACGCTTATGGGGTGTTTTGGTGACTGCAAGAGGATTGTGTTCAGGGAGGAGGCTGAATTGTCGCAGAATGCATGCTTGATGAGTCAAGACATGGCGCGAAATTCTACTCCAGGGGCCAGGATACATGCTTGTACTCATAGAATCATCTAGGATACTCACTAAAATTACAGAAGTAGAGTAAGTCATGGCGAGTGATTGAACCCTACAAAAATGAAGAACGATTAAGAGGCTTGCCCTAGAACCTATGTAGTATGGGATGCATAGAATTCGAACAAGTGCGCATTAGTGTCATGTTAATTAAATAAATTGCATTAAGGATTAAGTGCACAATCACGACACGACATCATTAAGAGTTCCCTTTTGATTTACATGCTTATATTGAACAAGTTGTGATTTGTTAAGAAATGAGATTCATTATACTGTTACTGGCATAGAGAGGATGGCCATGTATAATTATCGTCGGTTGAATAAACTGACGTACCCACAGTTTTGTATGCAGGATAAATTACATGTAAAGAGGAATGGATGCATAAAGATCTTATCATGTTGTTGTTCATTTATGTAAATGTTGTATATTTTGCTTCCGCTGTGTAAAATTTAAATATAATATATTGTAAACTCTGATGTTAAAAGAAAAGTTTGAATTTCCTTGTAAAATTGTACTGAAGAAAGTGAAAAGATCCTGTAGAACATCTCGAATTCAGTGATTTGGGATTCGGGGCGTTACACTTCCTGCCATACAAAGCTTCGTACGACGTCATTCCAA
Organism: Hemerocallis citrina; assembly: GCA_017893485.1. Classification (NCBI taxonomy): domain Eukaryota; kingdom Viridiplantae; phylum Streptophyta; class Magnoliopsida; order Asparagales; family Asphodelaceae; genus Hemerocallis; species Hemerocallis citrina. The sequence goes on from CM030361.1 coordinate 174,254,768, forward strand.
TACTAGTCTGAAAACTATTGTTGTAGGCAAACTCTACCAGAGCCAAATGCCTTTCCCAACTGCCTCCAAAGTCTAGTACACAACACCGAAACATATCCTCAAGAATACGGTTGACTCTCTCAGTCTGCCCATCGGTCTGCGGATGAAAAGCAGTGCTGAAATCCATCTTGGTACTAAGAGCTGTCTAAAGACTCTTCCAGAAATGCGAAGTAAACTGTGCATCTAAATCAGACACAATGGTTAACGGAACACCATGAAGCCTGACGATCTCTCCAACATACAGCTCGGCCAATTTGTCCATCGACAAAGTGAGTTTCACCGCTAAGAAGTAAGCAGACTTGGTTAGTCGATCAACTATAACCCAAATCGCATCATTGCCCTTGGAACTCTTGGGCAAACCCGTGATGAAATCCATACTGATGTTATCCCACTTCCATTCTGGAATAGGTAACGGTTGCAATAGACCTTCGGGTTTCTGATTCTCGGCTTTGACCTGCTGACAGATCTCACACCTCGCCACAAACTCAGCCACATCCCGCTTCAAACCTAACCACCAGAAATGCTGCTTAATGTCCCTATACATCTTGGTACTCCCAGGATGTACAGACCAATGAGTAGCATCTGCCTCCTAAAGAATGCTCTCCCGCAATTCTGCTTGATCCGGAACACACAGCCTCTCTCCAAACCAGAGCACTTCATCCCTGATCTGAAACTCGAACAATTTGCTAGCACCAACCTGCTCCTTCATCTTCTGAATCTCTGCATCTTCCTTCTGACTTATGATAATCCTTTCATTCAGCATTGGTTGAAGCCTCAACTGAGCTAAAGATGATCCCAAGCCTTGCAGAACAACTTCAATAACAGATCGATCCAACTCCTCTGCAAGACGCTCCTGAGTTGTAATCAAACCAGCCAGACTGCTCTTACGGCTAAGTGCATCAGCAACAACATTAGCCTTCCCAGGATGGTACTTGATCTCAGGACGAATGTCCTCAAGTACTTCCAGCCATCTCCGTTACCTCAGATTCAGGTCCTTCTGCTGATAGATGTACTTCAAGCTCTTATGGTCTGTGTACATGTTTAGTTTCTCACCATACACGTAATGTCTCTATTGCTTTAGGGCAAAGATAATCGCAACCAACTTCAGATTATGAGTCGAATAATTCTTCTCATGCGGTCTTAGTTGTCTAGACCCATAAGCGATCACTTTCCCCCCTTGCATTAAGACACAACCAAGCCCACGATGTGAAGCATCGCTGTAGACATCATACTCAACACCTGCTCTAGGCAAAGCTAAAATGGGAGCAGTAGTCAGCCTCTCTTTCAACTCCTGAAAGCTTGCCTCGCACTGCTCAGTCCACTTGAAGTTCACATTCTTCTTAGACAGACCAGTGAGCGGCACGGCTATCTGAGCATAGCCCTGAATGAACCTCCTGTAGTATTCAGTTAGCCCAAGAAAACTCCTGATTTCCTTTACTGTAGTAGGCCTTGCCCAATCCTTCACCGCCTCTATCTTCTGCGGATCAGTTGCCACTCCCTCCTTAGAAACGATGTGACCCAGGAATGCCACTTCAGATTTCTAGAAATCGCACTTCGACAACTTGGCATACAACTCATGCTCCAGAAGCTTCTTCAAAACTGCTGCTTGATGCTCCGTGTGCTCCTCCTCTGACTTGGAGTACACAAGGATATCGTCGATAAACACCACGATGAAAGAATCAATAAACGGCCTCAGAACTCTGTTCATCATATCCATCAAGATCGCAGGTGCATTCGTTACTCCAAACGGCATAACTAAGAATTCGTAATGCCCCTGTCGAGTTCTGAGCGCAGTCTTATGCACATCTTCAGTCTTCACTCGAACCAAATGATATCCTGATCGAAGATCTATTTTGGAGAAAACAGCTGCTCCTTCTAGACGATTGAACAAGTCATCAATTCTTGGAATAGGATACTTATTCTGAACAGTGACCTTATTTAGCTTTCGATAATCGATGCACATCCTCATCGAACCATCCTTCTTCTTTACCAACAGCACCGGTGCTCCCCAAGGCGACGCACTCGGTTGAATAAAGCCTTTCTCAAACAGTTCCTCAATCTGTCATTTGATCTCATCCTGCTCCACAGGCACCATTCTATACGGTGCCTTAGAAATAGGTGCACTTCCTCGCTGAATAGTGATGCCGAACTCCACATCACAATGTGGGGATAACCCAGGCAAATCTTCCAAGAACATAGTCGGATAATCCCAAACCACAGGAATTTGCTGCACCTCAACAGGAATCACCTTCTTGCTGATTGCTACCACCAGCCCAGAACATCTCTTCTTCCCTTGGAAGGTGACTTCAGGACCACCTGGAGCCTTTACTGTTACTTCCTTGGTCTTGTACTCGATGCTTGCACTGTACACCGACATCCAATCAATGCCAATGATAACATCGACTCCCAAGGCATTCAGCTCGATCATATCAATCCCCAAATTTTTGCCCCCAATCTCGATCTCGCAGTTCACATAGTACTGATCAGTGGTTAGAGTCTCCCCTAATGGAGTAGCTACTGCTAAGACCTTTCCTGGAATGACTTTCGGTTCAACTCCCAAAACTTTAGCAAACTTAGGTGATACAAAAGTGTGAGAGGACCTAGTATCGAACAAACTAACAGCTTTCTTTCCATTCAAAATAAGTTCTCCTATTACATAACACACAGTCACTACATAATAGTTCACTATAAAAAGCGGGAAAAAGAGAAACAACAGAAAACACTCCTAAACATCCTCCCTCGTACCAGTGATGACGTGATCCACCTCATCAGCGTCAGCCTCAGTCAAGACAAATACTCACCCCTGCTGGTACGACTTCTTCCCAACTTGCTGCGTTGGTCCACTACGGGTGACATTCTGCGGCTTGGGGCATTGAGACTTGTAATGTCCCGTCTCACCACAGTTAAAGCAAGTCACCACAGAAGGTCTTACCCAATTATTTCCGGGTCTCCCAGCTATGTTGACAGCATTCGCTCCCGTCGGTTTGAACCTCTAAGCTGACGGCTGCCCCCTGAAATTGCCAGAAACTGTGGGCCTCTTCCTAACGTTCCAGTTGTTCCTCCGATTCTGAATAATGTGGAACTACTCCATATCTGCCTCAGTGGCTGCAGCTCATTCAACCAACTTGTCAAACTTTCTGATACCGAGGGGTATCATCCTGAATCTCAGACTTGGTCTCAAACCAAGCTCGAACTTTCGAGCCTTCTTCGCCGCGTCCATCACCAGTTCGGGTGCATACCTCGAGAGTTGAGTGAATCTTGTCTCATACTTCCTAACCGACATACCGCCCTGCTGCAGCGCTAGAAATTTCATGGCCTTCTTCTCCTGGATGTCTGATGGAAAATAATGACTGAGAAACTCCTCCAAGAATTCCTTGTAGCCAAGAACAATATCTCCCATCGTCCACTTCATCGACTTCCACCACACAACCGCATCCTTTTCGAACTGTAGTGCAGCCAACTTCACCTTGCTGCTCTCCGGAGTCTCCAAAACTTCGAAGATAGTCTCTACAAGTCGGATCCAGTTGTCAGTCGTGTCAGGGTCTGACTTTCCCTCAAATACGGGTGGTTTTATCTACTAGAATGATTCCACGAGTTTGATTGCTCGGGTACTGGATTCACAGGCACTCTACCTTGGTTCTGATTCATAGCAACGGCATTGAGTGTCTGATAAACCCTAGCTAGCTCCGTTTCCAAGTCTAGACCTTCTCCGCTTCTAGCTCTTCTTCCGGCCATATTCTGATGCAAAAGATCCATTAAATTCGAAGTAGAAAACATGAATTTAAATCTGCTCTTCATTTCATTGAATTTAAAACTTTGTGCCATTCCCGAGCTGGACGACACAGGGTAGTAGGGAAGGCACGGCACAAGAGAGGATCCGAGGCGCTGTGAATCAACATGAGGGTTTTGAACCCTTTCATGTGATCAGCAGGATCACCCTCACTGTTGTAGGTCTCAAATTGGGGATGCCTGAAATTTCTAGGGATCTCGGCTTCTAAGATTTGAGAGGAGAATAAGGGTCGATTCAGCTGGTATCCTCGCCCCGGTAGTGATCCACCCTCGAGGAGATGGGCGAGGCGGTTCTCCATCTCCTGAAGGCATCAAAGGATGACGTCATCTTGTTCCGATGGGCGGGTCGAACCGTGCGATTCGCTGCCTCGGGCTTCTGGCTGAGGGTAGGAGTCGTTACGCGCCTATGTCTTGGGACCGCCTCGGATATCCTGGAGGACCACATTCCTAAAGTATTGGAACTCGGCCCTCGTGACTGGGTTGTACTCTACTTGGCCGCACGAAGGCAGAGGTCCCCCTGGGCGAGTGGCTGTATGCTTGTTCCTGTTCTTAGGATGGTTGTCTGCCATGGTTCGGGACCGAATTGGAAGCGGCCCCTGCCCTAGACCGGTTGATCTGCCGGTTCTAGATTACATGCCATAAGTCCGGAGTAGCGACCAAGCATGAAGCGCTCGGTTCGGTTCCTGCCGCACCATTGTGTCGACGTTGATAAGGGCCATAGGCATTCGCATGGCTATGGAAGGGAGGAAGATCTGGACGATGTCCAGAGTTGAAAGCTTTTCTGGCTTTGGGAGCCATGGGAAAGTTTGGCTTCGAGGTGACATCCTCGGATAGGATCGGACAAGTGTTAGTGTCGCGCTTCCCACAGACGGCACCAACTTGATGCTGCTTGTTTTTTGGTGTGGGGGCAACAGGTGTGTGTTCTTATAATTTGTGAAGCAGAAAGCACGGTACTGGTGTTGATCCGATCCTAGGCTATAGGACCGGCTCGGGAGTAGCAGGAGAGAGGTAGAGGATGGGTGCTCAGCTCGGATCTCGTAGCTCGGCTTGGATCTTCGTAGCACGGATCGGATCTTCGTACCTACACACTGCCTAGAAACCCCGGGAGAGTTCCCGGAGACAGGCCATCCGACGACCTAGTTAGTCACTGAGAAAGTAATATTAGCTAGGGCTCAGGGGAGAAAAAGTTTATTACCTCTAGATGGAAGGAAGGGGTCAAGTATTTATCGGTGTAACACAGACTGAATTCAAAGTTCCATAGGATTTTTACACTTCTCTTCGTACAATTTTACAAGGAATTAAAAACTTTTGTTACATCAGAGTTACATTTACATTACATATTTACAGCGGAAGCAATTTACAACAAATTACATAAATAGAAATGTACAATACTTGAATCATTCTTTAAGCAGCATGCAAACTTTAGTCTTGTTAATCACTTTATCCTACATAGAAACTGTGGACACGTCAGTTGCTTACAACCGACGAAATATTACACACGGCTATCCTCTCTTTGCCGAACAGTATAACGATTTTCAAATACTTAAACAAACCAAAAACTTGATCACAAACAAAACTACAAAGGGACTATCCTATTGATGTCGTGTTGTGCGGTGCGCTTAGTCCTTAATGCAGTTATGTATGTCACATGACACTAATGCGCACTTGTTCAGATTCTATGCACCCATACTACATAGGTCTGAGGGCAAGCCCTCAACCATTCTTCATCTTATAGGGTTCAATACCTCGTCATGACTTAAACTACTACAGTAACTACGATAAGTATTATAAATGTTCTATGAGTTACGAGCTCATGTCCAGACAGCTTAGAGGGGAATCCCACGTCATGTCACGACAAATCGTAAAGAACCTATGGACAATTCAGCCTTCGTCATGGGACATGACACCACCCACAGTCACCAAACACCCCTACAAACGTCGCATGTGGTATGGACTCCTGGAGACATATCTACGTCATGACACGACGCAACGTGTAGACAGCGTGTGAATATTCTCATGCCGTAGCTCCGAGGCCCTCATACTCGTGTTTTTCTCTTACTTTCCTCACATCTTCACTATGTGTCTGGTCCTTAGTTATTTGAATTATGAACAAAATCAATTCTCTAGAGATAGCTCTAAATAAATAGATAAACTAGACAAAAATTTAAACCTTGCAAGTGTACGAATCGTTTATAGAAGCGTAGTGAAAAGCAAGGGTCGATCCCACAGAGATTGTAGTACTTAACTCACTAATCAATAAAACAAAGAAAAAAAAATAAATGCAAATCATAAAGTTTGTTCTAAAAGTTTATTTGAAAGGAAATGAAGAGATTAAAAACTAGATCACGTAGTATATCAAAAATATCAATTAAATGAGTTGGGCTTGATTTCCACCTATAGTTAAGAATGCTAGATTACCTTCTACACCATTCTCATCACTCATGTTGTTCCTTTAAGGGCATGGTATCTAATCCTTAAAGTTAATGTTTCCCTAGGCCAAGAATTAGGCATGGTATCTACTCTAATTCGTTTCTTTCCTTAAGTATTTAGCATGGTATCTACTAAGTTGTACTTGAAGAAAGCGTAGGAACAATGGAAACGAATAAACACTCAAGGCTCTAGAAGTTGGTATCAAATCTAGATCCATCAAGTTGATTAAACCAAGAACCCCTAAAGATTCCTGTGTTACAAGTATGAGCACAAGATACGGATCGTCCCTATACTCATATAACAGAATCAATTTTATAATAGGCTAACTTTATAATATCAGGTTCTTCAGATCAGTCGACTGTTTTGAAGAACTTCCTAACAATTGTAGATTCATATTATAAGTTTGATCATGATAACTCGGTTCAATCAATAAGTGATAGAAATAGTGTTCAGAAGATTATAACATTACATGACTATGGTTTCAATCTGCCCAACAATGAAATTAGTTGCACATATTCATAATAAAAATATTGTAACTAATAAATTTGTTCAAGGATTGCATTACAACAATTAGAGAGAGGAGAAAAAGATAAAAAATTAATTGCAAACCCCTCTTCTGTCTTTCTGTCTCAAAAAAAACCGAACGCTACCAGTCAGAACGATGCTGTCCCGTTGCACCTGGTGATTCGAAGCCAGTCACACGCATCAATCGGAGCACTATCGCCCGTCACTTCGAAGCCAGTCGAACCAGAATGAAGCCTCTGTGAATCCTGGTGATGCGTCAGTTTGAAGCCCACGTCAGCACCTGAACATGCGTGCCTGCTGCTTCTTGTTCCTTTAATCCGAAAAGAAGAGACAGACGAGTCTCTCTGTTTCTCTCTCTTACTTTTCCTTCTTTTTTTCTTTTTGTTCGCTGGCTTCCCCTTTCGTCTTCTAGCTTCTCTATTTATAGGAGTAGGTCTAGTACGGCAATAGGATTTGGATGTATCAGTAGATTAGGATATATCTGCAAAGATACAAATCAGAATTTAATATTTAAATTTAAATTTAATTCGATAAACTTAAAATAACAGATTTTTATCTTTTTGCCTTATCCAAATCCATGTAAATTTATTTTTTTCCTTTTATACCCTTATAACAATTAAAATTGTATTTTGCTCCTATTTTATTATTTGTAACACATAAAATTTAACAAATCCTTGAAAATAATAAAAAGTTTTTCTTTGTTTTATTGATTTTTATTAGAAATAATCACTTTTTGCATTAAAAATCTTATTTGTTCATAAATAAATAATCAATTGAAATCTTAGAGAAACAAGACGACTTATAGACAATATAATTGAAAACAAGCACTTTTAATGGGTTATTGAATACAAATATTTGTATAAAAATTAGACACATCATTAGCCCTTCCACTATATCGGTCTTAACCATTTATATAATACGACCCAAATCTTGAGGGTGAATAGAGGGCTAGGATGATATCAAATGGTCGGGATCAAGGGTCTAAATGAACTAGGGAGTTATAGAAACTACCCATGATGAAGCAACCAACTCTCCACCACTTCCATCTCTCCCACTCTCCTATGCATAATCCGGCCTATGGTAAAAGGGTGTGCATTGCACACTCTAGTGCATGCACGTGCCAACTAGTACCCCCTTTTTACAAGTTGTTCATATGAATTTAATTAATTGTTCACTAAACTTGTCTACACTACAAGTTAGATTAATAAAAAGAGAAATTAAGTTAAATGGGCTCACTAATGGGCCAATTAACCATGGGCTCTACTAATTAAATTAATTAATTAATTAAGATGTGCTAAAAAGAGACAATTAGGCCTAGAATTTAATTAAGCTTTTAAGAATAATGTTTTTGGAAAATAAAGAGAACAATTACTTGTTCATGCTATAAAGAAATATTTTTATAAAAGAAAAAATATACATATAAAATTATACGTGCAGAACACGTAAATTTACGAACTCTTGGTAAATAGAAATTTATGGTGTTAATATAGGCATGGCTAACGGGACTGGAACCATATTTGGTCGGGTTAGGCCCGTCTTCCAGTGGGCCCTTGAATGGGCTGAAGCCCGTTGGACCTGTCTTGACTTGATAATCATAGGGGAGCGATATTTGAGGAGATCTGATGACTCAGATGGGGCCACGCCATCCATACCATATCATCTGTATTGTCATCCTCGCTTTTCCATCATTTCCCCTAGCTCCTTAATGATTAGTAATGCTATTTTATTCTTAATTGACGCTCTTCCATTGAGTTCTATATCCTTTTTTCCCCTTAAATTTTCAATAATAAGTTCAGTTATCTCTCACCTCTGAACTTATACTTATTTTTTTTGAAGGAAAAGGTGGAATATGGCCACCTTATTTCATTAATAAGAGCTTAACGAAACAAACCCAGAGTACTTATTGTCGTGAACTTTTAGGGCTTACAGATCCAAGTCATTGAAAAAGCTGCCATGGAAGGTTTACTTTCTAGTAAGTATCTTACTACTTTTATGAATATAATTCTTCCTGTTAATATATATTTTTTATTGTAGTCATCTTACCTCTCCAGAAATCCTGTAAAATATTTAATTTGTATTATTACTGCATCATCTTTTTTCTATAGAACTTTTTCGATATGTGATGCTGCTTATTTTTTGTGCGGGAGCAACAGGTGTGAGTTATTGTAAATTGGAAAGTGGAAGGAAAATATCTCAACTGCTTATCCGGTCTATTACTAGAGGTCAGCTCGGAAAAGTAGCTGGTGATTGGCTGACCGGAACACTTGCAAATCACCTAGAAACATCGGGAGAAATTCCGGTGACAGACCCTTCGACGATCTAGTTAGTCACTGGAAAGGGTAAGAAAGCTAGGGTTCAGGTGATATTTTTTTTACCTTATTCAAGGGGGAGAGGGCCTGGTATTTATAGGCAGAACAGGTATCTAACCCTACTGGTTCGGGTTATACCCATTTGTCTGTGGGTCTGAAGTTGTAGAAGGCCCGTTGGACATTTTGACCTGATGATCTGAGATGAACGAATATTGAGGAGATACATCAACTGACTGGCAATGGGGGAGAAAACATAGCATGTCACAACAAAAGCGTCGATTCGAGGCGTCAGCAAAACACTGTCGTCTGTTCCGCCCTGATTGGGCCACGTCACTTATACCTACATCATAACCCCCCCACTCCTAGAGGGTTGTGTGCATCCTCCGTTAAGGAGTAGTCTCTTCTTGTGAGAAGATCAGAAGCGAGTGTTTTTGTAAAGATGAGATAGTGAGCTCCCGAAATAAGTGTTTTTGGTTGGGGCCGAGCCGAGCTGAGCTTGGTGGGTCGGTGTCAAGTGCTAAGAGCGAGGTGCTTTTTGAGAGGAAACTATGTACCTACTCGAGGCACGTGCCGAGCTCCGAGCTTAGGGGTCGGTGCCGAGCGCTTCGAACGAGGCACTTTGTGAGAGGAAGTTGCTTGTTTGCTCGAGGTACATGCCGAGCTTCGAGCTCGGGGGTCGGTACCGAGCCCTTCGAGTGAGGTGCTTTCTGAGAGGGAGCTATGTGCCTGCTCGAGGCACGTACCAAGCTTTGAGCTTGGGTTCCAATGCCCAGCGCTTCGTGCAATGCACTTTCTGAGAGGAAGCTGTGTGCCTACTCGAGGCACTTGCCGAGCTTTGAGCTTAGGGGTCGATGCCGAGCATTTCGAGTGAGGCACTTTGTGAGAGGAAGCTGCATGCTTGCTCGAGGTACGTGCCGAGCTCTGAGCTAGGGGGTCGGTACCAATCCCTTCGAGGGAGACACTTTATGAAAAGAAGCTATGTGCCTGCTCGAGGCATGTGCTTAGCTTCGAGCTTGGGAGTCGGTATCGAGCACTTTGAGTGAGACACTTTCTGAGAGGAAGTTGTGTGCCTACTCGATGGGCCATACTTTGAGGTGCCTTTTGGGAGAAATGTGGCTGCCTGCTCGACACACATGCCGAGCGTCGAGCTTGATGGCCTTGCTTTGAGGTGCTTTTTGGGAGAAAGCTGGCTGCCGGCTCGTGGCACATGCCGAGCGTCGAGCCTGATGACCTTTCTTTGAAGTGCCTTTTGGGAGAAAGCTGGCTTCTTGCTCGAGGCACATGCCGAGCTTCGAGCCTGATGGTCTTATTTTGAGGCACTTTTTGGGAGAAAGTTTGTTGCCTGCTCGAGGCACATGCTGAGCATCGAGCCTGATGGCCTTTCTTTGTGGCGCCTTTTGGGAAAAAGTTGGTTGTCTGCTCGAGGCACATGCCTAGCGTCAAGTCTGACGGCCTTGCTTTGAGGCACCTTTTGGGAGAGAGCTGGCTGCCTACTCGAGGTACATATGAGCGTCGAGTCTATTAGCCTTACTTTGAGGTGCTTTTTGGGAGAAAACTGGTTGCCTGCTCAATGCACATGCCAAGCGTCGAGCCTGATTGCCATACTTTGAGGTGCTTTTGGGAGAAAGCTGTTTGCCTGCTCGAGGCACATACCGAACAATGAGCCTTGGGGGCTGATCAAAAGCTTGTTTCTTTGATGGTGGGCTCGAAGTGTATGCCTGAGGCTCGAGCATTTTGGACTTGGAGAAAAATTTGACTTGAAGAGGAGTTGTGCTGCACGTGGACCACTCCTGTAGTGACACATGTGATGCTGACGTCATGTTTACGGATATGGAGGAGTCACTGAATTTGTGGAAATCGAGGAGTTGCTGGGTTTAGTATATATCTCCCACCCCTTTCTCATTTTTTGCTTTAGCTCTCTCTCTCTAATTCTCCAAGCTTTCCTATCTAAGTCTCCAAGCTTTTTTCTATAACACAGCATAGCCACCGGCGGTGAACGTTTCGGCACTTTAAACAGGTTAGTAATTTCATAATGTCGATGGCTCAGTCCAGGTTCGTCAGCCTCTACATCGATTCGGTGTGATGATTCATGTCTCTCTGACTCCACGTCTTGTGTGACAAGGGAGACGGTTTATGACGTCCAGCCACTCCACAGTATAAACCTTTCGTTGTGGATTCGAGCGACTCGGAAGGAAGTGTGCGCATGGAGGAGGATGGTGATGGGTATAGTGGAGGAGGACGAGGTAGTTGAAGGAGTGGAGGAAGATGAGGCAGTTGAGGTTGACCCCATGGCAGAGGATCCCAATATGGTACCTTTGGTGATGCCTTCCCCTTCGAAGGGTCCCCTTGTCTGACGAAAGAAAATGAAGTGGACCCTGCCAGATAGTCCGGATGAGACGACTCCAGAAATTAGGCTCGACGTTCCCTTCCTTCAGCAGCCGAGCTGAATTAGAATGTATTCGGACGGCATCGAGGAATTAGGCCGGTATGGTGTGCAACCGTCTTCGCAGTTTGAATGAAGATCTCAATGGATAAAACGCCCACCGTTTTGACCGCAGACGATCTTTCGGTCATCTGAGCCAATTACTTTATTGGTCCAGAGCACGAGATGTTGGTCCCCAACCCTGGGGCCCGATCCACATATGACTTAGCATCGTGCTTCTGCGTGTTCCCTGTGGATGCATTCACCTCGGGCTTGCGTCTGCCCATCCACCTCTTCATCCAGAAGGTCTTGTTGTGGGCATCATTGAGTCCAATGCATTACGGACCGAACTCTTGGAAGCAGCTAGTGTGCTTCATGCTCTTTGCTAAGAGAGGAGGGTGTTGCTAAGATTGAAATACTTTCAAGCTGTTTTAGGCATCAGCTCATCAGGAGAGTACGAAGGGGTCTACTATATCTCGCCCCACCAAGGAAAGAAGGTCATTCATATCCACCCGGACTCGATAAAGTGGTGGAAGGGAAAATATTTAGTCATTCGGAGACCCTGGGTGATACCCACAAAGTGGAACTTCTACAAGCCCAACCGTAAGTCCCCGAAAGATGATCTGGCGGTAGAGGAGTGGGCGGAAGTAGACCAGATAGTTGCGGGCAGCAGCATTGGTTGGCCGAATGTGATAAAGAGGCATCTAGCCCGAATCAGACTGAGCCCTATTAATTATAGTATGTCTTTCATTGCCTTTTAACCAAGTTATTTTCTTCGTCTTATGCACTTCCCTTTCTTTTGCAGATATGGACAATGCAGAGATCGCCGAGTGGATGGCCTAGATGAAGAAGAAGAAGGCTGAACGGGCTGAAAGGGAGAAGCAGGGGAAGGTCTCTTCCCAGGGGGTTCCGAAGAACCTTCCCAACTGGGGCCGAAGAGACAAAAGACTCGGGCGGTCCCCGGTACTCCCAGCTATTCTAAGACGGTCCCAAGCTCAAGTAACCTGAGGTTACTGAGGTTGTGAGGGGTAGCCTCCCTCCTATCAATCTGGAGTCCCAGGAGGTCATGGGCGACGCGGGGCTCCGGCCGTGGGCCCCTGATTGGGCCGTTCGGTTCGCCGATACCCTGTCTGAGGGTCCTGTGGCAATCGAAGCTAGGGGATGGACCCCCTAGGTGGTATTAAGGGTGATACCTTATGATCCGACCTATTCTATAGGCCAACACTTGGTGGTGTTAATTGGTTGTACCCTTCCTGTCAAAGGGATACAGTCTGTGCCTTCTCACGAGTTGGGAGCACGGGATCCGTATCTCGTCTATTAATTTTTGAAGTGCCATGATAAGGGTGGAAAGTATCCTGTCGGAGCTAGTGGATGGACCTCCGGAACTCCGTTATGCTTTATATCAAGAAAGACGAACAAGCCATAGACTACGGTCTATCTGCTAGGGGGCCACAAGAGATGCTTCGAGCTAACCTGTGTTGTAGTTAACTCCGAAGGTTTGTCAGATTTTTGAGTGAGGTTCGGTACGCCGGGAAATAGTGACAAATGGAGACACTACTATATGACTGCGAATGGCGGGATTAGACAGTTTCAGGGCAACCTCATCAGTCACGCTGTATCTTTAGAAACAAGTTGAGTATAAGAGTAGAATTCATGGCGCTAGTTCAAATCCCTATATATGAAGAAACGGCTTAATATGGGACGTATGTAGTTTGGGTTTCATACTGTTCCAGAGTTTTTCTTGCATTAGAATAAGTGCATCCTTGCTTTAGTTAATCCTGCATTAGATTCTAAGTCATAGCATACACTGACACATCAAGTATATATACACGTTTCTCTTTTCATCAATCTGTTTGTTTAAAGTTGAGAATCGCTACTAGTCATCAGCCTTAAAGCGTCAGTATATGTACTGACGTCCCCACTTCAATAGGTAATGGATTGCAAAACTACAGGTACAGGATTCAGGAGGACTCAAGGCAAGAGAAGCAAAGTGTTGATTTTGTTTCCATTGTAATATATGTTGGTTACCATTGTTTCAATTGTAAATTTATTTATGTTGAGAAGCATCCAAGTGAAAGTACCAAGTGTTATATATTACTTATTGTACTCTGATGTAATTTTTTTTGAAAGTTTGTAACACTTGGACTTGTATGGGTTTATTGTAACACTGATGTAATGTATTGCAGTTTTATAATATTCGGACTTGTAATACATTTGTGTTGAATAAAAAGTTTTAAATTTTTCTGTTTTTCTGTGTATTGTGGCTAATTGAAGGAAAAGATTCTGGCTTATGTCACGGTGTCCTAATGTATGGAAATCGGGGTGTTACAATTCGACTCTCCCCCATGGGGCCACCGTGAACACAGTGAAGGATGGCTGGCCCTTCTACCTCTTCAGGCTTGGGTTCCGCCTCAGTACGCCGAACGGTCACTCCAGGAGGGGGAGAAGCCCGTTGGTCTCGTTGATTGGTTCGAGTGAATTCCCTCAAGTAACCCTTCTGGATGAGGGCCTCTATCTCGTCTTAAAGAGTGCGACACGTATTGGTCTTGTGCCCGTGGTTCCGGTGGAACCGACAGTAAAATCTCTGGTCCCTTTTCTTGTGGTTTTTGGGTCGAGGAGGATGGCGAAAGATCCCCTAGTCCTCAATCTCTATAAGGATGGCCGACACACTTTGAGTCAGCGGGGTGAACTTTTCAAAGCGGGGGACCGGAGACCGTCGTTTTTGACCTGGGGGATCATTTTTAGACTTCTTCATGGGCTCCGGACCATATACCTTCCTCTTCCCCTTTGCAGGGGGTTTCTGTCAGGCTTTCAGGGTGCAGAGCTTCTTTGGCTCTAATGTACTTTTCAATCCTACGAAGGAGGTCAGGAAAATCGATCGGGGGCTTCATCGCCATGGAGACCTTTAGCTAGCCATGGCGAATGTTTTGTCGGAAAGCCGTGGATGCGACGCCAGCATCGAGAGAAGAGACTGCCCTGGCTTAAGTGGTGAACCTCTGTACAAAGTGCCACAGGGACTCCCCTTCCTTTTGTTTGAGATCCAAAAGTGATGCGCTCGTATTCTCGACCTTGTGACTGGTCACAAAGTGAGCGAGAAAGTTTACCTTGAGCTTTTCAAAAGTGAATATCGAGTTGGGGGCGAGCTTTGAGAGCCATTCCCTTGTCGGGCCACACAAAGTGGCAGGGAACGCTCGACAGAGGAGAGGATCCGAGGTGCTTTGAATCATCATGAGGGTTTTGAACCCCTCAATGTGATTAGCTAGATCACTCTCTCCATTGTATGTCTCGAACTGAGGTGGTCGGAAATTACTCGAGATCGAGGCATCAAGGATTTGAGCGGAGAATAGGGGTCCAGTAGGATGGTACCCCCGAATGGATTGGTCCTCCACCCTCGCTGATCTGAGCGAGGCAATTCTCCATCTCCTGGAGTCGCCTAAGGACTGTTGATTCTTGATTTTGATGATTACAACACACTGCAACATGTATCTATGCTATACCTTATAATTACAGGTTGTATACACAAAGGCCTCATTACTATACAGCTGAACAAATGTACAAGCACATGCTCTGGATAAAGACAATGACTTCACTCAAGACTCAAGTCAAGACCTATGCTTCATGTGTCATATATTGTTATGTCTTGTAACCAAATGTAATATTTTATATTTCTTGAGTCTTAGTATGATGTAAAGCCTTGTCACACACACATACACTCACTCTTTTACAAATGTGTGTTTTAAAACATAAAAAAAGGTCAAAACAGTTTGAAAAATAGTTTAGCTGTTGAGTACCAGTCGACCGATACCTATACCAGTCGACTGAGTCGGTACAAAACTGACTAAACTTATTCAAACTCTGACCAGTCGACTCATCATGGCAACCCAGTCGACTGTTCAAGTGCGTTTGACAGTTTTGTGTTTTTAAAATTGTTTTTCAAATTCAAATCTTTTTAGATCCGTTGGTTGACAGTTGAACAACTGATTCCCAACGTCCAGTGAATCTATCTCTATAAATAGAGATTGGAATCCACTGTTAAAAGGTCTAATACTCCAAGCATTTCTTTGAGATCTTAAGTGTTACATTTTCCAAGAGACAAAAGCTTTCAAATCACTAAGTCTTGGTTCTCCTTTTTCAGTCCAGTATAACATCTGATTTCGTTCTGGACTGAAGATAAAAGTCAACCTTTTTTAGCCACGTACTATATCACAAATCACAAACAAGGCTATAGGTTGATTGTAAGAAAAATTTATTGTTTTTCTTTTCCTCTCGGTTGGAGAGTAGGACTCTAGGGTGTAGAGTCAGTTGTGTCACTCTTGGTGGAAGAGTGGGTTGCTTTCTCTGGTTGAGAGAAAGGACTACGGGTTAGACGAGGTTGTTGTCTGAACGCCGTAGGGTATTCTTGTAAACTTTTTCAAGAATAGTGGAAATCTCAAGTGGGTTGCTTAGGGACTGGATGTAGGTCGGGAGGACTGAACCAGGATACATCGTGTGCACTCTGTGGTTGTACTTCTCTTACTTGCATTATATATTTTTCTCAGTTTGAGTTGTTTCTGTGAAACCTGTCTGGACAGTCGACTGAGTACTTTATAAGTCGACTGGTCAGACTCGTATACTCTGATAGTTTTTCTGGTTGTTAAGACGACTGTCTTAACTCTGAGTCGACTTCACTGATTTGTTTGAATTACCTTTTCAGTCGACTGGTTTACTCTTTAAGTCGACTGCACAGAAGAAAAATCTGTATTCCGCAATTTAATTTTTATAAACACTATTCACCCCCCTCTAGTGTTTGTTGTCTCGCCTACAGGATCCAACAAGGACAGCATCATCCCTCCTCGGAGGTCGAGTCGAGATGTGTGACTCGCTACCTAGGTTTTCTCTTCCTGGATGGGGTCATCGACTGGTTGTTCAGTCCTGGGGCGCCTCAGATGGCTAAGAGGACCTCGTTCCTGAACTTCTGGAACTCGGTCCTCGTGACCGCGACCTCTTCGTATTGGACCGTTGGACATCATCGATCTCTTGGTGAGCAACTGCACCGTTGCTCCTGACCTTGTAGGCTATGGGTCGGAACCTGGACGGAGGAGACAACTCCTCTCCTGGAACGGTCGAGCTATTTCCATAGGTTGTCCTCAGATTTTCGATTGTTGATGATCTAGTGAAGGTCATCAGCTTCCTGGCACTCGCGTCACCTAGCGACTAAGTGTGAGGTGCTCAGACCCGGACCCAAGGGATTCTCGGGCCGGTGTCTTTGGGAACCCTGTGTGTCTGCCTGAATGTGAGTTTGGTGATGATGGTCGGCACACCACCCCACCGTTGCCGCCCTCCTTGGTTTAGGAGCCATAGGAGGCGAGGAGTCTGGAGATCAGAATCTAGTTTTGGGTTTGTCAAGTCTTTCCCACAGACGGCGCCAATCTGATATTGCTTGTTTTTTTGTGCGGGAGCAACAGGTGTGAGTTTTTTTAACTTGTAAAGTGGAAGAGATAGATCTCAACTGCAGATCCGGTCTGTTATTCGGCTCGGAAAAGTAGCTAATGGTTGGCAGACTGGAACACCTATAAATTGCCTAGAAACACTGGGAGAAATCCCAGCGACAGGCCCTCCGACGATCTAGTCAGTCACTGGAAATGATAAGAAAGCTAGGGTTCATGTGAGAAATTTTTGATTACCTTCTTCAAGGGGGAGGGGGCCTTGCATTTATAGGAAGAACAAACAGGTATCTAACCCTACTGGGTCAGGTTAGACTCGTTTTTCTGTGGGCCTGAAGTTGCAGAAGGCCCGTTGGACCTTTTGACCTGATCTGAGATGAGCGAATATTGAGAAGATCTGATAGCCCTGATTGGGCGACGTCAGTTATACCCACATCAATATGCTAGTTGCATTACCTTGTCCTTTTCCTAAAAGTGTTTTTTTTTTTGTAATCAGATTTTTTCCTTTTTTTAATGAAGCAATTCTTTTTCTCATTTAAACACCCATCATAATTACCTTAAATATGAAAAATTCCTTCTCAAGGGTTCATCTCGGAATCACCTGTAAATCGCCTAGAAACACTGGGAGAAATCCCAGCGACAGGCCCTCCGACGATCTAGTCAGTCACTGGAAATGATAAGAAAGCTAGGGTTCATGTGAGAAATTTTTGATTACCTTCTTCAAAGGGGAGGGGGGCCTTGCATTTATAGGCAGAACAAACGGATATCTAACCCTTACTGGTTCGGGTTAGACTCGTTTGTCTGTGGGCATGAAGTTGCAGAAGGCCCGTTGGACCTTTTGACCTGATCTGAGATGAGCGAATATTGAGAAGATCTGACAGCCCTGATTGGGCGACGTCACTTATACCCACATCAATATGCTAGTTGCATTACCTTGTCCTTTTCCTAAAAGTTTTTTTTTTTTGTAATAAGATTTTTTCCTTTTTTTTAATGAAGCAATTCTTTTTCTCATTTAAACACCCATCATAATTACCTTAAATACGAAAAATTCCTTCTCAAGGGTTCATCTCGGAATCCATAGTCCTCAAGCAGAAAAAATGAAGTGAGCAACTCTGGTTGGCTAGGCCTTCCGTTGGTCCTGTTCGGAGGTCTGGGCATGCCCATCCTGTCAGGACAGCTCCGTATCCTTCTGCTGGATTTCCGAGGGGCGGTTTCTGCGACTTTTGCCAGATCCCTGGGCATGAGCGCAAAAACTGTTATCGTGCCTCTCGTTTATGCTTTAGGTGTGGCGCTGGTGATCATTCAGTGCGAGACTGCCCTGCAGCAGCAGTTGGCTCTTCCAGTCAGGAATCCTGTTCAACAGGCAACTCTAGCTCGTGGTCCAGTTAGGCCACCGCTTCCTCCTCAGCGCCAGATTTTCTGTTAGAGCACCGCTGTTCCGAGGAGAGGTCAGGCTTTCAACTTGACTGCTGCAGATGCTGAGACCGCTGAAGGAGTTGTGGCCGGTATATTTTGTTTTGTTGTTTTGATGTTTTATTTCTCTTTTATTTTCTTTCTTTTGGTCTTGCTTTGCTTCTTTATGTTATCTTCCTACATTGTTGTTTTTTTTTAATTGTCTATGCTTTCTCCTTGTCTCTGATTCCTTTTAGGTATCATCCTTGTTTGCTCTTTTCCTGCCCATGTTCTTTTTTATTCTAGAGCAACCCATTTTTTGTCTCCTCTCGATTTGTCGCTCGCCATCAGTTGGAGTACAACAACATGTCAGAGGTTTGGAACATTGTGATAGGTGGTGGAATTGTCATTTGTTCCCGGGAGTGCAGGCAACGTCCCGTGGTTATTGGGGATGCAGATTTCAAAGCCAACCTGATTATAATTGGGAATTCAGGATTCGACGTCATTCTTGGTATGGATTGGTTGGTTGAAGCCCACGCCATTATTGTTTGTTGTGCCATGAAAGTTGTCTTCAGAATTCCAGATCGAGCATAATTCGAGTTCCATGCCGAGGAGTCTTCTCTTAGCCAAGCAAGGACTGCAGTTGAACAGGTGGATTGTGCGTTGGAATTGCACTCAGGTTGTGAGGCTACGCTTCTAGTAGTTCGGAATTTCTTGGATGTTTTCTAGATGAGTTGCCTGGCTTACCCTTTGATAGGGAAGTGAAATTCGGTATTAATGTTCAGCCTGAAACAGTACCGATATCGAAGAGTCCTTATAGGATGGCACCGGTTAAGCTGGCAGAGCTTAAAGTACAGATTCAGCAGTTGCTTGATTCGGGTTTTATCAGACCTAGTGTTTCGCCTTGGAGTGCTCCAGTCCTTTTTGTTGACAAGAAGGATGGTAGTCGTCGACTGTGCATGGATTATCGAGAACTGAACAGAGTTACTGTGAAGAATCGGTATCCGTTGCCCAGGATCGATGATCTGTTTGATCAGTTGAATGGGGCTGCTGTTTTCTCGAAGTTGGATCTTCGTTCTAGGTATCACCAAGTCAAGGTGAAGGCTGTAGATATACAGAAGACCACATTCAGGACTAGATACAGGCACTATGAATATCTTGTGATGCCGTTCGGGGTCATGAACGCGCCAGCTGTATTCATGAGTCTTATGAACCGGGTTTTCTCTCAATACTTGGATAGATTTTTGGTGATCTTCATTGATGATATTTTGGTGTATTCTCGGAATTGGGAAGATCATGCTGAGCATCTTAGAGTTGTTCTGCAGACTTTGAGAGATAATCAGCTCTATGGGAAACTCAGTGAGTGCAAGTTTTGGCTCGACAGGGTTTCTTTCTTAGGGCACATTATCTCAGGTGAGGGTGTTTTTGTGGATCCGTCCAAGGTTGAGGCTGTGAAGGATTGGCCTATTCCCAAGTCAGTTTCAGAGGTCAGGAGTTTTCTTGGTTTGGTTGGCTATTATCAGAGGTTCGTCCAAGATTTTTCAAAGATAGCGGGACCGTTGACTAAATTGACTGGGAAGGATCAGAATTTTTGTTGGTCTGATGAGTGCAATAAGGCTTTTGTTGAGTTGAAGAACAGATTAACATCAGTGCGTGTGTTGACTATTCCAGATGGTTTAGGCAGATTTGTAGTTCACTGTGATGCTTCTGGTAAGGGTCTTGGAGCAGTTTGGATGTAGAAGGGCCGAGTCGTTGCATATGCATCGAGATAGTTGAGGCCGCATAAGAAGAACTATCCTACTTATGACTTGGAGTTAGCAACAGTGATTCATGCTTTGAAGCTGTGGAGACATTATTTACTTGGAGACCGAGTGAAAATCTTTACAGACCACAAAAGTCTCAAGTACGTCTTCACCCAGAAGGAGTTAAACAAGAGGCAAAGGCATTGGTTGGAACTTATGGCCGATTATGGCATCAGTTTACAATACCATCCTGGTAAAGTAAACTTGGTGCCTGATGCTTTGAGCAGGAGACCAGCAGTTATGTTTCTTACTCAGCACGATGATCTCATTAAGCAGATGAGGAGGTTGGAGTTGGATGTTGTGTTGCCGAGTTCTGGTCGGAGTTGTCTTGCGCTCCAGCTTCAGTCGTCTCTTGTTGATCAGATCAAAGAGGCTCAGGCTAGTGATGTGCAGTTGTAGAGTTTTTGAGTTGAGGTTGAGTCTGGGTCCAGGACGGACATGGTTATTCATGCTGATGGTTCGCTTCGTTTTGGTTCCCATTTGTATGTCCCTAAGAGTAAAGTTTGTCAGAGGTTGCTTGAGGAAGCCCATCAACCTTCGTATTCTATCCATCCTGGCGGTACTAAGATGTATCGGAATTTGAAGCTTCATTTCTGGTGGCATGGTATGAAGAAGGCTGTGGCTCGGTTTGTTTCTCAGTATTTGGTCTGCCAGCAGGTTAAGGCAGAGCATCAGAGGTTCGCTGGACTTCTTCAACCGTTTTCTATTCCAGAGTGGAAGTGAGAATATATCACTATGGATTTTGTGACCGCTTTACCGAGGAGTCCTAAGGGTCATAATGCTATCTGGGTGATTGTCGACCGTTTGACGAAGAGTGCTCACTTCATTCCTTTTCGTGTCGGTCAGTCTACTGAGAGCCTTGCTGAGAGATACATGCAAGAGATTGTTAGACTTCATGGGGTTCCAGTCAGCATTGGATCCAACAGGGATACGAGATTCAGATCTCTGTTCTAGGAGAGTCTTCAGAGCAGTTTGGGGAGTAAATTAAAGTACAATACAAATTTTCATCGCCAGACTGATGGACAGTCAGAGCGACTATTCAGATTCTTGAGGACATGTTGAGGTCCTGTATGCTTCAGTTTGGTGGGCCTTAGGAGGATCATTTGCATCTTGTAGAGTTCTCGTACAATAACAGCTTTCAAGCCAGTATTAAAGCTGCTCCATTCGAGGCACTCTATGGGCAAAAGTGCAGATCGCTAGTGTGCTGGGATGACATTGGTGAGAGAAAATTGTTGGGTCCAGAGTTGATCACCAAGACAGTGGATGTTGTGGTTCAGATCAGGAAGCATTTACAGACAGCTCAGGATAGGCAGAGGCAGTGGGCTGGTGTCCATCGTAGGGCTTTGGAGTTTGTTGTTGGTGACCATGTTTTTCTTAAGGTATCGTCGTGGCGCAATGTCATTCGGTTCAGTGGCGGGGGCAAGCTTAGCCCTAGGTTTATTGAACCGTTTGAGATTTTAGAGCGAGTAGGCAAGGTGGCCTATCGTCTTGTATTATCGCCAGCTTTATCAAGAGTGCACGATGTTTTCCATGTCTCGCAACTCAGGAGATATATCCGAGATGAGAGCCACGTGTTTGACCATTCTGAGTTTACCGTTCGACCGGATTTGACTTGTGAGATTCCGCCAGTTGCTATTGTGGATCGGCGGGAGAAAGTGCTTAAGAACAATGACATCAAGTTGGTTCGTGTTGCTTGGAATCCTCACTCGCTTAGTGAGTCGACTTGGGAGCTGGAGGAGGAGATTCAGTAGAAGTTTCATCATATGTTTGAGTAGTTGTTTTGGTTTTTTTTTCTTTTGGGGGTTACCCTATGTAACTTCTTTTTGAATTTCGCAGACGAAATTCTTTCTGTTAGTTAGGTAGGATTGTAATCGCTGTTTTTCATTTTTCGTATTTTTGGTGTATTTTTCTTTTCTTGTATATTTGTACTCTTTCTTGTATTTTTTTTTCTGAACCGTATGTTGAGTTGTTTCAATATATTTTCATTTCTTTTCTCATTCTTGATTTTTGTGAGTTATTTCCGATTTCTTGGTTGTACTTGTTCATGGTTGTTGTTTTCTCTCTTCATTGTTGTCTCGTTCTCTTTATTTGTATTTTTGGGTGGTCTTGGTAATTTGGTGGTCTACCCTATTCCTAATCCTACTATTTTGATCCCTAATTAATTACTAAAGCCAAATTACCCAATCCTAGTTGAATCCTATTCAATTTGATCCTCATTTGTCTTATTGGATTAATCCTATTACCACTCATAATACCCATTAACCCACAACTAAACCCTATATATAAGTCTCTCTCCCTCTCTTCTAAACCCTAACCCTAACCCTAAACTACCCGGCCTCCCTACCTCTCTCTCTCTCTCTCCCGATTTGCTACCCCCAACCCGGTAACCCCCAGGCCGGCGCCACCCCCTCCAGGCGGCCGACAACCCACCTCCGGCTGCTCTCCTCCCGGCCACACCCCAACACACTCGAGCCCACTTCTCCACTACTTCCCGATCCTTTCCCCTTGGCCCATCTCCTACACCACCCTCATACAACTCTCCTTCACCACCGCATACTCCTTCATCCCTCTATGTTGATTGGTGCACGTGCACGTAAGTTGCACGTGAGTTGTTGATTCATGGATCTTCGTTCGTGAGTTGTTGATTCGTGGATCTTCGTTCGTGGATTCGTTGATTCGTGAATTTTGCTCCTTACTCTTGGATCTCGTTGTTCTTCATCTTCGGTTAAGGCAAGTAACTTGTACTCCAATTTATTTGTTTGATACAATTCAAAAATATCACCTATAGTGTACTTGGGTCTAGAGATGACTCTTGTTTGTGTTAGGTTTGATGGGTTTTGTCTCTATTGTGAAAATTTGACCAGAGATGACTCACGACACAATATGAATATGAATTAACTTAGGATTTACCCGTTCTTGGTTTTGATCATGTATGTGAGACTTTTGTGAAAATTTGTGATTTGGTTAAGACCCATGTGATATATTTGGAGTAGACATGCTAGATACCCTAAATTATGATGTTTAGACACTTGGTAGACTCGATTTCATGTTTGGGTGTGTTTTGAACAAGTTTGGTATGATACATGTTGAGTTGTTGCTAACGGAAAAAATCTGTATTTGTCGCTGATATGTTTTGTTTGTTATTTTGGACTATCTTGAAGTCTGTATCTTAATTTCGGTACAAAACATGAGTTTTAGAGAATTTCGTCTATTTTCAAACCCCTCTGACCTTGCGAATTTTTTTTCGTATGACTGAGTTATGACTGTTTTACTACAGAGGTGTCGACTTTTTCCAGATTCTGTTTTTCGGTAAATTTGATGACAAATCATTTTAAAGAACTATGCTACGTATATTATTTTGCTCCAAAACTTTGGTCAGTGTTTCTTTATCTAGTTAGAGACTACCCAGAATTTTGGTGAATTTTATTGATGAGTTTTATGTGATGTTTCAGGCTCGTTTACGAAATCTATACTTGCTGTATTTTGCCCGCTGTTTTATAAAGAACCTTATTTTCACTATATTTTCTTGTACTGTATGAAAAATGTTTGTGAAATATGAGAGTTAGTTTGTTTTATCTATTTTCATCGTCCTTTGGCGGATTTGGATTTCGTTTCACTGGTTGCGAGATATTTCAGTTTTCGTACAGCAGTCTTGGGAAATCCAGATTTTCCAAAGGACCTTTTCTTGATGTTTTCTAAATTTTGATGACTAAACTAATTTTACTGGAATATTATGAAACTTTATATATTGATTCTAGACATATAGGGTAGTACCACAGATTTTTCCTGGATTTATTTGATGAGTTTTAATGCCGTTTTTCTGACTGAGAATTCGTTCTACTGATTTCTGACAAAATATGTTTTCTGGATTCAAACCTGTTTTGAGCTATGATGTTGTGCATTACTGTATGACTTAATTATATTTGCTGGATTCGTGTGGAAGTCTATTTTCTAGATTCTTTGACGGATCCAGATTTGCATTTCTGTAGCGACGAGATTCACTGTTTTAGTGCTTTACTGTCTTGCTGTCCTGAATATGAACATACACTGTTTTGCTCGTTTATGTAATTGTACATTATCCATGCATGTTTATTTATTTTTCTGAACCTAATACTGATTATACCATGTTAGTTTGATACTATTCCGTATACATTCATGCCTATTTGATGACCATAATAAAAGTAACTATGTCGGAGTTTATGGGAAAGATCTAGTAGTGGGAAAACATAAAAATGTGTACTTAGAAGGGGGCCCGTGTTTCCCATCTGATTGTCTGTTATCTGTTATGAGATCATGCAAGATTTTGATTATCTGTTACCCAACTACATACTTCCTACGTGAGGGTTTACTTGGAGGGGACTTAGTCCTATCTGTTGCATGATCGTCTGTTATCTGTCTGTCTGGATCTGTTATCTGATATCTGTCTAAATCCTGAGTACACGGCCCTATATGATCCCCTATGAAATTTACAAACGTAACTGTTTTGAATGTAGCAACCATGTGATAAAAGGATGGAACATGAAATGCTACCTAGTTAGTAATTAATACAAGACTTATAAACATCTGTATCTGTATGTATATCTGAAATCTGAATCTGAATCTGTTATATACATCTGGCTATCTATTATCTAATTATCTGATTACTTGTTATCTGTCTGATATTAGCACTTGACACTATTATTTGACACTATCTGTATATCTGTCTGCATACTATTTGACTTTTGACACTTAACACATGTTAGTATACCATGCTATTTGATTCTGCAATACCATGCTAGGACTGTTTCTGCTATTATTTAGATTTGTTTAGTTTTTCCCATGTGCTTGTATCCTACATTATAAGTGGCCCGTAACTTACAATTGACGGGTACTTGTTTTCTTTTTCCTTCCCCTGCAAATTTACTAATTGCATATCAGGATGGTCAGCTGCCAGAAGGTATTGGCGAGATGATATATTATTGCTGGATTTTCTGCTTTATTATTCATACTATTTGTTGCTTGAACTTGAATAAAATGTACTTGATTACTTGGATATTTATTTGTATTTAGGCGATGTGACCCAGGATATTTGACTCGTTCAGAATTTGATTATTTGAGATTATTATATTTGGTTTCAAGTAATTTCTGTTGGTATCTTGTTTCAATTATGCATGTTGGTTGATACTTTTACTTCCGACTCTGATTAATTCTGTGATATGTTGTAAAGATTCTTGAATAGCTTATGGATGATAAAATTCATTCGCTGGACTTTTATGACGTATCCGTATTCTGTATTCTTTTTAAGAAGCGGGGCGTGACAGTTGGACTCCAAGCGTTTCGTTTAGAAAATACCAATAGCTGTAGGAGCAATTCCGAAAGCTGATCTGCTTCGTACTTGCTTAGAAGCAAGTAGTTGAAGTGGAGCTGAACCAAGTGTTGGACTCCAAGCGTGTCTTTTAGAAAATACCAACAACTGTAAGGGCAATTCTGAATGGCGATTCTCTTTGTACTCGCTTAGAAGCAAGTAGTTGAAGCGGAGTCGAACCATGTGTTGGACTCCAAGCGTGTCGTTTAAAAAATACCAACAGCTGTAAGAGTAATTCCGAATGGCGATCTGCTTCGTACTCGCTTAGAAGCAAGTAGCTAAAGCGAAATCGAACCAAGTGTTTGACTCCAAGCGTGTCATTTTAATGCGAATTTTTTTTTGCAAGTAGAGTTAGACTACCAAAATATAGAGCACTTGCAAAGTAGACTACCAAAAGATAGAGAACTTGGGGGAAATTTTGCTTTTATTGAAAACGATTAGGTGGCAGCTTCTAAGTTGCAAGCCGCTTTTATACTTTGATAAAAAGAAAATACAAGTAAGAACTTTAGACATGTTTTTTGGAGCGCTCTCGGGAAAGTTGCTTGGAGCGGTGTTTAGACACCCTCTTGGTACTTCATCAAGTGCTCCGCGTTCCGTGTCCTCGGTATTCTCCTGCCCCCCGGGTCTTCGAGTTGATACGCGTCTGAGCGAATAACTTTGGAGATCCTATACGGTCCTTTCCAATTGGGTGCCAACTTGCCTTTTTTGCTTTGATTAGAGATCAACAACTTTCGGAGAACTAGGTCTCCCTCTTTAAGGTTTGCTGGCCGTACCCTCTTGTTGTAAGACTGAGGGATCCTACAGCGGTAGGTCTCTTGTCGAATTGTGGCTCTCTTGCGGACCTCTTCTATGAGGTCTATGCAGTTGCGAAGCTGGTTCGCTTTCTACGCTTCACTGTAGGATATCAGTCGGGGTGAAGGCAGGCCCACCTCTAAGGGGATGAGATCTTCGGATCCATATGTGAGGTTGAAGGGGGACTCCCCCGTTGGAGCTCTTTTGGTGGTGCGATAGTTCTAAAGTACGTTCAGGAGTTGATCGACCCACAGCCCCTTAGTGGATTTGTCGAGGCTCTTCTTCAGGCCAGAGAGGATTTGTTGATTTGCGTTCTCCGCTTGGCCATTGGACTGAGGATGAGCTATCGAGGAGAACCGCTGCTGAATGCCGAGGTCGGCGCAGAAGTTACGGAGGTGGCGGCAGGAGTCCTTCATTCCCAATATCCATCAGGATGGTGGATACACTCGCGTTGAGTGGGGTAAACTTCTCGAAGCGGGGGAGAGGGCGCCGCTGAGCCCCGTTATCCTTTTGGAGCTTTTTAGCTCCTTCTTCCTCTGCAGTCTTCCGTTTGTTTCTGGAAGACGACCCCTCCAAAGTGGGGCGGTTGAGAGCATCTTCAGCTTGGATGTACTTCTCGCTCCTAAGGAGGAGCTCGGAGAAGTCCCGATGAGGCTTCTTGACAAAGGAAGCCCTGAGATTGGGGTTGGTGACATTGGATTGGAAGGCAGCCGAAGCTATCGACTGATTTAATGAGGCGATGGATCTGGCCTCGGCAGTGAACCTCTTGACATAATTCCTCAGCCGTTCGCCCTTCTTTTGGATAAGGAAGAGCAGCGAGGTGCTCATCGTCTCAGAGCATTGACTACTCACGAAATACGCGAGGAAGAGGCCTTCAAATTGGTTGAAGGAGAAGATAGACGCCGGTGATGGAACTGCGATGATTCCCAGGACCATGGATTGGTATGCGTATCGATCATAAAAGCTTAACAGATTTAATACGTGATCTAACCCTTTATAGAGGAATCTAGGGGTTCACGAATTATACCTGCGATGAGAAGAAGACGATAGTTTCTAGCAACCTCGAGCCATCAGCGATCCCAAGATCTTCTGCACGTATTCCTTCCTCAGGTTGGACGTCGTGTGGGCGACGGTCTACCAACCTTTCTTCTCCTTGGCTGACCTCTCTTTCTCTCCTTATGTGAATCACGAATTTAGAGAAAACTTCTTATCTCTGATAATGATAAAAAAAATGACGGCCAGAGAATAGAGGATATATATATAAGGCTACGACAGGGACCATGAGGAGAAATTATGGTTAGGTCTCCTAACGAATCTGGGTATCCCGTGTTTAGCCCGAACACACAACCCAGGTCCATTAACAATAGCTCGGTCCACTAAAGAGCTATTGTTACACTACCTTTCTAATCCCAAATTATATTTATGGGTTCCTTTTATTATATGCTCGTTCAGCTCCCCATGTTAAGATAACGAATGTCCGTCGATCAAATTAAGTTACTGACAACTATATTGATCAACATCTTTTATCCTTAAGTAGTACCACGCAACTTTATTTGTCATGTCGGATGTAATCCACCTGCATGGTTTACATGACAATCCTTATGAGCTCCTTAAGGGGACATCATCAACCCGACGTATCGGGACATGGATTCCTTTTACAATCAACAGTCCATCATACATACAATGCTATTACCCAATTCATAGAGGTTATTGATCCATAATGAATCTCACTCTTTTATGAGTCAAAGTAATGCACACTGCATATACATGTCTGTTATTATATCTGGATTAAGAGCATAAACATCCGTAATAATAGAGGTGTTTGTTCTCTTTTGTAGTCAGTACAAAGAGAACAACCTCAAGTGGTCATGTTCAATACACACAAAGTGTACTAGTGTAAACATATAGTCAAGATAGACTAATACCAGATTACACTACAATCTTTCCAATGGATTGTTCAAGTCCGTCTAGGTTGTGAACTATTTATATATTCCATAGGGAACTGATAATATGATCTTCTGTGTGTCTCCTCACACCATATTATCAACCTTATAGAATATCAGATACTTACATTAATATTATAATAAACACAATATACAAACATATGCCATATGATTCTCATTCAAAAAAAATAAGGAAATAAAGTTAATACAAAAGTGATGCTTTCAGTATATAACCCTAACAAATAACACTCCCGAGCTGGCCCATTGACTGTAGCCAGGAAGGTCTTGTAGAGGAGGGCGTCGGATGCATGATGGATCATCATGAGAGTTTTGAAACACTCGATGTGATCTGCGGGGTCCGACTCCGCGGTGCAAGTCTCGAAGTGTGGAGGCTTGAGTTGCCTGGGACAGGGGCCTCCAGGATGGTACGGGAGAATGGGGGCCTGCTTGGGTGGAGGTTCCTCGCCCGTTGCTCCTCGTCCCTATCCAGCTGGCCGAGGCGCCTCTCCATTTCATGGAGACGGCGGTAGACCAAGTCCTCCCTTCGGTCTTGCCTGGCCGAGCCCTGGGACTCGTCCTCATGTCGAGGAGGGCTGCGGCTGCGGCTGCGACAACGATGGCTCTGAGTAGGTGGTGGACTGATAGAATGACGGGGGCAACTCGGAGTAGGGCGCGGACTTCGGGAGCAGCGGTGGTGATAAGGAGAAGGGCGGCGATGGCTCAGAGCCTGCCTAGGACTTAGGGAATGGCGATGATGGAGAGGAGCTGGCCGAGGGCTGGGAACCCGATGGTCATTGTTAGGGGCGGCATTGAGTGCCCGGAGGACCGCCTCCTGGAATTGCTGAAATTCCACCATTGTGATGGGGGCTGCTCTCGATTGACTCGAGCTGTAGGACGGCCAGCCGGGGAGTGGCTTCTTCTTGGGCGATGCTGGGGTGACTCTCTCCGCCTCCGGAGAAAGTTGGACGACCTGCGGTCTGATCGGCGTGGTGACCGGTCCCTCGGGTGCTCCCGATGAGGGTTGGCCTAACAGGTTCACCTCTCGTTTAGATGGATCCAAAGATCAGGCCCTGGCTCGGTCTGCCGATTGTTGAGCACGTCCGACAAATCCTTCGGTGTAGGAGGGCTATAGGGAGGCTATAGAATCTGTGGAGGCATTGTGGATGGACACCCGAACCTGATGTAGATGTTGCTTGTGGCGGCTCCGCCGAGAGGGCTCCCCCACTGTTGCTTAGGGCTCTATAGGCTGCAGAATAGACTGAGGAGCCTGCTGTTCGAGCTGCAGGGCCTGCTGGATGGGTGGAGGGAGTCCTCCTCCGGAGGAGGAGGAGGATGAGAAGAGGTTGTTCTTCGGTTGGAGTTTGCGGGCTTCCTCTTGGGAGGCATGGCTAGGAGTAGCTTTGGCTGAAGGAGGAAGGTGGGGTTGCTTTTTGAGATTCCCACAGACGGCGTCAATCTGTTGCCGCTGAATCTAGTGTGGGGACAATAGACAGAATTTATAGGTTTGTAGGAACTCGAATAGGCTGAATCCTACTTCTTCCTTGTTGACAAGTTGACTCCTTGGTGCTCCCGTGAACCTGCACAAACGTTCGAAACACCGGGATGGATCTCGACGACAAACCCTCCGACGCTCTTGTCAATACCAGAAAAAGTAAAGAGAAAGAGGTTAAGTGCACAAAGAGTGATCACCTGTGACAGTAGGAGCTAAGGGGTTATTTATAGTCGCCTTGAGGATCTGTTTCAGGGTCAGGATGAATCCCTACTTTCCGGTGTGACTGGGTAGGGGTGGTTAGAACCACCTCCTCAGAATAAGGACGAGCCAGGATTTTCTCTTATTCTGTTAAACTGGTTCCTAACGGGTTGAGACCCGTTCTCGACTGAACAGATCCGTTCATGGGTTAGCGGGTACAAGAGGAGAGACCCGGTTTCCAATTCGGACCCGTCTGTAGGTGAAATTACCATCTTGCCCCTGTTACTTTAAGATCCGTGCCCGCTTTGAACGGTTCCGATTTAACCTCTTTTTTAGCCATATCAAATACCGATTTACATAAAAGAAGGAAAGAGTACGTTAAAGCTACTAGGAACCTGGAATCTGTAGAACATAACAACTACATCTATATATGTAAGACAGTTGCAGGGAGATGACCGATGCCAACTTTCATTTGCTAGGAACTGCTTTCTCCTTGCTTCACTGCAGCTTTAAATACCTGAGCCTGCAACAAATGTAACAAACAATGAGATCTAATAACTCATTTGTCAAGCAAGACTGGAAGAAAGTATGAATACAACTAACAGACAAACCGAAAAGGGGCTCCAGCACTAACTATATATATCACAAAATTAACTATTTATGTATAAACTGCACCCTGTATATTGCTTTGCATTAATCTTAATACTTATAAGAATCCTTCTTTATAGTGAACCTCATGAGGAACGTAGCAGAAATAACTAGAACTATCAACAAGGGTAATAGATTAGCGGTGTGTGTGTTAGTCACCCTTCCAATTACCAGAGAGTGAGTACCGTGTGTGTCATTCAGCTGTCTGCCTTCACAGGTAATACCAGTAACCACCTACAAGGTATGATATACTTATTCTAACGTCGGAAGCAAGAGGATTGCGAAATCGATGTACAAGTATTAGATCTCAGATGAGCTTGGTATCTTAACACTCAAAGAGAAAAGTTAAAGGAGCTTTAATTTGGCTTCTCAAAGCAATGGATATTGGCTCGTTGTTTACTTGTTATAAAAATATACAAAACTCCAACTGGGCAAATATTGTTGAGCTGGTCTTGTGCTTACCACACATTTCTTTTGGGGGATTATGCAGAAAAAAGTGACTATATGTAAAATTATCTTTACTATTTTAATGGGAGAGTTGGGGTTTGTAACAAACAAACCCTAATTTGTAACTATATGAACATATATGATACATGTACAAACTATATCTAACAAATATAAATGTACATCGCACGTGTAGCTCAATTCAAAACATTCAAATATAAACTATTTTTTTTCTTATTTGATATATAATCATTTAATTTGATGATTTTAATTTTTTTAGACGTGTATGCCCGGTACATTATACTAGTTAGGTTTTATGTAACAAATGCTCAGCCTCCGCATATGGCTAAGTTATACGTGGTCACAGCCACGTGACTGATGTGCCTGCAGGTTTGGCGCGCATTATAAGATTTACGTATATATACAAACACATACATGCAAACAAGGGCTTTGCAGGAATGTGGAAAGAAGTTGTGAAGACACCTCTAGCAAGGAAGTGATGTAAGTATTATCCACCCTACTCTGAAGAGGAGGAAAGCGAGAGGGAAATGAAAAAAGAAAAGCAGTTGACTCAATGATGGCAGGGACCCAAGAAAATTTTGCCGAAATGTCCCAGTTTTTGAAAATAATTAGCCGACTACCCTTGTTTCGAAAACATTTAGCCATTTGCCCTTGTCTGTGACACGTCAGCAACAAACGTGATTGGGAATCACGGCATCAGCTAATTGCATGCCGTTATTCCCAATAACGGCATCTGTATATGAAAAAAATTACATGCCGTTATTCCCAATAACGGCATTGGTTAATTTTAGTATAGAACTATATTGTATCAACATTGGCTCGAGATTGGAAATCAAAAAAGAAATGAACTGATGCCGTTATTCCGGAGAACGGCATCGTTTGTACTGATGCCGTTTTTCAGAATAACGGCATCAGTTATTTACTTATTGCACAAATCCCTATAAGCGTAACCCCCTTTCTTCTCCCCTTTTCTTCCCCTTCTGATTTGTAAAACGCATCTCTCTCACATCACCCCTTTTACCCACAAACCCTAGATCTCATAATCAAAAATTTTCAATCATTTGAGTCCTATAAAATTCCATACATCCTAATTCCTCACTCCCACTCTCATTTTTAGTCTTCCTCATCAACGAATATTTTGCCGGTGTTTTTTTTGGTATCATTTGAAAGGTATTATCATACTAACCTTATGTTTGATTTTTATTTCAAAGATTCATCACATTTTGAGTAGTGAATGATTTGAATATGTTTTAATTTTTATGCATAGGTATGGAATTTGATATCCCTATATGGTTATATTTTGGGGGTGAAGTAATTAAGGATCCAAAAATTGGATATTCTTATAGTGACGTTGATCCTGTAATTATTTGGGCTACCCCCAATTTTGGTTATTCAGAATTAACAGATAAGATATATGAAGTAACCAATTGGGACAGAAGTGAAATGACTCTGAGATTGAGAGCCCGTTATTCTGCTGGTAAAGGGGATGGGCAGTACTTCATGTTGGTACCCATAGACAGTGACAGTTCTCTGAGGTCTGTCCTGCTTAGGACACTTCATCCAAGTTGTAGTTGGAATATAGTTGAGTTATATATTGATCAAACGAGGCTTCCAAATACTACAAGAGTTGTTATCGACGGTCCGAGGCCAACTAGGATTCTGAGACCATCTGAAGAGTCACACGCAAGGATTTCTAATACTGTTGGAGATACTAGCACAACTCCAACGGAACCTGTTTCCTCCGAATACGAGCAGCTACATCCGACCCCATTGCCACAAAATTTTTTGGTAGCTGGCATTGCTTTGACAGACTTTGATAACGCCGTTGTAAATAACGACTTGGTAGAAGAGGAAGAAGATGAGGTACGCGGTCTCGAGGATGTTGATGAGGAGATCGCCCTTGAAGCTCCAGTTGTTGATGCCAATGCTCATGTGCCGGTTGTTGATGCCAATGTTCATGTGCCGGTTAACAATGCCCGCGTGTTGCCAACTCAGTACATAGTCCAGCTATCAATGGATCGCAGTCTAGCGAATGGATGTCCCGTGCCACCGTACATGAACATGGCCAGTCTTCCATTGGGTCTTCCAACTTGGAAGAACTCTTCATAGGTCAAAGATTTCCATCCAAAGATGCTCTACAACATCAAGTACAGATGTATGCCGTGAAGAACCACAGGGAATTCGTGACGGTAAAATCAGATCGTTGTCTGTACCATGTGAAATGTAAATACGCTCCCATCAACCATTCAGCCGAGCAGATTGCAGAAAATCCATCACTTCAAAATGTAGTTAGTTGTCCATGGCGCTTGCGTGCAATTATTCCCAAAGGTCGTGATTATTTTGTGGTGAAACAACTTGAAGGTGTACACACATGTGTGAATCCTACATTGACTCAGGATCACAGCAAAATTGACTCGACGGTTGTATCAATGCTGATAATAGATACTCTGAGGGAACAACTCACAGTAACACCAAGAGCCATAATTGGGCAGGTGAAGGGTAGGCTCCAATACACAATATCATATTGGAAAGCTTGGAAGGCAAACCATAAAGCAATTGAGAAACTATATGGTTCTTTGAAACAGCGTACACTAAATTACCATACCTACTCAATGCAATTCAAGCTTCGAATCCGGGTACGGCTGTACAGTGGGCGAAGACTACAACTGGGCCGGGTATAGAAACATTTAAGAGTGTTTTTTGGTCATTCGGTCCTTCGATCGAAGGATTCAAATCATGTAGACCAGTTATAAGTGTTGACGGTACTCATTTGTACGGAAAATACAAAGGTTGTTTGTTGATTGCGGTTTCACCAGACGCAAACGGTAGGTTGTTTCCGTTTGCATTTGCACTTGTTGAAGGTGAAAGTATAGAAACATGGACATGGTTCATGAACTGTATTCGGTGCTATGTGACAGATCGTGAAGGTCTTTGCGTCATCTCGGATCGACATGCTGGTATTTTATCAGCAATGGGAAATGAGTTTGGCACGTGGAGGGAACCTTTTGCATATCATCGGTATTGTATGCGGCACTTTGCTAGCAATTTTTATAAAAAATTTGGTTCGAAATTTTTGATGAATAAATTAAAGGTAATTGCTAGTGAAAATCAGTGGAGAAAGTACGAGGAAAAGATGGCACAACTTGAAGCTAGCAATGCTGATGCGGCTAATTGGGTTAAGGAGAAAGCAATTGAAAAGTGGGCACTTACTGCTGATGGTGGGCGTAGATATGGTATTATGACAACAAATCTGTCCGAAGTGTTCAACTCGGTTCTAAAAGGTGTTCGTAGCTTACCTGTCACCGCAATTGTAGAACAGATATTTTTCCGTCTGAACATGTATTTCACCGACCGCCGTGAGGCCGCGCAGACACTTATCGCTGAAGGTAAACTATGGGCACCACGAATCCAGGATCTTATTGATGCCCGGCGTGAAAAATCGAATTTACATGAGGCCATAATGTTCAATAATCGCGATGGTGTCTTTGGGGTGAAAACGGGCATTAGAATGGACGGTGGATATCAAAAGGGTGGGCATTGGCATACGGTGGACCTAGAAGGCCGAACTTGTACATGTGGAAAATTTCAATTGTTCCACGTTCCATGCTCTCATGTGTTAGCGGCATGTGCTTCCCGGGCGCTTGATTATCAACAGTACATAGATCCTTTCTACTCTACAGACTCGTTAGCAAAAACATGGGCACCATCTTTCAATCCTTTCCCAGACGAATCTTATTGGCCTACCCAAAGCGCACCGGTACTAATAGTTGATCCTAGTCTTCGTCGGGTCAAGGGGCGGCCTAAGAGTACTCGTATACGCAATGACAAGGACGCTCGAGAAGGTGGGAGTAGTGGAAAAGTATGTTCAAAATGTGGTGTGAGCGGACATAATAGACACAGTTCTAAGAATGTACAAAGTGTGGGGACTTCACAATCTACCCGCACTTGAATATTTTTCTTAGTTATTATATGTTAGTTAAATGTTTTCATGTTGTTTGTTGTTTGTTGAGTAATTTACGTTTGAATTACTTGAATTAATTTCATGTTGTTTGTTGTTTGTTGAGTAGTTTACGTTTGAATTATTTGAATTATATTGGTTGCTTACGTATCCACTTTTTGTAATTATTTGTATGAACTAATTTAGATGTTTATTTGTGTCGTAACTCTCTATAATTGTTATTTTTTGTTATGATAAGTGTTGTGTGATTTGTATGTTTAAATTGAGTGGTGGGTATGGTTAGATTTGTTCCAAACTAACCATTCGCAAAATAAACATGCACAGAAAACATGCACAGATGTTTTAACTGATGCCGTGCTCATGAATAACGGCATGTTATTTGCATGCCGTTATTCTGAAGAACGACTGTGGAGACAGTATGCTTGCCAGAATGCTCAAAATTTAAAATTTTGTTGTTTAACTAATGCCGTTTTTCTGAATAACAGCATACATAACTAATGCCGTGCTTCAGAACAACGGCATGCTTGACAGATGCCGTTATTCTGAACCACGTCTGTGGAGATAGAAACATTTGGCAGGAACTACAAATTTTCTAATTTCCCCTATATGAAGATGCCGTTTTCCGCAATAACGTTACAGGATTACTATGCCGTTATTGTGAATAACGGCATCGTTTATTCTCTCTTTTTGACTTAACAGGCATTCAAAAATACATTCATATACATTCAGCTTAATTCAGATATTCAACTAACTTCATTCACAAATTCACAGATCTTCATTCATGCAGGAATTTCAAACTCAATTCAAACACAGATACATTCAATTTCAGTCAAAAATGAGTTGAAATTCCAATTGCACATATTCAAAACCAACTTCACAGCTTGAATTTCACAGAGATTTGTGCACAGATTTAAGCTTCAAGTTCACATAGATAAGATCACAGTTTACAAAACTTGAAGCATGATCAGATTGAACATCACAGTTGGGGTTCCACTTACACATACACATCCAATGCACAAATACATCAATTTTGACAGATTCATCACAGTTGGGGTTCATCAGAACTCATCACAGTTGGGGTTCATTTCACAGATACACAGATACATCAACTTTGCACAATAATCACAGAATTTCAGTCAATCTCACAGAATTTTACTGATACATGCACATCAACTCAACTCAACAATTACATCAATTTCAGTATACTCAACTCAATTCACATCAATTTCGTTGAACTCAACTCAATTCACAATTACATTAACATCATCAAATTCTAATTTCAATTCAACTCATACATCTGCATTTGTACCAGTTTCACATAACTTCTAAAATAAACAAACTCTGTGAGATAAACCTTCACAAACTCACTTGTGAACTGTTGAGTGAATTCCTACATGTTGCTGATACTCCCACAAACCTGCACAAACTTCAAATTTAACAAACTCAAATGCATAAATCTTCAAATTAAAATTAAACGTGCACAAAACATGCACAAACATATACAATTAATAAATGCATAAAATGATGTGTTACAAAAAGACAATTAGTTTGTTCCTACCAATTATCCTGGAGTGTAATGTTTGGGTGCTTTTCTCATCCGAGCCGGGACTTTCCGCCTACGTTCCCGTTGTTCTTGCGTTGGGGGTCCACTTGGACCAGCTCCTTCTTCTTCGTCACCTCCTCCTTCTTCAATCTCCGGATTTGCCAATTGGTTAGGCGGTGGAGGATCACGAACGGTCTTGGCTCTTCGACGATGTGATGGATTTCCCAATTGCAATGCTTGTTGTGGTGGAGGTGAAGCTTGGCTAGCGGTAGGCCGTTCTTGTTGGCGTTGACCTTCGGTTGAACGCACAAGTTCATTGAAACGAGGACCATCTCCAACCTCTTCAAGAGAGGTACGACAATTGCACAGGAGGTCTCGTGCCAATTCTTTGCATGCCTTATTGGCATTGCTCTTCAACACGTTCGCACATTTTCTAGCCATGTCCCATGTGCTTTCTATCTATAATAGTAAACCATATATATTGTAAGTAAAGATGCATAAGTAGAACGGAACGAAATAATTGAAATTCAACAAACAATCTAATTTACCATTATACGGTATGATGAGGCCTTCGGTTGGTACATCGGCTGTGATGATAAAAATGCCGGTGGTGGTTCAACATGAATCGCGGGTATAGGTTCTTGGATGCCCACTGGAAAATCCGTTTTGGGTTGGATATAAAGTCTCGTTATGCAACGGTACCAGGCCATATAAGTTGTTTGCATTGATCCATCATACGGATACTCAACACCCTCGACTACCAACTCATACCTCCGCTCATTCCATGCTCCTACATACGCGCGGTGGTGATCGGCCCAATCCATGTTCGGTAAACGACCTTGGCCCGTGATGTTGTGTAGTCTACGATCGTATAATGTGTTCACGGGGACGGGTTGTTGTGCATTGAATTGCCGAAGAACACGGCCGGGATAATAAAACTCCACAACTGAGAAATTCACTAGTGGAGCTAAGGTCAACCACAACTGCGCATTAGCAGTGCAAATAGGTGGTAGACGAGCCAGTCTCTCATCCGTGTACGGGGTCCAATTGACGAGCTCTTCCCTCAATTGATCTAGCTCGTCCCTATAATAAGTTAGGACACCACGTACGTTATCCCTCCACGTACGCTTTCCCGCCCAGTATGCACCGAGAGGAGCTCTCATCACGGGATTATCCTGGAGTACCCTCCAACTCTCTGATAGTACCGTCACACGGGGTCGGCCGAGATGTATTCTTTCCCAACACCAAATTTGCAGGATGGACATCGGCCCGGTCATCTGAATCGAACCCATCGAACAGTTGCAGAGTGCACGGTAAAGGGAGGCTAGAGCTGCACTTCCCCAACTATACCTGCCGACTGTCTGTAGGTCAGCTATCAATGGAAGATACATGAGGTGGACTACGTCACCTGAAGAGTTGGGAATAGGATCCCTCCAATCATCGACAGTAAGTATGCCCGCGTATAGTTCTGGATTTCGATGTCCGTATGCACAGGTGCGATTCGAATATGAGTGAAACTATTTTCTAGGAATGAACGTCTAATGGATTCCCCAACCCATATGCCGTGGTCAACTTCATCAACATCCAACCCCAAGTAATCGCGCACCAGTGCAACCTTGTTAAACATCAAATTGCCTGTGATGGCCACCCCGTCAATTGGAAGACCCGAAATTACCGCTACATCTTGTAGGGTGACCGTCATCTCACCGCACGGTAAGTGGAAGGTGTGTGTCTCCGGCCTCCATCGCTCTACCAGTGCGGTAAGCAAGGCGTGATCACACTTTATTTTGGCCAGCTTTGACATGCCGCTAAATCCACTGCTGACCAAAAAATTTTCCATAGCAATACAGTTCTTGATCGCAGGCATGACCTTGTGCATCCTGAAACTCATCTTCTCCACATCCCCGGTCCAAACGGCCTGTGATCTATGGTCTTCTTGCAGGAACAGAACTGTAGGATCTAATGGACCCGGATGTCCCCGTGGTCCAAATGAAGACGTAGAAGAAGCACCAACACTATGCGAAGAAGATGGTTGTGCAGGATCCATTGGCCTGTACACATTAACAAAGACTAATCAACAACATTTTCAGTAGGAAAATTGAGTGCATGAGCAGAGATCTGCTAGTGAATTAGGATCTTCAATAAGCAAGAAGCACCAAAGATGAGTGTATTAGGATCTCCCCGTGAATTAGGAAAATTGAGTGCATGAGCAAGAAGCACCAAAATTAAGTGTATTAGGATCTTCAAAACCCCGACTTCAAACGTAAATTACTTGAATATTTAAGAATTTGAGCATCTCAAAAACTCAACATTTAGTAAACCCTAATCTACAATACTACATACTTCCAAAATTACTACTTCAATAACCCTAATCTACAATATTTGTACTATACTACATAATAAAACAGTCAAAATCAACTATACAAAATACAAATTAGGGTTTTTGGTTACTTACAAAGATTTCGGATTCGGAATGAGAAGGAACTCTGGATGAAGGATTGAAGAGTATACTCCGAAATAGAAGTCAATAACACACCAAAGATCTAGTGGATTTTTTTTTTCCAGATCGTCTAGGGTTTTCGTCTAGGGTTTTCTGTTTGGAAATGAAGAAGGCACGAGCGGAAGAGAAAGGGGGAAGAGGAAGGGTTTTTTCGAGTATAGGGATTAGTGCAAAGAGTTTATAACTGATGCCGTTATTCTGAAAAACGGCATCAGTTATAAACGATGCCGTTCTCCAGAATAACGGCATCAGTTTATTTCATATTTGGAATTAATCTCGAGTCAAGATTAATAAAGTAGAGTTCTATTTGAAAAATTAACCAATGCCGTTAATGGGAATAACGGCATGGCAATTTTCTCAAATAGAGATGCCGTTATTGGGAAACACGGCATCGAAATAACTGATGCCATGATTCCCAATCACGTTTGTTGCTGACGTGTCACAGACAAGGGCAAATGGCTAAATGTTTTCGAAACAAGGACAGTTCGCTAATTATTTTCAAAAACAGGGGCATTTCGGCAAAATTTTCGGGACCCAATACCGGCAGACATGCTAACAGGGACTCAAGCAGAAGGAAACTAACTACCACCTTTTCAGAGAGATGACAACAGTTGAAAGAAGAAGTCATTAGTAGTAGTGCAACACAAGGGAGGAAGCTAAGTAACATGCTACCTCTGCTCCCCACTGGAGCTGCCACCTGAGGACCTATAGTTAGGGAAGGGAATGCGGCCGGACTCAATCTGCTTGATATCCTCCTCAAGCAGCTCGTAGTGTCTCTTCACTTCCTCTGCTGTCTTCTCCCCACCAACTGCACGTGCCACATTCTGCCAGCGGTCTGGAGTGTCCTTGTCAAACTCCGCCAGTGCCTTCTCAAACAGCTTGTTCTGCTTCGCACTCCATGCCGACCCTAAACTCTTCGGCGATGATGCCATTTCTCAATAGGAGAATGCTGATCAGAGTCAGTTGGTTGAGAAGAGAAAGAGAAAGGGTTACTTGGACTTGAATTGTATAGGTATGAGGGGGTGCTCCATATATAAACAGGAAGGGGAGTGGGCCATGGACCAGTTGGAGAGAATATATGACAAGTTTTTGCATAGGGACGTAGAATTCAGAGCCACATAAAGATTGGAGAGAGGTGTCTTAATTAGAGGATAGGAGACAAACAACGCCGAAGGTTGAATAACCAATCATGACCTCCCAATCTTTAGTTTGCCTGATGGGGAAACATACACACTGATATTCATGTCGTGTTGGTGATACATTATACTTGTTCTAGTTATAGGTAATGCCCAAGTAGTATGAAAGTTTGATACTATATAGATTGGATAAGCAATTGATGATGTGTGAAAAGCTTAAAAGATAATACTGTTATTATTTCCTGGGAAGGACTATTAACTATAGCACCCTGGTTGGCTAGAATACTTCCAACTATTTTCCTAACCACCTTTTACTAGCTGAATCACCTCTATTTCCTTTGTTACTCTTCCTTGTCCATAAACTAACGTCTTTAAGTAAGCCAAAGGAAAGCTAGAATATTCAATTATTTACTAATTGAATCTAGAATATTTAAGCAAAATTCTCGCTGATATAATCGGGAAATTATACGAAGTATAATTTTGGCTAGGTACTAAACCAAATGGAGAACTATGGATTCCGAGATGAACCCTTGAGAAGGAATTTTTCATATTTAAGGTAATTATGATGGGTGTTTAAATGAGAAAAAGCAATGTGTTTAAATGAGAAAAAGAATTGCTTCATTAAAAAAAGGAAAAAATCTTATTACAAAAAAAAAATCACTTTTAGGAAAAGGACAAGGTAATGCAACTAGCATATTGATGTGGGTATAAATGACGTCGCCCAATCAGGGCAGTCAGATCTTCTCAATATTCGCTCATCTCGGATCATGTCAAAAGATTCAACGGGACTTCTGCAACGTCAGGCCCACAGACAAACGAGTCTAACCCGACCCAGTAGAGTTAGATACCCGTTTGTTCTGCCTATAAGGTAATCAAAAAAATTTCACATGAACCCTAGCTTTCTTATCATTTTCAGTGACTGACTAGATCATCGGAGGGCCTGTCGCTGGGATTTCTCCCAGTGTTTCTAGGTGATTTACAGGTGTTCCGGTCTGCCAACCACTAGCTACTTTTCCGAGTACCCACCTAACAGAAAGAATTTCGTCTTCGAGCTTGGGGTGCTCACTTCATTTTTTCTTTGTTCGGTATGTGCCTCGAGCAGAACGAACAGGACCAACAGAAGGCTCATTGTTCGGTATGTGCCTCGAGCAGGCAAACAGCTTTCTCCCAAAAGGCACCTCAAAGTAAGGCAATCAGGCTCGACGCTTGGCATGTGCCAGAGCAGGCAACCAGCTTTCTCCCAAAAAGTACCTCAAAGTAAGGCCAATAGACTCGACGCTCGTATGTACCTCGTGCAGGCAGCCAGCTTTCTCCCAAAAAGCGCCTCAAAGCAAGGCCATCAGACATGACGCTAAGCATGTGCCTCGAGCAGACAACCAACTTTTTCCTAAAAGGCGCCTCAAAGAAAGGCCATCAGGCTCGACGCTCGGCATGTGCCTCGAGCAGACAACAAACTTTCTCCCAAAAAGTGCCTCAAAATAAGGCCATCAGGCTCGAAGCTCGGCATGTGCCTCGAGCAAGAAACTAGCTTTCTCCCAAAAGGCACTTCAAAGAAAGGCCATCAGGCTCGACGCTCGGCATGTGCCACGAACAGGCAGCTAGCTTTCTTCCAAAAAGCGCCTCAA
The DNA here is from genome assembly GCA_017893485.1 of Hemerocallis citrina. Classification (NCBI taxonomy): domain Eukaryota; kingdom Viridiplantae; phylum Streptophyta; class Magnoliopsida; order Asparagales; family Asphodelaceae; genus Hemerocallis; species Hemerocallis citrina. The sequence continues at coordinate 174,296,543 of CM030361.1, forward strand.
AGTAAGGCCATCAAGCTCAACGCTCGGCATGTCCATCGAGCAAGCATCCAGATTTCTCCCAAAGACACCTCAAAGTATGGCCCATTGAGCAGGCACACAGCTTCCTCTCAGAAAGCGTCTTGCTCAAAGTGCTCGATACCGACTCCCAAGCTCGGAGCTAAGCACATGCCTCGAGCAGGCACACAGCTTCCTTTTAGAAAGTGTCTCCCTCGAAGGGATCGGTACTGATCCCCTAGCTCAGAGCACGGCACGTACCTCGAGCAAGCATGCAGCTTCCTCTCACAAAGCGCCTCGCTCGAAATGCTCAGTATCGACCCCCAAGGCTCAAAGCTCGGCAAGTGCCTCGAGTAGGGACACAACTTCCTCTCAGAAAGTGCATCGCACGAAGCGCTTGGCATTGGACCCCAAGCTCGAAGCCTGGCACAGAAAAGTAGCTAGTGGTTAGGTGGGTCCTCGGAAAAAGTACCCACCTAACAGAAAGAATTTCATCTTCGAAATTCAAAAAGAAGATATATAGAGTAACCCCCAAAAGAAAAAAAAAGAAACCAAAACAACTACTCAAATAAATGAGGAAACTTCTGCTGAATCTCCTCCTCCAGCTCCCAAGTCGGCTCACTAGGCGAGTGAGGATTTCAACCAACACGAACCAACTTGATGACCTTGTTCTTAAGCACTTTCTCCCGCCGACCCACAATAGTAACTGGCAGAATCTCACAAGTTAAATCCGGTCGAACGGTCAACTCAGAATAGTCGATCACGTGACTCTCATCTCGGATATATCTCCTGAACTGCGAGATATGAAAAACATCGTGCACTCCTGATAAAGCTGGAGGCAATGTTAGACGATAGGCCACCTTGCCTACTCGCTCCAAAATTTTAAACGGTCCAATAAACCTAGGGCTAAGCTTACCCCCGCCACCGAACCGAATGACACCGTGCCACGGCGATACCTTAAGGAAAATATGGTCACCAACAACAAACTCCAAAGCCCTACGATGGACACCAGCCCATCGCCTTTGCCTATCCTGAGCTGCCTGCAAATGCTTTCTGATCTGAACCACAACATCCACTGTCTTGGTGATCAACTCTGGACTCAACAACTTCCTCTCACCAATGTCATCCTAGTACACTAGCAATCTGCACTTCCGCCCATAGAGTGCCTCGAATGGATCCGCTTTAATACTGGCTTGAAAGATGTTATTGTACGAGAACTCTACGAGATGTAAATGATCCTCCTAAGACCCACCAAACTGAAGTATACAGGACCTCAACATGTCCTCAAGAATCTGAATAGTCCGCTCTGACTGTCCATCAGACTGGGGATGAAAAGTTGTATTGTACTTTAATTTACTCCCTAAACTGCTCTGAAGACTCTCCCAGAACTGAGATCTGAATCTCGTATCATTGTCGGATACAATGTCGACTGGAACCCCATGAAGTCAAACAATCTATTGCATGTATCTCTCAGTAAGGCTCTCAGTAGACTGACCAACACGAAAAGGAATGAAGTGAGCAATCTTCGTCAAACAGTTGACAATCACCCAGATAGCGTTATGACCCTTAGGACTCCTTGGCAAAGCGGTCACAAAATCCATAGTGATATGTTCCCACTTCCACTCTGGAATAGGAAGCGGTTGAAGAAGTCTAGCAGTCCTCTGATACTCTGCCTTAACCTACTAGTAGACCAAATACTGAGAAACAAACCGAGCCACAGCCCTCTTCATACCATGCCACCAGAAATGAAGCTTCAAATTTCGATACATCTTAGTACTACCAGGATGGATAGAATACGAAGACTGATGGGCTTCCTCAAGTGACCTCTGACGAATCCACCACGAGCCTGCTCCTGAGCTCTGACTGCCTCAAGAGCCTCAGCATAAGTACGCAAGCGAAGAGAGACAAGATACCTCTTGATATCCTGCTCAAGCCCATTCGTGAATCTACGAGCCCTATCCTCTTCGGTCACCATAAGAACGGCAGCAAAACGGCTAAGTTTAGTAAACTCAGCTGCGTACTCATCCACTAACCTGAAACCCTATTGCAAGAAAGTTCATGTTACAAAATTGTTTGAACAATTATGTCACAAAATTCCAAAATATTATAGTGACTTAACCTGTTTTAGGGCCAAGAATTGCTTTTCCATCTCAACTCGAGTACTACTAGAGAAGAACTTCTCCAAGAATTCCCGAGTGAAAGTAGCCCAAGCAATAGGCCTCTCAAGACGCTCAGACTCAGCCATCCACCAGATATGAGCCAAATCCACCAGCTGGATGGAAACAACATTCACCCAATCAGCCTAGGCAACACGAGCCGCTAATAACAAGCTCTCAGTCCTGATCAACCACTGTTTCGCCTCCAAAGGCATCTCAATGCCTGAAAAACGGTGGAATACAGCCTCATAAAATCTGTAACTATTCCTGGACGAGATAGAAGATTTGCCTGCATAGGCACAACAGAAGGCGAAACTCGGGCAGTTTCAAGAGCAGCCATCACAACATCACTTTGGTTTTGCTGCTGATTAATCAACCGCTCAAGCACAACAGTGACAGCCTCAATCAGATCAACCTGGGACTGAGAAGTAGAACCTCTGCAAGCCATAGTCTGCACAAAACCAAAAACAATTAGCATCTAGAATCAGAGTAGGTATACATTTATTTATGTATGCATGGTTGGTAAAATGTTGAGCAGATCCCAGTTCGAGCGAAGCTTGTCTAATATATTAGGCAACTAATATATTAGCCAAACCTGGTGCTCTGATATCACTAAAAATCCTATCACGTCCCGCTACCCAAAAAGAATACGGAATACAAATACGTTACAAAAGCCCAGCGAATGATTTTCATCATCCATAACATGTTCAAGAATCTTTACAACATATCACGCAAATAATCAGAGTCGGAAGTAAAAATATCAACCAACATACATAATTGAAACAAGATACCAACAAAAATTACTTGAAACCAAATATAATAATCTCAAATAATCAAATTCTGAACGAGTCTAATATTCTGGATCACATCGCCTAAATACAAATAAATATCCAAGTAATCAAGTACATTTTATTCAAGTTCAAGCAACAAATAGTATTAATAATAAAGTAGAAAATCCAGCAATAATACATCATCTCGCGAATACCCTCTGGCAGTTGACCATCCTGATCTGCAATTAGTAAATTTGCAGGAGAACAAAAAAGAAAGCAAGTACCCGTCAATTGCAAGTTACGGACCACTTATAATGTAGGATACAAGCACATAGGGAAAACTAAACAAATCTAAATAATAGCAGAAACAGACCTAGCATGGTATTGCAGAATCAACTAGCATGGTACACTAACATGTGTCAAGTGTCAAAAGTTAAATAGCATGCAGACAGATATACAGATAGTGTCAAATAATAGTGTCAAGTGCTAATATCAGACAGATAACAAGTAATCAGATAATTAGATAATAGATAGCCAGATGCATATAACAGATACAGATTCAGATTTCAGATACAGATACAGATTCAGATTTTTATAAGTCTTGTATTAATTTCTAACTAGGTAGCACTTCATGTTCCATCCTTTTATTATATGGTTGCTACATTCAAAACAGTTACGTTTGTAGATTTCGTAGGAGATCATATAAGGCTGTGTACTCAGGGTTAAAACAGATATCAGCTAACAGATCCAGACAGACAGATAATAGACGATCATGCAACAGATAGGACTAAGTCCCCTCCAAGTTAACCCTCTCGTAGGAAGTATGTAGTTGGGTAACAGATAATCAAAATCTTGCATGATCTCATAACAGATAATAGATAATCAGATGGGAAATACGGACCCCCTTCTAAGTACACATTTCTATGCTTTTCCACTACTAGATTTTTCCCATAAACCCCGGCTTAGTTACTTTTATTACTGTCATCAAATAGGCATAAATGTGTACGAATAGTGTCAAACTAACATGGTATAATTAGTATTAGGTTTAGGAAAACAAATAAACATGCATGGATAATGTACAGTTACATAAAAGAGCAAAACAGTGTATGTTCATATTCAGGACAGTAAGACAGTAAAGTACTAAAACAGTGAATCTCGTCACTACAGAAATGCAAATCTGGATCCGTCGAAGAATATGGAAAATAGACTTCCACACCAATCCAGCAAATATAATTAAGTTATATAGTAATTCACAACATCATAGCTCAAAACAGGTTTGAATCCAAAAAACATATTTAGTCAGAAATCAATAGAACGAATTCTCAGTCAGAAAAACAGCATTAAAACTTCTCAAATAAATCCAGGAAAAATTTTTGGTACTCCCCTATACGTCTAGAATCAATATATAAATTTTCATAATAGTTCAGTAAAATTAGTTTAGTCATCAAAATTTAGAAAACATCAAGAAAAGGTCCTTTGGAAAATCTGGATTTCCCAACACTGCTGTACGAAAACTGAAATATCTCGCAACCAGTGAAACGAAATCCAAATCCGCCAAAGGACGATGAAAATAGATAAAACAAACTAACTCTCATATTTCACAAACTGTTTTCATACAGTACAAGAAAACATAGTGAAAATAAGGTTCCTTATAAAACAGCGGGCAAAATACAGCAAGTATAGATTTCGTAAACGAGCCTGAAATATCACATAAAACTCATCAATAAAATTCACCAAAACTCTGGGTAGTCTCTAACTAGATAAAGAAACACTGATCAAAGTTTTGGAGCAAAATAATATATGTAGCATAGTTCTTTAAAATGATTTGTCATCAAATTTACCGAAAAACAGAATCTGAAAAAAGTCGACACCTCTGTAATAAAACAGTCATAACTCAGTCATACGAAAACAAAATCAAGTAAGGCAGAGGGGTTTGAAAATAGACGAAATTCTCTAAAACTCATATTTTATACCGAAATTAAGATACGGACTTCAAGACAGTCCAAAACAGCAAACAAAACAGATCAGCGACAAATACAGATTTTTTCCTTTAACAACAACTCAACATGTATCATACCAAACTTGTTCAAAACACACCCAAACATGAAATCGAGTCTACCAAGTGTCTAAACATAATAATTTAGGGTATCTAGTTTGTCCACACCAAATATATCACATGGGTCTCAACCAAATCACGAATTCTCACAAAAGTCTCACATACATGATCAAAACCAAGAACGGGTAAATCCTAAGTTAATTCATGTCCATATTGTGTCGTGAGTCATCTATGGTCAAATTTTCACAATAGAGATAAAATCCATCAAACCTAACACAAACAAGAGTCGTCTCTAGACCCAACTATACTATAGGTGGTATTTTTGACTTGTATCAAACAAATGAATTGGAGTACAAGTTACTTGCCTTAACCGAAGATGAAGAACAACGAGATCCAAGAGTAAGGAGCAAAACCCATGAACGAGAATCCACAAATCAATGAATCCACGAACGAAGATCCACGAATCAACAACTCACGAACGAAGATCCACGAATCAACAACTCACGTACAACTTGCATGGACGTGTACCAATCAAGAGAGAGAGACGAGGGAGTATGCGATGGTGAAGGAGAGTTGTATGAGGGTGGTGTTGGAGAAGGGCCGAGGGGAGAGGATCGGGAAGTAGTAGAGAAGTGGGCTCGGGTGTGTTGGGGTGTGGCCGGGAGGAGAGCAGCCAGAGGTGAGTTGTCGGCAGCCTGGAGGGGGTGGCGCCGGCCTGGGGGCTGCCGGGTTGGGGGTAGCAAATCGGGAGAGAGAGAGAGAGGTAGGGAGGCAAGGTAGTTTAGGGTTAGGGTTAGGGTTTAGAAGAGAGGGAGAGAGACTTATATATAGGGTTTAGTTGTGGGTTAATGGGTATTACGAGTGGTAATAGGATTAATCCAATAAGACAAATGGCGATCAAATTGAATAAGATTCAACTAGGATTAGGTAATTTGGCTTTGGTAATCAATTAGGGATCAAAATAACAGGATTAGGAATGGGGTAGACCATCAAATCACCAAGAGCACCCAAAAATACAAATAAAGAGAACGAGACAACAATGAAGAGCGAAAACAATAACCATGAACAAGAACAACCAAGAAATCGGAAATAACTCGCAAAAATCAAGAAAGAGAAAAGAAATGAAAATATATTGAAACAACTCAATATACGGTTCAGAAAAAAAAATACAAGAGAGAGTACAAATACACAAGAAAAGAAAAAATACACCAAAAATACGAAAAATGAAAAACAGGGGTTGCACCAACAGTTGGTTCGACTCCGCTTCAACTACTTGCTTCTAAGCGAGTACGAAGCGGATCGCCTTTCGAAATTGCTCCTACAGTTGTTGATATTTTCTAAACAATAAGTTCGGAGTCCAACACTTCAGCTACTTGCTTATAAGTGAGTATGAAGTGATTCACCGTTCGTGATTACTCCCACAACTTTTGACAACTGCAAATGCTAGCAAAGCACACAAGTTCACACAACAAGTATTATTTCATTAAAGTCTGAAAGACAAGTCTAATTACAGACAACCGACTCGACTTTACATCGAGATACAAAACTTGTGAAACCAAAATTACAAGATTATAGAAAGCCACTTCAGCGTCTCTTAGGGGCGGGGATGCTTCGGTTTAGAGACACACGGGGGTGATGAAGGTTGTGCTGCCGACGCCCTGCTTTGACAGATGTCCCTAGGCCGGCGTGTCGAGATGTATCGTCCGCACCTGATCTAACGGTGGCCCCATCAGAGGCTCCGCTCGATGAAGCTGCCACACCACTTTGCGCATCTCCGGGGTCCCAATGTATAGGGGGTGAGCGAAGCGCAAGCTCGCGGAACGTCATCCCCCTATTATACTCCTCACAAGTGCAAGACGTAGTTCTAACAGTGCTTCCCTCAGACCGCGGTCGAAGACGAGCAATCTCCGTCTCAAGCTCGACAATTCGCTCCTTAAGCGAGTCGTCCGTCACCTTTATCTTCAACCACGGCAGTCGCACCGAGCCTACACCACGAGTGCTGTCAGTGATTGTCCGCCGAAGATGAGCGACCTCCATGCTCTTGTCGACAGCTATCATCTTCAGCTCATCCCTCTCCGCCGTCACCTTAGTCAGTGAGTGACGAAGGCACCTAAGTCTCATGCCGAGGTTGACAGCTGCCGACGAGCCCACATCATCGCCTTCGGGGGTCATCTCGCTAATCCTCTCTTCTAATCGTCTGATCTCAAGGTCTCGACGTACTAAGATCAATCTCAGATGATTCTGCTCACGTTCCGCTTTACGAAGCTCCCACCCCACTTCGTGAATCCGCTCTCGGCTCCTAGCAAGACCCAACCTTGTCGCCCCTAGACCAACCTCGGGACGAGCCACCTCGGCCACCCGAGGCACTTTGGCGAGAGGCAGCACTTGGACGACCTGAAAAGGCCAAGTCAAACTGCTAAGTTCATACACAGCCACTACAAACTGCAGGGAACACTTAGCCAAAAATTTCAAACAAACCGCACTGAACACTTAGCCAAAAATTTTAAAAAAGTTTTTCATTCGATTGAAATTCAAAAAGATACAAGCGGTGGCCAGTCTGCGATTAAGCAATACATTGCTTATCAAAAATTTAAAAGTTACAAGTCAAGGCCCGACCTCTTTGTCGTGGCTGCCGGTCGCTACAAGATCCAACTGCTCAGGAGCGGCGACGATCGCTAAAGGCGTAACCTCGGAGCTGGGCTCGTCATCGGAACCCTCGACCTCAGCTTCCGTATTGTTGTCCCCTTCCTTGCCTTCGTCTGATTCTTCGTCGAAGCCCGAGACATGGTCGGGGAAGAGGTGCCACCCGGAGCAGTCGATCTCGGGGAAACTTTCCTTCACGTGCTCAATGGAGCGGGCATAAGACTAAGCCATATTGGCCGCAAGGAACCCCTGAGCCTTCTCCATGGTCGCAGCCTCGACTTCTTTTGCAGCAGCGATCTTGGCAGCTTCAACGGCCTCCTCCTTTTCCTTCGCCGCCAACTCCTTCTATCGGAGCAGAATGGTGACATCGTCCTCCAGCTTCGCCACGAGGCAATCGAGGTACTCCATCCTTATCGTCTTCCCGTCTGCCTCGACCCTCAGTTTTTCGAGCTCATTGGCGATCCGAGATTTTTCTGCCTGAGCTCTGTCCACCTCCTGCTTTAGCTCCTTTTCACGCTCCGTTATTTTCTCCATAAGATGGCCGAAGTGACAGGATTCTGCGTGAGGAAAATGAGTTAGCATTAAAACCAAGAAAATACAAGTATGCAACTAGCAAAACTACACTACTTACCGACACTGCGGCTCGGGCGATCTCGAGGGCATCGTCCCCAACTCCACCGGCGTACACGGCGGCGCGGTCCTTCGGTGTCACAAGGTGCTTGACGGCCTACATGCTCGATGTTAAGTCGCCGAGGAACCCATCGAGCTTTCGGACCTGCTAGTCTGGAACAAAGATCTTTTTGTGTTCCTCAGTCTGGAACACTTCGGCCTCAGCCGTCAGCGGGGCCACCTCCATTCCCAAATCGGCAGCCATTGGGAACTCGCCCGATCAACTGAACCCGAAGCGGCTGTCATCGTCGTTGCCCTCAGGACCACAGTGGCCGATGCTTTTGCTTCTTCGACGGCGGTGGCGACCATTTTTTGTCCTCGGGGAGGTCACCTTTGTGACGACCCTCTTTCTCTTCCTCAGAGCCTTGCTGCCAAGGGCTGCACGCTGAGCCATCACGGCGTCGTAATCCATGGTTTATGCACCAGAAGAAGAGGTGATTAAACGCAAGAAAAAAACAGAACGAAAATGAAAAAATAAAAGGGGAAAACCGCATACCGGGGTTTATGCAGCTGAGCCCCCTCTGAAGAGCACCTCCTCGGTCAGGTCCCTCCAGTCGAGCTTCGATCGGTCGAGGAGAACCCGAACCATGTCTTCTTCGTTGGGGTAGAGCACCGAAATCTCCTTCACCCTCTTCGACACTTCTTCGACCCAGTCCGACGGAATGCACCAAGGCTCTCGACTCCGGATGATGAAGTACTTGTCTTTCCAGTGCTTTATCGATTCAGGACAGCTGATGGGTCAAGCCCCATGCCTCGGAGACAGATTGAACCTGAACTCTAACTTCTGCTGCTGGTGAAGTTGGTATAACGTTCGGAACACACGTATATCCAGCTCGATCTCTACTGCTTGACAATAAAGGGTGAACCCATTGATCACCCTCCACCCATTCGACATGAGCTGAATGGGGCTGATCTCGAACCACCGCAGAGCTTGGATAGTGAAGGGGTGGAGTGGCAGCCGTGCCCCGACAATGAAGGCGTCTACTAGCCAGAAGCACATATCCACCGGCATTGGTGAATTAGCCCTCACTCCGGGTCCGAGCAGCAACAGCTCGAACTCCTCGGGGATAAGAAAACATCCCCGAACCGATACCAGGTTGGCCTCGTTGAGGATGGAGATGGTATCATCAACTTTCGAAGTCTCCCTCGCAGCGTTCTCTTCAAAACTCCGCCCCTTCCGTACACTATTCGTTCGACGTGTAGCGCCCCGATTTCCAATACTGGGAAAACCGAGACACGAGCCAAGATCTTTTCTTCAATTAGTCACAATACACAGAAAAACAGGAGAATTTAAAACTTTTCATTCAACACCCAATGTATTACAAGTCTGAACATTATACACTGCAATACATTACAATAGAGTTACAATATTACCTTTACATTTCCAAGTATTACAACCTTCAACATCTTACATCAGAGTACTTTCCAACTAATAGATGATCAACACACATTTTACAGCGGAACTAAAATAAGACAGCTTGCTTTCCTTGCCTTGAGTCCTCCTGAATCCCGCACCTGTACTTCGGCGATCCAGTACCTATGGAAGTGGGGACGTCAGTATTCACTGATGCTTAAAGGCTGATATCAAAGCAGCGAATCTCCCAAACAACATACAAAACATGGCAATGGTGTTGGTGTAGTTTAAGTGTTCGTGAGTGCTATGACTAGACTCTAATGCGATATTTAAATAGAACTAGGATGCTTCCTATTCTAATGTCAGCGAGTCTCCGAAGCAACATGCAGCCCATACTACATGCGACCCCATCTCAAGCCGTTTCTCCATATATAGGTATTTGAACCCTCGTTACGAATTCTAATTGTACACAACCTGTTCCTGACAATACTCCATGACTCTGTGAGGTTGCAGAAGGGGTCAAGTCCCCCTATGCAGTCTGCTTATGGTGTCTCCGTTTTCCACTACTACCCGGCATGTCGGACCTCACTCCAAACCAGACGATCCCAGTGTATCGGGCATCGTTCCAAAATCAAACCATAGGATCTCGCAAGCGCAGGATAGCGCGAAGCCTACCCTGTGGCACCCTCTGGGATCTCGCAAGCGCAGGACTGCACAATGCATCCTGTGGCACCATAGCCACAGTATTTCAGGAATTAACAGAGTGAGATACGCAACCCGTGTCCTCAACTTGTGAGACGGCACCGTGGGTATCCCTTTGACGAGAAGGTACAACCCACTATCACCACCTAAGGCCTATCTCAAGGGACAAGTTGGTCGTAAGGCGCCCCCTACAACCAACTCCTCTCTTTTTGGCAAGGGTCTGAGCAAAATGATCTTTATAAGTCACTACCTTAATGATGTCCCTGACTCGACAATCCTAGGGACGATAATATTATAAGCATAACATGCTAGGCCTTAAATTAGGCTTCGCAAGACAATTCTACTAGGCTGCTCAACCTAGACTCACCAGAATCCTTTGGGATCCGGTTCCTGGCCCATCGATCCAAGACCTCGGCCGTGCGAATATACATGCATGCCGCTACCCTAAACTTGGATTCCGTCTATACTCCGGTCCTCGATCAACCTACCCTGGTTAAGATTTGACGGTACATAAGGAGTGACTCCTCCACAGTTCCTTATGGTAAGAAAACATATGTCTTGATGGTCGATAGCCCTTAGGGTGGTAATATCACCCTAGACGAGCACAACGAACAGTGTGCTAGCTAACAAGCTATATATGAGTAACAACCACATACGAGCTAATAAGCTACGTATGAAACAATAGCTACCTACGAGCCAGGCGGGCCTCGTAGGAGATAACCACGTACATACTAGCCAAATAAGCCGCGTATGGGACCAACAGCTACGCACGGGCCGGTCGAGCCGCGTACGAGACAACAATCTACATACGAGCCAATTAAACTACGTATGAGACCCACAGCTACATATGGGCCAGTCGAGCCACGTACGAGCACGACCATATGCAAACAACCATACAGGTAATCAATCCTAGAAGCAACCAAAAGTGCTTACTAGCAAACTCGATCTTATTATTAGAAGCAAGAGAAGAATCTACTAATAGTCTATGATCGGTATTCTACCAATGAAAAACTGAAGGCGACATAACAACCATTATCAACCGACTACTGCTAGTGGTCTTCCCAATCCTTATTACTTCAACCTATAGTGCCTTAAGCATGGCATACAATTGCAAGCATCTTCCCACGAAAATCTAATTATATAACATAACCGCTCACCACAATAGTCCTATGTACGAATATGATTAAGCATGTACTTATATCAAGCTTAAGCATGAAAATCACTATGATCTAGACATGAAGTCCACTATGGTCAAGCATAGGTTATAACTTGAGCGTGAATGCTTGCTACTTATCATGATTAATCACCACAACCCGAGCATGGATATATAACTAGTATGAACATACAACATTCCAAGGCATGGTAGGTATTCTAACATTAATCCTACAACATTCTAAGCATGTATTTAAACTTTAGCATGGTATGCCTCATTCCTAGACATGGTATGCTACTTTAACATTAACATATGAAATGGTGTATATTTTAGTAACATTCTAGTCATGTATACTAGCTAAGTATCAACCTACAACATAGCATGAGTTTCTACAACAATTCTAGCATGGATAGAACATAACATAAAAATCACTACAACTAACCATGGATAGTTCCCTTAATTTAAGCATGAGTATCTACTATATTTTAAGCGTGAATATCATTAGCATGGATACCATCAACTTAACATAAACCATAATTAGCATGACACCTATTTACTTAGCATGAATAATAATTAAGCATGATCATCTACTAACATAACATGAACATATACTTCTCTAAGCATGGGTATCATGTAAGCATGAATATTTATTTAATCTAGCATGGTATACAATTTACCTACAATTAAACTAGTATGGTATACAACTTTCCTACCATTAATCTAGCATGGTATACAACTTACCTATAAGCATGTGAGTATGGATAGGTTAATCTAGCATGATATACCACTTTCCCACAACTATCTAAGCATAGAGAAATTTAGCTAGTATGGTATACTACTTTCCTACTATCATCTAAGCATAGACAATTTAATCTTTCATGGTATACTACTTTCCTACTATCATCTAAGCGTAGACAATTTAATCTATCATGGTATACTACTTTCCTACTATCATCTAAGCGTAGACAATTTAATCTATCATGGTATACTACTTTCCTACTATTATCTAAGCATGAATCTTATTAAGCATGAATAACTACTAAGCATGAATATCTTACTAAGCATGGATAACTACTAGTATGAACATGCAACATTCCTAAGTATATATATATATATATATATATATATATATATATATATTTCTAAACATGATAAGTAATTTTAGCATTTATCCTACAACATGTATATCATTCCTAAACATGATAGATAATTTTAGCATTAATCCTTCAACATTCTAAGCATGAATATCATTTCTAAACATGATAGGTAATTTTAGAATAAATCCTACAACATCCTAAGCATGAATATCATCCCTAAACATGATAGGAAATTTTAGAATAAATCCTACAACATCCTAAGCATGAATATCATCCCTAAACATGATAGGAAATTTTAGAATAAATTCTACAACATTCTAAGCGTGAATATCATTCCTAAACATGATAGGAAATTTTAGAATAAATCCTACAACATCCTAAGCATGAATATCATTCCTAAACATGATAGATAATTTTAGAATGAATCCTACAACATTCTAAGCATGAATAAATTAATCTAACCCAATCTTAGCATGGTATTTACTTTAACATAAGCACAACATCCATTTAATATCAATAATCATCTACTAAAATTTCACATAACATAAATATCTACAACTACTTTATTTGAACATACATATCACTACTACTATTACCATGAGCCTCTACTATAACATAAATATCTACAACTAATTACTATTACTACTACTTTATTTTAACCAAGAACATAACATAAAACATCTACAACTATCTACTACTACTACTACTTTATTTTAACCAAGAACATAACATAAAGCATCTACAACTACTTCTTTTAATCATCTACTACTACTACTACTTCTTTATTTTACTATGAACATAAAACATCTACAACTACTTCTTTTAATCATCTACTACTACTACTACTTTATTTTAACCAAGAACATAACATAAAGCATCTACAACTACTTCTTTTAATCATCTACTGTAACGACCCGAAAAATAGCATATGGCTATTTTGCATCGAAATGTGTGCGCGATTGAGAATTTCGCGCGATTATGTATTTTCTGATAATAATTATTTTGATCGAAAAATATAAGATATATTGTCTACTTTATTTTATTATTATTTTCGAATTTAAATTATTTTTATACGGATTATCTACGAAGTAGTTTAATGTATTTTTGGTATTGTTTATAATGTTAAAGTAGAGAGTTGGGCTTTATTTGGAAATGTATTAAAGCTAGAGGGCTTATACGAAACATTCCCTTGGATATTTATCTATCTATTATTGTTTAATTCTCTTTTTTACAAAAAAACCCCTTCTCTCTCTCCTTCCCTTCTCCTTCTTCTTTCTTCTCTTCTTCTTCCCAGGTTTCGATCCCAAACCGATGGAAACCCACCCGACCTCCCTCCCTTCTCCTCTCCCGTCCACGCCGGCGATCGGAAGAAGCCCCGACCCCCCTCCATCTTCTTCCTTCTCCTTCCCTTCTTCTTCCCCTTCCTGGTTCGATACCAAACCCAAAGAAGCCCCGACCTCTCCTCCCTTCCTCCCGTTCGTCCACGCCCAGCCAAATCGAAAGGAACCTCGACCCGCACCTTCCCTCTTCCTCCTTCTCCTTCATTCGATTTCCCTTCCGATCGAAGAGAACCCACCCGAACCCATCGATTGGTACTTCCCCACCTCAAAACTCCTCCGTTTCTCCATGGATTTCAAATTAAAACTAGGGGTAGAATAATGGAGAGATTATCTACATGGTGGTAGCGTCAGATTTTCGAATATATTCGGGAAGGTAAAACCCTAACTATTTTATTGTATAAAATTTAGTTGGGTTAATTTTTATTGAGTAGGAATGTTAGGGTAGAGAGATTTAGAGATATTGGAAATTGTAAATGTGAGAAATTAGCGGATTTTTAGAGAGATTTCAAGTTGTTAGTAAAATAGGGTTTTGGTTTTGTAAAAGAGAATTATATGGATATGAATTAATTCTCGGATAGTAGTAGAAATTATAGTTGAGCTACTAGAATACTTTGGGGGCGATTTAGTAAATTATTTGGGGATGAAAATACCATAGGCATTAGATTATTACGTGCATCGCACGTGTATATCCCAAGCATTCAATAAATGCTTGTGTGATATTTGGGATAGCGTTATTAGCTTTTATGATTAGTTTGGATAAATTGAGTTTTAATTGCTTTGAGATTTCGTGATAGGATATATTGCGACCATTGGATGCGAGGTGGCACGGCGCTTTGGATCATCACAAAATTATGTGAGTTATATTATTTATATATTTTCGTGGTTCCAAGATATATGTGAGTTAATTTATCTACGTATTTTTGCGGTTTAAGAAATATGTGAGTTATTATATTTATAATTTTTGTGGTTTGATGGATATGTGAGTACTAATTTATCTACATATTTTGTGTGTTAAGGAATATGGTGAGTTTAATTTATATATATTTGTGTGTTTTAAGAAATATAGTGAGTTTAATTTATTTAGATATATTGTTGTGTTTTAAGAGAAATAGTGAGTGTTAATTTATTACGAGTTTTTGTATGTTAAGAATTATGTGAGTATCGATTTATTACATATCTTGTGATTGTAAGAATATGGTGAGTATGATTTATTTATGAAGTGATGTTTAAGGGAGGATTGAATAACATATATGTGTATATAGGGATGAGTTACAATCATATGAGGATATCAAGATATGGTGTATATGGTTCTATATACGTAATTGATATTTTAAAGAAGTTGGATGAACTGAAGAGGTGACATGATTTATGGATGAGGCGTATAGGAAAATTTACTATCCTTGAGTATATAAAACCTATATAATGGATTCGTTATGTATGTGAGAATTCTCTACTCCTAAGTTAGTTGCTTGCTTTCCTTATCTACTTATGTATGTGTAGAAAGAACAATCCTTAGGGTACTGCTTGTGTAGGTGAAGAAAAGAACCCATTTTGAGAGTTGAGTAAATTGTGGATGCTAAAAGAACCCAACTTGATGATTATGTTAGTTGTAGTTTGATAAAGAAACAATCCTTGATGTTGTCAGTTGTAGGATGTTAAAAGATCACACCTTTATGTTGATTACTTGTTGTAGGTTGGGAAAGAACCCATTCCTAGGGCTATATTATTTGTGTATGTCAAAGAGAACCCATTTGAGTTGTTAGTAGTAGCAAGTAAAAGAACCCATCGTATGGATTTAGATTATTGCAGAGAAAGAACCCACCCTTGTGGTATAGTAAGAATCCATACTTGAATTGTTATAGAAAGAAACCCATGGTTCAGTTGTAGTAGAACACCATGCTTGAGTTGTGTGAAGAACCCATTCATGCCTATGTGACGTTCCAGTAAAACCTATCATGTTGAGTCGATTTTAGAAAGAAACTCATGTTGAGTTGATTATAGTAGGTATGCCATGATGGGTTGATTGTAGAAGAAACCCATGCTAAGTTGATTTTAGTAGATTCTTCTGTTGCTTATAATTATAGAAGATAAAGTTTGCTAGTAAGCACAGTTGGTTGCTTCTAGGTGAGATTACCTGTATGGTTGTTTGTATGTGGATTTGCTCGTACGTGGCTCGACTAGCCCATATGTAGCTGTGGGTCTCATACGCAGCTTATTTGGCTCGTATGTATGTCGTTGTCTAATACGCGGCTCGACTGGCCCGTATGTAGTTGTTGGTCTCATATGGAGCTTATTTGGCTCGTATGTATGTTGTTGTCTCATACGTGGCTCGACTGGCCCGTATGTAGCGGTTGGTCTCATACGGGGCTTATTTGGCTCGTATGTATGTTGTTGTCTCATGCGCGGCTCGACTGGCCCGTATGTAGCTGTTGGTCCTATACGTAGCTGTTTAGCTCGTATGTGTTTTTGGTTACTCGTATGTAGCTTCTTAGCTAATACGCAGTTGTTGTGCTCATCTAGGGTGATATTATTACCCTAAGGGTCATCGACCATCAAGACCACATCCTACCCCCTTAGAGTTAAATGGATAGATCTCACCTCGGGCGTCGACGGATCTTAACCAATGTAGGTTGACCGTGGGCCGAGAGTGTTGGTAGAATCCGAGTTAGGGGTAGGGATGAGTGAGAGAGATATTATTACCAGAGTCTTGGATCGAGGGACCACGAGTTGGACCATGATTGGAAACTATGCAAGATTGCATAGGAATAATAACCTCATTAGGATAGTGACTTATAAAATCATTACTTAACCTTTTGCCCGAAAGAAGGGGAGTTGGTAGTAGGGTGCACCGTACGACCAAACCTTTCTTTAGGGCCGATCTTAGGTGGTGTTATTGGGTTGCACCTTCCTGTCAAAGGGATACGTACGGTGCCGTCTCACAAGTTGAGGACACGGGTTGCGTATCTCGCGCTGTTAATTCCTGAAGTACCGTGGTTAGGGGTGCCACAGGATGCATTGTGCAGTCCTGCGCTTGCGAGACCCCAGAGGGTGCCACAGGATAGGTTTTGCGCTACCCTGCACTTGCGAGACCCTATAGTTTGATTTTGGAATGACGCCTGATACATTGGGTTCGTCTGTTTTGAGTGAGGTCTGGTTAGCCGGGTCGCAGTGGCGAACATAGACACCACTGGCGAAATGCAACAGTGGCACATGACCACAACTGCAACCTCACGAGTCACGTGTAGGTGTCAGGAACAGGTTGTATGCAATTAGAATTCATAACGCGGGTTCAATCCCTATATATATGGAGAAACGGCTTGAGATGGAGTCGCATGTAGTATGGGCTGCATGTTGCTTTCAGAGACTTGCTGACATTAGAATAGGAAGCATCCTAGTTCTAGTTAAATATCACATTAGAGCTAAGTCATAACTTACACTGGCACATAAATTATATGTACACGTGCCTTTTCATTCAAGTTGAATTGTGAGTGTGATAGTTGAAGTAAATCAATAACCAAGTTATGGGCTTGGGATGTGATGTGATATCACCTAAGTTCGGCTTGGGGTGCGATGATTGTTACCCAAGCTATCGGCCTTGGGGTGTGTTATGTTATTGCCCAACTATGTTGGCGATGTGGAGTATATTGTGATAAAATGCATGTAAATGGTAATGTGCAATGAGATGTTAGGTTGGACATGAATGAATATGGTAGTATGCGAATGAATGCATATGTCTAGGATGTGATACGCGATACAATGCAATGAGATCAATATTGGTATTATGAGAGGGGTTATTCAAATGATTACTAAAGATAAGTATGTTGTGAGTGGGTATGGATATACATACAGGTGCTGACTCAGAGAGTATTGGATGTGAATTCCCATTTATGAGGTTACATGTTCAGATGTCAAGTAAGATTTGTTGATCTTGATATTATCAGTTCGTTATGTTTTTACTTGTAAAGTTTAATTTATTTACTTATTTAATAAATTATACTCACACCAGAAATGGCTAACCCCTTAGTATTTGGGGGTTAGGGAGTCCATGGATGATGAACACAATATTATTCACATTTAGGAGCAATAATCTTAATGCAATTAGACATTTAAAAGCTCTATATGTGGTATTTAACTCTTATTTTCTCTTTTCCATAGGAAACAGCCTAAAACAGAGAAACGAAGCAGATTCAGGATGATACACAGGAAATTGCAGATCATCAGTCGACTGGTCCATTACAGCAGGCGACTGCCCAGAGAAGTTGATTAACAACAGCCGACTTGGATGATAAGTTATAAAATCTTCAGAAGTCTCGACACAGTCGACTGATTCGAAGACAAGTCGACTGGTAGGCGGCAGAGTCAAAAGATAAGATATTTGAAGATTCATCCAAATCTAATCAAAATCAGAACAGAAAAGGAAGAATAGAAGAAAAGAGAAAGAAATAATACGCAGAGCAACGAGGGAGGAAATAAATAAAAGAAAAGGACTTTTCTATAAAAGAAAAGTGCAAACCCTAATTCTCTAGCCGTGTTCTATAAATACCAACCAAGAAGCATTACTTGGGGGATCCTCTCTCTGACTCTCTCCCGCACACACCATCAGCCGAATCACAAGAGTTCCTGAACGATCAAGCCATCAACAAAGAGCAGCACGGCATCAACATAGAAGGAGGAGAAAGGAGATCAAGTATTAAGAAGAGAACGGCCGGTCGACTGTGTGACAGCCAGCCGACCATCTAGCCGAACTACATCAGTTTATTCCTTCTCTTTCCTATTCTTTTATGTTAACTATGTATTCAAACTTGTTGATTAATAAAAGTATTATTATGTGGAACTGATTTCATAGTTGGGTAGATTGAAGCCGTAGTTATGTAGTGCTATATTCTTCTGAAACCTTCTACTTTACTTATTGATTGAATCTGATTGAATTGGTATAGATTGATGATAATCAAACTTGTTCTCAAGTTCTGAGAGCAGTCGACTGAGGTGAGAGCCAGTCGACTGACATACAGAACTCGAGAATATCAAGTTTGCATTACCATCTATCTGAATATGTTATATGAGCATATTGAGACGACCCGTATCTCGTGTTCATAACTTGTAACAAGGGAATTCTTAGGGGTTCTTGGTTTGATCAACTTAAGGGATCTAGATCTGATACCAATTTCTAGAACTTTGAGTGTTTGTTCATTTCCACTGTTCTTATGTTTTCATTAAGTGCAACTTAGTAGATACCATGCTAAATACTTGATGAAAGAAACGAATTAGAGTAGATACCATGCCTAATTCTTGGTTTAGGGAAACATTACTTTAAGGAGTAGATACCATGCCCTTGAAGAGAACAAACATGAGTAATGAGAAGAAGTTCAGAAGGTGCCTTAGCATTATTGGTGGAAATCTAAACCCAACTGCTTAATAGATATTTGTGATTCAACACTTCTTAATTTAGTTTTAATCTTTTCATTTCTTTTAGACTTTTAAAAAAACTCTTTATGATTCTTATTCTTTTTATTGATTAGTAAGTTGAAGTCTACAATCTCTGTGGGATCGATCCTTGCTATTGCTACGCTTCTATAAACGATTCGTACACTTGCGAGGTTTTAATTTGTGTCTAGTTTTATCTATTTATTTAGGTAACTAGAGAACACAACAAGTTTTTGGCGCCGTTGCCGGGATTGTCTAGTATTTTAACTTACAGATCAGTAGAAAGCTTTTATTTTCTTTCTTTTAATTTTATTAATAAATATTTTTCTTTTAGGTTACAGGATTTTGGTGGATGCACGGAAGGAGATCACTTCGTTCAGAGCTACTACCTATTGACGCAGAAACAGAACGCACTTTGCACAAACTAGGTAAGTTGTCTGCAGCAAACCAGTCGACTGTCGCTACGAACCAGTCGACTGCTCAGAGACTTTGTTCACATACAGCAATGGGTGAGGAAATGCCAAATCGAGTGCCAATGCAGGACAAGTTCACGTCTAAGAATATCGAGCAACCTTCCTGCATTGCGTATCAACCTAATGTCACAGGGAACATGCATCTATCTCCTCAGTTACTTAGTCTGGTTCCCCACTTTAGTGGCAAACCAGATGAAGAGCCTCATCTCCATCTACAAGACTTTTTCGATCTTTGCAGGACACAAAATGTCCAAGGGCTTACCCCTGAACAAATCAGGTTAATCTTGTTTCCTTTTTCCTTAAAACTTAACGCTAAACTATGGTATAATTCTTTGGAACCAGGATCAATAAACTCATGGGAGCAATTGGCGACAAAGTTCTTGAAAGAATTCTTTCCAGCCCAAAAGACCAAACAGCTGAAAAGGGAGATTCAACTCTTCCAACAAAAGGATGGAGACTTATTTTTCGAAGCATGGAAGGATTTCAAGAACAAACTTCTCAAATGTCCTACACACAACATGCCTAAAGATGATCAGGTACAAGCTTTTTATGAAGGTTTAAATGATACTAACAAGGCAATTGTGGATTCAGCTTGCAACGGGATCTTAATGAGGAAAAGCGGTGAAGAGGCCATTGAACTATTTGAAGAACTCAGCGAGAATTCACAACAATTCTCAATAAGGAGGGGCCCTTCCAAAAAACAGGGAGTTTACGAAATTTCTAATAGCAATAACATTCAACTAGAAATGGTAAACATGAATAAGAAAATTGATATGCTTGTTAATGCAATGTCGATGATGGGTGGAGTTAAAAATCAAACAAACGAAATTTGTGCAATTTGTTTTCATGTAGATCATACCACTGATACATGTCCCATGTCTTCTTTCACAGATCAGGAGCATGCAAACTATGTAGGTCGAGGAGTGTCTCCACAAAAGAACAATCCCTTCTCGAACACATACAATCCAGGGTGGAGGAACCATCCAAACTTCTCCTGGGGCAATAATCAGAATAATCAAGGGACTCAATCTTCACAAGGACATGCACGAAACTTCCAAATGGGAAGTGAGTTTGATAGGCCAATTCAAGAACAGAAGAAGTTGGATTTTGAATCCACCGTTCTTCAATTGCTCCAACAACAACATCAAACAACCAACCAACAAGGGCAGGCAATTCAGAAGTTGGAAACGCAGATTGGCCAAATTGCGAAAGAATTAAGCGAACGAAAGGCAGGGGAATTTTCTTCACAAACCATACCAAATCCTAGAGGCTAAGAACAGCTCAAATCAGTAACAATTCTCAGAAGTGGTAAGACAATTGACAACAAGGTTGGAACACACACCGAAGAAACAGAAGAACAACCATCAAAAGTTTTGGGTTCCAACAAGGTAAGTGAAAAAGAAAGAACAGTTGTGCCACCATTCCCTCAAAGGTTAGTCAAGCAAAAGAAAGAACAACATTTATTTGACATCTTTGAAACTCTCAGAAAGGTAGAAATTAATATCCCCCTACTTGATGCTATTAAACAAATTCCTTCTTATGCTAAATTTTTGAAAGAATGTTGTACTCACAAAAGAACATTTCAGGTTAGGGAGGATGTGGCTTTGACAGAAGAAGTGAGCGCTGTCATATTAAGAAAATTACCTCCCAAATTAAAAGACCCAGGTAGTTTTACCATTCCTTGCAGGATTGGTGAGCACTTCTTTGAGAAAGCATTACTAGACTTGGGGGCAAGCATCAATCTTCTCCCATACACCGTTTATGAAAAGCTAGGATTGGGGGAACTCCAACCAACATTCATCACGTTGCAGTTGGCGGATCGCAGTATCAAAAGACCTAGAGGTATTTTGGAAGATGTCCTAGTTCAGGTAAACGAATTCATTTTGCCAGCTGATTTTGTTGTGTTAGACATGGAGGACTCTTCAATGCCATCTTCTCTACCAATCATTTTAGGTAGGCCCTTTATGAGTACGGTTGATATAAAAATTTGTGTTAAAAAGGGTACTATAAGCATGAAAATAAATGGAGAGAAGGTTGAATTTAAAATGTTCGATACACTGAAATTACCACATGATGATCATGAATGCTATAATGTAGATGTGGTGCAGGATATTGTTGATCAAACATTTCAGGTACATAGCGTTGAGCCACTACAAGCTACAATTACACAATCTCTAACTTTATCTAATGTTGAACAGGAGTACGATGACTGGGGGATTGCAGAGACAATACACCACCTTGAAACTCCAAAGTCATGCTCAGGTAAGTTTGCACCCGTATTTGAAAAATTGGTGACTGATGACATTTTTGTTTCTGCAGACAAGTCGACTGGTGGAAGAGACAAGTCGACTGGTGGACATAATGAGTCGACTGACCAGGCCACAACCAGGAACCAGTCAACTGAACCGACACTCCCTGACATAGAGCTTTAGCAGTTACCCGACCATCTGAAGCATGCATATTTGGGTGAGAACCAGACGCTACCAGTGATAATTGCTGCAAACTTAAGTGCACAGGAAGAAGAGAAGTTGCTGAGGGTACTACGAGAACACAAGAGTGCAATAGGATGGACCATTGCAGATATCAAAGGAATAAGTCCATCCAAATGCATGCACAAAATACTCCTTGAAAACAATGCAAAACCTAGCAGGGAGGCACAGAGAAGGCTTAATCCAAACATGAAGGAAGTGGTAAGAGCAGAGATTCTGAAGCTACTAGATGTTGGCATCATCTACCCCATCTTCAGATAGCAAATGGGTAAGTCCTATACATGTAGTGCCTAAGAAAATTGGAGTCACAGTGGTGAACAATGAAGAGAATGAGCTTATCCCTACAAGAGTGACCACAGGATGGAGGGTTTGCATTGATTACAGAAAATTGAATAACGAAACTAGGAAAGATCACTTCCTTCTTCCTTTTATTGATCAAATGTTAGAAAGATTAGCAGGATATAGTCATTATTGTTTTTTAGATGGTTATAGTGGCTATAATCAAATTGCTATTGCTCCAGAAGATCAAGAAAAAACCACTTTAAAATGTCCTTTTGGTACTTTTGCATACAGGAGGATGCCCTTTGGATTGTGCAATGCACCAGCTACATTTCAAAGATGCATGATGAGTATATTTTCAGACATGGTGAAAAGGTTCATTGAGGTATTTATGGATGATTTTAGTGTTTTTGGATCATGTTTTGATGAATGCCTTAACCATTTGCAGCTTGTACTTAAGAGATGTGAAGAATGCAATTTAGTGCTGAATTGGGAAAAGTGCCACTTCATAGTACAACAAGGTATTGTGTTGGGACATGTGGTGTCAAAAAGAGGCATAGAGGTAGACAAAGCGAAAATCGATATAATATCAAAACTACCCCCTCCCATTACAGTTAAGGGTGTTAGGAGTTTTCTTGGACATGCAGGGTTCTATAGAAGATTTATAAAAGATTTCTCAAAAATCTCCAAACCCCTTTGTGACTTGTTGGCTAAGGATGTTGAGTTTGTATGGACAGAAGAGTGCACAAATGCTTTTATTACATTAAAAAATCTTCTCACTTCTGCACCTATTGTCATGGCACCAGATTGGAGCCATCCTTTCGAGCTAATGTGTGATGCTATGCTTTAGGAGCTGTGTTAGGTCAAAGAATCAATAAGAAACCCCATGTTATTTACTATGCTTCTCGAACTCTAAACGATGCACAGCTAAATTATTCCACTACTGAAAAAGAAATGTTAGCTGTTATATTTGCTGTAGAGAAGTTTAGATCATATTTGATTGGTTCTAAAGTTATTGTTTTTACTGACCATGCTGCCTTGAGATATTTTTTTGCTAAAAATGATGCTAAGCCTATGTTAATCAGATGGGTGTTGTTGCTTCAAGAATTCGATCTTGAGATTAGAGATAAAAAAGGAAGCGACAATGTTGTTGCAGATCACATGTCCAGACTACTGCAGGAGGAAGAGAGAATTGTGCCCCCACATAATAAAAATTTCCCAGATGAATATCTATTTGAAATAAACATATCATCGGGACAGTCGACTGGTAACAGGACCAGTCGACTGGTATCTCACTGCTCAAATTTTCCATGGTTTGCAGATATTGTAAATTATCTCACTGCTCATGTTTTCCCTCCAGGTATGACAAGTCAGGAAAGGAAGAGACTGGTGGCTATGTGCAAGCACTATTATTGGGATGATCCTTATTTTTTTAAATTTTGCCCGGATCAAATTATAAGAAGATGTGTGGCAGAAGAAGAGCAAATGAGTATTCTACAACATTGCCACCAATATGCATGTGGAGGACATTTTGGACCAAAAAGAACAGCACTCAAAGTATTGCAATCTGGATTTTATTGGCCTAAAGTATTCAAAGATGCTTTTTCTTTTTGCAGGACTTGTGACAAATGCCAAAGGACAGGCAACATCTCTTCCAGAAATCAAATGCCACTGCAAAACATCCAAGTAATCGAGCTTTTTGATGTTTGGGGAATCGACTTCATGGGTCCCTTTCCTAACTCATTTGGTTATTTATATATTCTTGTTGGTGTGGATTATGTGTCTAAATGGGTCGAGGCTGTCCCCTCAAAAACTAATGATCACAAAGTTGTTGTCAAGTTTTTGCAGGAGAACATTTTCACTAGGTTTGGGACACCACGAGCAATAATTAGTGATGGAGGGAGCCACTTCAACAACTTTTCGTTTGCTTCTTTGATGAAGAAATATGGTATCACACATAGAGTGGGCACCCCATATCATCCTCAAACTAGTGGGCAGGTGGAGATCAGCAACAGAGAAATCAAGAGCATTTTGGAGAAGACAGTCAACAAAAGGAGGAAGGATTGGTCGCTGCGCTTGAATGATGCACTATGGGCCTATCGAACAGCTTACAAAACACCCATCGGCATGTCACCATACCGTTTGGTTTTTGGAAAAGCCTGTCATCTACCAGTGGAGTTGGAACACAAAGCTTATTGGGCCATTAAAAGGTTTAATTTTGATATGAAACAAGCAGGTGACAAAAGAAGATTGCAACTAAATGAGTTTGAAGAGTTGAGGCACGACGCATATGAAAATGCAAAATTGTACAAGGAAAGGACAAAGTTGTACCATGACAAACAGCTAGCAAGGAAGGAGTTTTATGAAGGACAGAAGGTACTAATATACAACTCAAGATTAAGACTTTTTCCAGGCAAGCTCATATCAAGATGGTATGGGTCATACATTGTCACAAGAGTCTTTCCACATGGTGCATTGGAGGTTCATAGCAAAGAGAAGAATCAAACATTTAAGGCGAACGGGCATAGAGCGAAGCCATACATAGAGATGAGCATAGAACCGCAAGAGGAAGATGTGAATCTTCAAACCATTCAATACATGGCATGACCTCATCAAGTCTAGCTGAAGACAGAAAACACAGTGCTTATTGGGAGGCAACCCAATTTTTCAGGGGAGTATTTACACTTTCCCTCTATTTTCTGTTATTTATTCATCTTTCATTTTTATCTTTTATTTTCAGTCTCTCCTTATTAGATGGTGACACATGCCTATTTTTAAATCTTCTTTTGAACATTGAGGACAATGTTCCATCTAAGTTTGGGGGTATTAGGGTTATTTTATATTTAGAGTCTTTTGAAAAAAATTTTTAGGCTAAACAATTTCTTATAAAGTAATAGTAAGGATACTTATTTACTTTAGGATTGTTGAGTTTCATAATCCCCTACAAAGTTATATGAATCATGCGATTATACACAATAAACAAATGTGATGCTTTTTCTGGTGATTATTCCGTTTAGATCTAGTCCTAAATTGAGTTTAAGTAAATTGAGTGATAAAATATATATATATATATATATATCTGAATAAAGTCAATCTACTCCAATGTTTTGAGTGCTTAGTAACTAGGGGTATTCATCACCAATGTTTACCTTTACGTCAAACGGCAACTTGAAATATGAGTATGCAAAGCACTTTAAAGTTTGTGACTTGCTGAGTAACCGGGTGAATTCATCACAAATGTTTTGCATTCGCGTAAAAAGGCAAGTGACAACTTTAGAGAAGAGACTAAAAAAAAAAAAAAAAAAAACTCTAGTTTGCTACTCGGTTTGTAGTAGAGAAAAGGGGATAATCACAGATTGAGTAATCGCATACTATAATTAAAATTAATTGCATGACAAATATGATTGGGTTTGGGGAGTATGAACAAACAATTGCACTAGAGAAAGTAGGTATGTTTAATTTTACTTTATCTGAAATTGTTTATATTTTTATATGTTGATGCTCACATAATAAGAATTCTTGGTTGAGAGTACTATCATTTTTCCCCTTGTTCATAAATTCACTTTTTGCTTGAGGACAAGCAAAAGCTAAGTTTGGGGGTATTTGATGAACACAATATTATTCACATTTAGGAGCAATAATCTTAATGCAATTAGACATTTAAAAGCTCTATATGTGGTATTTAACTCTTATTTTCTCTTTTCCATAGGAAACAGCCTAAAACAGAGAAACGAAGCAGATTCAGGATGATACACAGGAAATTGCAGATCATCAGTCGACTGGTCCATTACAGCAGGCGACTGCCCAGAGAAGTTGATTATCAACAGCCGACTTGGATGATAAGTTATAAAATCTTCAGAAGTCTCGACACAGTCGACTGATTCGAAGACAAGTCGACT
Source organism: Hemerocallis citrina (assembly GCA_017893485.1). Classification (NCBI taxonomy): domain Eukaryota; kingdom Viridiplantae; phylum Streptophyta; class Magnoliopsida; order Asparagales; family Asphodelaceae; genus Hemerocallis; species Hemerocallis citrina. The sequence goes on from CM030361.1 coordinate 174,323,041, forward strand.
GGTAGGCGGCAGAGTCAAAAGATAAGATATTTGAAGATTCATCCAAATCTAATCAAAATCAGAACAGAAAAGGAAGAATAGAAGAAAAGAGAAAGAAATAATACGCAGAGCAACGAGGGAGGAAATAAATAAAAGAAAAGGACTTTTCTATAAAAAGAAAAGTGCAAACCCTAATTCTCTAGCCGTGTTCTATAAATACCAACCAAGAAGCATTACTTGGGGGATCCTCTCTCTGACTCTCTCCCGCACACACCATCAGCCGAATCAGAAGAGTTCCTGAATGATCAAGCCATCAACAAAGAGCAGCACGGCATCAACATAGAAGGAGGAGAAAGGAGATCAAGTATTAGAAGAGAACGGCCGGTCGACTGTGTGACAGCCAGCCGACCATCTAGCCGAACTACATCAGTTTATTCCTTCTCTTTCCTATTCTTTTATGTTAACCATGTATTCAAACTTGTTGATTAATAAAAGTATTATTATGTGGAACTGATTTCATAGTTGGGTAGATTGAAGCCGTAGTTATGTAGTGCTATATTCTTCTGAAACCTTCTACTTTACTTATTGATTGAATCTGATTGAATTGGTATAGATTGATGATAATCAAACTTGTTCTCAAGTTCTGAGAGCAGTCGACTGAGGTGAGAGCCAGTCGACTGACATACAGAACTCGAGAATATCAAGTTCGCATTACCATCTATCTGAATATGTTATATGAGCATATTGAGACGACCCGTATCTCGTGTTCATAACTTGTAACAAGGGAATTCTTAGGGGTTCTTGGTTTGATCAACTTAAGAGATCTAGATCCGATACCAATTTCTAGAACTTTGAGTGTTTGTTCGTTTCCACTGTTTTTATGTTTTCATTAAGTGCAACTTAGTAGATACCATGCTAAATACTTGATGAAAGAAACGAATTAGAGTAGATACCATGCCTAATTCTTGGTTTAGGGAAACATTACTTTAAGGAGTAGATACCATGCCCTTGAAGAGAACAAACATGAGTAATGAGAAGAAGTTCAGAAGGTGCCTTAGCATTATTGACTATTGGTGGAAATCTAAACCCAACTGCTTAATAGATATTTGTGATTCAACACTTCTTAATTTAGTTTTAATCTTTTCTTTTCTTTTAGACTTTTAAAACAACTCTTTATGATTCCAATTCTTTTTATTGATTAGTAAGTTGAAGTCTACAATCTCTGTGGGATCGACCCTTGCTATTGCTACGCTTCTATAAACGATTCGTACACTTGCGAGGTTTTAATTTGTGTCTAGTTTTATCTATTTATTTAGGTAACTAGATTACACAACAATGGACTACCCTAGGTCCCTACTGTTACAGGTTCTCAGCAGTGCGGAGATGAGATGTAGGTACAGGTTTCCGTGGAATGGAGCTCCAGTTATAATTCGTTGTTATGTTTTAATTGTAAATAGTAAAGATTTATGCTTTAAATTGTATTTTTGAAGTATAAGTATGTGGATGATGATGAAGAGTATAGTGTGAGGCGGCAGGATATGGTTTTGACCCGTAACCATTTCGTTGTGGAGTGCCGGGCGTCGTGGTAAGTTTTACAGGTTATTTTCTAAAAACTTACTACGTTTTCAAAAGGATTTATGGTTTTTATTTGATAACTGTTATATCGTTATGAGTTTGGCCCCCAGAGCATATATATATATATTGCCTATGTGATGATGCTCATTTTGGCCTGGGGAGCCCGTAATATTATTGCCTGTGATGTAAGCTACGGAATTTAGAGCAAAATTCCGTAAGCTTTTTCTGTTTTGGGGCAGAAATTACAGGGGAGACTCTGCCCAATTTTTCTTTGAAACATTACCATTTTAGTTTATGTTTAAAGTGATATAGAAATTGGAAGAATTGAGTTTGGAGTCAAAAAGGAAAAAGGGCAGGCGCTACAGTTGGTATTACAAACTGATATTTGTAATTACTGCGTGGTAACTCTGTGTTGAATAAAAAGTTTTAAATTTCCAGCATTTTTGTGTATCGTGACTAATTGAAGGAAAGATCTTGGCATGTGTCACGGTTTCCATGTATGTGGAAATTGGGGTGCTACATCTACTACTACTACTACTTCTTTATTTTACTATGAATATAAAACATCTACAACTACTTTTAATCATCTACTACTACTACTACTTTATTTTAATATACTACTACTTAGATGTCTACTAGTCTTTATTAGCATTGATTTCTTATTATCACTAGTGATCATAAAAAAAAAGATCTTTTTATTCATTCTACCACTAGTGATTTAGATTAGTTTCTTTTTCATAATTAGAACTAACATCTAATTTAGGTTCTTTTTACTTAAGATTATTAAAGAAAATAACAATAATAAAATAAGGTAAGAACCTTCGTTTGGTTCAACCAACATATGCTTATCTTTTTAGTCCAAGTTCAATACAAGTCCTACAACCAAAAATGGTTGTATAAAAAGTTCATATGCTTTGTTCATGAGTTCACATCAAGTCCTACAACCCCAAACGGTTGTATGTACAAGTCCATATGCCTTATGTCATTTTATTCCAATTAACAAACACAAAACAACAACTACAACTATAAGATTCAATCTTTATATTTATTTAGCACTACTACTTGTTTCCATTCATTTCTTGTGGTTATAATCTTTAACATTTACAACATACAAAATAAGAATCACATACAACAATACTTATCACAACAACCCATTCCAAAAAGAACCAAAGAAAACAAAACAAGGAAGGTAAGGAGAAGAAGAAACATCAAACAACAATTCAAACAAACAAACAACAAAAGAGAAACTCCCACCTTGTTCTACTTGTAGGAAGGACTAGCTAGCTAAAACTTCTCCTTTCCCTAGCTCCTAGAACTTCTATGGAACCTACAAGAAAACTCTCTTGTTAGTATGAGGTTCTCTCTTTCTTTTCCTTTCCCTTCTTTCTTTCTTTTTGATCTTTCTAAAATGAGACAAGGTGGAGAAGGAGGGGGTATTTATAGGAGGGGAGAGGAGGGGGAGAGTGTAAATGTGCACTCACATTTTGCACAAAACCCTAAGAAGAAGCCAACCGGCCATGCCTAGGTGGAGGAGGGGTAAGGTGTAGGGTATGGTCCTAGGGTGAGTTGGAAGCATGGTAGAAAGGGATAAGGTTTCTAGAAGGAATTTTTAATCTTCTCATGCATACAAAACCCTAGATTAAGCCTCCTAATCAAACCCTAACCATCTAATTAAGTTGTCATGATAAGGATGAGTACAATGTCCAAGAGTACATACTACATACTTTGTATAATGTACTAAGTACCATACAATTGTATGTATATGTATATGTATGTGTATACCAAAATTCCTTACATAATCCTTATAAAATAGTTTAATTTAGAAAATAATAGTAAAATATATTTTATTATCAATTTGGAGGATCGCATTGTCAATTTGGTGTACTTCGGATGTACACCGACCGATATATGCGCGTAGACAATGTTTGTGGACAAACCGGCAAAAAATCACCAAAATAATTTGATTTTGGAATTAAAACAAAATAATAATAAAATAGTAATTTATACGAGGTAATATCCGTTCGGGATATTACATTACTCTCCCCTTAGAATAGTTCTGTCCTCAGAACTACATTAAGTTAGGGAAATGAAGTGACAATTACAAAATAGTATAGTCATAGAGTAAGAGATGAACAGAATTTTTTTTTTCCTTTGAATAACCGTTGAAGGGGTTACACCTATACATACATAAACCCACTGGGTTACAAAATGTCATCTCCTCCTAAGCAATAACCTTCCTACCTATACATTACAGGAGTAGGAGTCAAGATCACAAAATAACAAAACGGTCTACATAACCCACTTGGTTACAAAGTGTCACATTTCTTTCTAAGCGACATCCTTCCTACCTATATATCACAGACGTAGGAGCCAAAAATCACAAAATAGCAAAACAGTTTCTGAGTACCCGACCGCCTAATCGGTACTGCTGGCGCCCTCAGGTGGGTCATCTCTAGTCAGCAGTGCTTGCAGCTGTGCGACATGCTGCTGGAGCTCTATGCACCGGCGCTCCATGCGCTCGAACTGGACCCTGTAGCTATGGTTCAGGATCATCATTCGGCGCTGGGCCCTTGCATTGGCACTCCTCAACCTCTCTACCTCCTTTGCATGGTGAAAGTTCACGAACTCGCACGAGTCCATCTTGTTCTCCAGATGGACGTGAGACCAGGTCAGCGTCGATATGTCCTGGAAGACCTGCTGGAAGGCCTCCTCCACGGGGATAAGCTGGGGAGATGGCGGTACTGGAGCCTGACCCCCAAAAGGAAATACCCCCGCTGTGACAGCTGTGGGGGCCCCGTTGGCCAATCCGGCCTCCACTGGTGGCTGAGCCCCCTCCAAGATAGGCTCTGTGTCCGAGTCTATCTTTATCACATCCCCCTGAACCCACCCACTCCCCGTGGGAACCGCTCTGTCCGTCATCCTGCAAGGAGTGGATACAGAAATGACCATCGATATAGAAATATTATAAAACATAAGTTGAAAGAACAACAACATGAATTATAACTATCTACAACTAGCTAAAACCCAATCTCCTAAAGGCATCCAAGTTTAAATTTTCCTACTGTGTTGGACTATAAATTGAAGTTGGCTCTGATACCACTCTGTAGCGCCCCGATTTCCAATACTGGGAAAACCGAGACACGAGCCAAGATCTTTTCTTCAATTAGTCACAATACACAGAAAAACAGGAGAATTTAAAACTTTTCATTCAACACCCAATGTATTACAAGTCTGAACATTATACACTGCAATACATTACAATAAAGTTACAATATTACCTTTATATTTCCAAGTATTACAACCTTCAACATCTTACATCAGAGTACTTTCCAACTAATAGATGATCAACACACATTTTACAGCGGAACTAAAATAAGACATTGACTGCTTGCTTTCCTTGCCTTGAGTCCTCCTGAATCCCGCACCTGTACTTCGGCGATCCAGTACCTATGGAAGTGGGGACGTCAGTATTCACTGACACTTAAAGGCTGATATCAAAGCAGCGAATCTCCCAAACAACATACAAAACATGGCAATGGTGTTGGTGTAGTTTAAGTGTTCGTGAGTGCTATGACTAGACTCTAATGCGATATTTAAATAGAACTAGGATGCTTCCTATTCTAATGTCAGCGAGTCTCCGAAGCAACATGCAGCCCATACTACATGCGACCCCATCTCAAGCGGTTTCTCCATATATAGGGATTTGAACCCGCATTACGAATTCTAATTGTACACAACCTGTTCCTGACAATACTCCATGACTCTGTGAGGTTGCAGAAGGGGTCAAGTCCCCCTATGCAGTCTGCTTATGGTGTCTCCGTTTTCCACTACTACCCGGCATGCCGGACCTCACTCCAAACCAGACGATCCCAGTGTATCGGGCCTCGTTCCAAAATCAAACCATAGGGTCTCGCAAACGCAGGGTAGCGCGAAGCCTACCCTGTGGCACCCTCTGGGGTCTCGCAAGCGCAGGACTGCACAATGCATCCTGTGGCACCCCAGCCACGGTATTTCAGGAATTAACAGAGCGAGATACGCAACCCGTGTCCTCAATTTGTGAGACGGCACCGTGCGTATCCCTTTGACGGGAAGGTACAACCCACTATCACCACCTAAGGCCTGCCTCAAGGGTCAAGTTGGTCGTAAGGCGCCCCCTACAACCAACTCCTCTCTTTTCGGCAAGGGTCTGAGCAAAATGATCTTTATAAGTCACTACCTTAATGATGTTCCTGACTCGACAATCCTAGGGACGATAATATTATAAACATAACATGCTAGGCCTTAAATTAGGCTTTGCAAGACAATTCTACTAGGCTGCTCAACCTAGACTCACCAGAATCCTTTGGGATCCGGTTCCTGGCCCATCGATCCAAGACCTCGGCCGTGCGAATATACATGCATGCCGCTACCCTAAACTTGGATTCCTTCTATATTCCGGTCCTCGATCAACCTACCCTGGTTAAGATTTGACGGTACACAAGGAGTGACTCCTCCACAGTTCCTTAGGGTAAGAAAACATATGTCTTGATGGTCGATAGCCCTTAGGGTGGTAATATCACCCTAGACGAGCACAACGAACTGTGTGCTAGCTAACAAGCTATATATGAGTAATAACCACATACGAGCTAATAAGCTACGTATGAAACAATAGCTACCTACGAGCCAGGCGGGCCTCGTAGGAGATAACCACGTACATACCAGCCAAATAAGCCGCGTATGGGACCAACAGCTATGCACGGGACCGGTCGAGCTGCGTACGAGACAACAACCTACATACGAGCGAATTAAACTACGTATGAGACCCACAGCTACATACGGGCCAGTCGAGCCACGTACGAGCACGACCATATGCAAACAACCATACAGGTAATCAATCCTAGAAGCAACCAAAAGTGCTTACTAGCAAACTCGATCTTATTATTAGAAGCAACAGAAGAATCTACTAATAGTCTATGATCGGTATTCTACCAATGAAAAATTGAAGGCGACATAACAACCGTTATCAACCGACTACTACTAGTGGTCTTCCCAATTCTTATTACTTCAACCTATAGTGCCTTAAGCATGGCATACAATTGCAAGCATCTTCCCACGACAATCTAATTATATAACATAACCGCTCACCACAATAGTCCTATATACGAATATGATTAAGCATGTACTTATATCAAGCTTAAGCAAGAAAATCACTATGATCTAGACATGAAGTCCACTATGGTCAAGCATAGGTTATAACTTGAGCGTGAATGCTTACTACTTATCATGATTAATCACCACAACCCAAGCATGGATATATAACTAGTATGAACATACAACATTCCAAGGCATGGTAGGTATTCTAACATTAATCTTACAACATTCTAAGCATGTATTTAAACTTTAGCATGGTATGCCTCATTCCTAGACATGGTATGCTACTTTAACATTAACATATGGCATGGTGTACATTTTAGTAACATTCTAGTCATGTACACTAGCTAAGTATCAACCTACAACATAGCATGAGTTTCTACAACAATTCTAGCATGGATAGAACATAACATAAAAATCACTACAACTAACCATGGATAGTTCCCTTAATTTAAGCATGAGTATCTACTATATTTTAAGCGTGAATATCATTAGCATGGATACCATCAACTTAACATAAACCATAATTAGCATGACACCTATTTACTTAGCATGAATAATGATTAAGCATGATCATCTACTAACATAGCATGAACATATACTTCTCTAAGCATGGGTATCATGTAAGCATGAATATTTATTTAATCTAGCATGGTATACAACTTACCTACAATTAAACTAGCATGATATACAACTTCCCTACCATTAATCTAGCATGGTATACAACTTACCTATAAGCATGTGAGTATGGATAAGTTAATCTAGCATGATATACCACTTTCCCACAACTATCTAAGCATAGATAGATTAAACTAGCATGGTATACTACTTTCTTACAATCATCTAAGCATAGAGAAATTTAGCTAGCATGGTATACTACTTTCCTACTATCATCTAAGCATAGACAATTTAATCTATCATGGTATACTACTTTCCTACTATCATCTACGCATAGACAATTTAATCTATCATGGTATACTACTTTCCTACTATCATCTAAGCATAGACAATTTAATCTATCATGGTATACTACTTTCCTACTATCATCTAAGCATGAATCTTATTAAGCATGAATAACTACTAAGCATGAATATCTTACTAAGCATGGATAACTACTAGTATGAACATGCAACATTCCTAAGTATATATATATATACTTCTAAACATGATAAGTAATTTTAGCATTTATCCTACAACATGTATATCATTTCTAAACATGATAGATAATTTTAGCATTAATCCTTCAACATTCTAAGCATGAATATCATTCCTAAACATGATAGGTAATTTTAGAATAAATCCTACAACATCCTAAGCATGAATATCATCCCTAAACATGATAGGAAATTTTAGAATAAATCCTACAACATCCTAAGCATGAATATCATCCCTAAACATGATAGGAAATTTTAGAATAAATCCTACAACATTCTAAGCATGAATATCATTCCTAAACATGATAGGAAATTTTAGAATAAATCCTACAACATCCTAAGCATAAATATCATTCCTAAACATGATAGATAATTTTAGAATGAATCCTACAACATTCTAAGCATGAATAAATTAATCTAACCCAATCTTAGCATGGTATTTACTTTAACATAAGCACAACATCCTTTTAATATCATAATCATCTACTAAAATTTCACATAACATAAATATCTACAACTACTTTATTTGAACATACATATCACTACTACTATTACCATGAGCCTCTACTATAACATAAATATCTACAACTAAATTACTATTACTACTACTTTATTTTAACCAAGAACATAACATAAAACATCTACAACTATCTACTACTACTACTACTTTATTTTAACCAAGAACATAACATAAGGCATCTACAACTACTTCTTTTAATCATCTACAACTACTACTACTTCTTTATTTTACTATGAACATAAAACATCTACAACTACTTTTAATCATCTACTACTACTACTACTTTATTTTAACCAAGAACATAACATAAAGCATGTACAACTACTTCTTTTAATCATCTACTACTACTACTACTTCTTTATTTTACTATGAATATAAAACATCTACAACTACTTCTTTTAATCATCTACTACTACTACTACTTTATTTTAATATACTACTACTTAGATGTCTACTAGTCTTTATTAGCATTGATTTCTTATTATCACTAGTGATCATAAAAAAAAAGATCTTTTTATTCATTCTACCACTAGTGATTTAGATTAGTTTCTTTTTCATAATTAGAACTAACATCTAATTTAGGTTCTTTTTACTTAAGATTATTAAAGAAAATAACAATAATAAAATAAGGTAAGAACCTTCGTTTGGTTCAACCAACATATGCTTATCTTTTTAGTCCAAGTTCAATACAAGTCCTACAACCAAAAATGGTTGTATAAAAAGTTCATATGCTTTGTTCATGAGTTCACATCAAGTCCTACAACCCCAAACGGTTGTATGTACAAGTCCATATGCCTTATGTCATTTTATTCCAATTAACAAACACAAAACAACAACTACAACTATAAGATTCAATCTTTATGTTTATTTAGCACTACTACTTGTTTCCATTCATTTCTTGTGGTTATAATCTTTAACATTTACAACATACAAAATAAGAATCACATACAACAATACTTATCACAACAACCCATTCCAAAAAGAACCAAAGAAAACAAAACAAGGAAGGTAAGGAGAAGAAGAAACATCAAACAACAATTCAAACAAACAAACAACAAAAGAGAAACTCCCACCTTGTTCTACTTGTAGGAAGGACTAGCTAGCTAAAACTTCTCCTTTCCCTAGCTCCTAGAACTTCTATGGAACCTACAAGAAAACTCTCTTGTTAGTATGAGGTTCTCTCTTTCTTTTCCTTTCCCTTCTTTCTTTCTTTTTGATCTTTCTAAAATGAGACAAGGTGGAGAAGGAGGGGGTATTTATAGGAGGGGAGAGGAGGGGGAGAGTGTAAATGTGCACTCACATTTTGCACAAAACCCCCAAGAAGAAGCCAACCGGCCATGCCTAGGTGGAGGAGGGGTAAGGTGTAGGGTATGGTCCTAGGGTGAGTTGGAAGCATGGTAGAAAGGGATAAGGTTTCTAAAAGGGATTTTTAATCTTCTCATGCATACAAAACCCTAGATTAAGCCTCCTAATCAAACCCTAACCATCTAATTAAGTTGTCATGACAAGGATGAGTACAATGTCCAAGAGTACATACTACATACTTTGTATAATGTACTAAGTACCATACAATTGTATGTATATGTATATGTATGTGTATACCAAAATCTCTTACATAATCCTTATAAAATAGTTTAATTTAGAAAATAATAGTAAAATAAATTTTATTATCAATTCGGAGGATCGCATTGTCAATTTGGTGTACTTCGGATGTACACCGACCGATATATGCGCGTAGACAATGTTTGTGGACAAACCGGCGAAAAATCACCAAAATAATTTGATTTTGGAATTAAAACAAAATAATAATAAAATAATAATAAAATAGTAATTTATACGAGGTAATATCCGTTCGGGATATTACACGGCGTGCTCCTTCGGAAGTTCCCGAACCTTATGGAGTCCGGTCAGAACACCCAGCAATCTCCCAAACTCCCCCATCCTGCGTGGGTTCTCGACTACAGTCTCCACGAATACCAAAGTAGCTACTTTAATGCCTTTGCCCTTATCGACGAGAGGAACCTAGCTCGGAAACGGCTCATCGGCAACGGGGGGGGGGGGGGGGGGGGGGGGGGCAGAAGGGCTCTGAACTCAGGGGAAAGCTAAAAGTTTGCTTAAAAATAAGCTAAGTGTTGAGTTAGCTTGAAGTGACATCTACGGTCGGAAAGATCACCGGAGAACGATTAGATGTCGCCTGAATCTCTCGTTGGTGAAAACTTGTCGCCTGAGTAAAAACTTGAGAAATGAACAAGTGAAAGGGGGTGGAAGTTTAATAGACACTACACACAAATCAAGACTAATGGGCTTCAAGAACTCAAGAGGTAGGCCCATTTACCACAAAACGACAAGGAACTCGACAGGCGCTGGACCGGTCAACGGTCAAGCGGTCAAAGTGCCAAGTGTCATTGACTCGTCATCGATAAAATGTCAACATGACACACTCATCTCCCTCAGGCTTCGGCACGCCTCACCGAGCATTCTTGCCACCAATGCCCAAACATGAGAAAAACATCTCACCTGGACTTCGGCACACCTCGCCGAGCGTTCTTGTCACCGACGCCCAAACGTGAGAAAAACATCTCACCTGGACTTCGGCGCACCTCGTGAAGCATTCTTGCCACCGACGCCCAAACATGAGAAAAATATCTCACCTGGACTTCGGCACACCTCGCCGAGCATTCTTGCCACTGACGCCCAAATGTGAGAAAAACATCTCACCTGGACTTCGGCGCACCTCGCCGAGTTTTCTTGCCATCGAAGCCCAAACGTGAGAAAAATATCTCATCTGGACTTCGGCACACCTCACCGAGCATTCTTGCCACTGACGCCCAAACGTGAGAAAAACATCTCACCTAGACTTCGGCGCACCTCGCCGAGCGTTCTTGCCACCGACGCCCAAACATGAGAAAAACATCTCACATGGACTTCGGCGAACCTCGCCGAGCATTCTTGCCGCCTGACGCCCAAATATGAGAAAAACATTTCACCTGGATTTCGGCATGCCTCACCAAGCATTCTTGCCATCGACTCCCAAACGTGAGAAAAACATCTCACATGGACTTCGATGCACCTCGCAAGCTTTCTTGCCACCGACGCCCAAATGTGAGAAAAACATCTCACATGGACTTCGGCGCACCTCGCCGAGCGTTCTTACCACCGACGCCCAAACGTGAGAAAAACATCTCACCTGGACTTTGGCACACCTCATCGAGCATTCTTGCCACCGACGCCTAAACGTGAGAAAAATATCTTACTTGGACTTCGGCACACCTCGTCGAGCGTTCTTGTCACCGATGCCCAAACGTGAGAAAAACATCTCATATGGACTTCGGTACATCTCGCTGAGCATTCTTGCCACTGATGCCCAAACGTGAGAAAAACATCTCACTTGGACTTCGGCACACCTCGCCGAACGTTCTTGTCACCGACGCCTAAACATGAGAAAAACATCTCACCTGGACTTCGGCAAGCCTCGCCGAACCCCTTCGACATGTATCACCATCTCGAAGCACCCCTAGACCTCGGCAATGAATGCCAAACCCCCCTTGACTCTGGTCTCCACCCTGACACATGTCAGCTAACCGAGGTGTTTGATGGGGGTCGACAACCGTTGTTGAGAGTTCTTGCAACTGAACCCCAAAAAAGAGAAAATATGCCTTCGTACTACTTCAGCCGTTGGATCGCCCCGAAACTCGCGCGATAATCTGATCAACGTCTCAGATTGATCCACGTCAGCGAGTGTTGATTCACCATTCGATCATCTAGATTTTTGCACCCAAGGCTGATGGACGATCCAGATCATGCCACATCATAATTAGGTGATTGACATTATATTTTATTTATTAATTCGAATTCTTTATTTAAAAATTGCGAAAAAATGATTAAAAATCAGGAAAATTAATTAAAAATTCTAAAAAATAATTTTAAATTCGGGAAACATTTTTGAACCCCCCGGATAAATAATTATTGGCTAGAACAGTTAATTAGTGTTCCCGGAAGACAAATCTTCGCTCTGCAAAATTGAATAAATGGTTCGAAAGAATAATATAAAACTTGAAAAAATCTCCGAAAAAAACTAAAAGAGTCTGTGGACAATCTTGGGTACATTGCTAGCTCAGGAAAGCACCGTCACCCCTCAAACGAGGTTCGAACACCCTTTGAGAACTCCGATAAAACCCTATACGCCGTTAAAATAACAAAACTACTCCCTAAAGGCTGTAACACACAGTCTTTCGGAGGGGGGGGGCTCGTGATATGGCTAAAAATGGGTTTAAATCGGAACCGTTCAAAGCGAGCACGGATCTTAAAGTAACAGGGGCAAGATGGTAATTTCACCTACAGACGGGTCCGAATTGGGAACCAGGTCTCTTCTCTTAGACCCGCTAGCCCATTAACAGATCTGTTCAGCCGAGAACAGGTCTCAACCCATTAGGGACCAGTTCAACAGGATAAGAGGAAATCCTAGCTCATCCTTATCCTGAGGAGGTGGTTCTAACCACCCCTACCCAGTCACACCGAGAAGTAGGGATTCATCCTAATCCTGAAACAGATCCCCACTGTGACTATAAATACCCCCCCTACCTCCTTCTGTCATAGGTGATCACTCTTTGTGCATTTAAGCTCTTTTCCTTTACTTTTTCTGGTACTGACAAGAGCGACGGAAGGTTTGTCGCCGGGACCATCCCGGTGTTTCGAACGTTTGTGCAGGTCCACGGGAGCACAAGGAGTCAACTTTTCAACAAGGAAGAAGTAGGATTCAGCATGTTCGAGTTCCTACGAACCTACAAATTCTGTCTATTGCCCCTACACCAGATTCAGCGGCAACAGTATTGAAGAATATATATGCACTCGTGTGCTGGTGTAGTCTTCTACATTTGTTGTTAATATATCTAATCAAATGAATGGTTAATGGAGTACTTATATTCAAATTCTCTGATGGCTATATATTAAGTTGGTATATGTGGATTGCTATATAGAGCGATTGTAATTAGTTAATTACTTGGTTGGTCACATTCTATTATCGGAACTTCAAGCAGTAGTAAGATGGTACTCCCTCCGTTTCAAAATATAAGTCATTCTAGTCTTTTTCTTTTTTTTTTTCAAAATACAAGTCACTTTATGTTTACGAGGCAAATGAAACCAAGAATGTTAGTACTTTTTGTCAATCCTATGTTTTTTTTCTTAATAGGCGTGGAGAAACCTAAAATGACTTATATTTTTAAATAGAGGGAGTATGAAGTAAGAAATCTGAGCATAATGTTTTTTTTGTTTTTCTTTTTAATTTTTGTTTAGAATATAAGTGTCCTTGTCACTACTCCAGTAATGATGAATTAACAAAACAAATAAGACTAATTACAAGGATCTAGACTACTACTACATCTACCACTCAAAAGAATGTACAAATACAATCACAACTCTTACTCACCCTCCACCCCAACTTATGCTCTGCCTACAATACCCCTTCTTCCGGGCATACTTTACTATTCGTATTTGCTTGACCTTCCCAAACTTGAATAGACGCAAAAATTTTATGCATCATGACCTAAAATCTGTTGTTGTGATTACGAAAAAATAACTTGTTACGATCTAATCATAGACCCCATAACGTAGAAGCTGTTGTAGCACCCCGAGTTCCGTATGCCGGAACTCGTAACACTTACCTAGAATCTTTACTTCAATGAGTACACAACTGTAATGCCCCGAATTTCTAATAAATAAAATTAGAAATACGTTGCACAATTTCCAGAATTAATTTCAATGTAATCACAAACATAGCAACCAAATACAGGAAAAATTTAAAAATTTTATTACATCAATTGTTTACAAAGCACAGCGGAAAATTAAACACCTTGAATTACAATTTCTTTCTTTTACAACACATTTTTTTACAATTTACATAAGCCCTATTATCATTCTACCACAAGCATCCAATCCCAAGCTAACAGTACCTACCTGTAAATAATGAGGCTAGGGATAACCCTAATTCCCAAAACTACAGGGTCAGACATAATAGTGTGAGTGGCATCGAAAGAAATACAACATAAATAAAACATAAAGAATAAAGTTATAAACAACACATACCAACAGTAGATAAATGGATAATGAAATAACGATAAATAAAGCATGAAAACGTCAAGTGAAACTAGACTAAGTGTAAAGTGTAGGAAAACAAAAAAACATCATGCATAAAACCAAGTCAAGAAAACACAAATGCAATATGATGACTCTCTAATGCATACTTATCGAATTCTATGCATTTCATACTATATAGGTCTGGTGCAAGCCCTTATCGTTCTCCACTTTATAGGGTTAAAATTGTTATGCAACTAATCCTACTACGATGATTACTACAAGATTTAGATAAGCTGTGAGTATCTAGCTCATGCTCCGATAATTTCGGAGGTCAATCTCTATCCACAGATAATTTCGAAGACTTTTTCACTCACACCTGGGAATTTTCGAGAATACCCCACACCGCAAGCTATGACGCCTCATCACACGAATACCCCATGAACGTCGCCTCAACCCCGATAATTCCGGAGATCAATCCACACCGCAGGAAATTCCGGAGTTTATTTCACTCACTTCGATAATTCCGGGAATTATCTCACACCGCAGATCATACTGAGGTCCATAACCCATGTTTGTACTCATTTCATCATATCACCATATAGTGCCTGTCCTTATCTTATTAAGTTAATTAATTAATTAAGAATCTCCTAGAGTTGGTGTACCCTACCGGACTTACCTCAACTGAAAAACCAAAAAGCCACAACTGGCCAAACCACAAAATCTCAACTGCCGGTGTATTAGGGTCCCACTCACCCTCTCTAGACTCACAACTCAACCATCAACACTTAATCTTTCATTAAAACTCTCAATTCCATTATCAATACTCTCATATTAAGAAAACATCTTTAAATCAACAAATCCAAATTCATTTAAAATACTCTCAAATTCCAGAATTGAAATAAAATATTAAACCAATTAAATAACTAAAAATCATATTTTGAAGTCGTAGAATATCACAAAACATCAATTTCTTCGAAAACCATATATATTTCATTTAATAAAGTCATAGAAATTCAATTTAAATTCTATTATAATCTAAACATAACTCTATGTAAACAGTAGATCAAAAATCCATAAGTACGAAGAAATAATCATTCAAGAAAAAACGAAGAAAACTCAACAAAACCAATCAGCTAAGCACTGACAGTCGACTGTCAAACCAGTTCAAAACCGAACGGTCTACTGTCAAGCTAAAATCCAAAAACCCAAGAATTTTCAGTCGACCGTCATTTTTAGTTCAAAACAGAGCGGTCAACTGTCATGTTCGAAAAATGACAGCTTTAATATTCGTGCACTTTTTAACTGATACTTCAATTAATCTTTGTAAAATCATAAATTTGCAAAACGTAATTCCTAAGATGATCAAATACAACTTGTCTAACATACTGGAGTTTATAAAACAAATCAAAATCTCATTAAATTCATAAAAGAGCAATTTTTATTACAATCCTTCACAAAAAGTAAACATAGAATATATATATATATATATATATATATATATATATATATAAGCATCAGTAAAGCATCAAGAAACATCGTATATATGTAGCATATATTGTTCAAATCAATCTCCGTATCAAAACAACTCAAGATCCAATCAAAATTTCACCAAAATCCCAAAAATCAATTTCGGCTGAACATCCATCAGTCCCAAAACTCGAACCGCTTTTTCCTTTCAAAACTCGATTCCTTTTGATTCAAAAACTTCTCTTGGAATTCATACAACTACTGACAATAGTTTACTCATGCAATTATAACAACCATTCATCAACTTTTATTCGTCAAAATGATCAATAGCGTGTGTATGTATACTCAAAAAGTAAAAGAACTCATCTTTATCCAAATTGGTGTAACTCTTCATATAATCTCAATACAATCAATCAAAACATCAAGAATATTAAAGAAACAACATAGCCACAATTTCTATTAGGTTCTTAACATTCTCAAGTCTTCTATATAAGGTTTTAATCATCAATAGCATAGTTTTCATGAAAAGATTTAATCTTTATTCATCCATTCTTCAATAATTCAATATATCATCATACAATCCCCTAACATACTTTCTAATAGACAAATCATCACATACAACATGCATACAACAGCAAAAAATTAAACAGATGTCACTCACCTTATTGAAGAATCAACCGAATTAATAAAGAATAAGAAAAGTCTTTCCTTTCGCAAAAATCCAAGATCCTTGTTTCGAAACTCCAAGAAAAACAATAGTAAAATAATTTATTTTTTTTTTTTGCAGAGGAGGGGGACGGCTGTAGTGACTCTTTAATAGGCCGAAATCTGAAGTTTTTAGGGTTTTACAAGTTATATGGAAACATCCCTTAACAAATTATTCATTTACATATATCGACCTTTCTTTAATAAAGTAGTTAAATAAGTTAAATAAATTAAAATCAAATCAAATTCCGTTACTACTAAGTTATCCAGCCATCAAGCATAGCCCAGAAATTAAAAAAAAATCAAATTTGTACTCAAAGTGATAATTTTGCACAAAGGTCCATTTCTTTGTAATATTTGCAAATATGCCAAATAAATATCAAAAAATCCAAAAAATTCATAAATAATGCCTAGTAATAAATATTAGGTTTTCCAAATAAAATTTCTGACTTTTAGTTTTCAAGAAAAATATTTGCACAATGTCCAGCTTAAATTCCATATTTGCAAAAATACCATATATGTTTAAATCTTTACCAAATCAACTCTAAATAAATTTTATCTTCAATGATAAACATGGAAATCCCAAAAATCAGAAAAACGAATTTTTATTATTTGTTTGAGATCCAATCGGTTTTTTACGTAAAAGCCCATCTCTTTCGAAGTATTTATAAAAATAGTTTCTTTATTCAGAAAAATCACAAAATTTAGGATATACTAAATTATAAATAGGAGAATTTATTAAGAAATTTAAATGTCAAGATTTGGATGCAAAAAAATATTTGCACGTGTTTTGCACGTGTAAAATTGACAAATTTATAAAATAGTCAAATTAATTTAAACAAATCTAAAAAATTAAATACCATAAATAAATTTAAAAAATCAATCATTAACCATAAAATTTTAAGAATTCAAAATTTTCTAACTTTGCACATGTGTTGCACGTGCAAAATTGCGATTTCAAGAAAATAGTCAAAATAGTCAACTTTACCAATTTAATATTATTTAATAATTCAAAATAAATCATTTTATTTTGTGGGGTGTTACAACAACACAGGAAAACACATGAAATTATAAAAAATTATTACATTATCATAATGTACAATGTAGTCTTACATATAATTTACATCATGAATTACACAATAAATTAAATTGTACATGGAATTATATCCTCCACTTGGATGTTTCCCGCAGCTCGAGTCTCCTGCTCCACGATCAGCAATCATGCAACTAACAAACTGTGGACACGTAATTTGAATGCAACTAACACATTCCGAATGAAACCTGCGATCTCCAAATCTTAACAACCAAATTTGATGCAAATGGAAAATGTGAAGTCAAACCACAAGTGTCGGTTTATGCCATAATTTTGATTCTAATGCACAAAATCGAGATGCACACGATGCTCCAACTCTAATGTAAACTTTATTTGGAAACATATGCATCTCATACTACATACTTCCCAAATCGAGTTTGTGTTCTCCAGATGAGAGTGTTCGATCCCTCGCCATACATCCTACTCTTGTACTCTTTCCTGTTTCTGACATTCATCTAGTGACTGGTAGAATCTGCAGTTTATGCGGTCCACTCCTACGACTACAATTGGATCATGGTCTTTTCCACTCCGAATGGCAGTGATCACTCTGTTTGTTCAGATCAGTGGTTCATTCTCCACTCTGCCAAGATCAGTGGTTCCTTTCCACTCTCAGTCAGGCCGATGATCATGCAGATCTGTCGGAATCATTGGTTCATTTCCACTCCTGTCCGTACCAAAATTACCATGAACATAAGGCAAATCAGTAGGGCGACCCCTACTCCACCAAGAGACTTAGAGTTACACTCTTACTCATTCATATGGATAACTCGAAACATAGACAGAATCTTAAGGGTTGATCCCCTAAGTTCCGATAGGACTTGTGACTTACATTCGCATCCCGCTCTTATCACCAAATCTTAGAAATTAACATTCAAGATAATATCGCACGTGTCCCAGAAAAGACAACGTTGCATGTGTCCCAAACGAGATGACGTCGCACGTGTCCCGACTAGATGACGTTGCACGTGTCCCCATGATAGACAAGTATACGCCCAACTAGTGTCTATTCTTATACACGAATGTCACATGACTTCGAACTAGCATACCCAACTGATCTCATCTTCCTCGATAATAAATCCGGCCAATACTTCCATCCTTACATTCCAAGAGTAAGGCAACTTGACGAAACTCTCAGATTACGAATCAACTAGTCCGAACTAAGACCCAACTTGGCCTCCAACTGAACAAAAACCTTCAACACTTTAGAATGGTTGACACCATATAACAAATTGACTGTTAACAAGATCTACTTGAACTCCTACCAAAGGTTATTCAAACCCAAACAATATCAACTTGCACACATAACCTGCAACTCTATTTATCACATATATGCACTTGTACAAACTTACACAAACATGACATCAACACCTCATAGGGAATCATAGTTATGTGAATCCCCTACACTACATTCTCTCTCTCAAGGTCTTGAACTAGGTTATTAAATCCTTCACACCAAGTTGTTTCATAAATGGGTATACTCACACAATGTCAAAGAGTTAATAAACATCATTTCTAAGATTATCAAGAGACCCTAAAAGTGATGATAACTTACATGCTCCAAAAACAGCAAATTCAAACCCAAAAATACAGTTCTTGCAACTTCTGAAAATCATTAATAATCACCTACTTATCGGAATTTCGATATTTTAGGTTCTAAAGAAAATTCAGTGAGTCTACTACAATTTATTAGTTGGATTGGAAGTTTTCTAAAAAATACTTCATTTAAGAGGCCAAAATAATCAATAGTTGTAAGATGTACAAATTTCCAGCAACTAATAAAACTGTGAACCAGTTGCAATTTCGAATTTTATTTAAATAAAAAATGATGTCCAAAATTTATAAAATTTGGTGAGCATGTTTTAGACACATACATGTATCACATATAAAAATTTAAACTTGAAATACCACATTTTTAGAGAGATATATCTATTTGAAGTAGAAGCAGTAAACAAGGCAAATTGCAGCTCATTCAAACAGTGCTATCAGATTTTATTAAAATAGGAAATATTATCCAAAAGTTATGAAATATTTCAGAGATGTTCTAGACAGATACTAGTACCACATATAAAAATTTCGGCATGAAATTCCATATAGTCAGAGAGATATATTTTTTGAATTAGGGGTAATAAACAGGACGGCATAGGCTCTGTTTTCTTTCTTGACCAACCGTGGTTTCGGATTTTATATAAATAGAAAATATTATCTAAAAAATATGAAATTTTGTAGAGATACTCTAGACACATATTAAATGCTATCATAAAAATGTCTACACTAAATTCTTTCTATTCAAGGAGTTATGATTCCTTATATATATACAATTCATGCAATCCAAATAGAGTTGATACTACTTTTCTTTTTAACAAACCACTAGTAATTTACACATGCAATGTACGTCTTAATAAATAAATATATATTTTTAAAATAAAAATTTTGACGCAGTCTGGCCTCGAACCTGAGACATCTTTTATATTAGTTATACACGGACAATGCACGTCCTAATAATATTAATTTTAAAATAAAAACTATGACGTAGTGAGGATTCAAACCTGAAATCTCCTTTATATTAGTTATATACGTGCATCACACGTGTTGGTAGACTGACAAATGACACTAAGGCCTTCTCCCATTATAGTATTAGAGATGAGGATATGAAGAACACCCACCATATGATTGAAGAGTGCTACACCTCACTAGCTATTTTCTTCTCCTCTTAGCTTTTTTGATTCTTGTTCTCCTTAAATAGCCGACTAGCAGCTTAAAAAAAAATGAGAAGATTTTTGGGAAATGAAGTGAAGAGAGTGAGCTAGGGTTTTTCTTCATACACACATTTATATATAGTGAGGGAGGGGGGGGGGGGGGGGGGGGGGGGGGTTGCCGGCCAAGCTTCAAGAGGGGCTAGGAGAGTGTGGGTGAGTGTGACAGAGTGTAGAAAACTCTAGGGTTGCTTAGGTATACATTTAATAATAACCCTAGGTTTATTTAACCCCTAGGTGTAATTATCCCTCTTCAAAGTCAACAATTGTAGGCTCCCTTATTCATAAAAGATTGTAGGGTAATGTAGCATGTATGTGTAGTGTATAGTGTATTTGTTCATGTATAGTAGTATGATATATGACAACATATAAACAAATGTGGACAATTTACATGCAACACATCATATGAAAAATAATGCAATAATATTCAACAATTTTTATTTACAAAATATTGTTTTACAAAATAATTGTTAAATATTGGGGAGTATTACATCACTCCCCCCTTATAATAGTTCCGTCCTCGGAACTACACTAGTGGAGAGGAACAAACACCCAGAAAAATATTGTAACACATCAATTTCAAAACACATCATCATACTTAATATAATGTTTATTATCCTAGTACATACAGAAACCTACATACTTCAAGTCACAACCAAAATGTATCATTTTTTTAGCAGCAAAGTAAATTACATTTCAACCTTCAATACCCGTGATGACCCCATTTTTCCTTCTCAGCATCTTCTTCAGTTAGAGCAAAAACAGGTCCCTAATGGAAGAACTTCTTCCCTTGATCATTATTCTTTTGCCCTGGACCACAACTACTGTTCTGCAGTTCTGGGCATTTTGGCTTGACATGCCCAACATTTCCCTAATTGAAACACGTACGCTCATTATCCATGACCTTATTCCTTGGGCATTGAAACTTATAGTGTCCTTGCTTACCACAAAGGAAACACTCCACCAATTTGACGACTTTTGTACTCGGATTGAGCTTCTGGAACTACTGGTTTGGGCCTTTCTCCTTGAAGTCTGTGGCTGGAACAGACCGTTTTCCCTCGTTCTGATTCCCAATCTTCTCTTGCAACTGCTTATTTTGGTTCATATCCATCTTCGTTAATGCTGCCCATCGAAATAACTTACCAAACTTCTGAATGCATAATGGCACCATTCTCGATCTCAATCCCATCCTCAGTCCTTGCTCAAACCTCTTTGCCTTCTTCTCCTTGTCCTACACCATCTCTGGGGCATAACGAGATGGCTATGTAAACTTTGTTTCATATTCTCGTACTGATATGCTGTATAACCCCTATTACTCATATTTGTATTTTTAATTTATTTAATAAAATCCTTGATTTATTTATGTTTATTTTTTGGTTGTATTTATTTTCATTTCTTTTATATGGTGTATTGTGTTCCTCTCTCTTATGATTCATTCTCTGTTTGATTCAGCTCCTTACTCTCTTTATTGATCTACAATTTGTTCTTGATCTTGTCTATTGTTAAACCTATTTCATGGCCTATTTGTCTCTTATTGGATTCTTTTTACCCTATTGGATACTACCCAGTTTACCCAAACCCATATTGTCTCTATTTAAACACCCTATTTGAACCCTAACCCTAATTATCAAACCCTAATACTCTTTCTCTCTCTCTCTAGGCGTCATCCTCTCTCTCACCTACTCCTGACCCCCCTCCCGAACTCACCTCTGTGTTGTCGTCGTCGTTGACCCCTGACGCCGGTCGCCACCCACCGATCACCTCCTTTTCCTCCTCTCTCTACTGCACCCCCGTGCACCCCAACCCACAGAAGCCCCCGATCCCCTACGTCACCATCCTGTCCTTGAGCAGCTGCAACACCCAGCCCACCCAGCCCCTAGTCTCCGTCGTGGTCGCCCAGGATGCCGCTCTTGCTGCTGTTCCTTACCGCCGCTCTTGCTGTTTGTTGGTTGTTGTCTCACTGTGTGTTCACGCATGTTTTTGTGCATGTGTTTTCGGTTGGATTGAATTCTCGTCTCTCGTCTCTCGTCTCTCATTCGTGTGTTCACTATTCAGGATCCGTTTCCAATATTCTGTTCTTCGTTCCGTCGTCTTCATCACAGGCAAGTAGCTTGTATGTATTCTTTTTGTCATACAAGTTAATACCGTAAGTAATCTAGTATGAAAATATTTGTGCTCTCATAATAATCCTATTTTGTTAAGTTAACCGTTGACACCATCTTTTGATCATGAGTAGTTACAATAATTGAGACCGGTTGCATGAAAACAATTAGATTAAATGACATCTTGACTGTATGTTTGGTTGTGGCACACCGTATGTTGTAGATGATTGTTGCATGGATGTTTTGGATATATTATCTCATTATGGAATATTTGATTCACACACCATGCTGATTTGAGTAACCCACATATCCCATGCTTCGTATGACATCTTAGATTGGACCATTGTAGTTAAGTTGTTTGATAAAATGCATAAAAGAACTTTTCTTTGCTGCTGTCCTATTTTGTACAGTAATTTCAACCATGTTAACATCAGTAAAATAAATAAGCTTGTGAACATGATTTGTAGACTTTGTTTTCTAGTTTTCAGAACTTTCGACGGATCTGAATTCTGATTTTTGATGCATGAGTTATTGTTGTTTTACCACAGTCATATCGTTTATTCCATATTACGAACTATATGTATTCTGTATGGAATTTTATTTTAAAACTGATATTAAAGGTAGAATTTGAACTCTATATTTTGCTGAGTATGTTTAGATATGACTGGGAGAAATCCCTAATTAATTAACGACTTTTGTATCTCATTTTATGCTTTTAAAACCAATAGAAATATTCCAAACTGCATGCTATTCAGTAAAGAATTTTGTTTTCAACCTGATTCTATTCATTTTTTATGAAAACTTTGTGAATATGAACTGTAGCCTGATTAGTCTATTTTACTACTCTTTTGACGGATCTGGATTTCGAATTATATTTTATGAATTATCTCTTTTTGGTACTACTGTGTTTGAACTTTCAGAACTAAGATTTTGTTGCATTACTCCGTTTTTCTATTTTTGTTGACCATACTATCTGTAATATAAATTCACGATATTTTAAATTTTGAAACTAGATATGTTAAGGAATTTTTCAGATTTTTCTCAGATTTAATTATTATGATTTTAAACTCTTTTCATGCTTATAAACAAGATTTTACATTTTCTAGCTGAAAATAACTTTTATGTTAAATGCTGTTTTCAACCCTATTTCTGTGGCTGATATGTGACTTATATATATGTGCTGGAATCGGAAGAGAGTCTAATTAAATGCCATTTTCAACCCTATTTCTGACGAATCTGGATTTGCTATTCTGTAGCAACGGAAATCTCAGATGTGGTACAGTAGTGTCTTGCTGTCCAGAACTAAAAATTTTGTTATTTTGACTATTATGAGTTGATTTTATCAACCGTTGTAATCACTATTTCATTTTAGACTTATTTCCTGTTCTTGCCATGACTTTAGCCTGTTTGTATTCGTTCACACATGTTTATTGCTAATAAAAGAAATCAACCCGGGGTTTTTAAGGGAAAAGGTCGAGTAGTGGACAATATAGAAATGCATATTCAGAAGGGACTCGTTTTCCCACTGTTTACTGTGGTATCTACTGTTTATCTCTGGATGCATGAGGGCATGATCCATGACACCATTTTTTGTTATTACTGTTACTGTTACTGTTTGTCAGAATATATTGCCCTATAGAAATTCCACTACAAAATCTTAAAACGAAATTGTTTGCTGTAGCAACCTTGTGGTAAAATCTAGGACGCATGAAGTGCTACCTAATTAGTAATGAACACTAGAAATAAGAGTAACTGTTTATACTGTCATGTCCTGTTACGGTTACTGTGGACTTTACTGTTACTGTTGATTACTGCTACCGTTGACACACTGTTACTGTTGATCCTTACTGTTACTGTTATGCTTCGTCTGTTATCACTATACTGCTCACTGTCATTTGTAGACCGTTATATTTACTGCTTTCTCCATGTTAGTATTTCCTATTTAGTTAGTTTTTCCCCTATTTTTCTACTTGTATTGCTTGCGGCCCGGACTGGCATCTAACGGGCGTTATGTTTTCTTGTTTTTCCTATTTTCCTTCTAATTGTCATATGAGCAGGTTTTGCTGATCAATTACCTACCGGAGTTGGTGAGCAAAAGTTTTGAGCTGCACAATTGGAATAATTTGCTTAAAATATTTTGATGAACCATTTTATTTCATGAACTGTATTAAGACTTATATTTGGGCTTGTATTCCTAGGATTATTGTTTTGTTTCGGATCTAGTATTTGTTGGAACATTTAATATTGATGCAATAAATACTGTTGAGTTATGATTGTTTTTGCATGACTGGTTGGAGTATACTGTTATACTTACTGTTATGATGAGTCAAGTAGATCTGTACAACTTATGGATGGTGAAAATTATCCTCTGGGCTTATCGCATACCGTATTCCGTATCTTTTAGGAAGCGGGGCGTGACATGCTGCCCAGCTTTAGGTTGATAAATTTCATTGCCTTTTCTTCTTGAACATCGAGGGAAAATAGTGTTGTCTGAACTCTTCTAGGAAGTCCTCCTTTGTGATGGGTCCATTTTTCATACCGGGCTTGACTGGCTGCCACCATACCCCTTCATCATTTTCCAAAAGAATGGTCGCCAACTTGACTTTGCTATCCTTCGGCGTTCCAAGTACTTCAAACACGATTTCCACCTGACGAATCCAGTCATCGGCTGCCGTCGGGTCCGCTTGTCCCTCAAACACCGGTGGTTTCATCCATTTGAAGGATTCCACCATTTTAACCGGCTTAGTCACAGTGTTTTTCATGTTCCTCCTCTGAGCTCCCGGCTATGGTATAAAGTTAGTTCTTGCCTCTATAAATGCTCCCATTATCTAATAAACGTGAGCGAACTCCGCTTCAACATTGAGGCATGTACCAATGGCTTCACTGCTATCACCTTTAGTTCGTCCCCTTCGACCGCTCCTAGTTCTACCCGACATCCTTCAAAATACAATACATATACAGGGGTTAATTCTGGATATAGGGAGATCATAAACATAAGCTGGAAGTACAACAATATGAATTATGACCATCCTACTATCCAAACCAAACTCGATTCTAACTGGGGCATCCAAGTCTAATTTCCTACTGTGTTGGTACTACAATTTGAAGTTTAGAACACAGGAAACCATAGAAAATTAAAAACTTATTACATTATCATAATGTACAAATGTATGCTTATATATAATTTACATCATGAATTACACAATAAATTACAATGTACAAGGAACTATATCCTCCACTTGGATGCTTCCCACAGCTGAGTCCTCTGCTCCACGATCAACAATCCTGCAACTAACAAACTGTGGGCATGTCAATTGAATGCAACTGCCACAATGCGGTTGAAAACCGCTATCTCCAAAACCTCAACAACCAAATTTGATGCAAATGGAAAATGTGAAGTCAAACCACAAGTGTCGGTGTATGCCATAATCTAGATTCTAATGCACAAACTCGTGATGCACACGATGCTCCTACTCTAATGCAAATTTGATTTGAAAATGTATGCATCTCATACTACATACTCCCCAAATTAAGTTCGTGTTCTCCAGATGATAGGGTTTGGTCCCTCGTCATGCATCAGCTCTTATACTCTTTTCTATTTCTAACATTTATGTAGTGACTGGTAAAGTCTGCAGTTTATGCGGTCCACCCCTGCGACTACAGTCGGATCATGGTCCTTTCCACTCCGAACGGCGGTGACCACTCTATTCGTTCAGATCAGTGGTTCCTTCTCCAATCTGCTAGGATCAGTGGTTCCTTTCCATTCCCGGTCAGGCCGGTGATCATGCAGCTCTGCCAGGATCAGTGGTTCCTTTCCACTCCTGCCCCTACCAAAATTATCATGAACATAAGATGAATCAGTAGGGCCACCCCTACTCTGCCAAGAGACTTAGAGTTACACTCTTGATCCTTGTTCGTATGGATAACTGTCACGCCCCGCTTCCCAAAAATACAGAATATGGGCACGTAACACAAGCCCAGCGAATGAATATAATCATCCTTAAGCTGTTTCAGAAATCTTACAACATATCTCAGGCAGTATATCAGAGTCAACATATATCAGAGTCAAAATATCGCAGTCGGAAGCAAAGAGTGGAACCAACATGCATCACTGAGAAAGTTTTACCAACAGGAATTAATTGAAATCAAATATCTTGTTCTCAAATAAAAACAACAGAGTCTGGAACAAACATTCTGGGTCACATCGCCCAATACAAAATAAATAATACACGTGTCTCAAATACTGAAATAATCAAGTCTCAGAAATACAGAATAATGTTCTAACAGAAAACAGAAATGATAATAAACAGCATCTAATACTGCGAGCCACCAGAACCTTCTTGAATCTGTCCACCGTAATCTGCAATCATCGAATGCAGGAAAAAGGAAAAGGAGAAAACACAGTACCCGTCAATGGCAAGTCCGGGTCACAAATAGAATAGGATACAAGCACTAGGGAAAAACTAAACAGATCTAACTAATCATCAGAAACAAACCTAATATGGTATGGTAAACTCAACTAACATAGTATCCTAGCAGATGTCTCAGATATTAAGTGTCAAGTGTCATATAACAGAAATGTCAGGTAAACAGATATTCAGATATGTCAGGTAAATCAGATAACAGGTTTCATATAATAGGTATTCAGATTCAGATTCAGATTTCAGATTCAGATTTCCATATATCAGATTCAGATTCAGACTTCAGAAATATAATCAGATCTCAGATTTCAGATTAATGTAAGTCTTGTGTGATTACTATCTAGGTAGCACGACATGTGCCCCAAATTATATCACATCGTTGCTACAGTCAATGCAATTTCGCTTTAGATTTCGTAGGGGATATTATAGGGCAGTGTACTTAGGGTCAGACAGATATCAGAACAGACAGATAGAACCTGGTGGTTCTCTTCTACTCTACACCTTCTTACATAAGAAGCAATGTAGACAGGGTCAGAAACAGACAGATAATTATATGGGAAACACGGGCCCCCCTTCTAAGTACACATTTCTATGCTTTCCCACTACTAGATCTTTCCCATACCCCGGCTTAATTACTTTTGTTATGGTTATTAAACAGACTTGAATGTGGTCTACATGGTGTCAAACTAACATCATATGATCAGGTTTAGGTTTAAGGCATCAGATCAGTAAGTATATATGCAAAACTTTTACAAATACGAGCAAAATGGTGTATGTTTATAAACAAGACAGCAAGACCAGTCTGTACATAAACAGTGATCCACAGATCTACAGGCATGCAAATAATGATCCGTCGAAGGATCTGGAAACTAGACTTCCACACGCTTCTAATGGTTATAATAAATCCATATGCTATTTCACAACATCACGCTCAAAACACAATTCAACACAGTTTGCATGTACAGTCAGAAAACAGGGGAATAACTTAAACCACATGAAAACAGTAGATAAATTCATTAATTAAATCCACGAAAATTCTGGGGTAATCCCCTACATGTATAGTCTCAAAATATAGATTTTCATATTTTTCCAGAAGGTATAAATATGTTTACAAAAATAGGAAATAGCACATCACACAGTTTTGATGGATCTGGAATCCTTCAACACCGCTGTACAAAATGGAACACATCTTGCAATCAGCGCATCAAAATCCACTTCCGCCAAAACAGGGCGAAAGTAGATACAATTTCCTAACTTTCATATCTCACATGAAATACTCATACAGTAATTAGAAATACAGTAAACACGGCATTCAACATACAATCACACGCAGTTTACAGCAAAAGCGACCTATAGAAAAGAATATAGGACACCACTCAAAACTCATCTTTAAATTATCACAAAAATCAGGGAACTACCTAATATCATATTGAAACACTGGACAAAATCTTGTAGCATGAAATTATGTCTAACTTAGATCTTGAAAATAAATTGTCCACAAAAATTACCCCGAACTGAAACTGGAAACTACTAACACACAGTTACTAAAATGATCATAACTATTCCATACGAACTCCAAACAGGGTGAAATCAGTGGGATTAGAAAATAGATTCGATTATCTACAAATTTCTCAGAAATAGTCATGTTGAGATTCGGAATCTAATCTAGGTAAAAACTGCAATCAATCCAGTTCAATCCAAATTTTCAGATTTCTCAATTAAGTTTCAAAACATCATAACTTCCTCAAAAATCATCCAAACTCTTCCAAATTCAAAACGCTGTCTACCCACTGCCTAAATGTCATATCTAAGGGTTTCTAACCTGTCAAAATCCAATATTTCTCATATGGGTGTTCAAACAAACATCGGGTATACAATATGTCACATACGCGATAACAATCGCGTTTGGGTGAATCCTAAGGCATAAACCTATCAACTTCATGTCCTAATCCGTCCATGGCCTGTTTTGAAACCTTAGAGACGAAATCCACAATAAAGACGTGATCTTGGTCCGTTTCTAGTCTCAAACTATCCTATGTGTAAACTTTCTACTTGTATCAACCTAAGAAATTTAAGTACAAGTTACTTGCCTTTATGTGATGATGAACGCGACGAATCCAAGCCTTTCAAAGAGAATCCACGAGCAAGAGTCCTTCCACGCGCGATTTCAAACGAACCCACGAACAAAATCTTGCCTACGACCGTCTTCTTGAAGCACGCACTCAACCGGATGATACCCTCTTCACCAAATCAGCGAAGAGATGAAGGAGGGGCTGTTTTGAAGAGGTGGGCGCTGTTTTGGATTGGTTCGGCCACAAGGGAAGAGAGGAAGTGGTGTTTTGTGAAGCGGAGTTGTGAACAATGGAGGATGGGAAGGATTGCAATGGTCGGCTAGGGCAAGGGAGAGGAGAGGGAGGTCGGCTTAGGGTTTGGAAGGCAGGCCGGGATTTGTTTGAAGGAAGAGGTAGCCGGCACACAATAGGAGAGGGGAGAAATAGATTAGGGATTAATTAGTATTAGGAGTATATATATGAGATCAAATGCGGGTTAATGGGTAGTGGATATCAATAGGAAACAATGGGTATACAATTGGGTAATGGGTATTGGGTAGGTTTCAAATGGGGATACAAAATGCAATGAACCCTATAGCTCCTAAGAATCTCCTTAAGGCCAAAATCTCAAATTGGTCAAAACTCTCCTGAAAATTCACCATGACCCTAAAATAACATTTATACATGAACGAGATCAAGAATTTGAGAAAAAGAGCTCAAAATGTCGAAAAATGGCCAAACGGCACACAACAGCAAAAAGGAAGTTAAAACTGCCAGAAAAATATTATAGAATAAAAATAATTAAATTTATTATTCTGAAAAATACAATGGAAAATAATAATTCACAAAAATGAAAAAATATCCTCAAAATACCAAAAGTGAAAAACAGGGGTTACAATCCTACCCCCCTACAAGAAAATTTCGTCCTCGAAATTAAAAAGAAAGGTACATAGGATAACCCCAAACAAAACCAAATAGCCAAACACAAAACAAACAACTACTCAAACAAGTGAGGAAACTTCTGCTGAATTTCCTCCTCCAGCTCCCATGTCGACTCACCAGGCGAGTGAGGATTCCAAGCAACACGAACCAGCTTAATAACCTTGTTCTTAAGCACTTTCTCCCGCCGATCAACAATAGCAACTGGCGGAATCTCACAAGTCAAATCCGGCCTAACGGTCAACTCTGAATAGTCGATCACGTGGCTCTCATCTCGGATATATCTCCTGAGTTGTGAGACATGGAAAACATCGTGCACTCCCGATAAAGCTGGCGGCAATGCGAGACGATAGGCCACCTTGCCTACTCGCTCCAAAATCTCGAATGGTCCAATAAACCTCGGGCTAAGCTTGCCTCCGCCACCGAACCGAATGACACCGCACCACGGCGATACCTTGAGAAAAACATGGTCACAAACTGCGAACTCCAATGCCCTGCGATGAACATCAGCCCACCGCCTCTGCCTGTCCTGAGCTGCTTGCAAGTGCTTCCTAATCTGAACCACTGCATCAACTGTCTTGGTGATCAACTCTGGACCCAACAACTTTCTCTCGCCAACATCATCCCAGCAAACTGGCGATCTACACTTCCGTCCATAGAGTGCCTTAAACGGAGCAGCTTTAATACTAGCTTGAAAGCTGTTATTGTAAGAGAACTCTACCAGATGCAAGTGATCTTCCCAAGACCCACCAAACTGAAGCATACAGGATCTCAACATGTCCTCAAGAAT
Source organism: Hemerocallis citrina (assembly GCA_017893485.1). Taxonomy (NCBI): domain Eukaryota; kingdom Viridiplantae; phylum Streptophyta; class Magnoliopsida; order Asparagales; family Asphodelaceae; genus Hemerocallis; species Hemerocallis citrina. The sequence continues at coordinate 174,353,792 of CM030361.1, forward strand.
CTGAATAGTCCGCTCTGACTGTCCATCAGTATGGGGATGAAAAGCTATATTATACTTTAATTTGCTCCCCAAACTGTTCTGAAGACTCTCCCAAAATTGAGACCTGAATCTCGTATCCCTGTCGGATACAATACTAACTAGAACCCCATGAAGTCTGACAATCTCTTGCATGTACCTCTCAGCAAGGCTCTCAGTAGACTGACCGACACGAAAAGGAATGAAGTGAGCACTCTTCGTCAAACGGTCAACAATCACCCATATAGCATTATGACCCTTCAGACTCCTCGGCAAAGCAGTCACAAAATCCATGGTGATATGTTCCCACTTCCACTCTGGAATAGGAAGCGGTTGAAGAAGTCCTGCGGTTCTCTGATGTTCTGCTTTAACCTGCTGACAGATCAAACACTGCGAAACAAACCGCGCGACAGCCCTTTTCATACCATGCCACCAGAAATGAAGTTTCAAATCCCAATACATCTTAGTACCGCCGGGATGGATAGAATATGAAGACTGGTGAGCTTCTTCAAGCAACCTCTGACGAACTTCTCCTTTAGGGACACACAACCGGGAACCAAAACGAAGAGAACCATCTGCATGAATAACCATGTCCGTCCTGGACCCAGACTCAACCTCAGTTCGAAACTTCTGCAACTGCGCATCGCTAGCCTGCGCCTCTTTAATCTGCTCCACAAGAGACGACTGCAGCTGGAGCGCCAAACAACTCCGATCAGAACTCGGCAACACAACATCAAGCTCCAACCTTTTCATCTGCTCAATGAGATCTTTCTGCTGAGTAAGAAACGAAACCGTTGGTCTCCTGCTCAAAGCATCAGGCACCAAGTTTACTTTACCAGGATGGTATTGCAAACTGATGTCATACTCGGCCATAAGTTCCAACCAATGCCTTTGCCTCATGTTCAACTCCTTCTGGGTGAAGACGTACTTGAGACTTTTGTGGTCTGTAAAGATCTCCACTCGGTCTCCAAGCAAATAATGCCTCCACCGCTTCAAAGCAAAAATCACTGCCGCTAACTCCAAGTCATGAGTAGGATAGTTCTTCTCATGCGGCCTTAACTGCCTTGATGCATACGCAACAACACGGCCCTTCTGCATAAGAACTACTCCAAGACCCTTACCAGAAGCATCACAGTGAACTACAAATCCGCCTGAACCATCTGGAATAGTCAACACAGGCGCTGACGTCAGTCTGTTCTTCAACTCAACAAAAGCCACATTGCACTCCTCAGACCAACAAAACTTCTGATCCTTCCCAGTCAATTTAGTCAAAGGTCCTGCTATCTTCGAAAAATCCTGGACGAACTTCCGATAATAGCCAGCCAAACCCAGAAAACTCCTGACTTCTGAAACTGACTTGGGAATAGGCCAATCCTTCACAGCTTCAATCTTGGCAGGATCCACCGAAATACCATCGCCAGAAACAATATGTCCCAAGAAAGAAATTCTGTCGAGCCAAAACTCGCACTTGCTCAGTTTACCATAGAGTTGATGCTCTCTCATAGTCTGCAGAACCACTCTAAGATGCTCAGCATGATCTTCCCGATTCTTAGAATACACCAAAATATTATCAATGAAGACCACCACGAACTTATCCAAATACTGCGAGAACACCCGATTCATAAGACTCATGAATACAGCCGGTGCATTCGTGACTCCGAACGGCATCACAAGATACTCATAGTGCCCGTATCTAGTCCTGAAAGTAGTCTTCGGTATGTCTGTAGCCTTCACCTTAACTTGGTGATATCCAAAACGAAGATCCAACTTCGAGAAAACAGAAGCCCCACTCAACTGATCAAACAAATCATCAATCCTGGGCAAAGGATATCGATTCTTCACCGTAACTCTGTTCAGCTCTCGGTAATCCACGCACATCCGACGACTACCATCCTTCTTATCAACAAAAAGGACAGGAGCACCCCAAGGCGAAACACTGGGTCTGATGAAACCCAAATCAAGCAACTGCTGAACCTGCACCTTAAGCTCTGCCAGCTCAACCGGTGCTATCCTGTAGGGACTCTTCGATATCGGTTCTGTTCCAGGCTGAACATCAATACCGAACTCCACTTCCCTATCAGGGGGTAAGTCAGGCAATTCATCTGGAAAAACATCCAAGAAATCCCGAACAACTAGAGTATCACCCAGATGCTCGGCTGCGCCTCTTGTAGTTGAATAGAGAAATCCAAAACAATGCAAAGAGGGAGAAACAACAACATGATCCTGGGACCTGTGGGTTATGGGCCCACCACGCTTCCGCTGCGCCACTCTGATCGGGGAAGACTCCAATAGCATCCAGCGATGCTAACCGACGAACCAAGCAGAAAGAAAGGAATGGACGACAACAGAATCAAGGAATATGGGTATGAAAGAATGAATTCACACCCAACAAGAAATCAATCCAAAAGGACGACCGAAAAAGACGGAAGAATCAAGGAATCAAGAATCCAATAAGAAGGAATCAAAAAGAAAGGAATAAGACTAATATCCAGAATCTGTGTTGGTGTCATATTTCAATTTTGCATGTATGGTTAGAGATATATTGCACAGATTCCCGTTCGAGCCAAGCTTGTCTAATATATTAGCTGCCTAATACATTAGCCAAACCTGGTGCTCTGATACCACAGAAAACCCTGTCACGCCCCGCTTCCCAAAAATACAGAATACGGGCACGTAACACAAGCCCAGCGAATGAATATAATCATCCTTAAGCTGTTTCAGAAATCTTACAACATATCTCAGGCAGTATATCAGAGTCAACATATATCAGAGTCAAAATATCGCAGTCGGAAGCAAAGAGTGGAACCAACATGCATCACTGAGAAAGTTTTACCAACAGGAATTAATTGAAATCAAATATCTTGTTCTCAAATAAAAACAACAGAGTCTGGAACAAACATTCTGGGTCACATCGCCCAATACAAAATAAATAATACACGTGTCTCAAATACTGAAATAATCAAGTCTCAGAAATATAAAATAATGTTCTAATAGAAAACAGAAATGATAATAAACAACATTTAATACTGCGAGCCACCAGAACCTTCTTGAATCTGTCCACCGTAATCTGCAATCATCGAATGCAGGAAAAAGGAAAAGGAGAAAACACAGTACCCGTCAATGGCAAGTCCGGGTCACAAATAGAATAGGATACAAGCACTTGGGAAAAACTAAACAGATCTAACTAATCATCAGAAACAGACCTAATATGGTATGGTAAACTCAACTAACATAGTATCCTAGCAGATGTCTCAGATATTAAGTGTCAAGTGTCATATAACAGAAATGTCAGGTAAACAGATATTCAGATATGTCAGGTAAATCAGATAACAGGTTTCATAGAATAGGTATTCAGATTCAGATTCAGATTTCAGATTCAGATTTCCATATATCAGATTCAGATTCAGACTTCAGAAATATAATCAGATCTCAGATTTCAGATTAATGTAAGTCTTGTGTGATTACTATCTAGGTAGCACGACATGTGCCCCAAATTATATCACATGGTTGCTACAGTCAATATAATTTCGCTTTAGATTTCCTAGGGGATATTATAGGGCAGTGTACTTAGGGTCAGACAGATATCAGAACAGACAGATAGAACCTGGTGGTTCTCTTCTACTCTACACCTTCTTACATAAGAAGCAATGTAGACAGGGTCAGAAACAGACAGATAATTATATGGAAAACACGGGCCCCCCTTCTAAGTACACATTTCTATGCTTTCCTACTACTAGATCTTTCCCATACCCCGGCTTAATTACTTTTGTTATGGTTATTAAACAGACATGAATGTGGTCTACAGGGTGTCAAACTAACATCATATGATCAGGTTTAGGTTTAAGGCATCAGATCAGTAAGTATATATGCAAAACTTTCACAAATACGAGCAAAATGGTGTATGTCTATAAACAGGACAGCAAGACCAGTCTGTACATAAACAGTGATCCACAGATCTACAGGCATGCAAATAATGATCCGTCGAAGGATCTGGAAACTAGACTTCCACACGCTTCTAATGGTTATAATAAATCCATATGCTATTTCACAACATCACGACTCAAAACACAATTCAACACAGTTTGCATGTACAGTCAGAAAACAGGGGAATAACTTAAACCACATGAAAACAGCAGATAAATTCATTAATTAAATCCACGAAAATTCTGGGGTAATCCCCTATATGTATAGTCTCAAAATATAGATTTTCATATTTTTCCAGAAGGTATAAATATGTTTACAAAAATAGGAAATAGCACATCACACAGTTTTGATGGATCTGGAATCCTTCAACACCGCTGTACAAAATGGAACACATCTTGCAATCAGCGCATCAAAATCCACTTCCGCCAAAACAGGGTGAAAGTAGATACAATTTCCTAACTTTCATATCTCACATGAAATACTCATACAGTAATTAGAAATACAGTAAACACGGCATTCAACATACAATCACACGCAGTTTACAGCAAAAGCGACCTATAGAAAAGAATATAGGACACCACTCAAAACTCATCTTTAAATTATCACAAAAATCAGGGAACTACCTAATATCATATTGAAACACTGGACAAAATCTTGTAGCATGAAATTATGTCTAACTTAGATCTTGAAAATAAATTGTCCACAAAAATTACCCCGAACTGAAACTGGAAACTACTAACACACAGTTACTAAAATGATCATAACTATTCCATACGAACTCCAAACAGGGTGAAATCAGTGGGATTAGAAAATAGATTCGATTATCTACAAATTTCTCAGAAATAGTCATGTTGAGATTCGGACTCTAATCTAGGTAAAAACTGCAATCAATCCAGTTCAATCCAAATTTCCAGATTTCTCAATTAAGTTTCAAAACATCATAACTTCCTCAAAAATCATCCAAACTCTTCCAAATTCAAAACGCTGTCTACCCACTGCCTAAATGTCATATCTAAGGGTTTCTAACCTGTCAAAATCCAATATTTCTCATATGGGTGTTCAAACAAACATCGGGTATACAATATGTCACATACGCGATAACAATCGCGTTTGGGTGAATCCTAAGGCATAAACCTATCAACTTCATGTCCTAATCCGTCCATGGCCTGTTTTGAAACCTTAGAGACGAAATCCACAATAAAGACGTGATCTTGGTCCGTCTCTAGTCTCAAACTATCCTATGTGTGAACTTTCTACTTGTATCAACCTAAGAAATTTAAGTACAAGTTACTTGCCTTTATGTGATGATGAACGCGACGAATCCAAGCCTTTCAAAGAGAATCCACGAGCAAGAGTCCTTCCACGCGCAATTTCAAACGAACCCACGAACAAAATCTTGCCTACGACCGTTTTCTTGAAGCACGCACTCAACCGGATGATACCCTCTTCACCAAATCAGCGAAGAGATTTAGGAGGGGCTGTTTTGAAGAGGTGGGCGCTGTTTTGGATTGGTTCGGCCACAAGGGAAGAGAGGAAGTGGTGTTTTGTGAAGCAGAGTTGTGAACAATGGAGGATGGGAAGGATTGCAATGGTCGGCTAGGGCAAGGGAGAGGAGAGGGAGGTCGGCTTAGGGTTTGGAAGGCAGGCCGGGATTTGTTTGAAGGAAGAGGTAGCCGGCACACAATAGGAGAGGGGAGAAATAGATTAGGGTTAGGGATTAATTAGTATTAGGAGTATATATATGAGATCAAATGCGGGTTAATGGGTAGTGGATATCAATAGGAAACAATGGGTATACAATTGGGTAATGGGTATTGGGTAGGTTTCAAATGGGGATACAAAATGCAATGAACCATATAGCTCCTAAGAATCTCCTTAAGGCCAAAATCTCAAATTGGTCAAAACTCTCCTAAAAATTCACCATGACCCTAAAATAACATTTATACATGAACGAGATCAAGAATTTGAGAAAAAGAGCTCAAAATGTCGAAAAACGGCCAAACGGCACACAACAGCAAAAAGGAAGTTAAAACTGCCAGAAAAATATTATAGAATAAAAATAATTAAATTTATTATTCTGAAAAATACAATGGAAAATAATAATTCACAAAAATGAAAAAATATCCTCAAAAATACCAAAAGTGAAAAACAGGGGTTACAATAACTCAGAACATAGACGGAATCTTAAGGGTTCGGGACTTTTGACTTACGTTCGCATCCTGCACTTGTCACTAAATCCCAAAAATTAACATTCGAGACAACGCCGAACATGTCCCAGATGAGACGACGCCGCATGTGTCCCTTGTCAGGTGAGTACACGCCCAACTAGTGCCTATTCTTACACACGATGGTCACATGACTTAGAACTAGCATACCCCACCGATCTCATCTTCCTCGACAATAAATCCGGCCAATTCATCCATCCTCACATTCTAAGAGTAAAGGCAACTAGACGAAACTCTCAGTTTACTAATCAACTAGTCCCAACTAAGGCCCAACTTGGCCTCCAATTGAACAAAAACCATCAACACTTCGGATGGTAGAGACCATATAACAAATTGACTATTAACGAGCTCTTCTTGAACTCGTACCAAAGATTATTTGAGCCCAAATAATACCAACTTGCAGACACAACCTACAACACTATTTATAACATATATGCACTTGTACAAACATACATAAACATGACATCAATACCTCATAGGGAATCATAGTTATGTAAATCGCCTACACTACGTTCTCTCTCTCAAGATCTTGAACTAGGTCATTAAATTCTTTCCACCAACTTGTTTCACATATGGGTATGCTCACATAATGTCAAAGAGTTAATAAATTTTTTTCTTCTAAAATTATAAAAAGGCCCTAAAAGTGATGATAACTTACATGCTTTAAAAACAGCAAATTCAAACCCAAAAATACAGTTCTTGCATCTTCTAAAAATCATTCATAATCACCTACTCCTCAAAATTTCGATATTTTAGGTTCTAAAGAAAGTTCAGTGAGTCTACTAAAATTTATTAGTTGGAAGTTTTATCAAAACACTTCATTTAATAGGCCAAAATAATCAATAATTGTATTTGTGTGCAAATTTTCAGCAACTAATAAAAATGTGAACCAGTTGCAATTTTAGATTTTATTTAAATAACAAATGATGTAAAAAATATATAAAATTTGGTGAGCATGCTCTAAACACATTCATGTATCACATATAAAAATTTCAACTTAAAATACCACATAGTTAGAGAGATAAGAATTTTTGAAGTAGAAGAAGTAAACATGGCAAATTGCAGCTCATACCAACAGTACTATCGAATTTTATTAAAATAGCAAATATTATCCAAAAATTATGAATTTTTGCAGAGATGATTTAGACACATGCAAGTACCACATATAAAAAGTTCGGCTTGGAATTCAAAATATTCAGAGAGATGATTTTTTGAATTATGGGTAATAAACAGGACAACATAGGCTCTGTTTTCTTTCTTGACCAAATAGTGGTTTTTGATTTTATATAAATAGAAAATATTATCCAAAAATTATTAAATTTGGTAGAGATACTCTAGACACATATGAGATGCTACAATAAAAAATTCAACCATAAATTCCTTTATTCAAGGAGTTATGATTCTGCATATATACATACAATTCATGCAGTCCAAAAAGAGTCAACACTACTTTTCTATTTAACAAATCATGAGAATATGACGAAAACCCGCCTTATGATTGAAGAGTGCTGCACCTCACTAGATATTATCTTCTCCTCCTAGCTATTTCGCTTCTTTTTCTTCTTAAATAGACAACTAGCATCTTTAAAAAATGTAAAGATTTTTGGGAAATGAAGTGAAAAGAGTGGAGCTAGGGTTTTTATTGATACACACACATTTATATATAGTGAGGGGGAAGGGATTTGGCTGGCCAAGCTTCAAGAGGGGCTAGGAGAGTGTGGGTGAGTGTGGGAGGGTGCAGAAAACTCTAGGGTTGCTTAGGTATCCGTTTAATTAATAACCCTAGGTTTAATTAACCCTCTTCAAAGTCAACAATTGTACTCCCTTGTTCTTGAAAATTTGTAGGGTAGTGTAGTGTGTATGTGTATAGTGTATATGTATATGTATAGTAGTGTAGTATATGACAACATATACTCAAATGTGCATTATTTACATGCAACACATCATATGCCAAAATAATGCAATAATATTCAATAATATTTATTTACAAAATATTGTTGTAAAAAATAATTATTAAATATTTTGGGAGTATTACAGCTGCACAGATATTCAAAGCTTCTTTAGGCTACTTCCTAATTACCATTGCTCTCCACTGACCCCAAATTTTCTATGTCGAGCTCGACCACTCAAATATCCCAAAGCCTAAGCACACTACTTTCCGAGCTGACCTTGTTCTTGGACAAGTAAATAAAATGTGATTAGTGTCCTCATCTTCTACCAGACATGCCGAGCACCTAACATCCACCTGCATGTTCCGTTAGCGAATGTGGACTTTTGAAAGAATTAATCTGAGCATAATATTACCGTGAACTTCATGTGGATTGTCATATAGAGCGATAATCATAATTAACTGGTCGATCGTTCTGCTGTTATAATTGCTTTTGCATTTGAATTCCATCTTATTAATGATACGAAGAAAGAGGCATGAGCATGAATAGTATGTTAGTTTCCGTTGTCTACTCTTAATATTACTCACAATTGCCTTAGCTATATTTTTGATTTGCGTCTCATTAAATTATGTTCTTTTATCTTGTTTTGTTGTTTGTTTTTGTTAAGTAATGTATGAGATTGTAGGTTTAATTTTGCTCCTAAGTCAGTTGTGATTTGTGTAAGTCTTATAAAGTAAACATAATACGTAGAGAAGAAAAAGTGTAGGTATAATACATGTGAGAAGTCGAAGTCGCATGGCCAGGGCCGGCCCAAGGTAAAAAGTCCAAATAATTATTTTTGAGAACTCCTAATTACAATAGAATTTTTTTTTATGCATAAAATGCCTATGTATATTTACAAGAAAATACAAATTTAGAAACCCTTAAAAATACAAAAAAATTGAGAGCCATAGACGGCCGCCTCACCGGTCTCAAGGTGGGGCCGGCCCTGCTCATGGCCAAATATCCATGAAAGCTACTTGAGCAACTTCATAACAGTGAAGGGTACATAGGAAACCGGATAAATTAATATTTGAGAAAGGGTTTACCATACATATACCTTGAGAAAGTAGGAAAAATTGTGGCAATGGAAGAAACTTCCTCCAACGGCATCATGTTAAAACTTAAAAATCAATGTCTTTTTTTGTAGTTAGTGTTTTTAATAGAAGTCCAAATGAGGCCATCCATCTTCCTAAATGTGGAACGTGCACAATTAATAATCGCTTGTTAAAATAACAACAGTCAATCATTTTGAACTTGATGTGAATATTTACAAGTGTACAAAATCACAAATAGTATAATTAAGTGAATAGAGTGTCGAACCCACAGAAACTAATTATTTTATTGAGTACCGATATCAGTAATTATTTTATTGAGTACCGATATCACTAGATGAATCACTATTTGGAAGATCGAAATTAATAAAAGATAAAACAATTAAATTTAATTATTCTAAAGAAAATCAACAAAATTAATGAAGAGGAAATAGAATAAGAAATTATGTTATTTATTAATTGCAAATAAAATCAATTCTCGGGTTTTTGGTTTTACCTAGTTAATCAAACACAATTTACGACTCCATGAATAAAGAATTTATTTTTCCTGGTTGTAGACCAAAATTCCCTAATTATTCAATACTTTCTCTCGAACAACACCAAAAATATCTTCAACTAACAGTTTGACATAGCTCTATGCAAATTTAATTAATCAAAGACTCATTAAGTTCTGTGGATTTCTTAACGGTCACATTAATCGGGGTAAATTATCTCTAATTTTGCTCAATCAATGGTGTTCAAATTTTTTTGTTCTTGTTGCTGCTAAATCTGGTGTGGGGGAAAACAGATAGTATTTGTGAATCCTTAGGAAAACTGAATAGCAAACCTGTTACCTGTTCCGCCGGAATTTGACGCTAACTCCCGCCGTACACCTGCAAAAAGTGCGAGACACCGGGGCTGTTCCCGGTGACGCACCCTCCGACGCTCAAGTCAGTAATCAGGAATGATTATGAGAGAGCGCAAAAACTGGGAAAAGATTGATTACCTCTCAATGGAGATGGATGGGGGGTATTTATAGGCGCCGCTGGGATCAGATTAGGAAAGTAATCCCCCTGTGGTTAGATAAGGATTGTAATCCCTAATCCCCAGTGAAGGGATATATATGAATCAGGGCCGTTGATTAGGATTTAATCAGCAACCCTAATTCTATCCCTTCTGGACCGGGTTTGCTGCGGGTTGAAATCCGCACCTAGTTGAGGTGGATCCGTTCGCGGGTAAGTGGGTCATCGAGGAAGAGAACCAGTACCCACTTCAGACCCGATGGTAGGTGAAATTACCGTTTAACCCCTGGGCTTCACGATTCGTGCCTGATTTGGACGGTTCCGATTTAACCCCATTTTTAGCCATATCACGAGCCCCCCACTCCTAAAGACTGAGTTTGATCAGCCTTTGAGGAGTAGTTTAACTGTTTTAATGGCTAGTGGAGTTGTATCGGAGTCCAAATGGAGGGTTTCGAATCTCGAAGGGGGTGGTGAGGTGTTTTTTCAAGCTGTAAGCTGTTCTTGAGCTTCTCTGTATACCCAGCAGTTTTTATCTATTTTTTCGGATTATTTATTTAATTTTGCGATGTGTTAACCAGTCGTTCGGGGGTCTTAACTACATATTCTAGGCAATAATTGTTCGTTCAGGGGCTCAAAAATATTCTCCCGAATTCATAATTATTTTCTAGAATTTCTAGTTAATTTTCCCGAATTTTTAGTAATTTTTTCGCAATTTTTAAATAGATAAAACGATTAAAATAAATAAAAACTAATTTTTAATACCTATTTATGGCGTGGTGCGATCTGGGCCCTCCATCAGCGTCGAGCACGATTTTCTGGGCGATCGGACTATCCGCATTCCTCGGTAGATAGCTTCTTCGTATACGAGGGTCGGTTCCTCGTCCCCTCGGCTCAGCTGCTCAGCGCCTAGCTCGGAATCAGCCGAACTACGTGGCGTAATCCTGAGCGTCCATCTCAGCGCGGATCCCCAAAAAGCGCTATCTTGTCGTTTAGCGAATGTGGCAAGATCTGGGCCGTCCATCACGACGAGCGCGTTTTTTGAGAAGATCCAACGACTGAGAAGGGTCGGCAGATTTTTTCTCCATATATAAGGGTCGGTTCCTCGTCCCCTCGGCTCGGCCGCTCGATGCCTAGTTCGGAATTAGCCGAACTACGTGGCGGGATCCTGAGCGTCCATCTCAGCGTGGATCCCCAAAAAGTTCTATCTTGTCGTTTAGCGAACGCGGCAAGATTTGGGTCGTCCATCACGACGAGCGCATTTTTTGAGAAGATCCAACGGCTGAGAAGGGTCGGCGGATTTTTTCTCCATATATGAGGGTCGGTTCCTCGTCCCCTCGGCTCGACCGCTCGACGCCTAGTTCGGAATCAGCCGAACTACGTGGCGTGATCCTGAGCGTCCATCTCAGCGTGGATCCCCAAAAAGCGCTATCTTGTCGTTTAGTGAACGTGGCAAGATCTGGGTCGTCCATCACGACGAGCACGTTTTTTGAGAAGATCCAACAGCTGAGAAGGGTCGGTGGATTTTTCTCCATATATGAGGGTCGGTTCCTCGTCCCCTCGGTCCGGAAGCTCGTCATTGTCGGCCGAGGGATGGAGTTAGGCATTTTGAAGAGTCTTGGCTTTGGAGCGCCGCCACCCTCCGACTCAGTAGCTTGGCTACTTAGCCAAGCTGTTCAGTAGCTCGGCTAGGCAGACCGGTGGCAGGAAGCTCGGAAGGTACACGTGGTCAGATCTGGAGCGTCCATCATTGCGTGAATCACGAGGACTGGGTTCAGATCACGAGAAAACGTTATTTTGTTGTTTTGTGGGCGTGGCGCAATCTGAACCGTCCATCGAGTTTCGACACGAATTTTGGAGAGATCCAACTGTGATTCAGCCTCGGAAGGATTTTTCTCCATATATGAGGGTCGCTTCCTCGTCCCCTCGGTTCGGAGGCTTGGTACCGTTAGCCGAGGTATGGAGTCGGACGTTTTGAAGAATTCTGGCTTTGAAACGTCGCCACCCACTGACTCTGTAGCTCGGTTGCATAGCCAAGCTGTTCAGTAGCTCGGCTAGGCAGACTGGTGGCAGGAAGCTCGGAAGGTACACATGGTCAGATCTGGAGCGTCCATCATTGCGTGAATCACGAGGACTGGATTCAGATAACGAGAAAACGTTATTTTGTCGTTTTGTGGGCGTGGCGCAATCTGAACCGTCCATCGCGTTTCGATACGAATTTTGGAGAGATCCGACGGTGATTCAGCCTCGGAAGGATATTTCTCCATATATGAGGGTCGATTCCTCGTCCCCTCGGTTCGGAGGCTCGGTGCCGTTAGCCGAGGTATGGAGTTGGACATTTTGAAGAATTCTGGCTTTGGAGCGTCGCCACCCTCCGACTCAGTAGCTCAGTTATATAGCCAAGCTGTTCGATAGCTCGGCTAGGCAGACCGGTGGCAGGAAGCTCGGAAGGTAAACGTGGTCAGATCTGGAGCGTCCATCATTGCGTGAATCACGAGGACTGGGTTCAGATCACGAGAAAACGTTATTATGTCGTTTTGTAGGCGTGGCGCAATCTGAACCGTCCATCGAGTTTCGACACGAATTTTGGAGAGATCCGACGGTGATTCAGCCTTGGAAGGATTTTTCTCCATATATGAGGGTCGGTTCCTCGTCCCCTCGGTTTAGAAGCTAGCTAGAGCCTCCAACTCGTCGGATCGAACGGTGGACCAGCTCAACCATCCTAATTTGGAAAGAATAGAGACCAACCACACGAGAGGAGTCAAAAGAGTTGCTCAAAAGATGGTCAAGTCCTCCTGCACAAGTCAGAGGAGGAGTGCGCTGTGGCTCAGAGGGGAGGGACAGGGCAGGTACCCCCTAAAAATGGCAAAGCTTTACTCTGCAATAACATGCAGGATTCGAGACTGGGGTTGGTGAAGGAAACTACCACTTTGGGGAAGAAGACAAGCGAGAGAACCCTCTCGACCAAAGAGTGGGTAACCATGAGATGGTTCGCTCCAGATAAGGAAAAAGGCGCTTCTGAGGAACAGGGGGGACAAGAGGCAGTTGCTACTCTGGGGATAGAGGCAGAGGCCACTCTGGGCAATGCGACGAGCGAGGATCTGCTCAACCAAAGCGAAAAGCGCGCTAAGGAGAGCGAGATCGTTGCTGAGGGAGTGGGTAGCAAAGCTACGCTTTTGAGGTAAGAAGAAAGGAGTAAAGAAGACAATGGAGAAGGTGAAGGGACTGCCTTCTTTGGGAAGAAGAGAAGTAACTTTAACTCCTCGTTTATATCACCACAACCTTTGAGACCCACGCCCTCTGAACACGCCGCTGTCTCCTCCTATCTCTCTTCGCCAGCTGGCAAGAGAGGTGAGATTACCCCTTTTGAAATTCAAACGGTAAACACAATTTTCGATAATAGCGATACAATGGATCGCGAAGGCAGATACTCTCGCTCCTCAGGGGATTTTATAAACAATGGGCTGGTTAGTGGGCCTTTTATTTGTGTTAATGGGCCCAAAGAGGGGTCCTAAAACACATTTTATTGTCTCGGGGACTAGCAACTCTACAGTTTCGAACAATCAGACACAATGTCAGATGGGTAACGGGCCCACCGAGGGGACTACAATAGAAAGCACCACTACTACTATTGATAAGCAAATTTGTAGGCTCAATGAGGAGTCCGCAATGAGAGAGCCAAATTTACTACCGAAAAATCAACATACAGATAGTGAGGAGGACCTGGAAGAGCGGCTAAATCTAGACGAAGAATTCTCATTCACAGAGGAGGAGTCAGAGGATCTAGAGCTCATAGCTAACACACAGAGGGATTTATCGCCTGAGATGGTCTTGTCCACACTAGCAGAATCAGCACCTGTAGGTAGCACTGGTACAGAGAGCAGGACAGTTGGGTTTAGAGTTCAGCAATCACCCAAGAGGGCTCATGTGGAGTCCTTGGACGACTATCTCGAGGTTGCGGCGGCAGCCAAAGCTGCAAAATTTGACAACGGAGGTACGAAAAGTTTTCTAGCCTCTATATTAAATTTCATGTCAGATGCTGAAATTTTTTCCCTAGCTAAAACATGTGGGTTAGAGGTGTGTGACACAGAGCGTAACGCTTTACTTCTCAATAAAATTAGGGGTTGGGAAACTGAAAGGGTTAAGATTTGTTATGAGAAAGCTCTAGATATTAGCGCTGGGTCGACAAACATCCTCGAGGATGAAGCCGGCCCCACACCCACACCAACGATCACCCATGACACAGTCCCCCGATGAATACACTATTCTAAAATGTTAGGGGGCTGGGGGATAGGGGGAAGAGAGACATGGTTAGGGACGTTATTAGCAACTTCAAGGCGGATGTGGTTGGGCTGCAGGAAACAGAACTTTAGTACAGGCTCAAACTCAAAAGAATCGGGGGTAACAGAATCAAGGAATGGATGGTATGCCCATCAGCAGGAGTCTCTGGAGGAATCGCTATTGGATTCAATTCGGATATTCTCTCTTGCACCGAGGTATACAGTGGAACATTCTCCCTGACCTTCCGACTGAAACGACGGTCTGATGATTGGGTGTAGACGGTGACTGTCATTTACGGACCGAATGTGGCTATAGAGCGAGATGCATTTTGGCAAGAGCTGGTCAATATCCGACAACGCTGGTCTAGATCTTGGATTGTTGCAGGGGATTTCAACATCACCAGATTTGCTTTTGAACATAAAGGAAGAGGCTCCAGCGACAGACACAGAGAGGAGTTCAATAAGGTGATACCGGAACTAAAACTGGTCGATATCCCACTTAATGACAGACTATTCACGTGGTCTAATATGCAAGCGACTCCGGTTATGGCCAAGTTGGACAGGATACTAGTATCGATGGAATGGGAAGCTAAATTTCCACTAGCTTCTGCTAGATCGATTCCTAGACCCACGTCATACCATACCCCGATCCTGCTCGATGTGGGGGTTAGCGGAGCGCAGAGGCCATGGAAATTCAAATTTGAGAAGGCCTGGTTGGAAATTCAGGGATTTCATCACATGGTAATGGAAAATTGGGCGCTCCCAACTATTGGCAGGGATGCTGCTTCCCGATGGTGTGAAAAAATCTGCAGAATGAGAAAGAGGCTGCGCAGGTGGAATTGGTCTAGGTTCTCGACCATCTGGCGTTCCAAAGAAACCTTGTTGGAAGCAATCGATGAGTTAGAAAGGGTGGAAGAGACGAGAGTATTTTCACAAGAAGAAAGAAACAGGCTATTAGAGCTCCGGGGAAATATCGCCGACCTTTATAAGTTGGAAGAAATCAAATGGCAACAACGGTCAAGGATTTCGTGGCTCAAAGAGGGAGACGCGAATACAGCCTACTTCCACCGAGTGGCTAGCGCAAGGCGTAGATCCAACCTCGTCCTATCAATACAGACGGAGAACGGAACATCGCAAGACGAAAAGGTGATTTCCACAACCTTTCAAAATTACTACAAGGGCCTATTTGGAAGGAAGAATGATTTCAGGATCCCTTTGAGGGAGGATTATTGGCGGGATGTCCAGAATGATTCAGCGCAAATTCTCTCCACTTTGGAGGAACCTTTTTCGGAAATGGAAGTGAAAAAGGCCATTAAGCAAATGGGAGTAGACAAGTCCCCTCGGCCAGACGGTTCCCAATGATGTTCTTCCAAGTGTTCTGGAAAGAAATTAAAGAGGACATTATGGCACTAATGGAGAAATTTTTCCACCACAATCTCAGATTGGGCATGTTCAATTTTGTGGAGGTTGTCTTGATACCCAAACGGGAGGAATCTAAGAGCGTGGGGGAATTCAGACCAATTAGCTTCATTAATTGCTCGGTGAAGATCATCACAAAGGTCCTGGCCATCTGCCTGTGAAGTAAAATTGATTGTATTATCAGCAAATCCCAGACGGGCTTCATCAAGGGCAGATGTATCCTGGATTGCGTGGCCACTGCTGAACAAGTTATCCACCACTGTCATACGAGAAACTCTAAGAACTTCCTTCTAAAACTGGATTTTCAGAAAGCATACGACTCCGTCGACTGGGAATGTTTGCTAGAAGCTCTCAGGGGGAGAGGATTTGGGGACAAATTGGTAACATGGATCAAACAATGTTTACAGTCTAGTAAAATGGCAATATCGGTGAATGGGCGGCCAGACCCGTCTTTCCCTTGCAAGAAGGGGCTCCAACAAGAGGACCCGTTATCCCCACTTCTATTCACTATTGTAGCAGATGTGCTGAGGGGAATGATAGAAAATTGTCAGAGAAAATGTTGGATTACGCCCGTAGCCAGGAGCACCTCTAATCAAGGGTGCACGATTCTCCAATATGCTGATGATACCCTACTGTTTGGAAATGGGACCAAATCAGAAACAGTCTGTTTTAATGGGGCCCTCTACTGTTTCGAAGCCTGGTCAGGTCTCAGGATAAATTTTCACAAGAGTGCACTGATTCCCATTTCTATCTCCGATGAAGAAGCGCGAGAACATGCCACTGTACTAAATTGTATGACTGATGAGTTCCCAATCAAATACTTAGGGCTCCCTCTCAGACCAGGGAAACTCACTAAGTCGGACTGGCTGTCGATAATAGATAGGGTGGAGGACAGACTGTCGGGCTGGAAAGGAAAATCGCTGTCACTAGGCGGCAGAGTGATACTCATTAACTCAGTATTATCTAATCTACCCATTTACTACATATTTTTTTTTTGAGCTCCCAAAGTGGGTTATCCAAAGGATTGACCAAATCCGAAAAAGATTTCTTTGGAAAGGGGCATATCCGAATAGGGGAGGGTATCACCTGATCAAATGGAGTATTGCTTGCATGAAGAAGAAGCATGGAGGGCTAGGCATCATCGACCTTAGAGATATGAACCTTGCCCTATTAGGGAAGTGGTGGTGGAAGGTTTTTCACCACGGTGGAGAAGGATGGCAGGATTTCATTCAACCATACCTTCGGGGAAAAGTTACGAGAAGTCTAGGCTTTTAGGTAGGGACTAAGGTCTCCCGATTCTGGAAAGGAATTACCAAAGCAAGCGGACCGTTCAACTCAGCAGTTACGTCAAATATCGGCAATGGATGGTCCACCAGATTTTGGTGGGATAAGTGGTGTGGAGCTCATACACTGAAGGAGACTTTCCTAGAGCTGTTTGCCAAAAGACTCGACCAAATATCTCGGTGGCAAAGACTTGGAAGAGGGGAAATTGGAGGCCGTCATTCCAAGGACCTCTTACCCCAGGATTACCTCAGCAACTGCTCGAACTGCAAACACACATCACACGGTCCGGGGCGATGTGCGCCCAAGGACCAGACCAGATGCGATGGGGATTAGAGACAAATGGAGCTTTCACGATCAGATCCCCGTACCATCGAATTCATTCCGGAGATGTAGACCCAGCTGGGCACAGGTGTTATGGAAGGCGAAAACACCGCTGAAAGTCAGAGTCTTCCTATGGCTTGTGCTCAATAATGCTATCCTCATGAGAGAGAACCTGGCCAAAAGACTTCCCCAGATTGTGACTGATTGTGGGTTCTGTAACAGGCATACGGAGACTTTGAATCACCTTTTTATTCACTGCCCAAGGAGTAAGGCGACTATGGTAGAGGTGTTAAGAGCCCTAGGAACAAATGACTACCCAAACAAATATGAGGATTTGTGGGTCGGCCCCAAATACGCAACGAGTCGCCATGAAATGAAGGATGCGTGGTACATTGCCATTGCGGCAACTACATTGGTGTTATGGCTAGACAGAAACAACTTTTATTTTCGTGCTTCATTTAGTAGTATTTCTGGTAACCTTACTCATATCATGCATCTTATCTCTTTTTGGGCTACAGCTGCCGCCACAGGAGCGAGAGGGAGGATCGCCAGAGTCTTCCAGGTGGAGGAGTTTGATGATGAGGATGTGAAGTTTGGGCCTACACTAGACTGAGGGGCGGCGCCATCCATACTCTCCTGAGTCTTAATAGCCGAAGTATCTGCTGGTTTGATCGTGTCCGACTGTACTTTTGGTGGTTTTTGGATGTATGGAGAATTAAACCCACCTCCCAGGGTTTAGTTGGGGGTTTATGTTTTATTTCCTGCACTGTATTTTATTTCCTGCTATGTACTTTTGTTTCCCTCCCGGTACACCAGGATTGTTTTATTAATTTCTTATTAATGAAACAGAGTGGCTTTATTCCACCTTTTACCTCAAAAAAATAAAAATAAAATAAAATTATCGCTTGTTGAGTTATCTCAAAGAAAACGGTTAAAAATAAAGTCGGGTCTTAAAAGACAATTAATTATCTGGTGTGGTCGCAATAAACTTTAGTAATACCAAATTTTTTTTTAAAAAATACACATTTATTTTGTTATTACACCAGTAGCATCAGCTGAAGTAGTGACAAGGTAAGATTAAGAGCATGAAACAGACCAAACAGTGGTTGGACTGAGATCTTATTTCGATATTACAATGAACTTTTCCGCTCGGAAAAAGCTGATGCAACCAACACTATTTTTTTTTTTTTTTTTTTCAGGGAAAAGGTGGAATAAGGCCACCATGTTTCATTAATAAGAAATTAACAAAACACCCCAGTATGCTGGGGCAAATTACAACCTACAGATAGAAAAAAAAAACATGAAGCAACATGACCAGTATATATAATCAGCTCTCACTTTAACCTACGAGGATCAACTAAGTGTATGTTCGTCAAGCAAGCTTCGAGCACCCACCTCCACGGCACGTGCCCACCCACCTGAAGCGAATCCTGTAGGATTTGAAAATTTGCCGCTCCCCTCCTTCTACCTCACCAACACAACTTCACACATGGCCAAATCGGAGTCACACTCAAAAGGAGAGCCGTCGCACTTTCGCTTTTCACACGCTTTAGCTCTCACAAACGATTTCTCACTAAGCAAAACTCTCACTAACCCTAATCACGGACACAGTCTAAAAGAGCAATGAAGATGGTACTTATACTCTCTCAGATGATTTCTCACAAACACAAACAGGCACCTGCATAGAGTAGTGAGAAGCAACATCTTCACTCTCTCACTCTCTCACTCTCTCATGTAAAACCCAACCAAATCACAACCAATTTGAAGAATCACCTTCACCTCTCGCCCCTGTAGGCGGTGGACATTGTAGATTTTAGGGTTAATGATGAGGGCGTAGTGGCGGTGCTGTTGCAAAGTCTGTGGCAGTGGATTGAGGAAAGTCAAGTTCAGTGTGTGACTCCTCTACTGCCGACCAAGAACACGAACATCTCCCCTCTGCGCACCTTATGGGGGGACCCCTTCTGCGGGCCCAAGCCCCACCCCGTGCAGTGTCGATCATGGGGGGACCCCGTCTTCGGGCCCTAGCCCCACAACTATACACCTCATTCTTCTCACTGAATCAAATTTGCCTCCATCTCCTTCTTCACATCCCGGACGCTCCGCAACAGTTGAGACAAACACTCTGGAAGCTGAGACAAGTGAGCGCCCATCACGGAGCGACCCCGTCTTAGGCCCAAGCTCCACAATCGGTCTCATGGTGGAAAAATACTAGTATGTAATAAGCGGTCTCATGGAGGGACCCTGTCTTCGGGCCCTAGCCCCACAATCGATCTCCACCGCAAACAACACAACTAGACCTACCCAACCCAGACAGCTCCACCAACCCCCCAAACCACTAAATACTTTGCCGTCTCACACTACGGCACAGCCAAGCACACCCCCGGCTTCTTCACACGCACTACCAACCCTCGAAACACCAAAACATAGTTGTAATTGGCCCCAAGAGTGTGGACATGGTGGCAAGCGCAAAGAACAACCGGTGAAACACCTATCAAAGCTAATCAATCTCAACCTAAACTAACCCCAACTGTAACATCCCGCAAAATTGGAATTACAATTTTGCCCTCGTGTGTTACGCACGTGTATTTTGTAACGTGTTTTCATCCCGTATTTTGATTACCGACTATTTATATATTTTCAGTATTGATTTTTTTTTTCTATTTTGAGTCAACAAAAATATAATATTTCGATATTTGTATTCTACGTGCTTTCTACGTGTTTTCAATACACGTATTAATTACATATTTTTCGCCGCTACGAATAATAATTTCTGGGTTCCAATTATTTATTTTATGTTTACAAATCTATTTTTATAAAATGGAAATTTATTTTCCCCCCCTATTTGATTAAAATGCATTTTTCAATTTATTTTTGCACGTATGGTGCACGTGCAAATTTTTATTCTCATTTTGCTACTCTCATTTTACTATTTTTAGCATGCATTAGTTTTATTTAGCCTTTCTTTTGATCCATGGACCTATAAACTAAAATGTAGCCCATTAGGAGAGAAGCCCACTAGATAATTAAATAAATTAATTAGTAATGAGCCCATGTAGCAAGCCCACTAGATAATTAAATAAATTAATTAGTAATGAGCCCATGTAGCAAGCCCACTATTAAAATCACATTTTTAGTTAAACATGTACTAATACATGACAAGTTACACATATTAGTACACATTTAGAGTTATAGAAATGTGTTCATATTTGTTTATGCATGTGTGCATGCATACACAAATGTATTTGGACCATTTTTTGGGCAAGGGGAGGAGAAGAGTTGGTAGGTTGAGTTAGTGGAGAGTGGGGAAATGAAGAGATGGAGGTTTTAGGAATTAGGAAAGTGGAGAGTTGTAGAATAAATTTGAAGAGTTATTAGGGTGGAATTTTTGCACTTTAGACCCTTCCAAAATCCTATAAATAGAGTCCCATTTCCTACATTTCTCTTGCACTAAAATCAATATCAAAATAAGTGTAAGAAAAAGAAAGAAAGGAAGAAAAAAGAAAGAGAGCAAGAAAGTTATTGTGCTTGGAGGATCTCTTGCTTGGAAAGGAGAAATTGCTAGGAGGAGAAGCCTTACTAGGAGCTAGGAATCTTTGGAGCTAGAAGTGGTGTTCTCTTTTCTTTTCAAGCTTCACAAAAGGTGGGTGTTCTCCTACTTTCTAATTTTTTTTGAATGTACATGCTAATAAAAGTGAATGAGTAGTTTTGATAAAATAGAATAACTATAGCATGATTGTGGTGAGATTAATAGTAAATCATGCTATGTTGACAAATAGATTAACAATGTGTTAGTGGGTGATCCTATGCTTTTTAATTGTAGAAATTGTATGCTAATTATTTTATATGACTAGTGTGAATTGAATGTGATGAGAAATGTGTAGATAAAATCCATGCTAGCAACGATCTTGTTGAGGTTAGTAAATATTTGATTACCATGCTAATTAAAAGGGTTCAACTAAAGAATTAATCATATGAATCATATTAGAGTGTGTGCAAATTTTATGTTTGTCGAATATGTGATTTTTTTTCTTTTATGAGAAATTGTTAAAGAATGTTATATTTCGACATATACTTTAGAGACATGATGATTAAGAAAGAAAAAGAAAAGAGAAGAATAATTTTTGTTATTACATGTCGACATATGTTGAAAATACAAACTTTTGCATAAAAGAATTTCTTTGAGATATCCATGGTTGATTAAGAGACATGTTTGATTTTAGCACAAATTTTAATTAGTATAATGATGGATATAAACTAGTTTTAAGAAACATGATCCTTAATTTTCGAGTTTGGGAAGAAATGCAAATTTTTGTAAAGAAAGGAAAAATCTATTTTTGAAAATGAAGATAGATTATAAAAAAATAAATTTGAATTTACTTGATTATTATTTCTTGATTTCATCTCAGTCCAAAAGTGAGATTTATTCCAATGTCCTAAATGATTGGATTATTGGGTGAACACGTGTTATTAAAAGAAACCAAATTCAAAATAGTATTAACAAAAATACATTAATACAACTTCTAAACAGAAAATATAATTGGACTTATTGGTTAGCCAGTGAATACTATTTATAAGAGGTGTTGGGTTCGAAACTTGTTGCCACCATTCTCTTTCATTTTATTTTTGTTTCTCTCAAAAACTGCTTATTTATGGAAGTTACTGACTTTGGAAAGAAGCAAGTATTATTCCCTCTTCCTTATTAAGTTGCACAAAGAACTTACTAAGAATGGTTTAATTTCTTATCTTGTATTTTTAAAGTGGCAAATGCACTTTGTTTCCAAAATTATTATTTTGAATAAATAATTCTTTTGAATAAAAGAAAAATATGTAACACGATTATCTCGTTATAAACAATCCCTTTTGTTGAGTAAGAATGCTAAATGAGATTAAAAGTTTGTGTGAATTCATATAAAGTTTGGAAATAAATTATTTATAATTGTTTGACTTGACAAGATCATGTAAATATGTTTATTTGTTGACGAGATCATGTAAATATGCTTGTTTGTAGTCGCGAACTTTTATGTGATTAATTTTTCCCAAAAAGAGATTTGGAGTTATGCCATAGACTCATGAAGAAAATTGATGTCTTAGAAAGATAGTGAATGAATAGTATGAATGATGCAAAAACAAGACATACACCAAGCTGTGAATAATTTGAAGATAAAGAATACTTTGAGTTAAGACATGATTATTAAAGGGTATGGGTACCCATGTTTCTTGTACATGAAAGGTTTATGATTTAGAATTAGTAAGACCTCGGTTACCGGTAATTTTGAAAGAAAGATTTTGAGACTTGATTTCGAGATAATGCCGTCGGGCGATCTCGTATTTTGTGAATAAATCCGGTATGAGGTAAAACTGATTCTAGGGTGATAACATATTCATGTCTTGAACTAAAAATAATTAGGCACTTAGGTGAAGATGTAATAGATTGTGCAAACGTAAATGGGTGCTTCTATATAGTCGGCGGTGGATCTCCATATCTATAGACCCAGTTGGTGGACTGTGGTTGCTCCGTAGGAGATGGACTGTATTTTATCCGGGACTTAGGGTAGTCGGTGGATGTTTACCATACTCCAAAGAATATGTATATACCGGGGCTAGAGGGGCATTTACGGGATTATTCTCACGATATAATAGCCAGGGAGGCTGGGATCTGTTATTATAGCCAGGGAGGCTAGCCAGGGAGGCTGAGATCCGTATTTGTGAAATAACTCTAAAACTTGTTTAATTACTGGGTAGTCTCATGGCGAGGGATCGAACCCTTCAATGTGGAGTACGTAGGCGCTTGCCCTTGGACCTATGTAGTATGGGATGCATAGAATCTAAACAAGTGTGCATTAGTGTCATCCTAGTGTAGAATTGTGTGCATTAGGCATTAAGGCATGACATACACTTATGTTTAGAATAATCACTTTTGACACTTTATATGTTCATTCAATCTTTTTGTGATTTGTTAAAGTATGAGATCGTTATACTATTCCCGGCATAGAGAGGATAGCCATGTATAACATTTCGTCAGTTGTAAGTGACTGACGTGCCCACAGATTGACATGCAGGTAATGAACTATTCATGGAGTTATAAAGTGGATATGCTGTTGCTGTTTAGAAGTTAAAGATGTTGCAAATGATACAAGTTATATTTTTGTTTTCAGTTGTTTTAAGTTTTATTTCTTCCGCTGTGTAAAGACCAAGTGTAAAGGAACTCTGATGTATTGTGAATGAAAAGTTTTAAATTTTCTTGTAAAATTGTACGAAGTGAAGTAAAGATCCTTTGAAATCTCGAATTTATCCTTATTTGAAATTCGGGGTGTTACAGATGGTATCAGAGCATGCTTCACAAGTAGTACAAGTTTATAAGGAACGATAAAAGTGACGATAAATTTGGGAACAAGCCAAAAGAGTCCTTCTGTCAACCGGGTGTAAACAACCCTAAGCGACACGGTATTTAAGTGTCTTCGGACCACCGCTAGCTGGGAACCGACTCTTACGGCTAACCCAAGTAAATCAGAACTTGATAGACTAAAGATTTGTTTGGGAAGAGTAGTAAGATCATTAACTATAGTCTAGAACCCAGGACACTTTATTGACTAGTTACAATATCATTCCTGCAGACACTAGAGTGTGAGTTTCAGTCTATAGAGATTTAAATGTAAGTGATTTACATTTGTGTTGCTCTATGCACTGATATTTTCTTTTCTTTTGGTTGACTGGAGTCGTGAATGAAGTTGTTATTGAACTTGTATTCAATTTCATTCATGATGTTCTCCTCGTATATATTAATATGAGAGTGTATGCGAGCACATTTTCCCCTGGGTATCAGAGTGGCGCAGTGGAAGCGTGGTTGGCTTGGACCGTCATTCATGATACCTTACACACTTCCCTCTCAAATTATTTTTGTAGATCATTATCATGGTACTTTCTCCATATTCAATATATAAATTTTTAATAAATATTTTCTTATGTTATTAAATCATTTGAATATTTATTATTTATCTATCTTCCTTAGTCTTGATATTTTAAACTTGTTTTTCAAACTTAAAATTTGGTCTTTTATGTTTACCCGTTTATATCTACTCTTACTTTACGTATTTTGTCAAGTTGCCGTTTATTAAATTAATTTTTCAACAATTATTTTCTTCATTTATTATTCTGTACTTTTCTTATGAAATTTTCTTTTGTGCACTCATTTTATTTGATTTTGATTTCTGTGATACAATATTACCTGATCCGATATATTTTAAACTAAATTGAAATTTTCTACCTATATAAATGTGACCTACTATTTGTTTTATTTGTTTACATTCAGTACTATTATTGCATATTTGTTTTGATATATTCATTTTTACTATTAATCGCTACTCATTACTTTTATAGTTTTACACATCTTTAATATAATGTATATACTCACTATTTATACATTATCTTGTCTCAAATTTTAACTGTCTTTACACTCTTAGTTATTACTTATATTCTTCCAATGATTTCTATATATATCATATATTTAAATATTCTTATTATACATATCATTTTACCATCATCTCATTACTACATTAATATTTTTGCATATACTTGTTTATGTCTATTGTCCTAATTTGCTGTCCTATATAATTATTGTTTTCAATTGTGTTTTCATCTCGTGTATGTGCTTTAAACTATTTTGTCTTAATGTTATAAATTATTTTCATCACTACAAAATTTTGTATATTCAAAAGTATTTCGACGTATGCCCTTCATTTTTTCAAATTGTATGTATAATTGTCATAGTTACCTTACAAACTATTTTATTGGTATACAAAGTCATTTTATGCTCAACTAAGCCTCATTCCCATTTATTTTTCCAAACTCTTATTCAATGGTCTTGTTTTAAATCGCTAATTCGATTTCGTTTTACAGTTTGCGAATTTTCTACCGTTTATTACATCGATAAATTTTTCTAAATTATCTATTGACTATGTTTTCTTCACCACATTGTTTTCCGAACTATTTCGAATATAACGACTTAATTGACTTTTCCCCTTTATCCAATAGCTTCTCTAATATTATTTTTGTACGAAAATTTCTCTCAAACTATTCTATCTCTTGTCACATTTCAATTCTTATGCAATTTTCCTAATTTTCTTGTTCCGTCTTGTAACATCTTAATATTCATAGTTTTCTTATAAAGAGTTTTTCTTCTTTGTTGAGTATACTACATTTATTTTTCTTAGAGTTGCATTTTTCTAAATACAAATATTTTCTGTGACATGTACAAAATACAATCTTTACCCTAGCGAGTTCCGGGGACGGAACTACTCTAAGGGGGGAGAGTGTAACACCCCGCAAAATTGGAATTACAATTTTGCCCTCGTGTGTTACGCACGTGTATTTTGTAACGTGTTTTCATCCCGTATTTTGATTACCGACTATTTATATATTTTCAGTATTGATTTTTTATCTATTTTGAGTCAACAAAAATATAATATTTCGATATTTGTATTCTACGTGCTTTCTACGTGTTTTCAATGCACGTATTAATTACATATTTTTCGCCGCTACGAATAATAATTTCTGGGTTCCAATTATTTATTTTATGTTTACAAATCTATTTTTATAAAATGGAAATTTATTTTCCCCCCCTATTTGATTAAAATGCATTTTTCAATTTACTTTTGCACGTATGGTGCACGTGCAAATTTTTATTCTCATTTTGCTACTCTCATTTTACTATTTTTAGCATGCATTAGTTTTATTTAGCCTTTCTTTTGATCCATGGACCTATAAACTAAAATGTAGCCCATTAGGAGAGAAGCCCACTAGATAATTAAATAAATTAATTAGTAATGAGCCCATGTAGCAAGCCCACTAGATAATTAAATAAATTAATTAGTAATGAGCCCATGTAGCAAGCCCACTATTAAAATCACATTTTTAGTTAAACATGTACTAATACATGACAAGTTACACATATTAGTACACATTTAGAGTTATAGAAATGTGTTCATATTTGTTTATGCATGTGTGCATGCATACACAAATGTATTTGGACCATTTTTTGGGCAAGGGGAGGAGAAGAGTTGGTAGGTTGAGTTAGTGGAGAGTGGGGAAATGAAGAGATGGAGGTTTTAGGAATTAGGAAAGTGGAGAGTTGTAGAATAAATTTGAAGAGTTATTAGGGTGGAATTTTTGCACTTTAGACCCTTCCAAAATCCTATAAATAGAGTCCCATTTCCTACATTTCTCTTGCACTAAAATCAATATCAAAATAAGTATAAGAAAAAGAAAGAAAGGAAGAAAAAAGAAAGAGAGCAAGAAAGTTATTGTGCTTGGAGGATCTCTTGCTTGGAAAGGAGAAATTGCTAGGAGGAGAAGCCTTACTAGGAGCTAGGAATCTTTGGAGCTAGAAGTGGTGTTCTCTTTTCTTTTCAAGCTTCACAAAAGGTGGGTGTTCTCCTACTTTCTAATTTTTTTTGAATGTACATGCTAATAAAAGTGAATGAGTAGTTTTGATAAAATAGAATAACTATAGCATGATTGTGGTGAGATTAATAGTAAATCATGCTATGTTGACAAATAGATTAACAATGTGTTAGTGGGTGATCCTATGCTTTTTAATTGTAGAAATTGTATGCTAATTATTTTATATGACTAGTGTGAATTGAATGTGATAAGAAATGTGTAGATAAAATCCATGCTAGCAATGATCTTGTTGAGGTTAGTCAATATTTGATTACCATGCTAATTAAAAGGGTTCAACTAAAGAATTAATCATATGAATCATATTAGAGTGTTTGCAAATTTTATGTTTGTCGAATATGTGATTTTTTTTCTTTTATGAGAAATTGTTAAAGAATGTTATATTTCGACATATACTTTAGAGACATGATGATTAAGAAAGAAAAAGAAAAGAGAAGAATAATTTTTGTTATTACATGTCGACATATGTTGAAAATACAAACTTTTGCATAAAAGAATTTCTTTGAGATATCCATGGTTGATTAAGAGACATGCTTGATTTTAGCACAAATTTTAATTAGTATAATGATGGATATAAACTAGTTTTAAGAAACATGATCCTTAATTTTCGAGTTTGGGAAGAAATGCAAATTTTTGTAAAGAAAGGAAAAATCTATTTTTGAAAATGAAGATAGATTATAAGAAAATAAATTTGAATTTACTTGATTATTATTTCTTGATTTCATCTCAGTCCAAAAGTGAGATTTATTCCAATGTCCTAAATGATTGGATTATTAGGTGAACACGTGTTATTAAAAGAAACCAAATTCAAAATAGTATTAACAAAAATACATTAATACAACTTCTAAACAAAAAATATAATTGGACTTATTGGTTAGCCAGTGAATACTATTTATAAGAGGTGTTGGGTTCGAAACTTGTTGCCACCATTCTCTTTCATTTTATTTTTGTTTCTCTCAAAAACTGCTTATTTATGGAAGTTACTGACTTTGGAAAGAAACAAGTATTATTCCCTCTTCCTTATTAAGTTGCACAAAGAACTTACTAAGAATGATTTAATTTCTTATCTTGTATTTTTAAAGTGGCAAATGCACTTTGTTTCCAAAATTATTATTTTGAATAAATAATTCTTTTGAATAAAAGAAAAATATGTAACACGATTATCTCGTTATAAACAATCCCTTTTGTTGAGTAAGAATGCTAAATGAGATTAAAAGTTTGTGTGAATTCATATAAAGTTTGGAAATAAATTATTTATAATTGTTTGACTTGACAAGATCATGTAAATATGTTTATTTGTTGACGAGATCATGTAAATATGCTTGTTTGTAGTCGCGAACTTTTATGTGATTAATTTTTCCCAAAAAGAGATTTGGAGTTATGCCATAGACTCATGAAGAGAATTGATGTCTTAGAAAGATAGTGAATGAATAGTATGAATGATGCAAAAACAAGACATACACCAAGCTGTGAATAGTTTGAAGATAAAGAATACTTTGAGTTAAGACATGATTATTAAAGGGTATGGGTACCCATGTTTCTTGTACATGAAAGGTTTATGATTTAGAATTAGTAAGACCTCGGTTACCGGTAATTTTGAAAGAAAGATTTTGAGACTTGATTTCGAGATAATGCCGTCGGGCGATCTCGTATTTTGTGAATAAATCCGGTATGAGGTAAAACTGATTCTAGGGTGATAACATATTCATGTCTTGAACTAAAAATAATTAGGCACTTAGGTGAAGATGTAATAGATTGTGCAAACGTAAATGGGTGCTTCTATATAGTCGGCGGTGGATCTCCATATCTATAGACCCAGTTGGTGGACTGTGGTTGCTCCGTAGGAGATGGACTGTATTTTATCCGGGACTTAGGGTAGTCGGTGGATGTTTACCATACTCCAAAGAATATGTATATACCGGGGCTAGAGGGGCA
Source organism: Hemerocallis citrina (assembly GCA_017893485.1). Classification (NCBI taxonomy): domain Eukaryota; kingdom Viridiplantae; phylum Streptophyta; class Magnoliopsida; order Asparagales; family Asphodelaceae; genus Hemerocallis; species Hemerocallis citrina. The sequence goes on from CM030361.1 coordinate 174,382,632, forward strand.
TTTACGGGATTATTCTCACGATATAATAGCCAGGGAGGCTGGGATCTGTTATTATAGCCAGGGAGGCTAGCCAGGGAGGCTGAGATCCGTATCTGTGAAATAACTCTAAAACTTGTTTAATTACTGGGTAGTCTCATGGCGAGGGATCGAACCCTTCAATGTGGAGTACGTAGGCGCTTGCCCTTGGACCTATGTAGTATGGGATGCATAGAATCTAAACAAGTGTGCATTAGTGTCATCCTAGTGTAGAATTGTGTGCATTAGGCATTAAGGCATGACATACACTTATGTTTAGAATAATCACTTTTGACACTTTATATGTTCATTCAATCTTTTTGTGATTTGTTAAAGTATGAGATCGTTATACTATTCCCGGCATAGAGAGGATAGCCATGTATAACATTTCGTCAGTTGTAAGTGACTGACGTGCCCACAGATTGACATGCAGGTAATGAACTATTCATGGAGTTATAAAGTGGATATGCTGTTGCTGTTTAGAAGTTAAAGATGTTGCAAATGATACAAGTTATATTTTTGTTTTCAGTTGTTTTAAGTTTTATTTCTTCCGCTGTGTAAAGACCAAGTGTAAAGGAACTCTGATGTATTGTGAATGAAAAGTTTTAAATTTCCTTGTAAAATTGTACGAAGTGAAGTAAAGATCCTGTGAAATCTAGAATTTATCCTTATTTGAAATTCGGGGTGTTACACCAACCCCAATAAACCTACCCCCAACTCTAAGCATCACAGATCTGGGTCGCAAACTAGAGGGTCGTCGCGTGGGGAGGGGGGGGAGCGGGCGGCGCGAGCGAAAGGGGTGGTCGACTGGACTAGAAAGCTCAGCTGTACTAGTCCACTCACTAGTCTGTCCGCTGCAGAAAGAACGAAAACCCTGAATTTTCACGGATCAACGGAGGTGGGTCAACATCTGATGCTTCAATTTGTGCCATTGACTTGGAGAAATCATCCACTAAGAATGGTATGGCATGTATTGTGGTTCGTCGCCGTGCGAGCAGAAGGGGTCGTCGACGCCGTCACGCGATGGAGCAGCGGGCGACTGGGCGACGTGGTTCGTCGCCGTGCGAGCGGAAGTGGTCGTCAACGCCATCATGTGATGGAGCGCGGGTGACTGGACGCCGTGGTTCGTCGCCGTGTTGGAAGGGAGGGACGACGTGGTTCGTCGCCGTGGTTCGTCGCGTTGGTAGAGGACGCTAAGCTGGGACAACGGGGAGGGGGGTGGGTGGTGGCGCTGAGGGCAAGCCGCCGCCGCCGCTGCCCCTGCCCCTAGGAGAAGATCTAGGGTTTTGTTTTTTTTTTGGGTTCGGGAGCAAGTAGGAGCAGTTGAAGGGGTGAAAAGAGTTGAAGCATCTTGCAACCAACACTATTCACGCATATTTATTATAATTCATTTATTTCTCTTTCTCTCTCTCTCTCTCCACTTCGTAGAGCATCCACAGTCGTCATTGTTTAAAAAAATACATATATGCATAAATGCATATAGCATTCGCCGATTTGCTGCAGTCGTCGATTGGTATTTTTCACCAATTTAATATTAAAAAATTCAGACGGAACATCAAGTTGCGTCAGATGAGTTTTTAGGATTTTTTATGATTTTTTTATTAATTAAAAATGCTATGTAATTTTTATAAAAAAAATTTAGTGGGCCCCTCCGTCGGACGCAACGTCATGTTGCGTCCCAGGAGGCCCAGGTTTGAAAAGTTTTTATTAAATGTTTTTTTTTTATTTAAAAAGTCGTTGGACGCAACTTCATGTTGCGTCTGACGAATTAAAAAAAAAAATTCGTCGGAGGCAACATCATGTTTCGTCTCGTATATTATGCATATAGCTATATCTTGTGCCATATATAGCAATCTACTGTAGTAATTTCTGCATAAAATGCATAAATAGCAAACGAATATAGCTCGTCGTTTGCTATAAAATGCATTTTATGCATAAATAGCACCAGACTGTGGATGCTCTTAACTTTCTTTTGTTTCCCTTTTTATTTACAAAACCCTATTTAAGCTAACTTAACCCCCCTCCCCTGGCCAATGTGGGACTAAAGTCACCACATGAAATTGCCAGCATCTAGACAGTGATTTGATTTCTTTTAATTACATATTAGCCCCTAATTAATTTGCATACTTAAGATTAAACAATATTTATTTAAGATTAAGTCAAAAAGATTAAGTCCTAAATAAGATTAATTTATAATTAGTTTAAGATTAAGGCCTAATTAATTTCATATTAAGGCCTGATTAATTTTCCATTTCTTTGTTTCGTTTTTTTTATATTTAACTAAGATCAATTTAGTTAATTAAGATCAATTTAATCAAGATTAAGCAGCTGTTGATATGGCTAAAAATAGGGTTAAATCGGAACCATCCAAATCGGGCGCGAATCTCAAAGCTTGGGGGCAAAATGGTAATTTTACCTATAAATGGGTCTGAAGCGGGTACTGGGTTTTCTCTTGGGGAAACCAATAGCCCGCGAATGGGCCCATCTCAACTGGGTGCGGGTTTCAACCCGCAGCAAACCCGGTCTAACGGGATAGGATTAGGGTTTCTGATTAATCCTAATCAACGGCCCTGATTCGTATCTATCCTTTCACTGGGAATTAGGGATTACATTCCTAATCTAATCCTAGGGATTACATTCCTAATATGATCCCAAAGGCGGCCATAAATACCCCCCATCCACCACCATTAAGAGGTAATCAATCTTTTGCCAATTTACGCTATCTCATAATCTTCCTGATTACTGACTTGAGTGTCGGAGGGTGCGTCGCCGGGATCAACCCCGGTGTTTCGCACTTTTTGCAGGTCAACTGCGGGAGTCAGCGATTAAACTCCGGTGGAAGAAGTTATGGTTTGATTATTCGGTTCCCCTAAGAATCCACAAATACTATCTGTTTTCCCCCACACCAGATTTATCTGTAACAGGTTGGCGCCGTCTGTGGGAAACAACGAATAGCAGCCTTTTCTCTTCCTGTTGGTCAGATCTTACCCAGCCATGCCTCCAAAAAAACTCAGATCTAGGGGGTCCAACTGTGGACCTACTCCTCAACAGGAGAACCCCCTAGAAACGGTCCAGCCGCAGGGACTCCCTCCTCAACCTGACCAAGCCCCGCAGCAGGACCAACTTCCTCCTCAGAATCTTCAACCCCCTCGCGGTCAAACCGGTCCCCAGAATGCTGGTGCGGGGGGCTCCCGTCTCAATCCTCAGAAACAATCTCTCCAACATGATCGCGTCTCCGTACACAATCCCTCTACCGATTCCATGGCATCCCACAACCCCCCAGCTTCTGATGACCTTCGCAATACCATCCTCAATCGGCAGAAGGAAGAGGATCTTCGCTGCCGTTTGGATGAAAGGCGGGCCCGAGAGGGAGCCTACCGCCAACAACATCCAAATGAGTGATCTCCTCATCCCCGAGACTACAGAAGGTCCCTTCCTCGCCGAGGGCGGAGAGAGTCCCCCGGCCACCATAGGAGAAGACCTCACTCTCTTACTGGTCGGCAACCTTCGAGGAACGATGACGCACCCATCACTCGTGCCGAGTTCCAACAATTCCAAGCAACCATCTTACAAGCCCTCAATCTCTGACCCAACAACAACAATGCTCGGAGGGTCCCCACTCCCCCTCCGGTCCAAATTCCTCGCCGACGGTCCCTAACTTCTCCCCCAGCTCCTAGCAACCCCCATCACATTCCTAGTCCTCACCACTCTCGGAGCTACCGTCGTCGTAGCCCCCGCTCTCCCTCGTACGAAGACGAGTCCAGAGGCTCGTTTGATTACCGTCCAAGGGATGACACTGTCTACCGTCGTCTCCACAAAATGGAGAGGCGCTTAGGTCAGCTAGACAGAGAAGAAGAGCTTAGAGGAAGAACCCTCCGTCCAAGCCGACCTCCTTTCTCTCGAACCATCATGGAGGCGCCCATTCCAATAGGCTTCAAGCCTCCACAATTTGAGACTTATTCTGGGGAGTCTGACCCCGTCGATCACATCGAAAGCTTAAAGACCCTCATGCTAATCCACCAAGCTTCTGATGCTCTACTGTGCAAAACCTTCCCCGCTACTCTCAAGGGTCCGGCCCAGGAATGGTACTCTTCGTCACCCACTTCGTGAGTAGCCGCCGAACTGAGAAGACCAGCATTTTGCTACTCTACCTCAACCAGAAGAAGGGTGAGAAGCTGAGAGACAATGTAAAAAGGTTCACCACGGATGCTAGGTCCATCGCTTCTCTCGACCAGTCGGTCGCTGCAGCAGCATTCCAATCAACTGTCCTTAACTCCAGCCTTCGGTCCTCCCTTGCCAAGAAGCCCCTGCAGAACTTCTCCGACCTCCTTCTCCGAAGCGAGAAGTATATCCGGGCTGAGGAAGCTGAGCATCGCCCCACCTTTAAGGGGCCTTCCTCCGGAACCAAAAGAAAGGCACATGAAGAAGAGGGAGCCAAGAATCTCCAGAAGGACAATGGTGGTCAACGCCGCCCTCCCTCCCCCCCCCCCAGATTTGAAAAATTCACTCATCTTAATACCAACATTTCCACTATTCTCATGGAAGTTGAGAAGGAAGGGGTGATACCTCCTGCCCCGAAGATGAACACCCCTGGCAAGAAGAGGGACAAAGAAAAGTGGTGCCGCTATCACCGGGACTATGGCCACGACACCAATGATTGTCGGGCCTTGAAGAACGAGATTGAGGCCCTCATCCAGAGGGGGCAGCTGATCAAATTTGTGAGAAAGGACCGAACCAATCTTCCTCCTCCCCCTCGGGGGGCTAACAAGCATCCTGAACGACGCAATGAGACACCCGACATCCATGGGGGCCCCATGGGAGGCACTTCCAACTCCTCTACAAAGGCTTTCATAAGGGAAGTCAACTCAGTACATGGCATGCCCCCTCCCAAAGGCCTCGGAGTACCGGTCACTTTTTCAGATGAAAACCTTGAGGGTGTCCGAACCCCCCATTGTGATGCCCTAGTCATCAACCTCCACATGGTGAATTTTAAAGTGGAAAGGATACTGGTGGACAATGGCAGCTCCGTTAACATCCTCTTCCTCGCTGCTTTCAAGGGGCTCAAACTATCCCGGGACAGGCTTAAGCCCGCCGGCTACACACTCCATGGGTTCACGGGAGTGCCAGTGACTATCGAAGGGGTAATCACCCTCGACGTAACCGCTGGCAAAATTCCTACTACCCGCACTATACTGCCCCAATTTTCATATACTGGGAAACCGTGACATGAGCCAGAATCTTTTCTTCAATTAGTCACAATACACAGAAAAATAGGAGAATTTAAAACTTTTTATTCAACACCCAATGTATTACAAGTCTGAATGTTATACAACTGCAATACATTACAATAGTGTTACAATAATACCTTTACAACCCCAAGTATTACAACTTTCAACCAATTACATCAGAGTACAATAATTGAAGAACAACACTTGGTAATTCCCACTTGGGTACTTTTCGACAAATAGATAATCAACATAAATATTACAGCGAAAACTAAACATGACATCGACCCCTTGCTTTCCTTTCCTTGAGTCCTCCTGAATCTCGCACCTGTACTTCTGCGATCTAGTACCTATTGAAGTGGGGACGTCAGTATTCACTGACGCTTTAAGGCTGATAACATAGCAGCGAATCTCCAAAACAACATACAGAAACATGACAATGTGTCGGTGTAGTTTAAGTGTTCGTGAGTGCTATGACTAGAATCTAACGCAATATTAACTAAAACTAGGATGTTCTTATTCTAATGCCAACAAGTCTCCGAAGCAACATGCATCCTATACTACATGCATCCTTCTCAAGCCGTCTCTTCATTATAGAGATTTGAACCCGCATTATGAATTTCTAATTGTACACAACCTGTTCCCGATAGATACAACGTGACTGATGAGGTTGCAGATGTGGTCATGTCCCACTAATGCAGTCCGCTAATGGTGTCTATGTTTGCCACTACTACCCGGCTAACCGGACCTCACTCAAAAACCTGACGAACCCTCGGGGTTACCGCAACACAGGTTAGCTCGAAGCATCCTATGTGGCCCCCTAACACATAGACCACAATCTATGGCCTGTTCGCTTCCCCGGTGAAGGGTTTCGAGCACATAAACGTAGCGGAATAAGCGTGAAAAATAAATAAAATCGAAACCCTCCGCAGGATCCATGCGAAAACACAAGATTTAATTCGGAGATTAAGAATAAATACCTTAAGAAGCTTTACCAATTTAATAAGGGAGAATTAAAGAGGTCCAAGCTTCTTGAATCACCACGCATCTCGCTCTCGCAATCTATGCTCTACCGATATCCACACGAACGCTTGATCTTTGATGGAGCGATGTACTAGCATCCGAAAACCAACTTCTCTCTATCTCCATCTTCATCTCTCAAACGGCTAGGGTTTTTCTCTTGAACCTCTAACCCTAATTTTGAGAGTTTAAGATGTTTATATAGAGAGAAAAATCTGTTTTCTAAAGCCCAATCCCATTGGGCTTTTATTAAAATTAGAATTCTTAATTAAATAATTAATTAAGTCAAACTTAATTAATATTCTAATATAATTCTAATTCTAATAATTAGTAAATTTGAAATTCTATTTAATTAATTAATTATGTCTCACTTAATTAATATTATAAATAAAATCGAATTACTATTTAATTTAAATTCATAATTTAAATTAAATCTCCTTCAAGCGTTCTTGTGTGTGACCCTGTAGGTTATTATTACGTTGGCAATAATTTTATTATTCAATAAAATTATAAACAATGAGCGGCATCTAGTAATACATCATTGCTACCCAAGTAATAATAATAAATCGGTGATTCGATTAAACCTTTCGTGACTAATGTTCCATGTAATATAATCCTTTTAACCTTGATATTATAGATTAAACTTGAGGCATGGTTTGTGTCATCCTCTTCATAATTTAATCTTTATTTTCTTGATCGATGAGTAGACTATTCAAACAAATCAATATTTGAGCATGGCCATGCATTTCATAGTCTCACTCAAACAAGAGGCCAATAATATCACTCCTATAAATAGGAGGGTTAAATCCCATCTAGATCATTCATATCTCTCATATGATTCATAATATACGCAACAACCATCTTTATCATTACCCGGTTAAAGATAAATTTTGATGAAATCAAAGTATATTAATTCTCATGTAGAACTATAATGATTTCAGGTCTAAGGATCATTACACCATTATCACTGTGAGATTTCTTATGACACTATTTATAATCTTCCATGTAGAATCTCACGGTGGGTCAGTCCAGTACACTGTACTCTTACATGTACCTATGCATTGACTTTAGCATCTCTATACTAATGACCAATGAGATATGGTCATCAGTCAATCAACATACTAGTCTCGATGTATTATTATTGTCCTTATAATAATAATACTCGACTAGGGACATTTAAGAATATGATACTCTTAACATATATAATCTCATGTTCAAATCTCATATTTGAATCTATATAATTTGTATCATATTCTAAGGACATTTATTATGCTAACATTTATAACGCAGTAAATAAAGACATAATAAACTTATATTTTAATAATCACTAAAACATAATGACATAATAGCGTTTCTAAAACTCTAATGTATTGTCTCTAGGGCACCTACACTAACAATCTCCCACTTGCACTAGAGCCAATCATCATGCATCCAATACCCATTGGACTAGTGTGACATTAAAGCTTTTACTGCGATAAAGGCTTTTGTCCGTGGGTCTGCAAAATTATCATTTATATGCACTTTACATATATTCATTGTAGAATCATGTACTATCTCTTGTTGTGAACCATTCCAACTTATAGCATCTCTATTTGGACAAAAACACAAAACCAAACTTAGACATTACATTGTCCTTGTCTATCTAAAACTAGTACCAGTGTAACATTTTACTACTAGTTTCTCATTTTCTCTATACACCAAGAATGTTCTTCAGTCTTGTACTTAAGAATATTCTTGACCGCTGTACAGTGACCTTCACATGGATTAGACTGGTATCTGTTCGTCATGCTAAAAGCATACGACACATCAGGACAAGTACATTTCATTGTACACATGATAGATCCAAATCTTACTCATGTGATCCGTATCATCTACTGATTGAAAATAATTTTTCACTTGAGATCGATATCTCATGAGACATGGGGACGAATCCCCTTTCGTATCTTGCATCCTAAAATGATGCAGAACTTTATCAATGTATGTACTCTGACTTAGATCGATCAATCTTCCTGATCTATCTCAATAGATTCTGATTCCTAATATGTGGGTCGCATCATCTAAGTCCTATATAGAGAAACTATTTCTCAACCAAGTCTTAACAGTCTGTAGAGAAGAAATGTCATTCCTATATCATCAACATAAAATACTAGGAATGCCATATGGCTCCCACTAACCTTCTTGTAAACACACGGTTCATCTTCATTTTGAATAAAGCCAAACTCTTTGACTATCTCATCAAAGTGAACATTCCATCTTCTTGAGGCCCGCTTAAGTCCATAAATGGATCAGTGCAGCTCACTTATCTTTCTAGCATCCTTTGGATTGACAAAACCTTCAGGCTGTGTCACGTACACATCCTTATCAAGGCTTCCATTAAGGAAGGCTATCTTGACATCCATCTGCCAGATTTCATAGTCATAATAAGCCGCTATTGCAAGCAAAATCTAATGGATTTGGCCATTGACACTGGTGGAAAAAGTTTCATCATAGTCAATACCATGAATTTGTTTGAAACCTTTATTTTAACCAGACTAGCTTTATAGGTCTGTACATTACCTTCCATGTCGGTTTTTCTTCTAAAAAACCCATTTGTACCTTTTAGGTTTTACCCCTTAAGGTGGATCAACCAAAGTCCATACTTGGTTATCATACATGGAATCCATTTCAGATTTCATGGCTTCAAGCCATCTCTTAGAGTCTGGACTGTTCATAGCATCCTTGTAGGTGAGGGGCTCATCTTAATCTATGAGCATCAAATCACCATTATGAGTTAAGAGAAATCCATAATATCTCTCAAACTCATGGTGAATCCTACTAGATCTACGGACAACTTGTGTTTATTGAGCAATATTACCATCATCATTAATTTGAATATCCTGCTCATGTTCCACTTCTGGTTCAACGTTATCTTATGGTTCTCAAGTTTCATCGAGATCTATTTTCCTCCCACTATTTCTTTTGGAGACCAGTTCTCGTTCTAGAAACACAGCAGTTCGAGAAACAACCACTTTGTTCTCTATAGGATTATAGAAGTAATGTCCCTTAGTTTCCTTTGGGTACCCCACAAAATAACACTTATCTGATTATGGTCCAAGCTTATCAGAGATCAGACGTTTCACAAACGCTTCACATCTCCATACTTTCATAAAAGACATGCATTGACGTTTCTCAGTCCATATCTCATATGGTGTCTTTTGAACCAATTTAGTATGAACACGGTTAAGTGTATATGCAGCCGTTTCCAAGGTATAACCTCATAAATTTATTGGAAGATTAGCATGACTCGTCATCAATCGTACCATGTCCAACAAGGTGCGATTTCTCCTCTTGACACACCATGTCATTGTGGTGTTCCAAGTGGAGTTAGTTGTGATACAATACCACACTCTTTAAAATCCAAGGCTTAATTACTAATCTCTTTGATCAAATCTTAGAGCTTTTATATTTTCGCCTAGTTGCTTTTCTACTTCATTCTTTATTCTTTGAACTTTTCAAAAGATTCAGATTTGTTCTTCAAAAGTTACACAAATCCATACCTACTGAAATCATCAGTGAATTTAATGAAGTAGTAATAGCCACCTCTTGCCATCGAACGCATGAGACCACATACATCATTATGTATTATTCTAATCGTTCGGTAGCCCTTTTACGTATACAATAAAAGGGGCATCATTCATCGTTCCAAGTAAACAAGGTTAGCAACATCGTATGATTCAAAATCAAACTTATCCTTAGTTCATCTTAATGAAATTTGGATATGCGCTTCTTATTTAAATGGCATATGCAATAAAGCCAGAGATATATTTAATTTGAGTTATTTTAGAACGTCTAAATTATTAACTAATTGTGCAACATTATAAGTTTTATCATCGAAATAGAATAAACAACTATTGTTATTTAATTAAAATGAAAAAAACCTTTCTTGTCCAAACAAGAAATCATATAATGTCTCTACTTATTGTAGGCACGTAAGAACAATTATCAAGTTCTAAAATTTGCCTTGTGGGCAAATTAAGTAACGAGTTCATCTAACCAGAGCAACAACCTTTGCTCCAAATTAAACTCGATACTTGAAGCTTGACCCTTATCGGTCTTCTTCATTTTTCATATCTTCCAATAAAATATGACAGTTCAACTTCCAGTGTCTCGGTTTTCCACAGAAGCGACAATCGCCTCTTTAGCAACACCTAAGTGGGTGTTCTAGTCTATCTCATTCATCTTACTGTTCATAACATAATGAGAATAGTTATTGTTCAAAGATTTCAATATAACTCATCATCTTTCAAACATGTGGTCCAACCGAATCTCACTCTCCCTTCTTATAATTATAGAGTGCTTAGTTATTGTCAAATCTTTCTTGATAAACAATCCCTCAAAACATCTTTTGAAGGTACTCTATCATCTCATATGCATCCATATGCTCATGTTGCTTCTAAAGCTTAGCACTTACAAGCATGAGACATGAAACATCAGTCGCATCATTAATTTGCTTCAAATAAGCATATTATTCAGCATATGTTACATTCTCATCTAAAGGAGTAGGGAGGGATATGAATGACATAGAGCTTTTGCATTACATGAGGACGATCCTCAAGTTCCTATGTCAGACAAGGAAGTTAGTTCTTGTCATATTGTCCTTCTCAAGGACTGATCGCATAGAGAAGTTGTTTGTGTTATTTATCATTTGATATCTACTATATTAAATTGCATAAAATGAACTAGATTGCATCTATTAATTATTATGTTCAAGTGATTATGGTACATTCATCTAATATACCTCCCACTATTTTGATCAAATTAATAGCCCTTACTATTAATTCGGAAAGCATTTATTATATATCTTTCTAGTGAGCCAAGATCCATATTTCATCATGTCTTGAGTCAGCGTTGGCCGAAACTCCCAAAACACAACTATTTAGGTAGACAACATTTGTCAATTATATCACGTATATAACTCTTGGATAGTTTGGTGAACAACCATTGCTCTAATTTATCTAATAAAATTTTCGCCAAACTCTATGCTTCTAAGTTCGCAATCCTATTGCGACGACTTAGTTAAGTTAGACCCAATGATTAACATGACGAGTATCACATTTACTCTTTCGCACCTAACCACGATTAAAAAGAGTGCTCTACTTTGGCAAACACACCCCTTATGATCTAGGCCTTGATGAGTGTTAATTCATTGGAAAGCATCTAGTTAACTTAATATTTTGATAAGGGGTTTACTTATAAACGATCATGATCTCATCATAAAGAGATTCTCAATTTTTCCTTGAATTAAATATTTCAAATCAAAATTCGTTGAATGAATGATTTCCAGATCAGAGGTTAACGCACAGACGGCATTATGGACACCCCCTTTCTAACAGATTCGTAATCGGTTGTTGACAAAATCATTCAATCGTGAACAATGAAAATCCACATTTAATTACCGTGTTTCATAAACACAAGAATCTCATGATCGTTTGTTTAAAATTCATCTTACATCGTTACAGATTTTATCTTGTTAAGCATGCATGGCATGGGTATCGTATCTAATACATACATCTTAATCTAATTAAGCATGCATCATTATCTCTACACATACATTGTATCACATACATTCATACATATGTAAAGTGCATAAAGTAAACGTGTTTGGTTATGGCCCATCCTATATGATCTTTCCAAGCTAATGGAAAAATCAAGGTCAATCTATGGGTTGTTTAAAATACTACACTATTACATGTCCCTATCTTCTTCATCTTCATCTTGTATCTCCTTCTTTGGAATGCTCATTGGTTTGCCTCCTTGCTTCCATGTCTTCATTGATCATTACATTGAATAATGGAATAAAAATATTCTTATGAACTTACAAGAGGAACTCGAGTTACATTCGAGAATATAAATTACAAGAAATTGAAGACGACATGCAAGTCGTATTTAGAAACCAAACCATAAATCAAAACCACTAACCTATGGGTCTTAAGGCCATAACCATACACCACGCTCATATAACAATTAAGAATATCTCATATTTCATTATGTCATCATACCACATCATATTTGTCATGATCCAATCACAAAAATTAAATAGGGTAAAATCAGAAAATTGCAATCAAAATTCTGAAAACAGTAAATCGCAGTTTTCAGGTTCTAAACGGCGTCAAACGCCTTATATCTGCGTCGGTGACAGTCAGTATTGCTCAGTGACCCGATTCCAGTCAGAAAACATATTTTATTTGCGAAAATCGGACACTGGACATAGATTTCACCAAATCTGCTCATCTTTGCAGAAACCGTATCGTATACAATCTCGCAATAAGAACAAATATATAATATTCAAATAATATCATATATTATCTAATCATGTTATACCATATCATATTTCATCATGATCCAATCATAAAAATCATATAAGGCATAATTCAGAAAATTGAAATTAAATCTGAAAATATAAAATTGCATATTTCAGGCCCTAAACGGCGTCAAACGCCTTACAGATGAGTCTGTGATAGCTTTAGCTATCAGTTTTGTTCAGACGCTCGTTTCCCTTTTCGAAAAGGTACTCATTTGCAAAAATCGGACACTAGAAATAGATTTCAGCAAATCTGCAGCAGCCGTTTCAGAATCCATATCGAATACGATTCTCGTAATTAGAACAAACATAAATCATATACATATCAGTATACATACAGATTATAAGATCATCATATGATCATCCCAATCATCATTAACTTACAGTTTATGCATATATATCAAAACTTAGCGCATCATACACTGACAATCACAAAGCATGCTCATATATATATCAAAACTGTAACAAATAAACGAATTAAAACGTTTTCGCAACCTGGCTCTGATACCATTGAAGGGTTTCGAGCACATAAACGCAGCGGAATAAGCGTGAAAAATAAATAAAATCGAAACCCTCCGCAAGATCCATGCGAAAACACAAGATTTAATTCGGAGATTAAGAATAAATACCTTAAGAAGCTTTACCAATTTAATAAGGGAGAATTAAAGAGGTCCAAGCTTCTTGAATCACCACGCATCCCACTCTCGCAATCTACGCTCTACCGGTATCCACACGAACGCTTGATCTTTGAAGGAGCGATGTACTAGCATCCGAAAACCAACTTCTCTCTATCTCCATCTTCATCTCTCAAACGGCTAGGGTTTTTCTCTTGAACCTCTAACCCTAATTTTGAGAGTTTAAGATGTTTATATAGAGAGAAAAATCTGTTTTCTAAAGCCCAATCCCATTGGGCTTTTATTAAAATTAGAATTCTTAATTAAATAATTAATTAAGTCAAACTTAATTAATATTCTAATATAATTCTAATTCTAATAATTAGTAAATTTGAAATTCTATTTAATTAATTAATTAAGTCTCACTTAATTAATATTATAAATAAAATCGAATTACTATTTAATTTAAATTCATAATTTAAATTAAATCTCCTTCAAGCATTCTTGTGTGTGACCCTGTAGGTTATTATTACGTTGGCAATAATTTTATTATTCAATAAAATTATAAACAATGAGCGGCATCTAGTAATACATCATTGCTACCCAAGTAATAATAATAAATCGGTGATTCGATTAAACCTTTCGTGACTAATGTTCCATGTAATATAATCCTTTTAACCTTGATATTATAGATTAAACTTGAGGCATGGTTTGTGTCATCCTCTTCATAATTTAATCTTTATTTTCTTGATCGATGAGTAGACTATTCAAACAAATCAATATTTGAGCATGGCCATGCATTTCATAGTCTCACTCAAACAAGAGGCCAATAATATCACTCCTATAAATAGGAGGGTTAAATCCCATCTAGATCATTCATATCTCTCACATGATTCATAATATACCCAACAACCATCTTTATCATTACCCGGTTAAAGATAACTTTTGATGAAATCAAAGTATATTAATTCTCATGTAGAACTATAATGATTTCAGGTCTAAGGATCATTACACCATTATCACTGTGAGATTTCTTATGACACTATTTATAATCTTCCATGTAGAATCTCACGGTGGGTCAGTCCAGTACACTGTACTCTTACATGTACCTATGCATTGACTTTAGCATCTCTATACTAATGACCAATGAGATATGGTCATCAGTCAATCAACATACTAGTCTCGATGTATTATTATTGTCCTTATAATAATAATACTCGACTAGGGACATTTAAGAATATGATACTCTTAACATATATAATCTCATGTTCAAATCTCATATTTGAATCTATATAATTTGTATCATATTCTAAGGACATTTATTATGCTAACATTTATAACGCAGTAAATAAAGACATAATAAACTTATATTTTAATAATCACTAAAACATAATGACATAATAGCGTTTCTAAAACTCTAATGTATTATCTCTAGGGCACCTACACTAACACCCGGTATAGGACCTGACGGAGTTCCGGGGTCCATCCCCTAGCTCCGCCCGCCTTATCATGGCACTTCAGGAATTAACAGTGTGAGATACGCAACCCGTGCTCCCAACTCGTGAGAAGGCCCTGTACGTATCCCTTTGACAGGAAGGTACAACCCAATAACACCACCTAAGGTCTGCCCTAAAGGACGAGTTGGTCGTAAGGTGCCCCCTACTACCTACTCCTCTCTTTCTGGCAAAAAGGTTAAGTAAATGATCTTTATGAGTCACTACCCTAATAATTTCACTAACCCTAACAACTGAGGGATGACAACAGAACTTACCCAACATGCTGAGTCTTGAGTTGGACTCCGCAAGACAAATCTACTAGGCTGCTCAACCTAGACTTACCAGAATTCCTAAGGATCTGATTCATGGCATATCGATCCAAGACCCTGGCAATACGAACATACATGCATGCCACTACCCTGAACTTGAATTCCATCTATACTCCGGTCTGCGATCAACCTACACCGGTTAAGATCCGACAGTACACAAGGAGTGACTCGTCCACAGTTCCTTAGGAATAAGAAAACATATGTCTTGATGGTCGATAGCCCCTAGGGTAATAGTATCGCCCTAGACGAGCACAAAAAAACTGAGTACTAGCTATCAAGCTATATACGAGCAGACTGACCACATACGAGCCAATAAGCTACGTATGAACCAACAACTACCTACGAGCCAGGGAGGCTTCGTATGCGATGACAACATACATACCAGCCAAATAAGCCACGTATGAGACCCACAACTATATAAGGGTTAGTCGAGCCACGTACGAGCACAACCACATACAAAAATAACCATACAGGTAATCAAACCTAGAAGCAACCAACGTGCTTACTAGCAAACTTGATCTTCTATCATTAGAAGCAATAGAAATATCTATTAACAGCCTGAAATGGGCATTCTACCTATAAGAAGCCCCAAGTGACATAAAAACTTTTATCTAGGAAGCTACAATATACCATTCGAAGCATGCATGGCTCTTGAATCTAGAACGACTAAGCAATCTCAACATGGGTTCCTTCTAGGAGATTAGCTAGAACGACCTCGCAACTTAATATTGTAACTACAACATGATTTGTCCTCCACTAACGTTACAATCCACATCATGCTAGTTCTTTACTAACACAATTTACGATAACATGATGGCTCCTTACTAACACTACAACTACAATGCGATAGTTAATGCTACAACTACAATGTGATAGTTACTACTATAACTACAACATGATTAATTTCTTTGCTAAACACTTTAACTACAAGCATGGATACAAGTTACGTAGAAATCTACTATAAGCTAAAGCATGAATAGCTACTTGATTTAAGCATGGATATCTCTTACTACTTTAAGCATGGTTAATGCTACAACTTACCCATGAGTACTAATGATTTAGCATGGTATACAACTTAAACATTATTCTACAACAATTCTTAAGCATGGTTGGAACCTACAACAAATCTTAAACATAGCATACTACTTAAGTATCCCTACAACAATCTTAGGCATGGTAGGTGATTGAAACATCAATCCTACACATTCCCAAGCATGGTAGATTAATTAAACATTAATCCTACAACAATCTAAGCATGGGTATGTACTTAGCATGAACTTACAACATTCCTAAGTACAGTAGATAAGCATTAATCCTACAAAATCTAAGCATGGTATATAATTTTCCAACAACAATCCAAACATGGTATGTTGCTTAAGTATTCAACCTAAAAATGGTATATATTTCAAACATATACCTACAACATTCTAAACATGGTAATGCTACTTAGCATTAATCTAAGCATGGTATACATTTCAAGTAGAAAGCTACAACATTCTAAATATGGTAATGCTACTTAACGTCAATGTATGACATTCTTACATGAGATATAGCGCAAGTATTAATCCTTCCATAATCAAACATGGCATATAATTTTCCTACAACAACCTAAGCATGGATTGTGCTTTCCCACAACAACCTAAGCATGGTAGGTGATTAAACATTAATCCTACACAATCTTAGCATGGTAGGTTGATCTACAACGATCTAAGCATGAAGACAACTTAGTAGAACATCTACTATTACAATCTAACATGGATAGAACATAACATAGAATTGCTACAACTAAGCATGGATTATAATTCCTACAACAATCTAAGCATGGTATAATAATTCCTATAACAATCTAAGCATGGATTATAATTCCTACAATAATCTAAGCGTGGATTATAATTCCTACAACAATCTAAGCATGGATTATAATTTCTACAATAATCTAAGCATGGATTATAATTCCTACAACAATCTAAGTATGGATTATAATTTCTACAATAATCTAAGCATGGATTATAATTCCTACAACAATATAAGCATGGTATAATAATTCCTACAACAATCTAAGCATGGATGTTTATTTAAACATAGGATCTACTATAATTGAAGCATGGTTTACTACTACAAAATATCCATTTACTACTTCAGCATAACCTTGCTTATATTTAAGCATAATCAACTACTACTTTACTTAAGCATAAACATCTACTACTGCTTTTCTTAAGCATGTACTACAATACTACAAATAGTCTACCTTTTATAAATTACAAGCCCTACATAACACAACACTATTTTCTTTAATCTCTTATTTCCTACATACAACAAGTCTTATCTTTTTATTAACTAAGAGTTAACAATGTTTTGTTAATTATCAAAGTAGAGAGCAAAAACCTAGGAAAGACTTATTTTAATAGTCCACAACCCCAAAATGGGTAGTAATTAGTTCTATGTGCCAAAAATCATATGCTTGTGCCAAGTCCTTGTTTTAGTCCTACATCCCAAAATGGGTATGTACACAAGATTCATATGCACATGTCCAAGTCAAGTCCTACAACCGAAAATGGTTGTATACACAATCACATATGCTTATGTTTATTTAGTCCAACAACAACAACAAGAACAACATTTACTAGGATCAAAAGTTCCACCTTTATGTTTTTATTTAGTACTACCACTTGTTTCCATTTCCTTTTATCCATACCATTATGCTACAACATAATATACCATCACAAGAAACAAGCACCCCAAAAGAACAAAAGAAAACAAAACAAGGAAGATAAGGAGAAGAAGAAACCAAAAACAACAAACTCAAACAACAAAGCAATGGAGAAACCCCCACCTTTGTTTCTTGTTGGAAGGACTAGCCTAGCAACCTTCTCCTTCCCCTTAGCTTCTAGGAACTCCTAATAACCTACAAAGAAAAACTCTCCTATTAGTCTTTCTCTTTTCCTTTTCCTTTCCTTTCTTTATTTGTCTTTATAAAATGAGACAAGTAATGAAGGGAGGGGTATTTATAGGTGGAGGAGAGGGTGGAGAGCGCAAATTTGCACACTCAAAAGTGCACAAAACCCCCTAGGGGGTGGAGGCCGGCCATGCCTTGTAAAGTGAGGGAGGTATGGTGTAGGGTATGGACTAGGGTGTAAGGTGGAGGGGTGAGGTTGAAGAAATAAGGTTTCTAGAAGATCACTCCTTAATCTCTTATGCATACAAAACCCTAGCTTAAGCCTCCTAAAAACCCTAACAATCAAATTAGATTGGTCATGACAAAGATAAGTACCTTGTCCAAAATACACCTAATTTGCACAATGTACAATTTGCTATAACGCGCATATGTACGTATATATGTGTATACAAAAAAAACTTCATATAATCCGTATAAAATAATTTAATTTTAAAAATAATAATAAAATAAATTTTATTATCAATTCGGAAGATCACGGTACCAATTTGATACACTTCGGATGTACACAGACCGGTATATGTGTACAGATATTGTTTACGAACAAAACCGGGTGAAAATCACCAAAATATTTCAATTTGAGAATTAAACCAAAATAATAATAATAATAATTTATACAATGTAATATCCGTCCGGGATATTACACGCATGGAGCCGATGGACTTCATGGTAGTCGATGTCCCCGCTGCTTATAATGTGATTCTAGGCCGACCTGGCCTAGCTGCTCTAGAGGCCGTCCCATCGGCTTAACACCTCAAGATGAAGTTCCCCACCAGGGCAGGGGTAGGGGAAGTAAGAGGCAGTCAAGAGATGGCCCAAAAATGCTATTTGACCTCCACCGGGGATCCAGTTCTCTCCCTTGAGACTCTTGAAATTCCCCAGGTGTCCGGCCAACGTCCGAGCCGGTGGATGAATTGGAGGAAGTGTTGTTCTCCGAGCAAGATCCGAACCGCAAGTTCTTTATTAGCAAGACCCTTCCATCCGCCCAATGTTCCGACATAGTTCAATGCATTAGAAAGAACCGCGACCTCTTTGCATGGTCGGCTGCCGACATGCCAGGAATCTCCGAAGAGCTCCTCGTCCACCACCTGAGTGTTGCCCCGGGGTCCAAACCGGTCCAACAGAAGAGGCGCAAATTTGCTTCCGAGCGCCAACAAGCTATCGAAGAAGAGGTGGACAAGCTCCTTAAGGCTCGGTTCATACAAGAGGTAAATTACCCTGAATAGCTCTCCAATGTGGTCATGGTAAAGAAGTCCAACAGAAGCTGGAGAATCTGCATCGACTTCACCGACCTAAACAAAGCATGCCCTAAAGATCCGTTCCCTCTTCCTAGCATCGACACCTTGATCGACGCAACTTTGAGCCATGAACTCCTCAGCTTCATGGATGTCTTTTCCGGGTACAATCAGATCCGCATGTTTACCCAGATATCCCGAAGACCTCCTTTGTTACTGATCAAGGGCTCTACTGCTACAGGGTAATGCCCTTCGGGCTGAAGAATGCCGGTGCGATCTATTAATGCCTCGTCAACAAGGTCTTTCAACAACAGATCGGCCAAAATATGGAAGTATATGTTGATGACATGCTAGTCAAGAGCATTCATGGCGCCGATCATGTGGCCGATCTGCAAGAGGCATTCGATGTATTAAGAAAGCATGATATGAGGCTCAATCCGAACAAGTGTGCATTCGGAGTCTCGTCGGGGAAATTCCTAGGCTTTATGGTCAGCCAAAGAGGAATCGTAGCCAACCCCGAGAAGATCAAAGCCATACTGGACATGGCTCCTCCCAAAAATGTGAAAGGGGTTCAGAAACTAACCGGGCACCTCACAGCTATAGGGCGCTTCCTCTCTAAGTCAGGGGAGAAGTGTCTTCCCTTCTTCAAGGCCCTCAGGGGGGCTAAGGGCTTCGAATGGGGTCAACAACAGCATGAGTCATTCGATCAGCTTAAAGCCTATCTAGTCAACCCCCCTCTCCTCAGCAAGCCTATCCCCGGGGAAACACTCTACCTCTACTTAGCTGCCTCCGAACAGACCCTCAGTGCTGTCTTGGTGAGGGAAGAAGACAGGGCTCAGAAGCCCATCTACTATGTGAGCAAGGTACTTCGGGATGCCGAGCTCCGTTATCCAAGGCTGGAGAAGATGGCGTACGCCTTGGTCATGGCAGCTAGGAAGCTTCGCCCGTATTTTCAGTCCCACTCGATGGTCGTTTTTTACCGACCAACCGCTGAAGCAAGTCCTTCACAAGCCAGAGACCTCTGGCCGCCTCATGAAGTGGTTGATCGAGCTGAGCCAGCATGATATATCATACCAGCCTCGGACCGTGATCAAGGCTCAGACCTTAGCTAAATTCATCAAGGAAAGCACCATTCCTGAGGTCAGTCAGGCACCAAACGGACCTCCTATTTGGACGGTATACGTAGATGGATCCTCTTGCACCGAAGGGAGCGGAGCCGGGGTCATTCTAGTAGGCCCAGATGACTTCGTTCTCCAATAATCCCTCCGCATCAACTTCAAAGCCTCCAACAATGAAGCAGAGTATGAAGCCCTTATAGCCGGTCTCGGAATGGCCCCAAAGCAGGGGCACAACATCTCCGGATATTTAGTGACTCTCAACTGGTCGTAAATCAAGTCTTGGGCGAGTACGAAGCGCGAGATGACCGAATGGCTAAGTATCTAGCCAAGGTCCAAAATCTCATGGCTCTATTCGAAGAGGCACTTATTCAGCGAATCCCCAGGGAGGAAAATGCCCAAGCAGATGCCTTCTCCAAGTTAGCCTCTTCCTCCCTCCAAGGTCTCGAGCAGACCGTCCTAATTGAAGTGCTCCTGAGACGAAGCATAGAAGAAGAAACTTCCGACTCGATGGAGTCGTTGTCTGTTCAACTTCAAGATAATTGGATGAAACCCCTGGTTGAATTCCTAAGGGATAGGCTCCTTCCTGAAGACCCTAAGGAAGCTCGTCGAGTCAGAACCAGAGCGGAGAGGTACACCATTGTTGAGGGAGTCTTGTATAAACGCTCTTTCACACAAGTAGACGGCAGGCCTTATTTGAGTTGCCTCTCCCCAGATCAAGCCACATACGCATTGTAAGAGCTTCACGAAGGCATAGGCGGGGTACATTCAAGGTCAAGATCCCTCACCCGGAAGGTGTTGAATTATGGATACTTCTAGCCAACCCTCCTACAAGATGCCAAACGACACGTTCGGCAATGCAGCTCTTGTTAGAAGTATTCCAACATTCGTCGCCTACCCCAAGCTCAGCTCACCTTCCTATCAAGTCCGATCCCTTTTGCAAAGTGGGGGATGGATTTACTAGGGCCGTTTCCACCAGCTCCCGGCCAACTCAAATTTTTAGTCGTGGCAATCGACTACTTCTCGAAGTGGATAGAGGCCGAGCCCTTCGCTACAATCACAGAGAACAAAGTACTTCAGTTCTTCTGGAAGAGCTGCAGGTTCGGCATCCCTCGGGTCCTCATAACCGACAATGGAACACAATTTACAGGGGCTGCATTCCGAGCTCTGTGTGAAGACCTCTCCATCCAACAACGCTTCTCCTCCGTATCCCACCCGCAGTCGAATGGTCAAGTAGAAAATGCCAACCGAAAAATTCTCTCTGGTATTAAGAAGAGGCTGGACAAGTCTGCCAAAGGCTTATGGGTTGATCAGCTCCCTAACGTACTGTGGAATTACCACACTACGAAACAGACCCCCACAGGAGAGTCACCGTTCAATCTCACGTATGGGTCCGAAGTTGTGATCCCCTTGGAAGTCGGTGTGCCCTCTCCTCGCCTTATTGCTTATGAAGAAGAGCTGAATGCCAGAGAGCTGTGGGCAAATTTGGATTTGATTGACGAGCTCCGTGAAAGAGCTTCAATTCGCCAACAAAGTTATCGAAGGAGGATTGAGCTGGCCTACAACAAGAGAGTCCGTCCCACCAACCTCAAGGAAGAGGACTTGGTCCTCAGAAAGTTAGCAATCTCATTCTCCAGTCAGAAGAGTAAGCTAGCTCCAAATTAGGAAGGACCCTATAAGATCACCAAAGTGGTTCGGCCCGGGACATACCGTCAAGAAGACCTTGAAGGCGAGGAGATTCCCAGGACTTGGAATGCCAACCATCTTTTAAAGTACTAAGAGAGCACTTGAATGCCTCTCTAAGTACCTTCGGATGTCGAACCGTTCCTTTCCTTTCACTTGTATTTTTCCTCTTTATTTCTTCAATGCAATAACGGCTCGCAACTTAGAAGCAGCCGACTATTAGTTATCAATAAAGAACTCCCTTTTCCCATATTCCTCTTATGATTGTTTGCATCTCTCTGTTTTTAATTACTTTTATTTAAACGACGAGTTTGGAGTCCAACACTTGGCTCGACTCCGCTTCACAAGTTCGCTCTTAAGCGAGCTAGAAGTGGTTCGCCATTCGGAATTCCTCCCACAACCGTTGAAATACAATTAAACGAAGAGTTCGGAGTCCAACACTTGGCTCGACTCCGTTTCGCAAGTTCGCTCTTCAGCGAGCTAGAAGTGGTTCGCCATTCAAAATTGCTCCCATAACCGTTGAAATACAATCAAACGATGAGTTCAGAGTCCAACACTTGGCTCGACTCTGCTTCGCAAGTTCACTCTTAAGCAAGCTAAAAGTGGTTTGCTATTCGGAATTGCTCCCACAACCGTTGAAATACAATCAAACGACGAGTTCGGAGTCCAACACTTGGCTCGACTCTGCTTCGCAAGTTCGCTCTTAAGCGAGCTAGAAGTGGTTTGCCATTCGGAATTGCTCACACAACCGTTGAAATACAATCAAATGACGAGTTCAGAGTCCAACACTTGGCTCGACTCCGCTTCGCAAGTTCGCTCTTAAGCGAGCTAGAAGTGGTTCGCCATTCGGAATTGCTCCCTCAACCATTGAAATACAATCAAACGACGAGTTCGGAGTCCAACACTTAGCTCGACCCTGCTTCGCAAGTTCGCTCTTAAGCGAGCTAGAAGTGGTTCGCCATTCGGAATTGCTCCCACAACTGTTGAAATAAGCCCTCGCCCCGCCGACGCACGCAAAATTTCTACAACTAGACTAGACAGGCGAGAAGAGCGAAATTTCTACAACTAGAGTACTCGGAAGAACTAACGTTTGGATCTTATGGTTCGTTTCCAAAACTAGAGGGGCCACCCTACATCTCCAACACATGAACATCAAAAAGTAAACGAACTTTTACTTTATTAAAGAGTTCAACAAACAAAACGTTCGAGTTACAACACCAAGTTACTACAACAAGGTACCACAAAAACTCAAAGAAGCATAATACAACTTATTTAACGCTTCTTCGGAACGGGGACGTTTCGGTTCAAGGACACACGGGGGCGGCGCTGCTTAACCTCCGAGCTCGTTTCTAGGCCGACGAACCGAGATGCCTCTTCGGCACTGCCCCTAACTGTGGCTCCGACGAAGCGCCACTAGACGAAATAGCCACACCACTCTAAGCATCAGTCGGACTCCTCCTGACAGGCAGGTGGACGAGTCGCGAGCTCGTAGAAGGAGATCCCCCTCTCGCTTTCTTCGCGAGTACACATAATGCTTCGGATGATAACTCTCACAAGCTGAGGCTTAAGGCGGGCAACCTCTTCCTCGAGTTCGACGATCCTATCCTTCAAAGTATCGTCCTTCACAGATATTTTGAACCTAGGAAGGTTAGCCGAGCCTGCGTCACCAGCATTGTCAGCGATGATGCGACGAAGGTTGGTCACTTCGATGCTTTTGTCGACTGTAACCCTCCTCAACTGCTCGACCTTCGCTGTGAGCTCGTCGCGCTCGGCCATCAGCTTTCCCACTACCGAGGTTAACTCGTCCTCCTCCTCCGAAAGCTCCTCTTCAGCTATTTCCAAATGGCGAACCTACGTCAGTAGCTCGCTTTTCTCTTTCTCGACGTCGAATAACACCCTCCTGAGCAACTCCACCTCGCCTTCGAGACGAGCTTTGCGAGACCGCTTCCGTAGTTCTGCACGAATGCGGGCTGTTTCGGAGTCCGAACTGAGTTCGACGATCTGAAAGACAGAAGCATATCAACACAAAAAGACAAAAGGCAGCGCTCAACACTTGCCGAGTTTTGAAGAAATTTCGAGCCCAACACTTAGCCAAATTTTGAAAAGAAAACTCAACACTTGGACAACATTTGAGAAAAGGGTTCGAACAAAATTTTATTCACATCAGAAGAGCGGTGGCTAGTCCACTATAAGGTAGTACATTAAAAAAAAAAAAATTTACAAAAGCAAGGGGATCAAGGGTCCACCTGGGGCGGCAGCTCAGACACAGGCACTTCGGTAGATGTCCCCTCGCCCCCCGTCGCCACGGCTTGGGGGTCAGCCGCCACGGTCTCCGGATCAGCAAGCGCCTCGCTGACCCACTGCTCGCCCTCTTTCTCTTCTTCCTCCTCCTCTTCTCCCTCCTCCTCTACGCCTTCTTCCTCGCCGCCGGGCCACAACCGGTACCCCACCCTCTCGAAGCCAGGAACTCGAGTCTCGACATGGTCGAGCGCTCTCGCGTAAGATAGCTCCATGTTTTCGGCCATGTGGTTCTTCGCCTCGGCTTCAATCTCCTTCCTCGCCTTCTCCACCGCCTCAGCTTGTTCCGCCTTCACCACCTCCAATGGCCTTCGCCGCTGCGGCCCTCTCCTCGTCGGCCTTGGCGACCTCCGCAGCGAGCTTCTCCCTCACTCGCTCTAAGGCCGCCTCGAAGTCGACGACCCGAGCCTCCAAGGCCTCCGAGCGACGTTGCTTCGCGTCGAGCTGCTTCACGACCCTCGCCCATTCCGCTCGGTCCTTGTTACTGAGGGCCTTCAATTCCCTCTCCTGCTCGGTAAATTCTTGGACGAGGTGGCCGAAGTGGCAAGTTGCCTGCAAAAAGCAGTAGTTAGGACGCAGTAAAAACTGAGCTGTGGACTTAGAAAATTTTCAAAAAAGAAAGGGTCAAGACTTACCGACATAAGCAACCGAGCGATTTCGAAGGTGTCATTGCCGGTCGTCCCCGCCTTCAGGGCGGCTTGGTCCTTCGGGGTTGCGAGATGTTTGACCGCCTGCATGCACATCTGCGAATGGCCCAAGAAGCCGTCGTGGTTCTTCACCCGCCAGTCAGGGATGAACAACTTCTTGTGGGCCTCGGTCAAAATCTTCTCGGCCTAAGGAGTCAAAGATGGGGCCTCGAGCGCTAGTGCTGTCGAGATGGAGAAAGTCTCACTTGCCGAGGCAGACAGGTTAGGAAGGGCGGCCACCACCGGAGACGGTGCCTGTGGAGCAGGAGTAGGAGTGGCGACGATCGAGGGAGCCTTGGTGGGCCGGTCGGACGTAGGACCTGCGCTCGTCCTCTTCCTTTTCCTGCCGTCAGCGACTTTGCTCCGCTCCGTCATCATACCCATAAAGTCCATCTTCGGCGCCTCTGTTCAAAGCAACAAAAGAAAAAAAAAGGGTTAGAAAAACGTACAAGGCATTGGAAAAGAATTGCAGTGAGATGTCAGGAGCATACTCGGGTGATCGGACTAAGGCCCGACCCATGTAGCACCTCCTCGATCATCTCTCTCCAGCTCAACATCGGGAGAGCAATTATGTAACACCCCGTTTTGTACGATACCTGAATATATGCATATGTGTATGTATATTGTTAGTATGCGTGCAATTGATTGTAGTATTATGGGTCGATTTTGCTATCATGGTGGATGGATTGGGCTACGGGACGGTTCTTGGGAGAGTTGGATTCCAAAGATGTACGAGAACGAGACGGACCGATACTAGTATAAATGCTAGTTTTCGGCACGATGCACATGCAAATATAACACGGTATGATACTACAGTGAATATAGGTTGCGTGCGCTCGTTAAAACACTCGTATCACACTCGTTGGAACTCGTTAAGGACTATGTTGGGTAGCCAACATAACAAACACAAAACCAATAGGCTTAAGCCATGGTTTTGGTCTAGAAAACCACCTATAACCTAACCCTACCCCCCCCCCCCCCCCCTTTTTGTCAAATCCGGCCTATACCCTCCCATCTCCTTCATTTCCCACTTCATTTCCACCCTTTTGCTCTGGAAATTTCAGAAAGAAAACACCTCAAGAGAAGGACGAGAGAAGGAAGAAGGAAGTGAAGAAGAAGAATCAAAAGGAGATTTCCAAGAGAAGAAACTTGAAGAAGTTCTTTCCACTACTACAACCAAGGAGAAGTTTCTCTAAACTTGAATTTCTTGTCTTTCAATTGATTTTAATTGCATGCATGTGTGCTAGAATGCATAGGATTGATCTTCTAAAGGTTAGAAGTTGAAGTCAGAATTGAACTAGAAAAACTGATTCAGAGTACCATTTTGTGAATTTTCCCGAGAGCAAAATATGATGAATTATACCATGGAATTAAAGTTTGGTTCATATATGTGTTAGAAATACTCATGATTTATTTCAGATTTTTCTATGATCATTTGATATGTTAATAAAATCATGAGATGGATATGTGTCGTAAGGCAGACTCAAAAAAAGATAAACAGGATGGCTGATATTGTAGGAATTTTCATGATTTATTGAAGCATTTTATTGATCCGAAATTTTTACTCAATGTTCCTGAATGCATTTTGATTATGTAAAAAAATCAGTAAATTATTTGGATGAGATTATATACATGAGAAAAATTGATCTATAACCAGTAGCTGATGTTGAATTAGAAAACTTGATGGTTTCTGTGCTAACTTACAATAGCTATTAATCACTGTATAATTGGAATTTGGATATAAGGTCTTTTCATAATGTTTGGTATTATGTCTAGTTTCACCACCATAAATTTTATGTCATTTGGACAAGTTTGCAATTTACTATGATTTTGTGATTAAGCATTGTACTGTTTTCAGCCAGTTTTGATACTCTGTAAAGATTGGAAATTTGAGACTTGTTAGAGGCACATTTTGAGGATCATGACTTATTATAGAGTTGTAGGGGACACCTAGACCTTTCAAACAAAACTAATTTGAGGCAATTCCAGTAAAGGGTTGAATTATTATGATTTTTGTAAGACTGGACAGAGAACTAGAGTAGAGCTGAGTGCTCTGAATTGGAGAGACCAATTGTGTGAATTGGTGTATCAATGATAGATGAGTGTGTTAGGGTGACTTAATGGTATAATTTGGACTCATGACAA
Organism: Hemerocallis citrina; assembly: GCA_017893485.1. Taxonomy (NCBI): domain Eukaryota; kingdom Viridiplantae; phylum Streptophyta; class Magnoliopsida; order Asparagales; family Asphodelaceae; genus Hemerocallis; species Hemerocallis citrina. The sequence continues at coordinate 174,409,786 of CM030361.1, forward strand.
ACTAGAGAGTTGTTGAGGACACCCACACCCTTCTATAGAATTTGAGTTTGTGTCGTTCTGATGAACGAGTAGGATTTTGTGTTACTGGTAAGGTGCAGCCCGTGCACAGGAAGCACGCAGGTTGGAGCTTGAGAAGCTATTTCGAGGACTTAGATGGTTGAATTTAAGCTCGTGATCAACTAGGAAGTTGTAGCCTAGGATCTTACCTTTCCAGGTTGGGCCCATACACTCCAATCGGAGTTGTATCGATAAAGGGATGACCATTTTGAGATTCGGGTAGAAACCCGTAGGTCACTTAGTCTGAGTTTGGACTAAGGGTTGTGAAAGCATTTTTCCCTTGTGTGTGAGCTGAGTCAGTGACTCGTGTCTAGGGATGGTTGATCTCTGTTATTGAGGTTGTTGATTTCCCGAGTGGGATGTGTGACTCGAGTTAGTCACTAGCGTAAAGGATACCCTGCACCTATCAAGCCTATATTACTAGACTTCTGCCGAGTGTAGGACGTCCGAGCATGCCAGTGAGTGGAGCTCACGGGGTAGTTTTATATTTACAACCGGGGTAGCGGCAGGCGTAGGCCATTATGCTGGACGAGTCCAAGTCGGGGAAGTGGCGAACCGGACCGGTGTCTCCAGGGGCCAGAGGCTGATAGGCAAGTGTGGAAGCAGTTAATTCTTACCCGAAATAATTAGAGTAAGGTAGGGGTTAGAATGGTTTATTAAGGGGTTGGGAAATTGCATTAGTCCTAGTAAGCCATAGTCGGTATTATATCTTCCAGTCGTAGGGATACGTTCTCGGCCGCTAATGGATTGCGTCCCCGGCTCGTATCTCAATCTGTTGATTCCCAAAGTTCTGCCGAAGTAAAGTGCAGGAGGCCCGGAGGAATTGACCTCCCGTGGTGCTCACGTCCCTTAAGCGCGGGTTTGTGTTTTGTGTTTTGGTATATATATGTTCATAACCCGGGCCAGGGGTGAACACGCATGCGAGAGTCCATGAGTGGACATGTGGAACCAAGGGTCGTAAGGACCAGGTTCAACACGGCTTCTAAGGAGGTCTGTGCACGGGTACCAACTAGCGGTGACCACTTGGGCACTGCAGGGCAGAATTAGACCAACCTGCTGCAATCTCCTTGGGCGACGGACAGTCTATTGAGAACAGGAGTGTGTACAAGAGTAGGGTGCATGGCGAGGGTTCGAATCCCTATATTGTGGAGAAAGACGGCTAGATTTGGGGGCGTATGTAGTATGAGATGCATTCGTGCTTCAAAGTCATGCTTGCATTAGAGTCAGGCATGTGAGTTTTCTGCATCTAGACTTAAGGTCATGTCATAATACTGCACTAGAACCCAAATCCACTAAACCCTTGTTTTGGCACATCACCTTTCTATTTTGCATAAACTATTGGTTGTGATTGAATTTTAGAGGATCGCTGTTATCACCAGCTTTACGTCAGTCGAAATACTGACGTTCCCCACCTTGTAGGTATCCGGAGCTGATCTACAGGTACCACGAAGCTCGAGTTGGTCCAAGGATCCAAGGGACATATACAAGTACTGTTATATTGTTGTAAATATTGTAACTTTTATTTGGACATTGTAACCTTTGTAAATGTAACATTTATATGGAATAAAAGTTTTTAAATTTCTTGTACTTCTGTGATTTGGCTATTTTGAAGTTCGACTCCTGGAGTAGGGTCTCAGGTTCCCGGTATAGGGATTTGGGGCGCTACAAATTATCTTGGCCGCCACCTCCTTCTCGGAAGTTGTCAACACCAGGTCGGCCCTTGCAAACTTCGGCACCTCCGCCTTCCACTGAGTCGGGAAGTCCAAAATCGAATCCGGATTCTCTATTAACTTAATGCCTCTCCGGGGTGACAAGTAATAGCGAGGCTCAAGCTTGGTCATCCGGTTGATTCGGTATAAGCTTCGAAGGATGACGAGGTCCGGCTCGACTTCGGCAATGCGGCACTGGAGCAAGAAGGTGAGCACATGGTGCCAAGTGTTCGGCATGAACTGCATGGGGACCAGACAATACCAGCAAAGGACCTTCAACTCAAAGGGGTGAAGAGGGAAGCGTAGACCCGCATTCAAGGAGTTGAAGTCGAAGAAGCAAGTGCCCTGTGACAGGACGGTGTTCGCTCGCATCCCGGGGCCGGGGAGGATCAGCTTATGTAACGCCCCGAAATCCCAAATACACTGAATTCGAGATGTTCTACGGGATCTTTTCGCTTCCTTTAGTACAATTTTACATGGAAATTTGAACTTTTCACTTTACATCAGAGTTTACATGAATACATTACAATTTACACTGCACAGCGGAAGTAAACTTTACAATAATGAAACGAATGTACAACAACATTGAATAATCTTTAAGCATCTGTTCTTCTTTAATCTTTATCAAGCCATTTACCTGCATATAAGACTATGGGTACGTCAGTTTATTCAACCGACGATCATTATACACGGCCATCCTCTCTATGCCGGAAATAGTATAACTTATTTTCCATATTTAGCAAACACAAACTTGTCACATATCAAACTAAAGGGACTACCCTATTGATGTCGTGTTGTGATTGTGCACTTAGTCCTTAATGCAGTTTATTTATGTTACATGACACTAATGCGCACTTGTTCGGATTCTATGCATCCCATATTACATAGGCCCGAGGGCAAGCCCTTAATGGTTCTTCATCTTTGTAGGGTTCAATCCCTCGCCATGACTTAATCTACTACTGTAATTACGGTAGGTATCTTAGATGTTCTATGATCTACGAGCCCATGTCCAGGCAGCCTGGAGGGAAATCCCACGCACTGACACGACGCATCGAGCAGGCAACCTATGGACAATTCAGCCTCTGCCATGGAACAATGGCACCACCCATAGCCACTCAAACATCCCACAAGCGTCGCCACCGGGACGATAATTCTGGAGTAGTGCCCATGCCATGTCTTAACGCATCAAGCAGGCAGCCTGTGGATCACTCTCACACCGCTAATCCGATGGCCCTCATACTCGTGTTTTTCTCCTACTTTCATCACGTCTCCACTATGCACTAATCCTTAGTTTTTATCAAAAACTTGAACAAAAACCAAAGCTCTAGAGTTAGCCTCTCCACTAAACCGGACTTATTCATTCATTCAAACATGACCAACCTTGGTCTTTCTTTTCAATTTTCATTTCATTTATTTCCAAATGCCGGGGGAGACTTAGCTACTCTTTTTGTTTCAATTTTCAATTCACAATTTCCAATTTGAGCATTTCCAACTCATAAATTTCCATGTTGAGTTATCATACTCGAAAATAATTCTCTTTTCCAATCATGATTTCTAATTCGTTCAGATAGTCCATAACTATACATGGAATTCATATGCTTTATCAATTATCAATTTCACTTTGAAATTCACATCACTAACGAATATTCACATTTCACATTTTTCACACTATTCTCAAATGAGAATAAATTGCATCATATCACACAATATAATTTCTCTTTGCCACATTAATTTTCTAATCCTTCATTTCAAATCATTTTTGCAAGATACAATTTCACAAAGAATATCAATGTAGACTATAGTTCTATTTACTCATTCAGTCACAAATTATACTTTACTTTATGTAAATCATTCCCAAATTATTTTTATAAAGTCCCATATAATTTTAGAAGAATAGTCATATTTTTCTCATAATTTTTTGAAAATTAAAAACCCGAAAAAAAATGTTTTTCAATCTTGCCGAGGGTAAGATTCGAACCCAGAACCACGGAGAACACAGCCGACAGCACAAGCCACTAGGCCGGAGGTGCCAGGCGTCATAAGTATGGCTGAGAGCATTAAATGCTCTCGGCTGTAGTTGATTTTGTTTTAAAAAAAACTGAATGAAATATATGTTGCCCACGGGATTCGAACCGCAGACCTCTGAGAAACAAGCCGCGCGCTCCAACCACTTGAGCTACGTGCTCAGGTTGTCAAGTATAGTTCGAAATTCTATTTAAAACCATTCTCTCTGTTATTAAAAAACGTTCGATATTCAACAAGTCTTCATTTTATTTTGCTTTCATAAAAATTACTGTATAATGTCCATGTTGACTAATATCATCATAAACTATATCCAGTATGAAAAATAATTTTTTTGTAACAATTAAAACATATTTTCATATAATTAATTCGAAATATGAACTATCACTACCACAACTCTTCTCTTTTCGACATTTCTTCGCAATTAGCATTCTAATCTGTTTATCAATAAATTTCACATTGATTCTCTGTCTTTAATCATTTACCCACCATACAAACCCATATTTTAACTTATTCATGCCCACATTAACACAAAAAGATCTATTTAACACATGAAATAGCATTATCAATCTACTAACTTTTGTGTGTAATTCTTGATGGTAATAAATGTGCTTTCATCAATCAATCCATGATTCTAATCAATTCACATACAACTTAAATAATAGAACCACATATAAAATTGCATATCCACATTCAATCATTCAATGGGTTATTTTTTTCCTAATTAAAGTGTACTCTTCTTAATTTCTTTCATGCTTCATTCATTCATATCTAACATGCATTTCTAATTTAGAAATATAGAGAATCTACCCACCTCAAATGGAGAGACAAACACATTTAGCAACTTCCTAAACAAAAGTCCTTGCAACCGAATGCTTCTCCTCCTAGATGCGCACACACGAACCTCCAAGCACACCCAAAACCGAACACTTCTAAGCCAAAATCGAGAGCACTCCTTGATGCCGGCCTCCTCTTCTCCTTGGTGTTGCAAGCACAATCCCACACACTCTCAATCTTTTAACTCACACAATCACTAAGGTATTTGAACTATAGGTTTGGAAGAGAATAATATGGCACAATAAGAACTAGCCATGGGGGGGGGGGGGGGTATTTTATACCAAAAATCAAAGAGAATGGAGAGCTAGGATCAAGTGATTGGTTATAAGATGGAGGGCTAAGATGAAAGTAGGAGTTGCAATAACTACCCACAACCAAGTAACCACCAAGCATGACCACCACTAAAATTTTGATTTTCCCACCCAAAAGATTACAACCGGCCATGGGAAGTGCATTTGCACGTGTACGTGTAGTGCACGTGCATGCACTTGGTCTTCATTTAAAAAAATTTGTACATTTTATTTATAAAAATAAACTTTAATTTTGTATTCTACATTACAAGTCATATTAAAAAAAAAATTAACTAATGGGCTTTAGTTTAATGGGCCAAAATAATTATTATAAAATAATAAATTAAATTAACTTTGGGCTTTTAAAAGAAACGGCTTTTCGTCTAATTGAAAGAAGGCTTCGTGAAAATAAATTAAAAGCACATATTTAAAAATCCATACTCATCATAATGGAAATAATCATAACACTTAATTCAACCAAAATATTGCACGTGCACACTACGTGCAAAATAAATAATTTTTCATTAAATGAAAAATCAGGGCATTACAACACTCCCTCTTTAGAATAGTTCCGTCCCCGAAACTACAGTCAAGAGTGAGAAACAAAAATACAACACTCACAACAAGAAACAAAGATACAAATCAAGCAAAAAGCTCAGGATAGTCCTTCAACATCCTCTCCTCAGACTCCCAAGTAGCCTCTTCAACCAAAATGGTTTCTCCAGACTACCTTGACCATCGGTATCGTATTATTCCTCAAGACTTTCTCTCGACGATCAATAATCTCGACAGGAGACTCGATGTAATTCAGATCCAATTGCAAACCTTCCGGCACTTCAGGCAAATGATGACTCAGATCTGGAATATAATCTCTCAGCATAGACACATGAAAGACATTGTGCACCTGAGATAACTCTTCTGGTAATTCAAGCCGGTAAGCAGTTTTCCCGATCATTTTCAATATCTTATACGGGCCTATAAACCTCAGGGCTAACTTCCCGCCTTTGCCAAATCGAACCACACCTTTACTGGGCGATACTTTCAGAAAGACAAAGTCACCAACCTCAAATTCAAGGTCCATTCTCTGGTTGTCTGCATAGCTTTTCTGCCTGCTCTGAGCTTCTACCAACCTTTTCCTGATCAGAACAATCTTCTTAGAGGTTTGCTGCACAAGCTCAGGATCAAACAACTGACGCTCCCCAACTTCAAACCAACAAACAAGTGTTCTGCACTTCCTGCCATACAAAGCTTCGTACGGCGCTATCCCGATGCTAGTCTGAAAACTGTTGTTGTAGGCAAACTCTACCAAAGGTAAATGCCTTTCCCAACTGCCTCCAAAGTCTAGTATACAACACCGAAGCATATCCTCAAGAATACGATTGACTCTCTCGGTCTGCCCATCGGTTTGCGGATGAAATCTGTCTTGGTACCCAAAGCTGTCTGAAGACTCCTCCAAAAATGTGAAGTAAACCAAGCATCTCGATCAGACACAATGGTTGACGGAACACCATGAAGCCGGACGATCTCGCCAACATACAACTCAGCTAACTTGTCCACCGAAGCAGTGAGTTTCATCGCCAAAAAGTGAGCGAACTTGGTTAGTCGATCGACTATGACCCAAATTGCATCATTGCCTTTAGGACTCTTAGGCAATCCCGTAATGGAATCCATACTGATGTTATCCCACTTCCATTCCGAAATAGGTAACGGCTGTAATAGACCTCCGGGTCTCTGATTTTTGGCTTTGACTTGCTGACAAACCTCACACTTCGCTACAAATTCAGCCACATCCCGCTACAAACCTGACCACCAGAAATGCTATTTGATGTCTTTGTACATCTTAGTACTCCCAGGATGTACCGACAAAAGAGTAGCATGCGCCTTCTGAAGAATACTCTCATTCAGGTCCACCTGATTCGGAACACATAGTCTATCTCCGAACCACAGCACTCCATCCTTGATTTGAAATCCGAGCAACCTGCCAGCACCAACCTGCTCCTTCATCTCCAAGATATCAGCATCAACCTCCTGACTTGCAATGATCCTTCCATTCAGTGTAAGCTGAAGCCTCAACTGAGCCAAAGATGCTCCCAATCCTTGCAAGACAACTTCAATGCCTGCTCGATCCAATTCCTCAATCAGATGCTTCTGAGTTGTAATCAAACTGGCTAAACTGCTCTTGTGACTAAGTGCATCAGCAACAACATTAGCTTTTCCTAGGATATTTGATCTCAGGTCGCATGTCCTCAAGCACTTCCAACCATCTCTGCTGCCTCAAATTCAGATCCCTCTGCTGATATATGTACTTCAAACTCTTGTGGTCCGTGTACATGTTCAATTTTTCACCGTACACGTAGTGCCTCCATTGCTTCAGGGCAAAGATAATCGCAGCCAACTCCAGATCATGAGTCGGGTAATTCTTCTCATACGGTCGTAGTTGCCTAGACTCATAAGCTATTACTTTTCCTTCTTGCATTAAGACACAACCAAGCCTACGACGTGAAGCATCACTATAAACATCATACTCAACACCTGCTCTAGGCAAAGCCAAAATAGGTGCATTAGTCAGCTTCTCTTTCAACTCCTGAAAGCTCGCCTCACATTGCTCAGTCCACTTGAAGTTCACATTCTTCTTGGTTAGCCCAGTAAGCAGTACAGCTATCTGGGCATAACCTTGAATGAATCTCCTGTAGTATCCAGTCATTCCAAGAAAACTTCTGACTTCCTTCACTGTAGTAGGCCTAGCCCAATCTCTCACTGCCTCTATCTTCTGAGGGTCAGTTGCCACTCCCTCCTTAGAAAGGATGTGACCTAGGAATGCCACTTCAGATTTCCAGAAATCACACTTGGATAACTTGGCATACAACTTCTGCTCTTCCAGCTTCTTCAAAACTGCTTCCAGATGCTCGGTGTGCTCCTCCTCCGACTTGGAGTACACGAGAATATCGTCGATAAACACCACGACGAAAGAATCAATGAACGGCCTCAGAACTCTGTTCATCAAATCCATGAAGATTGCAGGTGCATTCGTCACTCCAAATGGCATAACTAAGAATTCGTAATGCCCATGTCGAATTCTAAATGCAGTTTTGTGCACATCTTCAGCTTTCACTCGAACTTGGTGATATCCTGATCGAAGATCTATTTTGGAGAAAACAGCTGCTCCTTGTAGACGATCGAACAGGTCATCAAATCGGGGAATAGGAACTTATTCTGAACAGTGACCTTATTCAGCTCTCGGTAATCGATACACATCCTCATCAATCCATTCTTCTTCTTTACCAAAAAGCACTGGTGCTCCCCAAGGTGACGCACTAGTTTGAATAAAGCCTTTCTCCAATAGTTCCTCAATCTACCGTTTCACCTCATCCTGTTCCACTGGAGCCATCGTATACGGTACCTTAGAAATGGGTGCACTTCCCGGTTGAACAGTGATGCTGAACTCTACATCACGATGCGGGGGTAACCCAGGAAAATCATCCAAGAACACAGTCGGATAGTCTCGAACCACAGGAATCCCTTACACTTCCACAGGAGTCTCTTCCTTGCGGATAGTTGCCACCAGCTTAGAACACTTATGCTTCCCTTGGAAAGTGACTTCAGGTCCATCTGGAGCCTTCACTGTTACCATCTTGGTTTTACACTCGATGCTTGCACTGTACACCGACATCCAATCAATGCCAATGATAACATCGACTCCCAAGATAGTCAGCTCGATCAGATCAATGCCAAAGATTCGATCTCCAATCACAATCTTACAATCAGCATAATACCGATCAGTGGTTAAAGTATCCCCTGATGGAGTAGCTACTGCTAAGATCTTGCCTGGAAAAATCTTCGGTTCAACTCCGAGCACTTTAGCAAATTTAAAAGACACAAAAGTATGAGAGGATCCGGTATCGAACAACACAACAGCTTTCATTCCATTAAGATAAAGTTTTCCTGTTAAACAATACACACCCATTACGTAACAGTTCACTAAACAGCAGAAAAAGAAATGACAAAAACCTCTAAATATCAGCCCTCGTACCAGTGATGACATGATCAACCTCATCAGCATCAGCTTCCGTCAAGGCAAATACTCGCCCTGGTTGGTACGGTCTCTTTCTAGTCTGCTGCGTTGGTGCGTTGCTATTACCATTCCGTGGTTTGAGACATTGAGATCGGTAATGTCCCGTTTCACCACAGTTGAAGCAAGTTACCCCAGGAGGTCTCACCACATTGTTCCCAGGTCCTCCAACCACACTAATAGCGTTCGCCCCTGTCGGTTTGAACCTTTGTGCAGATGGTTGCCCCTTGAAACTCCCAGAATGTGCGGGCCTCTTTCCAGACTGCCAGTTGTTCCTCCGGTTCTGAACAACATGAAAATGCTCCAAGTCTGCTTCCGTCGCTGCTGCTCTCTTGACCAACTTGTCGAATCTCCTGATACCAAGAGGTATCATCCGGGACCTCAAGCTTGGCCTCAATCCATACTCGAACTTACGATCCTTCTTGTAATATCCTGGATGGATATTACCTTGTATAAATTATTATTTTATTATTATTTTATTATTATTTTGTTTTAATTCGAAAATCAAATTATTTTGGTGATTTTCGTCGGTTTGTCCACAAACATTGTCTGCACGCATATATCGGTCGGTGTACATCCGAAGCACATCAAATTGGTAGCGCGATCCTCCGAATTGATAATAAAACTTATCTTATTATTATTTTCAAATTAAACTATTTTATGAGGATTATATAAGGATTTTTGGTATACACATACATATACATATACATACATTTGTATTATACTTAGTACATTATACAAAATATGTAGTACGTACTCTTGGACAATGTGCTTATCCTTGTCATGACAAACCAAAATTAGATGGTTAGGGTTTTATTAAGTAGCTAAGCTAGGGTTTTTGTAAGCATAAGAGATTAGAGAACTCTCCTAGAAGCCTTATCTCTTCCACCATGCTTCCATTTCACCCCCACCATACCTCCACCTCACCCTACACCTTACCCCTCCCTCACCTAGGCCATGACCGGATTGCATCCTTATGGGGGGTATTGTGCATATTGTTGAGTGCAATTTTGCACTCTCCACCCTTCTCTCCACCTATAAATACCCCCTCCTTCTCCACTTGTCTCATTTTTACAAAACAAAAGAAAGGAAAGGAAAAGAAAGAGAGAACCCACCTTTAACTTGAGAGTTTTGTTTTGTAGGTTTTAGAAGCTTTCATAGGAGCTTAGGGGAAGGAGAAGTTTAGCTAGCAAGTTCTTCCAACAAAGAAAACTAGGTGGGGGTTCTCCACCTTCTCTTTTGTTTGTATGAATTGTGTTTTTGGTTTCTTCTTCTCCTTATCTTCCTTATTTGTTTTTCTTTTGTTTTGGGGGTTGTTCTTGTGATGGGTTGTGTGTTGTTGTTGTGTATGTTGTGGTTTAGTATGGATAAAAGAAAGTAATTAGTGGTAGTGCCAACTAAACACATAAAGATTAAATCTTTATAGTTGTAGTTGTTGTTCTTGTATGGTTAATTGGACTAAAATGAACATATGCATATGGACTTATACATACAACCATTTGGGGTTGTAGGACTTGAATATGGACTTATACATAAAGCATATGGACCTTGTATACAACCATTTTGGGTTGTAGAACATAAACTTGAACTTGGATTAGAAAGAATGCATATGGTTGGTTGAACCAAAATGGAGGGTTCTTACTTTATTTTATTATTGTTTATTTTTCCTTTATAATCTTAAGTAAGAAAGAACCCATTGTAGATGTTAATTCTAATTATGAAAAAGAAACTAATCTAAATCACTGGTTGTAGAATGATTAAAAAGATCTCTTTTTATGATCACTAGTAATAATAAGAAATAGATACTAATAAAAAATTTAGTAGATATTTAAGTAGTAGATGTTTTATGATTAAAAAAGGTAGTAGTAGTATGTTTAAATAAAGTAGTAGTAGTGAATGTTAAAATGAAATAGTTGTAGATGTTTATGTTATGTAAAATTAAGTAGTAGATGTTTTATGTTTGAAATAAAGTAGTAGTAGTGGATGTTAAAATGAAGTAATTGTAGAAATGTTTATGTTTTTATGAAAGTGGTAGTAGATGCTTATGTGTTAAAATAAAGTAGTTTAGTAGTAGATGTTTATGTTTAGATAAAGATTTTAGTAGAAGTTCTAGTAGTAGATGTTATGTTGTAGTAGATGTTGTGTTTAATTAAATTGTAGTAGATGCATATGAATATTAAATGGATGGTTATGCTTATATTGAAGTAAGTATCTATACTTAGATTAATTGTAGGAAAGTTGTTGTAGCGCCCCGATTTCCGACACTGAAAAACCGTGACATGAGCCAAGACCTTTTCTTCAATTAGTCACAATACATAGAAAAAACGGGAGAATTTAAAACTTTTTATTCAATACACAATGTGTTACAAGTCTGAATATTGTACAACTGTAATACCTTACAATAGAGTTACAATATTGCCTTTACATTTCTAAGTATTACAACCTTCAACATCTTACATCAGAGTACTTCTCAACTAATGCATAATCAATACATATATTGCAGCGGAACTAAACATAACACTGACTCCTTGCTTTCCTTGCCTTGAGTCCTCCTGAATTTCGCCTTTGTACTTCGGCGATCCAGTACCTATGGAAGTGGGGACGTCAGTATTCACTGACGCTTAAAGGCTGATCATATAGCAGCGAATCTCCCAAACAATATACAAAATATAGCAATGGTGTTGGTGTAGTTTAAGTGTTCGTGAGTGCTATGGCTAGACTCTAATGCAATATTTAAATAGAACTAGGACGCTTCCTATTCTAATGTCAGCAAGTCTCCGAAGCAACATGCAGCCCATACTACATGCGACCCCATCTCAAGCCGTTTCTCCATATATAGGGATTGAACCCGCGTTATGAACTCTAATTGTACACAACCTGTTCCTGACAATACTCCATGACTCCGTGAGGTTGCAGAAGGGGTCAAGTCCCCCCATGCAGTCTGCTTATGGTGTCTCCGTTTTCCACTACTACCCGGCATGCCGGACCTCACTCGATCGCAGTATATCGGGCATCGTTCCAAAATCAAACTATAGGGTTTCGCAAGCGCAGGATAGCTCGAAGCCTACCCTGTGGCACCCTCTGGGGTCTAGCAAGCGCAGGACTGCACCATGCATCCTATGGCACCCCAGCCACAGTATTTCAGGAATTAACAGAGCGAGATACGCAATCCGTGTCCTTAACTTGTGAGCCGGCACCGTATGCATCCCTTTGACGGGAAGGTACAACCCAATCCACCACCTATGATTTGCCTCAAGGGACGAGTTAGTGTAAGGGGCCCCCTACAACTGACTCCTCTCTCCCGGCAAAAGGGTTTAAGTAAACTGATCCTTCTAAGTCACTATCCTAGTGATGTCCCTGACTCGAACAATCCTAGGGATGATGATATTATAAACACAACATGCTAGGCCTTTAAAGTAGACTTCGCAAGACAACTCTACTAGGCTGCTCAACCTAGACTTACCAGACTCCCTCAGGATCCGGTTCGTGGCTCATCGATCCAAGACTTTGGCTGTACGAATATACATGCATGCCGCTACCCTAGACTTGGATTTTGTCTATACTCTGGTCCTCGATTAACCTACCCTGGTTAAGATTCGACGGTACACAAGGAGTGACTCCTCCACAGTTCCTTAGGGTAGAAATCATATGTCTTGACGGTCGATAGCCCTTAGGGTGGTAACCTCACCCTAGACGAGCACAACGAACTGTGTACTAGCTAACAAGCTATACACGAGTAACGACCACATACGAGCCAATAAGCTACGTATGAACAATAACTACCTACGAGCCAGGCGGGCCTCGTAGGAGATAACTACGTACATACTAGCCAAATAAGCCACGTATGAGACCAACAAGGTTTTGGCAACGACTTTTTAGTCGTTGTGAAAATTAGTTACGGCAACGCGAAAGTCGTTGCTAAAAATAAAATAAAATTTTCCTCCTCCAAAATGCCTTGTGCGGGCCTTTGTAAATCCCCTCGCCAGATTGTGTAAATTGGAAACGATAAATGTCGTTGCGTATATTTACTTATATCTACTGCAACGACAGTATTGTTGCCAAAAATCTATTTCTATTATAAAAGTCACAATAAAAAAATAAATCTGTCCAGAGCGAATCTGAACTGTAGATCTGATATTTCTTGATTAAATCCCGGCCATCCAAAATCTTCTTATTTTATTTTTCTCTAATTAAAATCACTAATATCCCCATCCCCTCCAATCTCTTCTCTTCCGATCTCTCCCCCAAATTCCCGATCAAAACCCAAAACCCTAATCGCTCCAATCTCTTCTCTTCCGATCTCTCCCCCAAATTCCTGATCAAAACCCGAACCCTAATCACTCCAATCTCATCTCTCCCGATCTCTCCTCAAAATCTTGATCTCTCTCAATCTCTCACAACCAAAACCCTAACCCCAATTTCGTTCTCAATCCCGACGCCCATCCCCAAGCCTTTACGGCCTTTTAGGAAGAGCTTATTCCGTTGAGACAAAGATGGAGCCACCCTAGGATTGTTGGCAGAGACTTTAGGATATATTTGTAAAATGCCATCTACTGAGCAAATTTGTTTCAGGTTTTTGACATTGGGATTCGTTTAACTCCGCTAATGGAGTCGATGTCTTGTTGTCTTTAAAAAAAAAAGAAAAAGAAAAAGAAAATTTAAGTTGGATTCGGCTTTTATGTTTGCAGGTGGGAATTCGAAGGGTCGTAGACAGAAGAAAGGTGAAGATGTGGTTCAACATATGAAGGTGTCTTTGGAAGACTTGTACAATGGGACGTCTAGAAAGTTAACACTTTTGAATAATGTGCTATGCCGCAAATGCAAAGGGTATGTCTGTTTTTTGTTGGTCACATAATGGTATATAATATGCTTTTGAGTCAAATTAAGTACTTCAACGGATTGTTTGATATAGTTGCTGCGTAGTTGGCTTTAGTTAGAACTAATATCTACAAGAAGTAGACTGTATTTTGGTGTATAATTCAGTTATGAGTGTTTGCGATCTTAGAGCAGTATGTTTCTAATGCAAAATTATGCCCTGCATATACATTTAAGTATTGGTTAGTATGTGCCAACTAGATGGTATGCTTTTTTGGTTTGGTTAAAGCTTAAAACTACTTAATTTCACTTGTCATGCTCCAGCATGGACCCGAGGAGTCGACGATGCAACTCTTCATATCTAGATATAATGATAGAATTACATGTGCATTTCCCCCGTTAAGTTGTATAAATGATTCTTATGGATTCTTATTCATATATGGAGAGATACCTAAAATAGTAATATGATATCTTTAAAGCAATTCATTTTTGCGAAAAAAGAAGGTTAGTTGGCTTCTTATTCTGGTGTTTGTGGAGTCCTGAAGAATGTATTTAGGTTTAGTTTTATTTCTGAAATTTCTGCACATTTTATGAATGTAGAGAAAGGATGCTTGCTCTATAAATTAGCAATCTTCCTTTACCTCTCTGCATATTACGTTTAGTTGCTTCAACAAATACAAAAGATGTATGCTTGCATAATCGAGTCACTTCTTTGAGCAGATATTTCTTTTCCTCTGTTTAGTCATTTATTTGCTCTATTTGAGCCTGAGCCTGCTTTGTAAATACATGCAGAGCTTCTGGTTGATTTGAGCCTGCCCCCATAATTGTGTCATTTATTACATTTGTTGGTTTCCTGGAGTATAACCTGCTATGCATCTTCAATCACACAGTACTTCTTGAGACAACATACTTCATACTTCAATTATCTAATTTTAAGTGAGTGTGATGCCAAGGTAGTAGGCAACGGCCGAAATGACAGGATCATTTCATTCCGGGAGCTAACAGAAAACCCCTCTTAGAAATTGGTTTCAAATTGCTATAAACTGTAGTTCTAGATACCTACAACACCAGTCAGAAAAAATAATAATTAAATGAAAATATCAATAAGGAGCTATAAATGAATAAGAAAGTGAAGGTTTTACTTGATGTAGAGATAGATGGATTTTCTTACAACTTCCACCATCGCCAGTCGGACCCATTTGCTACATCTGCTTCCTGTTTTTCATCCATTCTTCATCTGATTTATTTCTGTATCCACCAAAGGATGAGGGATAGGGATAGTGAGGAAGGATGTATTGAACAATTAGGCAAGGGTTAAACATGTTTTATTGTATACCAGCTAACAACTTGATCCAACCTTACAAGTGTTTATTAAAGTGCGGCAGGGATGAAGCCGGAAATTTTATGGTGGGGGGCTTACTGTGCAATAACAACTTTAGTCATTGAGATCTTATAGATAAAACAAAGAATAGAAAGATTAAAATGTAAAGTGAAAATGCAAGAGCTAGGAGCTACAAACTACTATTTTGTTCAAGTGAGATGTGGTAATTGAAATTTATTTTAAATAATAATTTGCTATATTACATGAATTGAGGTCCTAGACTAATGTAATTATGCTGTTGAAATTTATGGAGGATTGAGTAAGAGGTCGTGCCTAAAAGTTAGCTAAAATTATGGTGTAGATGGGACCAATTTGTAATTCCGAGAAGGGGGGGGGGGGGAGGGGAGGGAGGGAGAAGAGAGAGAGAAAGAGGACCAAAGTGTAAAGTTTTAATTTTCAAGGGGCTTTTAGAGATTCCAGGGTAGCACTAGCCTACCCTGGCCCTTTATAAGCCCCATCACTCTGAAGTGCGATCTTGTTAGCAGGTTATAATTTAAACTCGCAACTGTTATGGCCAAGACCAGCATCCTTTTATACTAGAAACTGTCTTTATTCAGATTTAATTTACAATTCATATAAATTACTGTAAAATCCTATTAATGATTGTAATCAATTGCAATATCAGTGTATTTAGTTGTTTTAAAATCAGAATGTAAACCAAATCCGAAATTTTGTCCAAACTTATTCAACCATCAACTGAAACCAATCCCTTTCTTAAAGATCGATGCCAAAACTAGAAATGAGTTCATAACTTGATATAAAGCAGTCCAAAATCAAATGAACCAAATTACAAATTTCGCTGTGCTATTTACTTATTTGGTATTTACATACGATGCATATTCGTCATCAGTTTTTTTATCTCCTTGGACTTTAATTTTTCATTTAATTTTTTCCCCACATTTTCTTTTTTGAAAAGGTTCAAAGAGTGGGGCATCTGGAAAGTGTCATGGATGTCATGGCAGTGGAATCAAGATGGTCACAAGACAGATTGGACCAGGAATGATCCAACGTATGCAAGTTCTTTGCACTGATTGCAAAGGAGAAGGTACACTGTTTGTGTTGGATTATCCTACATGCTGTCTGCATCATTTTTTTTACTGATTTTATTATTTCTTTATAGACTTCTAATATATTTTCATGCAGGGGAGGTTATTAGTCAAAAGGACAGATGTCCACAATGCAAAGAAGCACAATTACTCAGGAGAAGAAGGTACTAGAGGTGCATATTGAGAAGGGAATGCAGGATGCAGCATGGTCAGAAGATAGTTTTCCAGGGAGAAGCCGGGCCACAAATCAAACCCATTGGTGGGAACATTATGGCTCATGCATCAACAACGAGGTTCTTTCTTTTATCAAACCATGTCAAGATCTTTCTCATACATCCAAATGTGTATCTTGCTTTCTTATTTCTAATATCTTTCTTTTATCATTGCTATAGGCTTGCTCTTCGGAAGGGAAGGGGTGAGGAGCGCATTTGTAAAGTAATAAGTTCTCCGTGCTTGGCAGAAGCTGAAGCTCGTTTTCAAATCTCTCCTGAAGGTGTTACTGATGTAACCATCAAATTATATTTGTGCATACAAGTTCCAATAGTTTTGGCAATCTTTCATTGTTTCATTATATACTGCTGGACTAATCATTATTTCAAATATGTAGGTACCACGAGGATGAGAATTTGAGCTACAACAATCGTGCATTCTTGTGTTAATCCTCGAAAGTTCTTTGGTCCTTCAGTATTAATGAATATACATTAAAACTATAGAAGTGACTGTATTTGGAGAATTAGGGAACGAATTCATTGGTCCGGGAGCATATATTTTGGTATCATATTTTGACAGTGTATGATTTGATATATCTTATATGAGTTAGCTGTTTGGTTTAGGTTATTAACTCTCCAACATCAACCCCATTTTTTTGCTACTTGTATCTTATATGAGAAGTTGATGGTTGTAATATTTTGGACATTGCTTCTTATATGACATAAATGTAATATGTTGGACAAGTTTAATATTATAGTTTTTGGAATGATGTTGGTTTTTAATGTTTTTGAAGTGTATGCTAGTTTGGATAGGGATGATGCAACGACAATATATAATTTGTCTCGAAAAGAATTAAACTTTCGCAACGACAATTGGTAGCTTTAGCAAGGACATGAGTCGTTGCCAAATATATGAAGTATGTTTGGCAACGACAAAGGTTGTTGCGATTGATTTTATATGAAGTATCTTTAGCAACGACATGAGTCGTTGCCAAATATATGAAGTATGTTTGGCAACGACAAAGGTTGTTGCGATTGATTTTATATGAAGTATCTTTAGCAACGACATGAGTCGTTGCCAAATATATGAAGTATGTTTGGCAAAGACAAAGGTTGTTGCGATTGATTTTATACCATAGCACGAGTGGAATTAGGTATGGCAACGACAACATATATTGTAACGACAATGTCGTTGCGAAACAATCTATGTTTGGCAACGACAGCAAGTCGTAGCCAAAATCTTTCGCGACGCCCGGACGCGCAACGACCTTGCAACGACAAATGTCGTTGCCAAAAATATTTTTCGCAACGACAAACGAACTTTCGCAACGACATTTGGCGTTGCGGAAAAGGATTTTTCTTGTAGTACGAGCCAACTAAGCTACGTATGAGACCCACAGCTACATACGGGCCAGTCGAGCCACGTACGAGCATAACCATATGCAAACAACCATACAGGTAATCAATCATAGAAGCAACCAAACGTGCTTACTAACAAACTTAATCTTCTATTGTTAGAAGCAACAGAAGAATCTACTAGTAGTCTATGATCGGTATTCTACTAAGGAAGAACCGAAGGCGACAAAACGGCCTTTATCAACTAACTATTACTAGTGTTCTCCCCGATCTTATTACTTCGACCTATAATGCCTTAAGCATGACATACACTCGTAAGCATCTTTCTACGGTAATCCGATTACAAAACAGAACTACTCACCATCACACACCTAAGTATGAATGTGATTTCGCTTGTGCTTACATCGAGCTTAAGCATAAAAATCACTACGACCTAGACATGAAGTCCACTATAGTCAAGCGTAGGTTACAAATTGATCATGGAAGCTTACTACTTATCATGACTAATCACCACAACCCAACTAGTATGAACAAGCAACACTCCAAGGCATAGTAGGTAGTTCTAACACTACTACAATATTTTAAGCAAGTATTTGAACTTTAGCATGGTATAGAACACAACATAAAGTCACTACAACTAACCATGGGTAGTGTCTTTAATCTAAGCATGAATATCATAGTATGGATGTCATTAACTTAACATGATCAATAATTTGCATGATACCTACTTACTTAGCATGAATCATGATCATCTACTAACATAGCATGAACAACACTTATCTAAGCATGGGTACCATGTAAACATGAGTATTCATATAACCTAGCATGGTATACAGCTTACTCACAATCTAAACTAGCATGACATACAACTTTCTTATAGTTAAGCTAGCATGGCATACAACTTACTCGTAGTTAAGCTAGCATGGCACATCTATAATTAAACTAACATGGTATATCACATACCTACAATTAAACTAACATGGTATATCACATACCTACAATTAAATTAGCATGGTATGCAACTTTTCTACTATCATCCAAGCATGAATTTTTATTAAGCATAAATAACTACTAAACATAAATGTTTTACTAAACATGGTAACTACTAGTATGAACATTCAACATTCCTAAGTATATATGTATATATACTTCTAACATGGTAAGTAATTTTATCATAGATCCTACAACATTCTAGGCACAATTAATCTAAACATGGTAGGAAACTCTTAGATTGCATCCTACAACATTCTAAGCATAAATGAGTGGATCTAAACATGGTAGGAAACTCTTAGATTGCATCCTACAACATTCTAAGCATAAGTAGATTAATCGAAGCATGGTAGGAATTTTAGAATTAATCCTACAACATCCTAAGCATAATTAGGCTAATCTAAACATGGTAGGAACTTTAGAATTTGTCCTACAACATTCTAACATGAAATAGCATTCCTAAAACATGATGGGTAATTTTAGGAAGCATACTACAACATTTTTAGCATAAAAATATGATAGGTAATCTTAGAAAGAAACCTACAACATATATGTCACTCCTACATATGATAGGCAATTTTAGAATTACTCCTCCAACATTCTAAACATCATTAAGTATGCTAGATGTTTTTAGAGTGAATAAAGCATGATAGGATATTTTTAGAAATAATCCTACAACATTCTAAACATAAAGCATGATGGGATATTTTTATAAAACATCCTACAACATTCTAAACATAAAGCATGATAGGAGAATTTTATAAAACATCCTACAACATTCTAAACATAAAGCATGATAGGATATTTTTATAAAACATCATACAACATTCTAAACATAAAGCATGATAGGATATTTTTATAAAACATCCTACAACATTCTAAACATAAAGCACGATAGGATAATTTTATAAAACATCCTACAACATTCTAAACATGATAGGATATTTATAGAAGAAATCCTACAACTAACTAAGCATGGAAACATGGTAGGATATTTTTTTAGAAGAAATCCTACAACTAACTAAGCGTGAAACATGGTAGGATATTTTTTAGAAGAAATCCTACAACTAACTAAGCATGAAACATGGTAGGATATTTTTAGAAGTCATCCTACAATATTCTAAATATAAAGCATGGTAGGATATTTTTAGGAACAATCCTACAACATTTCAAGTATGAAAGCATGATAAGATATTTTTAGAAAACATCCTACAACTATCTAAGCATAAAGACATGAAGGAATATTTTTAGAAGATATCCTACAACTATCTAAGCATGAAACATGAAGGAATATTTTTAGAAAATATCCTACAACATTCTACTACTACTACTACTCCTATTTTAATCAAAGCACAACATTGATTATAAAAGAACCTATTTCACCATCTACCATTACTACTACTTTATTTTAGTCAAGAACATAACACCCAACTATCTACTACTACTACTACTTCATTCTCATCAAAATCACAACATACAACTTACTACTACTACTTCTTCATGGACATAAAACATCTATACTACTTACTACCACTTCTTCCTTTAATCAACATACTACTACTTTATTTAATCAACCTATACTACTACTATCTTATTAATCAACATACTATTAATACTTTATTTAATCAACATGCTACTACTACCTCATTTAATCACATACTACTACTTTATATTTTAGCATGCTACTACTTAGTTGCTTACTAGTTATTATTATTACTAGTGATAAAAGAAAAGATCATTTTTATTTTACTTTACTCTACAACTAGTAAATATGAAAGAAAAGATCTTTTTCATATTTTTCTACAACTAGTGATTAAAAGAAAAGATCTTTTTAATAGCTACAACTAGTGATTAATAAAAAGAGAAGATGTTTTTAATCTACAACTAGTGATCAATAAAAGAAAAGATCTTTTTAATCTACAACTAGTGGTTAATAAAAAGAGAAGATCTTTTTAATCTACAACTAGTGTTTAGTAAAAAAAGAAAGATCTTTTTAATTTTCTACAACTAGTGGTTAACAAAAAGATCTTTTTATTACAATAAACATATACTTATTATTATTAGTCCAATGTTCAATCAAGGTCCTACAACCCACAATGGTTGTAAAAAGTTCATATGCTTATGTGTATTAAATCCTACAAGTCCTACAACCTCCAATCGGTTGTATGTTCAAGATCATATGCCATATGTGAATTTTTAGTCCAATAACATACAAAACAACAACTACAATACCAAAGATGTGATCTTTATATGTTAGTAGTCACTATTATTACTTTCTTTCTTTTATTTACCACAACATATCACACACTCATTCACAAGAACAAACCAAAAAAAACAAAACAAAACAAGAAGGTAGAAGGAGAAGTCAAACAACAAAACAAACAAACAAACAACAAACAAACAACCAAAGAAGCATGAAGAAACCCCCACCTTAGCCTTTTTTTTTGGAAGGACTTCTCCTTCTCCTAGCTTTTTAGAAAGCTTCTAACAACCTACAAAACAAAACTCTCAAGTTAATCTTTGTTCTCTCTTTCTTTTCCTCTCCTTTCTTTCTTTCTTTCTTTCTTTTGTTTTCTAAAATGAGAGAAGGAGGAGAATGAGGGGGTGTTTATATGAGGGAATGGGAGGTGGTAAGTGCACCACATTGCACAAGAACCCCAAGGAGGGGGTGGCCGGCCATACTCTAGGGGGGGAGGGGTATGGTGTAGGCTTGGTGAGGTGGAGGGATAAGGCTTCTAGAAGGGTTTAATTCTTCTCATGTATACAAGCCCTAGTTCAAACCCCCTAATCAACCTTAATCTTCTAATTAAGTTGCCATGACAAGTAAGAGTACATTGCCCTAAAGTACATACTACATACTAGGTATAATGTACTAAGTACTATACAATTGTATGTATGTGTATACAAAAATTTCCTTATAAAATCCTCATAAAGTTCTCATAAAATAGTTTAACTTTGAAAATAATAATTAAATAAATTTTATTATTAATTCGAAGGCTCGCGCTATCAATTTGATGTGCTTCGGATGCACACCGACCGATAGATGCGCGTAGACACTGTTTGTGGGCAACCCGGCGAAAAATCACCAAAATGATCTAATTTTGAAATTTAAATAAAATAATAATAAAATAATAATAAAATAGTAATTTATATGAGTTAATATCCGTCCGGGATATTACAGTTGTATACCATGCTAGATTAATTTACCTACACTTAGATGGTTGGAGGAAAGTTGTATACCATGCTAGATTAATTGTAGAAAAGTTGTATACCACGCTAGATTAATTTACCTACACTTAGATGGTTGTAGGAAAGTTGTATACCATGCTAGATTAATTTATCTACACTTAGATGGTTGTAGGAAAGTTGTATACCATGCTAGATTAATTTATCTATACTTAGATGATTGTAGGAAAATTGTATACCATGCTAGATTAATTTATCTACACTTAGATGGTTGTAGGAAAGTTGTATACCATGCTAGATTAATTTATCTACACTTAGATGATTGTAGGAAAGTTGTATACCATGCTAGATTAATCTATCTATACTTAGATGGTTGTAGGAAAGTTGTATACCATGCTAGATTAATTTACCTACACTTAGATGGTTGTAGGAAAGTTGTATACCATGCTAGATTAATTGTAGGAAAGATGTATACCATGCTAGATTAATTTACCTACACTTAGATGGTTGTAGGAAAGTTGTATACCATGCTAGATTAATTTATCTACACTTAGATGGTTGTAGGAAAGTTGTATACCATGCTAGATTAATTTATCTATACTTAGATGATTGTAGGAAAGTTGTATACCTATGCTAGATTAATTTATCTACACTTAGATGGTTGTAGGAAAGTTGTATACCATGCTAGATTAATCTATCTATACTTAGATGATTGTAGGAAAGCTGTATACCATGCTAGATTAATCTATCTATACTTAGATGATTGTAGGAATGTTGTATACCATGCTAGATTAATCTATCTACACTTAGATGGTTGTAGGAAAGTTATATACCATGCTAGATTAATTTATCTATACTTAGATGATTGTAGGAAAGTTGTATACCATGCTAGATTAATCTATCTATACTTAGATGATTGTAGGAAAGTTGTATACTATGCTAGATTAATTTACCTATACTTAGATGATTGTAGGAAAGTTGCATACCATGCTAGATTAAATAAATAATCATGCTTAAGTTAGTAGGTAATGACATTCATGCTTAAGTTAGTAGATGTCATGCTAATTATTGTTCATGCTAAGTTAGTAGGCGACATGCTTAATTATTATTCATGCTAAGTTAGTAGATGTTCATGCTTAATCATTATTCATGCTAAGTTAGTAGATGTCATGCTAATTATTGTTTATGTTAAGTTAATAGATGACCATGCTAATGATTGTTCATGCTAAGTTAGTAGATGATCATGCTTAATCATTATTCATGCTAAGTTAGTAGATGTCATGCTAATTATTGTTCATGCTAAGTTAGTAGATGATCATGCTTAGATGATATCTATGCTTAAATAGTGTATGTTCGTACCTAAATATTGTTCAAGATCGAGCTAGAAGATACTCATGTTTAACAAATGCCATGTTTAGATTAAGGTAGGAATTAATCTACCATGCTTAGAATAAGTAGGAGTTATAATTCATGCTTAGGAATATTGTAGGTTAATGCTAATTATATATCCATGCTACAGGTTGAAGTAATAAGGAAAGAATCATGTTGAAATTGTAATGACAACTACCTTGTTGTAGTTAATGTTAGTAGGGAGCCCACGCATGCTTGAAGAGTATAGTGTAGCATCCTAATGGAATATTGAACGAACGCAGGTTCTATGTTGTTCTAGTTCGTTTTGAAAGGAAACCGTGAGTTCTAGTGTGTGAGGTTCAAATTAGAATTAGACCCTATCATGGGGACATTCCTCATCCGTAGGGGTAATAAGGATTGGGAAGATCACTAGTAATAGTTAGCTTGATAAAGGTTGTTATGTCGCCTTCGGTTTTTCATTGGTAGAATACCGATCATAGACTATTAGTAGATTTTTCTGTTGCTTCTAATAATAGAAGATCAAGTTTGCTAGTAAGCACGTTTGGTTGCTTCTAGGTTGATTACCTATTTGGTTGTTTGCATATGGTTGTGCTCGTACGTGGCTCTACAGGCCCGTATGTAGCTGTGGGTCTCATACGTAGTTTATTTGGCTCGTATGTGGTTGTTACTCGTATATAGCTTGTTAGCTAGTACACAGTTTGTTGTGCTCGTTTAGGGTGATATTACCACCCTAGGGGCTATCGACCATCAAGACATATGTTTTCTTACCCTTAAGGAACTGTGGAGGAGTCACTCCTTGTGTACCGTCGAATCTTAACCGGGGTAGGTTGATCGAGGACCGGAGTATAGACGGAATCCAAGTTCAGGGTAGTGGCATGCATGTATGTTCGCATTGCCAGGGTCTTGGATCGATAGGCCAGGAACCGGATCCTGAGGGATTCTGGTAAGTCTAGGTTGAGCAGCCTAGTAGAGTTGTCTTGCGAAGTCTAATTTAAAGCCTAGCATGTTGTGTTTATAATATTGTCATCCCTAGGACTGTTCGAGTCAGGGACATCATTAAGGTAGTGACTTATAAAGATCATTTTACTTAGACCCTTGCCGAAAAGAGAGGAGTTGGTTGTAGGGGGCGCCTTACAACCAACTTGTCCCTTGAGGCAGGCCTTAGGTGGTGATATTGGGTTGTACCTTCCCGTCAAAGGGATACGTACGGTGACGTCTCACGAGTTGGGAACACGAGTTGCGTATCTCGCACTGTTAATTCCTGAAGTATCGTGGTTGGGGGGTGCCACAGGATGCATGGTGCAGTCCTGTGCTTGCGAGACCCCGGGGGTGCCACAGGGTAGGCTTCGCGCTACCCTGCGCTTGCGAGACCCTACGATTTTGGATTTTGGAACGAAGCCCGATACACTGGGTTCGTCTGGTTTTTGAGTGAGGTCCGGTTAGCCGGGTAGCAGTGGCAAACATGGACACCACTGGCGGACTGCATTAGTGGGACTTGACCACGTCTGCAACCTCATTAGTCACGTTGTATCTGTCAGGAACAGGTTGTGTACAATTAGAATTCATAACTCGGGTTCAAATCTCTATATATGGAGAAACGGCTTGAGATGGGGTCGCATGTAGTATGGGTTGCATGTTGCTTCGGAGACTCGCTGACATTAGAATAGGAAGCATCCTAGTTCTAGTCAAATATCGCATTAGAGTCTAGTCATAGCACTCACGAACACTTAAACTACACCAACACCATTGCCATGTTTTGTATGTTGTTTGGGAGATTCGCTGCTTTGTTATCAGCCTTTAAGCGTCAGTGAATACTGACGTCCCCACTTCCATAGGTACTGGATTGCCGAAGTACAAGGGCGAGATTCAGGAGGACTCAAGGCAAGAAAAGCAAGGAGTTAATGTCATATTTCGTTCTGCTGTAATATGTGTGTTGATTATCTATTAGTTGAAAAGTACTTAAGTGAGAGTTACCAAGTGTTGTTCTTCATTCCTTGTACTATGATGTAAGATGTTGACGGTTGTAATACTTGAAAATGTAAAGGTAATATTGTAACTCTATTGTAAGGTATTGTAGTTGTATAAAATTCAGACTTGTAATACATTGGGTGTTGAATAAAAAGTTTTAAATTCTCCTGGTTTTTCTGTATATTGTGACTAATTGAAGAAAATGTCTTGGCTCGTGTCTCGGTTTTTCCAGTATTGGAAAGCGGGGCACTACACTTCTTAGCCTCATCCATCACTAATTCCGGAGCATACCTAGAGAGCTGAGTAAACTTGGTCTCGTACTTTCTCACTGACATGCTGCCTTGCTGTAGTGATAGAAATTCCATAGCCTTCTTCTCTTGGACGTCGGAGGGGAAATAGTGACTGCGAAATTCTTCCAGAAATTCCTCCCAGCTAAGCACTATGCCTCCCATTGTCCTCTTCATCGACTGCCACCAAACAGCCGCATCCTTCTCAAGTTGCAGAGTCGCCAACTTGACCTTACTGCCTTCAGGGGTCTCCAACACTTCAAAGATTGTCCCCACTTGACGAATCCAGTTGTCAGCCGCATCAGGGTCTGACTTTCCATCGAATACAGGTGGTTTCATTCGTTTGAACGATTCCACTAGTTTAATCGCTTCGGGCACCGGATTCGCAGGTCCCCTTCCTTGGTTCTGATTCATAGCCACGGCGTTGAGCGTCTGATAGACCCTCGCAAGTTCTGTTTCTAGATCCAGACCTTCACCATTTCTAGCTCCTCTTCTAAACATATTCTGATGCAAAAAGATCCATTAAATTCGAAGTATAAGACATGAATTTTAAATCGACTTGCATTTCATTAAATTCCAAACTTTATACATTCGAATTGATAAATATTTCTTGACATCAGAATGAAAACAGTAGAAGCTACAACAGTCTAACTCCTATGGCTCCTCTTCGCTTCTCGAAGTTCTCCCCGTAGTTCATCAACTTCATCCTTCAGCACATCTGTCAGATTCTTCCTCTTCTCGAGTTCCCATATACGATGACTGAGAACAGAATAGTCGTCCTTCCGCTTTGCCAGCTGAGCCTCCAATAATCCGACTCTCTCTCGCAGTGTCTCTACCTGCCTCTGAAGAGAAGTCACAAGACTATTCGGAACTGGTTTTTCTTCTTCGTCAGAAGAAGAGTCATCAGATGAATCCGGAGGTGGGGTAATCTCGCGGGATTCAGGCCATTCTTCTCCGTCAGAATCTGCTTGCCCTAGGTAGTACTCGTCCTCGGAATCTGCCTGTCCAGGATGGTACTCTTCCTCAATGATATGCCAGTTGTCATCTCCAGCAGGGTCGAAGTGATCAGCCATCTTAGAAATAGAGAGGAAGAAGCATAAGTCATAGAGCAACACAAATGTAAGTCACTTACATTTAAATCTCTAGACTCAAACACACACTCTAATGTCCACTTCTAGGGTGTCGTTCCTTATAAATTTGTACAAGTGTGAAAGCGTGGCTCTGATACCACTCTGTAACACCCCGAATCCCAAATACACTGAATTCGAGATGTTCTACAGGATCTTTTCGCTTCCTTTAGTACAATTTTACAAGGAAATTTGAACTTTTCACTTTACATCAGAGTTTACATGAATACATTACAATTTACACTGCACAGCGGAAGTAAATTTTATAATAATGAAACGAATGTACAACAACATTGAATAATCTTAAAGTATCTGTTCTTCTTTAATCTTTATCAAGCCATTTACCTGCATATAAGACTGTGGGTACGTCAGTTTATTCAACCGACGATCATTATACACGGCCATCCTCTCTATGCCGGAAATAGTATAACTTATTTTCCATATTTAGCAAACACAAACTTGTCACATATCAAACTAAAAGGACTACCCTATTGATGTCGTGTTGTGATTGTGCACTTAGTCCTTAATGCAGTTTATTTATGTTACAGACACTAATGCGCACTTGTTCGGATTCTATGCATCCCATATTACATAGGCCCGAGGGCAAGCCCTTAATGGTTCTTCATCTTTGTAGGGTTCAATCCCTCGCCATGACTTAATCTACTACTGTAATTACGGTAGGTATCTTAGATGTTCTATGATCTACGAGCCCATGTCCAGGCAGCCTGGAGGGGAATTCCATGCACTGACACGACGCATCGAGCAGGCAACCTATGGACAATTCAGCCTCCGCCATGGAACAATGGCACCACCCATAGCCACTCAAACATCCCACAAGCGTCTCCACCGGGACGATAATTCTGGAGTAGTGCCCACGAAATGTCTTAACGCATCAAGCGGGCAGCCTGTGGATCACTCTCACACCACTAATCCGATGGCCCTCATACTCGTGTTTTTCTCCTACTTTTATCACGTCTCCACTATGTACTAATCCTTATTTTTTATCAAAATCATGAACAAAAATCAAAGCTCTAGAGTTAGCCTCTCCACTAAACCGGACTTATTCATTCATTCAAACATGACCAACCTTGGTCTTTCTTTTCAATTTTCATTTCATTTATTTCCAAATGCCGGGGGAGACTTAGCTACTCTTTTTGTTTCAATTTTCAATTCACAATTTCCAATTTGAGCATTTCCAACTCATAAATTTCCATGTTGAGTTATCATACTCGATAGTAATTCTCTTTTCCAATCATGATTTCTAATTCGTTCAAATAGTCCATAACTATACATGGAATTCATATGCTTTATCAATTATTAATTTCACTTTGAAATTCACATCACTAACGAATATTCACATTTCACATTTTTCACACTATTCTCAAATGAGAATAAATTGCATCATATCACACAATATAATTTCTTTTTGCCACATTAATTTTCTAATCCTTCATTTCAAATCATTTTTGCAAGATACAATTTCACAAAGAATATCAATGTAGACTATAGTTCTATTTACTCATTTAGTCACAAATTATACTTTACTTTATGTAAATCATTCCCAAATTATTTTTATAAAGTCCCATATAATTTTAGAAGAATAGTCATATTTTTCTCATAATTTTTTGATAATTAAAAACCCCAAAAAAATGTTTTTCAATCTTGCCGAGGGCAAGATTCGAACCCAGAACCACGGAGAACACAGCCGACAGCACAAGCCACTAGGCCGGAGGTGCCAGGCATCATAAGTATGGCTGAGAGCATTAAATGCTCTCGGCTGCAGTTGATTTTGTTTTTAAAAAAAACTGAACGAAATATATGTTGCCCACGGGATTCGAACCGCAGACCTCTGAGAAACAGGCCGCGCGCTCCAACCACTTGGGCTACGTGCTCAGGTTGTCAAGTTTAGTTCGAAATTCTTTTTAAAACCATTCTCTCTGTTATTCAAAAACGTTCGATATTCAACAAGTCTTCTTTTGATTTTGCTTTCATAAAAATTACTGTATAATGTCCAGGTTGACAAATATCATCATAAACTATATCCAGTATGAAAAATAATTTTTTTGTAACAATTAAAACATATTTTTCATATAATTAATTCGAAATATGAACTATCACTACCACAATTCTTCTCTTTTCGACATTTCTTCGCAATTAGCATTCTAATCTCTTTATCAATAAATTTCACATTGATTCTCTGTCTTTAATCATTTACCCAACATACAAACTCATATTTTACCTTATTCATGCCCACATTAACACAAAAAGATCTATTTAACACATGAAATAGCATTATCAATCTACTAACTTTTGTGTGTAATTCTTGATGGTAATAAATGTGTTTTAATCAATCAATCAATGATTCTAATCAATTCACATACAACTTAAATATTAGAACCACATATAAAATTGCATATCCACATTCAATCATTCAATGGGTTATTTTTTTCCTAATTAAAGTGTACTATTCTTAATTTCTTTCATGGTTCATTCATTCATATCTAACATGCATTTCTAATTTAGAAATATGGAGAATCTACCAACCTCAAATGGAGAGACAAACACAATTAGCAACTTCCTAAACAAAAGTCCTTGCAACCGAATGCTTCTCCTCCTAGATGCGCGCACACGAACCTCCAAACACACCCAAAACCGAACACTTCTAAGCCAAAACCGAGAGCACTCCTTGATGCCGGCCTCCTCTTCTCCTTGGTGTTGCAAGCACAATCCCACACACTCTCAATCTTTTAACTCACACAATCACTAAGGTATTTGAACTATAGGTTTGGAAGAGAATAATTTGGCACAAGAAAAACTAGCCATGGGGCGGGGGGGGGGGGGGTATTTATACCAAAAATCAAAGAGAATGGAGGGCTAGGATCAATTGGTTGGTTATAAGATGGAGGGCTAAGATGAAAGTAGGAGTTGCAATAACTACCCACAACCAAGTAACCACCAAGCATGATCACCACTAAAATTTTGATTTTCCCTCCCAAAAGATTACAACCGGCCATGGGAAGTGCATTTGCACGTGTACGTGTAGTGCACGTGCATGCACTTGGTCTTCATTTAAAAAAATTTGTACATTTTATTTATAAAAATAAACTTTAATTTTGTATTCTACATTACAAGTCATATTAAAAAACAAATTAACTAATGGGCTTTAGTTTAATGGGCCAAAATAATTATTATAAAATAATAAATTAAATTAACTTTGGGCTTTTAAAAGAAAAGGCTTTTTGTCTAATTGAAAGAAGGCTTTGTGAAAATAATTTAAAAGCACATTTTTAAAAATCCATACTCATCATAATGGAAATAATCATAACACTTAATTCAACCAAAATATTGCATGTGCACACTACGTGCAAAATAAATAATTTTTTATTAAATGAAAAATCAGGGCATTATAGTTTATACTCCGGAGGGATGGTGAACCCTTTCCTGATCCGGAGGAGATCCCGCTCGGATAGCACCGATGCAAGATCATCCACCTCGGTGACCTCCCTCATAAGTCACCGAGCGACCGACGATCGCCTTACTCAGGAGATCGCCGCTGTACTATCTTATCCTGGCATGACCGGACAGCAGGCCGGGCATCCGACCCGACTCGGGGGCTTGTCTCTCAGTCTCCACAATCTCCTCGACTATCGAAGACCAGGCCACTACTCTCTTCTTCTCCTCGGTCGCAGACGACCCTACTACCTCCTTCCCCTTTCTATGCCTCATTACTTCCCCCCTCTCCTCAGCACTTCGGCCTCCCGAGGACGATGCCTCACTTCCCGAGCTCACTCTTGACATCTCGAATAAATATCTAAGGCAAAATGGACTGACCTTGATGTGACATAGCTTTGAAGTGACGTTCAAGGTCGGAAATAGTTCGCTGAAAATCGTCTGGCCCACGCGACAGCTAGCACAACCGCCTTGGAGCGCAAATCGCAGCTAGCAGAGCAAATCGAGAGCAAAAGTAAAAACTTGGGAGTAAAAGTGAGAAATGAGCTAAGGGGTGAGGGGGGGGTGAGAACTTATAGCCAAGAAAGCGACTGTTGGGCTTTCGAAACGTTTTATGGCCCACTAAGGGAAGGCAAAATGACAAAACAGGGAAAGCTGCGACATTCCAAGGAAAAGGCTCGTCGGTTCGCTTAACACCACCACTCGACGACCCGTGGCTCGCCGAGCCACAAGGCAATCTGACGAGGTGCCGAGGTACCGACCTCCACATATGGGAAAAAATACCGCCGAGCCAGTTTCACAGTCAGATTGTCTCAAAATTCGCGTCAAAACATGATGGACGGCTCAGATCATGCCACACCCACAAAAAGATAAGATAATATTTTCTCGTGATCTGAACCTCCAACTTCGTGATACGCACCATGATGAACGCCTCGGATCTCACCACGTGGATTGAAGACTCGATCCGAGCTCCTATTTCACCGGAGCACTCGATCGAGCTACCGAGCCACCATCCTCCCGAACCGAGGTGATGAGGTACTGACCTCCACATATGAGGAAAAATACCGCCCAGCCAGTTTCACTGTCAGATTGTCTCAAAATTCGCATCAAAACCTGATGGACGGCTCAGATCACGCCACGCCCACAAAACGACAAGATAATATTTTCTCGTGATCTGAACCTCCAACTTCGTGATGCACGCCATGATGAATGTCTCGGATCTCACCACGTGGTTCGAAGACTCGATCCGAGCTCCTGATTCACCAGAGCGCTCGGTTGAACCACCGTGCCACCATCCTCCCGAACCGAGGTGACGAGTTCAGAATTTTGGAAATCAAAATCACGATGCATAAACCGAGCTACTGGGGGTAGAGGCCGAGCTGCCGAGCCACCAGATTGCTCAGCTAATCCACCGAGCGACGGGGGCGAAGGACGAGCTACAGAGTCACCGAGCCTCACATTTGAAGAAAAATGGAACCGACCTGCCTCATCCCTTGGATCTTGTCAAAAAACATGCTAGAACACGATGGACGGCTCAGAACATGCCACGTCCGCAAAACGACAAGATAGCATTTTTTGGGATTTATGCCATAATGGACGCTTCGGATCGTGCCATGTAGCTCGGCAGTCGCTACCCGCCGACCCACTGAGCTACTGAGGATACGAGCTGAAGTGACAAGGAACCGACCCTCACATTTGAAGAAAAATGGAGCCGACCTGCCTCAGCCGTTGGATCTTGTCAAAAAATGTGCTAGAACACGATGGACGACTCAGATCATGCCACGTCCAAAAAACGACAAGATAGCATTTTTTTGGGATTTGCGCCATAATGGACACTCTGGATCGTGCCACGTAGCTCAGCAGATCGCTATGCGCCGATCCACTGAGCTACCGATGATCCGAGCCGAGGTGCCGAGATGCCGACCCTCGCTGTAACGCCCCGATCTCCCCGTTGCTGGGAAACCGTGACACATGCCAAGATCTTTCCTTCAATTAGTCTCGAGACACAGAAAAATTGAAAAATTTAAAAACTTTTCTTCAACACAGAGTTACTATGCAGTAATTACAAATATCAGTTTGTAATACCAAACTGTACTGCCTGCCCCTTTTCTTTTCTTTTTGACTCCAAAATCAATTCTTCCAATTTCTATATCACTTTAAACATAAACTAAACTAGTTATGTTTCAAAGAAAATTTGGGCAGAGTCTCCCTTGTATTTTTTGCCCAAAACACAGAAAAGCTTACGGAATTTTGCTCTAAATTCCGTAGCTTACATCACAGGCAATAATAATATGGGCTCCCCAGGCCAAAATGAGCACCATCACACAGGCAATATATATATATGCTCTGGGGGCCAAACTCATAACGGTTTAACAAATATCAATTAAAAAGCATAAATCCTTT
Source organism: Hemerocallis citrina (assembly GCA_017893485.1). Lineage (NCBI taxonomy): Eukaryota > Viridiplantae > Streptophyta > Magnoliopsida > Asparagales > Asphodelaceae > Hemerocallis > Hemerocallis citrina. The sequence continues at coordinate 174,442,359 of CM030361.1, forward strand.
TGAAAACGTAGTAAGTTTTTAGAAAATAACCTGTAAAAACCTACCACGACGCCCGGCACTCCACAACGAAATGGGTACGGGTCCAAACCATATCCTGCTGCCTCACACTATACTCTTCATAATCATCCTCATACTTATACATCAAAAATACAATTTAAAGCATAAATCTTTACTATTTACAATTAAAACATAATAATGAATTATAACTGGAACTCCACTCCACGGAACCTGTACCTACACCTCACCTCTGCACTGCTGAGGACCTGTAACAGTAGGGACCTAGGGTAGTCCAGGGACTCCCTAACCCCCAAACACTAAGGGGTTAGCCATTTCTGGTGTGAGTATAATTTATTAAATAAGTAAATAAATTAAACTTACAAGTAAAAACATAACGAACTCACAATTTCCAAGATAAACAAATCTTACTTGACATCTGAATATGTAAACATCATAAATGAGATTTTACATCAAATACTCTCTGAGTCATCACCTGTATGTATATCTATACCCGCTCATAACATACTTATATTTAGTAACCATTTGAATAACCACTCATAATACAATATTGATTTTGTTTCCTTATCTCACGTATCACATCATAAACATATGCCTTCATCCTCATACTACCACATTCATTCATGTCCAACCTAACATCTCATTCACCTTACCATTTACTTGCATTTTATCACAATACACCCCATATCCCAACATAGTTTGGTAATAACACAATCACATCCCAAGCCCATAGCTTGGTTATTAATCTACTCCAACTATCACACTCACAATTTATCTCGAATGGAAAGGACACGTGTACATATAATTTGTGCCAGTGTATGTTATGACTTAACTCTACTGCAAATTACCAATACAATGATACTCTTATTCTAATGCAAGATTACTAATGCGATGATGCTCTTATTCTAATGCCAGATTTACTAGTGCGATGATGCTCTTATTCTAATGCCAGCAAGTCTCCGAAGCAACATGCAGCCCATAAATACATGCGCCCCATCTCAAGCCGTTTCTCCATATATAGGGATTTGAACCCGCGTTATGAATTTCTAATTGTACACAACCTGTTCCTGACAGATACTACATGACTGATGAGGTTGCATACGTGGTCAAGTCCCACCAATGCAGTGGGCTCATGGTGTCTATGTTTGCCACTACCACCCGGTACACCGGACCTCACTCAAAAACCAGACGAACACAGGGTCTTCCGAACCCATAACTCATAGACCCCAATCTATGGCCTGTTCGCTTCCCTCTGGCCAAGGACCCGACGAAGTTCCGGGGTCCATCCCCCTAGCTTCGCCGCCTTATCATGGCACTTCAGGAATTAACAATCAAGATACGCAACCCGTGCTCCAAACTCGTGCGAAGACACCGTACGTATCCCTTTTGACGGGAAGGTACAACCCCATATCACCACCTAAGGCCTGCTTCGAGGGACAAGTTGGTTATAAGGCGCTACCTACAACCAACTCCTCTCTTTTCGGCAAAGGGTCGAAGTAAAATGATCTTTATAAGTCACTACCTTAATGATGTTCCTAACCCTGAACAATCCTAGGAATGACAACATTACACAACATGCTAGGTCTTAGATTAGACTTCGCAAGATAACTCTATTCGGCTGCTCAACCTAAACTCACCAGAATCCCTCAGGATCTGGTTCATGGCCTATCGATCCAAGACCCCGGCAATACGAACGTATTCGCATGCTACTATCCTGAACTTGGATTTCGTCACACTCCGGTCCGCAATCAACCAACGGTTAAGATCTGACAGCACCCGCGAAGTGACTCGTCCACAGTCCCTTAGGAGTAAGCTAAACACACGTCTTGATGGTCGATAGCCCTAGGACAATGATATTACCCTAGACAAGCACAACAAACTGCGTATTAGCTAAGAAGCTACATACGAGTAACCAAAAACACATACGAGCTAAATAGCTACGTATGGGACCAACAGCTACATACGGACCAGTCGAGCCGCGTATGAGACAACAACATGCATACGAGCCAAATAAGCTCCGTATGAGACCAACATCTACATACGGGCCAGTCGAGCCGCGTATGAGACAACAACACATACAACAACCATACAGGTAATCAAACCTAGAAGCAATCAACTGTGCTTACTAGCAAACTTGATCCTCTAAAATTAGAAGTAACAAAAGAATCTACTATAATCAACTTAGCATGGGTTTCTTCTAAAATCAACTCATCATGGCATACCTACTATAATCGACTCAACATGAGTTTCTTTCTAAAATCGACCCAAACATGATATTCTACTACAACTTAACCATGGGTTTCTTTCTACAACAATTCAAGCATGGATCTAATACAACTCAAGCATGGTAGTCCTACTTACTAACTCAAACATGATAAGTCAACTAGAATGTCACATGGGTTCCTTTTTTTTTTGACATAGACAACACTCATCTTTATGCTATTCTCTCAAGTTCTACCATTCATACTTTTTATAGGATCCCTTTGATCCATAAATTTTTATATCAATACTTTAGTTTATTCGAACTTCTTCAAAACATCAAAATACGTATATAAACCATACACCCATATTTTGATATCCCCATATGCATATACGTTATTCAAACATCTTTAATCATCAATACGTAAATAAATCATACTCACATATATCTTTAAACCACGAAAATATATATATATATATATATATATATATATATATATATATATATATATATATATATATATATATATATATAACTCACCATTATCTTTAAACCACGAAAATATATAAATAATATAACTCACATATTCTTTAACCCACAAAATATATTAATATACTAACTCACACATATCTTTAAACCATAAAATACACAAATATATAAACAAACTAACTCACATATTCATCAACCCACAAAATATATAAATATACTAACTCACTATATTTCTATAATCAAAATACATATAATAAATTAGTACTCACATATATCTTTAACACACCTAAAACACATAATAAATTAACTCACCATTTTCCGCGAAGATCCGAAGCGCCATGCCACTTCGCCTCCAAAGTCGCAATATATCCTATCATCAATTTTTCAAGGCAATTAAACTCAAATAATTCAAACCCATCATAAAGCTAATAACACTATCTCAAAATATCACACAAGCAGCGCTTGGGATATACACGTGCGATGCACGTGATAATCTATTGCTTACGGTATTTTCATTCCCAATTAATTACTAAAATCACCCCCAATTAATCTAATAGTCCAACTACAATTTCTATTACTATACGAGAATTAATCCATACCCATATAGTTCTCTTTTACAAACCCAAAACCCCAATTTACTAATAACTTACAATCTCTCCAACAATCCACTAATTTCTCATATCTACAATTTCCAACATCTCTAAATCTCTATACAATAATATTCCTACTCAATAAAAATAAACCCAACTAACTTTTATACAATAAAATAGTTAGGGTTTTACCTTCCGAAATCCAATCGAAAATTCGACAACACCACCATGTAGAGAATCCCTCCATTAATCTAACCCTCAACTTAATTCGAAATTGACGAAGGAATGGAGGTGGATTTTGAGGTGGGGAAGGACCGTCGATGGGTTCGTTTGGGTTTGTTTTGGGTTCGGAATGGAAGGGGAAGGGAAGGAGAAGATGAAGGAAGGTGGGGGGTCGGGGCTCCTTCCGATCATGGCTGGCGTGCGAACGGGAGGAGGAGGGGAGGAGTAGGTCGGGGCTTCTTTGCGTCAGCATTGAACAAGAAGGGAGAAGGAAGGAAAGATAAGGGAACGGGAGTGGGGGTCGGTCGGTTGGAAAGAGAAGGGAATGGAGAAGGAGAAGGAGTGGGGGAAGCCGGGGAGGGGGTTTCATGGGTTTGGGTTCGGAACCGGGAAGAAGAAGAGAAGGAAGAAGAAGAAGGGAAGGAGAGGGAGTTGGGTTTTCTTTGGTTGGGAGTGAATGGGAGGGGGAAGAAGTAGGGGAAGGAGAAGAAGTGGGGGGAGCCGGGGGGGGTATTATCTGGGTTGGGGTGGAACCGGTCGGGAAGGGAGAAGGAGAAGGAAGGAGAAGGAGAAGGAGAAGGAAGGGGTTTTTTTGTAAAAATATAATAAGTAGATAGATAAATAATGTAAAGGAATTATTACATATAAGCCCCCTAGTTCTCAATACATTCTAAATAAAACCCAACTCTCTACTTTAATATTATAAACAATACAAAAATACATTAAAACTACTTCGTAATAATCCGTATAAAAATAATTTAATTTTGAAAATAATAATAAAATAAAATAGACAATATATTAAAATAATTTTTATCAGAAAATCCATGATCGCGCGAAATTCTCAATCGCGCACACATTTCGATGCAAAATAGCCATATGCTATTTTTCGGGTCGTTACATTACTCCCTCCTTAGAATCGTTCTGTCCTCAGAACGCTGCTAGTGGAGAGGAAGACAACCACAAACATCAATGGTTCACGAGACATTTTTCCGAACCATCTCCGGTTCCTCGAGTGACATTCTCGAAAATTGGTCTTCTACCAAGTTGAACTATTGTCCTTCAGTCTTCTGGACAGACCCACTATGAATTTAATGCTGACACTCCTCTGCTCCTGCTCTGGAGTAGACACTGGCTGCATTACCTTGCTCTATCCTTGTCCACAAGTGATGTTGATTTTCTCCTTGATTACGACTTCTATTAGTTGGTGCCCACTCCCTCCTTAGAAAGGACGAAGTCACACATTGCCGCTTCAGTCCCTGAGTCACTCCTCTTGGTGACCTTGTTGAATTGTTAACATGATTGCCCTCTGTCTGAGCGATATCTCCTCCTGGGCGTGCTCCTAGTGGTTGATTAATCATAAGCTGATCTTGGAAAACCCTGCTGCTTCAGTGCTTCAATCCCTGCATTTCCTGCCTAAGCCTTCTGACTTGCTCACTTGGACTCGGTTGCAACTCCCATCGTGTCAAAATTGAGCTCTAAACTTGAGTAATCACTCTTAAACTGGCTTACTTGATCTCATCATCTTATCTCCTTGCTTCTTTCACGATCTTTGGCTGAGGTCAATCCTTCACTTATCTCGATCTTTTGCAGTTCAGTTGCCACTCCCTCCTTAGAATAGGGCATGGCCTATGATCATTACTTCAAACTTCCAGGATTCTCTCCTGTAATTTGCTCGAAGCTGATGCTCCAGATGGTGTATTCAACCAAATCAAATCCAGAGTTGCCTCCCGCACACAACTCAACTCTTGAAAAATAGTTCGGACAAAAGAATATGATGAACCACAATTGAACAAAACAGTTGTATGGATTCCATATATATATAAATCCAACTGGCTACGAAAGTGTTTCATCATACGTTACTTCTTAGTTCAAAATGACTTCCAGAAATACAACTTTTAAACTTAGTTGCAGTTCTATAGGTACATACCGGTACTAGCACTCCTGCCTTCTACAGCTTGCTGGTAGCAGTTGCGAACTCTACCCTTGGTGAACAGGCTCCTTTCCTTTATTGTTCATCTTCGAGGTTGATCTGCCGTTCCTCCGGTGAAGTTGGGGAATATCTGGTCGGATACGACCAATCCTTCCACATTCGTAACATGTACGGGTATCTATCTGAGTGACCTTCCTCGAACACTGGTTCTTGAGATGACCATGCTCACCACATAAAAAACAACTTCCTAAGCTTCCTCACTTCCCGATGTATGCTGGCTGTGCCGCTATGTGTTGATCCACACTTTGTCCATGCGGCGATGAAATCTCCTGAGGCTCTGCGCTCAAGATCATCGAAATTCTAGCGATATCGGTCCACTCTCTTCCATCAACACCTTCTCAGTTAGGACATCCTCGAACACCATTCATGTGGTTAAAGGATGGTAACACATACACTAGGATTAGTCCAGATATAGAAAAATTATAAAACATAAGTTGAAGGAACCAACAATATGAATTATAACTATCTACAACTAGCTAAATCCCGACTCCTAAAGGGCATTCAAGTTTAATTTTCCTACTGTGTTGGACTGTAAATTGAAGTCAGCTCTGATACCATCTGTAACGCCCCGATCTCCCCGTTGCTGGGAAACCGTGACACATGCCAAGATCTTTCCTTCAATTAGTCTCGAGACACAGAAAAATTGGAAAATTTAAAAACTTTTCTTCAACACAGAGTTACTATGCAGTAATTACAAATATCAGTTTGTAATACCAAACTGTACTGCCTGCCCCTTTTCTTTTCTTTTTGACTCCAAAATCAATTCTTCCAATTTCTATATCACTTTAAACATAAACTAAACTAGTTATGTTTCAAAGAAAATTTGGGCAGAGTCTCCCTTGTATTTTTTGCCCAAAACACAGAAAAGCTTACGGAATTTTGCTCTAAATTCCGTAGCTTACATCACAGGCAATAATAATATGGGCTCCCCAGGCCAAAATGAGCACCATCACACAGGCAATATATATATATGCTCTGGGGGCCAAACTCATAACGGTTTAACAAATATCAATTAAAAAGCATAAATCCTTTTGAAAACGTAGTAAGTTTTTAGAAAATAACCTGTAAAAACCTACCACGACGCCCGGCACTCCACAACGAAATGGGTACGGGTCCAAACCATATCCTGCTGCCTCACACTATACTCTTCATAATCATCCTCATACTTATACATCAAAAATACAATTTAAAGCATAAATCTTTACTATTTACAATTAAAACATAATAATGAATTATAACTGGAACTCCACTCCACGGAACCTGTACCTACACCTCACCTCTGCACTGCTGAGGACCTGTAACAGTAGGGACCTAGGGTAGTCCAGGGACTCCCTAACCCCCAAACACTAAGGGGTTAGCCATTTCTGGTGTGAGTATAATTTATTAAATAAGTAAATAAATTAAACTTACAAGTAAAAACATAACGAACTCACAATTTCCAAGATAAACAAATCTTACTTGACATCTGAATATGTAAACATCATAAATGAGATTTTACATCAAATACTCTCTGAGTCATCACCTGTATGTATATCTATACCCGCTCATAACATACTTATATTTAGTAACCATTTGAATAACCACTCATAATACAATATTGATTTTGTTTCCTTATCTCACGTATCACATCATAAACATATGCCTTCATCCTCATACTACCACATTCATTCATGTCCAACCTAACATCTCATTCACCTTACCATTTACTTGCATTTTATCACAATACACCCCATATCCCAACATAGTTTGGTAATAACACAATCACATCCCAAGCCCATAGCTTGGTTATTAATCTACTCCAACTATCACACTCACAATTTATCTCGAATGGAAAGGACACGTGTACATATAATTTGTGCCAGTGTATGTTATGACTTAACTCTACTGCAAATTACCAATACAATGATACTCTTATTCTAATGCAAGATTACTAATGCGATGATGCTCTTATTCTAATGCCAGATTTACTAGTGCGATGATGCTCTTATTCTAATGCCAGCAAGTCTCCGAAGCAACATGCAGCCCATAAATACATGCGCCCCATCTCAAGCCGTTTCTCCATATATAGGGATTTGAACCCGCGTTATGAATTTCTAATTGTACACAACCTGTTCCTGACAGATACTACATGACTGATGAGGTTGCATACGTGGTCAAGTCCCACCAATGCAGTGGGCTCATGGTGTCTATGTTTGCCACTACCACCCGGTACACCGGACCTCACTCAAAAACCAGACGAACACAGGGTCTTCCGAACCCATAACTCATAGACCCCAATCTATGGCCTGTTCGCTTCCCTCTGGCCAAGGACCCGACGAAGTTCCGGGGTCCATCCCCCTAGCTTCGCCGCCTTATCATGGCACTTCAGGAATTAACAATCAAGATACGCAACCCGTGCTCCAAACTCGTGCGAAGACACCGTACGTATCCCTTTTGATGGGAAGGTACAACCCCATATCACCACCTAAGGCCTGCTTCGAGGGACAAGTTGGTTATAAGGCGCTACCTACAACCAACTCCTCTCTTTTCGGCAAAGGGTCGAAGTAAAATGATCTTTATAAGTCACTACCTTAATGATGTTCCTAACCCTGAACAATCCTAGGAATGACAACATTACACAACATGCTAGGTCTTAGATTAGACTTCGCAAGATAACTCTATTCGGCTGCTCAACCTAAACTCACCAGAATCCCTCAGGATCTGGTTCATGGCCTATCGATCCAAGACCCCGGCAATACGAACGTATTCGCATGCTACTATCCTGAACTTGGATTTCGTCACACTCCGGTCCGCAATCAACCAACGGTTAAGATCTGACAGCACCCGCGAAGTGACTCGTCCACAGTCCCTTAGGAGTAAGCTAAACACACGTCTTGATGGTCGATAGCCCTAGGACAATGATATTACCCTAGACAAGCACAACAAACTGCGTATTAGCTAAGAAGCTACATACGAGTAACCAAAAACACATACGAGCTAAATAGCTACGTATGGGACCAACAGCTACATACGGGCCAGTCGAGCCGCGTATGAGACAACAACATGCATACGAGCCAAATAAGCTCCGTATGAGACCAACATCTACATACGGGCCAGTCGAGCCGCGTATGAGACAACAACACATACAACAACCATACAGGTAATCAAACCTAGAAGCAATCAACTGTGCTTACTAGCAAACTTGATCCTCTAAAATTAGAAGTAACAAAAGAATCTACTATAATCAACTTAGCATGGGTTTCTTCTAAAATCAACTCATCATGGCATACCTACTATAATCGACTCAACATGAGTTTCTTTCTAAAATCGACCCAAACATGATATTCTACTACAACTTAACCATGGGTTTCTTTCTACAACAATTCAAGCATGGATCTAATACAACTCAAGCATGGTAGTCCTACTTACTAACTCAAACATGATAAGTCAACTAGAATGTCACATGGGTTCCTTTTTTTTTTGACATAGACAACACTCATCTTTATGCTATTCTCTCAAGTTCTACCATTCATACTTTTTATAGGATCCCTTTGATCCATAAATTTTTATATCAATACTTTAGTTTATTCGAACTTCTTCAAAACATCAAAATACGTATATAAACCATACACCCATATTTTGATATCCCCATATGCATATACGTTATTCAAACATCTTTAATCATCAATACGTAAATAAATCATACTCACATATATCTTTAAACCACGAATATATATATATATATATATATATATATATATATATATATATATATATATATATATATATATATATATATAACTCACCATTATCTTTAAACCACGAAAATATATAAATAATATAACTCACATATTCTTTAACCCACAAAATATATTAATATACTAACTCACACATATCTTTAAACCATAAAATACACAAATATATAAACAAACTAACTCACATATTCATCAACCCACAAAATATATAAATATACTAACTCACTATATTTCTATAATCAAAATACATATAATAAATTAGTACTCACATATATCTTTAACACACCTAAAACACATAATAAATTAACTCACCATTTTCCGCGAAGATCCGAAGCGCCATGCCACTTCGCCTCCAAAGTCGCAATATATCCTATCATCAATTTTTCAAGGCAATTAAACTCAAATAATTCAAACCCATCATAAAGCTAATAACACTATCTCAAAATATCACACAAGCATTTACAGAACGCTTGGGATATACACGTGCGATGCACGTGATAATCTATTGCTTACGGTATTTTCATTCCCAATTAATTACTAAAATCACCCCCAATTAATCTAATAGTCCAACTACAATTTCTATTACTATACGAGAATTAATCCATACCCATATAGTTCTCTTTTACAAACCCAAAACCCCAATTTACTAATAACTTACAATCTCTCCAACAATCCACTAATTTCTCATATCTACAATTTCCAACATCTCTAAATCTCTATACAATAATATTCCTACTCAATAAAAATAAACCCAACTAACTTTTATACAATAAAATAGTTAGGGTTTTACCTTCCGAAATCCAATCGAAAATTCGACAACACCACCATGTAGAGAATCCCTCCATTAATCTAACCCTCAACTTAATTCGAAATTGACGAAGGAATGGAGGTGGATTTTGAGGTGGGGAAGGACCGTCGATGGGTTCGTTTGGGTTTGTTTTGGGTTCGGAATGGAAGGGGAAGGGAAGGAGAAGATGAAGGAAGGTGGGGGGTCGGGGCTCCTTCCGATCATGGCTGGCGTGCGAACGGGAGGAGGAGGGGAGGAGTAGGTCGGGGCTTCTTTGCGTCAGCATTGAACAAGAAGGGAGAAGGAAGGAAAGATAAGGGAACGGGAGTGGGGGTCGGTCGGTTGGAAAGAGAAGGGAATGGAGAAGGAGAAGGAGTGGGGGAAGCCGGGGAGGGGGTTTCATGGGTTTGGGTTCGGAACCGGGAAGAAGAAGAGAAGGAAGAAGAAGAAGGGAAGGAGAGGGAGTTGGGTTTTCTTTGGTTGGGAGTGAATGGGAGGGGGAAGAAGTAGGGGAAGGAGAAGAAGTGGGGGGAGCCGGGGGGGGTATTATCTGGGTTGGGGTGGAACCGGTCGGGAAGGGAGAAGGAGAAGGAAGAAGAAGGAGAAGGAGAAGGAAGGGGTTTTTTTGTAAAAATGTAATAAGTAGATAGATAAATAATGTAAAGGAATTATTACATATAAGCCCCCTAGTTCTCAATACATTCTAAATAAAACCCAACTCTCTACTTTAATATTATAAACAATACAAAAATACATTAAAACTACTTCGTAATAATCCGTATAAAAATAATTTAATTTTGAAAATAATAATAAAATAAAATAGATAATATATTAAAATAATTTTTATCAGAAAATCCATGATCGCGCGAAATTCTCAATCGCGCACACATTTCGATGCAAAATAGCCATATGCTATTTTTCGGGTCGTTACACTCGCATACGAAGAAAAGAACTCGCCGAGCTACCCAGGCCGTCCGATCCTCCAGAAAACCGCGCTCAACTCTGATGGAGGGCCCAGATCGCGCCACGACGTAATTTGGTATTAAAAATCAATTTTTATTTATTAAAATCATTTTATTTATTTAAAAAATTGTGAAAAAATGATTACAAATTCGGAAAAATTAATTAAAAATTCTAGAAAATAATTATAAATTTGGAGAAATATTTTTGAGTATAATTATTGCCTAGAGTGGTTGATTAAGTCCCCCGAACGACGAATCAACACTTCGCGAAATTAAATAAGTGATCCGAAAAATAGATAAAAATTAAGGAAAAATGCCAGAAAACCAGCGCAACTAACTCAGAAAATCACCATACTGCCTCATACAAAGAATCAAAACCTCCTATTTGGACTCCGATACAACTCCTCAAGCCATCAAAACAGTTAAAATACTCCTCAAAGGCTGATCAAACTCAGTCTTCGGGAGTGGGGGGCTCATGATATGGCTAAAAATAGGGTTAAATCGGAGCCGTCCAAATCGGGCGCGAATCTCGAAGCCTGGGGGCAAAACGGTAATTTTACCAATAAATGGGTCTGAAGCGGGTACTGGGTCTTCTCTTGGGGAAATCCAATAACCCGCGAACGGTCCTATCACAACTGGATGCGGGTTTCAACCCGTAGCAAATCCGGTCCAACGGGATAGGATTAGGGTTTCTGATTAATCCTAATCAACGGTCCTGATTCGTATATATCCTTTCACTGGAAATTAGGGATTACATTCCTAATCTAATCCTAGGGATTACATTCCTGATCTGATCCCAAAGGTGGCTATAAATACCCTCCATCCACCACCATTAAGAGGTAATCAATCTTTTGCCAATTTACGCTCTCTCATAATCTTCCTGATTACTGACTTGAGCGTCGAAGGGTGCATCGTCGGGATTAACCCCGGTGTTTTGCACTTTTTGAAGGTCAACGGCGGGAGTCAGCGATTAAACTCCGGTGAAAGAAGTTAGGGTTTGATTATTCGGTTCCCCTAAGAATCTACAAATACTATCTGTTTGCCCCCGCTCTAGATTTAGCGGTAACATCTGTTAATTGGGTTTCAGTTTTTTTTTTTGTTTAATTTAATTAAGATCAATTTAGTTTAATTAGTTTAAACCCAATTAATTAAGATTAATTTCAAATAAAATAAAAAGTTAAAAAGTAATTTCAACTGCTTTCACTGTGTTGTTCATTCAAACAAAGCTAACTTTTCATGTAAAACTATTCTTGCTACAGTACATCTACATTCAACCAAAGTTATTTCAAGTAATCAAATCCAATTATTTACTTTCGCTAAAGTATTTCTCCCGTTTTTGATTTCTTTTACAACCAACCAAACCACCCCCTTTAAGTCTTTAAACCCATCTTCCTTGCGGCAATTAGTTCCTCCCATTTGTAATTTGTCTTTTCTTAACTAAATAAATAAAACAAACCAAGGTTTAGGTTGTAACTTGTAAGCGTGCTCTCCTCCCCCAAATCGTTGGGCTCTTGGGAATCAGAAATCGAGTAGGGAATGTAAGGGGATGGAGGCAGTGGTAGTTGAAGCTAGATAGAAGACTCTCCAAGCTAACTTTGCTGCTCCTGATCAGTATCTGATGCAGTTTGTTTTTGGGGGGTGGCTGCACCAGATGTGAGTTCTTCTCAATTTGTATTTTTGCAGAAGTTTCGGTACTGACAGTACGCCCGACCCTCAGCTGAGGGAACGGCTCGGGAGTAGGCGGGAGTGAGGTGGAGGTAGGATGCTCGGCTCAGACCTGGAAGCTTGGATCCGGAAGTCTCGTGTACCTGCACTCGGCCTAGGAACACCAGGGTCTGGACCCGTTTGGGGCCGGGTCTGGACCCGGTTGCCCGTAGGCCTGATGTGGCGGAAGCCCAGGAGGCTTAGGGCTGACCTAGCAGATCAGATGATCGGGGTGATGCGGATTTTGAGGGGATCCTGTGGCCCAGGAAGGGCCACGTCATCTGATCCATATCAGGACCCCCCCACTCTTGAAGGACTGGGTAATCCAGCCATATAGAAGTGGCTTTTTGCCTCTGTAGGAAGAGCGGGTTGGTGTGTACGGCGAAGAACGGGATCCATATCTTCCAGAAGAGGTCAGTGGGGTAGGATGAAGGGGATCCCCTATTGGAGTCACGAGGGGTGTCGGGTGCAGAAGCGTCGGAGCTCGGTTCGCCGAGCGTCGAGGGTCGATGGACGAGCCCCCTCACTTGTTGGAAAAGCAAGTGGGCGCCGAGACTTGCGGAGTAGGGGTCCTTCTTGCCGAGCGTCTAGGGTCGGTAGGCGAGCCCCCTCACTGGTTGGAAAAGCAAGGGGGCGTCGAGACCTGTGGAGAATGTGGTCTTCTTGCCGAGCATCTAGGGTCGGTAGGCGAGCCCCTCATTGGTTGGGGGATAATTTGGAGCTCGCGATGACATCCGAGCATTGATCCCGAGGTCGCTTGGCCGAGCGTAGGTGGTGGTAGACGATGCCCCTCACTTGTTGGAAAAGCAAGGGGATGTATGAGTCTGTATAGTAGGGGTCCTTGCCGAGCATCTAGGGTCGGCAGGCGAGCCCCTCACTTGTTAGGAGATAATTTGGGGTTTACGGTGACATCCGAGCGTCGAGGTCCAAGCAGTTTAGGAGAAACTTTTTGGGGCTCGCAGTGACATCCGAGCGTCGGCCCTGAAGCCTTCGAGGAAAACTTTTTTGGGCTCGCGGTGACATCCGAGTGTCGAGGTCTAAGCAGCTTAGGAGAAACTTTTTGGGGCTCACGGTGACATCCGAGCATCGAGATCCAAGCAAATTAGGAGAAACTTTTGGGGCTCGCGGTGACCTCCGAGCGTCGAGGTCCAAGCAGTTTGGGAGAAACTTTTTGGGCTCGCGGTGGCATCCGAGCGTCGAGGTCCAAGCAGTTTATGAGAAACTTTTTGGGGCTCGCGGTGACATCCGAGCGTCGAGGTTCAAGTAGTTTAGAAGAAACTTTTTGGGGCTCGTGGTGATATCCGAGCATCGACCCTGAAGCCGTTGAGAGAATCTTTTTGTGGCTCGCGGTGACATCCGAGCTTCGACCCTGAGCCTTTGAGAGAAACTTTTTGTAGCTCGCGGTGACATCCAAGCGTCCAGGTCCAAACAGTTTAGGAAAAACATTTTGGGGCTCGCGTTGACATCCGAGCGTCGACCATGAAGCCATTGAGGGGATCTTTTTGGGACTCGCGGTGACATCCGAGCGTCGAGATCCAAGCAGTTTAGAAGAAACTTTTTGGAGCTTGCGGTGATATCCAAGCTTCGACCCTAAAGCCGTTGAGGAAATCTTTTTGTGGCTCGCGGTGACATCCGAGCATCGATCCTGAAGCCTTTGAGAGAAACTTTTTGTGGCTCGCAGTGACATCTGAGTGTTGAAGTCCAAGTAGTTTTGGAGAAACTTTTTGGGGTTCGCAGTGACATCCGAGCGTCGACCCTGATGCCATTAAGGGAATCTTTTTGGGGCTCGCAGTGACATTCGAGCATCGATATCCAATCAGTTTAGGAGAAGCTTTTTGGGGCTCACGGTGACATCCTAGCGTCGAGGTCCAAGTAGTTTAGAAGAAACTTTTTGGGACTCGTGGTGATATCCGAGCATCGAGGCCCAAGCAGTTGAAAAAAACTTTTTGTGGCTCGCGGTGACATCCGAGCGTCGAGGTCCAAGCAATTTAGGAGAAATTTTTTGGGGCTCGCGATGACATCTGAGCGTCGAGGCCCAAGCAGTTGAGAGACTTTTTGCAGAAGGAACATGGGTGAATAAAGGTGAAGTACCTGGGAAGTTGACCCTGCACACCGAGCCGCCACGTTGGTCGGCAGAGCCGAGGGTAAGAAGGTATTTTTGCACTCTTAGTGACCGTTAGATCTTGATGATGAAGATCAGAAGGCCAGATCTTTTTGCATAATTTTGAGGAGTCCCGACTGCGCTTATAAATCCCCCTCCCCCCCACCCCACTTCTTCACTTTGCTTTCATCCTCTTCACAACAGAAATTTCCTTGCACACCACCGGCGACCAGTTTTCGTTGACCTTTGTGTTCTCCAGTGAAAAAGGTTAGTATTTTTGCTTTAAAATGTCACGGTCTCAGTCCGACTTCGAGGTAGGCACTTCAGGTCGCGGCGAGGAGGAGGTTTATTCGTCTTCGATATCATTTTCATCGGGTGACTTGCGCCCGGTAAAGGAGGAGGTTCTATCAGTAGGAGGGTCGGATAACGAGGGCGACGTAGCTTTTATAGTAGAGCCCTTGCAATCCTGTAGGCCGTGTAAGGAGCCTGCAGAGGAGGAGCACGAAGAGAGGGATCCCGAGGGAAAGGGGCTTGTGGAGGAGGAGAATGAGTCCGGGGAAGGAGGCCCAGAAGAAGGGGAGCAGGTCGTGGAGGGCAATGATCAGGAGGGGTCCGAGCAAGAGACTGAAAGTGGTAGTGACCATGGCGAGGTCGGAGGGACCGCAGAAGAGGTAGAGGAAGAAGAGATAGACCTCCCACCGTTGCCTCCTCTAGCGACCCCTTCCCCTGATAAGAAGGATCGCCCCCGAAGAAGGAAGAGGAAGTGGATACGGCCCGATAGTCCGACCGAGAAGGACAAGTAAGAGTATGGCTCCAGGTTTACGTACCACCATCTCTCTAGCAAAAATCCAGGGTCGATCAGGATGTACCCTGACGACGTGGAGGATCTTCTAGCGTATACCTCGCTGTTGAGGGAAGGGGGCCGGTCCATGATCAATGTAACGCCCCGAACTTCCTATATGGGAAATTCGAGACACGAGGCAGGACCTTTTCATTCAATTAGTCACAATACACAGAAACAGGAAAATTTTAAAACTTTTTATTAACACAATATTACAGACCGAGTGTTTCCATTAATACAATAATTTACATCAGAGTATACATGAATGAAAAAGATAAACATTGGGCTTTTCACTTGTAGATCATGCCTCGACTAGAGTCGTTTCGGTTCGTGATCTTGTATCCACAACCTATTAGAGTGGGGACGTCAATACATATACTGACGCTTAAGGGCTGATGACTAGCAGCGGATCTCCAAAAACAAACATATACAAACATGGTAAAATATGTCGGTGTAGTTTAAGTGTTCATGAGTGCAATGACTAGAATCTAATAAAATGTCAACTAAACTAGGATGCTCCTATTTTAATGCAAGCAAGTCTCCGGAACAGTATGCATCCCATACTACATACACCCCATCTCATGCCCTTTCTCCATATATAGGGATTTGAACCCACGTTATGCATTTCTAATTGTACACAACCTGTTCCCAACAGATGCAACGTGACTGATGAGGTTGCAGACGTGGTCAAGTCCCACTAATGCAGTCCGCTCATGGTGTCTATGTTTGCTTGCCACTACTACCCGGCTAACCAGACCTCACTCAAAAACCAGACGAACCCTCGGGGTTACCGCAACACAGGTTAGCTCGAAGCATCCCCTGTTGCCCTCTAACTCATAGACTATAATCTATGGCCTATTCGCTTCCCCAGCATAGGACCCGACAGAGTTCCCGGGGTCCAACCCCTTAGCTCCACCCGCCTTATCATGGCACTTCAGGAATTAACAGTGTGAGATACGCAACCCGTGCTCCCAACTCGTGAGAAGGCACCATACGTATCGCTTTAACAGGAAGGTACAACCCAATAACACCACCTAAGGTCGGTCCCAAAGAACGGGTTGGTCGTAAGGTGCCCCCTACTACCAACTCCTCTCTTTCTGGCAAAAAGGTTAAGTAAATGATCTTATAAGTCACTACCCTAATGATGTTACTACTCCTATGCAATCTTACATAGTTTCCAACTTAGATTAACACGGTCCAACTTGCAGTCCCTCGATCCAAGACTCTAGTAACGGGATCTCCCTCACTCATCCCTACCCCTAACTTGGATTCTATCAACACTCTCGGCCCACGATCAACCTACACCGGTTAAGATCCGTCGATGCCCGGGGTGAGATCTATCCATAGGCTCTAAGGTGGTAGGATGCAGTCTTGATGGTCGATGACCCCTAGGGTAATTAGAAGACCCTAGACTAGCTTTTTATCAAGCTAACAATTATTAGAACCTTCCAACCCTTATTACCATGAAATGAAGAGTGCTCACATGCTATGGTCCAATTTTAAATTAGAACCTCACCTGACTAGAGTCCATGGGTTCTTTTCCCAATTGAACTAGAACTACATGCAACTAGACTCTTGGGTTCTTTCTCAAGATTGAGCTAGAATCCCCTAGGACTAAATGCATGGGTTCTTTTGTCAATTAAGCTAGAACTTTCGTGATACTAGTCCCATGGGTTTCTTTTTGAAGTTGACTAGAACAACATAGAACATAGGTTCATTTCAATATTTAACTAGGATGCTACACTACCATTCAAGCATGTATGGGCTCCTTACTAACATTAACTACAACAAGGTAGTTATCACTACAATTACAACATGATTCTTTCCTATTACTTAACCTATAGCAATTTGAGCATGGTATACAATTGTAAGCATCAACCTACAACAACTAATCATGGTATATAACATAATTATCAACTCACAACAATCCAATCATGGTATATAACATAATCATCAACCCACAACAATCTAATTATGGTATATAACATAACCATCAACCCACAACACTCTTAAGTATGAATACGATTTAAGCATGCACTTATAACAAGCTTAAGCATGAATAATTACTATAATTTAAACATGAAGCTTTACTATAATTCAAGCATAATTTAACTTAAGCATGAATGGTTACCACAACATAAGCATGCATGTTAGCTTAACATGAATATCCATTTACTTTGCCATGGATATTTACTACACTTTTAAGCGTGAGCTATCTACCACATCCTTAAGCATGGATCATTTCTTTAAGCATGGGTCTCCTACAACATGTATACAACATAAGCATGGTTCCATTCTACATTAAATCTACAACATGGCATACATTTAAGCATAAATTCCTTACAACATGTACACAACATAAGCATGGTTCCTTTCTACATTAAACCTACAACATGGTACACATCATAAGCATGGTTCCATTGACCTACAACATAGTGTACACTTTAAGAATGAATTTCCTACAGCATATTCTCAACAAGCATGGTTTAAGAATTTCCTACCATAATCTAAACATGGTATATGTTTTTCCTACAATGATCCAAGCATATGGTATAAGACTTTCCTACCATAATCTAAACATGGTATATATTTATCTACAATGATCCAAGCATGGTATAAGACTTTCCTATCATAATCTAAACAAGGTATACATTTTTCCTACAATGATCCAAGCATGGTATAAGACTTTCCCATCATAATCTAAACATGGTATACATTTTTCCTACAATGATCCAAGTATGGTATAAGACTTTCCTACTATAATCTAAACATGGTATACATTTTTCCTACAATGATCCAAGCATGGTATAAGACTTTCCTACTATAATCTAAATATGGTATACATTTTACCTACAATGATCCAAGCATGGTATAAGACTTTCCTACTATAATCTAAACATGGTATATATTTTTCCTACAATGAACCAAGCATGGTATAAGACATTCCAACCATAATCTAAACATGGTTCCTACAATGATCCAAGCATGGTATAAGACTTTCCTACTTTAACCTACAACAAAATAGCATGGATTTGCTACTTTAAGCATGGGTTTCTATTATAGTTAAAGCAAGAAGGTCTATTACTATTTCAACATAAACTTTACTCAAGCATGAATATCATTTAAACAAGAATATCTACTAACTAAGCATGAATATCATTAAGCATGAACATCTACTAACTTAAGCATGAATAACATTTAAGCATGAACATCTACTAACCAAGCATGAATATTAATCTAACATGGTATACAATTTTTCTACAACCATCTAAGCATGATACTTATTTCAAGCATGGATCTTTTATCAATACTTAAGCATGGATGTACAACCTTTCTACAAAAATATAAACACAACATAAACATCAACCTATAACTATCTAATCATGGATCTTTACTATAATGGGGGCATGGTTTACTACTATACTTCTAAACAAAATGTCATTTACTACTTCAACATGACCTTACTTATATATAAACATAAACATCTACTGCAACTTTACTTAAACATAAACATCTACTACTACTTTATTTAGACATAAACATCTACTACTACTTTGTTTAGACATAACCATCTACTACTACTACCTTTCTTAAGAATAAGCATCTATTTCCTACCTATTTACGCATAACATTTATTATTACTTAGTCAAACATAAAAGGAATCTTTTTAACATTCTACACTAATAACTTAGATTAGTTTCTTTTTCATACTATACTAGAATTAGCATCCAAAATGGGTTCTTTTTACATAAGATTTTTAAAAGAAAATAAGCAAAATAAAATAAAGTAAAGAACCCTCAACTTGGTTCAACCATTCATATGCATATTCTTTAGTCCAAAAGTTCAAGTTGTATGTTCTACAACCCAAAAATGGGTGTACACATAAAGGTCCATATGCTTATGTATGAGTCCAATATCAAGTCCTATAACCCAAAAATGGGTGTATACATAAAGTCCATATGCTTATGTATTTAGTCCAACAATCAACAACAAGAACAACAATTATTACCACAAAGATTCAATCTTTATGTGTTTATTTAGTACTACCACTTATTACTTTTCTTTTTATCCATACAAAAGCTACAACATATACAACAACACCATCACAAGAAAAAGCACCCCAAAAACAAAAGAAAACAAAACAAGGAGGATAAGAAGAAGAAGGAACCAAAACAACAACTCAAGCAAACAAAAGCAAGTGGAGAACCCCCACCTAAAAATTTCCTTGATGGAAGAACTTGCTTCCTATCCTTCTCCTTCCCCTTAGCTCCTAGGAAAACTCTATAGGAAACCTACAAATGAAAAATTCTCCTATTAGTCTTTCTCTCTTTCTTTCCCTTTCCTTCTTTTCTTTTGTTTTTTGTAAAAGTGAGACAAGTGATGAAAGGAGGGGGTATTTATAGGTGGAGGAAAAGTGGAGAGTGCAAAGTTGCACACACATATTTGCACAAAACCACTTAGGGTTTGAATCCGGCCATGCTAGTAGAGTGAGGGAGGGATCGTGTAGGGTATGGGCTAGGGTGTGAGGTGGAGGGGTGAGGTGGAAGAGATAAGGTTTCTAGAAGAGTTTCCTTAATCTCTTATGCATACAAAACCCTAGTTTAGCCATTTAATAAAACCCTAACCATCTAATTAGGTTTGGTCATGACAAAACAAGTATTTGTCCAAAAATACACAACAAACAATTTGTATAATGTACTAATCGACATACTACATATATGTGCGTATATATGTATGTATACCGAAAAATCTTTGCATAATCCGTATAAAATAATTTAATTTGAAAATAATAATAAAAATAATTTTTATTATCCATTCGGAAGATCACGGTACCAATTGATACACTACGTGTAATATCCCGGACGGATATTACCGTGTATAAATTATTATTTTATTATTTTGTTTTAATTCTAAAATTAGAATATTTTGGTGATTTTCACCCGGGTTGCTCTTAGACATTATCTGTATCCAGATATCGGTCAGTATATATCCGTATTGTATCAAATTGATACCGTGATCTTCCGAACTAATAATAAAATTTATTTTATTATTATTTCCAAGATTTAATTATTTTTATGCGGATTATGCGAAGATTTTCCGGTATACGGACATATATGTGCACATACGAGTAGTATGTCGATTAGTGCATTATACGAATTATGTGTTGTGTATTTTGGACAACACTTATTTTGCTATGACAAAACCTAGTAGGGATGGTTAAGGGTTTGATTAGGAGGATTAACCTAGGTTAAGTATACATGAGAAGGTTAAGAGAAACCCTTCTAGAAACCCTCATATAACACCTCCCCCCACATATCAACTCCCTCCACCTCACCCCTACCTCTCCTAGGGTATGGCCGGCCCACCTTTTGTGGGAGGGGTTTTGTGCAAATGTGTGTGTGCTCATTTACACTTTCTACCCTTCTCTCCACCTATAAATACCCCCTCCTTCTCCTCCTTCTCTCATTTTAGAAAGATCAAAAGAAAGAAAGAAAGAAAGGAAAAGAAAGAGAGAACAAAGGCTAACTTGAGAGTTTTGTTTTGTAGGGTGTTAGAAGCTTTCTAAAAGCTTAGGGGAAGGAGAAGGTTGAGCTAGGCAAGTCCTTCCATCAAAGAAAAGAAATAAGGTGGGGGTTTCTTCATGCTTCTTTGATTGTTTGTTTGTTTGTTTGTTTTGTTGTTTGACTTCTTCTTCTCACCTTCTTGTTTTGTTTCCTTTGGGTTTTGATGGGTGTGTTGTTGTGTGTGAATGTAGTGATAAGTAAAAGAGAAAAAGTAGTAGTGGTGACTACTAACACATAAAGATCACACCTTTATTATAGTAGTTGTTGTTTGTGTTTATTGATTGGACTAAAATTCACATATGGCATATGGACTTGAACATACAACCACTTAAGGTTGTAGGACTCGGATGAGAACTACACATAAGCATATGAATACATTTTTACAACCATTTTGGTTGTAGGACTTTATGGGACTTGGACTAATAATAATAAGCATATGTTTGTTGTAATTTTCTTTATTGAATAAAAAGATCTTCTCTTTTTATTAATCACTAGTTGTAGATTAAAAAAAAGATCTTTCCTTTTTATTAAATCACTAGTTGTAGATTAAAAAGATCTGTTCTTTTTATTAATCACTAGTTGTAGAATAAAAATATCTTTTCTTTTTGTTAATCACTAGTTGTAGAAAATAAAAAAGATCTTTTCTTTTGTTAATCACTAGTTGTAGAGAATAAAAAGATCTTTTCTTTTGTTAATCACTAGTTGTAGAAAATAAAAAGATCTTTTCTTTATTAATCACTAGTTGTAGAAATAAATGAAAAAGATCTTTTCTCTCATATTTACTAGTTGTAGAATAAAATAAAAGAAAAATAATCTTTTCTTTTATCACTAGTAATAATAAAGACTAGTAAGCAACTAAGTAGTAGCATGTTAAAATAAAGTAGTATGTTGATTAAATAAGGTAGTAGTAGTATGGTTGATTAAATAAAGTAGTAGTGGTATGTTGTTAAAATGAAGAAGTAGTAGTAAGTAATTATAGATGTTTTATGTCCATAAAGTAGTAGTAGTAGTAAGTTGTATGTTGTGTTCTTGATAAGAATGAAGTAGTAGTAGTAGTAGAATGTTGTAGGATATTTTCTAAAAATATCCCTTCATGTTTTATGCTTAGATAGTTGTAGGATATTTTCTAAAAATATCCCTCCATGTTTTTTTTGCTTGGATAGTTGTAGGATTTCTTCTAAAAAAATATCCTATCTTGCTTAGAATGTTGTAGGATTAATTCTAAAATTCCTACCATGTTTAGATGAGTCTATTTATGCTTAGAATGTTGTAGGATTTATTCTAAAATTCCTACCATGTTTAGATTAATTTGTTTATGCTTAGGATGTTGTAGGATCCATTCTAAAACTCCTACCATGTTTAGATTACTTTAATTATGCTTAGAATGTTGTAGGATTCATTCTAAAATTCCTACTAAGTTTAGATTAATTTATTTATGCTTAGAAAGTTGTAGGATTCATTCCAAAATTCCTACCATGCTAGATTAATCTATTTTATGCTTAGAATGTTACCTATCATGTTTTATCCATGCTTAGAATGTTGTAGGATCCATTCTAAAATTATCTACCATGCTTAGAAGTATTATTTATGCTTAGAATGTTGTAGTATTCATTCTAAAAATACCTACCATGTTAGATCAATTTATTTGTGCTTAGAATGTCGTAGGATTCATTCTAAGAATTTTCTACCATGTTTAGATTAACCTATTATGCTTAGAATGTTGTAGGATTCATTCAAAAAAATACCTATCATGTTTAAGAAGGTTATTTATGCTTGGAACATTGTAGGATTAATTCTAAAATTGCCTACCATGTGTAGGAATGATATACATGTTGTAGGATTCATGCCAAAATAGGCTATCATGTTTAAGAATGACATCATGCTTAGAATGTTGTAGGATCCATGAAAAAAACTACTTACCATGTTTAGGAATGATATGTACCATGCTAAGTCTTTCTACATGCTTAGGATGTTGTAGGATCCATGATAAGACTACTTACCATGTTTAGAAGTGTATATATATATATATATATACTTAGGAATGTTGTATGTTTATACTAGTAGTTACCCATGCTTAGTAAGACATTCATGCTTAGTAGTTATTCATGCTTAATAAAGATTCATGCTTGGATGATAGTGGGAAAGTAGTATACCATGCTAGTTTCATTTATCTATGCCTAGATAGTTGTAGGAAAGTGGATATCATGATATATAAATTATCCATGCTTACATGCTTATAGGAAAGTTATATACCATGCTAGATCAAATAAATATTCATGCTTACATGATATCCATGCTTAGATAAGTAATTGTTCATGCTATGTTAGTAGATAATCATGTTTAAACATTATTCATGCTAATTATTGTTCATGCTAAGTTAATGGTATCCATGCTAATGAGACTCATGCTTGAAGTATAGTAGATATTCATGCTTAAATCAAGTAACTATCCATGGGTTAGTTGTAGTAATTTTATGTTATGTACTATCCATGCTAGGATGGGTGTAGAAACTCATGTTATATTGTAGGTTGACACCTAACTAGTATATATGACTAGAATGTTACCAAAATGTATGCCATGCTTAAGGCACTATAGGTTGAAGTAATAAGGGTGGGGAAGACCACTAGTAATGGATAGTGTGATAAAGACTGTTATGTCGCCTTCAGTTCTTCATGGGTAGAATACCGACCATAGGCTATTAGTAGATTCTTCTTTTGCTTCTAATAATAGACGATCAAGTTTGTTAGTAAGCACGTTTGGTTGCTTCTAGGATTGATTACCTGTATGGTTGTTTGAATATGGTTGTGCTCGTACGTGGCTCGACTGGCCCGTATGTAGCTGTGGGTCTCACACGTAGCTTAGTTGGCTCGTATGTAGGTTGTTGTCTCGTACGCGGCTCGACTGGCCCGTGCGTGGCTGTTGGTCTCATACGCGGCTTATTTGGCTGGTATGTAGGCGGTTATCTCCTACGGGGCCGCCTGGCTCGTAGGTAGTTATTGTTCATACGTAGCTTATTGGGCTCGTATGTGGTTGTTACTCGTGTATAGCTTGTTAGCTAGTACACAGTTCGTTGTGCTCGTCCAGGGTGATATTACCACCCTAAGGGCTATCGACCATCAAGACATAGGGAAGCGGCTTGCATGTATATTTGCACGGTCGAAGTCTTGGATCGATGAGCCACGAACCAGATCCTGTGGGGTTCTGGTAAGTCTAGGTTGAGCAGCCTAGTAGAGTTGTCTTGCGAAGCCTAATTTAAGGCCTAGCATGTTATGTTTATAATATTACCGTCCCTAGGATCGTCGAGTCAGGGACATCATTAGGGTAGTGACTTATAAAGGTCATTTTGCTAAGACCCTTGTCGAAGAGAGAGGAGTTGGTTGTAGGGGGCACCTTACGACCAACTTGTCCCTTGAGGGAGGCCTTAAGTGGTGACATTGGGTTGTACCTTCCCGTCAAAGGGATACGTACGATGGCGTCTCACAAGTTGGGAGCACGGGTTGCGTATCTCGCTCTGTTAATTCATAAAATACCGTGGCTGGGGTGCCACAGGATGCATGGTGCAGTCCTGCGCTTGCTAGACCCCAGAAGGTGCCACAGGGTAGGCTTCGCGCTGCCCTGCACTTGCGAAACCCTATAGTTTGATTTTGGAACGATGCCCGATATACTGGGATCGAGTGAGGTCCGGCGTGCCGGGTAGTAGTGGAAAACGGAGACACCATAAGCAGACTGCATAGGGGGGACTTGACCCCTTCTGCAACCTCACAGAGTCATGGAGTATTGTCAGGAACAGGTTGTGTACAATTAGAATGCGTAACGCGGGTTCAAATCCCTATATATGGAGAAACGGCTTGAGATGGGGTCGCATGTAGTATGGGATGCATGTTGACTTCGGAGACTTGCTGACATTAGAATAGGAAGCATCCTAGTTCTACCTTCCCCTCAAAGGGATACGTACGGTGCCGTGTCACAAGTTGAGGACACGGGTTGCGTATCTCGCGCTGTTAATTCCTGAACTACCGTGGCTGGGGTGCCACAGGATGCATTTTGCAGTCCTGCGCTTGCGAAACCCCAGAGGGTGCCACAGGGTAGGCTTCACGCTACCCTGCGCTTGCGAAACCCTATAGTTTGATTTTGAAATAACGCCCAATACATTGGGTTTGTCTGTTCTGAGAGAGGTCTGGTTAACCGGGTCGCAGTGGCGAACATAGACACCACTGGCGAACTGCATTAGTGGGACTTGACCACGTCTGTAACCTCATTAGCCACGTGTAGATGTCAGGAACAGGTTGTGTACAATTAGAATTCATAATGCGGGTTCAAATCCCTAAGTTTTTGCACTCACGAACACTTAAACTACACCGACACAATTGCTATGTTTTGTATGTTGTTTGGGAGATTCGCTGCTATATGATCAGCCTTTAAGCGTCAGTGAATACTGACGTCCCCACTTCCATAGGTACTGGATCGCCGAAGTACAAAGGCGAGATTCATGAGGACTCAAGGCAAGGAAAGCAAGGAGTCAGTGTTATGTTTAGTTCCGCTGCAGTATATGTATTGATTATGCATTAGTTGAGAAGTACTCTGATGTAAGATGTTGAAGGTTGTAATACTTAGAAATATAATGGTAATATTGTAACTCTATTGTAAGGCATTGCAGTTGTATAATGTGCAGACTTGTAATGTATTGAGTGTTGAATAAAAAGTTTTAAATTCTCATGTTTTTCTGTGTATTGTGACTAATTGAAGAAAAGATCTTGGCTCGTGTCACGGTTTCCCAGTATATGGAAATCGGGGCGCTACACTATGGATGTACACAAACCGATATATGCGCACAGATATTGTTTATGAGCAAACCGGGTGAAAATCACCAAAATATTTCAACTTTGGAATTAAAACAAAACAATAATAAAATAATAATAAAATAATAATTTATACAAGGTAATATCCGTCCGGGATATTACAATCAAGATGGACAGCATGAAGTGTGCCCTACATAGGGACTACTTGCCCATCTTGAGGGTGGCTTATTTTATTCCTCGGGAATTCGAGTTGCTAGTGCCGAACCGAGGAATCCGCCCAGCCACCGCGCTCGAATCGAGCTTCTGCATGGTCCCTACGGACGCTTTCGTCTCGGGGTTGAGACTTCCGCTACATCCGTGCATCAAGAGGGTGCTAAATTAGGGGGAGCTGAACCCAATACAGTACGGTCCCAACTCTTGGAAACACTTAGTGTGTTTCATTTTGAAATGTCAGAAGAAGGGGATTAGGCCAAGGTTGACTTACTTCCGAGCCATCCTGGGGATGAGCTCGCTCGGGGACCAGTAGGGGATTTTCTATCTTTCGCACTCACAAGAAGGTGATGCATGGGCATCCGGACTCTATCAAGAAGTGGAAAGAGAAGTACTTCATAGTCCGGAGCGAGAAGCCTTGGGACATCCCCACTGTTAGGAACTTCGGAAAGCCAAACCACAAGCCGCCGAAGTGTAGAGATTTGACTGAGAAGGAGTGGGCAAAGGTTGATAAGATCGTGGAGGGGCACAGCATCGGGTGGCCTCGTGTCACAGAGCTACACCTCACCTGAGCCAGACTGAGCCCGGCCAACCCTGATAAGTTTTTGTTTCCATTCTGTCTTTATTTCTGCCTTCACGTTAACATGTTTACTTTTTTTTTTGTAGAAATGTCTGCAAAGGAGCTCAACAATCGAAATGCCATAGTAGAACTGGCGGCCAAGAGAAGGGCCGAATAGGTGAAGAAGGCAGCGCAGGAGAATAGCGAAGCACTGGCCGCGGGGTCCAGTATGGTACCGATGCCGGCTCCTGAGCAGTTGCCCTCGAAGAGGGTGAAGCGGCCTCACCACTCGTCGAGGTCGAAGAAGGAACCGGGGGTGAGCTCCGGAAGTAAGAAGCTGGCTGAGGGTCAGGAGCGGAGGCCCCCGCCCCCTCGCCCCGATGCCGCGGAGATGGTGGGCAGGCAAAGCTCACAGCCGCACATCCCAGGCTGGGGGGTCAAGGTAGGGGACACCCTGCTTGAGAGCTCGGTGGCGATGGAGGCGGCGGAGCATATCGCCACGAAGCGGGACCGGATGAATCTGGCAATGCAGACGTCCGGGGTAGCCTACACGTGGTGGGCTCAGATGCAATTCTCGGTAAGTGTGGTGTTTTCCATGTGCACAGAATTTTAGAGCTCAAGATTTTTCTAACTTGTTATTCCTCGGTCAGGCGTTACTCCATGGGCAGCACTACCACCAGTGCATGGAGAAGGAGATCCTCGTCGAGAGGAAGAATGTGGAGAAGTACTTCTGCGAGGTCTCCAGGCTTACGGCCGAGCTAAAAGAGGCCCAGGACAATGAGGTGGCCCACAAGGCTCATATGGCCTCACTTGCTGAGCACCATAAGAACGAGCTGGCCCACTTCAAGGAGAAGGCCCGGGCAGAGGCTGTGAAGGCGAAGAAGGCCATGGAAGAGGCGCAGATCTCAATGACGGATACTCTGATCCTGGCCCAGGACGAGGCCTATGCCAAGTCGAAGGAGCACTTTACACTGATCTACCCGGACAAACGGGTCGACCATATGCACTATAATTGGCAGCCAGAGCATCCACCCACAACCGGTGGTGATGAGGAACTGGGGGACCCTCACCAAGAGGAGGTCAGGGGCGACCCTGCTGACGAAGAGGTGCCACCCCCCCCCCAAGCAAAATTTAGGTTTCCCTTTTGATTTTGTAAACGCCTTCCGCGGACTGGCCACCGCTTTTTGTAATACAAAATTTTTGAACTTATGAACGGAGAATTTTTGGCCGATGCTCTATGACTTGTGTTTTTTTCGACTCTTTTGTGATCTATTGTTTTTTCCGTCTTTTTGATAAATGCATGAGGTCCTCGGCGCCGATCTTGGTTCTGCCGAGGTCTCCTGAGTCCGAGCTGGGCTGGGGGCTAAGAAGAGTGTTCTGGCTTGCCAACGTAAGCAAGCTCGGGACCGAGCGGCCGTAGTGAATTACTTTATGAACAAGTCTAGAGAGCTCGGCTTGGAGGTCGCTCGTCTGAAGAAGGCCATAGCCGACCGGGACTGCTGGGCAATTAAGACGAACTGGTCGATCTCGGATACCTCGAGTGGGCGGTCGGCTTCGAAGTCTTTTTCTCGTGAGGTTGTTGTAGAGAAAGAGTTTGAGATCCGTAGGTTGAAGCAAATGCTGGGCGCCGGTTTGGTCGAGAAGGTGAGCAATTCCGTACTAGGACCTTCTCTGACCTTTTTCTTGGAGGCAGCCCAGCCTGCCAATGCAGAAAGCTCTGTTGCCTGGAGTACCTTCCCCGGTCGGACCAGCCGAGCGTGCGAAGGAAACCGTGGGAAGCGGCGAGTTTGAGTTTTAAGCTGAGCGATGAGTGATTTGTAAACCTTTCATTATATTGGACGGCCGTTTCTGGCGCTTTATGGGTAATAAAAACTTCGACTTCTTTAGCCTTGATGATTATTGAGTGAGGAGGGCAGGAGTGTAACTCGAGATTGTTGCCGAGCCTGGCCTTGCAGGAGGTCGCCGCTGAGGCTAAATGAGGGAGCCAAACCGTAGTTTTCTGCGAGCAACGCCCAATGAGTGACGTTTTGTCTTCCGATAAACATTAATGGCAACATTTTGCCTTCCACATTTGGACTTCCCGATGTAATAAATGCGCTGCTCAGGGGGCTATATAATCCCTATCTCCTCACTGTTTCTTCATCAGCGAAAAACTCTCCTCACCGGTGGCTCGCCTGCCACCCGCTGACAATTGGGGGTATCAACTCTGAGGGTCGTATACCCCGACCTGTCAGCGGGTGAGAGGCAGGTCAGCCCCGGGAGTGAGATTCGGGTGCTTGCCGAAAGCAGGCGCCCATAAGTAGAATTTTTGGCCGAGGATTCCGGTCGGTGGCTCCCCTGCCACCCTCGAACAATTCGGGGTTTTGACTCTGAAGGCCATAAACCCCGAGTTGTTCGCGGGTGAAGGTGGGTCAACCAAGTGGTCTGGAGGCTCGACAAGAGTCCTGGGTCGATGGCTCCCCTGCCACCCTCGAACAATTCGGGATTTTGGTTCTGAAAGCCGTAAACCCCAAGTTGTTCGCGGGTGAGAGGTGGGTCAACCAACGGTCCGGGGCTCGGGGCATTTGCCGAAGGTGAGCGCCCTAAATCTTTAATGAAAATTTTTGGAACGGGCATGGTTGAAGGACGTCGCCGAGCGTAAATGGTATGGCTTGAAAAAGCCAAGGCCTTGCTCGAGGTTGACACCGAGCCCTCATGTGCATGCCTTGATGGATAGTATGGGCGTAGCTGAAGGTCATCACCGAGCGCAAAGGCTGCAGAGCTTGAAAAAACCCAGACCCTGCTCGAGGTCAATGCCGAGCCCTCATACCTAGAGAAGCTGGTTATGGGCATAGCTGAAGATCGTTGCCGAGCGTAAAGGTCGCGTGACTTTGAAAAAAGCCAAGGCCTTGCTCGAGGTCGACGCAAAGACCCCACACATGTTCTCGAAAGATAGCACGGGTGTAGCTGGCGGTCATCACCGAGCACATAAGTTGATGAATTTGAACAAGCCCAAACCATGCTCAAGGTCGATGCCGAGCCCCCATACCTAAAGAAGCTGGTTATGGGCGTAGCTGAAGGTCATCGCCGAGCGTAAAGGTCGCGTGACTTTTGAAAAAATCCAAGACCTTGCTCGAGGTCGATGCTGAGCCCCCACACCTATTCTCGAAAAGATAGCACGGATGTAGCTGGCGGTCATCACTGAGCACATAGGTTGATGGGTTTAAACAAGCCCAAACCATGCTCGAGTTCGATGCCGAGCCCCCATACCAAGAGAAGCTAATTATGGGCATAGCTGAAGGTCTTCGCCGAGCGTAAAGGTCACTTGACTTTGAAAAAATCCAAGGCCTTACTCGAGGTCGACACCGAGCCCCCACACCTGTTCTCGGAAAGATAGTATAGGTGTAGCTGGTGGTCATCGCCGAGTGCATAGGTTGATGGGTTTGAACAAGCCCAAACCATGCTCGAGGTCGATGCCAAGCCTCCATACCTAGAGAAGCTGGTTATGGGCGTAGCTGAAGGTCTTCGCCGAGCATAAAGGTTGCGTGACTTTGAAAAAAGCCAAGGCCTTGCTCGAGGTCGACACCGAGCCCCACACATGTTCTCGGAAAGATAGCACGGGTATAGCTGGTGGTCATCGCCCAGCGCATAGGTTGATGGGTTTGAATAAGCCCAAACCATGCTCGAGGACAATGCCGAGCCCCCATACCTAGAGAAGCCAGTGATGAGTGTAGCTATAGGTCGTCACCGAGCATAAAGGTCGCGTGGTTTTGAAAAAAGCCAAGGCCTTTCTCGAGGTTGATGCCGGGCCCCCACACCTGTTCTCAGAAAGACAGCATGGGTGTAGTTGGCGGTCATCGCCGAGCGCATAGGTTGATGGGTTTGAACAAGCCCAAACCATGCTCGAAGTCGATGTCGAGCTCCCATACCTTAGAGAAGCCGGTCATGGGCGTAGCTGCAGGTCGTCACCGAGTGTAAAGATCGCATAGCTTGAAAAGCCAAGGCTTTGCTCGAGGTCGACGCCGAGCTCCCACACCTGTTCTCGGAAAGACAGCACGGGTGTAGCTGGCGGTCATAACCGAGCGCATAGGTTGATGAGTTTGAACAAGCCCAAACCATTCTCGAGGTCAATGTCGAGCCCCCATTCCTTAGAAGTGACTTTTCCTGGCTCACGGGGCCGTCCGAGCGCCGAGCCCTAGGCTTGTATGAGAAGTTTTTTGTGGCTTGCGGTTCCTTCCGAAGGCCGAGCCCCAAGCTTGTAAGGAAAGCTTCTGTGGCTCGCGGTTCCTTCCGAAGGCCGAGTCCCAAGCTTGTAAGGGAAGCATTTTGTGGCTCGCGGTTTCGTCCGAACCCGAGCCCTAAGCTTGTAAGGAAAGCTTTTTGTGGCTCGCGGTTTCTTTCGAAGGTCGAGCCCGATACATATTTTTTAAGAGAGCTAATACGAAGCTAAAGTTCGTTTTTAGAAAGCTGGCAAAATTACAACATATTTTGATTTTACAAAACAAGGCACGATGTGCCGATTACATTTTCCATAATTTACATTGGCTGTAGAGGCTAATCCTCCCCTTCTAGGAATTTGATGAGGTGCTCTGTGTTCTAGGGTCTTTTGACAGCATTGCTCTCCAGGTCGGTGAGGCTTTACGTGCCCGGGTGTACAACCTCAGAAACCTTGTACGGGCCTTCCCAGATTGGGGCCAGTTTCTTCTTTTAGTCGAGGTTAGATACCGCCAGCTTCCGGAGGATGAGGTCCCCTAGCTTGATGTCATGGGATGCACCTTTTTGTTGTAGAACCTTTTGATTCTCTGCTGGTAGGTGTTTCTTCTGATGGCAGACTTCTCCCTGACCTCATCTATGAGGTCTAGGTCGGCACGTAGCTGTGCCGAGTTGCTTGCTTCGTCGAAGGCCATAATTCGGGACGAAGGGAGCCCGATCTCCAGGGGAATTACGGCCTTTGTGCCGTATGTCAGATTGAATGGCGACTCTCTCGTGGGAATTCTTTTCATTGTTCGGTGGGCCCAGAGCACACTCGGCAACTCGTTAGCCAATAACCCCTTGGAAGAGTTACCAAGTCATTTCTTAAGATAGTCAAGGATCTGGCGGTTCGCGTTCTCAGCCTGGCCGTTCGACTGCGGGTGGCATACCAAAGAGAAACACTACTGGATCCCGAGATCCTCACAGAACTTTAGGAAATTCTTACCCGCGAATTGAGTCCCATTATCTGTGATGAGTACTTATGGAATCCCGAATCGGCAGACGATGTGTTTCCAGAAAAATTGTTGGGTCTGCTACTCGGTGATCGTGGCCAGGGGCTCGGCCTCAATCCACTTTGTGAAGTAGTCGATTGCCACTATGAGGAACTTTCTTTGGCCTGTCGCCTTCGAAAATGGGCCTACCAGATCCATCCCCCACATAGCAAAGGGGGTAGGACTGGCCAGGGAGCGGAGGTTTGCTTGCTGAGCTCTTTTCACCGAGGAGAACCTTTGACAAGGGCCACACTTTTTTACCAGAGCCAGGGCGTCTTGCAGCATTGTGGGCTAGTAATACCCGTGATTCAGAGCCATTCGCGCAAGCAATCGGCTTCCCATATGGCACCCGCAAATTCCTTCATGGAGCTCCTTGAGAGCATACTTTGCCTTTTCGGGGGTTAAGCAGCGGAGGTAGGGCCTTCCGTCCATCATGGTGTACGACCTATTGAAGAGGGTTTCGCTGATCATGACGAACCTCTCTGAAAGGACCCTAATCTGCCTTGCCCCGGCTCAGTCTTCAGGAAACTCTCCTTTGATTAGAAACATTCTGATTGGAGTGGTCCAATCGTCAGGAATGGCACCGTCTTCGATGCAGAGGGTCTCAGGGAGGTCGGTGCTCGGCTTCAGGAGTACTTCGATCAGGACGGTGCAGTCAAGACCTTTGAAGGACAAGGAGGCTAACTTTGACAGAGCGTCGGCCTGGGCGTTCAGCTCTTTCGGGATCCTTAAGATTGCAGATTCGTCAAAGGATGTCAAGAGCCGCTGGACCACGGCCAAGTACCGGATCATCCGATCATCGCGGGCCTCGTACTCTCCTGTGATCTGATTGACCACGAGCTGAGAGTCGCTAAAGGCCTTGATCTGTCTAGCGCCTGCCTGATGTGCTAGGGTGAGCCTGGCAATCATGGCCTCATACACGGCCTCGTTATTAGAGGCTGGAAAGTTAGGGCGAAGGCAATATTGGAGAAGGAATTTGTCAGGTCCTCGCAGAATGATACCCGCACCACTCCCCGCTTCGCAGGAGGAGCCATCGACATAAACTTTCCATGTCTGGTCGGCCTCTCCACTTTCGGGTTGCTCGGAGATGGTGCATTCCGTGATGAACTCGATAAGGGCCTGCCCTTTGATGGCCGTCCTTGGCTGATAACCGATATCGTATTGACTGAGCTCGATCGACCATTTGACCAATAGTCCGGAACTCTCAAGCTTGGTAGAGTACGGCCTTCAGAGGCTGGTCCTTGAGTACCTGAATTGAATGTGCCTGGAAATAGGGACGGAGCTTCCGCGCGGCCATGACCAGGGCGTATGCCACCTTTTCCATTTTTGAGTATCTAGTCTCGGCGGCGCGCAGAACCTTGCTCACATAGTATAGCGGCTTTTGGACTCCGTCTTCTTCCCGAACAAGAACAGCACTGAGCACATTTTTCGAAGCCGAAAGATAAAGCCAGAGGGGCTCACATGGTTTGGGCTTGCTGAGGACAGGAGGGTTGGCGAGGTACTCTTTCAATTGGGCGAACGCCTCTTGCTGCTGAGTACCCCACTCGAAGCCTCTGGTTCTGCACAAAGCTTTGAAGAACGGGAGGGACTTCTCTTTGGACTTGGAGAGGAAACGGTCGATGGCCGCCAGTCTTCCCGTGAACCTCTGGACTTCTTTGATGTTTCTAGGAGGGGCCATGTCTATTATGGCCTGGATCTTCTCGGGGTTCACCTCAATGCCGCGCTAGCTGACGACAAACCCGAGGAATTTCCCTGAGGAGATGCCGAATGCACACTTTGTCAGATTGAGTCACATATTGTGGGTCCGAAGGACCCTAAAGGCTTCCTCCATGTCGGCGACGTGGTCTTATCCCCGCTGGCTCTTGATAAGCATGTCGTTGACGTAAACCTCCATATTGCGACTGATTTAATCCTTGAAGACTCGGTTGAC
This sequence comes from Hemerocallis citrina, assembly GCA_017893485.1. Classification (NCBI taxonomy): domain Eukaryota; kingdom Viridiplantae; phylum Streptophyta; class Magnoliopsida; order Asparagales; family Asphodelaceae; genus Hemerocallis; species Hemerocallis citrina. The sequence continues at coordinate 174,476,278 of CM030361.1, forward strand.
GATCCTTTGATTAGTAGCACTGACATTCTTCAGCCCGAAGGGCATAACCCGGTAACAATAAAGACCTTGGTCCATGATGAAGGACGTCTTGGCTATATCAGGGGGAACATTCGGATCTGGTTGTAGCCAGAGAAGGCATCCATAAAAGAAAGGAGCTCGTGACCCAACGTTGTGTCAATCAGAGTATCGATGCTAGGGAGGGGGAACGGATCTTTGGGGCACATCTTGTTGAGGTCAGTAAAGTCTATGCAGATCCTCCAGCTCCCGCTCGCCTTTCTGACCATCACGAAATTCGCCAGCCACTCAGGGTAGCTGACCTCCTGTATGAAACGGGCGGACAAGAGTTTGTCCACCTCCGCTTTCACTGCCTGGTGCCTCTCCGGGGCAAACTTACATCGCTTCTGGACGAACGGCTTCGAGCCAGGGATCACGCTAAGTTTGTACATGATCAGATCTTCAGAGATCCCGGGCATATCAGAGGGCTTCCAGGTGAAGAGGTCGACATTACGGCGGATGCAATCGATCAGGTCGGACTTGAGGTTAGGAGTGAAGGAGCAGCTCACGCGGAACCACTTCGACATGTCCCCTGTCTCGAACGAGACTTCCTCTAATTCGTTCACCGGCTCAGGCTCAGGATGGCTTCTTTCGGGCTGCAGCTCGACGCCGTCCAGGGGAAACACACCGCCCCCAACCGCCGTCATATAGCTCGATCGTGCTGTTTCTTGGTTTCCTCGGACGACTCCGACACCTGACTTGGTGGGGAAGTTCAGCTTTTGGTGGTAGGCCGAGGGAACAGCCTGGAGGGAGCAGAGCCCTGGTCAGCCGAGGATGGCGTTGTAAGCTGCCTTAACGTTTACAACCATGAAGTCCATCGACTCGGTCCGTCTGTGAAAGGTCGTACCGGTGGTGACGTCTAAGGTCATGATTCCCTCTATTGGCACCAGAACACCGGAGAACCCGTGCAGGGTGTACTAGGCTGGCTTCATCTTATCTCGAGAGAGCTTGAGGTTCTTAAATGCTTCCAGGAAGAGGATGTTCACCGAGCTCCCATTGTCCACAAGGATCCGACGGGCCTTATAGTTCTCCATGTTAAGGTTGATGACGAGCACATCGCAGTGCGGAAGCCGGACTCCCTCCAGGCCTTCTCCTGAGAAGGAGACAGGGAGTTGTTGGTCCTGGGCAAAAGGGAAACCCTGAACGGCGTTTACCTCTCGGACGAACCCCTTGCGGGAAGTGCTGGACTCTCCTCCCATGGGCCCCCCATGGACGCAATGCTGGATGGCTTGACCCTCGGTTTCTTTAGGCTCGGGGTTCCGCTCGGGATGTGGTTTGGGGGCACGAGGAGGAAGGGAAGGCCTCCGGTTCCTCGTGTCTCTTCGGTCCTGGGCGTCTTTCCGTGTGAATTCCCTGAGGTACCCTTGTTGGATGAGGGCCTCGATTTCATCTTTCAGGGCTCGGCAGTAGTCGGTGTCATGCTCGTTGTCCCGGTGGAAGCGGCAGTAGAACCGCTGATCCCTTTTCTTATTTTTGGTCAGCCGAGGTGGCATCTGGACGAGGTCCCTACCCTCAATCGCTAAGAGGACAGCCGACAAATTCTGTGTAATGGGCATGTAACTCTCGAAGCGTGGAATCGCAGGGACCTTCTTCATGATGGTTCTGTCTTTTGGGACCTTCTTTGCTGGCTCTGCCTCGTCGGCCTTGCGCTACCCCTTTCCCTGAGTCTCCTTGGTGTCCTCGGGATTTAGGCCCTCTTCGGCCTGGATGTACATTTCGACCCGATTGAACAGGTCAGGAAAATCGAGGGGAGGTTTCTTCGCCAGGGATGCTTTCAGCTAGCCGTGCCAGACGTTGTGTCGGAACGCTGCCGAGGTGACCCCAGCGTCGATGGAGGAGACCAACCTTACCTCCGTGGTGAACCTCCGGACGAACTGCCGGAGAGACTCCCCTTCCTTCTGTCGAAGGTCCAGTAAGGACGCGCTCGTCTTCTTAGCTTTTCTGCTGGTCACGAAGTGGGCTAGGAAATTGGACTCTAGTTGGTCGAACGAGTAGATTGAGTGGGGGACGAGCTTGGAGAACCATTCCCAAGCCAGACCCCAGAGGGTGGCAGGGAAGGCACGGCATAGGAGGAGATCCGAAGCGTTGTGAAACATCATGAGGGTCTTGAAACCCTCCATGTGATCAGAAGAATCACCCTCGCCGTCATAGGTCTCGAATTGGGGAGGTTAAAAATTCTGGCGTATTTTCGCTTGTAGGATTGCAGCGAAGAAAGGAGGTCGGGTCGGCCTACGACCCCGAGCTGGCCTCGGGCCACCATCACAGAAGTGGTCGAGGTGGTTCTCCATTTCCTGGAGGAGTTTTAGGATGTCCTCGTCATACTCTGGCGGGACAATCAGGCCGCGAGACGCGTTGGCTCCAACATCCAACCGCGAGTGAGAGCGGTGGAGCATCTCGTTAATAGGGGTCCCTAGGATTGCCTCCATGATCTCGTTCCGGAAGTCTTGGAACTGACGGTGGGTGACCGGAGCCCATTCGGTCGGGTCACGTTGAGGTGGCGGCCTGGGACGGTTTGAGACTGAGCTAGAAGCGGCCCCTCCTCTAGTTTGACTTGCCTATCGGTTCTGGATGACCCGACATAGGTCGGCAACAACCTAGCGAGAGTCGCCCGACTCGGGTCCAAGGCTGTCCCTTGGATTGTTGGATCCATGCGTGTCGGCGAGGACGTCCTGAGGAGGAGCGTCCTGGCGACGTGTATAGGTGACAGCCCTCCTGGGCTTGGGTGCCATGTGAGCTCGGATTGATGGAATGTGGTTAATGGCTGGGTTCAGACTGATGTCCGTACCGAGGTTCCCCACAGACGGCGCCAACCTGATGCGGTTTGTTTTTGGGGGGTGGTTGCACCAGGTGTGAGTTCTTCTCAATTTATATTTTTGCGGAAGCTTCGGTACTGACGGTATGCCCGACCCTCAGCTGAGGGAACGGCTCGAGAGTAAGTGGGAGTGAGGTGGAGGTCGGATGCTCGGCTCGGATCTGGAGACTCGGCTCGGATCTGAAAGCTCGGATCCTGAATTCTTGTGTACCTGCACTCGGCCTAAGAACACTGGGGTTGATCCCGGTGGCAGGCCCTCCGACGGTCTAGTCAGTCACTGAAGAGTAACAGTAACTAGGGTTCGAGAGGGGAAAGATTGATTATCTTTTGAAAGGGTAGAGGGCTTGGTATTTATAGGCAGTGCTAACTAGGTCTGGGCCCGTTTAGGGCCGGGTCTGGACCCGGTTGCTCGTGGGCCTGACGTGGCAGAAGCCCAAGAGGCTTAGGGCTGACCTGGGAGATCTGATGATCGGGGTGATGAGGATTTTGAGGGGATCCTGTGGTCCAGGAGGGGCCACATCATCTGACCTATATCAGTATCCACCTTTGGTATCACAGTCCACTATCTATTATTTTCTTTTCTTTTCCCTCTTTTATTTTATTTTCTTTTTTATTATTAATACCATCATTTCTGTGTTCCCCCTTTTGTTTCTACTTAAAGTGCATCGCCAACATCGAATACTCTTTTAAAGTTTTGTTTACGCTAGAAAAATTCAACTTTTCTTAATTAAACCCTTCCTATTTAATAAGCGTAATGTAAGTTAAAACTAGACAGAAAGAAGAAATTCTACGAATGCGTGAAAGTGAAACTTGGTCTATATAACTGATATTGCCATAGGAAAATCATCTGAGTGTGAAAATGAAAATTTAAAGTGAATGTTGTAATCACTAAACAATTAGAGACATACAAATTTGATATTAAAAAAATTGTTCTTATTTACTTGCTGATATGGCTAAAAATGGTATTAAATTGGAACCATTCAAAATGGACATGAATCTTAAAGTCCCTGGGGCAAGATGGTCATTTCACCTACAGACGGGTCCGAGTTGGGAATCGGGTTCCTCCTTTTAGACCCGTTAACCCATGAACGAATCCGTTCAGTTGAGAGCGGGTCACAACCTGTTAGGGGCCAACTCAATAGGATTGGAGAAAATCCTGACTCGCCCTGATCTTGAGGAGGTGGTTATAACCACCCCTATCCTGCCACACCGGAAAGGTCACCGTGGAGGAACCCTCCCCCGCCGCAAGCAACTTGTACATCCGGTTCGGGTTTCCATCCACAATGCCGACACAGGCTCTATGGCCTCCCATACTCCTCCCACTCCCAAGGATCTGCGGGATGTGCTTAACAATCGGCAGACCGAGCGTGGACCTGACCTTCGTACCCAACTGGATGAGAGGCGGACCCACGATGCAAACCCCTGCCGGTCGTCGTGCCGATCCAACCGAGGGAGGTCTAACTCTCCCCGGAGGCAGAGGAAGTCGCCCCAGACGGAGCCGCTCCCCAGTGGGCTGTCCTGCACCTCGAGCCCAGCAGGAGTAGGAGGCCACGTCACGAGGGGGGAATTTCAGCAATTCCAGAAGGTTGTCCTCCGGGCACTCAATGCTGCCCCCAAAAATAGCCATCAGGCTCCCAGCCCTCCACCAGCTCCTTGCCGTCCTCACCGCTCCCGTAGTCCTTGACCAGCTCCTCGCCATCCTCACCACTCCCGTAGTCCTCGATCGGCTCTGAGTCATCCTCGCCGCTCCTGAAGTCCTAGGCCGGCTGCGAGCCATCGCCGCCCTTCTCCCGAACACCACCACCGCTCTCAGAGTCCGCGGCCTACTCCGAGTCACCCTCATCGTTCTTTCAGTCCACCTCTTACTCAGAGCCATCGTCGTCGCAGCCCCAGCCCTCCTCAACATGAGGATGAGTCTTGGGGTTTAGCAAGATACGACCGAAGGGAGGACTCGGTCTACCGCCATCTCCACGAGATGAAAAGGCACCTCGGCCAGCTCGACCGAGACGAAGAACGACGGGCCAGGGACCTCCACCCAAGCAGGCCCCCATTCTCTCGTACCATCATGGAGAATCTAGTCCCAGACAACTTCAAGCCTCCACACTTCGAGACCTACACCGGGAAGTCAGACCCCACAGATCACATTGAGAGTTTCAAAACTCTCATGATGATCCACCATGCATCCGATGCCCTCCTTTGCAAGACCTTCCTGGCCACACTCAAGGGACCGGCCCGTGAGTGGTACTCCTGACTTGCACCGGCATCTATCTTCTCCTTCGACCAGTTCGAGGGTCTTTTCCTCATGCATTTCGTGAGTAGTCGCCGCACCGAGAAGACAAGCGCCTCCCTACTGTTCCTCAGTCAAAAGAAGGGCGAACAACTGAGGGACTATGTCAAGCGTTTCACCGCTAAAGCCAGGTCCATTGCTTCCTTGGAACCCTCGGTGGCCACTATCGCCTTCCAATCCAACGTCCTCTATGCTAACCTCAGGGCGTCCCTCGCCAAGAAGCCCCCTCGGGACTTCTCAGAGCTCTTACTTCGGAGCGAGAAGTACATCCGAGCAGAAGAAGCTCTCCACGCTTCACCTTTGAGGCTTCATCTTTCGCAAACAAGCGGAAGGGTGTAGAAGAAGAAGGAGCTATGAATCTCCAAAAGGACAATGGGGGTCAGGGCATCCTCCTCCTTGGTTCGAGAAATTCACTCCACTTAATGCGAGTGTATCTGCCATCCTGATGGAGATCGGGAACGAAGGCCTTCTACCGCCTCCCCCAAAGATGAATACTCCGGGAAAGAAGAAAGACCGGAATAAGTGGTGCCGTTTCCATCGGGACCACGGGCACGAAACAAATAAATGTTGGGCCCTCAAAGACGAGATTGGGGCCCTTATCCAGAGAGGGCAGCTCACACGCTTCCTCAGGAAAGATAGGGCCGATCCACACCCCTGCCTAAGGGGGCTAACAGGCGAACTGAGCAGTGCACAGAGACTCTGGAGGCCGAAGTGGAGAGCATCTTGCACCTGATACACGGAGGCCCAATGGGGGGAGATTCCAACTCCTCCCGAAAAGCCTTCGTAAGGGAGGTTAACTCCGTGCAGAGCCATCCTCCCCCAAAAGGCCTAGGAGTCCCGGTGACGTTCTCCGATAGGGACGTACAGGGCGTCCGCACACCCCACTGTGATGCCCTCGTCATCAACCTCTGAATGGCGAACTTCGACGTTCGTCGAATTTTGGTGGATAACGGAAGCTCCGTAAAAATCCTTTTCTTGGAGGCTTTCAAGGGCCTCCAGCTGTCGAGAGACCGGCTCAAGCCTGCAGGCTACACTCTTCACGGGTTCACTGGGGTCCCGGTTACGATGAGGGAGTTACAACCCTCGACGTAATGGCTGGAAAGGCCCTGGTAACTCGCACAGAGCCAATGGACTTCATGGTGGTCGATGTCAAGGCTGCCTATAATGTTATCCTGGGTAGACCAGGTTTGGCCGCGCTTCAAGCCATCCCTTCAGCTTACCACATGAAGATGAAGTTCCTCATGCCCTCAGGAGTGGGAGAAGTGAGGGGAAGCCAAGAAGCAGCTCAGAAGTGCTATATGACCTCGATGGGGGGTCTAGTTCTCTATTTGGAAGTGCACGAACTCCCTCAGGAAGGCGGTCAAACTATCTCCGAGCCCGTGGGCCAATTGGAGGAAGTGTCCTTCTCCGAAGAAGACACCACTAAGACGTTCCGTGTCAGCAAGGCTTTCCCCCCTACATTAAGCAAGACATCTCCCGGTGCATACGGGAGAATCGCGACCTCTTCGCCTGGACTGCAGCCGATATGCCCGGGATCTCAAAGGAGCTCTCAATGCATCGTCTAAGCATCACCCCTGGGATCAAGCCTGTCTAGTAGAAGAGGCAGAAGTTCGCTTCCGAGCGACAGCAGGCGATCAAAGAGGAGGTCAAGAAACTCCTCAACGCCTGATTTATCCCGGAGGTAAACTTTCCTGAGTAGCTCTCCAATGTGGTAATGGTGAACAAGGCAAACGAGAGCTGGAGGATATGCATTGACTTCACCGACCTCAATAAGGCTTGCCCAAAGGATCCTTTTCCTCTTCCCGGCATCGACGCCCTCATCGATGCAACCTCCAGGCACGAGCTCCTCAGTTTTATGGACATCTTCTCAGGGTACAACCAAATCCGGATGTTCCCTCCCGACATCCCGAAGACCTCGTTCGTGGCGGACCAAGGCCTCTGTTGCTACCATGTTATGCCGTTTGGCTTGAAAAACACGGGAGCTACCTATCAGTGCCTTGTGAACAGGGTTTTCCGAGACCAGATTGGCCAAAACATGGAAGTCTACGTCGACGACATGTTGGTCAAGAGCACCCGAGGGCAGGAGCACACTCTCGACCTTCAAGAAGCATTTGGGGTGCTCAGGAGGCACAATATGAGACTAAACCCAAACAAGTGCGCGTTCGGTGTCTCATCGGGCAAATTCCTAGGGTTTATGGTCAGCCAGAGAGGCATAGAGGCCAACCCCGAAAAGATCCAAGCCATTCTCAAAATGGCTTCCCCCTCCAATGTCAAAGAAGTATAGAGGTTCACGGGGTGCCTCGCCGTGATTGGGTGATTCCTCTCCAAGTCCGGGGAGAAGTGCCTCCCTTTCTTCAAGGCCCTCAGGGGGGGCTAAAGGGTTCGAGTGGGGACAGCAGCAATAGGAGTCCTTTGACAAGCTCAAGGAATATTTAGCTAACCCCTCGCTCCTGAGTAAGCCAGCACCTGGGGGGTCCTCTACCTCTATCTCGCAACTTTGGAGCAGACGCTCAGTGCGGTCCTTGTAAGGGAAGAGGAGAAGACGCAAAAGACTATCTATTACGTGAGCAAGGTGCTCCGCGATGCCGAACTTTGTTACCCGAAGCTGGAGAAAATGGCTCTCACCCTGGTCATGGCGGCCTGAAAGCTCCGCCCCTACTTCAAATCCCATTCGGTGGTCGTCCTTACCGACCAGTCGCTAAAACAAGTTCTCCACAAGCCCGAGACTTCCAGGCAGCTCATGAAGTGGTCCATTGAGCTGAGTCAGCATGACATTAGCTACCAGCCCAGAACGGCAATAAAGGCCCAAGCTCTGGTCGAATTCATCGTGGAGAACACCATCCTCGACTCATGCGAGTCGTCTGCCGTCCCCTTTGTCTGGACCATTTATGTGGACGGGTCCTCTTGCGCCGATGGAAGCAGGGCTGGTGTCATCCTAACTGGCCCCGACGCTTTTTTCCTCCAGTACTCCCTCCGCCTAAACTTCCTGGCATCAAACAATAAGGCAGAGTATGAGGCCCTTATAGCGGGGCTCTGCATGGCTCGCAAGGCAGGTGCCGAGCGCGTAAGGGTTTTTAGCGACTCCCATTTAGTAGTCGACCAGGTGTCTGGGGAATACGAGGCGAGGGATGGCCGTATGGCCATGTACTTGGCAAAGGTAAGGGAGCTTCTAGCCCTATTCGAAGATGTTCAACTCCAGTGGGTTCCTAGAGAGAAAAACACGCAAGCGGATGCCCTCTCTAAGCTCGCCTCCTCGTCTATCCAGGGTCTAGAACGGACCATCTTGATAGAGGTCTTTCTCAAACCAAGCATTGACGAAGATGGCTCGGAGCCAATGGAAGCCTACCCCCAAACACTTGGGGAAAACTGGATGAATTCCCTCCTCGAGTACCTCCGAGATGGAGTCCTTCCCGAAGATTCGAAAAAAGCAAAGAGGATCAGGACGTGAGCAGGGCGGTACACACTCCTGGACGAGGTCATGTACAAACGCTCCTACACCCAGATCGACGGTCGGCCCTATCTGAGGTGCCTCTCCTCGGAGGAAGCGCTCTACGCCCTAAAGGAGGCCCATGATGGTCTATGTGGCGCACACTTGGGAGCGAGATCCCTCGCCCCGAAAACTCTTGAACTACGGATACTTCTAGCCCACACTACTAAGTGACTCCAAGGAGTACGTCTGCCAGTGCGACTCCTGTCAGAAGTTCGCCCTAATCCGTCACCTCCCCCAAGCATAACTCACTTCCTTGGCGAGTACAATCCCCTTCGCAATGTGTGAGATGGATTTTCTCTGACCCTTCCCTCCACCACCGGGCCAGCTGAAGTTCTTAGTGGTAGGGATAGACTACTTCTCAAAATGGATCGACGCTGAACCCCTTTCAACAATTACCGAGCACAAGGTCCAGAAGTTCTTTTGGAAGAACATTGTCTGTCGGTTCGGGGTACCTCGCATCCTCGTAACTGACAACAGTTCACGGGGGCGACCTTTCGCGACTTTTGCAGTGACCTCGGTATTCCGCAGCGATTCTCTTCGGTAGCCCACCCTCAGTCCAATGGCCAAGTAAAGAACACGAACCGACAAATCCTCTCCGTCTTAAAGAAGAGACTTGACAAGTCCACTAAGGGACTATGGGTCGAACAACTCCCTAATTTGCTTTGGAACTATCGCACCACCAAAAGAACTTCGACGGGAGAGTCCCCTTCAACCTCACGTTCGGATCCAAAGCTCTCATCCCTTTGGAGGTGGGCCAGCCTTCACCTCGACTCATAACTTACAGTGAAGCTCAGAACGCGAACCAGCTTCGCAACTGCCTAGATCTCATTGACAAGGTCCGCGAGAGAGCCGCAATTCGGCAAGAGACCTACCACAGTAGGATCACTTAGGCTTACAATAAGATCACTCAGGCTTACAATAAGAGGGTAAAACTGGCCAACCTAAAAGAGGGTGACTTAGTGCTCGGAAAGTTATCGATCTCCGATCCAAGCAATAGAGGCAAGTTGGCACCCAATTGGGAATGACCATATAGGGTCTCCAGAGTTATTCGCCCGGGAGCATATCAACTCGAAGATACCAAGGACATGGAATGCGGAGCACTTGATGAAGTATCGAGAGGGTGTCTTGTAGCGCCCCGATTTCCAATACTGGGAAACCGTGACACGAGCCAAGACCTTTTCTTCAATTAGTCACAATACACAGAAAGACAGGAGAATTTAAAACTTTTATTTCAACACCCAATGTATTACAAGTCTGAATATTGTACAACTGCAATACCTTACACTAGAGTTACAATATTACCTTTACATTTCTAAGTATTACAACCTTTAACATCTTACATCAGAGTACTTCTCAACTAATGCATAACCAATACATATACTGTAGCGGAACTAAACATAACACTGACTCCTTACTTTCCTTGCCTTGAGTCCTCTTGATTCTCGCCTTTGTTCTTCGGCAATCCAGTACCTATAGAAGTGGGGACGTCAGTATTCACTGACGCTTAAAGGCTGATCATATAGCAGCGAATCTCCCAAACAATATACAAAATATAACAATGGTGTTGGTGTAGTTTAAGTGTTCGTGAGTGCTATGACTAGACTCTAATGCGATACTTAAGTAGAACTAGGATGCTTCCTATTCTAATGTCAGCAAGTCTCCGAAGCAACATGCAGCCCATACTACATGTGACCCCATCTCAAGCCGTTTCTCCATATATAGGGATTTGAACCCGCGTTACGAATTCTAATTGTACACAACCTGTTCCTGACAATACTCCATGACTCTGTGAGGTTGCAGAAGGGGTCAAGTCCCCCTATGCAGTCTGCTTATGGTGTCTCCATTTTCCACTACTACCCGGCACGCCGGACCTCACTCGATCCCAATGTATTGGGCCTCGTTCCAAAATCAAACCATAGGGTCTCGCATGCGTAGGGTAGCACGAAGCCTACCCTGTGGCACCCTCTGGGGTCTCGCAAGCACAGGACTGCCCAAATGCATCCTGTGGCACCCCAGCCACGGTATTTCAGGAATTAACAGTGCAAGATACGCAACACGTGCTCCCAACTTGTGAGACACCACCGTATGTATCCCTTTGACGGGAAGGTACAACCCATTATCACCACCTAAGGCCTGCCTCAAGGGACAAGTTGGTCGTAAGGCGCCCCCTACAACCAACTCCTCTCTCTTCAGCTAGGGTCTGAGCAAAATGACCTTTTTAAGTCACTACCTTAATGATGTCCCTGACTCGACAATCCTAGGGACGATAATAATATAAACACAACATGCTAGGCCTTAAATTAGACCTCACAAGACAACCCTACTAGGCTGCTCAACCTAGACTTACTAGAATCCCTCAGGATCCGGCTCATGGCCTATCGATCCAAGACCCCGGCAATACGAACGCATTCGCATGCTACTACCTGAACTTGGGTTTCGTCACACTCCGGTCCGCAATCAACCAACGGTTAAGATCTGACGGCACCCGCGAAGTGACTCGTCCACAGACCCCTAGGAGTAAGCTAAACACACGTCTTGATGGTCGATAACCCTAGGGCAATGATATCACCCTAGATGAGCACAACAACTGCGTATTAGCTATGACGCTATATACGAGTAACAACCACATACGAGCCAGTAAGCTACGTATGAAACCATAACTACCTACGAGCCAGGCGGGCCTCGTAGGAGATAAAAACGTACATACCAACCAAATAAACCGCGTATGAGACCAACCGCTACGCACGGGCCGGTCGAGCCGCGTGCGAGACAACAACCTACATACGAGCCAAATAAACTACGTATGAGACCCACAGCTACATACGGACCGGTCGAGCCACGTACGAGCACAACCATATGCAAACAACCATACAGATAATCAATCTTAAAAGCAACCAAACGTGCTGACTAGCAAACTGGATCTTCTATTATTAGAAGCAACAGAAGAATCTACTAATAGTCTATGATCGGTATTCTACTAAGGAAGAACCGAAGGCGACATAACAGCCTTTATCAACTAACTATTACTGGTGGTCTTCCCAATCCTTATTACTTCAACCTATAGTGCCTTAAGCATGGCATACAATCACAAGCATCTTCTTACGACAATCTAATTATATAGCAGAACCACTCACTATAATACTCCTAAGTACGAATATAATTAAGCATGTGCTTATATCAATCTTAGCATGAAAATCACTATGATCTAGACATAAAGTCCACTACGGTCAAGCATAGGTTATGACTTGAGCGTGAATGCTTACTACTTATCATGACTAATCACCACAACCCAAGCATGGATATATATCTAATATAACATACAACATTCCAAGGCATGGTAGGTATTCTAACATTAACTCTACAACATTCTAAGCACGCATTTAAACTTTAGCATGGTATGCCTCATTCCTAGACATGGTATGCTACTTTAACACTAACATATGTTATGGTGTACATTTTAGTAACACTCTAGTCATGTATACTAGTTAAGTATCAAGCTACAACATGGCATGAGTTTCTACAATAATTCTAGCATGGATAGAATATAACATAAAAATCACTACAACTAACCATGGGTAGTTCCCTTAATTTAAGCATGAGTATCTACTATATTTTAAGCATGAATCTCATTAGCATGGATACCATTAACTTAACATAAACCATCATTAGCATGGTCATCTACTAACTTAGCATGAATAATGATTAAGCATGATCACCTACTAACATAGCATGAACATATACTTATCTAAGCATAGATATCATGTAAGCATGAATATTTATTTGATCTCGCATGGTATACTACCTTCCTATAATTAAACTAACATGGTATACAACTTTTCTACCATTAATCTAGCATGGTATACAATTTACCTATAAGCATGTGAGTATGGATAATTTAATCTAGCATGATATACCACCTTCCTACAATTATCTAAGCATAGATGAATGAAACTAGCATGGTATACTACTTTCTTACAATCATCTAAGCATGAATCTTCTTAAGCATGCATAACTACTAGTATGAACATACAACATCCCTAAGTATATATATATATATATATACTTTTAACATGGTAAGTAATTTTATCATGGATCCTACAACATTCTAAGCATGTAGAAAGACTTAGCATGGTACATATCATCCCTAAACATGGTAAGTAATTTTATCATGGATCCTACAACATTCTAAGCATGTAGAAAGACTTAGCATGGTACATATCATCCCTAAACATGGTAAGTAATTTTATCATGGATCCTACAACATTCTAAGCATGTATGTAATTCTTAAACATGATAGGAAATTTTAGAATGAATCCTACAACATTCTAAGCATCATTAAACATGCTAGGTATTTTTAGAATAAATCCTACAACATGTATATCATTCCTACATATGATAGATAATTTTAGAATGAATCCTACAACCTTCTAAGCATAAATAACACTCCTACACATGGTAGATAATTTTAGGATGAATCCTACAACATTCTAAGCATAAATAACACTCCTACACATGGTAGATAATTTTAGAATGAATCCTACAACCTTCTAAGCATAAATAACACTCCTACACATGGTAGATAATTTTAGAATGAATCCTACAACATTCTAAGCATAAATAAATTAATCTAATACAATCTTAGCATGGTATTTACTTTATGAACATAAAATAAACATCTACAACTATCTACAACTACTACTACTCCATTTAACCAAGAACATAACATACAACTATCTACTACTACTACTATTTCATTTTAACCAAGAACATAACATACAACTATCTACTACTACTACTACTACTTCATTTTAATCAAGAACATAACACACAACCATCTATTACTACTACTACTTCATTTTAATCAAGAACACAACATACAACTATCTACTACTACTATTACTTTATGGACATAAAACATCTACAACTACTTCTTTTAACACCTACTACTACTTCTTTATTTTAACAACATACCACTACTACTTTATTTTAACAACATGCTACTACTACTTTATGCTACTACTACTTATTTTAACAACATACTACTACTACTTTGTTTTAACAACATGCTACTACTACTTTATTGTATTAACATACTACTTTAATGTCTACTAATCTTTATTAGCATTTATTTATTACTAGTGATCATAAAAAAAGAGATCTTTTTATTCATTCTACAACTAGTGAATTAAATTAGTTTCTTTTTCATAAATCAAAACTAACATCTAATCTATGTTCTTTTTACTTAAGATTATTAAAGAAAAAATAACAATAACAAAATAAAGTAAGAACCCTTATTTGGTTCAACCAACCATATGCTTATCTTTTAGTCCAAGTCCAATACAAGTCCTACAACCAAAAGTGGTTGTATAAAATGTTCATATGCTTTATGTATAGTTCATATTCAAGTCCTACAACCCCAAAATGGTTGTATGTACAAGTCCATATGTATGTGTCATTTTAGTCCACAAAACAACTACTACTACTACAAAGATTCGATCTTTATGTGTATTAGCACTACCATTTGTTCTTTTCTTTTCATGTGGTTATTACTCTTAATATTCACAACCATACAAATAAGAATCCCATACAACCACATTACTAAAACAACCACACCAAAAAGAAAGTAAAACAAGGAGGGTAAGAAGAAGAAGAACACCAAAACAACCATTCAAACAAACAAACAAACAAACAAACAAACAAATATGGAGAAACCCCCACCTTATTTCACTCGTAGGAAGAAATAGCTAGCTTAACCTTCTCCTTCCCCTAGCTCTTAGAACTCCTAGGAAAAACCTACAAGAAAACTCTCTTGTTAGTATGAGGTTCTCTCTTTCTTTTCCTTTCCTTTCTTTCTTTCTTTTTGTTTTCTAAAATGAGACAAGGTGGAGAAGGAGAGGGTATTTATAGGAGGGGAGAGGAGGGGGAAAGTGTAAATGTGCACTCATATTTGCACAAAAACCCTAAGAAGAGGCAAGGCCGGCCATGCTCTAGTAGGGGGTAGGGGTAAGGTGGAGGTAAGGTGTAGACATGAGTTGGAAGCATGGTGAAGGGATAAGGTTTCTAGAAGGGTTTAATCTTCTCATGCATACAAACTCTTCTTTAAGCCTCCTAATCAGACCCTAACTATCTTATTAAGTTGTCATGACAAGGATGAGTACATTGTCCAAAAGTACATACTACATACTTTGTATAATGTACTAAGTACTATACAATTGTATGCATATGTATATGTATGTGTATATCAAAATTCCTTATATAATCCTCATAAATAGTTAAATTTGTAAATAATAATAAAATAAGTTTTTATTATTAATTCGGAGGATCGCGCTATCAATTTGATGCACTTCCGATATATGCGCGTAGACACTGTTTGTGGGCAAACCGGCGAAAAATCACCAAAATAATTTGATTTTGGAATTAAAATAAAATAATAATAAAATAGTAATTTATACGAGGTAATATCCGCCCGGGATATTACATGTCTAAACACCGCTCCAAGCAACTTTCCCAAGAGAGCTCCAGAAGACATGTCCAAACTCCCTACTTGTATTTTCTCTTTACCAAAGTGTAAAGGCGGCTCACAACTTAGAAGCGGCCGCCCAGTTGTTTGCAATAAAATGAAATCTTTCCCCACAACTTTTCTATCTTTGAGTAGTCTAACTCTACTTAGCGAATTCTCTATTTTGGAGTAGTCTAACTCTACTTACAAAAAAAAATCATTAAAACAATGCGCTCGGAGTCCAACACATGGTTCGACTCTGCTTCAACTACTTGCGTCTAAGCACGTAAAGAGCGGACAACCATTCGAAATTGCTCCTACAGCCGTTGATACTCTCTATACGATAAGTTCGGAGTCCAACACTTGGTTCGACTTCGCTTTAACTACTTGCTTCTAAGCGAGTACGAAGCGGATCACCATTCAAAATTGCTCCTACAGCTGTTGATACTTTTAGAACGACGCACTTGGAGTTCAATACTTGGTTCGAATCCGCTTCAACTACTTGCGTCCAAGCAAGTAAAAAGCGAACAACCATTCGAAATTGCTCCTACGGCCGTTGATACTCTCTAAATGATAGGTTCGGAGTCTAACACTTGGTTCGACTCCGCTTCAACTGTTGGCTTCTAAACGAGTACGAAGCGGATCACCATTCAGAATTGCTCCTACAACTGTTGACAACTACAAATGCTAGCGAAGCGCACAAGTTCACAAAATAAGTACTATTTCATTCAAATTTGAGATTACAAGTCTAATTACAAGACCAACTGCTCATATTCACATTGAGATACAAAACTTGTGCGAAAAAGACTGCAAAATTACAAGAAAGATGCCAACGCCTCCTAGGGAGTGGGATATTCCTCTTGAGCGACAAACGAGGTCGGTGAACACCTAGTCGCTGCGACCCTACACCCGTGGGGGTCTCTAAGCCGGCAAGCCTAGTTGTGTCTCCGAGAGTTGCACCGACTGAGGCCCTGCTTGACGAGCAAGCCACTCCACTCTGCATGCCTCCAGGACACCCCAAGGTAGGAGGCGAACGTAACGCCAACTCGTGAAATGAACGTCCTTGCGAGTACTCTCCTCGGGTGCAAGAAGTGGTCCTAACGTTGCTCCCCTCCGAAAGACGTCGCAACCGGTGAATTTCTACCACTAACTCAACGATTCGCTCCTTCAGTGAGTTATCTGTTACCTTAACCTTTAGCCGAGGCGTTCGAATTGTATTACCCACACGAGAAGCCTCGGTGATGGTCTGCCGAAGCTCCACCATCTCCATACTTTTTTCGAGCACCACATTCTTTAGACCATCTTTCTCCACTCTAGCCTCGAACAAAGACTGCCGAATGGACTCAAGCTTCTTGCCTTGCTTGCTGGCCTCCCGAGCTTGCTCCTTCAGTCGCTTCAGTTCGAAGGAGATATGCGTCAGTGTCAGCTTTTGATGACTTAGTTCTGCCTCGCTCTTGAGGAGCCTCTCTCGACTTCGAGGAAGAGCCAACCTAGCAACCCCTAAGTCGGTCCGAAGGCGAGACACCTCAGCCCCTTATGGCTCTACGTCGAGTGGTAGTACTTTGACGATCTGAAAAGGCCAGGTGAAACTACTAAGTTCAAACACAACCGAACCACAAAACTCGAAAACAATACCGAATTCCGACACTTGTTCAAAAAAGTGTTTCAACGCTTGTTCAAGAGTGAGTTCAAAAGCAGTGCCGAACTCCGACACTTGTTCAAAAAGTGTTTCAACACTTGTTCAAGAGTGAGTTCCAAAGCAGTATCGAACTCCAACACTTGTTCAAAAAAGTGTTTTAATGCTTGTTCAAGAGTGAGTTCCAAAGCAGTGCTGAACTCCGACACTTGTTCAAAAAAAAATGTTTTGATGCGTGTTCAAAAGTGAGTTTCAAAGCAGTGCCGAACCCGACACTTGTCCGAAAGAGTGTCCCAATGAGTGTTCAAAAGAAATATATAAATAATATATTTATTTAAGAGTTTTCTTTTACTCAAAGCCGAGCCTCAACACTTGTCCAAAAAGTTTTCATTAAAGTTTCAAAATTACAAGCAGTGGCCAGTCCGCAGTTCGGTGCTACATGAACAGAAAACAAAAAAAGGGAAATAAGATGCAAGATGGATCAGGGGTCGACCTCGGTTGAAGGACCCTCCCCGGGGGCCACGATAGCCAGGGGCACGGCCTCCGACGGAGCCTCCACCTCGGCCTCTATCTCTTCAACTTTGACAGCCTCGGTCTCTTCTTCGTCTTAGCCTTCTTCATCACCTTCCGAGACATCGTCGAAGCAAGGGACAAGATCCGAAAAGAGATGCCACCCGGCGCGATCAACTTCGGGAAACTTTGCCTTGACATCGTCTATGGCCCGAGCATATGCCTTCGTCATGTTCATGATCAGGTTTCCCTTTGCCTTCTCCAAGGCCTGATCCTCGGCCTCCTTCACTTTCCCCGAGGCCTGCACCTCGGCTTCCTTCGCCACCACCAGCTTTGTTGCAGCTACGGCGTCCTCCTTGTCCTTGACAAACTCCTCAGCGGCCTTGAAGAGCCGAGCGTTGTCCGCCTCCAACTTGGCGACCATGGCTTCAAGGTGCACCAACCTCGAGTTCTTCAACTCGGCCTCCGCCTTTGCCTTTTCGAGCTCCTTGGCGATCTGAGCCTTCTCACCTCGAGCCTTATCCGCCTCGGACATCAGCTCTTTCTCTTGTTCGGCTATCTTCTTCATCAAGTGGCTGAAGTGGCAAGTAATCTGCGAGGAGTAAGACTTAGGTTAAGAAGAAAAAGAAAAAATCTATAAGCGCTTGGCAAAAGAAAGCTCGGACTTCGGAACTTACCGACATCGCCGAGCATGCGACCTCGAGCGCGTTGTCCACCACACTACCCGCTTCCATCGCCGCCTCGTCCTTCGACATGGCCAGGTGCCGAACCGCCTGCATGCACGCCGACGAGTCGCCGAGGAACCCATCGAGCTTGCGGACCTGCCAGTCCGGAACGAATATCTTCTTGTGCTCCTCGGTCAGGAACACCTCGGCTTCGATAGTTAACAGCAAAGTTGCGAGCCCCAAGGCTGCCGATAGTAGAGAGGCCCTCGCACCGGTAGAAGCTGAAGCCAATGCTATGGTCGGAGGCTTCGGAGCCAAGGGGGGTCGCCTCGCCAGCTACTCTGCTGCAGCACGGTGAGCCCGCACCCCTTCCGAGGCGATCTTCGAGGCAAATCTTTTCCTCTTCTTCGGAGCCTTGCTACTCAAGGACCCACGCTGCGACACCAAGTCCTCGAAGTCCATTGATTCTGCAGGAGAGAAAGAGTTAGAAAAAAAACCTACTTTTCCAAATGCACAAAAAACGAACAAACAAACAAAACCATACTGGGGTTTATCGAGCTAAGCCCCCCCCCCCTGGAAGAGCGCCTCCTCGGTCAGGTCATTCCAATCGAACTTCGGACAATCAAGCAACGTCCGAACCATAGCTTCCTTCCCGGTGCTGAGGGTCAGGATTTGCGTGACCTTCTTTGGCACCGAACCAACCCAAGCTGTGGGGATCCCCCATGGACCTCGACATTTGATCAGGAAGTACTTATCTCTCCAATTCTTTATCGAGTCCGGACAGCTGACCAACTTCGTCCTGAACCTCGAAGCTAAATAGAACCGATAGACGTCCTTGTGCAGCTGATGCATCCGGTACATGGTTCGGAGCACGCTCAACCTCGGCTCAAGACTTGCCACCTAACAGTGGAGGATGAACCCATTTATCAACCTCCACACGTTCGGCATGTACTGAACGGGGCTGACACGGAACCACCTCAACACTTCGAAGACGAATGGGTGCAGTGGGAGCCGAACCCCCGCCAAGAACGCGTCAACCGGCCAAAAGCACATGTCAACAGGCATTGGCGAGTTCGCCCTCACCCCTGGCCCGAGGTGAATCAAGTCGAACTCCGGCGGAATCTGAAAGCATACCCTAATCTTTGCCAAATCCTCCTCGGTAAGGATAGAGATCGTCTCGTTCGCTTCAGACGTCTCTCTGTCCTCGTTTTCCTCGAAGCTCCGAGCCATCCCAAACATTATCGCTCTGCCTGGTCCTTCGAAAGCTCTCGAACCATCGGCAGTCCGGTCAGAACCCCAGGCATTCTTCCGAACTCCCCCATCCTCCGATCGTCCACAATCCTTGTCTCAACGACTACCGAAGTCTGCCCTACCATGGCCTTGCCCTTGTCGATTGTGGGGACCTGGCTAGAGGAGGCCTTGGAGGCAAGAAGGGGGTAGGTCTCTTCCCTCGAAGGGTCGATAGACATTTTCTAAAAGCGAAAATAAACTAAGTATGGGGTTACCTTGATTTGAAAGCTACGGTCGGAAAATAGGCCGGAAGACGGTGAAAACTCGTAGGAAGCTCTCACAAAGTAAAATTCTCGCCTGAGTAAAAAGCAAGAGCAATTAGCAAATGACTGTGGGGTTGAAGATTTATAGGGGGTAAGGTTGGTGGCACGCCTACTGAGACAAAAGGGCCCCCATGAGTGCAAAGGCCTGGCCCATTTAGTGAAAACACGCAAGAAAATGCGTTGACCAGTCAACGGTGGCTGGGACCCACTGTCCACGTGGTGCTTTCCTATTCGCCCCCGAAGTCGATTGCCACCAACGTCGAAATGCAAGGAAATGCATTGACTAATCAATGGTGGCTGGGACCCACTGTCCACGTGGCGCTCTCCTATTCACCCCCGACGTTGATTGCCACCGACGTCGAAATGCAAGAAAATGCATTGACCAGTCAACGGTGGCTGGGACCCACTGGACACGTGACGCTCTCCAATTCACCCCCGAAGTCAATTTCCACCGACGTCGAAATGCAAGAAAATGCATTGACCAGTCAATGGTGGCTGGGACCCACTATGCACATGGCACTCTCCTATTCGCCCCTGATGTCGATTGCCACCGACATCGAATTGCAAGAAAATGCGTTGACCCGTCAACGGTGGTTGGGACCCACTGGACACGTGGCTCTCTCCTATTTATCCCCAAAGTCGATTGCCACCGACGTCGAAATGCAAGAAAATGCATTGACCGTTCAACGGCGGCTGGAACCCACTGGCCACATGGCGCTCTTCCATTCGCCCCCGAAGTCGAATGCCACCGACATCGAAATGTAAGAAAATGCGTTGACCAGTCAACGGTGGCTGGAACCCACTGTCCACATGGCGCTTCCTATTTGCCCCCAAAGTCGATTGCCACCGGCGTCGAAACGCAAGAAAATGCGTTGACCGGTCAATGGTGGCTGGGACCCACTAGACACGTGGCTCTCTCCTAGTCGTCCCCGAAGTCGATTGCCACTGATGTCGAAACGCAAAAAAATGTGTTGACCGATCAACGGCGGCCGAGACCCACTGGCCACGTGGCGCTCTCCTATTCGTCTCCGAAGTCAATCGCCACCAACGTCAAAAACACGAAGAAGCAGGGGCCCACATACCATGTGTCGCCTCCCTAGACCTCGACAATCTTTCCGAAGTCAATTGCCACCGACGCCCAGGGGCCGAAGGGGAAGGGATCCAGAGACCACGCGTCGCTCGCCTAGACTTCGGCGAGAGTGTCGAAGTCAACCACCGCCGACCTCCCAACAGACAGTTCCCCCTCTTCGCAGCCGTCTGATCTTCTGGAATTACTCGCTGTGGCGTGATCAAGGGCACAGATCCAGCCACGTCATAAATAGGTAATTAAAATCTCTTTTTTAATTATTATTTCGAACTATTTATTTAAAAAATTGCGAAAAAATGATTAAAATTCAGGAAAATTAATTAAAAATTCTGAAAAATAATTATAAATTCGGGGAAATATTTTTAAGTCCCCGGGTAAATAATTATTATTTAGAATGATTAATTAGTGCTCCCGAAGAGTAAATCATTGCTTTGCAAAATTGAATATATGGTTCGAAAAAATAATATAAAATTAGAAAAAATCACCAAAAAACTAGAAGGGCCTGAGAGAAAACTTGGGCATGTTACCAGCTTAGAAAAGCACCATCACCTCTCAGACGAGATTCGAACACTCTTTTAGAACTCCGATAAAGCCCTATATGCCATTAAAAGAACAAAACTACTCCCCAAAGGCTGCAACACACAGTCTTTGGGAGTGGTAGGCTCGTGATATGGCTAAAAATGGGGTTAAATCGGAACCATTCAAAATGGACACGAATCTTAAAGTTCCAGGGGCAAGATGATAATTTCACCTACAGACAGGTCCGAATTAGGAATCGGGTCCCTCCTCTTGGACCTGCTAACCCATGAACGGATCCGTTTAGTTGAGAATGGGTCACAACCCGTTAGGGGCCAACTCAACAAGATTGGAGGAAATCCTGACTTGCCCTGATCTTGAGGAGGTGATTATAGCCACCCCTATCCTGCCACACCGGAAAGGAGGGATTCACTCTTATCCAGAAAGAGATCCCCATGACGACTATAAAAACCCCCCTACCTCCTACTGTAAAAGGTGATCACTCTTTGCGCACTCAAGCTCTTTCCCTTTACTTTTTCTGGTATTGACAAGAGCGTCGAAAGGTTCGTCGCCGGGATCCATCCCAATGTTTCGAACGTTTTTGCAGGTCAGTGGGAGCACCAATGAGTCAACTTATCAACAAGGAAGAAGGGATATCCAGCCTGTTCGAGTTCCTCACGAACCTACAAATCTCATCTATTGCCCCCACACCAGAATCCAGCGGCAACACTTGCTATTTTTGTTGAATGTATTGACGTATATCAGATCATTCCAACTAAGATGAAGTGTGTTGTGGAAGATGGATATTTCATGGACACTTCAGCAATTGAGGAGGTGACTGTTCAGAAGGGTGTTGTGAAAGACTGGGATGCCATGGAAGACTTGCTACACCATGTTCTCTACAATTCTCTGGGATGGGAGATTGGAGAAGAAGGCCAAATTCTATTTACAGATCCACTCTCCACCCCCAAGGTAATAATTTCAGTACATCCTTTGTAGCTCCTCACATTCACTAGGTTTTTTTTGTGTATACATTTATCATGTAATAATTACATAGCATGTGTCTTCTCTAGCAAAAATAAATTAAAATTTTAAACTTCCTTCCTACCATTGTTGTCGTGACCCATCAAACACACACACTTGAGGTGCAAGGTTTTGTTTTTGGAATAGAGAAATTCAATAGTTTAGGACCAAGTATGTAGAAATTAACCCGATGTAAGAGCTTTTTGGGTTTGGGTTCAGCTCTTGGTGCATTTCTTGATGCAATCCTACTCAAAATTGTTGTGAACACTTGCATCATCCAAGGAGCCTTATAGGTCAGCTATGTAGCACAGACACGTGTACGGGATACTTGTGCTGAGAAAAATATTTGTATGTGTAAAAAGATAAATTTTCAGAAAAATATTTATTAAATCTCCAAAAAAATCATTTTAATCCATTTTCATATCTCAAAAATAGTATTTTAAAAATACGGGGTACTACAAAAACAGGGGCATTTAATGATATTGATTCTATACGCGATCGAGGTGTATTGGACACACATGATTGGTGGTCCGTTCATGGACCTCTTGTTCCTATGATTGAAACCATTGCTATGAAACTCCTTATGCAACCTTCTTCTTCATCTTGTGCTGAGAGAAATTGGAGCAGTTACTCTTTTGTGCATTCCTTGATCTGTGCTGGAACCAAGTATATATTTTATATTGAAGGTATTATAGCGAAGAATGGCTGCTTGAGGATCCAAAAAGAGTTCCTCCACATAAAGATCATGAGATATAAGTGGAAAGAACGAGGTGTCTTAAGAAACTTTTTCCCGAAATGTTTCTATATATATATATATATATATATATATATATATATATATATATATATATATATATATATATTACTCATAGAATGAAACATAAAAGTATCTAATACATTTACGTGGTGAATGAAACTAAATTTTACCTTGGATTTAAGGCATGTGCCAAGCAATGAAGTGGAGTGTTTTTTTTTTACCAACGATTGATAAGAATTTTATGCACCACATGATAGAAGCTAGATGGCTCATTAACTTGTTTTCCTTCGTGCTTGGAAGTTGCTTCCTTCACTTTCTTAATCATTGTATCACACACATCATAAACTAAATGGAGACAAGATTTATCCGTATCACACGCTCGAAGCATATCATATATGGAAGATGTAAAAGAAAGTATGTAGTCGATGGATTTCCACCACTGTTCATTCAAAATCTTTTCTCTCACAAACCTTTCTCTTCTCACATCATCATCACAATAACAAGTCCATTGGTCACTAGTTACCATGGATACAAGACCTTGCTTCAAGAGCTTACATTGTTTAAGCATGATAATGACACTAGTAAAGTGAGTCTCCAACACCGAAAGCAACTTCAAGGGAACAAACTCATTATAATTGGCTAGCCTCATTGAATGATTCAATATGAAATTTTTAATTTGCACCGCATACCCCGAAATGTCCAATATTCACCGACATTTATCATATACAATTTGATTGGACTTAACATTCTTTGGGACACAAATGTTCTTCAATGCAAAGTTAAGAGTGTGCACCACACAAAGATTCCAAAAAATTGTAGGGAATTGAGCTTCAATTTGTTGTCCCACAGCCTTGCAAGTTGCTGCATTATCTGTAATAACTTGAACAACTTTCTTATGCTCAGGACCTCTTTCAACAAATTAGCAATGCAAAATTTATCCTTCATTTCTCTCGAACAATCTACCGCCATTAGAAACATAGGTCATCCTTCCGTGACCGCGATTAAATTGATAAGTGGCCTTCTTTCTGAGACACTCCATCCATCACTAACAATGCTCACACATTTCTCTTTCTACGTGTCTCTAATCAGTTGCAACAATCTCTCAACATTAGTCCGATCTCTTTGTATAAGAGTTGTCTTCAACATATTATACCCCGGTGGAATATAACCAGCAAGTGCATTGTTGGTGGCAAAAGTATACGAACTTGCATAGTATGGATACCTTGCTAGGTTAAATGACAACCCTCCCATACAAAATATTCTTACAATCTCTTCATGCAATTGATCTCGCGCCGCTATGTTAAAGGCTTTTTCGGTTGTACTATTTGAGCCAGTAATATTTGTCTTTCTCCTTTTCAAATCAAATTTAGCGGCAAGAAACATACCAGCGGCACTCACCAAACCATTATTAGATGACTGTAGCAATGACACTCACTTTTGAGCATTTAGAGCTATTTTAACCTTCGATTGCTCATCCACATTTTGTATTTCTACAAGCTCATTCATCTTAACTTTATTGCATGCGCCGATTCTGTGCCCTTTGTATCTTTAATAAGTGGCATGTAACCCTTGTGTATGAGCGAGCTACAATAACTTTTCTTGCAAAAACTACACTCCTACCTCACATTTCCACCCCCAGCCATATCCTTTCCTAACTTTGTAAGATATCTTCATAGAGGGTTGTTGGGATCTTCCTTATTATGAGGTTTACTACTCACACCCGTAAAAGTCATTCTCAAAGAAAATATAAATTCTATAATAAAAATGAAAAAAGTATTACAATTTATAATTAAAAACTAACAAATAAAATGAACTAGCTAAGAAGAATTAGAATGAACTAAATAAAACGCAAAATGAAAAACTAACAGTAAGTCTGTAAATTGTAATGAACTAAGAAACTGAACTCAGTGAACTATTAACATCCTAAATTCATGTTAACATTAACAACCTCTCAACTCGGTGAACTATTAACACCCCAAATTTATGTTAACACTAACTAAGAAAATGAACTCAGTGAACTAACTAAGAAAAACTAATTAAGAAGAATTAGAATGAATTAACATCTCAGTGAACTCAGTGAACTTTTAACACCTCCAAACACTTCTCATTCATTCAATATTTATCATTCATTCCATATTAACTCAATATTTCATACTTCTCATTCATTCTCATGATCTCATCTAATTTGTATACAGGAAGAGGCAGATCAAACCTTGGGAGAGAGATGAAGCGGAGTGGAACAACGGTAGAGAGAGAGGAAGAGGCGCACAGTGGTCGGTCGGTGGTCTGGCACACAATGGTAGAGAGAGAGGAAGAGTCGGGCAGTTTTGGGGAGAGGATCTGGCACACAGTGGTAGAGGAAAAGGCAGGCAGTTTCGGTCGACGCTTGGGAAAGAGGAAGAGGCACCTTAGGTCGGGGCTTGGGAGAGAGAGAGTGGCCAATCGAAGTCACGCGAGGCAAGCGATTACTGTGGCGGTGGATCTTAACTTCAATTGGGGATTAGAGTTTGTTAGTGAGAGAAAGAGGGATCGAGCGATTTGAAGAGAGAGAGAGAGAGAAACGCTTAGATCTAGAAATGAGAGAGAGAGAGAGAGAGAGAGAGAGAGATATTATGTAATTATTTTTTTATGTTATACTCAACCAGGCGCACCCGCTTGCACCCAGGACGCACCCGTTCGCACCGGACCCGCACCCGACAAATATTTTTATTTTTTAAATTAAAAAAATGCTCGGATACGCACTCGATATGTATCCGTGCGTACCCAATCCGGATACGCACCTGGTACCGGTACGCAGCCCCGGTTTTGAGTACCGGTGCTTTCATAGTAGGTCAGTCCTTTGTCACCTGTCCTCAGTATAGTTCTTTATAATCACTTTTTTTTCCTATTATAGTCAAATTTGCCATTATGTGGCACTCAAAATACTATTATAACTTTATCCTGTTTCCAAGTGTAATGAGAAATCATATTGGAGGAGGAAACATCTAAAAATGGAGGCCATGGACTTAACCTTGCAATTAGTGCATTTGATTGGAGATGGTGATAGAACTTACCCAATACATCAAATATACTTCATGTCACTCGGAACCCCTTTTGTCATATTGACGATTTTCTCTATTTCTGTATCTTTTCTCATTTCTCAATCGCATATCCATTTCTGTCTCTGTATTTATTTTGGAAGATGTACGCATCTAAATTTAGGGTGAGGAATACCTAGGAACTTCCAAATTCCAAACCACCATAGAAGGTTGATAACTCCCAAGTCCCACCCTCCCCTGTTAGAAGATTAAAATTCCACTTAACCTAGTTTTATGCTCTCTGAAAATTGGATTTGTGACCTCTGCTATCCTGAGATGGCTATTTAATGCTTTCATCATCATCTCTTCCTTTGGACATTATGCTCTTTCTTTTTTCTGGGTATTCTAATAGCATCTTCCTCATTTGTAATCACATTTCTAATTAGCTATGAACTCTTCATATTTTCATCCTGAGAAATTACATCTATAGCCCATTGTTGGTCTTCCTTTTGAGTCATCTCTTAAAGTGCATGTGTTATGTGATACAGTAGTATCAGTGAAAAAGCACTACTAAGAGCATCTGTAGTCGTTCCATACTAAAAATTGGGAATTTAGGTATTTGGCATTTGGAAATAGAAAATTTAGGTTTGGGTTGCAGTCATTCGAAGCCAAAATTTAGTTTTTTTATTAAAAAAAAATCAAAGACGAAAGATGATTTTTCGTCCTGTTATATTGTGCAATTAATTTAAAATTTGAAAAGCATCGGACGGAAAATGATTCCCCGTCCAAGAAATATATTTTTAATTAACTCCAAATCAATCTTGATTAAATACTATTTTAATCTTAATCAAATCTTTAATAAATCTTAAACCTTATTTAAATCCTAATTTTAACCTAATATGTACCCATAAAATCTTTATATGTATAATCCTATACAATTTTTTGGGCTTCAAATGGGCTCCAAATGCCAAGGACGGGAGATAATCTCCCGTCCAAGCACTAATCTGAATTTTTTATTCGAAAAATTGTTGGGACTGTAAATAATTAACAGTCCAAGGGAAAAAATTAATTAAATAAAGCGATGAAAGATAATCTTTCGTCGTATTATTCGGACGAAATATAATCTGTCGTTAGCTATATTTTGGCAAAAGCCATTTCGTCTCCCAAATTTAGCCGACCACTGTTCATTCGATTGCCAAAATTTGGGTAAATGGCCAACGACTACAACAATTTTTTTCCCAAATTTTCCAAAATTTGGGTAAATTGCAAACTACTACAGATGCTCTAATAACCACTCAAGCAATCGCCAATTGAATTGAGCCTTTATTGAATTGAAATCAATCAAAATACAAGAGCTAGGGTTTGGGAAATGGAGAAATTGGTAAGAACAAGGTAGAAGGTTGGAGAGGATCAGGGTTGAAGGAGGAATTTACAAAATATCTTCTATATCTTTCTTATTTCAGTTTATACTATTTATAGTCCGTTATTTGCAATGTCATAGCCTCCAGCTCTTTCTCTTCATCAAAAAACACGTGCATATTACACTGTCTCGAAATCTTCCAGATACCTTGGCTTCTTTACTTGCCTCTTTGGCCTCTGCTTCTTCTCTGCATCAATACCCTCCCCTTCACAATGAATCTGTACAAGCAGGTTCAAGTCAGGAAAAGATTTAGCCATTGCAGTTGCATCTTCCCATGTAGCTTCTTCAATTAGTTAGTGCTCCCAAGTAACAAGGACCTCCTCAACTAAACCTTTGCTGCTTTTAATCCACCTATGGCTTATCACCTTAAGGGGTTGAAATACCAACTGTTGCATATCATTACCCTCTGGTAAGAATGTTGAACTCTGACGATCTCCCACACGCTTCTTCGGCAACGATACATGAAACACTAGATGTATACAAGAATGCTCAGACAATTTGAGTTTGTATGCAACTTGGCCTATCTTCTTCAGTATCTCAAATGGCCCAAAGTATCGTTTGGAGAGCTTTTTAAAGGTTCTTTACACCACTGTCTTTTGTCGATATAGTTGTAATTTTACATAGACCCAACCCCCCACCTCAAATGCCCTGTCACTTCTGTTTGCATCAGCCTGATTCTTCAAGCGCACTTGCATTCAAAGTAAGCTTTGTTTGAGTGTCTCTATCACCTCCTTCCTATGCTGCAACATTGAATCTACTGCAAAATTAGCAGCATTACTACTGATGTAATCAGGTATACTTGGAGGAGGGTGTAACACCCCGTGTTAAGAATATATATATATATATATATATATATATATATATATATATATAATTAATTGTTGGTGGCCTATAGAATATTTCTATAGAAGTGGTGTATAGAATTATTGGATATGGGGGGCCCACGGGGAAGAAAAGTAGCATTCTCTGTTGTTTTGGTTGCTGACGTCACCCACGTGGGTGACGTGGCGTGTGGGGCCTGCCTGCTGCTGCAGCATGGGACGAGGCATGGGGGGCCCGCTTGAGGGTCTCGTGTACCAATTCTCTTGAGAGGGAGAGGAGAGAAATGGGAAGTTTGTTCCATATCGGAAAGGGTTGGAATTAATTGTGTGTGTGTGTGTGTGTATATATATATATAATTTCCTGGGATTAGAGGTCACCAACAAGCTATAGCACATTTTATGAGGCAGTCTGTGGTGGGCAGTTATTTGCTAAAATCGCGGATCGGGGCCGGAGAGTTACAAATGGTATCAGGGCCAACTTTCGACACCGATGTGGGTAAGAGTGGGTGTTTGTCTTGTATTCCTGAGAGGGAGTTGTGGTCAGTACGCTAGCGGTGTAGCCAGGGGCAGTACGCTAAGATTTAGTGTAACATCCCACAAAATTGAGTTATGACAATTTTGCTTCACGTGTGTTACGCACGTGTATTTCGTACTGTTACGAATAATAGTCGTAACGTACTTTTCTACATATTTTTGTATTTCAACTATTTGTACATTTTTCGTCATTTTAAAACTCATTTTTATCCTATTTTGAGCCAACCCAAATATTAATTTTTTATCTTTGTGTTTTACGTGTATTGCACGTGTTTCGATACACGCGTCGACTACGTATATTTTCCGTACGTGAAATATCCGTAACATTATTAATATACATATTTTACGTATTTGGAATTTTGACTATTTTTCGTTCTCTCAAATTAATTCTAATATTTTTGCGCGTGCATTGCACGTAAAATTTTGTATGCATTATTATTTCTAAAATTTTCTAAGGAGTAATGCATATTTTTCTTCTCACTTTATTTATTACATTTTGTATTATTTCTACAAAAATTCTTGGGGCCCAAAATTGCTTTTAAAGCCTACAAAAAATATTTAAATGAAAACCTACACTACTTGTCAAGTGTAACACCCACATACACATTTTTATTCAATAAAAATAAATAATTAAACTAGGTGAGTGCACACAAAACACGTGCACGTGCACACGTGCAATGTGCACACTCCAAAATAGAAATTGGTCGGCTGCCATATGGGAGGGTGGGGAGAGAGAGTGCATTAGTGGGGTGGTCAATATAACCACCCACTTAAATAATCCCTTTTATATATAAACCCCTTCCCCCTTTTTAAGCCATTCATTAAAACAAAAACAAAAACAAGGGTTAGAAGAAGGCTTGATGTGGTCTTGTTGTGCATTCCGGGAGAAGAAGTTTTAGGATGTGGCCTTCTTTTGGGAGCACGGATTCCGAGGAGGTGCATTTTGAAGTCTTTTGAGGAGTTCTTTTACAACTAGAAAAAATCTACTAAGAGGTGGGTGTCCCTTCTTACTTTCTAGATAATGTAGAAAGCATGTTTAGGTATTTTGTGATTTATTTTGCTAGCATAATGAATTCTACAGGTTAAATTGATGCATGTTGTAGTGATAAAGATTGATAATGGTAGAAAGTTATAGAATTCATTGTACGTTAGTGAGAAGTACATAAATTAATTGGTAGATTATGACTGAGAAAAATTAATTAAAGGTATGTGTAGAATTGTTGGGCACAAACAATCAACTTGATTAAATTGCATGAATTTTTTGTCTCTTACAAATTAGTTAATAATGTGTATAAAATGTGGATAAATAGTAAGAAAAAATTAAAAAAACATTTTGGGAAACGAAATAGTTATAGTAGAATGAAAGAAAAGATGCAATAATGTTGGTAGAACGATTAGATCTTTAAGTCGACTTATATTGTATTTTAAGTCGACTTATGACTTTGCAAGTCGACTTATAACACTTAGAATATTTTCTTAAAGATTTCTGGAATTTCTCTCTGGTAAGTCGACTTATGTTTTTATAAGTCGACTTATGTTCTTATAAGTCGACTTATGTCTCCTTTAAGTCGACTTATGTTTCTTTATAAGTCTACTTATGATCTAGTAAGTCAACTTATGATTTTTATAAGTCATCTTATATTGTTGGTAAGTCAACTTATGTTTTTATAAGTCATCTTATATTGTGGGTAAGTCAACTTATGTTTTTATAAGTCATCTTATATTGTGGGTAAGTCAACTTATGTTTTTATAAGTCATCTTATATTGTGGGTAAGTCAACTTATGTTTTTATAAGTCATCTTATATTGTTGGTAAGTCAACTTATGTTTTTATAAGTCATCTTATAGTGTTGGTAAGTCAACTTATGTTTTTGGTAAGTCAACTTATGATTTTTGTAAGTCAACTTATAATACTTAACTTATTTTCTGAAAGTTACTGGATTTCTTTCTGGACAGTCGACTGTAGACACTTAGATCTTACTTCTTAAAGATGTTAGTTTTCACTCTGGACAGTCGACTGGTGAACTTTTGCAGTCGACTGGTACTGATACTTTTCTAAGGTGTTTTGATGTTCTTTAAAAGACTAACTCTTAAAATGTTTTGGATCTATAATCTACTCTTATAAATATTATTCTTTTATAGAACATACGCTTTCAATATATATTATGGTTGGATTTGGATTATGGAATTTATCAAAGACTTGGGTTTTGTGGAGTGGAGAGATTTCCCCTTGATCATTTGACGATGGATTAGTGAGTTTTGGTTCTGTTTGAAATTTATTGAGATAGGCCTGAGGGGTCTTGGTTAGTTGTTGTTTTGAGTTATTTAGATGTTCGCGTGATGAAGGTCTACGGGCCTATTCCCGGATAGGCAGGGAGATGATTCTCCGGATAGGCAGGGTGCATTTATATGTACCGGGTGTATCTGCACATTTCGTGGGGTACACGGCAGGGAGGTAATTCTCCGGATAGGCAGGGAGGTAATTCTCCAGATAGGCAGGGAGGTAATTCTCCAGATAGGCAGGGAGGTAATTCTCCGGGTAGGCAGGGAGATGATTCTCCGGATAGGCGGGATGCATTTGTATGTACCGGGTGTATCTGCACATTTCGTGGGGTACACGGCAGGGAGATAATTCTCCGGATGTTGTTTAGACAGGGTACATTTGTATTTACCGGATGTATTCTTGGTTTTATGCTTGTGTTTTCCAGTTTTCTTACACTTGACACTTAGGCTAACTTCACTTGTTGTTTTCATTTCATGATGTTTTCATGCTTTACATCTTTTGTTATTTCTCATTCAGTTATCCTTGTTGTTAATACATGCCATTGATGATTTTATGTTTTATGATTAAATTATGTTGTTTTGTTTTTATATCACTCACACCATTTATGGCTGACCCCTTTAGTTTGGGGGTTAGGGATCATCTCTAGCCTCATGTGTTACAGGTTGTTGCTTAGAGTCGGGAGGCTTGGATGCTTGAGTTAGTTTTGAGATAAACTGTCGTAATAGAGCTTTGTGTAAATTTGTGTAAAAAGAAGTATACTGAAAAGAAAGTTGTAATTCAAGGTGTTTGTAATTCCGCTGTGTTTGAAAAAGATTGTTGTAATAAAAGTTTGGAATAAAATTATTTATGTTTTGAGCTATGTGTACTATTACATTGAAGTTGATGCTGGGATTATGCCACGTATTTTCTAAGTTTTTATATTAGAAATTCGGGGCGCTACACCTATTACCTGTCACATGTCACATGCACCATGTTATCTCATCATATTATTTGATTCTGCTCCTGATTTATGTTAGTCATTCTGTTTTGCTGTCACTCATTCCATGCTTATTTAGTACTTGCTTCCGTTGTTACTCTATTCTTGTCTATCTGTTTTCCTGTACTTGTTGCCTGCACTACAAGCAGCCCGTAACTTGTGTTGACGAACATTTTGTTTCTCTTTCATCTTTCTGCAATTTGTTAAACTTGCAGACTTTGGTGACCAGCTGCTCGAGGGAGTAGGTGGCCAAACATTCTTGTTGGTTGGAGTTCTTGCTGCAATTTATTTCCTGTTATTTTTGAATAAATGTAATTGCTACATGGATTTGTATTGGGCATCTTGTCCCAGATTTGTATCTTGTTTCCAGACTTAATTATTTGAGATTAAGTATTCTTGCTTTCAAGTAATCTTGTTGGTTATGTTAATTCATTTATTCATGCGTAGTTGATTATTTCTCATGTATATCTCCTGTTTATGCTTGTACATGTTGTAAATATCCTTACAGCTTATGAATGGTGAAATCCATTTGCTGGACTTGTGTTGCATATCCGTATTCCGTATTCCTTTTTGGGAAGCGGGGCTGAGAATTCTCACCTCCGAAACTGACTTAGGAACTGGCCAATCTTTCACCGTAGCACTCTTTGACGGGTCAACTGAGATTCCCTCGCCTGAGATAATGTGCCCTAAGAAGGTAACTCGGTCGAGCCAGAACTCACACTTACTGAGTATCCCATAGAGTTGATTCTCCCTCAGAGTTTGCTCAGCATGTTCCTTCCGATTATGAGAATACACCAGAATGTCATCTATGAAGACCACCACGAATCTGTCCAGAAATGGAAAGAAGACTATGTTCACCAGAGTCATGAACACTACTGGCGCGTTCCCGACTCCGAAAGGCATCACTAGAAACTCGTAGTACCCGTATCTGGTCCTGAACGTAGTCTTCTACACATCAGCTTCCTTCACCTTCACCTGATGATACCCCGAGCGAAGGTCCAACTTCGAAAAGACTGTCGCTCTGCCCAACTGATCAAACTAATCATCAATCCTGGTTAGTGGATACGGTTCTTCACTGTAACACTGTTCAGCTCGCAGTAATCCACGCATAGTCGATGACTCCCGTCCTTTTTACTGATAAACAAGATTGCAGCTCCCCACGGTGAAACACTGGGTCTGATGAAACCTAAATCTAGGAATCCTTGGACCTGCACCTTCAGCTCTACTAGCTCAATTAGTGCCATCCTGTAGGGACTCTTCGATATCGGCGCAGTACCTGGCTGAACCTCAATACCGAATTTTACTTCCCTATCAAGGGGTAGCCCAGGAAATTCATCTGGAAACACATCCAGAAATTCCCGCACTACTAGAGGTGCAACTCGCAGCCTGTGTGCAACTCCATTGCACAACCTACATTGTCAACCACTTCCTTACCACGCCCAAGGGGTGTCTCCCCAGCATGGAACTCAAACTCTGCACGGCCTGACATCCCGAATACAACCTTCTTCGCTCAGCAATCCATGTCGAGAATCACATCAAACACTGAACTTCCGATCACAATCAGATCTGCCTTGAAATTTGCACCTCTAATCACCATGGGACTCTGCTTACACTCCCGCGAACAGACGACAACACCGCCACCTATGGTGATGTTCCAAGCTGTAACACCCCGAATCCCAAATATAACTGAATTCGAGAGTTCTACAGGATCTTTTCGTCTCATTCGGTACAATTTTACAAGGAATTAAAAACTTTTCGCTTTCCATCAGAGTTACATGAGATTTTACACTTCACATTTTACAGCGAAAACATATACATCAATAAATTACAAATAATGACAGCGGAAGCAAATACAACTTTGTACAAAAGATGCAACAGTAATTAATCTTTGAGCATTGGTTCTCCCTTAACCTTTATCAAGCCAACTATCCTGCATATAAAACTGTAGGTACGTCAGTTTATTCAACCGACGATAATTATACATGGCCATCCTCTCTATGCCATAAACAGTATAACGATTCTCATTTCTTAACAGATCACAAACTTGTTCACATATCAAATTAAGGGGACTACCCTATTGATGTCGTGTTGTGATTGTGCACTTAGTCTTTAATGCAGTTATTTATATTATATGACACTAATGCGCACTTGTTCAGATTCTATGCATCCCATCCTACATAGTTCCGAGGGCAAGCCTCTTGATCGTTCTTCATCTTTGTAGGGTTCAATCCCTTGCCATGACTTAATCTACTACTGTAACTACGGTGGGTATCCTAGATAATTTATGAGTACAAGCACGTGTACAGAAAAGCTGGAGGGGAACCCCACGCCATGTCTCGACTCGTCAAGCATGCATTCTGTGGCAATTCAGCCTCCTTCATGGCACACGATCCTCTTGCAGTCACCAAACATCCCACAAGCGTGGCTAATGTCCGATCATTACTGAGTTGTGCCCACGTCATGTCTTGACTCATCAAGCATGCATTCTGTGGCTCACACACCCGCACCGTAAACTCTAGTTCTCATACTCGTGTTTTTCTCTCACTTTCATCACGTCTTCACTATGCACTAATCCTTAGTTTTTATTAGAATCATGAACAAAATCAAAGCTCTAGAGTTAGCCTCTCCACTCAACCGGACTTATTCATTTATTCAAATATGACCAACCTTTGTCTTTCATTTCAATATTTCATTTCATTTCTTTCCAAATGCTGGGGGAGACTTAGCTACTCTTTCGTTTCAATTCCAATTCACAATTACTAAAATCTGAGCATTTCCAACTCATGAATTCATTTGATAATCTCACAGATTTTCTTTATCATGTTCCTAGCTTTCATATTCATTTAATTCCCACAATCTAAATAAATGATTCACTTCATGTAAATTCATGCAAAGACAAATAGAGTTTACTAATATCAACCATAAGATTCACAATCTTTATCATAAACCAAATAAGATTTCTGATATATCAAAAGTATTCTGGACAGTCGACTTGGAGCCAGTCCAGTCGACTTGTTCAGTCAAATAAAGTTCTTCATAACTGCTCGGGAGTGTCGACTGCTGCACATGGCCAGTCGGCTATTCCGCAGTTTTCCATGTCTAAAATATCATTCACTTAACAGTCGACTGTCATTCAAATCAGTCATCTGTTCTGGGTGATTTAACTGTACACTTTCATACTCAGTTCAGTCGACTGCTACATGCATTCGGTCGACTGAACAGGTCAAATTTCAAATTAAGGAATCATCTTTCCCTTCTGTTCTTCAATTCACATACATCATTTTGTCACATTATGTTATATTCATACTAACATAAGCATGTAATTTCTTATCTGTTCGCTAACATCACAACATATAAATTCCACATACATAATGTTTTCTTTCCTCAAGGAAATGCTAAGCATGCACTTTCATTTACTCATCATTTACTTGCAGAGATGAACACTAATCTCAATTTAACACACTAGAATATCACATTAAAGTACCTCGTTTCATGGAACTCTGAACTGTACATACTTTATTTCAATA
The DNA here is from genome assembly GCA_017893485.1 of Hemerocallis citrina. Classification (NCBI taxonomy): domain Eukaryota; kingdom Viridiplantae; phylum Streptophyta; class Magnoliopsida; order Asparagales; family Asphodelaceae; genus Hemerocallis; species Hemerocallis citrina. Next base: position 174,511,745 of record CM030361.1, read on the forward strand.
TACCAGTCGACTATTTACATTACCGGTCGACTGAATGGGTTATTCCTAGTTCTCTAATTATCACTAGTTCTTTTTCGTCTGTTCATGTCTCCTAAATTATATACAGCATGGAGGATATGGATTTAGCAATCATTCTATCACTTCAGTTTGTATACATGTACACAATTAAATCTTTTAATTTAGAAATCATGAGAAAAACATCCGCCTCGTACCAGTCGACTTGTCCACATGACGGTCGAATGTACAAGCCAATTTCAGTCTTTTTAAAGTGTCATTACTTCATTATCATTCCTTCACATCTTTCACAATAAGCATAACGCAGAGTAATTTGATATATCTAAATTTACTTTTCATAAGCATGGTAACAATCATTATTGCCATAGCATAATTACTATATTAGAAGTCCTGAGAAACACCCACCATATTGACGAAGTAAACGAGTCCCGCGAAGCCTTCTAGTTTGATAATGTGACTTCTCCTCCTTGCTCCTTGCCACCGAAACCTTCTGAAGCAATGCCGACCTTCACCCTCAACTCACACTTAAAAATGTATCTTTTTCAATTAGATTTCTCATGAAGAAGACAATGGAGGGGGGGGGGGGTATTTATACTAAAATCTTGATGGAATGGAGGGCTAGGATCAAGTAATTGGTTATAAGATGGAGGGCTAAGATGAAAGTAGGAGTTGCATTAACTACCCACAACCAAGTAACCACCAAGCATGATCTCCATTTGAAAATTGCAATTCCCTCCAAAAAGATCCAAACCGGCCACACAAGTGTGCTATTGCACGTGTACGTGTAGTGCACGTGCATGCAACTTGGTCTCCATTTTTTTGTACATTATATTTTGTATAAAAATAATCTTTAAATTGTATTCTACATTACAAATTTAAAATAAATTAACTCATGGGCTTTAGTTTTTGGGCCAAAATAATAATTATAAAAACAATAATTGAATTGAATTTTTGGGCTTTAAGAAAAATGCTTTTTGTCTAATTGAAAGAATGGCTTTATATAAAAATAATTAAAAGCACATATATAAATATCTATACTCATCATAATGAAAATAATTGCCAAAAATATTGCACGTGCATACTACGTGCAAAATAAAATAATTTTTCATTAAATGAAAAATCGGGGCATTACACAAGCTGCCGGCATAACACTGCACTCCAACTGATGCCGATCCACAAAGCCAGAGGAGATGAAGGAATGGGTTGCCCCGGAATCAAATAGGACATGGGCAGAAAAGGAATGAAGAAGAATGATACCTAAGATAGAGTCAAAACAATAGGAAAAGATAAACAGTGAAAGATAACTAAGGAATATGAAAAAGGGTGCAGGAAAGACAACATGAACGAATGATGCAAGAGAAGTAAATAAAGCAAGGAACAAACAATAAAACAACAAAAGAAAACACAAAAGAATACCTACAACGACCTCTTCGTTGTCTCGGCTTCATCCGCTGTCAGGTTGAAGGCCTGACCTCTCCCTGAAGCAGCGGTTCTCTGACTGACAATCTGGCGCTAAGGGGAAAGTGGTGGCCTGACCTGACCACGAACTGGAGCGACTGTGGCCTGGTCGTGCCTCCTCCTAGGAAAATCAGTGGCACCACACCCGAGACACCAGCAGTTTGCCTTCCAGCAGTCCTTGCGCAAGTGCCCAGGGGTCTGGCAGAAGTCACAAACAACATCCCTCCGTAGAAGAGCAGGACGGTAGGGAGCTGTCCTGACGGCATGGACCAGAGCTTGCCTCATAATCGGCCCTCCAGTGGGCCTAGCAGCAACAGCAGCGGGCTACTGCACAACCCACTGGGAAGAGGGTCTCCCGAGCTCGAGTCTGCTCCGTCACTCGAGCTACCTCCAAGGCATCCGCATAGGTACGGAGGCGGTGGGCGGCCAAGTGCACCTGAATCCCAAGGTCAAGACCCAAAAGGAATCTCCGCGCACGATCCTCCTCATTCGCCACCAAGGTACTAGCGAAGCAACTAAGCCTGGTGAACTCCGTGGCGTACTCGTCCACGGATCTAGTGCCCTGCTCCAAGAAAATTTGTGTTACAATATTACGTATATAATATGTAATAATTTCCAAAACACAGCACTAACTAACCAACCAACCTGCTTCAGGACAAGAAACTGATGCTTCATTTCTACCCGGGTTATGCTGGGGAAGAATTTCTCCAGAAAGCTCTGAGTGAAAGTGACAAAAGTAAGAGGCTGCTCTAGCCGCTCGGACTCTGCCCTCCACCAGATGTGGACCAAGTCCACCAACTGGATGATGACCACATCCACACGGTCTACATCAGCGACCCTAGCTGCATGTAGCAGACTCTCCGTCCGGATCAGCCACTGCTTAGCCTCTAATGGCGTCTCCGTACCAGCGAACTTATCAGGATGCAGCCTCACGAAGTCCACAACAGTACGCGAACGAGGGGGCAAAGCTACCTGGGTGGGCACAATGGGGGTCGAAATAGCAGTGTTCCGGTTAGCAGCCTCCAATACTGCCTTTACCAGTTCGCTGTGCTCCTGCTGCATCTGAGCAATCTGCTGCAGCACCCTAGTAATATCTGCCAACTCAGGATGGTCATCCTGTGAGTGAGAAGACGAAGCATTCTCACGAGCCATAGTCTGCACAAAGCCTAAGACAATTAGCATCCAAATCAAGTTGATTATCAATTTTTCGTGCAGTTGCATTGCCTACTAACAGTTGAGTAATTCATGACCGAGTCAAGTCTGTCTAACGTATTAGTCAAACTAATACATTATCCAAACCTGAGCTCTAATACCACTGAAAACCATGTCCATCCCCGCTTTCCAAAAGAAATATGGAATACGTTATGCGACGAAGTCAAGTGAATGGTTTTCACCATCCATAAGCTGTAAGAATCTACTTGACTCAGTATAACAGTAAATATAGCAATATACTCAACCACGCATGCATGAAAAATTATTAACCATCAGCATTTATTTGAACAACATAAAATTTCCATACAAACGCAAGATCTGAATCAAAACAACTTCGAGACTACAAGCCCGTTACAAGTCTCAATGAAGCAACATGAATGAAATAACTCAAAAACAAATTACTAAGCAGGATTTTCCAAAGCGGAGCCTAAAACCTTTACTCACCAACTCCCTCGGGTAGTTGATCACTAAAACCTGCACGTATAGCAATTACAAGAAAATAGGAAAACAGGAAAACATTACGCTCGTTAGTTGCAAGTTTCGGGCAGCAAGTAGTACAAGCATGAAAAGTGGAAACGAAAAATATGAAACAAACACGATGTACTAACAGGGAGGAATGCAACAGTAGATGACAGTCTACAAACAACAGGAAACAGTAGCAGGTAAATAGTAAAGGATAACAGTAACAGTAACAGTAGAGGAAAACGGTAACAGTGACAGTAGAGGATAATGGTAACAGTAACAGTAGAGGATAACGGTGACAATAACAGTGAAGATGACAATAACAGTAAAAGGGTGTGCCAGTGAAACAATTATTCTTAAGTCTATTATTTATTACTATATAGGTAGCACTTCATGCGTCCCATTTATTTAACACATGGTTGCTACATTCAAACAGTTTCATTTAGATTTCATAGTGGAATCTATAGGGCTGTGTACTCAGGCAACAGTAATAGTAACAGTAAACAGTAATGGTGTCATGCATCATGTAATCATGCATCCAGAGAAAAATAGTTAGGAAAACGAGTCCCCTTCTGAGTACACATTTCTATATTGTCCACTATTAGATCTTTCCCTTAAACCCTGACTTGATTAGTTGTCATTATTATTAAACAAGTGTGAGTGAACACAAACAGGGCAAAAAGACATGGTAAGAACAAAGGGAAAGTCTAAGTCGAATAGGAAACACAAACAGGTGACAAATCAATCTATAAAAGTTAGATCAACGAAACTTCCAGTTCTAGACAACAAGACGTTACTGCACCAAAACTGAGATTCCTATTGCCACAAGAATGCAAATCTAGATCTGTAAGAAAATCTAGAAACTAGACTCTTTGCCGAATCCAGCACATATGCACAAGTCATACATCATCCACGGTAACAGGGTCCAAAACAGTGTTTTATACAGAGTTTACGTTTAGCCAGAATATGCAAGGTAATGTTCATAAGAATGAAAAGGGTCTAAAAACATCATAATAAAATATGAGAAAAAGCTGGAAGGTTCCCTAGCATGTCTAGTCAACATATAAAATTTCATGAAATTCCATTACAGATAGTATAGTCTATTTATTTTGGAAAACGAAGTGATGCTTCAAAATTGTAAATATGAAGGTTCACACATAGCAGTTCCAAAACAGTGATAATTCACAAAATACAATTTGAAATCCCAATCCCTCAAAAGGGTTGTAAATAGACAAATCAGGCTACAGTTCATATTCACAAAGTTTTCATAAAAAATGACTAGAATCAGGTTGAAAAAAGAATTCTTTACTGAAAAGCATGCAGTTTGGAAATATATTGATTGGTTTCACAAGCATGAAATAAGTTATAAAAGACATTAAATAATTCTACAAAAATTAGGGGTTGATCCCAGTCATATCTAAAAATTCTCAGAAAATATCAAGTCCAAATTTTACTTTTAACGTCAGTTTTAAAATAATAACTCATGCAGCGATCTTAAAATCAGAATTTGGAAATTTCGATTCAATCTGCAGTAGAACAGCGATAACTCACACATAAAACATCGGAATTGAGATCAGTCGAAAGTTCTGAAAACTAGAAAACAAGGCCTACGAATCATGTTCACAAAATAATTTATTTTACTAACATTAACAAGGTCTAAAATGTTGTATCAAATCAGGTCAGCAGTAAAAAGAATCTTCTTTTATGCATTTCATAAAACAATTAAATTTCAATATAACCAAATTGAGATGTCATGCAAGCATGGTATATTGGTCACTCAAATCAACATGGTATGTGTATCAATAAGTCTATAGCGAGATAACACGACTATCACATCATTTATGTAACAAAATCTACAATATACGGCATGTTAGGAACAAGCGCATACACATCAAGATATCAATTTAATCCAATTTATTTTCGTGTAATGTGTGACAACTTATAGTGAGATAATCATGGTCATGAGATGAAGGAACGGATCAAGCGAACAAGATTATGATCACCATGAGAGTGACAACAAATTAAAGATGCATGCAAGACTACTTACGGTATTTAAATTGTATAAAGAACAAAATAACATACAAGCTACATACCTTTAGAGACGACGAAGATGATGAAATAGAATAAAGGGAATGGATCCCGGCACACGAACACGAGGCACGTGCACAAGGGGCAACACGTACAACAACAAGGGTAGCCAATGATAACACATGCGATGCACGTGTTCTCCATACACACATAGCGACGGCAGCAATCAGCAAGTGCGGCGGCAACTTCGATAGACAGCGAGGAGCGTCGGAGGGATTCGATGGGCGGGTGTTGACCACGACAGCAGTGACGGGGGGGATGGGTCGGTGGTTGGGTCGACGGCAAGAGGAACCGCAGCGTCGAGGGAAGCTCGACGGTGGCGACGCTCGAGCGAGGCAGCAACGGGTTCAGGGGCGAGGGCTTGCGGATGTTGAGGTGTGGTGGCGTCAAGGCGGCGCCGATGGGGGTTGAGGGGGGTGATGGGTGCAGATGGGAGAGATAGAAAGGAAGAAGGAAACGGGAGGTGTAGGGGGGGTGACGGCTGCAGTGGGCGTATAGGATTAGGGTCTAGATAATTAGGGGTAGGGTAGAGACAACTAGGTTATAGAGTTATTGGGTAGTATCCAATAGGAAGGAGAAAAGTAAAATATTAAATAAATAGGCCATAAATTAGGTTTAGTCAATATACAAGAAGAAGAACAATTTTTTAGATCAATCATATTGGGGAAACAAAGCTGAATCACGGCAACAATAAATTTTATTAAGAGAGGAACACAAATACACGGTCCAAAAGCGACAGAAGAATACAATCAGGAATAAAATGTCCAGGAAAAATAATTAAATACGTATAAAATACAATAATGAGTCACAGAGGTTACATGTTCATTTATGTATACACATGTTTACTGCTTTGAACTGTTTTTATATATTTTTTAAATTTAAAAATAAATAGAAAACAAAGTGATCTTGGTCTTTACTAATTATATATGGTATTAGAGATTTTCCCCCCAAATTTGACAAACTCTATTTTATATTTGTTTAGATTTTTCTTGACATTGCATCTCCTTGAGTTATGATTTTCCCTAGTAACACTAGATCCACTAAGCCTGAGAAATTAAATGGCCTTAACTTTAAGAGATGGAAGAGTGTTTCACTGTATCAAATGTAACCAATTTTAAGATGACACTAAACCAAGTTTAAGATTGCACTAAACCCATTAATGTCCAACTTCATGACTTTTGGACTATCTTCATTGTCTCGAGTGTAAAGGAACACTTTAGGAACGTTTTTTCGAATGATTACTAAATGTCTAATCTCATAGATAAACTTCCTAAATCCTGGTCTGACTTTGCTTAAGATCTAGGGCAAAAACAAGGCCACCAAGTTTAAGATGGCACTAAACCCATTAATGTCCAACTTCATGAGTTTTGGACTATCTTCATTGTCTCGAGTGTAAGGGAACACTTTAGGAACGCTTTTTCGAATGATTACTAAATGTTTAATCTCATAGATAAACTTCCTAAATCCTGGTCTAACTTTGCTTAAGATCTAGGGCAAAAACACGGCCATCTTACTATAGTTAATACTCTTAAAGCCGTTAGGGTTGAGATGAGCATGAGAAGAAACATAAACCCCTACCAAAGTTGCAAGCCAAACCCAACTTGGTTGAAAAAGAGGCCAACCCCATTGCCTATAGGAACCTAATCATCATCCTAGAGGTAAACCCTTTAAGAGAAGTTGGAACAATAGACATCAAAATCAAAATCAAAGTCAACACAGAAACCAATACTATGGTTGTTTCCATCACCCTTCCAAGATGATTCAAGACATCCTAGGACATGCTATGTCGAGAAAACAGATCATGTGGAGAAATATTGTTATCAGCAAAAGATAACAGATCGTTCTAATTCTAAAGAGGAAAATAAAGCACAAATGTGAATAAAATCGAGGTAAACCCGAATTTTAGGTTAATTTATCTTTATGCTCCTCATTTGAATTTTTAATAATTGAATTCTTGAGCTTATATATACATATTTATTTGATTGCTTAGGTTTTTTATCTATTAGGAATGAAGTGGAACATGTATTATGACACTTCGACAAAATAAGAGAAAAATGATTGCAAATTTGAAGACACTTTAGAAATCGTTTGCTCTTCATGTCAATTATCCCTAAGGATTTTGAGTAGATTTATTTATGTTAGCTAGTTTGTGATATTTTTTATGTATATAAAGTTGTAAGCACTGGACTATCATTTTTTTGAAGATTCAGTGATTATTTTTTGCTATTGAACTACTCGTGATGATAATAAAAAAATGTTTATTTATTGTCCGTTTATGATCCTTGTTATGTGGCTGTATGATGTTAATTATTACTTTATGGTGGCATTTTATATATTGACCCACAAGGGGGATTCCTTTAATCTTGCATTTGAATTTTTATTGATGAAAGCATGGACAACTTTCATATTGTATTAATATACTTGCTCTTTAATCACGAGAACAATTGTTTATATTTTTTACGTGCACATTGTAATGAAAAAATTATGTGAGACCCTGAACCTTGAAGGTATTTGTGTGCATTGAGGGGAATGGAGTTGAGCCCATTACGAGATCACCACAGTGACAACCCAACCTATTTTATTAAAGGTTCAATGTGGTTAAAACAAGCTGAAAGGTGATTCTCAGGAGCACTCATTTAATGGAGTTAACCAACCTATTTAATTAAAGGTTCAATGTAGTAGAAATAAGCTGAAATGTGATTTTTTGTAGCACCAATTTAATGGAGTTATACTCCTAGTGTGGAGAGAGCATGTGTGCTAGCTACACCCCCCACTACCCCCCCAAATGTGAATACGAAATGATGACTGAAACTCTTAAGAAGTTCAAAGGCATTCACATATACTTCTTGACTACCGTAAGGCTGTGATTGTGGGTCTATGCTCTTTCCTAATAACTCTCATGAAACAGTAGCTATGAGCATGGCCAATTTAAAGCTCCAACTCATTATCCAATAATTGATGGATATTGTGCATTTTTTGTTAATTTCCGGTCAAGATACTTAATAGAAGGCATAATAAATTATGTTCGTTGGTTTGCGAAAGATGTCACTTAGTGAAGGTTCAAGGCCAGAAGCCACCTACTTTGAGTCCATAATATTTTAATACTTAGGTACCGTTCTTTTTTTTCCTCTTATAAGAGGTTATCTCTTATAAGCGATTTACAGTAAGAGCCTCTTGTAAGAGCCTCTTTTTGAGGTGTTCTTTTTACATAAAAGTAACCTCTTATAAGAACCTCTTATAAGAGATTTCTGTTCTTTTTTCACCTCTTACAAGAGCCTATATTACCCCAAAGTATAAAAATAGTGAGATGAAGGACAAGAAAAGATAAGTTCAAATTACTAATATATAAACTAGTTTAATGGCAAGTTAAATTCACAAATGAGTGTAAATCATCAATTATAATTCTGGGCTACTATAGACTTTTAATTAGAATGAAAATTAGTATTTATAAATATAAATAATAATAATTTGTTTCAAAGAAGTTGGATTAAAAAAATTTAAGGTCAATGGGCTAATATAAATTCTCCCTTAGCTGTAAATAAATAAAAAATAAATAAAATTACAGTCAACTAATTGTTTCGACAGCATCCCTAACATAATTGTTCGAGATTGTGAAGAATGAATTCCCACACTTTTTCTAGGATAGCATATTACAGTCAACTACGTATATGATTACACTTTTTCTAGGATAGCATATTCCGGGCTACTATAGACTAATATATAAACTAGTTTAATTAGTAACAATTATAATATAGACTTGGGGGTAATATAGACTTTTTAAGTGATAGAAGTCTTATAAGAATTTGAAAGAGCTATTAGAAGTCTTTTAGGCTTATAAGATATTTTGAGAAAAATGTCTTATAAGAGGTAAAAAAAGAACACTAAAAAAACTCTTATAAGAGGGGGACCACCTCTTACAAGAGGTAAATCTCTTATAAGAGGAGAAAAAGAACACTACCTTAGCTTCGATTATACATGTTTAGTTCCTTATTTATTGATATTTCCCTATAATTGTTTCATGTTCAAAATTGGGTTTTCGTGGGGATGTTGGGGAATTTTCCAATTTTTTGGAAAACCCAACTTTGCAAACTCATTGGTCTTCCTCGTGGTTGCCAAAGCTTTGGATCTGGGTTTGAAACTCGGAAAGTCATTTTTTTAGCCTAAATTGATTTGAGGAGGTTGCTGATTATGCACGGGGCTTCAGGGAATCAAAGGGCATCAGTTGCAGAATGAAGCACGTTTAGTGTGCGTAGGAGACAATTGCGTAAAAGGTGCGAATTCCGGACCTGTAGCCACTAACAGTGGGCATATATCTCATTCACTTTCTGCTTTCTGGGTACAAGGATTGGGCCAAAATTTATGGATGGAATCCCATATTCTTAGAGCTATTATTTGTCTAAAATAATCGGAGATGCTTTCAGGAAAATGTATCAAGTGCATTATCCTCTCCCCCACTTCTCTTCTCTATACCAATAATTAACCGAAAATCAAAGCTTCATTGCTTTTATTCTCATCATATTATCATTCTATTATTATTCTAGATTAAGCATCTTCTCTTCAAATACCACTATAAATATTATACATTTTATTTATCATTTTATTGAGCTGAGTACATCGATCTATTGGGATCTTCTCACATCCGGCCGTGTGCGTTATGATGCCAGAAGTCATGGGTCAGAAGGACCATTAAGTTTTTGACTACCTTTGATGCCGCACGCCTACACGGAGGTGGTATTAAACTCTTAGGGAAGACAATAACTCCCTACTACCTCTGTTATGTTATGACCCAAATTGCTCTTAGGGCCCATTGGGCTTAGTATCTTCATATATGTAATACTTAGAATCAAATGAATACTAATCAACATTTTTTGCCCTAATCCTCTCTTCAACAGCCGACATCTTCTTCTTCTTCCTCTCTTCTCTTCCATCTTCTCAAACCCTAACAATCCACAACCCATTCAAATCCTAACAAACTGGTATCAGAGCCAACACCAAAAACCCCCACACCTTATTACCTTGCCGTCGTCGACGATTCCCTTCTCCTCCGGTGCTGTCGTCGCCGTTCTCCCAGCCGTCGTCGAATCCGATCCGCTCCAGATCCGTCGTCGAGCCCTTCTCCCGACCCCTTCCTTTGACACCAGCGTCGCAGCCGAGTTCCGGCGAGCATTCCTGCGGGTGAGAACATCGGTCAGTTCCTTGAAGACCTCCGGCGAGAGATTTGTCAGAAGATTCCGCTCCTTTCGGTAGTGGCAGTGGAAGCCCAGTCAAGAAGGAAGGTTTGTTTTTGGGGTGATTTGAGTAACTAATTTTTGGGGAAAATTTGGTGTTTTGTTGAATTTGGGTTCAAGAAATTTGTATGGATATGTCGGGAAAGTATGATATTGAGAAGTATGATGGGAAGACGAGTTTTGCATTATGGCAAGTACGTATGGCAGCGATTTTGTCGAGCCAAGGCGTTAAGGATGCCATTTTTGGTCGAGAAAAGTTGATTGATGCGGTGCCGGATAAGAAATGGAGAGAGATGGATGATAAAGCGCTCTCTATTATCCAATTGTGTTTGAGCGATTCGACATTGCAAGAGGTCCTATCGGAGAAGACCGCTAAGGCTTTGTGGGAGAAGTTGGAGAACATCTACATGAAGAAGTCCCTCACCAATCGACTGCGGTTGAAGTTGCGCCTCTACACTCTTCGCATGGTTGAAGGTACATCAATTTCCGATCATATTACGGAGTTTGCATCTATTTTGAATGATTTAAGTAAGATTAATGTTAAGGTGGAGGATGAGGACCAAGCCCTTTTGTTATTATGCTCATTGCCCGCATCATACAAGGCTTTTAGAGACATGTTGATTTATAGTAGAGATAAAATTTCTCTAGAAGATGTTAAGAGCAATTTGCAAGCCAAGTTGCACATTGATAGTGAGATGACCAATAATGAGAAAGGGAGCCAAGGTGTTGGTTTAGTTGTTGATCGAGGTAGGTCATGGGACCGAAACTCGAAAGATACAAGGACCCGTTCGAAGTCTAGGCACAAGAATTTGACGTGCAACTATTGTAAGAAGAAGGGACACATTAAGGCCGATTGTTTCAAGCTCAAAAATAAACAAAAGGCGGATAGTAAAGGTTCTTCTTCGGAGGAGGCCAATGTGGCTGAATGTGACACGGTTGATACTCTTTGTGTGACAGACACTAATGTTGATGATATGCATTGTTGGGTGATGGATACGGGTGCTTCGCAACACATGACTCCGAACAGAGATTGGTTTGAGACTTATGAGCCTACGGATGGTAAGGTTCTCATGGGAAACAACAATATGTGTAAGGTTGTCGGGATTGGTTCGGTGACAATTAAGTTCCATGATGGAAAGATCCAAAGGTTGACGGGTGTGAGGCATATACCCGATTTGTCTAAGAATTTGATTTCTTTGGGGTCTCTTGAAGAAAAGGGGTGTAAGTTCCAAAGTGAAGGTGGAGTCCTCAGAGTCTCTAAAGGGGCTCTCACAATTATGAAGGCGAAGAGAATTGGAACTCTTTATTTCTTACAAGGTTCCACGGTCACGAGCTCGGCTGCCATTGCACGTTCGGGTACTATGTCAGATGAGGAGACTACTAGGCTTTGGCATATGAGATTGGGGCATATGAGCGAGCGAGGGATGACCATTTTGAGCAAGAGAGGCTTGCTGTGTGGCCAATGCACGGGCAACTTGGAGTTTTGTGAGCATTGTGTTTTGGCAAGCATAAGAGGTTGAGCTTCTCCACGGCCATTCATTCGACCAAGGAAACACTTGACTACATCCATTCGGATCTTTGGGGACCTTCTCGTGAGCCTTCCAAAGGTAATGGTTCTCGTTATATGCTTACTTTCATTAATGATTTCTCAAGGAAGGTTTGGGTTTATTTCTTGAAAGAGAAAAGTGATGTGTTTAGCACCTTCAAAGAATGGAAGTCACTTTTGGAGAACCAAACAGGAAGGAAAGTTAAGAGGTTGAGAACCGATAACGGTTTGGAGTTTTGCAACCGTGAGTTTGACAATTTTTGCAAGGCTGAAGGGATTGTTCAGCACAAGACGGTGGTCAACACTCCACAACAAAATGGTGTTGCAGAAAGGATGAATAGGACACTACTTGAAAGGTCTAGAAGTATGCTTTCAAATGCGGGCTTGGGTAAGGAGTTTTGGGCGGAAGCCATTAACACATCCTGCTATTTGGTGAATCGATCTCCTACTACTTCAATTGAGTTGAAGACACCCGAAGAAGTGTAGTCGGGTAAGACGGCCGATTATTCGAATTTGAGGGTGTTTGGTTGTCCCGCTTATGTGCATGTGAATGAAGGAAAGTTGGAGCCTAGATCGAAGAAGTGTATTTTTGTTGGGTATCCCAGAAATGTGAAGGGGTATAAGTTGTGGTGTCCCGAATCATCCAAGTTCCTCATTTCAAGAGATGTCATTTTCAATGAGTCGGCCATGTTGAAGGCAAATGATGTTGCACCCGAGCCGACTATTAAGGAGAATGAGAAGGTTGAGAAGAAGGTGGAGTTTGAGGTGCCGGTCCAAGAAGGTGATGATTTGATCTCACATGATGGTGTCAATTTGGAGGAAGCCCAAGAAGAGGTACAACCATATGCATTGGCAAGGGACCGAGCTAGAAGAGAAACAAGACCACCTACGAGGTATGGATACTCCGACTTTGCTTATTGTTTGGCAATTGCAGAGGATGTGGAGTATTGTGAGCCATCTTCCTACAGAGAAGCTATTTCTTCTAAAGATGCGGCCAATTGGGTTGCCGCTATGAATGAAGAGTTACAATCTTTGCAACAAAATGAGACTTGGTCTCTTGTGAAGCCTCCCAGTGGTAAGAGGATTGTGGGTTGCAAGTGGGTGTTTAAGAGGAAGATTGATGGCTCAAATCCTGCAGTTTTTCGATACAAGGCAAGGCTAGTGGCTAAAGGGTACAGTCAAGTCCAAGGTGTGGACTTCAATGATGTGTTCTCTCCCGTAGTTAAGCACACCTCCATTCGAGTTTTGCTCTCTTTGGTGGCAATGAAGGATTTGGAATTGGAGCAAATGGATGTGAAAACTGCCTTCTTGCATGGTGATTTGGAGGAGCAAATTTACATGAGCCAACCGGAGGGTTTTGAGGTTGCGGGAAAGGAGGACCGTGTGTGTCTTTTGAAGAAGTCCCTTTATGGCCTTAAGCAATCACCGCGGCAATGGTATAAGAAGTTTGACTCATTCATGGTGAGTATTAATTTCCATCGTTCCAATTTTGATAGTTGTGTTTATTTGAAGAAGTTGGATGGTGGGAATTTCATTTACTTGTTGCTCTATGTGGATGACATGTTGATTGCATCCTCAAACTTGAAAGAAGTTAGGAGGTTGAAAGAGCAACTCAGTTCGGCATTTGAGATGAAAGATTTGGGGGCTGCCAAAAGGATTCTCGGGATGGAGATCACAGGGGATAGGTCCAAGAGAAAGTTATTTCTTTCACAAAAGAGCTTTGCCGAGAAAGTGCTACGCCGCTTTGGCATGGAGAAAGCGAAAGTTGTTTCAACACCTCTTGCGGCGCATTTCAAGCTTTCGGCCGCTTTAAGCCCGAAATCCGATGATGAGAAGAAATATATGGAAAAGGTTCCATATTCGAGTGCAGTTGGGAGTCTCATGTACTTGATGGTGTGCACTCGACCAGACATTGCTCAAGCCGTTAGTGTGGTAAGTAGATATCTCTCTTGTCCGGGGAAAGGGCATTGGGAAGCGGTGAAGTGGATCTTCCGCTATTTGAGAAGTACTATTGATGCTTGCTTGGAGTTTGGTAATGGCAAGAAACTGACGGGCTTTGTTGATGCGGATTTTGCGGGTGATTTGGACAAGAGGCGTTCCTTGACGGGTTATGTTTTTACCCTTGGAGATTGTGCAATTAGTTGGAAGTCTACACTTCAAGCCATCGTTGCACTCTCAAGCACTGAGGCCGAATATATGGCGATTACTGAGGCTATTAAGGAGGCTATTTGGCTCAAGGCGTTTGTTGGTGAGATGTCTTCACTTGAGGGTCCTGTTGTGGTGTTTTGTGACAACAAAGTGCTATTCATTTGACTAAGGACCGCATGTACCATGAGAAGACGAAGCACATTGACATTCGATACCATTTTGTTCGAGATGTGATCTCGGAAGGCAAGGTTGCCGTGAAGAAGATTGGTACCGAATCGAATCCGGCCGATATGCTCACAAAGCCTCTTCCAATTGCAAAGTTCAAGCTTTGTTCAAGTTTGATGTCGGTTTGTTTCTAGCTAGTTTGAGCTAGTTTTGTTTCTAGCATGTTGCTAGTTTGTTTTAGGTTATGTTGGTTTTATGTTTTAGTTTGTTTTAGATGCAATTTGGTTCAAGGTGGAGATTGTTATGTTATGACCCAAATTGGTCTTAGGGCCCATTGGGCTTAGTATCTTCATATATGTAATACTTAGAATCAAATGAATACTAATCAACATTTTTTGCCCTAATCCTCTCTTCAACAGCCGACATCTTCTTCTTCTTCCTCTCTTCTCTTCCATCTTCTCAAACCCTAACAATCCACAACCCATTCAAATCCTAACAACCTCAAGTCTGGTGACAAGTTTAATATTTGATAAATTGCATGCTTAGTTTAAGAAATTTTTATCGTATAAATATATAAAAATGAGCAAATTTTCTAACACATCTCACCAAGCATTTAGTTCCCACTTACGTAGCAAATCTAACTTCATAGCGGCCATCGATAGGTAGCTAGGAGGACATAAGGGTGTCCATGTTCCGTTATCCCACAGGCATCACCTAGGTTTGCCTTTCCACATAATAGTTGAGTCTTGAGATGCCTATCCTGGAGACCGCAATAAACGGGCAGGCATTACCTTATTCCACCAATCATTTAAGTCACTAACTTCAAACTAATGCACATTGCAGACACAATAGCAAATACTGATATTGTTCTTAGAATATCCATCGAGCCGAATCACCTGTTAAAATTTGAGATTGCAGTTGTATGGAGCATTTAATGATGTTCTCCTTTTTTGAGTACGTATTGTCTTCAAACACCTCTTCACACTGAGTACAGTAAAACTTCAATAAATTAAGTTTGGGACCACTAGTAATTATTAATTTAGTGAGATTTTTATTTTTCGATATAATAATAAAGTATTAATTTAGAAAGAATTTTATGTTCGATGTACATCGAAGTTAGTATGTACATACACAGTATACCAAGAGTTAAGTATATACATCAAATCAAGACATGCACAAAATAATGAACAATTCCATAGAATTCCTTCAAAAAAAAATCCATACATGATCAAATGTCTCGAGATGTTACATGCATATGCGTTGGACATCATCTGTATAAGTACAATCGTCATCAGCTTTAGTCTTAGACTCAAAATCATATTAATTTTTATATTCTTCTTGCATATATCAAGGATGTCTCATTTGAAAGTGGTGAACAAATTGACATTGACTCACGAGATAAGAGCATTGTGTTAGTAAAAAAATGAGCATACGTCGTCTACTTAAAAGGAACTGCTACAATGGGTTCAAGAAAAGTTTCAACTCTCCATCATCTAAGGAACAATATCAAATACTCTCAAAAGATCAGCTGAATACTTGTCAGATGAGATGTAGCAATTCTAAGGGATAAATCAACAAAATATCCCCAGTTAGAAAATATATTGTAAGAGTGATTTCTCTAAAATCAAGAGAAAACTAATATGAACGGAGAAATGATGCAGTGTAAAGCCAAAGATATTTTCCAGAAAATGTATGGTGAAATTAACCGAGAGTTCAACTTCTCAATTGGTTGGCTAGATCGGTTCAAGGAAAGACATGAAATTAAGTCTTATCGAAAGTTCAGTGAAAGTGGTTTGGTTGCTATGGAGAATATTGAAGATGCTTCACCGAAAATACGAGCTAAACTATTCCAATTTGGTTGGAATGATATCTACAATATCAATGAAACAGGGTTATTTTATCGATTGGAAGCAGATCATTTGCTTGCTACAAAGCAATTGGAAAGACACAAGAAGGACAATGAGAGAATTATTGTTGCTGTTTGTTGCAATGACGATGGTTCAGACAACGTACCTCTTTGGATTATTGGTAAGTATGTTAATCATATATGCGTTAAACATGTGAACATGAGCAATCTAAGTTGTCACTATTGAGTAAACAAAAAAACACGGATGACTGGTTTTCTTTTTCAAGAATTTGTTTGTTGGTTCGACAAAATAATGAATGGTAGAAAAGTTGTTCTTATCGTGGACAATTTCACTACCCATCCAAAGGTTATTGAAGGCTTGATGAATGTTGAACGATTTTTCTTACCTTCTAATACCACATCAAAAATTCAACTATGTGATGTTGGGATCATTCGAGCATTAAAAGCTCATTATTGACGTCGATTTTATGTTAGCATCTTGGATGGCTACGAGGCAGGAGCAACAAATTCAAAAAAAATTAACATTTTGAATGTTATCAACTTTATTGATTTGGCTTGGACCATTGATGTTAAGACAACAACCATTGCAAAATGTTTCCGGCATTGCAAGATCGGCTCAGTTGAAAGCATGGCTTCTCAAACACATGGTGGTGAAAATGAAAGCATCCAATAATTATCTCAAGTCATTTCTAGTTTAAATTATAGACGATCGATGGATGTGAAACTTCTTTTGAATTATTCAAGTGAAAATGATGCACTAATGGAAAAACCTACTAATGAAGAGATTATTCAAGGGGTAATGGATGTACCTAATGATGATGATTATGATCCTGATGACAGCTGCGTTTTACTAGTTGTTTCTCCAAAAGAGGTATTTCATGTAGTAGTGATGATCATACCTCTTACTGGTATGGTAGTCGAAACTATCCTGATGATCATGTGCTCTTCGTTCATTGTGGATTCCTAAAATGTTTTCTTACTTTAATGTTGATGTAACCCCTATTTTTCTAAAAATGTATTTTTGTGTATTTCCTGTATTTAAAAAAAAAAAATCGCAAATTATTTTCCCGGTTTTTAAATTCTTTTGTCAAACTGTATTTTTTTGGATCTTCTATTTTAAAATCTGTTTTCGATCAAATGAATTTATTTGTATCTATTTTAAACAAATTCTATGTTTTAATGCAAACTATATTTTGTTATAAATATTATTTTTTTTGTTATTGATTAGTTTATTTTCCCATTGGATTTTAAAACCATATTTTTATTTAAATTCTAAACACCGATTTTCCTATATCCTTAATCCTATTATTTCCTATTCCTAAACCCCCTTAACAAAACCCACCTATTATAAATTCACCCATCATTAACTATCCTAACAACCTGTTTTTTTTTTTTTTTTTTTTTTTTTTTTTTTTTTTTTTTTTTCCATCCACATCAGATCCGATTTCTTTTAAACCATACTTTATTATATTCCTAATCTACATTAGCCATATACCATTCATACCTACTTCCTAATATTAAATCCTACCAATATACTTTCCTAATACTACATCCTACCGTAACCTACTACTACCCCGGAGCACACCCGGCCCTTTTCCTTTCCCTGTAGCCGCCAGATCAAGTGCACCCTCCTCATCTTTCTCTAACCCTATTATTTATACGCTATATATATATATATATATATATATATATATATATATGCTCTTGTTTTCTTGTTCCACCGAAAAAAAAAAAAAGAAAAAGAAAAAAAAAAAACTAACTGCGTATTCTTTTTTTTCCAAACCCTTGCGTCCGTGCTTCATCACTCCCGCTTCCTCTCTATCCGCCGTCTTGCGTTCTCTTGTTCTTGGATTTTTATTGCGCATGCTCGAGTGCACGTGTGGATCGTTCGTTAGTCCGTGGATTTTCGTTCGTGGGAATTGCTCCCACTTTTGATTTGCATCGTTCTTCATCCCCTAACTAAGGCAAGTAACTTGTACTACAATTCATTTGGTTTGATACAAGTCAAAAAGTTCACCTATAATGTAGTTAGGTCTAGAGACAACCAAAGATTGTGTTTTCCTTGATGGGTTCTTTCTCTATTGTGATAATTTGGACATAGATGACTTATGGCACCAATTTTGATAGGAGATAACCTAGGATTTGTCCAAATCTTGATTTTTAGTCATGTATGTGAATATTTGTGTGAATTGATGTTTGGATGAATACCCATATGATATAATAGGTGTGGACTTGTTAATAACCCTAAATCATGATGTTTAGATGTTTGGTAAGTTGTATTTTAAGTTTGGATGTGTTTGGATCAATATTTTTGAAGTTATGATGTTCTTGATTTGAAGTGTGAAATCTGTATTGTCTGGATGTTCTGTATTGTTTGCTGTTTTCGTCTATGCTACAGTCAAAATCTTGATTCCAAAATAAAAGATGAATTTTAGATAATTTCGTCTATTTTCAAACCCCACTGGTTTTTCTTAATTTGGATTTCGTATGACTGAGTTATGATTATTTTAGTACAGCCGTGTCGATCAATTCCAGATTCAGTTTTTGGTTGATTTTGTTCACAAACTATTTTCAAGAACTATTCTATACATAATATCTTGATATAATATTTTGGTCAGTATTTCCTTATGATATTAGGGACTACCCAGATTTTTGATGAAATTTTAAAGACAAGTTTTGTGTGGTGTTTCATATTATTTTCTAAAACCTAGTTATGCTGTATTTTGCGTGCTGTTCAGTAAAGAACCCTGTTTTCACTATAATTTCTTATGTTGTATGAAAATTCCTCATGAAATGTGAAAGTTATTAAAATCTATCTATTTTCATATCCCTTTGGCGGAATTGGATTTGGATTCACTGGTTGCGAGATATCTTAATTTTCGTACAGCAGTGCTGAGATTTCCAGATTCGTTAAACTATGTTTTCTCGATGCTTTGGTATTTTTGATGACTGATCTATACTTACTGGAATATTATGAAACTTGTTATTTTGATTCTAGACATATAGGGAAATACCCCAGATTTTTCGTGGATTTATTCAAAGTGTTTTCATGCTGTTTCCTTGTTCTTGAAGTTGTTTTCCTGATTTCTGACTGAACATGTTTTCTGTCTTTGATCCTGTTTTGAGTTAAGATATTGTGAATTATTATATAACTTAATTATACTCGTTGGATTCATGTGGATGTTTAGTTTCCAGATCCTTTGACGGATCTAGGTTTGCATTTCTGTAGAGTCCAGAATCACTATTTTAGTACTGATTGGTCATGCTGTTCTGATTATAAACATACACTGTTTTGCTCGATTATGTGACTGTATATTATCTATACACGCTGATTTGTTTCCCTGAACCTTATACTGAATATACTATGTTAGATTGACATTATTTCGTACACATTCATGTCTGTTTGATAACCATAATTAAAAATAACCAAGCCGGGATTAAGAGAAGATCTAGTAGTGGATAATATGGAAACGTGTACTTGGAAGGGAACTAGTGTTCCATACTGTTACTGTTACTGTTTTCTGACCCTATTTACATTACTTCTTATGTAAGAAGGTGTAGAGTAGAAGAGAACCACTAGGTTCTAACTGTTACTGTTACTGTTACTGCTACTGATACTGATACCTGAGTACACTGCCCCATCATGGTCCACTATGAAATCTTACTAAGCAAAACTGTTTGTTGTAGAAACCATATAAGGTGGGCTGCAAGAAGTGCTACCTAGCTAGTAATACACACAAGACTGTAAGAACATAAACTGATACTGTTAAACTGAGACTGTTAGACTGTACTGTTAAACTGAGACTGTTAGATTGAGACTGTTATACTGAGACTGTCGGACTAATACTACCATACTGTTATCCTGATTCACTGATATACTGAACTTACTGTTACTAGAGACTGTTAATTGCCATATGACACTGCATTTGACATAAAAATATTTATTCTGTTAGGATACCATGTTAGATATTACTGTTGATGGATTATGACATGCTATTAGTTAGTTTCCCCATGTGCTTGTGTCCTATATTATTTGTGACCCGCTACTTGCAATTGACGGGTACTTGTTTTCTTCTTTTTCTCTTTTCCTGGAAATTTACTATTGCAGATCAGGATGGTCAACTGCCAGAAGGTATTGGCGAGATAATGTTTTAGTGCTCAAGATTTCTGCTTTATTATTATTTTTATTATTGCTTGAACATTGAATAAGTGTATTTGGATTTATTCTTGTATTTGGGCAATGTGACCCATGATTATTTGTGTATTTCAGATCATGACTATTTGAGATTAATATATTTTATTTCAAGTATTCTTGTTGGTATTCGGTTCATATGTTCATCTGGTTAACTTTTCTGGCTTCCGACTCTGATTATATTGTGATATATTGTAAAGATTCTTGAAACATCTTAAGGATGATGAAAATGATTCGCTAGGCTTTTGTTACGTACTCGTATTCCGTATTTTTGGGAAGCGGGGCGTGACCGTTGAATAAGGGAGTAAGCTTCAACCATTCATAAACCATTTCAAATGGATCGTCCCACTGAAACTTGAAGACAATATATAAATCACTAAATCTCTAAACTCCTCTTCTCCATATTCATCCAAGACTTGCCCCCTATCCGATTCAAAGTCATATTCCTCATCACCTCCTTCATCTTTCGTTTCATCGTCCAATTCGAAATCTTTTTCATGGAGCTCTCTTACCTCAACATTTCTTGCACTTCTCCGAGGTTCTTAGGTGATATCCGCTCCAGACTCTTCTCCAACCATTCCCCAAGTAAGTCCTGATACAGGCTCAACTTCTTCATCAACGCCGCCATCAACAATCCATTCTTGCTCGCATCACTATGAATTAGTACTTCCATTTTATTTCCTTCTCCCTTGTCTTCTTGTTGATGATTCTAGAAAAAAATTGGATATAGACTAGTTGCTCCAACCTTTTCGTATCTAGTCTATTCCTCTTCTTTGTGTGAATCTACATAAAAAAACAAAAGATTAAAAAATAAAAAAAATGTTAAAGTCTTGACTCTCAATTACTAAATATTAACTACTTAGTAACTATATCTCACGTTGGAACTTTCCCCCACAAAAGTACTCCAATTCCTCTCACATTCGGATGAACTCATAGTTAGTAAGAGAATCCTTGTTGCCATCCTTTACGAATTAGGTGTATGATTGCTATAATTAGATCACCATCCGACTAATAATTAAAGAAGCATAAATGAGTAATGGAAACTTAAAGTAGTATAAACAACTCCATGCTTAATAAGAAAAGTAAGAAACAATTCATACCCGGATCATAGTTGTCACCATTTTTGGAGCATCCGGCCGTGGTCAATGCTCTTCCAAACCCACCCTCTTTGTTTTTATACTTCAAAAACTCCATATCTACTACAACGTTTTGCATATCAAAATCACCGGGGATGAAATTCTGAACACAAGTAAAGATCCCATCCATGGCAAGAGCATCTTCTTCTATGGTTGCATCTTTGTAAAAGTAGTAGGGATTCAATAGGTAGGCAACCAAATGTAAAGAGATATCAAGTCTACCTTAAGCTTTTTTATCAATAATATCTATAATAGGATTATAGTTAGCCTCAACATGTTTCAATGCCACTTTGATATATTCTTTTGCTTACTTTAGTTTTCCATATAAAAAACCCATTGATGGCTTTTTATCCCCATCAACAAGTCGAAGCACCTTCACTAAACGAGAAACACTCTTAAGCATAGTGTTACACCATTCCAAAAGGACTTACCCAACACCGTATCATATGCCGCTTTTCCCTTAACAGTCTTTGAGTATTTGCAAGCTTCCCACATATTACTTGTAGCCATGGTTCTCATCTTTTCTTTTTTGTCTATCCAACATTGCAAGGTTAAGAAAGAAGTTGCAAATATAGTGACCCCCGGCCTCACAATATCTCTTTTATTTGTGCACTTCCTCATCATTGACAATGTCGCATGATGTGAATATATATAGATAGTGAATGCTTTGGCTTTATCAATTACTCGTTTGAACTTAGGTTCCTTGCCAATTGCTTCAAGCATTAGGCTCAAGGTATGTGTTCCACACGAACTCCAAAACATGTTTGGTCTTTCCGCCAATAAAAAATCCTATGCCGCCAAATTATTTGCCGCATTGTCTGTCACAATTTGAACCACATTTTGTGGCCCAACATCTTTTACACACTTGTCAACATATTGAAATACGTATTCACCAGTGTCGGCATCTTTGGAAGCTTCTTTAGAAGAAAGAAAAGTAGTGCCCTCCTTGCAATTCACACATAAGTTCATGATGTTTCTTCTTTTTCAATCGGTCCAAGCATCGGTCATGATTGAGCAACCATTCTTTGCCCATTCTTCTGCTTGCTTCTTAAGTAAACTTTTTGTTTGAGCATACTCTTCCTTTAGCAATGGCTCTCTTAATGGGTGTTGGCCATACAAGAAAAACCCTTTTTCGCAACGCCAAATGTCGTTGCTAAAACTCGTTTGTCGTTGTGAAAAATATTTTTGGCAACGATATTTGTCGTTGCATGGTCGTTGCGCGTCCGGGCGTCGCGAAAGATTTTGACTACGACTTGCTGTCATTGCCAAACATAGATTTTTTCGCAACGACATTGCCGTTGCAATATATTTTGTCGTTGCCATACCTAATTCCACCCATGCTATGGTATAAAATCAATTGCAACAACCTTTGTCGTTGCTAAACATACTTCATATATTTGGCAACGACTCATGTCGTTGCTAAAGATATTTTTTTCGCAATGAATTATTGTCGTTGCAAAAACATTTTCTATTTTGGCAACGACTATTGTCGTTGACAAAGCTCAACTGTTTTGCAATTATTTTTATAATTGCTTTGCATTACTTGTATTTTGGAAACAAATATAGTCGTTGCTAAAGCTACCAATTGTCATTGCGAAAGTTTAATTCTTTTCGAGACAAATTATATATTATCGTTGCATCAGCCCTATCCAAACTAGCATACACTTCAAAAATATTAAAAACCAACATCATTCCAAAAACTATAATATTAACCTTGTCCAACATATTACATTTATGTCAGATATAAGAAGCAATGCCCAAAATATTACAACCATCAACTTCTCAAAAAGGTATCTAAGTATCTCATAATCATTTCCATTGTGCATAATAAGCTTAACCATGTTTTCTAATATTCTCTTGACATCTAAATATTGCAACAAAATTGGATGCAAGATTGAAAGAACTGAATCAACTTAGAACAAAAGAATATTTTGGGATGAATATTCTCAGAAAATATAAGTAGCAAAAAATTGGGGTTGATGTTGGAGAGTTAATAACCTAAAATATGATACAAAAATATATGCTCCCGGACCAATGACTTCATTCCCTAATTCTCCAAATGCAGTTCCTTCTCGTGGTACCTACATATTTGAAATAATGATTAGTCCAGCAGTATACAATGAAACTATGAAAGATTGCCAAAACTATTGGAACCTGTATGCACAAAACAATACAACATAATAGTGCCACTAAAATTAATAGTACCTTGATCATTCGCGGAATTTCATGCAACTCTATTTGTAAGTTGTGCCAACAATTCTTGTTTCATTGCATCCATTGCACGCTGCATATCTTCCTTTTGTTGTTCAATTTGTCTTGTTGTTCTTTCTTGAGTTTCTTACAACTCCTTTATCATTTTCTGCTGCTCTTCAATCTTCTTTTGTTGCTCATTGATCAAGTTTTGTTGCTCAAGTTGCTGTCTTCCTTTACAATAACCTTTTAATGCACTTCCCTTGCCACGAAAATACCCTGATCTAGGCTTCAAAACATCTAGAAGGATCTCCTCTTGAGTCATTGAATCAGCATGTGCAACAACTGCTACTTTAAGTTGCTCCTAATTAAATAACAATAACAAAATATAAAATTTACAATGAAGCATCTTACAAAAATATCATCTGCACTTGGTTGTTGTCACCTTCATATTTAAATTAAAGAAACTGATTAAACAAATTAAATATCATCTGCACTTACATGAAGAGATCACAATTCACACTTTATGACTGAGAAATGCTAAGAAGTAAGAACCATAGGTTTTAAATCATCTATACTAAATGTTAGATTATCCTGAAATGAATTGACATATGAGGTTATTATGCACATTGGTAACATTCAAGCTATGCTTATTATATCTTAGTAATGCTGCTAAAGTTAACTTCAACTATTACCCCACATTGAATGCACTCATAATTTTCAAAGCAAAGATGATTGATCAAATACTCTGCTGAGTTTTAGACTCTGTATGGAGGATGTACTGAGTATAGCTAGTAACAAAAAGTGAGCAAGACGGTGCTAAAGATATGTGGCAAAAGATATACAGCAATAGATACTAGGGGTGAAATGTATGCAGTTCAGTGGTTTTGAGGTTGAGAGCCTCCGTAGACTAGTTACTTGATGGTTCACCGAGCTGTTCTCTTTGTGTAAATTATGCTTCTAACTACTTGCGCTTAGTTAGATCTCTATCAGTTCTTACTAACAAAAAAATTCAATGCGACAGCTCTATGATTTTCTTTCATTGGTACTGGTGATAGAAGGTGTTGGTGGATCAATTACCGACTGGAATGGAAATAAGCTCAACTGGGAGGCATCTGCAACTGCACGTGTCACTAGTAAGGCTTTTCTACCTAGTGTTAGAAAATCTATGTTAATTTTTTCTTTCTAGCTTATGAGTTCTTACATTTTATTTTTTCTTTCAACCTGTTTAGTCTTTAATGTGGCAGCAGCAGGAGACCCTCAGTTGCACGATCAGGTATTGGAGGTTCTACAGTGGAAGTGAGCATTGGAATACCCCAATTAAAATAGATAGATTCTTTATCTATCTAGCAGAAAATTGTTTTAACAGAAAAGAATACATTTGTTGCAAGCTGAATTCTGCAAACATTTTTGGTTTAACCATACTATTTATCTCAAGGAATAAAGTTGCAGACAATCTTCCTGAGCATATGTGTAAAATATCAGATAACAGATAATTGGTCACAAAAGAATGCGAACTAAAACTAACAGATACTTGATGTTTCAGCACAAATATTTACCTAATACAAGCATACTTGTTATATATTATACCGAAGCAAGCATACAAAATGACTTATGCAAAAAGAAAAGGCAATAGTTACATACATTTCATAAAAGTAAACAAGGTTATCTACTGCAAACACTTGTTGAGGAGCAAGGGTTCTTTTCTTAAAGCATGTCATATAAAAGTTACTACATACTGCAAATGGCTAAAAACAAATCAGTTTTACAGTACCACCATATTGAATCAACAATTCAATGTTGCAAAATAACATTGAAGATGACCTCGCAGAAAATATGCGCTCACAAAAATTACGGATATGCAGGAAGGAATTTTAAAAAACAACAAAAAAGGGCTAGAAGTTGGACAATTTGAACCAGATTCAATTATGCATCATCATGTATGGCAACTGACAATTATATCGTATCCAAGTCAAATACAGGTCCAAACATCAATGAGGATAATTTTTGGATCTGGCTAAGGGTTCAGTGTCACTTAAAATTTTCAGACTGAAATTGGCTATCCAGTAATTTAATAATAATGCATGTGTGTTATATAATCAGTTACAGATTTATATTTTCATTTTCACAACTTAGACAATTAAGCTTGCCCAATTCTCAACTGATTACAATATGAGTAAAGGTAACCCCATACTTATATGAGGTAATTTCCTCATTTTAAATAGTTGTACTAGTGTTTTTATCAAACCCGATCTATCGTCGTTGCGCAACCTTAAACTTCTTCTCTACTGTTTTGAGTTGGCCTCTGGCCTGTCCATTAACTTTCAAAAATCCTCGGTGACTTGGCTTGGCGGTGATTCCTCTCGTCAATCAGAAGTCTCCCTGTTTTTTAATTGCCCGATCGCCTCTTTCCCCATAACCTATTTGGGTATCCCCCTTAGATGGGGAAAGCTTCTTAGATCGGATTGGTTCCCTATTATTGATAAAATCGAGTCTAGGCTTAACGTCTGGATGGGAAAATTTCTTTCTCGTGGAGGCAGATTGATCTTAATCAATTCTGTCCTCTCAGCCATTCCGCTTTATATGATGTCCTTTTATTATCTCCCAGCTTGGGTCATCAAAAGATTAGATCAAATTAGAAGCAATTTTTTATGGTCCGGATCCTCCGGTTATAAAATTGGGTCTCACCTCTGCAACTGGAACTTGGTTTGTTCTTCTAAGTCTTGCGGAGGCCTGGGTGTGCTTAATCTCAGGCATCAAAACTTAGCCCTGCTGGGTAAGTGGCTTTGGAGATTTCATAATTCGGAACATCTTCCGTGGGTCCAGTGCATCAAAAGCCATTTTTTCTCTTCCTCTCCTTGGTGGGAATTCCCATCATCCACTCATCGATTTGCCTCTCCATTCTGGAAAGGTGTTTGGAAAGCGGCTTCGGCATTCCAGTGTAGTATCTCTCATAGATGTTCGGTTGGCTCCAGAATTAAATTCTGGTCCGATCTCTGGGTAGGGAACATTAAACTATCTTCGGCTTACCCCAACCTTTTTCGCTTGGCATCTTTCCCTGATGCATCTGTTTTCGAGTCTTACCAAATTATTAATTCCATCCGGACTTGGATCATTCCGTTTGAGATTGAGCTTCCTTCGGTCTTGATGGATGAACTGACTGAGCTCATTTCTTCCCTTAACCATTTCGAATGGTATCCTAGTGATGGGATTACTTGGCACTGGAATTCTTCGGGGATCTTTTCAGTTAGATCTTTCTATAATTTCCTCAACTTCCGCGGTACCACTTCCTCCTCTGCCTCCTTCATCTGGGATTCGTGCGCCCCTATTAAGGTTCAAGTCAATTCTTGGCTTGCATTCCACAATAGATTATTGACGGTCGAGATTCTTAATAAACGTAATTTGGCTTGGGGGCAACTTTGTCCGATGTGTTCTGCTTCCTCTGAAGATGTTAATCATCTCTTTGTGAGATGCTCCTTCATATCTCCGCTTTGGCAGATTGTCTCCCTTGCCTGGGGATACCTTAACCTTCCGATTAATCTTGAATCTTGCTGGAGTCGCCCCCCCGCTCTCTAATTACCGCAAATGCTGGATGCTTTCGGTTCACATTATTATTTGGATCGTCTGGCTAGAGAGGAACCGTAGAATTTTTTCTCATCGCTCTCGCTCCATCACTCAACTGATTGATGATTTCCTTTATTTATTTAATTTTTGGTCAACTAATGCTTCTTCTAAAGATAGACATCTTTTCGAGGGACCACGATTACATGACTCTATTATTGTTCTTCGCAATCTTCATGCGTTTTAATTCTGTTGGTTCATCATATTTCTTTTTATTATCTTCTATCGCAGGTTGATTGAGGCGCTCTGTTATTTCTTAGCCTCGGTGCTGTATGCCTTTTTGGTTCTTTGGCTTTTCACAGTTCCAGTTAGCCCCCGCTGGATGGTTGATGGTTTTGTGGTCTTGGATCGGTGACCATTTTGCTTTCCTGTTGGCATCAGGTTTTTGGGTGTTGATGGCTGTTTGTGGAAGGCTCAGGTCCTTCTATTCTTGTGCTTTATACCATCTTTTGGGTCACCTCATGTTGCCCTTTGTGTTTATATTTATTCGAACCATCTGTAACTTGCTTATGTGGATTTCCTGCTAGTAGCCTATGTGTTTAAGTGTTGGCTATGTTGATTATGTTGGTTTCCTGCTTATGTGGACTTGCTTATGTTGATATGGTTGCTGTTTTCTCCTGTAGGCTCTACTAAGATGCTCTGTTATTCACCCATTGGTAGTATTTTTGTTTGGCTTAGGTTCTGTGATTATGGTTGTGGTTGCTCATTTTTGAGTTTGATGTTTTGTGTGGCCATCTTGGATGGAGGTTGTTTGTATGGATCGATAGCGCTTCTTTCGATTGTAGCTATCCTCCAGTTGGCTTCTTCTTTGGCCGGCACCATGTTTAAATCTTTTTGTCCCCGTTTGAGGGCGATCTGCGATAGTTTTTGTCTTTCGGGGACTGGTATTGTGTTTTTCCCCTCCTTCTGTTGTCTATTTCTCTGCGGTGTTTGATTCACTGACTTTCTTATCTAGGCTTGCCTGGGTTCTTTTGCGCGGGTGTGGTCCTTCGAGTCTCGAGCAGCTCAGTTGTTCGTCTCCCGTAGTAGGCAGAGCAGCGTGTGGCTGCTGCCGGAGCTCTCGTGGACGTCGCTGCTTGCGGTCTCATGCTCGTCTGTCTGGACTGTTGCGTGTTTTCGATTTTAGTTGTAATTGTATCTATTTATTCTAGGCCTGTATTATTCTGTTTTACATTTCGTAAAACCATACGATGTACATTTATCTCATTATTAATATATTTTTGCTGTGGCTGGAGTCTTTAGACTCTATCCGTTCACGTCAAAAAAAAAATAGTTGTACTAGTGTTCCTCATCTGTAATTAACTTGATCAAGTTGACAGGATTTGGTTATGGTTTATTGCAGCACAAAATTAACTTGATAAATAAAGGCATAGCACAAAATTAACTTGATAAATAAAGGCATAGCACAAAATTAACTTGATAAATAAAGGCATAGCACAAAATTTATAACGTACATGTATCTTCTTAGATCGACCATCGTCAGCCCACTCAAGTTTGCCTTGGTCATTTTTTCTTGTGTGCTCCGCAAGCCAAATCACATCAGCACGTGGCTTCACTCCATTATTTTGTTGTTCCTAATAATGCGTAAAGACATGTATGCCATTATTTATCAATTTCTTCCAAAAATGTGTAAAGATGAAAAAAATATCTAATTTATAATATTTACCAGTATTGTTTCAAATTCAGCATATGACACATTCCCGGTTGTATGCTTTGTCCATTTCTCAGAAAGACGATTTTTGAAATTTCTTTCACTCATCACCTACAATTCTAATGCATAAGATAGAAGTATAAATAAGATATAAATGATAATCTGTTGGTCTGGGTATCACCTTGAATTCTGCAGAGTCAAATCGTTGTACACAATGTTCCCACTGCTCTTGTGATAAATCAGGAGGACGATTTCTTAAGCGTTCTTCAATAGTTTGTCCACATTCCTCACTCTTATAATAGCTATACAATCGAGATTTCCATTGTCTATAAAGTCGTTGCATGGTATCAATCGCAAAGGCTTGCATCTTGATGTAAGAACTACCTTCCTTAATCTCAAACTTTCCCTACAATAGGAAAAAAAACAAAAAGTATTATAGAAATCTAAACAAAAGACAAGTTAGCAATTAAAAAAATATTTAAGAAAATTTACCTCTATTTCCTTCCACATCACATCACCAACTGCTCCAAAAGCGTCTTTCCAATTGTTTACATTTAATGGAGCCCCTGTCCTCACCACACGACCACATTCATTCACCAAATGTCGAGCATTGTCACCAATTGCTCGATCAATGTCATCAAAATGTAAATTTTCAGCTTGGATTTCTGTCCTTTTATTTTCATGTCAATCACATGACTTTTGTATTTTCCCCTCTCCCCCTTTTGCTTTTTTAACTTACTTGTGGCTAATGACAAATAAAGCTTAATATTAACATATTTAGATTTATATACGATGCATAAGAAATGTGTAGATTCACAAGAAAAAGGTATTTGTTTTCACCTTCCCCATTTTGAGTAGCGTCTGCGTTATTGGCTGAATGTGCAGAACCACGATTTGCTATCACTTGGTCATCTCGCCATCGGTTTCTTCTATTTTCACCAGTTTCTTGTTCATCCCTTCTCGTGGGAGGATCCATAACATCTGGTCCTTCTAAGGTCATGTTTAGCCTTTCAACTAAGTTGTTTTTTCTTTTCCTTGTAACTAACAGATCTGCTTTTAAATAATAGGAGTAAGTTATTGTCAAATTAAGTGGCAATTTCAACAATAGATAATTAGTTGTTTAGAAATTACCTCTAATCTCAGGTTAAATGAATCCCTCTGATTCAGTTGCTACCACTTGATTTCCACTCAAATTCATATCCACATTATGGTTCTGAGTGTGCTCAATTCGATTCAAGGACTCCACCTCATTATGACTTGCTAAATTATGACTTTGTTCATTTTGCAGCTGGTTTGAAGAGCCTGCATAGCACCTGGATATGTTAGGATTGCCTTCGTTTTGAACTTGATTTAAGAGTCTTCGAGATCCAGCAGCCATAGTTTGATGACCTCCATGCCCTGTTTCATTTATGAAGCGGCCATATTATACTTAAAGTTCACTTGAGCTACAAAACAATCAAACCAATATCATGTAATAACTCATACCTTTTCCATTCTTATTGCGATTTCCCACATTCTTTCCTCCCCCTCTTCCAACCATTCTTTACCTGTATGTTCCCTACTTTAACATAAACCACTAGGAAACATTAGTTGTTATAGTCTAAAGAAAATATATATTTCATGTTTGAAACAAGCAAATAAGAAGAGATGTTATAGTCTTCATTCTCTCATGCAAAATAATAAAAGGCTAAGAAAGAATACACAACATACTAAGCCTACAAGTGGAGAGGCAGTAAACAATGACATTATAGTAATTAATAGAGTCCAAATAATAGCCAACTAAATTCAATTATTTTAAACACCATTTTATGTTTATGGTGAGACTAATTTATGAATATAGAAATAGTGTCTGTTATAAAAAAAATTGAGTAATAAAAGTGTTTTACCTAAACCCTTTGTGCTCTTTCAAGTTTTAATTCAATAAGATATGAAGGTGAATAAATACTAAAAAAGGCTTATTGTTGCATCAATAAGATATGAAGGTGAATAATTCAATTTTAAACACCATTTTATGTTCTGGCTTATTGTTGCATCAATAAGATATGAAGGTGAAGAAATTGATGACATGCCACCAAATACTAAAAGATATGAAGGTGACCTCTCGTCATTATGAGCTTGGGAGAGCATTTTCTTGAATACAAAAAAAGGCCTGATGAAGTGAGAATATATATCATGAAGGGATGAGAACAAATTCTGTGAAAGATGGATTCTATTGGATTGGGTGTGGAAGCAGCAACTCATCTTGTCCTCTCGCAAATTATTCTCGGTCATTTGACTAGGATGCCTAGTCATAATAAGCATTGGAGCACAACTATGACAATTGCGCGGCTTCAGTTAATTGGTTGGGTACGTTTGGGTCGGATCCAACAAGATCTACTTGCTTAATTACTGACTGAGCAGCGTGTATAAGGATTTTGGAGGAACCTAGACAAAAGATTTACTTGAGAAACCCCGAACGCAATGCAGTTTAGGATCCAAACTCGCCAATTCAGACCATATTTGGAAGGATTATTCAAGTTCCGCAATTCCATTCCACCCCTATTTCGGTGTTTTCAAGTTCCCAGTAATATATGCACCAATACCGCACCCTACTTTCTCGAAAAGTATAAGCATCCAAGTAACATATTGGAACAACTAATAGGCAATTAACTATAAACACTATAACTGATGAGGATACTCATAAATACAATCATCATATCACAAATAAGCAAACCATATTAAACATACAGTAGAAGTTAATTTATAGTAGCCTTTTCTATAAAATTGCAGGCAATGCTAATTTAGTCACAGTAGTTTGTTTTGTTCTTTATTAGATTAATGCTTGTATACTTGTATTAATATCTGTTTTCTTTTATGTATAGTTTCATAAAACTTAAAAGTTATATTACTCCTATTCTGAAACCTGATCTTATAATGCACTATTTTCTGAAATCATATTGTCCAATAGTGGATGTTTGCCACAGGGAGTACTATTTCAACTTGGATGCACAAAAAAGGCCAAGCCAGATATCATGTAAAAGAGAAAGTGAAACCACACAACAAAGAAAAATTATGACCAAGTATTGATGGTACAATCAGACCACCAAACTTTGTCCAGGTAAACAGGATAATAGAGGAAGCACAAATCACTTTGGATGTATTAAGGTGATTCAGGCCACTAGAATATAAAGGAGAACAATGCTTCTAAAACACCACAGAGAATGGCTTTACTAAGGTGCTGGTTGGTTGTTTGTTTGCAACAATGCCTATCCAAACTGCAGTCCTATTACAAGAGTTTGGATGAAATGCAACTACAATGTAGTTGCAGGATACATTTTACAATCATTGTTACCAAGGTAGCAAACAAGCAACACCCACTAAGGCATGGCTTATACGCACTGAAAGATGGACAAAGATTGCACATAAGGGGGGAGCCTCATAAACCCTAGAAATCAAGAGAAGCTTACCTTGCGATTGCGATTGGGCCTAGAAATCAACAGACGCGTAACATGAAGAACGTATTTGGTGGCGGCTAGGGCGGGATGTGGTGGCGGCTGACTAAAAAGTATTTGGTGTGGTGGGTTTGGAGAATTAGTAAAATTTTGTGGCGGCCAGGGTTTGGGGAATTTGGTGTGGTGGGGGATATTAAGTTAATTTTTTTATATATATATTTTTGGCAACAATAATGTCGTTGCAGTAGATATAAGGAAATATACGCAACGACATTTATCGTTTCCAATTTATACACAATCTGGCGCAACGACATTTATCGTTTCCAATTTACACACAATCTGGCGGGTATGTGAAAAGGCCCGGAAAAATTTTATTTTATTTTTAGCAACGACTTTTGCATTGCCGTAGCTAATTTTCACAACGACTAAAATGTCGTTGCCAAAACCTCGTTGTGAAAAAGGGTTTTTCTTGTAGTGGCTAGGAGGTTGGTAACCCATTCCAAATTGACCAACCGCTTCACAAAATCTTTTGAATATATCATTATCAGTGGCATTGTAAGGAATGACCGCTTCACACAACCATCAAGCAAAATATCGATGCACATCGTGTAACTTTTCTTTAGAAATTACTTCGATACTATGTTGTCGTGTCTTCTTGCTTGCCTCCATTGAACTTGAAGAATAGGGATTGATAGTCGTGTAAACCTATTAACAAGCCCAAGAATATGTGGCCTTTTCCTTGACCCTTCCTCTTCGGTTTCTTCTTGAAGCCTTCCATCAATAATTAACTTCTCCTTTAACTTCCTCCAAGTGCTTTTGCTTATTTTTCTTTTTAGCTCTTCCTTCTTCGATCGCGATTTTACACTTGACTTTATCTTCATCACTAGACTTTCTGCACGGGGCCATGCACCCTCTAATGTTCGTAATATGATGCTTCAATTGATGGACTCCTCCACTCATCTCGATTCTACATAACTTGCATTGAATTTTGTCTCTAAGTTATTGGGATTCACTAAGACGCCATACTCCCACCCAATATCTTCAGAATCACATTTTAGCACTGAGCCGTCGGAATCAATCATGGCATTAGATGCCGCAGAAGAAGCATTTTTAGCTATTTTACTGTAAAATTGAAATAACACAAATAAATCATAAATGCGTAATAAAGAGAGGTATGGCATAAAACTCAACTCGTTTCATATTTATGACAATTCTTTCTTTGTTATATGGGGCACTCTATCGGCAGCAAGGAAAAAAACTGTAAGTATGTTTGTGTCCTTTATAATTTTTATTGATTATAGCTAAGTATCATAATTATCATCATTGTCAATCAAAATAGGGTTCAGTTCAGAATTACAGATCCATTAGAACACAATATTACGACCATAATTGATATGATATTGAACCTCTTCTGATTAATGCAGAATTCCTTATCAAAAGAAAAGGTTTTGTGGCAACTACCAAGAACTGTGACTCTGTGAGGAGTTGAAAACAAAATTTTTTATCCATACGTTTACTTGATAAACTTATAAGCCATGATTTGGCAAAAGTGGCATTGTTTAAACTTCAAATAATAATGTAAGGTAAAAAGAAAGTTGACACAGAAAAACAAATAAATCAAAATTTGATCTAATAAAAACTAATTTAAGCACACAAACATATGAGATGGCTAAGAAGAAAGCAAATCAGCAAATCAACAACAACAAAAGTCAGCAACATCGGCAAATCAGAGAGAGACACTGCGGAGGTCAGAAAGAGAGATTGACGCGATGATTTTAGAATTTTTGAGAGAGAGAGAGAGAGAGAAAGAGATTGACGGCAATAGTCAACTTTTGTACCGAAACCCTAAAAAACAATGTGAAATGTCCAAATTGCCCTTAAATTTTCACTATCTCTCTCTCCCTCTCCCAAATAAAAAATCCAAAATCAAATCCAAATCACCACCAAACCACCTCGTCTCTATCAACCTCACCTCCATCTCGACCTTCACTGACAACCCCATCTCCATCCCCCGACCTCCTCATCTCTATCTGTAGAACCCCGTATTTTCAAATATTATTTTAAATATTTGAAAATGAATTTAAATAAATTTTTGAGGAATTAATAAATATTTTCAGAAAAATTTATCTTTTTACATGTGCAAAACACGTGCAAATACCTTTTGAGAAGTTTGAAAAGTTAAGTTTTTTTCATGAAAAATCATTATTTAATATTTGGGATTTATTTAGTATTTTTCCAGATTTTTCTGAAATTAATTGGAACTATTTGCAAATTTTGAGAAAAGAATGACCTTTTTGCAAATTTGACATTTTTAGGGATTAAAATGTAAAATGTGTAATTCTGGACGTTTTGAACGGTATTGGTTGAGATTTAGAATTATATTTTCCTTTAAATCCTAATTTAAATGAATTTTGGTCGAATTTCCAAGACTAGACCTATATATGTAAGTTGTATTTTGGAAGGGATTATTTTGCAAAATGGGTAAAACCCTAAACCTAATCCCGGATATTTAAAGGGATTTTTCCAGCCGCCATTTGTTGAGAATATACAGAATTTTGGTAATTTGTTTTGGTGGAGGAAGAGGAAGTTTGATCTAACAAGAAGGAAGGCTTTTTCGTGGATTTTCTCAATCCAAAGGTGAGTGATATGAAATTGTTTTGTTTTGTCTTGTTGTATGAATGATATGAACTCTGTGTGGTGGTTTGATCGATGTGATCGATTGTTATGATTGTTTGTTTGACATGAATATTATTTAGTATTTTGCATGGGAACAATGCAAAGATCGTTGTTTGTATCATGTTTGTGGAATCTAAGAATAATGAGTAGATCTTGACTTACAAAATTGTATTGCTAAAATGCATGTTAAGATTTGAGTATGGTTATGATCGGATGATGAGCATCTGGATCTTATATTTGTAAATCAGATTTTTATTAAGAGTTGTGAAAGAAATTTAGTATTGAGAAACCCTAATGTGAGAATTAGTAATTTAGAACATGAGAACTTGAGTTTTGACATATTTGATGCTTTGAGTAATGTATCCATAATGAGGAATTGTTGAGATTTGTTATTTTTTTTCCTGAATACGAATTATTTTATGAACAAAGAATCTTCAGAAAACTCCAGTTTGATTTTGTATTCAGATCTAAATTATAAAAACTGTAGGCCGACAGTCGACTGGTCTACTGTACAGTCGACTGGTACGAACCTGCTACTGTATTTTAGTTTTCTTGAAAAGTCATTCTGGACAGTCGACTTAGCTCTTAGGCAGTCGACTGGTTCACTGAGAAATTATTTTGTAAAATTATTACAGTCCTTTCTGGACAGTCGACCTATGACCTCTTTAAGTCGACTTATGTACTTAGAATATTTTCTTGAGAATTATTGAAATTTTGTCTCGATTAAGTCGACTGATGGCTTTCAAGTCGACTGTCATGACTTAGTTTATTTTCGTAAAATTTTGGATATTTGTCCTCTGGACAGTCGACTTAGTACAGTATAAGTCGACTGATGCTGATGAGTGTTTGTAAACTTGAGGATTATTTCAAATGATTGGTTTTCAGATAATTCAGTCTATGCTTGATCTTCAGTTCAGTATTTGATATTAAGATATTCAGTTAAGCCATTTGATTTAAGATATTCAGTTGAGCCACTTGTTTAGTGGAAATTTGATTTAGACATTTGAGTTTGAGTCTCTAGAGGTGCGCGACCCTAGTATACCGGTGTTGAGTTATTTTGTTGAGGCCTGTTGAGGCATTTCAGTTATTCAGTTTTGAGTTTAGGCCGGTGGGGTAGACCACTCTAGGAGATTCGTTGAGTAATTAAGTAACCCAAAAATAATAAGGTCAGGCACTAGTGGTAATATGACGAACGGGAACATGAGTTATGCACCTCAGTATGGCTTTAGATATGGGATTTAATCTCCGGAATTATCCAAGTAACTTACTTGCGGTGTGGGATCTATCTCCGGAATTATCCAGGTAAATTACCTGCGATGTGAGATATATCTCCGAAATTATCCAGGTAATTACTTGCGGTGTGGGATTGATCTCCAGAATTATCGGAGTCGAGGCGATGCACATGTGGTATTCACGTGATGATGTGTCAATGTTTCGGTGTGGGATGATCTCCGGAATTATCCAGGTAAATTACCTAAGATGTGGGATCAATCTCCGGAATTATCGAGCATGGGCTAATTCTCACAGTTTATCTTTATCTCGTAGTAGTCATCGTGATAGGATTAGTTGCATAGCGGGGGATTGAACCCTATGAAGTGGAGACGTTAAGGGCTTGCACCGAACCTATGTAGAGTGTGATGCATAGACTTCGACAAGTACGCATTAGAGAGTCCACATATAGAATTTGTGTTTTCCTGACTTAGTTTTATGCATGTGGTTTTCCGGTTTTCTACACATGACACTTGGTTTAGTATCACTTGTTGTTACATTTCTTGCTATCTCATACTTTATGTATTTTGGTTCACTATATGTTACTTATGAATCCTTGCTTAATGTTCATTTATGTTGTTTGTTTGATTTTATGTCACCCACACTATTTATGGCTAACCCCTTTAGTTTTGGGGGTTACGGATCATCTCTAGCCTCACATGTTGCAGGTTGTTGCTTAGAGTTTGGAGGTTTGGATGCTTGAGGCATATTTGAGATAAATTGATTTATAAGAGTTTTGTGTAAATTTGTAAAAGCAAATTTGAGATAGTTTTGTGTTGTAAATAAAGAAAAATTTTGATTGAGATGTTTTTGAATTCCGCTGTGCTCTGTAAAAGTTTTTTGTAATAAAAGTTGAAAATTTTAGTGGTGTTGGTTGTATTTAATGTTACATTGAAGTGGATGCTGGGATTGTGCCACGTATTTTCTAAGATATCATATTAGAAATTCGGGGCGCTACAGAGGTTGGTATCAGAGCATGCTTCAATAGTAATAATAAACATGGCATAAAAATAACCTAGGTGTGGACACTAGAGTGTGAGTACCTAGGTGTGGACCTTAAAGAGTGAGTATCACATAGAACTGAACATGATGTTTTACCTTTGGGATACAATTAAGGTTTTGCCAAAGGATATTGATGTGAGTTTGAATTGTGTGTGATGCTCTAACTTTTTCCTCGTTTTGCAGTATTCAGAATGGTTGTACCCAGGCCCAGGAATGGTAGTAACAATGAGGATGGATCTGGTAGTTCTCGAGGAACGGGAATTGATCTTGAGGCTGAATTCGCTAAGGTGTATCAGACTCTGAATGCGCTGATGGCATTCAATTTGGCACAAGCTCAGAATCAGCAGCAGAATCCGTAGCCAAATCATGGAGTTGGACAGGGATTGGTTAATGCTGATCCTATCAAGCAGACCAAATCCTTTAAGAGGATGAGGCCACCAGTCTTTGAGGGGCAATTTGATCCAACCGCAGCTGATGATTGGATTAGGAAGATGCAGACGATCTTCGAGGTATCGGAGACTCCGGCAGCCAGTAAGGTGAAGTTGGCTACGATGTAGCTAGAGAAGGACGCTGGTGTCTGGTGGGAGTCGCTGAAGAGGACTTTGGGGGATCAGCCGATGACTTAGGAAGCTTTTCTGGAGGAATTCAGGGATCGCTTCTTTCCCCTAGATGTTCAGGAGAAGATGGCCATCGAGTTCTTGAACCTTCAGTAGGGCAGCATGACCGTGCGGGAGTATGAGACCAAGTTTGCTAAGCTTTTGAGGTATGCACCAGAGTTGGTTGTTGATGAGGCAAAGAGGGCCAAAAAGTTTGAGCAGGGCTTGAGGCCAAACTTGAGGTCGAGGATGATCCCGTTGGGTATCAGGAGGTTCGACAAGCTGGTCAGGAGAGCAGCTATGACTGAGGAGGACATGGACCAGTTTCAGAAGAGGCAAGATACATGGAATCGGAACAAGAGGCCAGCATCAGGTCAGAGTGGGAAGGGATTCCCTGCGAAGCAGGCCAAGTTCAGTGGACCGGTGCAGAAGGCACCTGCAACTCAGGGAGTGACTTGTTATTACTGTAAGGAGGCAGGACATTACAGGTCAGCGTGTCCGAAATTGGCGGAGCATATTTGTTCCCAGTGTGGGCAGGCAGGACATTCTAAGCCCCATTGTCCACAATTGAGGAGGGATGGTTCAGGTGGAAGCAAATTCCAGAAGAGGCAAGAGCGAGTATTTGCATTAACCGAGGAGGATGCGGGTAACTCGGAAGATGTAATACAGGGTATGCAAGAATTTTGATTTATATTTTAAATCAATGTAATAAATAAAACCTTTATTTGAGAACAATTTAAGATTGAGTATCATTCTTATTGTAACAGGAGTTGTTTTAATTAATGGAATAAAGGCAAGGGTTTTATTTGATACTGGTTCATCGCATACTTTTGTATCGCCAAATTTTGCAAGGATCTTAGGTGTGGAACCTAAGTTGTTTCCAGGCAGGGTTTTGTCGGTGGCAACGCCGTCAGGTGAAGAATTGATTGCGGATCGATATTACGAGGGCTGTGATATCGAGATTGGTGGGAGGTTGTTCGGCATTGATTTGATCGAGCTGCAAGTCTTCGGTGTGGATGTCATCGTGGGCATTGATTGGATGGCAATATATGATGCCACAATTGAATGCAAGCAGAAAGAGGTGTTGGTGAAAGCACCAGGTGGACCCGCAGTAACTTTCCAAGGAAAGAAGAAGATTCCGAAGGTGGCTGCAATGGTATCCAAGATGGCAATTTCAGATGAAGTCAAGGGCATTCCGGTTGTCCGAGATTTTCCTAAGGTGTTCTTGGATGATTTTCCTGGATTACCGCCGCAGAGAGATGTGGAGTTTTGCATCAATGTTCAGCCGGGGAGTACGCCGATTTCCAAGGCTCCGTACAGGATGGCACCTGTAGAGCAAGATGAAGTGAAGAAGCAGATTGAGGAGCTGTTGAGCAAAGGGCTTATCAGGCCGAGTTCTTCTCCGTGGGGAGCGCCAGTGTTGTTGGTCAAGAAGAAGGACGGGTCAATAAGGATGTGCATTGACTATCGGGAGTTGAATAGGGTGACTATTCAGAACAAGTATCCACTACCGCGGATTGACGATTCGTTCGACAGGCTTCGAGGAGCAGCTGTGTTTTCGAAGATTGATTGAGATCAGGGTATCATCAGGTTCGAGTCAAGGAGGAAGATGTGAGTAAGACAGCTTTCAGAACTCGTCATGGACTCTATGAGTTTTTGGTGATGCCGTTCGGGTTGACGAATGCGCCAGTAGTGTTCATGGATATGATGAATCGGGTTTTGAGGCCATTTATTGACTCCTTCGTAGTGGTTTTCATCGATGATATCTTGGTGTATTTGAAGTCGGAGGAGGAACATTCTACGCACTTGACAGCAGTATTACAGAAATTGCAGGAGCATAGCTTGTATGCCAAGTTGTCGAAGTGTGAGTTTTGGAAGTCTGAGGTAGCTTTCCTTGGTCATATTCTTTCTAAGGAGGGAGTGGCCACTGATCCTCAGAAAGTTGAAGCAGTGAAGGATTGGCCCAGGCCAACGTCTGTGAAGGAAGTCAGAAGTTTCTTGGGTTTAGCTGGTTACTACAGAAGATTCATCCATGGTTATTCTCAGATTGCAGTTCCTTTGACAGGTTTGACCCGGAAGAATGTGGCATTTGTATGGACTGAAAAGTGTGAGGAAAGTTTTCCTTGAGTTAAAGGAAAGGTTGACTACTGCACCTATCTTAGCTTTGCCACAAGCTGGGAAGGATTATGATATCTTCAGTGATGCGTCTCTCAGAGGTTTGGGTTGTGTCTTGATGCAAGAAGGCAAGGTTATTGCTTATGGTTCAAGGCAATTGTGTCCGCATGAGAAGAATTATCTGACGCATGATTTGGAGCTAGCAGCTATCATTTATGCCTTGAAGCAGTGGAGGTATTATGTTTATGGTGAGAAGGTTAACATATACACTGACCACAAGAGCCTGAAGTACATTTATCAACAGAAGGATCTAAATCTTCTGCAGAGAAGGTGGTTGGAGGTATTGGAAGACATTCGTCCCGAGATCAAGTATCATCCGGGCAAGGCGAATGTGGTGGCTGATGGACTTAGCAGGAAGAGTAGTTTATCGAGTTTGATCACTACTCGAAGAGAGTTGGCAGCAGATATTGATCAGGCAGGTATCGAGGAGGTGCTGCAGGGTTTAGGGGCATCTTTGGCTCAGTTGAGGCTGCAGCCGTCCTTGAGAGAGATGATTGTGGAAGGTCAGAGATCAGACTCAGAGATTCAGAAGATGCTGCAACAGGTTTCAGAAGGCAAGCTATCAGAATTTCGTGTCCAAGATGGAATTCTTTGGTTGGGTGAGAGGTTGTGTGTTCCGGATAATGCAGATTTGAGAGAGAGTATCTTGCAGGAAGCACACAGTACCTTGTTGTCAGTTCATCCTGGAGGCACGAAGATGTACAGGGACATCAAACAGCACTTTTGGTGGTCTGGTATGAAGCGGGATGTAGTAGATTTCGTGGCAAGGTGTCTGACTTGTCAGCAGATCAAAGCAGAAAATCAGCGACCTGGAGGTTTGTTATAGCCGTTGCCCATTCCGGAGTGGAAATGGGAGAATATCAGTATGGATTTCATCACGGGTTTGCCGAGGAGTTCGAAGGGCAATGACTCGATTTGGGTTGTTGTGGACCGTTTGACTAAGTCGGCTCATTTTCTAGCCATGAAGATTACTTGGTCGATGGAGAAATTGGCTGAGTTATACATTGGTGAAATTGTGAGACTTCATGGAGTTCCTGTGTCGATTGTTTCCGACAGAGATGCAAGGTTCACTTCAAGGTTTTGGAGGAGCCTACAAGCAGCTTTAGGCACCAGAACTGATTTCAGTACCGCGTTTCATCCACAGACTGATGGACAGACGGAGAGGGTGAATCGAGTGCTGGAAGACATGTTGAGGGCTTGTGTTATGGATTTCGGTGGTAGTTGGGAGAGATACTTGGCATTGGTTGAGTTTGCTTATAACAACAATTACCATGCGAGTATTGGGATGGCACCGTATGAGGCTTTGTACGGGCGGAGGTGCAGGACACCTGTTTGTTGGTATGAGGTTGGCGAGAGGCAGATGTATGTCCTGAGATCGTGCAGCAGACGTCGGAACAGATTGAGCTGATTCGCAAGAGATTGGTTGAAGCTCAGAGTCGGCAGAAGAGTTATGCTGATACTCGACGAAGAGACTTGGAGTTTGAGGTTGGGGATGCAGTTTTCCTCAAGGTTTTTCCGACCAAAGGAGTAATCAGGTTTGGTAAGGGAGGCAAGTTGGCGCCAAGGTATATTGGGCCATACAGGATCATGGAGCGGATTGGCAAGGCAGCATATAGATTGAAGCTTCCAGAGGAGTTGGCACAAGTGCATGATGTGTTTCATGTGTCATTGTTGAGGAAGTATGTGCCAGATCAGAATCATCAGTTGGTAGAGATTCCTGAAGATCTACAGGTGAACTTGAGTTACAAGGAACAGCCTGTTGAGATCGTTGACCGTAGAGAGAAAGTTCTTAGGAACAAGGTGATACCTATGGTCAAGGTGTTGTGGAGGAATCAGCAGTTCAAGGAGGCTACTTGGGAGCCAGAGGATCGCATGCAGAAAGATTTCCCTGAGCTTTTTGTATGAGTGTATTTCTTTTATGTGATTGTAATTCTATTGAATGATTGTACCATTGATTGAGTTAAGTTATATTCCTTTTTTTTATTGTGTTTTCATATGAAATTGTTTGGGCTATGTTCTATTTATGAGATATTGTTCTTTTTGTTGGTATGTGGTTTGGACTCATTAGTAGTAGTTCTGAGGACAGAACTCTTCTAAGGAGGGAGTGATGTAGAACCCCGTATTTTCAAATATTATTTTAAATATTTGAAAATGAATTTAAATGAATTTTTGAGAAATTAATAAATATTTTCAGAAAAATTTATCTTTTTACACGTGCAAAACACGTGCAAATACCTTTTGAGAAGTTTGAAAAGTTAAGTTTTCTTCATGAAAAATCATTATTTAATATTTGGGATTTATTTAGTATTTTTCCAAATTTTTCTAAAATTAATTGGAACTATTTGCAAATTTTGAGAAAAGAATGACCTTTTTGCAAATTTGACATTTTTAGGGATTAAAATGTAAAATGTGTAATTCTGGACGTTTTGAATGGTATTGGTTGAGATTTAGAATTATATTTTCCTTTAAATCCTAATTTAAATGAATTATGGTCGAATTTCCAAGACTAGACCTATATATGTAAGTTGTATTTTGGAAGGGATTATTTTGCAAAATGGGTAAAACCCTAAACCGAATCCCAGATATTTAAAGGGATTTTTCCAGCCGTCATTTGTTGAGAATATACAGAATTTTGGTGATTTGTTTTCGTGGAGGAAGAGGAAGTTTGATCTAACAAGAAGGAAGGCTTTTTCGTGGATTTTCTCAATCCAATGGTGAGTGATATGAAATTGTTTTGTTTTGTCGTGTTGTATGAATGATATGAATTCTGTGTGGTGGTTTGATCGATGTGATCGATTGTTATGATTGTTTGTTTGACATGAATATTATTTAGTATTTTGCATGGGAACAATGCAAAGATCGTTGTTTGTATCATGTTTGTGGAATCTAAGAATATTGAGTAGATATTGACTTACGAAATTGTATTGCTATAATGCATGTTAAGATTTGAGTATGGTTATGATCGGATGATGAGCATCTGGATCTTATATTTGTAAATCAGATTTTTATTAAGAGTTGTGAAAGAAATTTAGTATTGAGAAACCCTAATGTGAGAATTAGTAATTTAGAACATGAGAACTTGAGTTTTGACATATTTGATGCTTTGAGTAATGTATCCATAATGAGGAATTGTTGAGATTTGTTATTTTTTTTCCTGAATACGAATTATTTCATGAACAAAGAATCTTCAGAAAACTCCAGTTTGATTTTGTATTCAGATCTAAATTATAAAAACTGTAGGCCGACAGTCGACTAGTCTACTGTACAGTCGACTGGTACGAACCTGCTACTGTATTTTAGTTTCCTTGAAAATTCGTTCTGGACAGTCGACTTAGCTCTTAGGCAGTCGACTAGTTCACTGAGAAATTATTTTGTAAAATTATTACAGTCCTTTCTGGACAGTCGACCTATGACCTCTTTAAGTCAACTTATGTACTTAGAATATTTTCTTGAGAATTATTGGAATTTTGTCTCGATTAAGTCGACTGATGGCTTTCAAGTCGACTGTCATGACTTAGTTTATTTTCGTAAAATTTTGGATATTTGTCCTCTGGACAGTCGACTTACTACAGTATAAGTCGACTGATGCTGATGAGTGTTTGTAAACTTGAGGATTATTTCAAATGATTGGATTTCAGATAATTCAGTCTATACTTGATCTTCAGTTCAGTATTTGATATTAAGATATTCAGTTAAGCCATTTGATTTAAGATATTCAGTTGAGCCACTTGTTTAGTGGAAATTTGATTTAGACATTTGAGTTTGAGTCTCTAGAGGTGCGCGACCCTAGTATACCGGTGTTGAGTTATTTTGTTGAGGCCCGTTGAGTCATTTCAGTTATTCAGTTTTGAGTTTAGGCCGGTGGGGTACACCACTCTAGGAGATTCGTTGAGTAATTAAGTAACCCAAAAATAATAAGGTCAGGCACTAGTGGTGATATGACGAACGGGAACATGAGTTATGCACCTCAGTATGGCTTTAGATGTGGGATTTAATCTCCGGAATTATCCAAGTAACTTACTTGCGGTGTGGGATCTATCTCCGGAATTATCCAGGTAAATTACCTGCGATGTGAGATATATCTCCGGAATTATCCAGGTAATTACTTGCGGTGTGGGATTGATCTCCGGAATTATCGGAGTCGAGGCGACGCATATGTGGTATTCACGTGATGATGTGTCTATGTTTCGGTGTGGGATGATCTCCAGAATTATCCAGGTAAATTACCTGAGATGTGGGATCTATCTCCGGAATTATCGGGCATGGGCTAATTCTCACAGTTTATCTTTATCTCGTAGTAGTCATCGTGATAGGATTAGTTGCATAGCGGGGGATTGAACCCTATGAAGTGGAGACGTTAAGGGCTTGCACCGAACCTATGTAGAGTGGGATGCATAGACTTCGACAAGTACGCATTAGAGAGTCCACATATAAAATTTGTGTTTTCCTGACTTAGTTTTATGCATGTGGTTTTCCGGTTTTCTACACTTGACACTTGGTTTAGTATCACTTGTTGTTATGTCATACTTTATGTATTTTGGTTCACTATATGTTACTTATGAATCCTTGTTTAATGTTCATTTATGTTGTTTGTTTGATTTTATGTCACTCACACCATTTATGGCTAACCCCTTTAGTTTTGGGGGTTAGGAATCATCTCTAGCCTCACATGTTGCAGGTTGTTGCTTAGAGTTTGGAGGTTTGGATGCTTGAGGCTTATTTG
The DNA here is from genome assembly GCA_017893485.1 of Hemerocallis citrina. Lineage (NCBI taxonomy): Eukaryota > Viridiplantae > Streptophyta > Magnoliopsida > Asparagales > Asphodelaceae > Hemerocallis > Hemerocallis citrina. Next base: position 174,556,596 of record CM030361.1, read on the forward strand.
AGATAAATTGATTTATAAGTGTTTTGTGTAAATTTGTAAAAGCAAATTTGAGATAGTTTTGTGTTGTAAATAAAGGAAAAATTTGATTGAGATGTTTTTGAATTTCGCTGTGCTTTGTAAAAGTTTGTTGTAATAAAAGTTGAAAATTTTAGTGGTGTTGGTTGTGTCTAATGTTACATTGAAGTGGATGCTGGGATTGTGTCATGTATTTTCTAAGATATCATATTAGAAATTCGGGGCGCTACACTATCATCATCTTCATCCTCGACCTCCACCATCAAAATCACCCTTCGGTCTCCATCCCGACCTCCATCTCACCATCTTCACCTCCATCATCTTCCTCCCATCTTCACCAACTTCATCATCTTCTTGAACTCTAAAAAAACATTTAACACCATGCAACAAATTCATCAACCAAAGCAAGAAACAAAAAAAATAATAAAAAGAAGCATTCGTTTTGATGATGATAGAGATGTGGAGGTCAGTGGTGGTGATGAGGTGGTCATGGAAATTTGGACTTGGATTTTGATTTGGGAGATAGATGGTGATTTTGATTTGGGTTTGCATACATTCTTTACTGTTTAGGATTTTGGATACATTTTGGATTTTGGATTTGCATACATTCAACTCAAATTGATTTAAACAGTAAAGAATATTGAGAGATAGATAGATTTTGGATTTGGATTTTGATTTGGAGTTGGATTTGGATTTTGATTTGAGAGAAATTTTGATTTTGTAGAGAGACAATGATATTTTTATGGTGTATTAATATACTGGCAATTTGGACAATGATTTTGATTTTGTAGATAGACAATGATATTTTTAGGGTTTCCGTACAGGAGTTGACTACAATATTGAGTTTGTTGGGGGGGGGGGGGGGGGCGTTTATCGCGTTCACCGATAGATTAGGGTTTTTTTTCTCTTTGATAGTATTGATCAAGATTGTTTTTCGCAATTTACCCTTTAATATATTAATATATTTTGTAACGCCCCGAATTTCCTATATGGAGAATTTGAGACACGAGCCAGGACCTTTACATTCAATTAGTCACAATACACAGAAAACAGGAAAATTTTAAAACTTTTTATTAATACAATATTACAGGCCGAGTGTTTTTCATTGATTCAATACATTACATCAGAGTATACATGAATAAATGATAAACATCGGGCTCTTCACTTGTAGACCATGACTTGATTAGAGTCCTCCCGGTTCGGTGATCATGTATCCACAACCTATTAAAGTGGGGACGTCAGTATATATACTGACGCTTAAAGGCTGATGACTAGCAGCGAATCTCCAAAAACAAACAAATATAACATGGTAAAATATGTCGGTGTAGTTTAAGTGTTCGTGAGTGCAATGACTAGAATCTAATGCAATGCCAACCAAGGCTAGGATGCTCCTATTCTAATGCAAGCGAGAATCTGGAATCGTATACATCCCATACTATATACGTCCATATCAAGCCGTTCTCCATATTTAGGGATTTTAACCCGTGTTATGGAAATTCTACCTTGTACACAACCTGTTCCTGACACAATATTACATGACTGGCGAAGTTGCATGTATGGTCTAGTTCCGTTACTACAGTCAATAGTGGTGTTCCTTGTTTGCCACTATTTCCCGGTCGTACCAGACCCCACTCAAAACCAGCACGAACTACAAGATACTTGTCAACCTTCTTTCGTGCCCCCAACTCATCATGAGAAGGCATAGAACCTTCGGAATCGTAGGGTCTATTTCCCTAGGAAAACCTCCCGATCTTATCATGGCTTATTCAGGAATCAACAGACGAGATACGCAACCCGTGCTCCCAACTCATCATGAAAAGCACCGCCTGTATTCCTTTGACAGGGGATACATCCCAATAACACCTCCTAGTGTCAGCCTATAGGAGAAGTCGGATTATAGAGTATTACCCCTAACACAAACTCTCAACCTTTGGCAATTTATAGATAAAAATGGTTAAGTAACTGTGACTACCCAAACGATGTCACTAACCCTAACCAAACAAGCGAGACATGCCACTGTGGTTCCAACTAGACATGAAAAAGTACCGTACGTGTCCCTCTTCCAGCCAAACAAGCGAGACATACCACTTTGCTTCTAACTAGACATGAAAAAGCACCGTACGTGTCCCTCTTCTAACCAAACAAGCGAGACATGCCACTGTGCTTCCAACTCGACATGAAAAAACACCGTACGTGTCCCTCTTCTAGAGAGTGCAACAATTTTTCGACACAATTAACCAAGTCTTAACCGAGAATTCACAAGATCTCATCGGATCCACTCATAGCCTACTTATTTAAGACAATACCTACATACGAGCCCAAAGAGATTCGTACGAGACAACAACCTACATATGAAAACAACCATATAGGTAATCAACCTAGAAGCAACCGAACGTGCTTACTAGCAACTCTTGGTCCTCTATAATTAGAAGTAACAGAAGAATCTACTAACAGTCTAAAATTGGCATTCTACCAATGAGAAGCCCAAAAAGCGACATAAAGGCCTTCCGACAGCCTAGAAGCAACCAGTGCTACGCTTATCGATTTTTAACCTGAGAGGTCAATTCAAAAAGGGGAGAGTCTTTACCACAACTCCCTAGTTGGCTTGAACCTCAGATTCATCATGTAAACCCCTCAAAAATGACAAATAACCAAAACAGCAAGCACCCTGTCAAACAGCTAGTTACGGTATTTTTCCAAGACCATAACTCTTACTCTGCTTATCGGAATTTAACTTGAGAGGTCAATTCGGAAAGGGGAGAGTCTCTACTACAACTCCCCAGTTGGTCTGAACCACAGATTTAACTAGTAAGATACTCTAAAACATCGAAGAAGCAAAACAGCAAGTTTCTAGTTCAATCTGGCTGCTGTGTTTTGTAAATAGCATTACTCCTACTTCGCTTATCGGAATTTAATACGAGGGTCAATCCGGAAAGGGGAGGACGTCTACTACAACTCCTTAGTTGGTCCGAACCTCAAATTCCGCAAGGAAACCCAAGTTCTAGCCCCTCGAAGCTACTGCGACGCTAACCCCAAAATAGTGAGCTCAATGTTTTGACTTGAGACTCGCTGTTTTGGGGGAAACACTCGTTTCACCCATCAAAATGACTCCCAAAAATCTATAAAAATTACAGCATGCTACTAACACCTAGGAGAGCCTCCCACATAAATTTCGGATCAAAATTCCACCTTTAACCTAGTTAATTAAAATCAGCCTTACAACAACCAAAACCGAATCTTTATGGTTCTAATTTGTGTTCTACCACTTCAACCTTTGCATAGACTTTATTATAACCCATATACACATTAAGCATGGATTCCTTTAACTAGAAGGCTACAAAATACTATTCAAACATGCTAGGCTCTTTTGAATCTAGAACAACTATGCACTCAAACATGGGTTCTTTCTAGGGGATTAACTATAACGATTTCACAACTCAAGCATTTCAACTACAACAAGATGGTTCTTTACTAACACTACAATTACAACATGATAGTTCTTTACTAACACTATAACTACAACATGATAGTTCTTTACTAACACTACAACTATAACATGATAGTTCTTTACTAAAATTCTACAATTAGAACACAATTCTTTTTACCACAACTTAAGCATGAACTTTTACTGCTACTTAAGGATGAATTTTTACTACACTTAAGCATGGACTATAATTTAAGCATGAACTACAACTTTAAGCATGAACTTTTACTACAACTAAGCGTGGATATCTATTACTATTTTAAGCATGGATATGTACATTTACTAGCTACTACAAGACTACTTCTTTTTAAGTATCACAAGTCTTGAATTATTACAACAATCTAACTTATGAACTATAAATTACACATAACAAAATTTACAAGTCCTACTTATTTCCATCTTCTTTTTTTTAACCTCTTAGTTCATATAGACAACAAGTTTACCCTTTTTATGAACTAAGAATTAGCAAGGTTTGTTAATTAACAAAGTAGAGAGCAATAAACAAAGGAAAGACTTATTTTTTTTATAGTCTACAACCCCAAAATGGGTAAGTAAGTTTTTATAGTCTACAACCCCAAAATGGGTATGTAATTATTTCTACTACACGATCTTCATATGCTTATGTTGATTAGTCCTTGTTTGAGTTCTACAACCCAAAGATGGGTATGTACACAAATCTTCATATGCTTATGCCCATGAGTCCAAATTAAGTTCTACAACCCAAGATGGGTATGTACACCAATCTCCATATGCTTATATCCATTAGTCCAAGTTTAGTTAACAAAAAATAACAACAATAAGAACAATAATTACAACAAGCTAAAGATTCAATCTTTATGTGTTTTTATTAAGTTCTACCATTTACTTTCTTTCATATGATCATCTTTGATCCACAACCTTTCTTATGCACATGATTTAAGTCCAAATTGTTTATTAGAATACACAACCAACACACACAACAAAAAGAAAACAAGAATCAAACAAAAGAGAACAAGAATCAAACAAAAATCAAACAAAGAGAACAAGAAAGATAGAGAAACCCCCACCTTTCACACTAGGTAGGAAGAACTAGCCTATAACACCTTCTCCTTCCCCTTAGCTCCTATAAAATTTCTATGGAAACCTACAAATGAAAACTCTATAGTTAGGGCTTTTCTCTCTTTCTTTTCCTTTTTTTTTTTTTTTTTTTTTTTTTTTTTTTTTTTTTTGATTCTTGTAAAATGAGACAAGAGATGAGGGGAGGGGGTATTTATTGGGTGGAAGAGAAGGGGGAAAGTGTAAAAACCATAGCACTTTTGCAAAAACCCCCTTGGTGTAGTATAGGCCGGCCATACTCAAGGGATGGGGGAGGGTGAGGTGGAGGTATGGTGTAAGGGTGAGGTGGAAGCATGGTGAAAGAGAGAGGGCTTCTACAAGAACTCTCCTAACTCTTATGCATTCTTAACCCTAGGTTTAATCCTCCATCAAAATCTAACTATCTAATTAGGTTGTCATGAAAAAAGGATAACTCAAACATGAAAAGAAATAGAATAATTAAATAATTAAATAGTAAAAGTAATAATAATAATAATAATCGATCGGGATATTACAATACTCCCTCCTTAGAATAGTTCTATCCTCAGAACTGTACTAAGTAGGAAGAACAGAAAACAAAAACAACACTCAAACAACTTAGGAAAAGAAATCTTCATTCGGCCTTCCGTCTCCCAAGTGGCTCCCTCCATAAACCGGTTCCCCCAAAGAACCCAACTTTGATCCCAAAGCTGCCAGAAGAATCTGTCAAGTCGAGATGCAACTCTTCAAATCTTGGTCAGAACTACTGACACTGGCACTCCATGCTGCTTCCTTACGCCTTTGATGTGGTCTTCCGTTAATGCCTCCATCGTCTAAGTCATCTTTATCGGAAAAATGTGCAGACTTTGCCAACCGGATCCCAAATAACCCAAATTGAGTCACAAATTTCGAACTTCTGAGTATTCCTGTGATGAAGTCCATACTGATATTCTGAGATTTTCCTTCATCATATTGCTTCTTACTTCCTTCACGGTCCTTGGCTGAGGTCAATCCTTCACTTATCTCGATCTTTTGCAGTTCGATAGCCACTCCCTTCTTAGAATAGGACATGGCCCCCGAATGCCAGTTCAGACTTCCAAGATTCTTTCCTATAATTTGCTCAATGCTGATGTTCCAGATGGTGTATTTAAATGAACCAATCTATAGTCACTTCCCGCACACATGAAAAATTTAATTCAGACAAAGAATATGATGAACCATGGTTGAACAAAACAGTTGCATGGATTCCATATGTATATATAAATCCATTTGGTTACAAAAGTGTTACATCATATATTACTTAAAGTTCCAAATAAAATTTCAAAAGCAACTTCAATCTTAGTTGTGTCCCCATCCTTGTGCACCGGTGATGACTTCCTCACCTTTGTTGGCATCATCTTCTGTAAGTGCGAACACTCGTCCTTGGTGAAGCGGCTCCTTTCCATTGTGGTTCACTTCTGGGGCTGATCTACTGCTATTCTTCTGAAACTGGGGACAGTCTGGTCGGTTATGACCAATCTTCCCACATCTGTAACAAACACGGGTATCCATCTGAGGGTCCTTCCTTGGGCACTGGCTCATGAAATGACCTTGCTCTCCACACAGGAAACAACTTCCTGGCTTGGCAGCTCCAAGTTCGGTGTCTGGTTTCTAAACCTTCTGCTTCCGTCCTTGGTTCTCGAGCCTTGATGCTGGTGCAGACCTCTTTCCCTCGTTCCACCTCCTAGTGTTCTCTTGCAGTTTGGTCCTCAGTTCATGTCAAGCTCTGTCGTTTCCGCTCGACGGACCAATTTCTCGAACCTCCAAATGCAAAAAGGTACCATCCTCATTCTGAGTGCAGGTCCGAGCCTTTGCTCGAATCTCTTGGCCTTCTTGACCTCATCTTTTACCATCTCTGGAGCATATCGGTACAGTTACGTGAACTTGGCCTCGTACTCTCGAACTGTCAAGCTTCCCTGCTTTAGGTTGAAGAACTCCATAGCCTTGTCCTCCTGCACATCTAATGGAAAGTAGTACGCCTTGAACTCCTCTAAGAAGTCATCCCAGGTAATGGGTCCTTCACCCATCCCCTCTTCACCGACTGCCACCAGACCTCGGCGTCTTTTTCCAGCAGAATGCTCGCCAACCTGACCTTGCTGTCATTGGGTGTCAGCATCACCTCGAACACAGTCTCGACTTGACAAATCCAATCTTCAGCAGCTGAAGGGTCAGCCTTTCCCTAAAAAATAGGTGGCCTCATCCTTCGGAATGATTCGACCATTTTAATGGAGTCAGTAGCTGCTGCTCCGTGGTTACCTCCGGGTGCTCCATATTGCTACACATTATTTCTGCTCGCCTCGGCTAGGTCTCCAAGTGCCGGTACATACGAGCAAATTTTGCCCCTATATCCAGACCTGTGCCATTGCCTCCACTACCTTCGCACTCAAAATTGTCGATCCTACTGCTTCTTGTTCTGCGAGAGATCTGGTAGAAAGGAATAATAGAATACACATAACGTCATGTTGTGATATTACAAAATAACATCCATTCATCTCAACACACACATAAGACTTGTAGAAAACATAAAGCTAAACTTCATTTCATCATAACCCCATATCTTACATAAGCATCATCGTCCTTACATTCACATCATGCAAGTTGGAATCAAAATATCAAAACAACAAATAGCCTATAGGCACCCGACTGCCTAGTTGGTACTGACAGTGTCTTCTGCTGGGTCCCCTCCAGCAGGCGGTGGTGCTAGCAGTGCCTGTAACTGCGTGATCTGTGCCTGAATCTCCATGCATTTGCACTCTAGGCGCGCATATTGCACACAGTGGGTGTGCCTCAGGATCACCATCTTGCAGTCGGCCCTCCTTAACTTCGCCACTTCCCTCTCATGGCTGAAGGCCACGAACTCACACGAGTCCATCCTGTTCTCAAGACAGACATGGTGTTAACCCATTGTCGAGATATCGCGAAAGGCCTGCTCAAAGGCCTGCTATACTGGGGTAAGCTAGGGAGGTGGCAGCAGTGGCGGTACTGGGATCTGGTCTCCTATAGGGGCGTCCCCTACTGCAACAGCTGTAGGGGCTCGTTGGCCAATCTGGCCCTAAGAGCATCCACAGTTGTTGAATGTTAAAAATGGCAAAAATGTATTTTTTGTCCATCCAATTCAACGAAACGCTGCAGTCGTCGAATGGCAAAAAAATGCATAAGTTCGTTAAAAAAGAAACAGACGAAACATTCATGTTTCGTCTGTAACTAAAAAAAATTACGGGACGAAACATGATGTTTCGTCCCAAAAAGGGAAAAAAAGTAATTTTTTTTTGCAAAAAAAATTTGCAAAAACAAATTTTAAAATAGTTTGTAAATAATATTTGCAAAAACAATTTAAAAATTTGCAAAATAAATTTTAAAATTTGCAAAAACAATTAAAAATATTACAAAAAGTTCCAAAAAATTCACTGTAGCTGGACGAAGCATGGTGCTTCGTCCGGAAATTCCGGAGGTTTTTTTTTGTAAAAAAAAATTGCAAAAAGAATTTTTTAAACAAATTGTAAATTTTTTTTGCAAAAACAATTTAAAAATTTGCAAAATCAATTTAGATAATTGCAAAAAAAATTTAAAATTTACATTTTTTTTTAAAAATTGGATTGGGATGAAGCATGATGTTTTGTCTCAAATTGGGACGAAACATCATGTTCATTCCCACGTTTAAAGGTTATTTTATTCGGTTTTTTTTTTTATTTTTTTACTTCGGACGATGTTTCGTCCGATCAATTAAAATAATAATCAAATAATCCAGCTATAATATGCATTTTGCTATATCGATTGCTATTCACCCCTTTCTACTGTAGCGATTTTGCCAAAAAATGGCAAAATAGCAGACGAGTGTGTGCGCTACAGTAAAAAAAAATGGAAAAAATGGCAAATAAGCAAACGACTGTGGATGCTCTAACCGATGACTCCTCCCCATTTATGATGGGCTCTAAATCCGAGTCCACCTCGATCACGACCCTGTGTGCCCATCCACTCCCGAGGGAAAATGCTCCGTCCGTCATCCTACAAGGAGTGGATATGAGAATTAGCATAGATATAGAAATATCATAAAACATAAGTTAAAGGAACAACACTATGAATTATAATTATCTATAACAAGCTAAAAGGAAACCTAACTCCTACAAGGCATCTAAGTCTATTTCCCTTCTATGTTGGACTATAAATTGAAGTCGGCTCTGATACCACTCTGTAACGCCCTGAATTTCCTATATGGAGAATTCGAGACACGAGCCTAGGACCTTTACATTCAATTAGTCACAATACACAGAAAACAGGAAAATTTTAAAACATTTTATTAATACAATAATACAGGCCGAGTGTTTTCCATTGAATCAATACATTACATCAGAGTATATATGAATAAATGATAAACATCAGGGCACTTCACTTGTAGACCATGCCTTGATTAGAGTCCTCCCGGTTCGGTGATCATGTATCCACAAACTATTAAAGTGGGGATGTCAGTACATATACTGACGCTTAAAGGCTGATGACTAGCAGCGAATCTCCAAAAACAAACATATATAACATGATAAAATAGTTTAAGTGTTCATGAGTGCAATGACTAGAATCTAATGCAATGTCAACCAAGGCTAGGATGCTCCTATTCTAATGCAAGCGAGAATCTGAAATCGTATGCATCCCATACTACATACGTCCATATCAAAACGTTCTCCATATTTAGGGATTTAAACCCGTGTTATGAAATTCTACCTTGTACACAACCTGTTCCTGACACAATATTACTTGACTGGTGAAGTTGTAGGAATGGTCTAGTTCTGTTACGACAGTCAATAGTAGTGTCCTTGTTTGCCACTATTGCCCGGTTGTACCAGACCCCACTCAAAACCAGCACGAACTACAAGATACTTGTCAACCTTCTTCCGTGCCCCCAACTCATCATAAGAAGGCATAGAACCTTAGGAATCGTGGGGTCTATTTTCCTAGGAAAACCTCCCATTCTTCTCATGGCATATTCAGGAATCAACATACGAGATACGCAACCCGTGCTCCCAACTCATCATGAAAAAGCACCGCCCGTATCCCTTTGACAGGAGATACATCCCAATAACACCTCCTAGTGTCAGCCTACAGGAGAAGTGTAACGCCCCGCCCCAATACTCAGACAATTTTAATATTTTTAGAAGAAATTAGATACTATGTAGTACAACTGCCCACCACAACTGGATTCGTCAAGTAGAGATAATCTTTGAAGTGCTAGAGACCCCTGAAGGCAGTAAGGTCAAGTTGGCGACTCTGCAACTTGAGAAGGATGTGGCTGTTTGGTGGCAGTCAATGAAGAGGACCATGTGAGGCATAGTTCTCGGCTGGGAGGAATTTCTGGAAGAATTCCACAGTCACTATTTTCCCTCCGATGTCCAAGAGAAGAAGGCCATGGAGTTTCTGTCACTACAGCAAGGTGGCATGTCAGTTAGGGAGTACGAGACCAAGTTTACTCTGCTCTCTAGGTATGCTCCTGAATTAGTGATGGATGAAGCTAAGAAGGCTCGTAAGTTCGAGCATGGATTGAGGCCGAGCTTGAGGTCCCGGATGATACCTCTTGCTATCAGAAGATTCGACAAGTTGGTCAAGCATGCGGCAGCGACGGAAGCAAACATGGAGCATTTTCATGTTGTTCAGAACCGGAGGAACAACTGGCTGTCTGGAAAGAGGGCCGCAACTTCTGGCAATTTCAAGGGACAACCATCTGCACAAAGGTTCAAACCAACACGGGCGAACGCTGTTAGTGTGGCTGGAGGACCTGGGAACAATGTTGCGAGACTTCTTGCGGTAACTTGCTTCAACTGTTGTGAGACAGGACATTACCAATCTCAATGCCCCAAGCCACGGAATGGTAATCGCAATGTACCAACGCAGCAGACTGGAAAGAGATCGTACCAACCAGGGCGAGTATTTGCCTTGACAGAAGCTGATGCTGATGAAGTTGATCATGTCATCACTGGTACGAGCGCTGATGTCTAGAGGTTTATATTATTTTTTTTTCCCGCTTATTAAGTGAACTGTTACGTAATGGGTGTGTATTATGTAACAGGCGAATTGTATTTGAATGGAATGAAAGTTGTTGTGTTGTTCGATACTGGATCCTCTCATACTTTTGTGTCTCGTAAATTTGCTAAAGTGTTGGGAGTTGAACCAAAGATTTTTCCAAGCAAGATCTTAGCAGTAGCTACTCCATCAGGAAAAACTTTAACCACTGATCGGTACTATGCGGATTGCGAGATCATGATTGGAGATAGAATCTTTGGGATTGATCTAATCGAGCTGACTATCTTGGGAGTCGATGTTATCATTGGCATTGATTGGATGTCGGTGTACAGTTCAAGCATCGAGTGCAAGACCAAGACGGTAACAGTGAAGGATCCAGGTGGACCTGAAGTCATTTTCCAAGGAAAGAAGTGTTCTAGGCTGGTGGCAGCTATCCACAAGGAAGAGACTCCTGTGGAAGTGCAAGGGATTCCTGTGGTTCGGGACTATCCGACTGTGTTCTTG